>CM074515.1:38319075-39805742 GCA_037379345.1 Perna viridis | reverse complement strand
ATTTCATCCAATAGAACTAATCCTTTATTATGTAAGGTATAGTATACTAAAATATCTCAAGGGTTGGTTTAAGTTTCTATTTGAATACACTGTGATACGAAAACGCACAGGAATACACCAAAAAGAAAAGAATAGTGTCATGTCTTATCGCTTTTTTGCCGTATCGATTGCGTTTCAAAGAATTAACATACAAATTTAATCATTGTGTTTTTCTATTACTTATATGTTTATATTTCAGAAGTTTGGAAGATTAATTGGCTGTTATTGTGATTGGAAATAATAAAGTTAAGAAAAAATACACGACATTTAAAAGCTGTAAGCAAAAACATCTATCCTTGTTTGATGGAGAAAAACAGCACAACTGTCGCTATATGTCATCGTCTTGCTACTTGATGAGGAAGGTGAGTATAAGAGTATGAATAAAGATGTATGACTGATGGAGGTCGTTGGTCAATTATTGAAATGGATACTTTATATCAATTAATCAGTTGATAGTGACGACCAAAGAACTTGTGGAATGACGATCTTATTCGATCGCCCAAAGCAGCTTTTTAAAAACCGATTAGCCCATACTAATGGATGGATTTAACAATTTATGGCAATTTCTGGCAAAGAGAAATTTGGTGAAAAACAAAATGTATACGCATGCAACTGAAGGAGCTTCAATGCTATTCAGAATTGGATAAGGGGACACAACTGTCCGATGCTGTGCCAAACAAAAACATCCAATAAAGCGAAAAACACGTATAAGTCTTCTACTTTTGTAATGTCTCAAGAAATATTATCCTTTACCGTTCCAAGAAAATATTGTTTTGCTTGAGATTTATTGTTTTTACGTCTGTCTGAAGAAAAAAATGGACACTTTCAAAAATATGAAGCAAGTATCAATGACAAAACATGTTTTGATCGTAATGGGGCTGTCCTTTCAATATTCCCAGTTTGAAAGGATTGTCTTATCGAAGGCAAATATTTACTCTTGAAGTAACTGAGTTCTAAATCATGATTAATTGGATTATTCTCGATGTGCTTTACATACTATTATGTTATTAGTAGAAATACCTATACAATAACACTAATATTTGTTTGAAACCATTCTCCAAATTACAATACGATACCAAATGTTAGACCAAAATCACCCTTTTCAGTCTTGAAAGAGTTAATTTCCTATGTAGCAAACATACTCAACTTCCCATGCGAATTATCTCAAGAAACAACATTGTATGTTATTGTATGTCATTCCTTACTGGTAACTTTTCAAAGCAAGTCAGAATTAATTTAAAATGCGATATCGATGCATAAGGAAATAAGATGAGAAGAGAAAAAGTTTCGTATCGGCATAGATTCTTTACATTTTTAAAAATGTGGCACATTCAAATTCGAGCGTCCAACTTAGGATAGTGCAACTTGTCTAAACCGAACTACTGGTAGACTATCAAATGTGTTAGGTCTAACAAGGTTCAAAACACATTTCGTAGTCATAAATGGACATTAAAATGTCTGCTTTAGACAGGTTTTTATACACTCCTTGAGACGTTCACGCTTCCCATTTTAGCGTTCGTCCATTGGTTATCATGCGATAAACGCACGATAGAAGCGTTTGTTTATTTTTATACTTTGATTATTTCCTTGATTTAACTGTTATTTTTGTATTTTTTGTTATTATTAATTTTTATAATGTCATTAATTTATTTTCTATTTTTTTTCTGCCTTCATTATATGTCAATATTATTAATTTCCGTTGTTCGTCTATCGTGCGTTTAAACGCACGCTGGGATCCTTCGTTTATCGTGCGTTTAAACGCACAATAGGAGCGTTTGTTCAAACGCAGGATAGAAGCGTTCGTTAATCGTGCGATTGGTGAGCGTTTAGCGTGCGTTTTGGTATCGTGCGTGCGGGAAACCTAAACGTCTCAAGGAGTGTAGTTAGAGTTGATGGTTTAGACAGGTTTCGTTGTATTTACATGAATCACATATGGGAATCAGCCTGTGTAAATATACTAAAACATATATAGTCTTTTGCACAAGATTATCAAAATGCATTATAGTTATTTAAACTATGCAAACTTTTCATATTTATATCAATCTTTTAAACTCTAATAATCATGTTTTCATAATAATGTTGTAATTGCACATTGTTTATATCACATATGTGTAAAGTACGAAATAAAACCAACCTGATTATTTGTAACTTATCATAGCTGATATACACGCATTCGTCATCATGTAATTCAAGAACTAAATAAGTTTGACTGATTTTGATATTTTTTATTTTTTTCTGATAGAGAAGATGCTATCTTTATTGTACCCTATTTTTACGGAAGCCCATTAGTGCCAGGTGTTCACTTGTTTTTAAGTCGTAGCGTCATAGCTAACTCGTTTAAACAACTTAGCATCTCGCTCGTTTAAACGACTTAGCATCTCGTTTAAATAGCATAGCTATCTCGTTTAAACGACTTAGTATCTCGTTATAACAACATAAATGGCGTTGTTAGGTATGTCGTTAAAACGAGATACTAAGTCGTTTAAACGAGTTAGCTATGTCGTTATAACGATTTAACTAAGTCGTTTAAAGGAGACACTAAGTCGTTATAACGACTTAAAAATAAGTGAACACCTGGCACTAATTTTCCATTTCTGGATGATGGGTCTTTTTGTTCAGAAGTCTGCACGAGAATATCATATTATTTGTGTCTTGGTCTTTTTGAACAAAATCTTCTTTGTTGCGATTCTTTTACTTGAAAATGTACAAGCAATCAAGTTCTGTTTTGGAGTTGTAGAATGGTCTTGGTACATTCTATAAAAAATACGCTCTGAGTGTTTCATAAATATCCATTTCTTCTTAAGTAAACATTTGTATGTTCTTACTGCGTCTTCCCCTCATACAAAAACCAGCGAAACGAGATAAGAACAATTATCACAATTATCTTTCGCTATGGAGTACAAAACTGGTATCTCAAGTGCAGCAGTTCGTTATGTAAGATGTATCATATTACATAACATCTAAGGTTTTTTATTTGTTATGAACTATAATTGACGTCTTTAAATATTTTTATTTAGTATGAATGATGCTATATTTGTATTCAAAGTTTTTTTCCCCGTTTTGGCTTACCACAGCGAAAATAATTGTTTTAACATAAACGTTTTACTGAGTTAGATTGATCCCTGGAGGAGGTTATTACGTAAACTATAAACGATGGATACGATTGATTGTAGAATGTTGATTGTTGTCTGCTTAACGACCAATTGCTAGTATTTCATGCATATTCAGACGAGAACAAGAGCCAATAAGAAATCTAAATAAAAAAGGGAGGAATGGAAAACAAGAAAAAGCAAAAGTCTGATTTCAAGCGGAAAATATGAGAAATGAGTTGAGGTGACATATTTTGCCACCTGCGTGGCCCCAAAGACCCTACTCTAAAAGAACACTGCTAATTAGGTCTTTAACGTTCATGAAGTGTGGCGCTTTTTGCACACGTTAACTTATTATGGTCCGCGGTCAGGTTTTTCTCTTGTGGCCTGTACAAACCCCAGAGCTAGTCTACACCATTCGGCCAACTGGAAAATACACCTTAACAGCTCTGTTGGCTGAGCATCTGACTCTTGCCAGATATTGAAGTAATATAAGTCGCCTTCTACCACAAGCTTAGTTCTGCATCTAGCCTATTCTTTAATAAACCGGGTCACACACAGGGCTATTAAAATATGGCTGAGGTATATCCTCACAGATGCAATAAAATAATTGTAAGTACAAAATACATATATTACATCTCTAAACTTTTACCAAAGAATGCTTTAAAATTTTAAATATAGAATGAAACGCAATTTTATACCAATTAGAATTAGAGCTTAAAAAAATAAATTTTACTATTGTCGAACCATAAAGTTTAAGTCATTTACAGCAACGGTTGAAAGAGTAGTCGAAAGGCACTGACCGAAAGACCACAAACAATATACAGAAACCAAAGGTTGGTGGACAAAGAATTATCAAATGATCCGAAAACCGGAACATGACATTCAAAAACCTAAAAAGAGACAAAAGACAAAGACCAATATAATGGTCCGGAGAAAGAAATTATAAACAATCCACAGAAACTAAAGGATCCGACTACAAGTATTTGAACTAATCGTACATGTATATACTTGATCGAATGACGATAAAATAATCAAGTAAAGACTACATTGGCTACAAACATTTCAAACGTTAAGACAGAACCATAAAACCGAGGAAACAACAACCAACACATTGAAAAAAGTAAATAAGCGAAAAACTCTCCATTCCAAATTGAGAATTAATATATTCTTAATAATAGATTCAATAAAACGTGAAATGTTGTGTTGGCAAAACGCCTGCAGAAAGCGGAAAGGCAAGATGTGACAAGACGGTACATGTGTACAGAACATTCCATTACGCACTTCTTCATACATACATGTACATATAAGATAACCTCCATAAAGAGTCTCGTAAAATGTGTGTACAATTAAAGATGTGAAACAATTATTAATATTCTTCACGCATCATACAATAATAATGTTTCTCAACTTCTTACATCTTGTGTCAAAATTTGCATCTACAAAAAGAGGATTCGACCATACAAGAAATACAATGGCCTATCTAGCCATGTATATGTAAGAACTCAACAAACTAACCAATACCTTTTAGGTGTTTAACTCTTGATAAAAGAAGAAAGTCACTGACTCTGAGCACGTGCAAATGAAATACAATAGAAATTTAGGTTTCAAGTAATAATTTCGTGCTACATATTCACGCTTCAACCTAAGTTCAAATGGCTTTGTACTCTTCCGTACGCCTAATTGATCCCTCTGAAAATTTGTAGGACTAACGCTTAAAGTAGTTGTTTAAATACTTAGCCTGACGTGATGCATCTGATTGTAAATAATTGTAATTCAAGGTACTTGAAATATTTCTGTTCCTTTCGTAATGTTCTCTCACCTAAATATAAACTGGTCAGCTTAAGGAACTAACCATGTATCGGAAACATTTGTAACGGGGTATTGGTTATGTATTTCCCTTGAATGTCAGGGTTAGTTCAAGTACTGATTTTGCAGTCACTGTGTTCCAATTTCTAGGTATGTCAATACCTAGCTCCTTGACCTTGTCAATGTTTTCTTGCTTTTACTTTTTACTTTGCCATACCGCCTCTTGCGACCAACTCCCATGTGTCCGACATTTAACAAAACATTTTATGTGTGTACTTCCACGGATCAATATATACATGTTTTTTCTTCAAGCCTCTAGGGAGAAACCAGAATTTTCTATTTGACAGCTTTATTTCGACAAAAATTGACCTACTACATAGTGCCTCCACTTCTCTCCTTTTGAGCATTCCATGTTATTCAGGTTGAAATTTTTTAATTACATGCATTTCATTTTCTTTAGAACAGTTCGCCATTCATGACCATGACATAACAGGATAATGACGTAAAAATTGTAAAAGTTGTCGAAAACCGGACATAAATCCGGAATCAGCGTTACATTAATAGAACTTGCATTAAACTCGCTTTATCGTTTACCCGATAACCAGTGCTTAAATGACTTTTAGCTTATGATGTTAAAAGTCAAAATTATTGTTAGAATTTGATGTATGTCATTTCATTCAGTCTTTACCTTGAATACCTATAAACCATAAATAGTCTGAATTCTACATATTTCTGGAACAGAGTGGTAATATTATTGTATAACAAATATAAATCAGCGCTAAAATTATCCAATGGAAATTAAAAGGGTATTGTTTATCAGAGAATATTTAATTTTGGGATTAACACGGATTCTGATTGGCTAAAAAGAATTCGTCCATCATCTCAAAGACCAAATCCTGTAATGACTGAGATGTCATCAAACCTTTTTGATAATTTACTCGTTGAATTTCAATACTTGAATTAAATCATAAGGCATGATTGTTACATTTGTTGGTGTATTTGAAATAAACTCAATGCTGGTGGTGCACACTTGAAAATAATCTACAAGTCAGGTTATTTAGTGTGCACCGCGTGATTAAGGTTATTTCTTCAAAGACCGAAAAAGATTAACTTATTAGCTTATGGTTTATGGAGTAGATAAAAAGATAAGTCATTCTTCGTGATTGAAAGTTTATAATCATATCATTCGTGCTTTCTCTATTTTGATACATTACGCAGTTTTCCAGTGTTGTGGACGCGTTTTTCAACAAGTCGTCGGCATTCCAATGGGAACAAATTGTGCTCCTCTACTTGGTGACTTATTCCTTCAATTTTATGACGGTGACTTTATAGCTGATCTGATCCAAAAGATAAAAACATCGTTGAGCTAGACCCTTTAATCTCAGTTTCCGCTGTATAGACGTATTATCGTTAAACAATCCTAGTTTCGGGGATTTGATACATAGCATCTACCCCCAAAGAACTTGCGATAAAGGATACTACAGACATTGTGAAGTCAGTCACATATCATTTACCTACACTTAGAGATCGATGGTAAAGGAAAACTACTGACCAAACTTTAGGACAAATGTAATGACATTTCATTCTTTTCATTTGTCAATTTTCCTTTCATCTGTGGCAACATCCATTCAGTACCTGCGTATGGAGTTTCCATATCACAACTCATACGCTATATGTCAGAGCTTGCAGTAACTAACCATACTATTTAAATCGCGTAAGACTTCTTACAATTATGCCTTTGCTACAGGATTGAAGTCATCACTACAGAAGTTTTATGGTCGTGATAATGAACTTGTGGACTCAACTTTTTATGACTAACTCGGCGAGTGTTTATAGAAAAGCAGAGGACGCTTACCCTACCGGTGCACCTTGTCCATGAACCCAGTTTTTAGTGGTGTCCGAGTTGCTCATTTCCTTTTATAACTTACATATACTTGCATGTATTGTTTTAATTATTTTCTGTTCTTTGTTGTGTTTGTCTGTTGTCTATATCTGGTCTTTGTCCCTGGATTACATTATTTTGATTTCAGCGAGAATCTTGGTTCCCTTGATTATTCTTTCCTTAACAATCACCAACACACTTTTACCTTAACGATGATTCAATTTTGTTCATTGTGTTCTTTTCTACTGGGGTAAAGACAGATTTTACGTCTTATCAATATTATCTAAAATTAAATTTTCTTATTATACGATATTGTGATCGTCTGCTCAGAGGTCAATTGTCTAGAAAATATCTGCCCGTTAATGTACAGATATTAGGACGATCCTGATAGAGTAATTTGATGCTTTACATGTTTATTAATTCAAGTTCTGTCTATCGAAAGTACAAAATTGATGGTTGTTTTAATTTGTGTCACATTTCGTTTTATTCATGTCCTTACAAAAACAGTTGTGGAGTAGTTTGTACATCACTGACATATTTGATGCCTTAAAAATAATTTCGGAGTTGGCGCATTTTAAATACAAATATACAGTGCAAAATCCTGATCACGTAGTGATAGTTTAACGAATTATGGAGACTCCAAAAAGATGTCAGTCAACGAACTTTTATTGACAACAAAAAAAACGTAAAACTAGAACTTGAATATGTAGCTGTAACATTGATTTCTTCGTTATTCCCTTTTTACTACTCTGTCAAAACATTTCTAAGGTTTTTTGTAATTTGGAGATTTGCTTTACAAGATGAACAAGTGCTTCGTCTGTCCATCAGTGAAGTGAGCAATGCATTCTTCTTCTTAACGGTTTACAATATTGTTCTTATATTTAATTAAATGTAAAGCATTATGGATTTATCTTGTCAGTTCAATAATAAAAATCATTGTCCTTACTCTCTTAGCAATGTATACTACAAACACTCTTCTTTTGTGGTAGATCTGAAATATTTCCCATGTACTTAAAGTCATTTTATTATATAAATCCTCCATATAAAACAGTCTCTGTCTGTGCAATTTATTCTATGTTTATAAAAAAATATTGTTCTATAAAGTATAACATTATACCAATACAATTTCTTCTAGACTGATAATTTCACTCATTCAATTTATGTTTTTTTTTCAAATTAATTATGTTTATCAATGTTTTTGAATACGGGGATTTTGAATACGCAAATTATCTTAAAAAGTATTTAGGTACATTGAAAATATTATTTAATAAAAAAAGGTTATTTTTTTGTAATAAAAATTTCAGTGTGATGCGATTATAAAATAAACAAAAAATGCAAGGAGGTTATATGTGAAATGAAAAATTCTCTATGGCAACAAGGAATAGTAAGTGGTTGGATTTATCATTAAAGAGTTGCCAGAAAAATCATTCTAGTAAAAATACAAATTCCTCAAGTCGAAACAAAGATATCAGCAATCGAATCAAATTTTCGAGCAAACTTGATTGTATTACATCAACTATTCTATCTTCTAGCTATTCTTAGGAGTCAAACTTCAAGGTTTTTTTATATACTGCATCACCTTTGAAAACAAATCCCAGGTAATTATATATGGTGTGGTATTTTTACCTTGTAAACGTCGTAATTATGAAGGATTGATGCAATTTAATACAGTAAAAGCAGACTGTTTTTGTTTTTGTTTTTGTTTGCTATTTTAGCCTCAATGTCACACTCAAATAATTGTTTCGCCACATGCAAGGGTACAAAATTCATCATTACATACGCCCCTAAAGAGATTTATTATGTAAAAATGTTCATATTTCTAAAACAAAAATATTATTTCGAAATTGATTTGCAATGAAGCATCGCTTAACAAAACATTCTACGATTTGCAGTTCCTAAATGAGATAGAATATCTCATTCACATGGTTCCACTTGAATATAGAATAAGAGATGGACATTTGTTGAACCAACTGTATTTTTACATGTAAATTTATCCAAGTGTGCTTTTTATTTCGAGTGAAAACATTATCAAGGCTTTCCATACATTTTCCATTTCTTCTATACTGCTATTAGATAGAAAATCACAAAAGGGAATTCCTTAATGAGAATAAATGATTTTCACTAAATTTACAAATGGCGTATTGGTAAAAAAAGTAAATATTAATGGAAAAGTGTAGGTTTACAAATGTACCGTTTCAAATATCACAAAGTCTGAAACGCCTGCTTCTGTAACTGGAATGTCTTTGCAATACAATATTTTAAGGACTTAAAGTGTAAATCTATACTACTATATTAACAAGCCTCATTTTTGGCCAGACTGACTTAAAAAAAAAGTATGAGACAATCTATCGTACGGATTGAAACCTTCACAATTTCAAACCTGCTTGATTCCAATTTATCAATAATTACCACTAGTTAACAAGTTCCGGCTTGTATTTTATAACATATGTCATATGTAGTTTACGGTTGCAACCAAAAACACACGGTCACGGGTAACTGTTATTATCAATGTAAAAAAAACCATCACATATGTTCACATTGAAGTTTAGGCTATACTACACTACAAGTATTTGGTATATATATGCACATAGCTACAAAATGCGCTTAAATTTGGAAAACATAACTATCTCAAAAGACCCAAGTTGAGTGAAACTACGATAGAGAAATTCAACAACAAAAGAGAGATCATATCAGTAATGATTTCGATAACCTATTTACTCGGTGATTAACTATTTCACTGACTGACAGATCTAGCGTATCATAACGTCAGAATCATTTATTTCTATTTTGTTACTTTTTATAACAAAATAAGTAAAAGATACATGTAATTCTAAGCTAGATTAACTAGCAGAGTAACTGCGCCTGATCGCACAAAACGATAAGTTCGTGACAATACGCCCCTGCTTATGAATGATTTGATACATTTACAGCATATTGTTTCTCCTTTAGAGTATGAATGAAATTTCAATGGAAATTCAGTTTTCTGATGTATTTTGTATCATTTCAGCATTCAAATAAACTCAAGATGACCTACGTTACATTTTTTTGGAATCTAATGGTACACATATAAGTAAGCATAACGCAAAAATCCCAAGCAAAGGACAGTTTTTATAGAAAAAAATAAATGTCAATGAACTTACATGATTTTCAACAAAAAAAAAAACAGAAGAAAATAAATCGTGGAGTTTACTAGGGTGGAAAATTGAAAAGCCCTATCACAAATATCCATTGCGGTAAGTTCTTATGGGGGAAAACTTAGAAATTTGCTTGGCTGTGAGAAAAGTTCTTATAATAAATGATAATGATAACGGTAGGGAAAAGTTGGCTTCCCAAGGTAAGAAGTTCAATGGATATACCTTCATAATACTAATTGGGTTGAGTGGACGAGTAATCAAGGGAACAACATTTTAGCGGAAATCAAAAGAATGTAATCCAGGGACAAAGACCACGCATGGAAAACAGACAAACACATCAAAGAATATAAATTAACCAAAAATAATACATACAAAGTAACCAAAGTAAATGAGCAACTCGGACTACACTAAAAACTGGGACATGGACCAGGTGTACCGGTAGGATAAGTGTCCTCTGCTTTTCTAAAAACACCCGCCGAGTTGCTCATTAAAAGGCAAGTCCAGCATACACGAAAGAGGAACGGAAAACTAATCAGTTTTCATGGTGCAAATGGATACACTGTAACGATCCACGAGTTCAATTATCTGACAAGATGAAATATATATTAAGTGTAAATTGTTTATACTTTCAACCTCTTTTCATGTTCTCTTTTCTTACATATAAAAGTGGAAACTCGTACATTTCATAATATATAGTCTGAGTAATCTTGAAAAAAAGTCCTTTTCTATAGTACATAAGAACTCTTGGAAAATAGTTTCAGAATTCAATCTCAACAAACAAACAAAAATATTTCTGCCCATTGGTCTTAATGTATAGTTTCAATCTTTATACAATTTTTTTTTGTTTCTGTTGATTTAGTATTGGAAAAGATATTTCCATAAGTAAGTCATGTGGCAACAGCTCATTTAAATAACCAAAGATGCCAATTCATCTGTACAAAAGTGCTTTCTATTCCGGTATTGCCATCCTAGTTTTGTTATGTGGCTTGATCATGTGGATTTTTTTTATATTTACATCAAAATTTACAAAATACAGATGTTTCGACTTTCTCTCAGACACAATTAACATAAATAAACCAAATGATTTAGTTCGTTTGCGCTATACATGTAGATGAGTAATTATTTTGAAAAACGATTTTAAAATATTTTTTTCACTGATTTATATGAAATTGAAAGAGAATAAACTAATATTTACTACCTTAAATAGTCATTGTATAATTAATCTCATTTATATGTACTTACTTTATCATATTGATGGGTGTGTACACATGTATTGTATAATTTACCTACATCAAAACCTCATTGTATTGCTTTACTCCGTGCTCGGTCGAAAACCCGACTCGAAAGAATTATACACTGTTATTACTCTGTGAAAATCGTCTTCTAACAACCATAAAACATTGTCAAAACGCTAAAATTTTTAATCGACTACACACTTGCCCAGTGAACAGGATTAGATGTCAGACAGATGTCTGTTGAACAAAGAGGAACAAATTGTGCTCCACTACTCGCATATTCTTTCACTCTCACGAAGCTGACTTTATTGCTGAAAAGACGGAACATCGTTTACCAGGATCTTTTACCTCAGTTTTTCCTAAATTTACGACGTTTTCTAGATTTTATACATCGCATTTTCCTAATAGAACTAGAGATTAAAGGTACATTTTTGTACTACAGACACCATGAAATAACTCTTAGAGCTAGATCATAACTATATACGACAAACGCGATGACTTATAGCTTCGAATCGTTAACTTTCCTTTCGTTCATAATTTGCATTTGTAGTTTTCATATCATACCAGAGCTTGCCGACAATACATGAACTTTTTTACCGTGCGAGCTAGACTTTTACAATTAGGCTTCTGGAACAGGATTATGTTGCTACAAGATTAACGTCATCACTACAAAAGTTTTAAGGTCGTCACCATGGACTCGCGAATCGCTGTGATGTTCCAATATTTACCTGTTAACAAACTTGTTTAGCGTGTCAAAGTTTTTTTGTCTTTTCCGTCTCTCCCGGTCGTGACGTTTTATGAGCAACTCTTCGGGTGTTTCTAGAAAGAAAAAAACAGAGAGCACTTATCCTTGAGGTACACCTGTTCCATGCTCTCAGTTTCCCTTTGACTTACATTTACTTACTTTCTTATAAAACTTGGAATGTATACCTTGTATGACTACTTACTTTCACAAACTTCATTTTGCTAATTATAACAGGTTATATGTCCAGAATTTTATGTTCACACAGCACAAACTTTCAATTTCAAAAATATGAAGTATATAAACTTTTAACGGGTGAATTGAATAAATTAAGATAGGGAAAGGATGAACAAATTAATGAAATGATCAATCACCCGTGGTTTGATAATCAGACAAAATAATACCTAAGACTGAATATAAGTATTCAGCTTCGTAAAAAATGGATTTCTTTAACACCTTGATATTCCTCAAAGCTTTGATGTCAAGCGATTTGATTGGTCAATATTTGAGTTATTGACATTTGATTCGTCGACATTTGAGTTGTTGTACTTTGGAAAAAATCGTATGTCAAAAGTTCAATAGCTCAAATGAAAGATACAATAAAGATCATTTTCAAACAATAATACACCTCAAAGAATTAAAAAAAAATCATTAGCACCAGGTCGTAACTATTTCTGTAGTCAAGTTAAAATAATTATCATAATATAACTACCATTTGACGCTATTCGGGTAATCACGTACCGCTTGCTTTTCGAAATACAAAATGATTGTCTCTCATCTACCACAAGGATCAGTTCCTAGATGATTTCACACATTAAAAATAAGAAAGATTCGTGACTGAATTTTACTCGTTACATGTACTCTTTTTCTAAAAGAGCTATAGGTGATGACAACACTTGTTTATATGTATTCATGTATACCAAACATTTTTATATAAAAGTACGCCGACCGAATTTCATCAGTTTTTTGTAAATATTATTTACACATTTCGTGTATTTGATTATTTGGCAAAAACTCGTTTGCTTTACACCACGGAAATAATAGAGACATCACAGATAGGCTGTCATTATATTTCCTGATATTGTGGGAGATAATAGAGACATCACATCACAGATAGGGTGACATTATATTTCCTGATATTGTGGGAGATAATAGAGACATGACATCACAGATAGGGTGACATTATATTTCCTGATATTGTGGGAGATAATAGAGACATCACATCACAGATAGGGTGACATTATATTTCCTGATATTGTGGGAGATAATAGAGACATCACATCACAGATAGGGTGACATTATATTTCCTGATATTGTGGGAGATAATAGAGACATCACATCACAGATAGGGTGACATTATATTTCCTGATATTGTGGGAGATAATAGAGACATCACATCACAGATAGGGTGACATTATATTTCCTGATATTGTAGGAGATAATAGTCAGTTATGTCAAATTTATTGTTTATTTTGGTGTACTTTTATTAAATATTCTAGTAATGAATAATAACGTCGAGCACTTTTATAAGCAGTACCATAAGCAAGCTTAAACTCTATAATGTAGGTTACATTCACTTAACATGAGTACATATGATAGAATATACATGACAATGCATGACAAATCTCAACAGATGAAAGTTTATTTTTGAAAAAAAAAATGGTTACGCATTATACGTGTGCAAAGGCGTAGTGAACAAACAAACAAACAAACAAAACATCGGTAGTCGAGAGGCTTCCAGACCTGTATTAATAACTAAAAAGGTACCTGATAGAAACAAAAAGAAATCATTTGAAATTTCATGTACTAATTTTGCATGTATTTCATAGGGCTGTGAAAAAATGAAATAAGAATGGAGAAGAGGTTTCCCTTCCTTCAACGTGTAGAACTTTGTCCCAGTATCTTTTACGTTAATACCTCTAGGAACGTATCTTTTTTACTGAGTTCATTACATCAACTGAAGAGTATGTTTATGAATTCACAAGTTTCAATTTTATCGTGATCTTATTAATACCATTGTACTTTGAAAACTGCATTGGACATATGTGCTCTAGATAAAAAATCATTGGACAATATATTTTTTGCGTATGTAGAAGATGCTGTAGAATAATTTGAACAAAATAAACTTTTTTTTCTCAAACATATGCATTTTTTTAAACTAAAGGACTTTACATGAAAGTGAAACTTATAATAAATTTGTACGTCGCAAAAATTTCGACGCTGTTCAGTGGCGGATCTAGAGGGGGTGTCGGGGGTTTGCATCCTTTTTTTTGGAAAATTTGTCATTCTTCTGTGTAAAATAGACAAAGGAATGACAAATAATGTCCCATCCAACCCTCTTCCGAGGAACCTCGGCTGGCACCCCATTTTTCAAGAGTTTAGTTCCTACGTTTTTTGACAAACATAGACATGACTGTATTTTGCTGATCAAGCTATAAAGCGTCGATCTCCTCCACAGGCCTGATTTACTACTTACCAATTCGCTAGCTTATAGGCTCTACTAACCAGAGTGTAAAAAATCATAGGGTACGAGCAGTGCTCATTACAAATCCGTGAATATGTTTCCGGTACACTGTACTAATTTACATAAAGGGGTGGTGTTTGCACTGAGAGTGGCAGAGGAGTCAAGATATACCCTCTGCGGATGGTAATGATAAAGTGTAAGTTGTGTGGGTTGTTGTGTGATTAAATATAAAGTGATCAAAGTACATTTCTGCTAGCAGAACTCGGATTTACTTATATTTCAACTTAATAGATGCGCAAAAAAATCTGAAAATCAATACTTATCGTAAATGAAACTAAACATAAATGTATAAAAGCGACTGTAATTATTATATTTGTAGTGAAGACTTAAAAAAAGTGAGAAATAAATATAAAGATACAATCATATAGAACAGTTACACCTATGCGGCACAAATATCTTGATTTGAACGCCCAATAAGAAAAAACATTGAGAGATCATTGTCTAGTCTCTATCTGTTTCTTCAAATGATTCATGCATATTGCACTTTTCAAAATTATCTTTTCTTGTCTTGACCAATCTTTCTATCACAACACACGCTCCTGCTGCAAACATCATTCCGCTGGCTAGATATATAGAAGAGTGCCATGTACCTGTCCAGTCGTCAAGCCATCCTGTTAGTATAATATATACTGTATTAATATAATAATTATGTTTGTTAATCAAAGTTTCGTTTTTCAAGAGCCTGTCTTCGAGATAAGCAAGCTCCTACTTGATTCATAATGAGCGGCGTACCTTACCCTTAATTGGGATTTTTAATCATGTTGCTTCGTGAACTTTTGGTGGCTTTTGGGAAGATACATGTACAACGTAATCATGAGTGCCGAGGAACGCCTAGACGAGTCTGCGGAACTTGTTCCGAGCACGAATTAATACGTTCTTGGCACGAGTGATTATATTCTGGTTATTCGTTATAACGTGATTATCTTATTTGTTATATAAATTTTCTATAATATGGTGTAGGCATTTACATTGCCGATAGAAACGAGCCCCAAGAGATTCAATATTTTTTAACCCTCACTTTTAACTTTACGAGGAATGGCATCTCCGGCTACATCATTTTAGGATTAAGCGGGACCAATTCAGAATATGTATAAAGTCCGGAATGATAACAGTTCTCCGCGGATGATGGGAATGTTTTACACATAACATGTGACGTAAACGCAACTGACAGTTCTACAGAAATCCCAGATATAATTTCCTTCCCTATCTAAGAAAAACTATGCTTCGATTTGAAAAATACAGTAGGGTTATACCTTTCCAAGGCGGGTAAGGTTATTGAACAGCAGGTGAAACAGTGAGAGAGGTGTAAGTACACTTTTCAGTGCTTGCAATCTTTCCCGAACTTTTCAATGAATATTTCATGAAGCAGGAAAATAATTAATGCAATGCATTGGAAATTACTATATTTTCAATGATAAATATTAACTCTTATCTGTTTTCTTTATTGATCCCGGTGAGTGTAAATTTCTGATTTTCTTGTTGTGGAACTTCCATTTTAAGGCTGTTTCTGCTGACTACCGAACGTATTCCGGTTAGCCTGACACAATGTAGTTATCACTGGGGAACAATTCAAAAATCAAAAAATTTTCACGTACAAACACGTTGCTGTCGAGTTCACTTTGTGCTCGCATAATAATGAGCGTTCTAATATTATAAAATCCCACTGTTAACTTCGAGCTAAGAATACTATTTTTTCTTGTATTAGATGACAAAAGAAGCATTTGTAATGAATCCAGGCTATTAAAATATATATACAGATAAAGCCTGTTTATTGTGGTTAGATTATATGTTGTCTTACCAAGCACTGGAAATCCTATTAGAACTGCTGTATTTGACAACAAACCAATCAGAGCAAACACTGATGGCAAGTCCGCAAGTTGACCAACTTCGACGACCATTAGTGGTCTACACTGAAACAGAGCTCCGGGGAAAGTTGCAAATATTACTGCAATTACGAAATGTAATGCTAAACTGTTCACAAATATCATAACAATTCCTAACGTACCACCTATTACCATGGAAACTGTATAGAATGTATGAACCGTTATCCATCTATAGTCTAAAACAAGCCCAACGATATATCTACAAATCAAATCTGTCGCACCATAAACAGTCAGAACTAACACGGCGTCACCCTTTGCAAAATGTCGACTTTCGAGGAAGGGTGGCAATATAAGAAAATACCCAGAAGAACCGACCAAAGCGAGGGAAAATGATATAAAGTAAAGTAGAAGAGACTTATTAGTAAGAGCGTTTTTATATACTTTAAAAATTGTCAAAATCTGAACTCTTATTTTGGTGCATTTCAAAAAGCATTCATTACATGCTTCCACTTGACTGCTAAACTGGTTTTCTAATTTTTTATCACTGTTTTGATTTTTCAGAAACTGCTTGGGTTGTCTATAAAAACTTCCGGCAACACAGATATTTAATAATATGCCTCCAAGAATTATAACCGCGCCATTTATTCCAAATGTATCGAAAAGTTTTCGATACATGACAGGGAATATAAGATTCGAAATTCCAACACCAGATGCAACTACTCCATTAGCTAATCCACGCTTTTTATCAAAATAAAAATTTACTATTGTCACTGTCGGTGTTTGCACAATACCAAGACCCGATCCTAAAAATGAAAAAAAAAATTTATGAGAACTTGATTAGACCTTTTTTTTATTTATATATTTACTTTTTTAAAGGAGGAGGCATAAGAAAGACAACCCAATGGTACTAAAGGATTTTTCAAAGCACTAAATTCACTCCTGTGAAAACCGTTGCTGCTGATGCAGTGCGTATCGCAGTACTGTATGGTAGATTAAATGAACGTGAACGGTATAAAAGATAAATCAAAAGAAAATTATAAGAATTTACTTCTTTTCAAGGCAGCCATGCCGAGAATGGATATGGTGAATATGTCAAAGAAAGGACAACCCTACCGTTGTAGTATCTGAATATAGTTCATCTATGTATGTTTGTACAACATTTAGGTTTAAAGTTATAAATTTTTACCTGCATCATTAACATTGATAACAGAGCTGCCCGCTCAACCCTGTTCGTCCGTCCGTCATTCACCTTTAGGGGAGGCGTACATTTATGTATTTTGCTTAATCTGTAATTCATAAAGTACTAAACCAATTATATTAAAACTTTACACAGAATCTATAAATATATTGAAGATGTGCACCTCTCATTGTGGACAAATTAGTTATTAGCTTGTTGAACTTGGCCGCTTTTTGTCGCTTAATGTTGTGAGGATATTTGATTTCTGTAATTTGTATTAAAAAGGTAAGATCAATTTTATACAATGTATTGGTCTCGTTTTTGTTGTAAATTGATAAATTGGTAAACCTTAACTATTTGCTTTAATTTGTAACTTTTATGTTATTAATTTATTATAGCATCCAAGTCGAGAGGGTGTAGCCTTTAACGATGGAGTTCAACCTGTCTGAATGTGTAAAGTAACACCTTATATATACATGTATATATTCATATTTATGTTTTTATTCCAACATGACTTAATACATATATTTATTGAATATTAGACTAAGTACTGTAATCACTTAGATATGTAAATTTTGAAGTATGTAGAATAAATTGGCTAAGAAAACGAACAATTTCACAAACAATGCACTATAGCTTCAAACGTACATTTACTTCTTTTCGGGTTGTAGCATATATTAAGCTATTGGAAATGAACCTTTGAATTTATATTAAGGCAGGAAACAGTCCATTAATTCATTCTTTTTAAATTAATTCGAATAAACCAGTATTGTTCACTCACTATTCAGTCTTGCATTTTTTTTAACTCCGCGGTTACCATATTTGTAGTAACGGATTAACCCAGTAGATTCATATTTATAAACCAACAGAAACGCAGTAGTTTGTTTTATGTAGCGATAGTTATCAATAATATACATCATAAGATCTTAGGTTACATTTTTAGCTTAGTTAGTTCCCCTTTTCTGAAAAGTCCACAGCATTCGTGTGGGTTCATCAGATATCCCATGTGTAAGAGGATTTACATGGGTATTAGTAAGACTAGTAGAAAAAAACTTGATTTTGAATTTCTATGATGTTCAGAAGAAATATTTGTAAGCAATAAAACACATGTCACAGGTGGAACAAGGCCGTGCTTTGTGTTTCACGGGGACTTCAATTTTCTCATTCTTTATAAAATTGTGATCAGCCTGTGCACGTACCTTCAATTACATCTGCTGATTTTTATAGCATTACTTTATTATTGTCTTAACCGTCTCCTCTTATAATATTTAAGTGCTGG
Source organism: Perna viridis (assembly GCA_037379345.1). NCBI lineage: Eukaryota > Metazoa > Mollusca > Bivalvia > Mytilida > Mytilidae > Perna > Perna viridis. The sequence continues at coordinate 39,787,009 of CM074515.1, read as the reverse complement.
CCCAAGTAATAATCGGGTAGATGATGGTGATACTGTCACATTTGCATGTTATCTGATCATATTTATCCCCTGCAATATATTTTAGCAATAAACAAAATCCACAAAATGTTTTAACTGTTAGCTAAACTCTGCCTTTTAACACTAAAAATAATTTTGATCCATATATCAATCTTAGATTTAAAACAATTGTTAATATTTTAGTACACTAACCTAAAATTATGCTGTATGTTACATAAAGAAGTTCACTGTGTAAAACAAATGTACTGAAAGTCATCCCAACTGCCGCTAAAATTCCACCAACAACCGCGGTCCATTTGAATGAGAAGTGAATGCTGGTAAGACCAGAAAACATTCCTAAATAAGTGTAATTTGAATAGTTATTAACTCATTGGAAATTTTGTTCAATATCGAAGAAATATATAAAATCATCTCATCAATATTATTTCTACATTTATATTAGTCATCAACAATGAGAGGGAAGGACTGGGATTTTTTATCAAAAGTTCATCAACCCCTAAAAAATGTACCGAGTCGTTGAGATTAGAAATATATTGCACCATTACTTAACAATGTAGATTTTTAAATAAATAGTTTAACTCTTGCTGCTACTGAAAAAAAATTGTTCGCACTTGTGCGAAAAAAAATGTTCGCCCTCATAAAAAAAATCCCAGACCCTTTCTCAAAAAAAGTAGTCAGTGATTTCAATTAATATATTAACCCATTATCATACATGTGTTATATAAACATTTGAATTTTAAAATTTAAATTTAAGATGGCTGTTGACCTACTGTACAATAACAGTATGTTGAACACTAGCCGGGTTCTGCATTGAATAATTGAAAGACAAGACATAATATCCTACCCAGAAATATATTCTCGCCATGTGAATGCTTTTCAGCTCTGTCACACTCGATGTTAAACCTCCCTGTATATGCAAGTACCTTATACTGGAAACATTACCGTTTTACGCGCAATGAGGGGTTGGTATTTCTTGTTTTTGTTTTATGTTTTATTATTTGTATATGACTAGACGTTTTGTTATTCCATGAACTTTACTTCACCTTTCATTATTAATCTAAGTCTATGTGACATATGTACCAGAGATAGCCGATATGAAAATCATTAGACTCGTAACAAATGCGGTTTTACCGGAACCCTCGCCATATTGTTGTAATAATTCTGCATATAATACTCCAAAAGTTCTGAAGATCCCAGCATACAGTGTAAAGTTAAACGTTGACGCTGAAAATAATAGTATATCTACCAGTTTTAGTTTGAGTTTTTACAGATTGTTTCCGTTATCTTTAAATACATTGAACTGAAGGAGAAGTATTAGCATCAAATTTAAGTGCTACTTTACAAAATATATCAAATATCAAACAGTTAATGCAAACTACAAATGTCATTCACAAAATATGATCTAATTTTGAGGTCAAAAGAGTCGTCATAAAACTACATGATATAAAATACACCCAAAGATGAAAGTAGCCACCACATAACAACCCAGTTTCTATGCTTAGCTACTTCCACTGGGTCTGTAAAACAAAGCTTTAAGAAGCAATGTTTGACCATCTTGTCTTTGTTTATAACTTAATTTCTGCAAGAATACTTCGGTAACTTGCCGAAGCTTTTCAAGACTACCTCCCTTTGTACCTCTATAGGAGTTTTTAGTCCAATAGTCCAATACGCAGGTTATGTAGAGAATGATAACATCTGACCGAACCGACGCATCCCATCCTGCCCCCCTCCTCGTTCTAGATCGGGCCTCAATTTATTAAAAAAAAATTCTGGAACCTCCACATCTTCAAATGTTGAGTTATTATAATATACAAACCTAGAAGAATTATCCATGACACTCCCCTGTCCATTGTTTGGTCGTTGTGTTCTCTCATCACTGATAAAGAAGCTAAAATAATATATACATAATATATAAACGCTGGCCGGGTCATTCCTCCTCGTAGGATTGATCTATGGCTCTAACTTGGTATACGATGTATGGTAGTACGGGACAGTTTATCTAGGTGTTATTATGTAGGATAGAGGATCAAATTAATGATGCATGTCACAACAAATCAATATTCTATACAAACGTCTCAGAATGTGACGACTCTATTCGCTACACTACTCCATCGGATCAGACTGAGCTGTCCCATACTACCATACATCGTGTACTAAATTACAGCCCTAGATTTATCCTACGAGGAGGAATGACCCGGCCAGCGAAAGCTATATTTTTATATAGCCTAGCTGGCCAAGTGGTCTAGGGCGTTGTACTTTGTGCAGGCGGTGTTGCCATAGATGTCACAGCGATACTACACCTGTTCTCTCCGTTGGTGACACAATCTTAAATTAAAGTTCTTTCTGTGTTAATATGTTTTAGAATTTTGCCGACTGCATGTAAACTTACTTTGTTACTTCATCATGTCTATGTAATCTGCTATTCCAACTTCATTCAATTTATATATATAGTTACAAACTTTCCATAGTGTCTGTGTACATATTGAATGTGTGCACATCCTATTGAAGGCATTGAAAAAAATACCATACAATTATGGCAGCTCAGTGCATGCGATGTCATGTTTATGGAACACTTAAAAGATATATTGACCGAGGCCAGTAAGAGAGTAATCCAAGTGCGTTATCCATTCAAGATAAAGATATATTATTAATATAATAATTAGTATTAATATTATTATCTTTATTTTAGAAAATCATTTTTTTCTAATACATGTATAGCTGACCAAAGAAAATCGTACGTAATAAGAAATATTAGTCTGATTTGTGAAACAAACAAAAATATGCAGTTTACATGGGTTTGTTCTTTGTATTTAACAATAAAATAAGCATAAATAAACGGATACATTTAGATTGCCTAAGATATTTTTCAGGAAGTCGAAATGTCAGTCACAGCAGTAAGAACAGATCTGTTAGAAAATACTGACAGGAATGCAACACATATATTCAATAATACTAATTCATTATACATTCTGCTTTTTTAAACTCAAATCTGCCACAATCGAATCCCTGTTGAAGTTTTTTTTCCTCGCTATGATTTCCAAGTGCTGATAAATGTCGACTTAATTATATCGGTCCTTTGAAATATACATGTGGCGAGAAAATATCAAATTGAAACCTGCTTGATTATTAAATCAAAGTGCTGAGAAAACGATAAAAAAAAACTTAGTCATTTTAAAAAGCACCATCTGTTTTAATGAAATGCATATCAATACTGCTTGTTTATTAATGTATTTATGGATCTTCTTTTCTTTTATTGTTTTAGTATTTCTGGCTGTGTACGTTTGTGTCCTCAAATTTCTTGACACTTTACACCTAAACCAACATTTCTACAAAATATGATCTCCACTGTGCATCACTGACTATCAATATTATATGGATTTTCAAAGTAAGAAAAAATCCACACTTTGAAATTTCGGGTTGGAGATGCATGAAGTAGAAATGAATCCTGTGGATTAGGGAAGCTAGGTTGACCAAGGACTTAATCTAAAGAGAGAAACAAGCAAACAAAATTCTCCTTGTTTGTGCTCTCTTCGATTTGTAATAGATTAAATGAACAAATATGTCAATATTGTTAGTTTTCAAAAAGAATTTATCAAAGCTTGTCCTTGTCATTGTTGTCTAGATTAGGCCCTGAGTTGAAAATGTCTAAACTATACACTTTTTTACAATAAATAATTACGTTTCTCTAGGATTTTTTTTCAATTCAAACAAGGATACAAACTCTTGTTATCAAAACTACTATGCAGTTTAAAAATCTTTAAACTAAAAAAAAACTTTGGTTTCACCTCATATATTTTAGCAATTTAAGATTCCAATCGAGGATAAAGAGATGTAGTGAATACAGGAAATATTTTGTCTTTCTTGATAACAAATGCATTTTAAATATAAATCCAACTTTTCTACTTTCCAAAACAATAACGTTACTAGTGAACCCATACCCCATGAATACCACTTTTTATTATGAATCATCATTGAGCTTAAACAGAGTGTTTTATACCTGTCTGCCTTCAATAATGTATGGGCATTTCTTTCATTTTATTCTGCATGATTGTTTCACCGATATGTATTATATTAAAATACAAGTAACTCCTATGTTTTGCCAACAAATAAGTGCTACGAAATCAGACTTCATATTTGTAGTTTTTATTAAGAGATGTTGACATGTACCGGCACTTGAGAATCGTGAACTTTGTTTCATGCCTACATAGTGTCCCAGCACAAAAATAGTTCATTTTGCTTTTGCATTCTTCTCGCTACATCTAGTGAAACTTTAAAAGGGATTACAACTGAAAAGAAATCAAGGAAAAGATGATAACAGTGCCTTTGATAATTGCAAAATGTTACAATATGTAAATGCATGAAAATATACATGTATTTTAGCCACATCGTATGGAAGTACAGAAACCTCCTCTTGATGAAAAATATTCTCAAATGTACATATAATTGTGTGCAAAATCAGGCAAAATTGAGGTTGGGTGGTTATCATTGTCCTAGGTTTTTAAGCCACCTAGTCAGTACTGGTTGATTGAAATTTTGCAGGCAGTATTTCTGTAGCATTATAATTTCTGTCCTACATTACAAAAAGTTAATACAATAAATATATATTATATTTTAGTGTTCTGAAATGTTATTCTTAAAATATCTCTATCAGCTGTATTAATTAAGAAAAAATAAACACTTCTTTCTCTAAAATAATTCAAATTTATCTTAAATAAAACCTAACAAACTTTACAAAAATGTAGTACAGAGTACTTCATGAGCACATCTTTGTTTCAATAACTGTTGATAACAGGTAACATAAGTAAGAGTAGAATAGGTTACTTTTCACCTGACTGACAGGTGGTCATTGTTAAAACAACATCCCCTCATAACCAGGAAGATCATTAAAGTGGTTTGAAGTAGTGAGTTTAAAAGAATAAATTAAAGCCATTTCATGTACATGTACTAGACAAAACTTCTAAATACAGAAACTGGAAAATTCACTAATGATATTGCTTTAGGGCTTCTCCCATGTGTGGTTTCTAGTTACCTGATGATTTATACGGATATCTGGAATCCCCCCCCCCATTTCAAAATATCTGGATCCATTCCGGTATGTTGTTTTATTTATGAGCAATTATTGTCACACTGAAAAGTAAATAACAAATTTGATATATGTATTATTATATTACAAATACCATAATTTCATGTATGAAATCTTTCATTAATACTTTACTGCATATGCAAGTAACCATAGTTAGAGTACATGCACATGTATTTTTGAAGTTTTCAGTATAAATTTCCTGTTCACAGACATACAAATGTAAACTGCAAATTTTTCTAAGACATATGACAACTGTTCTATACTAGCAATGTTTACAGTAGACCTATCACCAGTTCTTAAAATTTTAAATCATTGTGTACATTGGAAGTATATGTATACCTTTACTTACCTAATACATTGCACATTTATGTATGTCCCTGAAAATCAGCTCTTAGGAAAGGTATACTTTTGGGTGTCTTGATATCCATCATATTTTCAATCCACTTTCATGGACATTGAATTTCTAACCTAATTGACGATGTTTTTCATGTGTCATGAAAATCCTGTATCTAACTTTAAGATCTGCATTCTAAATGTACATCTTGACAATGCACTAAAAAAGAACCATATTGATAATCAATTATGACTTACATGTATATGGATATAATACACATGTACATTCTATACTGAATATTACATGAAAAAATCTGTATCACATGCGGTATCAACACAAGACTCCTATGTCAACCCACTTAGGGCTATTGGTCGCGGGGAGATATAGGTCGAGGATTGATACCCCATCAGATACAGATTTTGGCATGTCATGTTCATCAAAACATATATTTTAATTATACTTCCAGTGTGTTCTGTGCAGGGTGTGATATGAGGTATGCAATATAGGTCTAGAGTGTGATATAGGGTATGCAATATAGGTCTAGGAGTGTGACATATGGTATGCCATATAGGTCTAGTAGTGTGATATATAGTATGCCATATAGGTCTAGGGGAGTGATATATGGTATATGCCATATAGGTCTAGGGGTGTGATATATGGTATATGCCATATAGGTCTAGGGGAGTGATATATGGTATATGCCATATAGGTCTAGGGGAGTGATATATGGTATATGCCATATAGGTCTAGGGGAGTGATATATGCCATATAGGTCTAGGGGTGTGATATATGGTATGCCATATAGGTCTAGTGGTGTGATATATGGTATGCCATATAGGTCTAGGGGAGTGATATATGGTATATGCCATATAGGTCTAGTGGTGTGATATATGGTATGCCATATAGGTCTAGGGGAGTGATATATGGTATGCCATATAGGTCTAGGGGAGTGATATATGGTATATGCAATATAGGTCTAGGGGAGTGATATATGGTATATGCAATATAGGTCTAGGGGTGTGATATATGGTATGCCATATAGGTCTAGGGGAGTGATATATGGTATATGCAATATAGGTCTAGGGGTGTGATATATGGTATGCCATATAGGTCTAGGGGAGTGATATATGGTATATGCAATATAGGTCTAGGGGTGTGATATATGGTATGCCATATAGGTCTAGGGGTGTGATATATGGTATGCCATATAGGTCTAGGGGTGTGATATATGGTATGCCATATAGGTCTAGGGGTGTGATATAGGGTATGCCATATAGGTCTAGGGGTGTGATATAGGGTATGCTATATATATATATATATATATATATATATATATATATATATATATATATATAGGTCTAGGGGAGTGATATGCAGTATATGATGTGCATATTATGTATGACTAAGGGTGCGATATAGTCCAGCGGTGTGATATAGGGTATGCGATATACATGTAGGTCTAAGGGTATGATATGCAGTATACAATATAGGTCTAAGGATGTGATATACATTTGTACAATATGCAATATAGGTCTAAGGGTACGCGAAATAGGTCTAGGCTTGTGTTTTAGGGTATGCAATATAAGTCTAGGGGTGTGATATAGGGTATTTAAATCACAGCTCAACCACAATGAGCTGTGATTTAAATACCCTATATCACACCCCTAGAGATAATGATAATGATAGGAAATTTGAGAATGGGGCAATTTCTAATACAATAAAAATGTAATCAAATCGTTTTTAACGTATTTAGGAAAATTTTCAGAAGTAATGTCATAAGCGGGAACTCTTTATGCTCTAAAAGTTTGTTTGGCTGCGTATGAATACCTAATTTTTACTAGATATCCCTCATTTTAATAGATCAAGATCAACTACTGAATGTGATAAATATGCCACATGGCTTCATTTCATCCCAATCTAATTCAGATAAGATTTTAATTGCTTCCCCTTTTTCCTTTGTCGCATAACTTTATGTGACATAGAAAAAAAGGGGAACAATTAAGATCTAATTTTAATTACATTGCCTTTCATTCTTACCTTTGAAACAGACATTGTTTATGTTTCTGCTTTCGAAATCATATTAATTTAACAATTCCATGATTCAAATGTTTATTTTCAAGTTTAAATAATTCATATTGTTTGCTACAAGTACATTTGTATGTTTATTCATGTACATGTACACATTGCTTGCATTTTAAATTCCTGGGATCAAATCAACCACACATGATATATATATACATTTGTAGAATTAACATGTATTTAATAGTACAATGTGTGTAAAATATAGAACAACTTGAAAAAGCTATGCATATGTAAAAATATTTTTTATCAAAATTGTTCACAAAAGTACCTGTAATTTACAAACACTAGAACACTTTCTCAAACCTTCAGGACCCATCTGGCAGAGGCTGGGCCACACAATTTGAAAATGAAGCCTGGGTTCCTCAGAAAAAGGAGGTGCTAGGACATTATTTGCCATTTTTGTGAATTTTACATATGAAAATTGTAATTTTCCCATAAAAAGGAGAATGCGAACTCCCCCACCCTCACTGTAATCATAATCATTAAAACTATACTTACGTTTTTTGTACATCACAAAAAAACGTACATTGCAGCTCCGAAAATCCGTTATTAGAAGCTCCCGACATTCGCAATAAATTTTTACAGTCATGATAGTAGTCTATATTTAACTCCTTGGTAAGATTGACAAACAATTAACACTTTCAAACCTACAGGACCCATCTTGTAACGGTAGACATTAACAATATACTGAACAACTCAAAGAGTGTACATTGCAGGTAAAAAATCCGTCATTAAAAACTTCCGACATCTTCTTGTGAATGTTTGACCGGGTTGCTTGAATAACCGAAAACCTCGGTGTTAACCGAAAACCAGATTAAAAATCCGAAAACCTCAATAAAACACGTTTTTTGGGGTTTTTTTTATTTTATTTTATTTTTTTTTGGGGGGGGGTATAATTGCTCACTGTGTTATTTAAACACACTTGCAAATAAGTTTTTTTTATTAGTATTCCAGCACTTTCTAGATACCTAACGAAAGTCTGTAATAATCAATATGGCGTCAGTACTTTGAAATTAGTCACTTGTCCTTCCGACGCCATATTGTTTTCGGTTATTGGAGGTACCGTGTTTTACCTCCAATAGGTCAATTAGAAAAAATAGTCCTGCTCGCTAAGACAAAATCCAAAGAGTTTAAGATAAGCATATTATCATAGAAATATTGCAATTCAACAAATATCACAAAAGCTTTGATGTCATAATACTTCCATCTCTTACGAAAAATAAAGCATCACATATTGATCGGCGGCGGAACGATATACTAACGTAAATTTGCAAGGTGGAAAAGGGGCAGGGTAAAGAGAACAGACCGCGGAATATTTAGGCAGTTCCATGTGGCAGTATCCACTTCCGGTTGAATCATACTTGCCGACGATCTCTAAGTCAAGTTCAGGCTATGAATAACCTTACTTGACAAATATCCTAGCAAGAATAACCTAAAATGGTAATGGATTTAATTAAAGCACTAAATGTTGGGGAAGTTCTATGATTATAGTGCTAAAACCGATGCAGTTTGAGTTCTGTGTGCGGTTATGAATGTTACTAAGTTTAAAGACGAGGGAGAAATCAATGTCTATTATCTCACTAATCAGACAGCAAAATTCCTGTTTTTAGATGCGCAAGTTTATTTTTATCATTCCGATCACATGCGCTTTCCCGTATGAAGGGCTTAAAATATGAATCAGAAAACAGGCATACCTTACCCAAGTGGTTAAACCTTAATCCCTTGGTTTACACATTTAATGAATAGAGGTGTGACTTTTATTTTGCATCATACATGTACATTTGATCGTGACGTATGACAAGTCATGTTACTGCGTCATGATCAGTTGTAAAATGGGTGTTATTTCAATTCGAACCACTACATTTTATCAAGAAACAAATTAAAAGTGGGAAAAAATTCTAGCTACATGTATCCCGATGCAAGATTCAGAAATATCAGGCACCCTTTAATAAGACATACTACATTTAGAACGATTCCTAGTAAAGCTTACCTCGGGTGACAAATATTTCTCCTTCTTGTACTAGCAAAGGTAACTGAATTCATTATATCTATATGTAAATATGTAGTTTTAATAAGATGCTAATACACGTACACTGAGAGGTCAGTGTACTAACGCTGTGGTAAGGAAATATGTATTTGACTGACTCATCTTGAATATACTTTTTTTGTTCAAGACAAAATATGATGTTGACATGTAAATGTATACATAAGGGACGGACGATTCGATTTTTTGAGAAGGGGAGGCGAAATTTAAAGAAAATTACATGTATAATGCAAAAGATATATGTTGGCTAGCATCTGCAGTAAAAGACTAAGAGTTACTTGAATGAAATCAAATGAACTATTTTCCATGGTTCATTTGAATACGTTGCCCTGTTCGATCAATAAAAGCAAGTTAAATCAACTTCTATTTTCAATGTGATTGAAGAGGTCAAACTGTTTATATTGCAAACAACCGTGGGCTGTCATTTGACTCTAACGGACCACCAACAATACAAAAATCAAAAATATTCTCACGTCTGAGAATATTCTTAACTTCCATGGGAACTTCAATCAGTGACTTTGAAATTGATAACGTCACAAATAATTACGAATTTTCTCAGACTTCATTCAAGTTTTTGGCGCTGGAGCCAGATTGAACCAGATACAATATATATTGGACAAGGCAAACTGAAATCCAGTAGGATCCTGAATCCTCAAAAGGCAAATTGGAATTCTAATTTTCATTTGTTAAAATCAAGGGCAAAATGGAATTTGTCCTTAGAAAAAATTAGAATTCCAATTTACCCTAGGAGGATTCCGGATCCTACTGGATTCCAAATTTGCCCAGTAAAATATGTGTCATTTCTATAATACCATCTTGGAAGAATACAATATTGTTATATTATGATAGAAATGAGTGCACTTACAAATGTACTTTACTGATAAATCAATACGGAATTAGGTACAAATGTATTAAATTTTGTGTTTGTCTGGAGTTCATACATAGTTCACGGGCTGCACCGCTATAGAAACATTATTGGTCTGGTAACCATGGTTTCAAAACGATCATATAGTACGCATCTAGTACATTCTTAATACAGAGTAATTCTTCTACCGTAATGACGTAAGCATAAAAGCGTGCAGCTATTTTCGTTTTTTTTATCTGTCTGAGTTGAGTAAGGGAAGGATCCCACCTGTTAACGTGTACATTGTACTGAATCTCGCCTACACAGTCCTTAATAAGATGTGAGAATAGACCAGAATACTGTAAATGTTACTGCTCATTAAAACTTCGTCGTTTATCCAGCAGAAAACAAAATAATTTTAGAAGACGCTCGTTGTTTTTTTTTTCTCTTATTTTCTTTGTTTTGTTTTATTTTTGTATTTTTGTATTTTTTTTTTTTTTTTGGCTTTGTTTTTGTTTTTGTTCTTTTTTGTTTTTTGTTTTTTGTTTTGTTTTTTTGTTTTGTTTTGTTTGTTTTCTTTCTTGTTAATACATTATAAAAAATTAGAAAAAATGACCACGATCACTTGATCATTCCCAGTACCAAAGGACAAATATTCTGGTCTATTGCATCCAACCCATTTAATAACTGTTTTATTACCTAATATATCTATGAGATATAATGTGGATTTCTTGGTGTAAAATCCCCCTTTTTTGTTTCTCATCGACGCATGAAGTTGTGTTCTGTTAAAATTCTTCAAATAGGATACTTTTTTGTGTGCCGTATTCCCTCAATACGTTAACGGCCATTTGTATTACGTTTTTAGTATTCTTGGAGTCCCGGTTTTTCTAAAATACTTTCGAGTTCTTCGTCCCCGACATTGGCAAACCGCTCCATGTTTACGAATTGGCAGACGAGAGTCACATCTACGTTTTTCCACACGAGTTTTTTTGTGTGAAAATTCCAATTCAATGAAGCGCTTAAAAAAGTTCAACCAATCAAAAGGCTTAGATAAAGGTCATGGGGTCAGTGCAATAGACTCCTCAAGGAGACTATTGCACCGTGCAATAGTACATCGACAGCGCAATAGATCGCCCTGTCCTGAATAAATTTTGAAAATAGAGAAAAATATGTGTATATTTAATAAACAAGATCAAACTTTATAATTAGGTAATAATTCCCTCTATTTCATTAGTATTAACGTCATAATGGATTCGAACATTTGTAAAGTTGGACCATGCATTTCAGCTGATAAAATTGAACAAGTTTGGGTTGAATTAAATCATGTTTTCTTTTCCATATTATTTGTAAGTATTTTACAAAAATAAATAAATAATAAGTCATGTAGAAGTAAAGAAATACTATAGATAAAAAAAAAGAGGGGGAATGGCTACCAGAAATTTCTGTAACATTAAAATACAATGTGATATAAAGTCGTTTCATACTGTATTGAATAAGGCATGCGAACATCCAGTTATAAGAGAAAACCAATTAAAACGAGTCACAGCAAAGATAAAGCGAAAGAAAACAACACAATAATTCAACAGTAAATTTACATAATACAGAGTTTATTTAGCAGTGCCCGGACACACCAGATGTTAGACCGAAACTACCTAATATAATAAAAGCAGTATCCGGAGACACCAGATGGTAGACCGAAACTACCTAAATACAATAAAAGCAGTGTCCGGATACACCTGGTGCTAGACCGAAACTACCTAACTACAATAAAATCAGTGTCCGGATATACCAGATGTTAGACCGAAACTACCTAAATACATTAAAAAATTATCAAACAACTGCTTTAGATATTAAAGGGATTTCAATGTTAAAAGATTAGTGTCTTATCCACTACAATTAATAATTAACATTTATACCTTCTTATGGTACATCACTATGATTAATTAATTTTGCACACGGAATTTAAAATGATTAAGCACTAAGCATTTTGTTCATTGTTCGATGTAATGTCCAAAACTGCTGGTCAAAGAACAAACTGCATGGACTGTACCAAAAAAAATAAGATTATGGTTTTGGTACACTAGTAGTGTATCGGTCTTTAGCTTTTCTGAAAACAACCACTGAGATTATCAGCGTATGCCCAATGTATATAATTGGAAACCATGTTTTTGTTGTTTGGAATAAACCTATTAACGCATACAGTTGTAAGTTTGATTTTTTTTCAGTATTTAAGTGTGTTCTATGAAATGGCCCAGTAAATGTTCGCCTTTGTAGTGGTATGTCTGAAAAAACCAAGGAGAATAAAAAAAACGAATAAAAAATCACCCTGTTACGGCAATTATACACCAGGCAGGAGGTCAAACTGAGCAGTTTTCCATCATATCGAAATTGAACATAATCTGATCTTTTTGAGTTCCATATTTGGCCAAAAACAAAGAGCAAATTTCCCATTTAAAAAATATTGATGCAGTTACAGTTATTAGATAAGCTTTTGAACTCGTGAATCGTCGTGGTGTATCCATCTGCGCTATCATAATGATTTGTTCGACGTGTCATAATTTTTCTTTCCTCTTTCGTCTATTTTACACTTGACTTTTTTTTAGCATCACAGCTGGTGTTTTAAGAAAAGCACAGGACGCTCGCTCTACCGGTGCACCCTGTCTACGCTCCCAGTTTGTTTTTTTGGAATCCGAGTTGCTCATTTACTTTTGTTGCATATTATTTTGGTTATTTTATGTGTTTTGTGTGTGCCTGTTTAAAAGTCTAAAAGACGCGTATTTGAATAACTTGTATGTATGCAGAAAGCGATCATTTGTATCTTTTCAGCAAGAGACCCTTTTTTCAAAACGAACAACATTTATAGATTAGATAAATCATGTGAATGGTAAACAAACATGTTCTCATTTGATTTTTTGTCGATTCTGTATCACGCCAAAGTTATGTTGTATTTTGAAATACAAATGAATACGATGGAGTTTCCGATCTTTTTGCATAAAATGCAAGACGACCAATTGTTTAAGGTATTAGATATCGTCAATTGGTTTGGACATGTACCCAAAACAGTAGTTTTTCTTCAAGTGATTTTTTTACACTATATATAATAATGAAAAACTCGATTGAGATTGAAGAGTAATCAAGGGAACCAAAATTCTTACAGAAATCAAAAGAATGTCATCCAGGGACAAAGACCAGACATGGAAAACAGACAATCACAACTAAGAACGCAAGGTGTCGTTTACTTGTTTTAGTCCTGTAATAACTTTTGTGATGCCTAATTTTGTTTGAAGGAATGTCATCGAATGGATCAAATTCAATAAGTAATATTCTATATATATTAAAACATTTATAAAAGTTGGGAATATTATAACAGTTGATGGGTGGTTAATTTTTGGTGTGTGAAAGTTTGGAATATAATACAACGATGCCAATTTATTGGCTTTGTATACGTTTCAGAGGAGGGGTATGCATTCAACGGGACTGAAACTCGATCATGATAAGCAAATATTATGTCCTTTTGAAGAATATTTCAATTTACACAATGAATAAAACGAGGCCGGGATAAACACGAAAAACAATCCGGACGACAGCTCCACTGCTATTTATTTTTAAAAATATTAAGTCGCATCATTGATCTTCATTAAGTGAATAAATCGCTTAAATGTATTCGAAATAAGATTAAAAAGACTTATGAAAGTTATAATAGATTATTTTGATAAGAAATCTAAAGTATTATAATGTTTTGTGTTGTTTTAAAGGGGGTCGACAATGATGTCCTTGCATTTGTTTATTTATAGTTTAAAATTGCTTTATCCAGATTTTCTCCTTTGTATGACAATGTTTCATCTTTCTGTAAAGAAAAGAAACAATTCAACATCAAAATTTAAAAATATATTGAATTGCACCTCCCTGTATAATTACAAGCTTTTCGACTTATCTTTGATCTCGCGAGATTTTTAAGAAACGTGACCACGGGAAACTTTTACGACCAATCAAATCTTAAGCTATGATAACTTTTCTTTCAATCCATACCAAAATTAGCCATGTGTTAGGTAGGTGAATTAAATACCTTAACGTGAGGCCTTTATTTCCAAATTGGCTCTTTTCCGATTCAAATACCGGCGTTCGTTACAATTGATTATATGAAGGTCATATATATAATTATTATCAGGACACCGATATCTGTATATAGCCATTGCCAGTTGTGTAATCTTGTTCCGGATGCTTGAAAGTACTCTGGTCATAGCGGTTACGAAAGAGTACGCAATAATATCGAAAGAACCAAGATTTAAGCGGAAGTCACCCAATTTTAGAGCATATCGTATTTGTACCTTTCGGGTGTTGAAAATAAACCAAAATTAGTGAGAGTGAATATTTGATGATTAGCGACTTTTGTCAACGAAGCCACGACAGTGGCTGAAAATTGACATAGGCATCATAGGGAATCTTGATTCGTTAAGCGGATATCATATTTTACAGTAGCACTCACAAGCATCCGCGATCAAGTTTCTAGGCACAGACCATAGTCGATGGAAAACAGCGAAACGTGAAATGGAAAGGAATAAAAATAACCATAAAATATATAGTTCATCAAAACCAGCATGCACGAGAATTTCCACATCTTTCATTACATTTAGAAGTCCATATAATAAGTTCGCACTATTTTACAACTTGTTTCATCGGACTGTTTGATCACGTGGTGACTGTCAAACAGTCGCCAACCAGCCCACGCGTATTAATTTCTGGCGTGACCTTAGGAGAAAAGTAATCTCACTGGTTTCCTGCAGGTCAATATCATAAGCGACCCTAGGATCGCTAAATATATATATTTGAGAGAAACTTGTGGAACAAAAATATTACCGGGTTGTCGGGTTGAGGAGAAAAGTTGCTACTATTTTTCTAAAGATGGGTAACTTCACAAAAGCATCTCCTAATGTAAACATCATTCTTTCTTCATAAATCCTGCATGAGTTGCAAAAAAGTTTTGATTATCTTATTAATAAGTTTTTTTAACCTTCGCGTCACTCTTCACCTGATGAGCATCATGTCAAATTTTGATATGTTTTTGTTTTAATTTGCCGGATTATTCCAAGATTTAGTTGTTAAACAGCCTTAAACAAAGGTTCTTATGCAGAAACGTAACATTATTTCTGCGAAAATGTAATGCTAAATGCAGTACATATGAATATAACAGGTTTTGTTTGATAATATACTGTTCAATTAATTGTCTAACTTTGTAAAAAAAATGTCTATGTTTCACTAGTACTGTTATTTGATACTTTTGAACAAATGTGGCATTTCTTTTTTTTTCAAATACCTTTTCAGAAAAAAAACATCAACTTGAAATCATATGCAATACTTTGAAGTACATGCATTATTTCAGGCATTCTATATGTTAAATCAGATTTAATCTATGAAATATTGTAATAATGGAAAACTTTTAAAATTATTAATGTACAATAATTGTAGTCTTCTTTGCACTGAGTTACCTTATATAGAAACTATGATTAGCTCTTTTATGATGCTTTAAATTTATTTATTTTTATTTATTTATTTTTTTATTTTATTTTATTTTATTTATTTATTTATTTTTTTTTTTGCTGTTTACAACAAGATTAAAGTCATGTTACTAACTTAAGAAGGTTTGAACAACATCAAACATATAGATATTGTATGTCATACATATGTACCAAAGAACATGTTGTACAAAGCTCTTTACTACAAATTGTTACTTGTAAACAGTATCAGAATCATTGTAACAAGCTCAGTTTCAATAATTATATTCCTATTATTATTTGTTATCTTAACACATAAATACATAACAATTAACAACACCCGTTGAAAAATGTGTAACATATTAGTTCTTGTCTTAGTTGGTAAAGATTCTATTCAACAAAAGTCTTTTGGAATATTTCATACCAATGCAGTTAATTAGAATGGGACTTACTAATTTTCTGAATTAGCCACCGAGTATATAGAATCCAAAAGTACTGAAAGATACAAGTTTTTGAATACCCTTTTGAGAGTTTCAGGGCTGCTCCTTATTGGGATTTTTTAGTACTGTAGAGGTGACAGAATCCAGCCGTGGGTAATCGGACAGAAATAAGAATATGTCCTACTACAGCTTGGGCTGCTGTGTTGATGCTGTTGTCTGTTTGTATGGTCATTTAGTTCATATTGATGGTAATTAGACAGCAAAAAGGCAAATGTACATGCTTTGACTGGATTCAACAACTGTTTAGCTACAAAAGCATACAATGCACTTATATGACTTTGGGAGAAACCTAATTTTAAAGCCTTTTTGACATACATGTAAAAAATTGGTTCAATTCTATGATAATCAGAAGTAAATACTTTGTAGTGAAATTGGTGGAACAGAAAAAAAAAACATGGGAGATTGTTTTAACATGTATATTTTTTTCATCAAATCTATGTGTCTGAAAAGTTGAAAAGGTTGTGGGTAATTTTTCGCCCATTAATTTTGTCTAGGTGTCTTGACTGCTCGGTTTATAAACCATCTTTTGAAAAAACCTTTGTGTCTAACAGAATATTTAAAATTCAACAAGAAATCTGTGAGCGATGGCTCACTACTGATACCCCCGCTTTCAACCACGATGTCAGGAAAATAAACAAAGTCCTCGGTAAACAGGAAGTTACTGTCGATTTATTTGTTCAAAAAAGGACCTACCATATAGTCAAAAGAAAAAAAAACAAACTTCTCGGTAAACATGAAGTTGTCGATATTTTCCAAAAATAAATCCCACTATAAATACGGGAAAATGTATTACAATTTCAAGCCACTGTGATGAGAAGTTGCAGAGAAAAACCCCGCCAAAAATTTCAACTTTCAAAATATAAAGTAAAAAATAAAGTCCTCGATTAACAGGAAGTTGTTGCTGATTTTTCCAATTATACATGTAAATCCTACCATTTGACATACCAAAGTACGAATATATTGTGTTAAAACCTATTTTGATGAGTTGTTGCTAAGAAAGTGCGCCGAAAATTTCAACTTTTAAAATGCAATGTTAAAATAAGCAAAATCCTCGGTAGACAGGAAGTTTTGAAAATAGATCCCACTATCTGGCACAAATACAGGAAGTATATATTAAAATTTCAAACCTCTGTGAAGAGTAGGTGTTTAGAAAAGTGCGACAAAAATTTCAATTTTCAAAATATAATTTAGAATTAAAATTAAACAAAGTCCTCGGTAAACAGGAAGTTGTCGATTTATTCGAAAATGAATACAATCAAATAGCATACCTACGGAAAGAATGTTTTAAAATTTCAAAACGCTCTGATAAGTAGTTGCTTAGAAAACTGTGACGTAAAATCTGTTATGGAAAAATGGAAACACGGACAAGGGTAAAACTGTATACCCCTCCCTTCGAAACAGAGGTTTAAAAATTACTTTCTCTATTTAAATATTATGCAATCCATTTTTATGATTTAAAATGTGAATAGAGCAAACCATGAAGGCCTTCATTGACTCAGTACGTCAGTACTTTGATAAATGACTGGCTTATCGGTAAAGTTTGTAGAATTCAATGTCGACGTGAATTCTGACAATGCTAGGTCAGATCGATTCCTGGCAATTATAGGAATTATTTGTCAGTATAAAGAGCGGTTTCCGTTGACCCTAGGTCTAGGTGAGGACGGATCCTGACCAGTTATAGTTCCGACTCCTAAAATTCTAATTTACAGGCATACAAAACAAAATAAGGGTTAAACCCGATCCTTTTTGTACGGATGAAAGGTCAATTTCACAGTAAAATTGGTTCAATTTTGAATTTATTAATGCTGTACCGTGAATTTTGTTGTTTGAATAGGGCAAAAAGGGTGACTTGATTAAATTGTTGAGTATAAAATGTGTAATTTACCTGAACCATTTATAAAAAAAAACTGCCGAGTCTCCCATGTGGTGTCTCCAATACATTTTAAATGAAGTCACGACTAGTAGGTGATTGATTGGCTCAATATATGTAACTTTGGTATATTTTCAATGAAAGACAATAAACTGATATTTTTGTTACGTACTTAAGATCATTCAAATACGGATGATATTTATGAAATGTCATGTTTGTTGCCAGCAGGTTAAAGGGTAAGAAGCCTGTTTATGACGACATAGTAAAGAACAATGTGATGACAATCTTGGGGAATAGTTGATTGAATGTAGGAAAAAGTCACAGGAAAAAAGTCACGGAAAAACAGTCATGGTTAAAAAAAAACACTGGAAAAAATCACAAGAAAAAAAAGTCACAGGAAATAAAGTCACAATATACAATTTGCATACAAAATGTAAGGTAATGTAACGGTCCGTCTAAACACCGCAAAGACCTGTCTTAGTGCACTAAGACCATAAAAGTAGCACTAAGACCCAAAATATGACGTTTTTCTGAAGTAAAAGTACTACCATTGGAATGGCAATTTAAAATTACTTAATTTAGTGTGAAAACAGTCATTAATTCGTTAGAATTGTAGTCTATTGTGCTAAAATTTCCGGCACGTGCCGATAATCCTATTAGTAACAGACCATGACTGAATAGATACTCACTGAATAAACATTATCGTGGTTAACAATTTAGAAATATTTTGAGAGTGGAATTTATGAGCGATTAGAGTTCTAGAAAATAAATGTTAATTGAATAAGTCGAAGGAGCTTGAATGATTTTTTTTTTTTTTTTTTTGCAATTTTTGCTCTTGCTTTTTATGGAAACCGTAATACCGACTTTGAAGACCTTTAAAAGAAATGTCTTAATAAACAATATTAAGTCATACAGTTTTAAATAGTGGGAAAATAATTATTACATTAATAACATTTATGGCAAGGATTGTTAAGACAAATTGAAAATCTTTTCTTTGTTCTACTTGCACGAGGTCTTCTACATTGATTTTTTATGTCTCTGGTGAGTTGGCACTACATGTTTTCCACGTTTTGAACGAACAGCATTTATTTAGAAGAATTCTATTATTTAATAAAAGTCTCGGATACAGAATTTCTTTCTTCTCGGTAGAATTTGAAAACCAGCTCTTAAAAGAATACTGGTTTAATACTTCTTGAGTACAGATTACAAAAAAAAACATAAATACCGCCTGACAGAGTGAATGAGATTAGCATTAGTGAAGCAGGTACCAAATAGTTCATAGTTTCCTGTTCCTAACAGGATTTCTTTTATGTGTGTGAAAGGGACTCTTACAACGTTATGTAGTGCAGATCGTACAAGTGATGGAAACGATCATTGTTCGAATTGGGAACCGATGAAATTGAACATCCTATAATCAAATGACAAATGAAAGTGGACTATTCTGCTTGCTTAGGTTATAAAATCATGCAGTACGAACAATTTATGAATCCAGAACTAAGATTCGTTCGATCCATTTAATGGAAAAAATAAAAATGAAAATATCGGGAAAAATCTTGTCCGTATTATATATTACAAAAACAAAAACAAAAATCAATACTATTTTCTAATTTCAAATTAGGTGAAAAGTTCTATGTAAATGACCAAAAGACTAGTCTAGACAAGCAGCTTTCGTAACTAAACGAAAACCAATGTCTCCACCTTGCAGTTAACAGTGCTCCAGGGCCCCCACCTCACAACAAAAGTCTATGGAATATAAGTAATGAAAAGAAAAGTTTATTGCCATAATGTTGAAGTTTTAGTTTTATATTGGTAGATCCCCCGCTTTCCTCATAAGCTTTCAACTGTGTAAGTTTGATGACTGTCTCTGCAGGAGTTCAAAAATTATGCCCTGAAAACCATTTTTGGCCCAAAAAATTTTAAAGTAGAACTAACAAAACTATGATGTGTGTATATCATACTATGTTAATAAGAAGAGACATCGTTTCCAATTTTATGGCATTTATATGCATTTACTTTTATTGTTGAAACTGAGTAAATTTTGATAGGCTTTACTATGTATTTAAAATATTTTCCATGCATTGTATTTTTGACTTCAAATAATAACGAAACCACCAAGGAGTTGATTATATTTATATATGTTACATTATTATACATATTCTTGAAACCATGTACAAAAAATTAACATAATTAACATTTTCAATAAGATTACCACTAATAAACAATATCACTAGAGTCAAGCTTGATTGGTTATTACTGTACGCATCATTGACTTTAATTAACGATCAATGGACATCAAAAAGCCGTGGTCACGGTCGGTCACTCGCGTGATTGCCGGCACGTGCAGTTATATTCCAGAAAATGGTCACATATTTTAAGGAAAAAGTCACAATATATTTTGTTGGAATTTTTATTCCTTTTTTTTTCTATTTGTGTTTGTTTGTATTTTTTATTTTTGTTATTTCTTACATAATTTTTTTTTCATTTTTTATTTACTGTGTTTTCACCATTTACAATAGAGACATAAGGTTTAATTTTAACTCATTCTAATAAAACATTGTTATAAGTATGTGTAAAAAAATGTTTAATAATTTAATTTTTTGTTCAGTATTATATCACTTGAATTAAATAATAATTAATTTTTTGGGGTATTTTTATGAAATTTATTTTTTAAAAATCAAATTTTTAGTTATTTTTTTCTAACGACAAATAAGCCTTTTATTTCCGGATTTACTTGCATTTTCAACAATTATCACTCACATAATGTTTGTGTTTCGAGTAAAACAAAAAGCCACACACTTCCTGACCCAGGGTGACAGTACCCAGACATGACCTGCAGTGAAATGTGTTTGTTTTACTGAGTAACATTTAATTTATGGTCATCGCAAATTGTGAAGGCTGCAACACAGAGACCAAATGGCAACAGTTGACAGTTATATGAAATATACCCAGGAAAAGAGATATTTTTGAGTAAATTACTTTTTCTGGAATTTTATATTGTGACTTTTTTCTACATGTAATTGACTATTTCCTTTCAAAATATATATTGCATATGACTTTTTTTCCTGTGACTTTTTTCTTGTGACCTTATTTCCTGTGACTTTTTTCCTACCAAAAATTGTGACTTTTTTCCTATGACTTCTTTTCCTGTGACTTTTGTTTCTGTTTACCAGTTGATTTACCAATTATATATGTACAGCTGCCACTTATTTCAGAACACTTGCTGATTGCACAATGCAGTTTACGCGTTATATGATGTAAACATGTATAAAAAAATTAATATAATAATAATGTTTGAGTAAATTAAGTATTACATAAAATGTATGCGCATTAATCGTAGTGCTGTTGTAGAGATAGTGATCCAAAAGTACATCTTTTAAAACAAGATAATGCAAGGAGAATTACCATACATTATCAAACAACTTACTACAATATGTATAGAAATGTCCAACCATGTCCATGAGTATATTGAATTATTAGGTATGTTTATTCTTGTACTATAAAATTACGATTTTTTTTTTTTTGGGGGGGGGGGGTTACTGGAAAAGACAAATCTTCATGATCTATTTTCATAAATAGTGGATTCATCGAAATATAAACTTATTTTAAATTATGGTGAAATCATATGTATTAATAATACTCTGACTATGTCCTAAAATAAATGTGGTTAATAGAAGTTTTTTTTTTATATTAGCCCTATGATATGTCCGTGGTAAATAGAAGGTTTTTTTTTTATATTAGCCCTATGATATGTCCGTGGTTCATAGAAGTTTTTTTTTATATTAGCCCTATGATATGTCCGAGGTATTAATACTGGCTTTAATGGCCCGAGGCAGCGCCGAGAAAAAATCATTTTGTAAAATACAAACCATGCCATAGATCTCTCTTATTTTAAGCGTGAAAGAGTGAACAAAGCAGCAACCATATTAAAATTAATTTAAATTATAAGCCCATACAAGTGTTACTGACCAATACAAGTGTTACCGTTCCATACAAGTAATACCGGCCCATACAAGTGTTACTGACCCATACAAGTGTTACCGTTCCATACAAGTAATACCGGCCAATACAAGTGTAATACAAGTGTTACCGGTCCATTCAAGTGTTACCAGACAACACAAGTGTTATATTGCACCGGCCCACACAAGTCACATGTTGTAACCTGATGATGATGGCAGTTTTGGATCACTTCAACATATTTTTTAACATTTACAACAATTTGTACCACAAAATCATGTCGACAATTATATACAAAAGTACTAATCATAATACCATTTTCGAAATTTTGTAAACGTGTTCCAAGGCGTAACCTCTCATCAGCAGCATTAGAATAAAAAAATGTGAAGATTAGTTGCAAACAAGAATTAGTCAACTTTAAGTAATGAACAAGTTCCGAAATATTTGATGTATCTGTGCAATTCCTCAACACCACACACTATACAAACTGCAATTAGGAAGTGAAAGACATTACATGATATATCTTTTCACCTTTCGAGACTTTTTAAACCAAGCTGGGTGTGATTTTGAGAGTAGCGAAGACGCTGAAAGTGCAGACATTATACAGAGGAGTGATGGTGAGGGGTCTATTCCAATAAAGAGGAATAACAAAACTGTTGAACTGATCAAACCTAGGCAATAAATAAATGTAATAGTCAAAAAGGGAAATCAACATAACAAATGAAAATACCAAGGAAAAACCTAAAAGTTTAACACAACCCAATATTACTATAAATACTCTACAAAATCGTTTTAATTTTCAATGTCATTTAGTATGTCAGCCATTTTTTTTTACTGACCGAAATATTCATGTGCACATAATTTGTGAATCGGCTCCGACAGGTAGATAGAGAATTTTTAGCCAATGAAAAGCCTTGTTATATAATTGCCAATATATTACGTACAGTAATGAAACTGACGTTGTATTCATTCATTCAGTATGAAATATTTAAGAAAATCAAAAACCCACTTTTTAGATTTCCAAATGTTCGATTTTTGTTTATTTTAGTTTTGTTTTTTATCTATAGAAATTAAGTATAATATATTCTAACAAATAATCAATAAATTCAAAATATGCTCTGTTAAAATAAGTTTGAGGTTTGGTTTACATTTTTTACGTGTAACATGTTATGATGTATTTGATGCCACTCATTTAAAAACAATGTGTTTACTAATAGTCTTATCATCTCGTCATTACAAAACAGCAAATTTCCGTCGTTTCTAAATGTCATAAAGAAATCTTGATGATCTCTTACCACCAATACGCTTCAAAACATTTGAATGTCAACGCAAAACAAATTGTGTTGTTAAAGCAATGTTTAACGCTTACTTGATTCTAATATTTTCTGTACGTGAAGCAAAATCCATACAATAATTACAAAACAGAAACACTTTATGACTCTATGTAGTACAGTGACACTTTAGGACCGTATGTAGTACAGTGACACTTTAGGACTGTATGTAGTACAGTAATACTTCAGGACTGTATGTAGTACAGTAATACTTCAGGACTGTATGTAGTACAGTAATACTTTAGGACCGTATGTAGTACAGTAACACTTTAGGACTGTATGTAGTACAGTAACACTTTAGGACTGTATGTAGTACAGTAATACTTCAGGACTGTATGTAGTTCAGTAATACTTCAGGACTGTATGTAGTACAGTAATACTTCAGGACCGTATGTAGTACAGTAACACTTTAGGACTGTATGTAGTACAGTAATACTTCAGGATTGTATGTAGTACAGTAACAATTTAGGGCTGTATGTAGTCCAGACACTTTAGTACTGTATGTAGTACATTAACATTTTAGGACTGTATGTAGTCCAGACACTTACGAACAGTATGTAGTACAGTAATACTTTAGGACAGTATGTAGTACAGTAACACTTAAGGACTGTATGTAGTACAGTAACACATTAGGACCATATGTAGTACAGTAACACTTCAGGACTGTGTGTAGTACAGTAACACTTTAGGACAATATGTAGTACAGTAACACTTAAGGACTGTATGTAGTACAGTAACACATTAGGACCATATGTAGTACAGTAACACTTTAGGACAGTATGTAGTACAGTAACACTTAAGGACTGTATGTAGTACAGTAACACATTAGGACCATATGTAGTACAGTAACACTTCAGGACTGTGTGTAGTACAGTAACACATTAGGACCATATGTAGTATAGTAACACTTTAGGACTGCATGTAGTACAGTAACACATTAGGACCATATGTAGTACAGTAACACTTTAGGACTGCATGTAGTACAGTAACACTTCAGGACTGTGTGTAGTGCAGGAATACTTTAGGACTGTATAAAGTCTAGACATTTAAAAACTGTATGTTGACTGTAGTTCAGTAACACGCTTGGTCTGTATTAAGTCCAACAACACACTGGGTCTGTATTTAGGCCAGTAATACACTGTGTCTGTGTTTAGTCCAGTAACACACTGGGTCTGTAATTAGTTCAGTGAAACACTGTGTCTGTATTTAGTCCAGTAACACATTGGGTCTGTATTTAGTCTGGAAACACTGTGCCTGTTTTTACTCCAGTAAGACATTGTGTGTGTATTAAGTCTAGAAACTTACTGCGTCTGTATTTAGTTCAGCAAGACACACTTAATCAGTATTTAGTCCAATGACACAATGGGTCTGTATTTAGTCCAGTGACATCTGTATTAAGTCCATAAACACACCTGGTCAGTATTTAGTCGAGTAACACACTCGGCCTGTATATAGTCCAGTAACACGCTGGGTCTGTATTAAGTTTATAACACAATGGGTCTGTATTTAGTCCGGTAAAACACGGGGTCTGTATTTAGTTCAGTAACACCACGTGTCTGTATTTAGTCCAGTTACATACTGGGTGGGTCCATATTTAGTCCTGTGACACACTGGGTCAGTATTAAGTCTAGTTACACACTGGGTCTATATTTGATTCCGTAACACGCTGGGTCTGTATTTAGTCCAGTGACACGCTGTGTCTTTATTTAGTTCAACAAGACGCACTTGGTCGGTACTTTGTCCAGTGACACAGTGATTCTGTATTTAGTCCAGTAACATTCTGTCTGTATTTATCCACAACACACTGGGTCCATATTTAGTCCAGTTATACACTGGGTGGGTTTGTATTTAGTCCTGTAACACACTTGGTCTGTATTTGATCAGGTAACACATGTACACTGGGTCTGTATTAAGTCCTGTGACACACTATGTCTGTATTAAGTTCAGCAAGACACACTTAGTCGGTACTTTGTCCAGTGAAACAGTGGGTCTGTATTTAGTCCGTTAACACACTGGGTCTGTATTTAGTCCAGTAACATCTGTATTAAGTCCAGTAACACATTTGATCAGTATTTAGTCGAGTAACACACTCGGCCTGTATATAGTCCAGTAACACACAGTGTCTGTATTAAGTTCATAGTCAGGTAAAACACTGGATCTGTATTTAGTTCAGTAACACCTTGTGTCTGTTTTTAGTCCAGTAACACACTTAGTGGATTCGTATTTAGTCCTGTAACACAC
The DNA here is from genome assembly GCA_037379345.1 of Perna viridis. NCBI lineage: Eukaryota > Metazoa > Mollusca > Bivalvia > Mytilida > Mytilidae > Perna > Perna viridis. The sequence goes on along the minus strand of CM074515.1, from coordinate 39,761,216 downwards.
TTGGTCTGTATTAAGTCCAGATACATACTGGGTCTGTATTAAGTTCATAACACACTGGGTCCGTATTTAGTCCAGTAAAAAACGGGGTCTGTATATAGTCCAGTAACACCCTGTTTCTGTATTTAGTCCAGTACTAGTAACACACTGGGTGGGTTCGTATTTTTCCCTGTAACACACTTGGTCTGTATTAAGTCCAGTTACACACTGATACACCCTGGGTCTGTATTTAATCCAGTGACACTTTAAGTCTGTATTTAGTCCAGTAACACACTGCGTCTGTATTTAGTTCAGCAAGACACACTTGGTCAGTATTTAGTCCAGTGACACAATGGGTCTGTATTTGGCCCAGTGACACACTGGGTCTGTAATTAGTCCAGTTGCACACTTGGTCTGTATTAAATCCAGTAACACACTGTGTCAGTATTTAGTCTAGTAACACACTGGGTGTATATTTAGTTCAGTAACACACTGTGTCAGTATTTAGTCCAGATACACACTGCTTCTGTATTTAGTCCAGTAACACACTGGGTCTGTATTTAGTCTAGTAACACCTTGTGTCTGTATTTAGTCCAGTAACACACTGGGTGGGTTCGTTTTTAGTCTTGTAACACACTTGGTCTGTATTAAGTCCAGTTACACACTTGGTCTGTATTAAGTCCAGTTACACACAGGGTCTGTATTTAGTCCAGTAACACTCTGGGTCTGTTTTGAATCCTGAAACACTGTATGTGTATTAAGTCCAGTAACACACTGGGTCTGTATTTAGTCCGGTAACACACTGGGTATGTTTTAAGCTCATTACACACTCGGTCCGTGTTTAGTCCGGTAAAACACTGGGTCTGTATTTAGTCTAGTATCACATTATGTCTGTGTTTAGTCCAGTAACACACTGGGTGGGTTCGTTTTTAGTCTTGTAACACACTTGGTCTGTATTAATTCCAGTTACACACTGGGTCTGTATTAAGTTCATAACACACTGGGTCTGTGTTTAGTTACGCTCATTATTATGTAAGATTTCTATGAAGCCGATGATTTTCAATGCATTCGATTCAGCGGTAAAGTATAATTAATCAAATTTTACCGATTTAAAAAAAAAAATTTCTTTGCTTTCTAAAGACAGGATAAAACAGTCTAAGAATATTGTCGATAAATTATATCATCAGCAATGTTTTGCCCCCATTGTTAGCCTTATACACATACATGCTGCAATTTTTTGGCTTTAGTTTTTTTTTAATTACTTGTATATTAGTATTCGAACTTGGAAATAACAACTCATAAAACTTGAGTATAGTTTACTCCCTATATATTTCTCTATAATAAGAAGAAAAAATCATAACAATCGCTTGTACAATGGCTTAACAATTTTTTGTGGAAAAAGATAATTTGTATAGATTATAGCTTCTTAGAGGAAATAAAAAATGGGACTCACTTATGGAATGGTGATGTATGTAGACCAAAGCACGGGATGGGATGTAGGTTAAGTTAAGAAAAGACAGGATTACAAACAACTTCTCCAAAGGGAACCAAGGTTATAGCGGTAATCAAAAGAATGTAATCCAGGGGCAAAGACCAGACATGGAAAACAGACATACGCAACAAAGAACATAAAGTAAATAAAATCATACATACAAAGTAACAAAAGCAAATGAGCAACCCGGACTCCATTAAAAACTGGGAGCATGGACCAGGTGCACCGGTAGGGTAAGCGTCCTCTGCTTTTCTAGAAACACCCGCCGAATTGATCATAAAAAGTCAAGTCTGGGGTAGACAAACGACGAAAGGAAAACTATGACCCGTTGAATAAATCAGTTTTCATGGTGCTGATGGATACACCATAACGATCCACGAGTTCATGATGACGACCATAAAACCTCTGTAGTGATGACTTCAATTTTGTAGCAACATAATCCTGTTCCAGAAGCCTATTTGTTAGAGTTCTAGTGCAATACAAAAAGTCTGCGTAGTTTCGGCAAGCTCTGGCATAACGTATGAGTTGTGATATGAACACTCCATACGCAGGTGTAAACGAGAAAAAAATAATTCATGTTTAGGTCTTGGTCCTAGGCTGGTACATCACTACATGCTATACATCCATACGCCGTACTACTATATTTCGACTTTTCTTACTTGTTTTCCACAGTTAATTTATTTATAATTTTTGATAAAAAGAACCCCTTTCTCGTTTTCATTCAGATCCCTTATTATTTGCTTATGTGTGCCTTTGATAAAAGTACAATAACCTACAGCGTGCGTGATTCAGCTTCTGAATCTATGTTTTGATCTTGAACTTTATTAGTTTTATGCTGAAGAAGGATATCGGTTATCCGAAATATTCAATGTCAATTTTTGGTCCTTTCCTCCGCGTGACTCGAACTCGTATCGCTGTCACATCTATGGCAAAACCACCTGCACAAAGTCCAGCGCCCTAGACCAATCGGCCAGCTAGGCTATGTAAAAAAAAATTAGCTTTCACCGGGCGGGTCATTCCTCCTCGCATGATAAATCTAGGGCTGTAACTTAGTACACGACGTATGGTAGTGCGGGGCAGCTAATCTAGGTATTGTTATGTAGGATAGAGGATCAAATTAACGATACATGTCACAACAAACAATGTTATACATACGTCTAAGTATTGACGACTCTATTCACTACAGTGCTCCATCGGATCAAATTGATACGGGGAAGATAACCTAAACATAGAAGGGTTTTAAAAATTCCCAACGATGTTAATTGAACAGTTCAAACATCGTTTGGAATTGTTAACTTCCTGTCAGACTTAAATTTGGCTCTCAGTACGTCTCAGGTCAGGTAAAATTCGTAATAATTATCATTATGGAATATCTTGTTCATTATTAATTTATGACAAAAACTTATTTTATTGCAACAGTTTATTTTTTTATTTTTTTTATTTTTATTAGTTAAAACAAGAAGAACGCAATTTCTTAAAAAAAAGTTATTAAGAAAGTTTCAAACAAAGAACAGCTTACAGAGGTGCCTATTAGCAGACATTTATCAGAGTATTGCATATTCTCAAATTTGAACCCATAAGACCGAATTCATGAGGTGACAGTCTGAAAATTATAAACGCCGATTTAATATCACATTTGGCTAGAATATCTTTTTTGTCAAGACGCTGAATCATATTAACAACATCGTCTATACTTGAGTATTTAACTACACAATGTTCCCTATCGATGAAGTCGTCGACAGCTTTATTATGTTGAAATGACAAATTATGGATCATTCGAAATTCGCTGCTGGATCTTTTTGGAATAATCAAATTTGAGGACACCCGGAAGGTTAAGAAGGGAGGGGACAAAAATGAGCTGGTTACTCTGCCTAGTTTTATTTCTTTAGCAATAGTATTTAATTGAATTTAACATTAAGCTCAAATCGATGTATTCTCCATTCCAAATTTTCTCTTTTGATTTTGTTGGAATCACTGGAATGTTTGAAGAAAATGGATCAAAAACTCTTGTTAACAATTCAGGAGACTATGCCCTTTTTCTGTCAGCTTTTCTGAACACGGGTATACCAAGAGACGGCCGAGTCAACCGTAGCCATCACGTCGTGAGGTGGACACAACTTTCTGCCTTGTTGAATCTTGCCGATCTCGTTAACCTCCATCAGCAATTGTTGATCCTTGTGATGTGTCCTGGTATTTCACTTATGGGGCTCCATCGTTTTGAATGATGGATAATTACGATCTTTGTGATTTTTATGGAATTTTGATAGCTTTCAGGAGGCCGCTATATTGATAACATCGATATAGAAACGTTCAAAATGAAATGTAAACAATGACGTCGCCAGACCCGAATCATATCCGTAGGTCAAGATATGAGGCTGACTTCACAGTGTCTGTAGTATCCTTTATCCCAGGTTCTTTGGGTAGATGCGGTTTATCAAATCTCCGAAAATAGAATTGGTTAACGATAATACGTCATCTGTATAGCGGAAATTGAGATTAAAGGTGTCTAGCTAAACGATGTTCTTTCTCTCGGATCAGATCAGCTATAAAATCAGCCTCATGAGAGTGAAGGAATACGTCAGCAAGTAAAGGAGCATAATTTGTTACCATTGGAATGCGGACCGTTTGTTGAAAAACGCGTCCACCACACTGGACAAATATGTTTCCAAAAAAAAAATCCAGCATTTTGAAAACATCTTCTGAATGAGGAATCTTCACCAAGAACTACATATTTGTATCTAAGTTTACCATCTTTTTTTGAAGAAACAACGATGTATAATGTTTTTGAACTGCGTATGGGGAATAGAAGTAACCAGTGTTGAAAAAATAGGTTTTAATGCTATTATATTCTGATAATAATCTTGAATTAGGGTCTCCAAACGATCTTTGGAATTCTTCAGGATCCACATTGAATTAATACCATTGCGGGAGTAACATGTGTTGTGGTAAGTCTGGAAACCCCCTTTGACAGCTGTGAGTATAGAACTTAAAAGTTTTGAGAGACGTTTGGTGGTTCATTTTGCAGATCCAGGTATGTAACGTTGTTTGTATGGATTCTTGTTGAGTTTGGGAATCCAGTACATAGACGGTAAATCGCAATCATCGTCTTTGGTTTAGAGACCAAAAGAGGATAGCACACATTTTTGATTTTCCACTATCTCTTCTTTGGAGAGTGTAGTGGCAGTATAGGTCTTATCACTGCTATTATTTTCTACGTCTACCTATGATAATAAACACTGGATGTAATGTATTTTGTAGACACAAAATCAGTGTTGTTTTGGACTTTGTCTGCTGGAACGACAACATATTTGTCATGTACAGTATACATTGTTTTTGCTACATCGTGGTCTTTGAAAACTGCTGAACCATTGACACTCATTGATCTACTTAAAACTTAAGTTTCAAAATTAAAGACCTCAAGGCCTTTACCCACTCTGACTGAGAATCATAATCTTCTTATTCTCGTTTTATTCATTTTTTGCGTAGTCCTCTACGGCATCCATAAGAACTTTGAAGTTACAATTCCAATTCATGGAGCGTGGTTCACGGTACTTGGGGCTTTTAGAAAAGACTTTACGCAGTGATTCGTTTCCGATGATGCTTAAATCTCCCGTAACGACTTGACCGGAAGAACCATATTTGCATGGAGAGATTTTGCAAGAACAGTAGATGATTTAGCCTTGAAGTCCTCAATCTCGACGTTCTGTAATAGCCTTTAATAATTGAAAATTTTGGATGCAATAGGTGAAGTATTGGAATATGAAATAATTGGTATTAATCTGTCCTTGGAATATGGGGGTATTTTGTTAACCAATTAACAAATTAAAATTATTCTTTTCGTTACAACACTGCGTTCATTACATGTACCGGTACATGTATGTTTAAACTAGAAATACTATTAACCCGGAAAATAAACACTTGAACTCGAAGCAACTTCAAAATGAACGGCTCACTACGATTGTTTCACATGCCCTTTCCAGAAATAAAGAATAGGAAAAATAATAATAATAATAATAATAATAATAATAATAATAAAATGAAATTTTGGATATGTTTTACTATATAAAAGACTAACCCTCCTCCATCTTCACGGCGGAAAAGGGTTTCATCACATCATAATTAAGGAACATTTTAAGAATCGGGCCATGATTGAATTGGACCGAGAAGCTTCGAATCTAATTCGTGGCTATGAACTTAAAATGTATGATAATTTCTTCAAAGGAATTTCAGGTGTCCCCTGCTATATATTGGCCTTTGTATGGTTGGATGTCTGTGTTACCAAAGTGTAATTTTTGGCTCAAATTAATAATTCTGAGTGTAAGAAATATTGCTTAAATCCAGGTTTCAAGGGGATGACAGTATAATATTCGTTGACTGAAGCTTATATGTATGTAATGATTCTGACAAAATTGTAATTGAAAAAGATCGGTTATCCTTTGATGTTTTACCTGCTGGTCCTCTAACTTGGTTTCTACAGCGACTTTTTTGCCGCCACCTATTGTTGCGATAACCAGGTACGTCAGTTTTGTGCAATAAAATGCGGAGACTTTGTTCATCAAATGCGCTATGTCCCTTCAGCAACACTTGTATTATGTTAAAATTAATATACTATTCGTCCTCTTCTTGAATTCTCGTTTTAAAGTAATATTAAAACCTAATCCATACAAGTCTTTTAACTAAGTAAAACTGTTTAATTTTTTTTATCTTATGATAGTCCAAATTATTACTTGTGGTTCTCAAATCTGGATATCTAGCTTTAAACCATATTTTTAGTCCTTAGATAAGACATGGTTAGAATAAAAACCCAAATTTTTTTTTAAATATTCTTAAGGTTCAGAATAATTCATCAAACATGAAAATAAGGTGTGAACTGGGTACTTTCCAAATAATATATATATGAAATTCGCGTATGTTTATTTAATACTCACGATTAGATTATATTGACAAAAAAGCTGGCGGTTCACATCATATTCTTTTGAAACCGATGATTTTTTTTGGACAATTATTAACTGAATTCAAACCGAGCATCTATACGGGGCCAATTCGAAACAAATGAGGGCCAATATGGATCCAACCAGGGCCAATACGGCATTCATAACTTCCGGTCGTTTGACATCGTCATTTTGAGTAAGAATTGGATTTCATGAACTTTGATCACCAGGACTAAAAGCTGCAGAAATACAAAAAAATCTTCCATTTTATACAAAAAGGATATTTAAGACTGATGAATGGAAATTAACCTACATGCATGTTCTTGGTAAAACACGAAAACAACTGTTCTACAAATCATCTAGTTGAATTGGTTAATAAAATTGTCGATAAAAATGAAATTTCATATTGGCCCTGTTATAGGTTTCGGTCAATCATATTGGCCTCGACAGCCGTATTGGCCCTCGGCGATGCATCGGGACCAGTACGGCCGCCTCGACCAATATGACAGACCTCAAACCTATAATAGGGCCAAATTAAAAATTCATATTTATTAACATATAATACAACTCATGGTCTATAAGAACTCATTAAAAAGGAAAAAAATCGATTCTCTAAATATTTCTAAGCAACTATTGAAATGAAAACAAGATTATTATAAATCAAATACTTAACTTGAACTCTCCAAAACTAATGAAGAGGCCTAAGGAAATCTCCTGTTTTACTGTAGCATCTTCGCAAAATTCAAAAAACAACATTTTGATTTGGCATAATGATAGAACTTAGAAATGAATTGACTAAAGTATGAATTTCTGCCCATTCATTACTTATTGAGGCGGGTAGATACTCAAAACAGACAAAAAAAACCTCCAGATAAAAGATTTTGTAAATTCTATGTTGACCGAGTGGAGGAAAAATTCCATTTATTGTCTAACTGCAATCAGTATAATCGTTTACGGAATGGTTATCAAATCTACGGTTATATAACAGATGGATAATTATCAGAAGCCTTGAATCACAAATCTTTGAAAGAGTAATCAAGGGAACCAAGGTTATAGCGGTAATCAAAAGAATGTAATCCAGGGACAAAGACCAGACATGGAAAACAGACATACACAACAAAGAACATAAAGTAAATAAAATCATACATACAAAGTAACAAAAGTAAATGATTAACTCGGACTCCATTAAAAACTGGGAGCATGGACCAGGTGCACTGGTAGGGTAAGCGTCCTCTGCTTTTCTAGAAACACCCGCCGAGTTGATCATAAAAAGTCAAGTCCGGGGTAGACAAACGACGAAAGGAAAAGTATGACCCGTTGAATAAATCAGTTTTCATGGTGCTGATGGATACACCATAACGATCCACGAGTTTATGATCACGACCATAAAACTTCTGTAGTGATGACTTCAATCTTGTAGCAACATAACCCTGTTCCAGAAGCCTATTTGTTAGAGTTATAGCGCGATACAAAAAGTCTGCATAGTTTCGGCAAGCTCTGGCATAACGTATGAGTTGTGATATGAACACTCCATACGCAGGTGCCGAAGGGATGTTGCCACAGATGAAAGGAAAGTTGACAATTCTGAATGAAAAGTCATCACGTTTGTCGTAAAGTTTGGTCAATAGTTATCCTTTACCATCGATGTTTAAGTGTAGGTCAAGATATGAGGCTGACTTCACAGTGTCTGTAGTATCCTTGAAAAAAAATACGAATCCTCTGTTTGTGTATAAAGGAACCGTTTAAAGACAGGGACCATCACATTGTCTTGTCAATATTTATTGTTGTGATGCGAATCATCATCAATGACTGTATGAATACTAATTGTTTGGTGTATATTTATATACATTGAGATTACTTGTATACAATATGTAAATACTTGTAGTTTCTATGTATCATGGGGATCACGATATGGTCTTTCCAATAAAATTTTGAATTAAATTGAATGAAATGAATGTTTATTAGTTAATTTGATTAGAGTTGTAACAGTTATAAATCAATAGTAGACTTTTAGTCAATTTTGGGTTCTTAAATGGGGCTAGAGTTGATTCTTTTTTGGCCGATATATTTTCTTTAAATGCCGTTCTAGATAATGGACATTGTACATGTATCTGTCTGACTGATTATTAGCAAGGATTATAACATATAAAGTTAGCATACATCCTATTACGCCAGAACTGCCTTCATAAATGTTAAGCCTCGGCAATTTTCAAATGTCAAGCAGTTAAAATTTATCAGGTAAAATTAGGTAAATGTCCTTCGCCTACATTGTTAGAACAACTTCATACCTGTTAAGGTGTACATCCATGGGAAGGGTGGTTAATTCTAATTTTATAACAACATGTATTGGAATATGTTAAAGAAACTGTAAGCGTTTTTGTCAATCTGGTGAGAACTTTTTGTCCGAAGTACAAAGAGAAGCGTTTTACTTTTTTAATTTTGACAACTTAAAGTTTTATAAATAAGATAACAATTTGAAAGGCAATTTTTTAAAAAGTCTTTTGGAATACCCGTGTTACTCCATAATTACATTCATTTATTATTTAGCATTATAAATATAGGATTATTTCTATAAATTATTCAAATCATACGAATAATCAGTATGTACATGTATATTGTACGTACAATCACAGATTAGTTTATCATAATATCCTACTAGGAGCAGAAAGTGTTTAGTCCTGCCGGGGAATCTAAATTCAATCATGGTGGTGTTTGTTATGTCGGTTTCAATGTGTTCTTGTTTATTCTAATGTTCAAGTGTGTTATTAGTCAGAGTATACAAACTCACTTCATACTACGGACTTGTCACCTTTCTTACTATTCTTTCTTATTATGTACATGTTTATAGTATAAAACTGTTTCTTAGTCTTACCTATGGCTAAATTTGACGTACATATAGCAGGGAGAAAAGCTGACATTGACATTCATTTTCATGTGTCTTCAGCACTACACATCACATTAAAGTTAGTGTTGCTATTGTCCATTAGAACTCAAAACAGCTTTCAAGCAACATGCTCAAAAGAAACTATTTTATGAAATTGTGTATAGAATGGAATGAAAATTAAACTTGCAAACTTGAGTTTGTTAGATATACTTTGACTTAAATACGTACTTGAGAATCAGACTTCTACGATATATCATCACGAGTATAAGTGCATGTGTTTAAATCACTAATCGACTCCTTTAAAGTTATTCGTTGGGAATCTGACGTAGATCTACAATGAAGTGATGACGATTAATTACCAACTTCCCTGAATAGCTTGTATCAAACTGGCGAGACCTACTCGTTTAATTTCATCGGTTAACCAAAGTTTATTTTTTCAACAGATTACTTGACATGGCACCAACGGTGGTATGTTTCATATTATCGATTGAATTATCTATCAGTATTTCATAAATAAAACAATATTGAATGTTCCAACTTATCACCTATTGTTTAAGAATATAAAATGGGCATTGCCTATACTAGAAGGTACTTTTCATTTATAGCTAGAAATCTGGAATAAACCCTAGTTTGTTTTTGGTAGGATCATTAAGTCGTTAACTCAACTGAACTGATTGAAAATTTGTGAACAAAAAAATGTGAAGAATTTCAAGAGCATATACAAACAAGATATATACATACATTAAACGCACTAGAATTTGAATACAGAAAAATGAACCGAGGTAAATACTAGGAGAGAACTCAAGATGCACCGGTGACCTACTTCTGATTTATATAGAACACCAGCAATGCTGGTCATTGAAGTCTATATCACTTTTAGCATCTGTGTGTTAATTACTTTCAGTTTTGTCCAGTCAGGTGGACGAGCTTTTCAACAAACGGTCGGCATTCCAATGGGAACAAATTGTGCTTTTCTACTTGCTGACCTATTCCTTCACTCTTTTGAGGCTGACTATATAGCTGATCTGATCCAAAAGAAAGAACATCGTTTAGCTAGATCCTTTAATCTCAGTTTCCGCTATATAGATGACGTGTTATCATTAAATAATCCTAGTATCGAGGGTTTGATACATCGCATCTACCCCCAAATTATTTGAGATAAAGGATACTACAGACACTGTGAAGTCCGCCTCATACCTTGCCTACACTTAGAGATCGATGATAAAGGAAAATATCGACCAAACTGTACGACAAACGTGATGACTTTTCATTCAGAATTGTCAACTTTCCTTTTATCTGTGGCACAATCTCTTCACCACCTGTGTATGGAGTTTCATATTACAACAACAGGGTTATGTTGCTACAAGATTGAAGTCATCACTACAGACGTTTTATGGTCGTCATCATGAACTCGTGGATCGTTACGGTGTATCCATCTGTACCATGAAAACTGATTTGCTCAACATGTCATGGATTTCCTTCGTCTTTCGTCTACCCCGGACTTGACTTTTTATGAGCAACTCTGCGGATTTTTCTAGAAAGGCAGAGGACGCTTATCCTACCGGTGCATCTGGTCCATGCTCCCAGTTTTTAGTGTAGTCCGACTTGCTCATTAACTTTGTTGCGTTGTATGTATTTTTTAGTTACTTTATGTTCTTTGTTCTGCTTGTCTGTTTTCCATGTCTAGTCTTTGTCCCTGGATTACATTCTTTTGATTTCCGCAAGAATCTTGGTCCCCTTGATTACTATTTCATACAAACACACACAGTTACACTGGCAAAATGTTTTGTATAACAAATGTGTGAACTCTAATGGTTTAGAACGGTTTTTCTTATCAAAATATTCTGTTTTTAAAGAATGACTTTCCACCGGATTGACTTTTCATGTAACTTTGTTGACATAGCTGAAAGTGAGGTATTTACGCGTTTCAAAACACAATACTGAAACGTCTGCTTTGATTCATTTACACATTCTTTGTTTCAGATGATGCCATCCATATAAATCACCGACAGATGAGAAATTTTAGTGTAGAATTCTGCCCCGTGCAGGTCCGGGTGTCAAAAGAAGAGGCCTGCAGCAGCGCTAAGCTTGTCGTAAAAGGCGACTAAATAGTGCTCAGAAACCTGGCCGGGGGCTAGGCGCTCTGCCCACAGAGCAACTGGGATGTGTGCCCCAGGTGGTGGAATGGGGTACCCCCGGCATGTTACATGCTGGGGTTGTCAGGCTATAATACGGAAAACCTGACCGCAAACCATAGTGGTGCACCGTGATGGGAAAAATGCCACGTTCCTCGCACGTTAAAGAACCCTACTGTGGTATTCGATAGGAGTGGGAACCTTTGCGCTCCGCCACAGGAGGTTAGATTGCCCGACCTTGCCCATCCCTCCCTTTTTCTAGTGGCAATCGAAATTTGTCGACCCTACTGTCCTTGTGTCCCATCCCGTTTTTCATTTCATCATCATTTCATGTTCATTTTATCATCCGTTTCATGTTCATCGTCTGAATATAGCTGAAATATTGCTGCTCGGACGTTAAACCCCAACAATCAATCAATCAACGATTTGTTTCTATTGTCAGGTACTTACCAGGTCAATTATTTTTTTGCTCTTTGCGAGCATTCTTTATCTCTGGTAAATTCTTTGTCATGACATTGTCTATTACCTATTTTCATACAAGAAAAAAATAAGCAAATGCTGCATTTCTATTAGCAACCATTTAATCCCGAATTACATCATAAATGTGACGTTACATTTTAATGATCTTTTATTTATTGTGAAATGTTGAACAAATATGAAATTTTCAACTTTGATGCAGTCTCACGGAGCGTGATAGCTCAGTTTATACTTTATGGTACTCAAGTAAGTCATTGATAAACTTGACAATAGCCTAAGATTATCTAATAAGTGGGACATCGATAGATTTCATCGAAGACAATGGATAATGTAGCTATGTGGGGAAGAGTAATCAAGGGAACCAAGGTTATAGCGTCAGTTACCAACATTGAAAAACAATACTAAAGTTTGTCTTTATGTTTAATATTTTCTTTTACATTTAATTTAACTTTACTAAAGATCTCGTTAAGGTATATTATAGTCTGTAATCTTTGTATTGAAATTAATGAATAGAACTTGATTGCCCTTTTCAAAAACTCGACGTTTTTACTAAATAATAAACATAAAATGTGAAAAACTTGATCTACATGTATCTATTATGATAATTTAAAAGGTCTACAAAGACAAATTTTGAAAAGAGCATCATTTATTCAAACTGAACGGCAAACAAGATTTGAAATATATGTACATTTGTTGAAATTTGGTTTTGTTTTTGGAATCCTGACGGAAAATCTTTATCCGAGATTGAAATTGATAATTTCATGCAATGAGATTTCACTTTTGATTATAGTTACATGTACAAAAAATTAAAATAAATCTGACAGCAATGCTAAATAAATTGATACCCAAGTAAGATATTTGAAAAAGGCACATTTAAAACTCCCGGTTGAATTGCATCAAAATGTAAAATAATAAGTGTACAATGGGATGATGGGAATACGTAATACATATACAAAGATTCTGTGGACGTTTCATTAAATTCCATTCAACAGAGTAAGAGGAGTAGCAGATAAGGGAGTGGCATCCCCATTTTCCAATATTCGTAAATGACAAAACTCATGTTTTGCTCTCTGAAACCCCCAAATTGATTTTCCAGCACTAGTTACGAGGTTTATGTATACGGAGTTTGGCTGTTTTCGAAAAATAATACATTCTTGACAAAAATTTTAATCACAGCGAGTACCGCGAAGCGGTGTGAGCTCTACGGTTATTACGTGTACTTTCTAACTTTCCCTTAAGGTTCCCCAATATTCTAAAAAAAAATGCACCAGAAGGAACAAAAAGTGACTGAGAAAATTCTTCTTTTCCTACAATCCAAGAAATAAAAAATAATAGGTTAAGATTACGTTTCAGTAAAAATAAATTCATCTTTTCTGATTGTTTTCAAGTCTTTTTCTATTTTTTTTACCTATTTAAAGAAGTAAATGTGCTGTTTTTTTTTAAACTTAGGGAAACAGGTGAATGTACGTACGTGTATCTCCGCTGTTCCATAATCTGTCGCTGTTGTCAAGAACCTAACTCGCCTTGGAAAAAATATCTCCGATTGTATTATCCAAATCGAAGCATAGCTTTTCTAAGATAGTAAAGGCAATCATTGCCTGTTTTAGAATATTTTCAGCTGTAGTATGAATGTTGTTTACGTCACATGATATGTGTAAAATATTCCCACCATCCGTGGAGAATTGTAATATTTCCGGTATCTGTACAGATTGATCTGACAGGCCAAAACTGAAATTGATGTTGCTAGAGATTCCCTTAAGGGATAAAAAAATGTAAAGTAATGCAAAGTGCTATAAAGTTATCGACCATTTTGAGGGCGAGGGAAAAGGAGAGGTATGGGTTGGAAATTTGGGGGGGGGGTGTTCAAGTTATTAATTTATTGAAAAAAAACATCAATTAACAAGATAGATATTTAAGTAGAAATATTGATTTTGCTTGCTGCTTAAATATAAATGAAATTATTGCACTTGCGAAGCAAAAAATTTCATCCGGTCGACCCCACTCCTCATTGTAATGTCCTTTATTGTTTTTTACGAGTCTTGCACAGACGTACCGTATGTATTGTAAAGCTCACGATGCTCGCTGATTTGGGCATTGCCTACTCGATATCATATTGTAACGAAGTCATTGAACATTGTCATGTTGTGCCATTGAAAAAAAGTAATACTCTTTTCCCCATTACGTTGTGTTTATACTGACGTATAGATGCGTATGACGAAGCCTGAATCTTGTTTCATTGATTTAAAAGATTTTAAAAAGAAAGTCTCATACAGAGAAATTCATTGAAACATCGGTAAGCCATTCATTTTGATTTTTCTTTGTTCTCGTGATGGCAAAACGAATCGTTACTATTTTCTAGAACCGATCAATAGTTTTAAATAATGTCTAACTTCATTGTATCATTACTTGTATTACACGCATGTATCATCTATGCAGTCCTAGGACGGATATTCATTTATTCGGGCTTATTTTAGCACAATATTCAAAGTTAGTTAATTAAATGGCAAAACAGCATCTTCGCAATAATAAAGGTTATTGCTCCTCGAGTGTATCTTTATTTGATTGAAAATCTTCGAACTTTGTTTGTTTAATCATATATCTTTTTTGGAAGGGAGGGGGTGGTGGTACTGTTTTTAGCTACCAGTCGTCAGAACATAGCAAAAAAAAGTAACTCAATTGTTAGAAAATTACATCGGTGCCGAATTGTGAATAAAATTAAAGATTAAACACGATGTAAAAAGTAAGCAACTCAAAAAAACATCTTAAAATTTTTAATTCGTACAAACCATTAATTTCAAATTTGCATGCATGAGCAGGACACACATATGAAATGATCCTGGAAAGAAAGACCAATAATACTATTATATAAATTTTCTTCTGTGCACAAGAGCCCTCTACTTTCACACCTACGTGTATGAGCAGGACATGCATATGAAATAATAGTTTGGGTAGAAAAAACTACGCAGATTTTTTGTATCGCGCTAGAACTCTAACAAATAGGCTTCTGGAACAGGGTTATGTTGCTACAAGATTGAAGTCATCACTACAGAAGTTTTATGGTCGTCATCATGAACTCTTGGATCGTTATGGTGTGTCCATCAGCACCATGAAAACTGATTTATTCAACGGGTCATAGTTTTCCTATCGTCGTTTGTCTACCCTGGACTTGACTTTTATGATCAACTCGGCGGGTGTTTCTAGAAAAGCAGAGGACGCTTACCCTACCAGTGCACCTGGTCCATGCTCCCAGTTTTTAGTGGTGTCCGAGTTGCTCATTTACTTTTGTTACTTTGTATGTATGTTTTTAGTTACTTCATGTTCTTTGTTGTGTATGTCTGTTTTCCATGTCTGGTCTTTGTCCCTGTATTACATTCTTTTGATTACCGCTATAATCTTGGTTCCCTTGACTACTTTTTTTAGATATAAATTTTAAAAATAAATCCTCTCTTTACAATAGTATCGCATCTGATTTCAAGACTTAAGCAGGATTTGTATATCAAATGCTGGTGGGAGAAAAACTGAAGGACACCATCTAAAAAATGAAACTTTTAGAGACTATATATTAGTGTCTTCCTATTTGTTAGCAGGATAAGCACCAAAATAAGAAAAACAAATATGAATCACTATAAGCATTTTGTACCTTAACTATACCGCCGCCGGTAGGAACAAACATTATGCTGAAGCAAAAGAGCTATGACTATCGTATTTGATTTTTTTTTATTTATTTTTTTTTTCAAAAAGGACCCTGGATTTGGTCTAGATTTTATTTTACCAATATTGGTAAACTGTTACGTTATACTTGCGCTGACGTTTTTAGATATTCATGACGTAGTCATATTCAAGTTTCATTGATTTCAACGCTTATCAAACAAAAGTCTGTTATTAGTTATCACACCGGTTAACCATACTTTGTTCTCGTGAATAAACATTTTATTGAATTTCAAATAGAATCATATTGTCTTTATCTAGAATGGAAATCCCATTGTCAATATTTATTTTACCTCTATGATTGTATTCTTGCACAGAAAAGAATATGTACTTTATGCAGTGAAGTTAAATTTTATTTTAGTTCGGATTTCCGAACTTTTGCTATCAAAATGTTATCATATTTGAAGTGTTGTTTCATTTGATGATGGCTCTAACAGTATTTAACTACTTCTATATGTGTTGAATAAATTATGGGATTTTCCAAAATTGTGTTAGTTCGTGAGTTCTTGCATTTTTTGGCCAAAATGAATTCAAGCCCTCAAGAGCAAAGGTCAATCATTTTAACTAAGATCAAAACATTTATATTGTACATCTGTATTACAATGAAATATTCTAAATAATTAAATGAGTTAGTAAATTTAGCCTTCGTGTCCAATTCAATAACTGTATCATTATATAAACCTACAGTTTGCATCATTTATACCCGATTTAATGTTCAATAAATCTTTTGTATTTATCTCATCTGGGCTTTATATGTTTCAACCATAATCAAAATCAGAGGTTACTGACCTGAGTATCTCGCATTACAGTTAAAGTCGTTCCATTATTGAATTACACCCACAAGACTTCCAACAAGCGGATTAATAACTATCAAAATGAACTCGTGAAGATGCTTTAAATAAGTATGTGCGAAATACTGAGTGATAAAACAAAAGTTCAACTGCCGTAGAAAATGGAAAAAAATAATAAAACAGATATGTCTGCAATTGTGATTTCATTATGATTAATCATGTATGTTTGTTAACTTGCTTTGATTTCATTGTTTTCCTGTTTAAAGGGTTTTTTTTGCCATGTACATGGATTTAGATGTCTCTGAATTGTCCAGTTCTTTTAGATCGGTATGTTTTCCGATATTTTTTTGTTTGGGTTGTATGTGCCTTTTGTCGTTTGCCAAAATGGTTAACTTTAAAAAGAAACTAAAAATCAAGCATAAATCAAAATAATATATATTTTTTTAATTATCATTATTTCCTGCGCATTTTTGCTGTTCCATTTTCATATAAGTAGATGAATTATTAAATTGTACCGGGAAGACCCTTGCAGAAGATTTTCACATTCAGTATTACATCATTTACAATTAGTTATGAAACGCGGAGTGATTCGTAGTCAACCAGAAATAAGAGGAATTTCGTTTTTAAATACCATAGTTTAACTTCGACAGAGCATGAAACCAGAAATTATATTGCCATTATTATTCTAGATAAATTGACAACTCAGGTCCTTGATTTTTCAACTTGTGAAATTGGGAGTGGACACAAGGCGGACCATGGTTAACCATTACACCAGTAAATCAGGTAGAATAAGAGTAATCACGGGAACCAAGGTTATAGCGGTAATCAAAATAATGTAATCCAGGGACAAAGACCAGACATGGAAAACAGACATACACAACAAAGAAACACCCGCCGAGTTGATCATAAAAAGTCAAGTCTGGGGTAGACAAACGACGAAAGGAAAATTAGGACCCGTTGAATAAATCAGTTTTCATGGTGCTGATGGATACACCATAACAATCCACAAGTTCATGATGACGACCATAAAACTTCTGTAGTGATGACTTCAATCTTGTAGCAACATAACCCTGTTCCAGAAGCCTATTTGTTAGAGTTCTAGAGCGATACAAAAAGTCTGCATAGTTTCGGCAAGCTCTGGCATAACGTATGAGTTGTGATATGAACACTCCATACGCAGGTGCCGAAGGGATGTTGCCACAGATGAAAGGATAAAGTTGACAATTCTGAATAAAAAGTCATCATGTTTGTCGTAAAGTTTGGTCAATAGTTTTCCTTTACCATCTATTTCTAAGTGTATGTCATGATACGAGGCTGACTTCACAGTGTCTGTAGTATCCTTTATCTCAAGTTCTATCAACAATGAATGAAATACGATGAATTGTAGCTACAACTTTCTGAACACAACTCATACATGTCATTGTTAGTGGTAATTTTCATTTCATAGGTGAAAATGGCTTATAACACCGAATTTATTTCCTTTTTATCGTAAGTGACATTTTCTCTTACGGCCTTTGACCTTTTAGATGTAAAGGTAAAGTTCTTTAATAATATTGATGTAAATAATGTAGGGTGTTTCCAATTATTATGGTAAATTAAACTATAAATCATCTTTATAGAAAAATTGACATCATTTCTTTTCTACAAAATTGTATTAATGTTGTAATAATATGTTAAGTGTTATTAACCCCATCATTGCACCTGGTCCATAATTCTAGGTTTTAATATAGTGCCGGTTGCTCATTTATTTTTTTAAGTTTCTGTATATATTCTTTCAATAACTTGTGTTATTATCATGTTTGGTGTGTTTTCTTGGTCTAGTTCTTGTCCTATGCTTAAGAATTTACAATTTCTTGTTTTTATCATAGACCAGGCATTGATAGGAAAATCATGCGGTTATTGTGAATGGGTGAATGGTAATGAGATACAAAAAAAGACAAATGTGAAATGATTTATTTGAAATGTTCACATGTTTGTCGAACTGTTTACCAATGTATTAGGTTCGTTTCTTTTTTTAGTGTTGAACATATTCATATTTTAATGGATTCGAAACATTCGCGTTGCTTCGCTAGCATATTTTTTTTGTATAAAAATGCTAAGTGTTTTAGATATTTTTTCAATTAATTCGTTGCAAAGTCCATTTCGATTTCTTGTGACAAAACACACTATAGTTATTTCCGGGTATTATTTGTCAGCATTTCGTTACTTCAGTGCCTTATTTACGTTTCCTTATTTGTCAGGATGACTCCTCTGAAAAATCTAATTATCTGGAAACGATGAGGAATATTCTATATTAAGCTTCAGTTATTGATTAGGAATAACCAAATGGAGTACTTTGACCGGAGTAATATAACATCAAACAGACAGAACTCTTTTATTGAATTATTTTCAGCATTAATAATTCTCCAGAATTACCATTAGAACGACCAGTTAAATGCAATCAATGCTTAATGGTATGACGTCATAGCGGGTCACACGTCACAAGGTCCTTAACGAAACATTTTATATAGAAAGAATGAAGTAAAATCAATCAATTTCCCATAGATATTGCTTTTAGTTGGGTTCACGTGGGTAATTTTAGTTTAATTATTGTTAGACGTTGATTTCAACTGTGAGAAATTCAATAGACATGCACGTTTTGGCGGTTATTTATTATGTTCAGTTTCTGGAAGGAGTAGTTTATAAATTCAGACATATTATTTATTGAATTTTTATGGATAAACAATATTTTCAGGTCCACTGAGGTGTTTGAGGAATTTTTAATTTATTTTTATGTGTGGTGAATAACAAAGATATTGTATTCTATTCACCCACAATTTGCAATAGTAAATGGACAATTTTAAGTAGTTTTTTACATTCTTTATCGTTATTATTATATGTTTTCATAAAGCAAAGGAGAAGAAGCACCTTAAAGATACTGAATTTCACAAATCGATGAAGTCGATGCCACTGCTGACTCTCCAAACACGAAGGTTCATTCCTTGTATTAGACATTGTCTTTTCCTTGAAATACTTTGATATAACCTATTGGTAATAAATTTTGCTTCCTTTTTCGATATTTTTTTGTTTTGAGAAAATCTTGTGTATGCTTTATTTTTCTTATCTTGAGCTTCGTACGTTTAAATGCTGCTGGTGAGAGGTTCATCCTTTAAAAATGCAGACTATGTCGATATCCACAATATTTATGTTGATTGGTATTTATGTATGTACATATTGTGTTAGTTTGATACAGAGTTAAATCTCTTTATTTCTGTAAACAGTTCAGAGATTATAATGGCAAGGCCTTTATGTCAACTAACTTGTATCATAAAAATTTTCAAAATTGGATAAGCGGGAAATGAAATATTGAAGTGCTATAAGTTTCATGTAGTAGTAGTATTGATAATTTTTTTTCTTAAATATTTTAGGTCATTTTAAACATTTTGTACAGCTGATCAAATTCTGGTGGTTTGATACTGAAGAAAAAGCGAGATGCGAATTGATGTACTGAGTATTGTATGAAAATAAAAACTGAAAATTAATCTCTAGTTAAATGCCTTAATATTGTGGTACACCATTTACGATCCGACGCTTTTTGTAGTTGACGGTTATCTTATATTTTGGTTTCTTGAATTCAGCTGATGGACCTTCCAAATTTACTTTGAAGTTTATACCTTGAACAAGTTATGTCTATATATTTACTCGCTCTACAAAATAATTCAGTCAAATAGGCTTCTTACAAAAATGGACTTACAGTTGTGTGGTCAAAACTCATTTACACTTAAGTGTATGACATACAACTTGGTCGACTGGATCGATTTTAACGAACCGGCAGTAATGGAACACACTTATCGAATCAGCAAATCAATGCATTTTAAATGTCAAACCAACATTCTAAAAAAATTATGACAGACGCTCTATTAGCCAAATGCTGTTAAAATACATGAAATTCAGCCAATTCTCTAAAGTCTATCAACTTAAATATCTATAAGACAAAAGTAGTTGGGAAAACTAATGGAGAAATAAAACGGACGATAAAATATTTATTGCTTATGATGGGGGATTTGAGGTTTTGTGAACACTAAGGTCGGTACGTCGATTTGCGTGTCTGTTGTCTCCTCAAGGTAAAAAAAAAATGGTACTTGTATATTTGATTATTAGTTATATGAAGTTCCAAATTTCCTGCGATTTAGTATGTTGTCTCTGACAGTCTTTGATATAAATTTGTTTCTATTCTCTTTTTCGGTATAAAAAAACGCCTATTGACCATATATTCGGGAATAGTAAGGAAAACCTATGTTCTGAATGCCTCGAACTTAATGAAGTTACCATTTGTTTAGATTTAGGAAATTTGTCTTCTTTAAAATATGATTCGCTTATCGAGACCGTTTGACAGAATAAAAGAACAGTGGTTGCCGAAAGGATTAATTTTTTAAAAATTTATAATTTATTAGCAAACGTCTTTCATTGATATAACAAGTAACAATATAACAAATATCAATTTAGTATTTGTTTGTATAGTATGAAAATATAACAAGTTTATTTTACTGACACACGAACTAAATTGATACAAATAACCAGATGTTAAATGAACTATTCAAATGACAACTAAAAATTGAACAACACAGTAATAACATGGAATTATTATTTTAAATTATAAACAAAATTTACAGTACAAGGCACATAGTCAATGCTTTAAAGCATATGTTTACGTTTATTGCTATTGAAAAAACATCAGTGTTTATTACTTTTTTCATAAAATACAAAAGTACCAAATTTATACTCTTGCAAACTTTGATATGCAATTTCTCGATATAATTAATCTCAATAAAAACAGTACAAAATATCAGGATTTGTTAAAATTTGAAACATCCTTTACTACTTCAGTTAAATAATTGTTACTTTATTACACACGTGCTGTGCTGCACATTATCTTTGATTATTCATATTGCAATTTGAAGGCTACAGACAAAACAAATTGTCACATGGTAATGTTGTTGCTTTTGTATTCCTTCGAAATAATTTATTTAGTAGTTTCTTAGGTCCTTTACAAACTGACGGCTTTTCCAATGAGCCATTTTTCCGCAAAGCTACCTTGTCGATGGTATGTGGTGTTAGTTTAAGTTTGATTTGCTTCAAAAGTCCAACTAAAAGTTCATCAACTTTATGATTAAGTACAGCAGAGGTCTCAACGTATTTGCATTCGTATTCAATGGCTGTTTGTCTGGCTTCTATAAATAACAAAATAAAGGAAATACGTTAAACTATGTTAAATATGCGAGTAAATAAAGCAATTACAACAAAGTGTTATTAAACCAAGATATATGTGAATGTGTTATTTTTAACTTTCTGCATTTGGCTCTGCTTTAACTATTGATTTGATATGTTCAAATAATAACTACGTTGTAAAAAGGTATCTGGAATTATTTTCCGAAAATTTAGCACGAAAGTCTCACTGTTCTTAAAATATGTGTTCAATTCATATTTATCTGGTATTAATAAACACTGTGGGTAAGATTGACACGTACCATTTTTTGATATTTGCCTTTTCCTGACTAGATCAACTTTGTTTGCCACCAAAATAATTGGTCGATCACTGTCCAGCTCCTGACGTAGGTATTGCAGATATCCTAGGGCAATTTGGTAAGAAGCATGATCATGTACAGAGAAAGTCACTACATAAGCATCTGTACATCGAGTGTTTTCCTGAAATGAACAAAAGAACAAATGTGACATATGATACGTTTGACTTTAACAACATAAGTGATTTAACTACCTTTAGAATGACCGATACATTTCTAATATTCAAATATAATAGAACAGACATATCTTGTTGAAAAGCAATTTATAGTCTAATGACTTTTGCCCATCATACAGTTAAATGTATTGAAATAAAAACATAAATTATAAACTACGAAATTAATGGACTTATTATTTTTACATTTTTTTTATATTTAATTTTGAAAGATGCCTACCTCCTCATTTGAGAAGTCAATGAATTCGATGGTAGATTCTTCGTTGTCCACAACAACTGTTAATTTGTTATCATCACAGTCATCTGCAAAAACGTTTTATGTAAAAATAAATCTTTATTTACACAAAGGTTCAATTCATCTTTATTATTTCAATACTTTATTCTTTCACATGATGTTGTTCTAGTGTGCATTTTCAAAGTATTGAATTCTTTGTATGTTTGTCGCATATTCTAATTTTATTAAACTTACCAACTTCTTGAGATGACATATATTCTGATCTCATAAATCTATTCTGTAATGATGTTTTGCCAACTCCACTTGCACCAATGATAGAAATTCTATAATATCCCGACGAACACGATGAGCAACTATTTGTACTTTCTTCAGATGTTGTACTATATAGTCTTGATCTATAACTAGAGGCTACAGAAGAGCCACTACTTTTTCGGCGGATATTCGTTGCATTTACATTTAATTTACAGTCTGTTAATATTCCATCTGGAGACAATTTAAAAGATCTGATTCTCGATGATTGCTGATTCAGTCTACTGACAATAATTTCACTAGAAGCTCTTGACAGTTTCTTCACTGGTTTAGGAAAGCTATTTCTCCTCAAAAAGTCGCTATAAGAGATTTCGTTTGTGTACCGTCTCCTTTTCTTCATCGATGAATTTCTTGAGTTTGGAGCGGAATGCACTTGCAATTCTATAGCAGGAATGCTGATATTAGAAAATGCTTTAATATTATCCATGTTAACTGTATTTTGTTCTTTTAATCGTAAATTCCCTCTGTGTTTTGTCATAATATAAAGAACAATGTTTTAACTATCAAGCTGCAGTATACAACTCCAGTTATTGAAGTTTTCAAATTAGCAAACAAGAAGTCTTAGTTATTGACTTGGAATTAAGAATATGGAATTTCCGATACAACATCGAATTTATATCACAGTCGTTTTTGAGACCACGTGCTTCAGAGATCTTTGACTTTTTCATGATAATGTTTTATTGGACAATCAAGTTATTGAGTATGACGTCAAATATTGACTGTGTCTCACTCTGTTATCGGATTGTCACAGTGAAGCTTTCGCTGAGTTTATATGGATAGACAATGTCAATAAACGGTTATATCTAAAAAAAAAATTGAATTTTGATTTCAATTTTTTCTTTATTCATACGCTTTTGTTTTGTTTTGTTTGTTTATTTTTTTGTCGGTTTTTTTGGTTTTTTGTTTTTTTGTTTTTTTTTGACGTTAGAAATAGAATTTTGTTGAAAAGTACGTAATAAGACGTCATTTAATTAACATTTTCAAAAGGAAAGTATGTATAGGTCTGTGTTTTATTACGTCATCCTATCATGATTTTTTCCACGAAAAATCAACTGATTAGAACACTCAGTTTACATTAATTTTATTGCCACTGTCTGACTATTCCATTTCATATCGAATATTCTTTATAAATAATATTTGTGATGCATTTCATTAATATTGACAACAAAGTTGTATTTTCTTAAAATGCATTCTTGTTTTCCATGTAAGAATACGTTGTTATTTAGTTTTTCTTTGTATGCACAATTATGGTCATCATCATGAATGCATAGATATACAACACGTCTATTTATGACGGATAGTTTCATAGATTCTATTTCCTGAAATATTTATAGATAAACAGTCCATGTAAATAACGAGTTATTTTTGTTGTTGTTGTTTATTTAATAGGTCATAAATGTTTAAACGTTTGTAAGATACTTACAAATCAGATTAAGTCAGATGAAGATAGTGTTGTTTGTTTCAATTATAGACATAAGAATTAGTATGATATGTCATTGCCATCATTAAAAAAATATTATCTTTTTTGTTTGTTTACAAACATTTCCTCTGTCGTTACTACGGATCCATTACTATATGCTGCTTTGTTTGTGATTGTAAAGTGACATTCTGAGTATGCGATGAAATAGCTGGTATGCGCCATTTGATTTACTTACACAAATGCACTTTTATTAAGTGAAATGAAATATAAACACAATTTAATTTTATCATTTAACTAAGTATTAGAATTCGTTGGTTTGGACAATTCAAAATTGCCTAATCCGTAATTGATTCTTCAAAAAAACAGAGTGTGCAATACAGTTTACACAAAATATTCTCATCAATGCATATCAAGATTACTATTTGAAATATTTTGAAATTGCGAGTTGCGTTACAGGATCAACGGCACTAGATTTCGAAGTTACCAAAACGAAAATATTCAAGGAACACAGAAGATAAATACACACATCAAAGAACATAGAATGAAAATTTTAAACCTACATAGAAACAAAAGTAAATAAGCAACACGGATTCCACTTAAGCAAGGATCATAAAACATTTGCATCGGAAGGATAAGCGTCCTCTGCTTCTGTAGAAACACCCACAGATGAATAGGATCGAAAGAGTTACTAATCAATGTTTGCTGGTTATTTTATTAGGTGTTTTTAAATATTCCTGTCGAACCTTAAAAAAGCACGAATTATTTACTTGAAGTGTACATAATAAACTGTACATAAAAGTTTTTGCCTATTAAGAATATATTTTTGGCCAAAAATAACAAACCAGTACATTCAAGTTTCACAATCAAGTCCACCGGAAAGTGGGAAATGGAATAAATATATCAAGTTGAGGGCTCAAGATAAAATAAAGATCATATAATTTAACGAGACATTTTGGAAAAAATTGTTTCTGTAGACAAAACTTAACACTTATATACACCTTACTGAAATGTGATCTTATTCATAAGGTCACACTTATAGACGCTCCTTAAAGAGATTTAAAGGATATTTGCACTTTTTGAATATCTATAATTCGGTACTTTCAAATAACATGCAACTAAAAAGACCGTTTGCTTAAATGCGTTTTATTGTATAAAGATCGACGAATTTTAAATAAATTTGTTCCATATAAATCAAATTTCTTACTGCTTTGAATTACAGAAGTTTTCCGAATTATTAAAAGTGTTAAGTAAAATATATGTTCCCTATTGATATTAAGCTTTGCAACTTTAATCTTGATTTGAAGCTTGATTTTCTCTCACTTTACAAACAAATGTATGAATTCGAAAAATTATATTTGCATTTCTTCCTCTGAAGGGTTGATACATGATTGTTTGTTTTATTGATATATTAGTTGCTGAATGTTGATACATGATATTGGCATAAAATATAAATGAAAAGAACAATTACTGCATAAAACACAAGTACAGGAAAACGAAATTTGTGATACAAATATGAGTGGCATTTTACCAGTGAGTTGAGGCCATTATTTGTAAACCAAAGCCCCCCTATGGAAGTTGTCAAACCAGTCTGACTTAAACAATCCGATTTATAAAATAGATTTTAGATCATTTGACAAAATTATCATCATGAACGTCGTTCTCATGTCGAGTTGAAATTTTTATGTTCTTAATTTTCAGAAGGCGAAAAATAGTCAGTTTTCTAAAGTTTTCTCTTTAGAAGTAAGACTAACTTTTCGACAAATTTCAATTTTACGTAACAAACTTTTCCATGGTACTTTACTTTTTAATTTCGTCACTTTCTTCTACACTTATGTAAGGATATTTTTCTGTTCGTCTCTGTTGCTATGATTTCCCCACACCATACCTCTAGTACGTAATCATTACATTATAGCGTTGTGTTCTATCGTTAACAAACTCCTGCGAGTTGTTTGTCACAGTTAAATTGCGCATCTAAAAACTGCCAACTTGATAAGTTTACTTGATAAGTTTACTTATCCGCACTCGCCCACAGACAGATTCTGGGGATAAAGAAACGAAACACTTATTCATCTCCTATGAAAATTTTGATTGAGTCAGAGTTATTAAAAACGCGCATTTTCCGATTCTACTAAAGTAAATTCCATGTTTAATTATTGAGAACCAATATTTGAAATATGTGGGGAAAAATTAATATGTTGCATTACGGAACTTAAAGCTTTTTGAAGAACTATACACAATTAAAATTTTATTAAAAAGGAAGTACAAAAACATGTATTTCCATATGGCTTGACAGATTAATACACAATTACGGATAGTCTGCATAAATTAACAGTTGGACAAATAAATACACAGCTGTAAAGAACTACATTGCTGGACAATAAAAACAACAGTTTGAACGCAAAGAAAAAGGTATGTGTCATAAATACACAGAGTTGGACGGCATTCATTAACCGAAAAATAAATATACACAGCTCGATAAGTAAATACAAAGCTCGACATCATCAAAACTACTTTCCTGTAAGTTTAAGGCAAGACATCATTTTGGATATTGGTTTCCACAGACTCTTTAAACCAGTTTGTGCGAAAAGTCAAGATAAAGAAAAACGATCATTTCTTCCACTAACATTGTCAACAAATGTATAGGTGCAATTAATTTGGCTAACATCCTCTATTACAAAAACGTTACCAACAAAATTCCACCATATTTCAAAGATAAATCCATACCAGTTATTTCATATTCCTATACTTCACCCATTGCATCCAAAATTTTCAATTATAAAAGGCTATTGCAGAACCTCGAGATCGAGGACTTCAAGGCTAAACCACCTGACTGTTCTTGCAAAACCTCTCCATTCAAATATGGTCCTTCTGGTCACGTCATTACTGGAGATTTAACCTTTATCGAAAACGAATCTCTGCGTAATATCCTTTCTAAAGGTCCCAAGTACCGTGTACCACGCTCCATAAATTGGAATTATGACTTACTTTAAAGTTCTCATGGATTCTCTGTCAGAGTGGTTAAAGGCCGTGAGGTCTTTAATTTTGAAACGAATGAAAGTTTTAAGTAGGTCAATGAGTGCCAAGGCTACATCAGTTTTCAAAGACCCCGATGTAGCAAAAAACATTGTCTACTATACATGACAAATATGTTGTCGTACCAGCAAAACGTTCTACATCCAATGTTTATTATCAGAGGTAGACATAGAAAATAATAGCAATGATAAGACCTATACTGCTACCACTCTCTCCAAAGAAGAGATTGTGGAAAACCATCAATCTGTGCTATCCTCTTTTGGTCTCTCTACCAAGGACGATGATTCTGATTTACCGTCTATGTACTGGATTCCTGAAGAATCCATACAAACAACGCTTCATAGCTGGAGCTGCAAAATGTACCATCAAACCTCTTTCAAAACTTTTAACTTCTATACTCACAACTGTCAAAGAGGGTCTGCATGAAAAGTCATTACGTTTATCGTCAAGTTTGGTCAATAGTTTTCCTCTACCATTGATTTTAAGTGTAGGTCAAGATTTGAGGCTGACCTTACAGTGTCTGTAGTATCCTTTATCTCAAGTTCTTTGGGGTAGATGCGAGGTATCAAATCCCTGAATTAGGATTGTTTAAAGATAATACGTCATCTATATAGCGGAAACTGAGCTTAAAGCATCTAGTTAAACGATATTCTTTCTTTCGGATCAAATTAGCTATAAAGTCAGCTTCATAAGAGTAAAGGATTGGGTCGCAATTAAAGGAGCACAATTTGTTCCCATTGGAATGCCGACCGTTTGTTGAAAAACACGTCCAACACACTGGACAAATATGTTGTCGATCAAAAACTCCAGCATTTTGAAAACATCTTCTTCCGTATATTTTGAAGATTACTTGAAATTATTTTTACAAAGTATGAGACATCTCTACGAAGAACTTCGTATTTGTTTCTAGATGTACCGTTTTTTGGAGTGACAACGCTGTATAATGTTTTTGAATCGGCAATTTTAACTGAGTATGGGAAAAAATACTAAGAAAAATAAGAAAAAAGTTTTTTTATATAACATACCTAAACATTTGTTTTCGTAAGAGTCGGCAACTGTGTTCCATATATCACTCATATAATGGGAAACCTTTAAGCTTGTTCCTTTTTTCCATGGATATTCTTTTACCTTTTGGTTTTTAAATCTGTTCCTAACTAGTTTTCTAAAAGATAAATCTAAGTTTTAGATTATGGCTCATTTATAATCTTTCTCTCTATATATATATACCTATTTAATCTTCAAAAATGGAGGTTGTAGATTTTCAGAGAAACTTCAATGCCACTAAAATGTCTTCTTTTTAGGTTCTTTAAATTTTCGAATTTCACGTGTAGTTCATGTATCATATTTGTATATTATACATGTTATAAGCTACATACAAACTCAGGAATCGTTGCGTAAATAAAACTTTGGAGTTTTGATTTGATTTAGACATGATTATATATGTGTATGCATTCTATGTTGATCCTAGCCATGTATGCTATATGACTATGTGGTATTGCACTTTCAAGTGAGATGGTAGAGTTCTCACATTCCATTAGAATTCTCATATGTATATTACTTGGTTTTGCTATGGCTTTAGATTTACTAACGAGGAATCACGTATCACTCGATTTATAAATATTTATATATTCATTATATTTGGTCGAGTGGTCTAGAAGGTAAAACTTATTGCAGGCGGTATGGTCAGGGAGGATGAGGGACATCGCAAATTTGCAGCTTCGCATCGGTTGCAGAGTTAAAATATATATGGATATATGAATGTATTTATATATATACATTGATTGATAGTAAAAACAATAACCTGTAATTAGCCTAATTAATCCTATTCAATTCTACCGAATGTCTCGACAAACTTCTTAATTTTTCAGTTGACCTTGAGGCCTTACCTACTCCTGTTTGTATACTTTGATTAACAAGCAATAAACTGTAATATATATACAATATATATATTTTCTTGATTCATCTCAACTTACTCTACAAACAGATGAATATTTTTATTTTGCCTGAAGGACGTAAATGTATTCATAGCACAAAATGTTAATTTGTGTGTTTACCACATTCAAAAGTGAATGATGGAATAAACTCTTTACGTAAATGTGGAAAAATTTCTCACTTACAAGGTGTAGGTAATGTCGAATGGGCTGTTCCGGAAAGAAGTATTTTAAATTTTAACTGCACTTTTAAACTTCCCGACTTCTATGTCACACATCGTTGGTTTTGAATAAAGATTAGACAAAAGATGTGGTAATTGTCGTATACACGTGCCTGATACTGATAAAAAGAAGTACGTGTACATTGTACGTGTATATTATTTTTAAAAAACGCGTGGATTATAACAAACTTATTAGCAGAATGTAAGTAAATTTTCTGGCTATTTGTAATTTCTTGGGAGAAACTTGCAGAACTGTGTAACAATATTGTATGTAGCTAATATTATATCACGCATTGAACGCATACAAATATGATAGGACATACATATCGTATGATTCATATTATACAAGTAACAATACATTGGAAGGAGTGTAAATGGCTAGCTACAATAATGCTATCCATACCATAGACTGCAATACTACATAACAATTTAATGAAAATCAATGAATACCCTTTTCATTTCGAGGTAATTTTTTGTAACAATTCCTCGGTATAAATAATATTATGGAGCAGTTTTCACTGTAGTTGCTTAGCTTTTCTATTTCCAAAATTGTCAAGTATTTATTTTGGAGTTCATTGATTTATAATGATCGAGGTGCATGTGGCTGATACTTGCAAATAAATAAATTGTGATGTTCTACAATATATAGAATATTTTACTTATAAGTGTTTAATTTTTAAAAAAAATGGGAGCTCTTTG
Organism: Perna viridis; assembly: GCA_037379345.1. NCBI lineage: Eukaryota > Metazoa > Mollusca > Bivalvia > Mytilida > Mytilidae > Perna > Perna viridis. The sequence goes on along the minus strand of CM074515.1, from coordinate 39,731,240 downwards.
TATGTCTTCACACAATTCCTGGGTGTGAAGGGTATAAGAAATCAGGGAACCCCCTTATAGCTACCATGGGCTTAAAGGGGAGTTTGCTGTATTGCAGGATTTGTAAATAAACTGTATATGAATCTTAAAAAAAGTATTTTTAATTGCTTTTTTTATTTGCATACATTGTTATCGTAATAAATGGTATGTTAACTTGTAACAACAGTACTACAATTAATCATGATAGAAGTCTAAGGTTAAGTGCTATAAGAACTGGGTCCGGTTTCATACAAAAATCTCTCAAGTTGAAATTTCTCTCAAATTATTCAATATCAAGCAACCTGATTTCAGTTGAGGAAATATTTGAGGAAATCCTTAATTGGATTTCTTTATGAAGGTTTGATCTCGGCAAAGTGCTTAATTTTTCAATTTGACCTTGAAACTTTGCCTTTTCCTGTTTGTATTAGCAGTTCGGCGGTTGTTTTAAGAAAAGTAGGGAACGCTTACCCTGCTGGTGCATCTGATTCATGCTCCGGTTTTTAGTGGAGTCCGAGTTGCTCATTTACTTTTGTTTCCTTCTACGTATTACGTTTGTTACTTTATGTTCTTTGTTTTGTGTGTCTGCTTTCCATGTCTGATCTGTGTCCTTGGATTACATTCTTTAGATTTCCACTCGAATCGTGGTTCCCTTGATTACCGTTAGCCCGTTATTTCTATCGGAAATGGCTGTATAAAATCAGGCACATTGCAGTTGTTTCCAAATTTCAGGTTTTTGCCTTGATATTACTATTTGTTACACGAATTTTCCTTTTTTCACTGTTCTTTTTTCCTAAAGTTTATCACTTCGTAAAGTTTGTTTTTACCCTATATTACATATTTGGAAGGGATAGGAATGTTTTGCTTCAATTTCTATTTAATCAACAAACACAAAAAACAGGGTAAACATTAAAGCAACAGAAAAAAAAAGCTGAAGTTCATTTGTAGGATGAGGAGAGGAGATAATGATGAGATAATAATAACTTTGTATCGCGCAAGACTACTTACAATTAGGCTTCTGGAAGCGTGTTATGTTGTTACAAGATTGAAGTCATCACTACAGAAGTTTTATGGTCGTCATCATGAACATTAGAATCATTACGGTGTATCCATCTGCACTATGAAAACTTATTTGTTAAATGTGTCATAGTTTTCCTTTCCTCTTTCGTCTACCCTAGACTTGACTTTTGATGGGTCAACTCGGTGGGCGTTTTTAGAAAAGCAGAGGACGCTTACCCTACCGGTGCTCCTGGTCCATACTTCCAGTTTGTAGTGGAGTCCGAGTTTACTCATTTACTTTTCTTACTTTGTATGTATTAGTTAGGTTATTTTATGTTCTTTGTTGTGTCTATCTGTTTTCCATGCTTGGTCTTTGTCCCTGGATTACATACTTTTGATTTCCGCTAGAATCGTGGTTCTCTTGATTACTCTTCCAAACTACTGAAGAATAATTTTGATGTAAAGTTCAAGTATTTTTCTTATTTTGATAGTCATTCATCTTTCTCATGTTGAGTGGATATGAAATCTTAATGAATCCTTGAAATTTCTGGTTAGTTTTGTGTAGGTTTTATCTTGCTATTTTGTTTGTTTATTCAAAAGCAATAAACTGTAAAGAATTCATAACTGTTTGCTTGATACATTCCAACATACTATGCAAACTGCTAAATACTTATATTTAGCCTTTAGGTCTCACTTCCTCCTGAAAGACGCAACAGGAAGGTCATTCAAAATGCATTTAAAACTCTAAGTTTGTTTCCACTTCAAATAAACAATAAAGTCATACGATTTGTAAATATTTATGATACTTATTCACTAATTTTACCATATTTGGAAGTAAATAATTAACTGCTCCTCTTACATGTTTAGAATTTGTTTAATCTTCCCATTTTATGATATATGGAAGTTGGGGCAATGGAAATTTTACAAGAGGGAGGGGTGAAAATGAGGAGAATTGGAAACTGGGTTTAAAGGTGTCTGATAATTACAGGTTTATTTGATTAAATGTATTAGGTTTTAAATGTTTAATTTGATTTATAAAATATAGTTGAAACAAACCGAATAGGAATTTGGTAATTGTCTCTCTTTTTATCGAGAATTCGGCTATTGTAAATGACGAGAATGCATAGCTTTAGCCATTTAAAACCTGATCATTCCCATATTCAATTCAACTGAATAAAAACACATATTTACATACAAAACACACATTTAAACATGTCGACTAAGTTAATACATGACCACTTAGAATTCATATTGTCAACTTCCCAATTATCCATGGCACAATATCGTCTATATCTGTTGATATATCAAAAGTTATAGTCAAAAGCAGGAATGATAAAAATAGTTTTTGTAGTGACACAATTCAGACAGTAAACTGGAAGCAGCTTTATGGGTGCTCATTCCTTTCCTTTCGGTTATTTCCGTGGGTGCCAGAAAAGTAAGCTGTTAGAGTTATATGTTGATAAAATGTTGTAATGAAATTGTATTTTAAAATTGCGAAGATCAATTGACCATAAAATATATGTTGGAAACAAAAGGTCGTCATCATTTTCAATAACGGGCAATGTACGTACCTTCGGTCATTACAGAATTAGTAAACAATTACTCATGTATGTAAACATGAATTTAATAGGCTTCATTTATCTGTTACTCTTTGTGTTCCTGATACCAACATATTAGGAAAACTATTGACCAAACTATACATGTTTTATGACGCCCTCAATTTTTTGCATCAGTGTTTATTATATAACGGGCTCTAAACTCGTAGTAGGAATTGCATGGAAAGAAAACTTCACACGGCTACCCTCTGCAATGATATTTTTTTATCTTATTTATATTGTCGATTCTTCGCCCTTTTCATTTTTTTTTAATTTTATGAAACATCGGACGAATTTATAAACATTTTCAAGTACACGAAGATCTAGATTTGGCCGAATAATAATTATTGAAATTTAAATTATTAAAAATGATAATTTATGCTTTTCGTAACAGGTAAATTAAAACGGAACTAAATATATTGCAAAACTAAATACAGAAAATATACTACAATAGCCAATTTACAGAAAGATGGGTAGTTTTGTACTGTAAACGTTATAATTCGAATTTTGTTAAATGAATACATTTGCAGCCATCCAATGTCGTGCTTTGGAATATTATTATGGTGATTATCATGTCAAAATCTATTTTGTGTGTACTGGTTGTAAAAATAGCGAAAATAGTACATCGCAAAATTTAAAAAAAAGATTACAATAATTTGTTGTTTACATGATTTGATTAGCCTAACATGTATGGTTCTTAAGTACTTTCCTAATACTTATAGCAAATCTCCAAAAAACAATTTGTTTGGATCTTACAGTACGTGTGACACTATAAAATGTTTGGTCTTGCTTGATGCATATTGATGATTCCTTGACGGTATTGCCCACGAGTAGTAAGTTACATGCCTAAGTTTCAACCACCAAACATTCTCGTACTTTCTTCCCTTACCTTTTCTGTCGTTTTTTGCCTCGATGGCCTTTATTGGTTGCCTTTCAACCCATTTTATATATTACCGTTTGAAAGAAGTAGTGAATAGTGTCTTGACGGTAATATCGTTTATACGGTATCACATTTTAATGCTAGTAGAGTATCAAATTGTCACAATATCTTGAAATAAACAGCTAGATTTATGATTATTTTTGCAATTAAGTATAAATAAACAAAATTATGAATACAAAGAAAATGTGTTTTCAAACATTTTTTTATACTAATAATTAATTGTTTTCGTTTCAAATACCATATAACATTTATGATTACTTTTGCTATTAAATTTTAATAATACAAAACCTATGCATACAATGGAAACTTTTTTTTCACACTTTTACTCAAATTAACAATAAATTGTTTGTGTTTCAGATACCATATAACATTTTCTCTAATCATTATGATAATTTTAAAGTGTTTTCATTCATTTTTAAAATTGTATTGTTAGTGCTAAAGGATATCCAAAATTGAATAATATAAAAATTCTTAATTCTATTGCCCAACAATCAGGACTTGCATTATATAAAAGTATCCCGAGAAATGCACCTAAAGTACAAGTCTTCCTTTGTCCTAAAACTTAACAATTCAAAGAAATTATTATTTTTCGCACCAAGAATTATTTTAAGGCATTCAAAAATCTGGTTTTATCTGCTTTCTATCCGATACGACGTCCTGTGTTCTAAGAATCATTGACACACGTGTAAGATTTGAACTCAGTTGGCTGATTTATCCGATCAACTCGCTGCCTTAGAACATTGATATTTGTTTCTTCTAGTTTGAACATATTTGATCTTGCATGAAAAGACATAAAGAGCACTGATATTGTAAGAAGCACTTTAGTCAATGTATTTATCCGATTACGTTTATTTCTTGTTTTCTCTTCTGTTTATTCCCTTAAAACTTGAACGGTCAATGGTTTAAGTGCGATCATAACCTTTGACCCGAAGACGATGACTTATGGTAAGCATTTACAATTCTTTTATTTTCTGACAAATATGACATTTGTACATACCTGGAAAAGTACAAATAATAATATATATTATAATGAAATACAGATTGGATTATTAAACCAAAGCAGCATTTCTCTTAACCCAAAATTGAGAGTGTTTTGCATTGTAAAGGGAACCCTGCATACAACAAGTGAAAAGAGTCCTGACGATATGATTTTAAGGCTGCGTGATGGAATTAATTAATCGGTAAGTTTTGTTGCTTTTTTTAGCATATGCTTATTGTATTTATGTTGGTTAATATTGTTTCTATGATAATTGTTTTGCATGAGATTAGGATGAAATATAAAACGGATTGAAATCTGTTGCAATCTTGGTTTTTGGTATTTTTGTGCAAAATCTTATGCTGCTCTAAAATGTGATGTGGCACAGACTTATATCTTAGTTGGTACATTATTTTCCTAGTTCACATTTTCATTGAAGAAATGATAAACGATTACATTTTTTTAATGAAAAAAAGGATGCATGGTATACCACTGTCCCTCTGGTCACACATCTTACAATAACTCCAAATGCTTATTTATTTTTTATGTGTCTATACGGGGTGAAAGTAAGCTCCCATCTGTCTTCTATTATCTTTTTCTTTTCATTCTTTCAGAGATTTTTTTTTCATGATGTTAACTTCAAGAACAGAATTCCAAAAACGAGTAAAGAACACATGAAAGTTTAAAGATTCTAATGCAAATGACCTTGCTAGTGTTAAACTTCCTGTTATAGAAGAGAACACCGACCCTGAGGTTGAAACCTTCTTTATGTATTTCATCTGTTTAACCTCTCAGTTCAAACGAACACTGACATGACAATGTACTTGACCTATTGATCCGATTTTGCACGCTGAGTTGTTAATATTTTGGCGTTTGACTTCCATGTTTTATCTTTAATACCATATTGAGAGAGCACTGACGTACATAAAAGCACTCCATTACCTGTGTCATCCACCGTTTTAAAACCGAAAGAGAAATCAAGAAAATAAATTGATGGTACTTTCTAGAAAAACAGAGGACGCTTACCCTACCGGTGCACCTGGTCCATGCTCCCAGTGTTTTGTTACTTTGTATGTATGATTTTAGTGACTTTATGGTCTTTGTTGTGTATATCTGTTTTCCATGTCTGGTCTTTGTCCTGGATTGCATTCTTTTGATTACCGCTATAACCTTGGTTCCCTTGATTACTCTTTAATTACATGATAAACGTTAGACTGATATGAGTGGGACTTTAAAAAGTTAACTCTCAAATACTAAATTTAAGTACCAGTCCATATACAATTCAGTTACTGCCTTTGGTAGAAGGGGTTCATGGTGTAGAAGAAAACACACCGAAGAAACGATGTATTCGGTGTCCAAAGCCAATTTTTACATAACGATAGTCCTTTCCTATTCAGATTTGTATCTTTCGGTAACCGTGAAATCATCAATTAAATCAACTAAATCAAACATATTCACGTTGGTTTTTGACATGCATGAATAACCTCGTCTTATTTTATTTGAATAAAGACTGCTACCTTATTCAATCACTGGTCGTTGTAATATAAGCATTTATATCTAATGTGTTCTCGAAGTAGAAAAAAACATAACATTCGTGAGATGAAAATTTGCCCTATCCTTAAATTAAAATTTAAGTTAAGTTAAAATTTGTTATTTTGTTAAAATGTCAAACAAATTTTATACATAAAGTAAATGTTTTCAAGTCGACATACAACCAAAATAAATGCTAATTGCAATATGCATTTAAAAGTTTCTGGCGACTTGTTGTTTCGCTTTTCAAGGTCAATCTTTTGTTTTAAATAATGGTCATGTGACAAATCCGTAGAGTGAATTTATGTCACAGGAGACCACAGAACAAGGGAATACAATAGAAGCATGCAATGCATAGTACATTTGACAAAAATATAACTCCGAATATTACAAGTACGATTAGTAAAAATATATTGATAATACCATACAATTCGACAAAAATACCCCAAAATGTTGCTTTTTATGCCATAATAATAGTTACTTTTCTTACATCGACAATTAAGTTCTAGCACAGTTTAAAGCCAGTGTTAAATAAAAATGTACTTGAGCTAGCGCTCTTGAACATGAATTTAAAGTACAATTGCCTGAACTGTCATACTTTGTTAAATGCACTTCATCTATGCTCCCAGTTTTCAGTGGATACTGCAGTTTTTTTACGTGTTACCTTGGTAATTTTATGTTCATTTTTGTATACGTCTATTTTCCCTGTCTTGTCTAGTCTTTATCTTTAAAATATGTTCCTTTGATTTCTGCTCGAATCTTTCTTTCCTTGATCAATCTTAAGTCTGACAGAATGTGTAGACAAATTTCAATACATAAAATTTTATTCACTTTATAAATTGGGAACTTAAATCTTCTAGATCTGGACTGAAAAGAGTTAACAAGAGTGCAATAGCAGAACATAATGAATAAAGAATCTGTGCCCGTTTAATCAAAGAGGGGGGTCTTCATAAACGTTTTAATTATACACCATTCCTGGAAGGTACAAATTCGATCATTTTACGGCTTAATTTTGTTTTGGGGTATGTCTAGAATATTTGAAAAATATTAAAAACGAAAGGGTAATTTCGGTTAAATGATAAGCCTCCACAAAGCACGACACTATAATATTTGGTTTCATTCTCACCATTCTATAAAAGGCGGATCATGTTATAATAGAAATATTTTTGTCGGCTTACTTTTGAAAGATATAGGTTTACTTTTGAAAAGTAAGCCAATAAAAATAGATATATCCATTAAGTAAAAAGTAGTGGCTTACTTTCCAAAATTAAGCCGATCCTTTTTAGTTTTACAAACTCTATCAGCCAATTAAATGTCTTTTACATAGGGTTAAACCGTAAAAATTTGTATCCTGGGGCATGCCTCATTTTTAATATCAAAGTTTGATTTTATAACATTCTATTTGAAGGAAGCTACTTGGCCGTGTTTTTAGGAAAATTAATTTATCAATTGAAGTAATTATACATATTATGCAAGCATATTTGGTATAAATCAGGATATCACGACACACGTGTGCGATTGTGTACTACACGAGAAGATATATTAAAGTCAAATCTGGGATGCACACATACAGCAATGGCGTATTTAAACAGATTATATAGACAGCATCATTTCCTGGGAATTTTTGTAGAAAAGAAAAGGGGTAATCGAATATGCCTCAAAAAATGTCATAACCTTTCCGAGGTCATTCTTGTTGGAATTATCATATACACCTTATGTCTGAGATTTTTAGAATATATAAGAAAAGAAGGTGTATAAAATTTAGACGTAAAAATGTACAAGCAAATGTACAAATACTTAAAACCTTTATTTACGAAGAGGCCGACTTGCCATCGAAATCGCGCCATACTTAGAACTGATATTATTGTCAGTACAGCTTCTTTGGGGAAGAATCAAAAGATAATTACTAGAAAATATATATTCTAGAGTAGAGGCAAATAATAAAAACATACTGAAATCTTGGTAAATACTGACAATAAGTTTAAAATTATTCTACATATGGTAAGAGTTAAACAGGAATAGAAGGCTTATGTCCTTTTCATTAACGGAAAATAGCTTGTCAATATAAATGTTATTTCTTTTTACTCCACATATCTAGTGTTTGCTGTTGTTGGTTTAAATTAAAATAATATGGATACAGATTGAAGTTTGAGTAACAGGGTTATAAAAGGAAAATCAAATGGAAAGAATGTATATACGTCGAAGTGTTAAGAAAGTGTGAAATGTAATTGAGATTTTTGCGACAACAAAAATAATGCAAAACCATACAAAAACATTCCTTGCCTTTCAGACAATCGATGTGGGGCAAAAAAAATGTACAAACTAAACAACCAACCATCGTTATGCAGCATCCTCAATAACTCCATGTTCTAATTTGATGCTGTGGTTTTTGTTACGATAATTAATCAAACCTGTATGCCGTATGAAAACAACGACAGACATCGAGCTGAAAAGTATTCCCAACAAATATCCCCTGGACGTTCTTTCACGAGTAGGGACCATAAACTAACATTGTAAAGCAGGATTCAAGAAAAGTAAAAGTTTTTTTTTTTTAAATTCAACGTTTTCCGGGTAATAATTGCTCATTATAATTTTTTTTTAGAATTAAGATTTCTTGGAAAATAAGGATGTAAAGGTATTTAAAAACTATTTTACGTATGCTTAAATTTTGTCACACTCAGTTTCATTCAAGACCAAAATTAATCAGCTTTTATTATATTCTTTTCATCCAGGCACTGCTTATTTATGTGTTTTATTTCATAATTTGACTTAAGCTGATTTTAAAGTATTGTAATAGTTGTGGTCCATAGTACGTTTTATTAAATAGGCATAGTAAAGTGTAGCTTTTTGGTGCTTTGTTGTGGATTTTCATCAATGACTTAACAAATGTTGACCTTCCTCAATTTTCAAAAAAAAACATTCGGTATGACTAAGCACTTTCACTTGCCTGTTGGCCTTACTGTCGCAATATCTAGTCAAAGAAAGAAGAACGGATGTGATTGAATCACTAGAAATGTATCAGCGTATAGCTTAAGTCCAAAGCAGCAAAGATTATCATAAAGTCTTCAATAAATGTAAACACACCTTTAAGCAAGCTCTGAATGGCCCCCGACAACTTTATTAAACGTTTTTATCTAATATTTGACCTCTCGTAAGATGTTCCTATGTATCAACATTGAATAACATTAAGGTACCATTTAAGGATTGACTGTTATGTTGAGTCTTAGGTCTGTGAGGAAATAACCTCAACACGTGATGCTCACTAAATATCCTGCGTATCAGATTATTTTCAAATGTGTAACACGTGCATTAAGATTGTTTCAAATAGACGGAAAAATATAACAGTCATTCCTTGTAATTTAATTTTAGTATCAATTTAAGGAATAAATCAGCAAAAAGGTTGATGACGTCACAGTCACATTACAGAATATGCTCTATGAGATGATGAACAAAATTTCTTATCCAATGAGAGTGCTTGTTACACCTGAAATTAAATTATTAAGCAACAGTCAAAATAAAACAGTAACAAAATTAATAAATTGAATGAAAACAACCTCTTTAAATCAAATTCAACCTGAATTTTGTATTTTTATATGATTTTTAGTTCATGTTCTTAAAACTTTAGAAATTGAATTACAGATTACATGATAGCATATTGTTTAAAACCACCCGGTCTTTCCTGCATAAATGATCCAATTCGTACGACTACTACATTTTTTAAACTAATATGTGAACTTTGTACAACTTAATTATGGTTCTGTGTATGCATGGAAGTTACACACAGTTTGTATTCCACACACCTGCTAATACGACATAGACAACTTTCTACAAAGTAGTAATCACTCACCCAATGTTCCACGATAGGCTATTCCTTGGGAGAAGGGGGATAGGGGACAAAGATGCAGTAACTGCAAATGACAGGATAATGTGAATTGGCACAGCTTTAAGAAATATAATAAGAATTTATACTCGATGCTTACAGAAAAAAAACTAATCTAAAACTAACTAAAAAATCGTAAAGACAATGTGAAAAACGAGGTGAAACTTTATAAACAGAACTTTTTATCAGTGTGTTTTAATCAAAATATTTTATACATAAACAGACCAAAACTAATTTAAAATATAATTTTAGAAGGCCGGTCAAAGTACCATACATAAGTTGTAATTTTATTTGTTTTAATCAATTTAATGTAATACGCGACTTTTTTAATCCTGTTTTACACCTGAATTTTAATAAATATTTTTTTCTGCCTGATAGATATTTTCATTCATAAACATAACTTAATATGATATTTATGGGGACGTTCCTTTGGCTCCTTCATGCGGTGTATATATTTCCCAACTAGTTCGATATGCTCGTGCTTGTAGTGAGGTTTTGGACTTTAATATCTGTATCAAAGCTTTTCATTAACGAATCCAGTGCCATTGGCACTTCATCGTTTTTTATCTTTGCATTTGTATGAAGACCTTGTTTTACGTGGACATTTCGTGATATGTTTCCTTTAAATCCTATTGGTTTTATTGGTATTGTTGTTTTTTTTGTTTTGGTGATAGTGATGTGCCTTTGTGTTTTTTTAAAGCATTTTGGCCAAGCTTACAAAAAGCGAGTACTCTTGATATTGTCTTTTGTCAAATTTGTTAAATGATTGTATTCTGTAACGATATACAGAGTTAAATCCATATTCGACAGAATTTCACAGTTCGCTTTATTTGCTGTATTTTCCCACAATTCTCCAAGATTAAGGGATGGTTGAGCGCTTACAAGCATGTTTAACCCCCGCCACATAATTTATGTACCTGTCCCAAGCCAGGTAATCCAGTGGTTGTTTTTTTATGCTTTTTGTCATTTGTTTTGCGTTTTTACTATAAAGATTATGTCGATTTTTGTCTTTCATGAATAGTTTCATTTTATTTGTTTTTTGTAAAGCTTGCATTATGATTTCGATTTTGCCCAACATTGAAGAGCCTCTGATGACCTGTAGAAGTTAAATTGTTTGTTGCTTGGTATTTGGTGGATGGCTGTTACATTGGCAAACATACCACATATTCTATTTTCATACAAAATTTGTTGTGATTCGAAGACACTTTTGAACTTACTTTTCTAAATCATTATGATTAGGTCAAACATTATAATGTTTTTAGCTAAAAGATACAAACTTTGCAAGTGTACCGAAAGAGACAGATCTTGACAACTTTGGAGAGTCTTTTCTTTTCGTTTGACATTGCAAAGACACATGTAAGTACTTATACAGATATTGAACCATAATGGATATTGACTTTTGTTCACAACATGAATACAACTTGTGTAAAACAACTTGTTAATATTTTGGCGTTTGACTTCCATGTTTTATCTTTAATACCATTTTGAGAGAGCACTGACTTACATAGAACACTCCATTACTTGTGTCATCCACCGTTTTAAAACCGAAAGAGAACTCAAGAAAATAAATTGATGATACTTTCAAGAAAAGCAGAGGACGCTTACCCTACCGGTTCACCTGGTCCATGCTCCCAGTTTTTAGTGGAGTCCGAGTTGCTCATTTACTTTTGTTACTTTGTATGTATAATTTTAGTTACTTTATGTTCTTTGTTGTGTATGTCTGTTTTCCATGTCTGGTCTTTGTCCCTGGATTACATTCTTTTGGTTACTGCAAAAACCGTGGTTTCCTTGATTACTCTTTGAATATAACATTTTTTGAATATAGACAAATTTCAATACATTAATACAAGTTTATTAACTTTATAAATTGGGAACTAAAATCTTCTAGATCTGGACTGAAAAGAGTTAACAAGAGTGCAATAGCAGAACATAATGAATAAAGAATCTGTGCACGTTTAATCAAAGAGGAGGGTTTTGGCATTCATAAACTTGTTAATTATACACCATTCCTGGAAGGTACAAATTCGATCATTTTACGGCTTGGTTATTTTTTTTGGGGGGGGGTATGTCCAGAATATTTGAAAAATATTGAAAACGAAAGGGTTATTTCGATAAAATGATAAGCCTCCGCAAAGCACGACAGATATAATATTTGGTTTCCGTCTCACCTTTCTATAAAAGGTAGTTCATGTTATAATATGAATATTTCTGTCGGCTTACTTTTGAAAGATATAGGTTTACTTTTGAAAAGTAAGCCAATAAAAAGAAATATATGCATTAAGTAAAAAGTAGTGGCTTACTTTCCAAAAGTAAGCCGATACTTTTTAAGTTTTGCAAACTCTATCAGCCAATTAAATGTCTGTTTACAAAGGGTAAAACCCGTAAAAACTTATAGCCTGGGGCATGCCTCATTTTTAATATCAAAGTTTGATTTTATAACATTATATTTGAAAGAAGCTACTTGGCCGTGTTTTTACGAAAATTAATTTATCAATTGAAGTAATTATACATATTATGTAAGCATATTTGGTATAAATCAGGATATCACGACACACGTGTGCGATTGTTTACTACTCGAGAAGACATATTAAAGTCAAATCCGGGTTGCACACATACAGCAATGGCGTATTTAAACAGATTGTATAGACAGCATCATTTCCTGGGAATATTTGTAGAAAAGAAAAGGGGTAATCGAACATGCCTAAAAAATTTCAAAACCTTTCCGAGGTCATTCTTGTTGGATTTATCATATACACCTTATGTCTGAGATTTTTAGAATATATAAGAAAAGAAGGTGTATACAATTTAGACGTAAAAATGTACAAGCAAATGTACAAATACTTACAACCATCATTTACGAAGAGGCCGACTTGCCATCGAAATCGCGCCATAGAACTGATATTATAGTCAGTGCAGCTTCTTTGGGTAGAATCAAAAGATAATGACTAACTCTAGAAAATATATATTCTAGAGTAGAGGCAAATAATAAAAATATACTGAAATCTTGGTAAATACAGACGAATAAGTTTAAAATTATTCTACATATGGTAGGAGTTAAACAGGAATAGAAGGCTTCGGTCCTTTTCATTAGCGGAAAATGGCTTGTCAATATAAATGTTATTTCTTTTTTACTCCACATATCTAGTGTTTGCTGTTGTTGGTTTAAATTAGAATAATATGGATACAGATTGAAGTTTGAGTAACAGGGTTATAAAAGGAAAATCAAATGGAAAGAATGAATGACCACAAGTACCGAAAAACGCTTAAATGTAACGAGTGTGCGGAACTTGCTCAATCGTTCTTGGCACGATTGATCATATTTTGGTTAATGATGATAACTAATTGATTATTCTATTTATTATAAAGATTTTCTTCATAATTTATCGATATTTTTAACATGAATTTTAAATTCTGTGATTGGCGAATTGATATAAAGTTGTGACGTTTTGGCGGGAGAAAGTCCGCAAGTGCAATTACCGAATTTATTTCTCAGTGTGGATTATCGAAATTTACAACACTGGAAACATTCGATAAAACACTTCTTAATTAATAATAGGAGATAAGATAAATAATTAAATATATAGATCCAGTATATATGTAATTCAACACCATATCCAATGAATTGTTTCTTAAATATTCAAAGGGGTGTGAACAATATCCCTGATTGATGTTGTAACAGCTATCATATTTGTCCAATATGTTAAAAAAGTGTTTGTAGTGAAAAGAAAGATGCATTCCCAAGTAGTCAAACTGTCCATCACATATTTTTATATACCCGAATAAGAATACCTTATTCTTTTCAGATATGAAATAGCACGTGATAGCATTGGTGCGTTTCATTACAGTTAAGCTATCAAATAACTTCTTATGGAGAGACATGATGTGTTTTTATAACTTCCCCTTCATTGACGCTAGTTCAAAGTTACGGTTTTGTTACCTTGAAATGTATGGAAGGTAATCTACGCAATATAATATGTATAAAATAAACCCCTTTCCCATACTTTGAAGGAAAAAGCTGATAAAACTTAAGTTGTAATTTCTTATGGAAAGACAGCATGTTCAATAATAATGACGCTATCTCAAACTCACAGTTTTTGTTTGAACATCTGTTAAAGACAGGTGTTATTTTGAAATATATAAGGTACAGCTCTAAAACAATATATCCCCTACTTTGTAGAGCGTAGGCAAGACAAACGTCTATTTCAATTGTTTAAGCGGGGGCTGGTCATAGCACTTTTAATTTTGAAACTAAAGAGGAACATTGCAATATTGCACTCAAATTAATGTAAAAAAAAATGATGTAAAAAATGCAATACATTTAAGTAAACTCGATGTTATACTTTTGAAGTGTTTTAAGGAGTAATTAAGGGAACCAAGGTTATAGCTATAATCAAAAGAATGTAATCCAGGGACAAAGACCAGACATGGAAAATTCATTTTAATTCATGAAAAAGAAAATGAAGCCATTACATTGAATTTTTTCCAGTCTCTGTTTGAAGAATATAAATGTGTGTATAATAGCACAGAACTTTTTTCTTCCTGATATTCCAAAGTTTTTACTGGAGACCGAGTTGATCATTTACTTTTGCTTCTTTGCATGTGTCATTGTTTGATGGTAGATTTGTATCATAATAAAACTTATAAAAAAACTTATAAACTAGTAACTGCAAAATATTTCTACCTTTTCGCTTTTCGATTTATTTTATTTTATTTTATTTTATTATTATTTTTTTTTTCGTTTTCTAATGTTCACATTAAAAAAAAACACACGTTTTCTTACCGTGAAGCAAAGTCTATGATCTAAAGGCGATCGAAAGGATTGTTTTATAGTACATAAAAATGGGAAACCCAAGTGATCATTTATTTAGCTTCAAAGTACTTTAGTTACTCGTATGAAAATGGACAGACAAATTGTTTAGACGAACTTTTTAAGATAACAATGATCAAGTACGACCAAAATCAAACTCAACAATTTAACGGTAACGCACTCTCAGTACTTAGATGTGTATAAACAGTAATCGACAGAAACATGTTAGGTATGTATAAAAATTGTTGAATTTTCTTGATTAGTATGTACCACGTTGGTCTTTATAATAAAAAAAACAAATTGAAACTATCTTTTTACTTGAAATGGTATATTCCTTTAGGGTAAAAAAAGACAAACCGATAATTAGCAAAGTATAATTCCGGGGAAAAACACAACCTGGAAAGAAAATAAAGATGAAAATAAAAGACAACGAGGAGCACTACCCTTGATTGAGTCTTTAATCTTTCGACGACGTTTAAAACCATTAATTAGATTTTTATTTTTGTGTCCTTTCACATGTTAAAAATTTTGTTGATATATAGTTTCTATGAGTTATAATCAAATGCTGATTAACATAAATTAACATTGTAAAGCAGGATTCAAGAAAAGTCAAAGTTTTTTTTTTAAATTCAACGTTTTCCGGGTAATAATTGCTCCCTTTAATTAGTTTTTTCGCTTAGATTTATGATTTCTCAGGAAATAAGGATGTAAAAGTATTAATTAAAAACTATTTTACTTATGCTTAAATTTTAATTAATCAAATTAATCAGCTTTTATTACATTCTTTTCATCCAGGCACTGCTTATTTATGTGTTTTATTTCATAATTTGACTTAAGCTGATTTTAAAGTATTGTAATAGTTGTGGTCCATAGTACGCTTTATTAAACAGGCATAGTAAAGTGTAGCTTTTTGGTGCTTTGTTGTGGATTTTCTTCAATGACTTAACAAATGTTGACCTTCCTCAATTTTCAAAAAAAAAAAATCGGTATGACTAAGCACTTTCACTTGCCTGTTGGCCTTACTGTCGCAATATCTAGTCAAAAAAGAAGAACGGACGTGGTTGAATCACCAGAAATGT
The DNA here is from genome assembly GCA_037379345.1 of Perna viridis. NCBI lineage: Eukaryota > Metazoa > Mollusca > Bivalvia > Mytilida > Mytilidae > Perna > Perna viridis. The sequence continues at coordinate 39,715,419 of CM074515.1, read as the reverse complement.
ATCAGCGTATAGCTTCAATCCAAAGCAGCAAAGATTATCATAAAGTTTTCAATAAATGTAAACACATCTTTAAGCAAGCTCTGAATTGCCTCCGACAACTTTAGTAAACGTTTTTATCTAATATTTGACCTCTCGTAAGATGTTCCTATGTATCAACATTGAGTAACATTAAGGTACCATTTAAGGATTGACTGTTATGTTGAGTCTTAGGTCTGTGAGGAAATAACCTCAACACGTGATGCTCACTAAATATCCTGCGTATCAGGTTATTTTCAAATGTGTAACACGTGCATTAAGGTTGTTTCAAATAGACGGAAAAATATAACAGTCATTCCTTGTAATTTAATTTTAGTATCAATTTAAGGAATAAATCAGCAAAAAGGTTGATGACGTCACAGTCACATTACAGAATATGCTCTATGAGATGATGAACAAAATTTCTTATCCAATGAGAGTGCTTGTTACACCTGAAATTAAATTATTAAGCAACAATCAAAATAAAACAGTAACAAAATTAATAAATTGAATGAAAACAACCTCTTTAAATCAAATTCAACCCGAATTTTGTATTTTTATATGATTTTTAGTTCATGTTCTTAAAACTTTAGAAATTGAATTACAGATTACATGATAGCATATTGTTTAAAACCACCCGGTCTTTCCTGCATAAATGATCCAATTCGTACGACTACTACATTTTTTAAACTAATATGTGAACTTTGTACAACTTAATTATGGTTCTGTGTATGCATGGAAGTTACACACAGTTTGTATTCCACACACCTGCTAATACGACATAGACAACTTTCTACAAAGTAGTAATCACTCACCCAATGTTCCAAGATAGGCTATTCCTTTGGAGAAGGGGGATAGGGGACAAAGATGCAGTAACTGCAAATGACAGGATAATGTGAATTGGCACAGCTTTAAGAAATATAATAAGAATTTACACTCGATGCTTACAGAAAAATAACTAATCTAAAACTAACTAAAAAATCGTAAAGACAATGTGAAAAACGAGGTGAAACTTTATAAACAGAACTTTTTATCAGTGTGTTTTAATCAAAATATTTTATACATAAACAGACCAAAACTAATTTAAAATATAATTTTAGAAGGCCGGTCAAAGTACCATACATAAGTTGTAATTTTATTTGTTTTAATCAATTTAATGTAATACGCGACTTTTTTAATCCTGTTTTACACCTGAATTTTAATAAATATTTTTTTCTGCCTGATAGATATTTTCATTCATAAACATAACATAATATGATATTTATGGGGACGTTCCTTTGGCTCCTTCATGCGGTGTATATATTTCCCAACTAGTTCGATATGCTCGTGCTTGTAGTGAGGTTTTGGACTTTTATATCTGTATCAAAGCTTTTCATTAACGAATCCAGTGCCATTGGCACTTCATCGTTTTTTATCTTTGCATTTGTATGAAGACCTTGTTTTACGTGGACATTTCGTGATATGTTTCCTTTAAATCCTATTGGTTTTATTGGTATTGTTGTTTTTTTTGTTTTGGTGATAGTGATGTGCCTTTGTGTTTTTTTTTAAGTATTTTGGCCAAGCTTACAAAAAGCGAGTACTCTTGATATTGTCTTTTGTCAAATTTGTTAAATGATTGTATTCTGTAACGATATACAGAGTTAAATCCATATTCGACAGAATTTCACAGTTCGCTTTATTTGTTGCATTTTCCCACAATTCTCCAAGATTAAGGGATGGTTGAGCGCTCACAAGCATGTTTAACCCCGCCACATAATTTATGTACCTGTCCCAAGCCAGGTAATCCAGTGGTTGTTTTTTTATGCTTTTTGTCATTTGTTTTGCGTTTTTACTATAAAGATTATGTCGATTTTTGTCTTTCATGAATAGTTTCACTTTATTTGTTTTTGTAAAGCTTGCATTATGATTTCGATTTTGCCCATCATTGAAGAGCCTCTGATGACCTGTAGAAGTTAAATTGTTTGTTGCTTGGTATTTGGTGGATGGCTGTTACATTGGCAAACATACCACATATTCTATTTTCATACAAAATTTGTTGTGATTCGAAGACACTTTTGAACTTACTTTTCTAAATCATTATGATTAGGTCAAACATTATAATGTTTTAGCTAAAAGATACAAACTTTGCAAGTGTATCGAAAGAGACAGATCTTGACAACTTTGGAGAGTCTTTTCTTTTCGTTTGACATTGCAAAGACACATGTAAGTACTTATACAGATATTGAACCATAATGGATATTGACTTTTGTTCACAACATGAATACAACTTGTGTAAAACAACTTGTTAATATTTTGGCGTTTGACTTCCATGTTTTATCTTTAATACCATTTTGAGAGAGCACTGACTTACATAGAACACTCCATTACTTGTGTCATCCACCGTTTTAAAACCGAAAGAGAACTCAAGAAAATAAATTGATGATACTTTCAAGAAAAGCAGAGGACGCTTACCCTACCGGTTCACCTGGTCCATGCTCCCAGTTTTTAGTGGAGTCCGAGTTGCTCATTTACTTTTGTTACTTTGTATGTATAATTTTAGTTACTTTATGTTCTTTGTTGTGTATGTCTGTTTTCCATGTCTGGTCTTTGTCCCTGGATTACATTCTTTTGGTTACTGCTATAACCTTGGTTCCCTTGATTACTCTTTGAATATAACATTTTTTGAATATAGACAAATTTCAATACATTAATAAAAGTTTATTAACTTTATAAATTGGGAACTAAAATCTTCTAGATCTGGACTGAAAAGAGTTAACAAGAGTGCAATAGCAGAACATAATGAATAAAGAATCTGTGCACGTTTAATCAAAGAGGAGGGTTTTGGCATTCATAAACTTGTTAATTATACACCATTCCTGGAAGGTACAAATTCGATCATTTTACGGCTTGGTTATTTTTTTTTTTGGGGGGGGGGGGTATGTCCAGAATATTTGAAAAATATTAAAAACGAAAGGGTAATTTCGATAAAATGATAAGCCTCCGCAAAGCACGGCAGCTATAATATTTGGTGTTCTTCTCACTTTCTATAAAAGGCAGATCATGTTATAATATGAATATTTCTGTCGGCTTACTTTTGAAAGATATAGGTTTACTTTTGAAAAGTAAGCCAATAAAAATAAATATATGCATTAAGTAAAAAGTAGTGGCTTACTTTCCAAAAGTAAGCCGATACTTTTTTAGTTTTGCAAACTCTATCAGCCAATTAAATGTCTGTTTACATAGGGTAAAACCCGTAAAAACTTACAGCCTGAGGCATGCCTCATTTTTAATATCAAAGTTTGATTTTATAACATTCTATTTGAAAGAAGCTACTTGGCCGTGTTTTTACGAAAATTAATTTATCAATTGAAGTAATTATACATATTATGTAAGCATATTTGGTATAAATCAGGATATCACGACACACGTGTGCGATTGTGTACTACACGAGAAGATATATTAAAGTCAAATCTGGGATGCACACATACAGCAATGGCGTATTTAAACAGATTATATAGACAGCATCATTTCCTAGGAATTTTTGTAGAAAAGAAAAGGGGTAATCGAACATGCCTAAAAAATTTCAAAACCTTTCCGAGGTCATTCTTGTTGGATTTATCATATACACCTTATGTCTGAGATTTTTAGAATATGCAAGAAAAGAAGGTGTATACAATTTAGACGTAAAAATGTACAAGCAAATGTACAAATACTTAAAACCTTCATTTACGAAGAGGCCGACTTGCCATCGAAATCGCGCCATAGAACTGATATTATAGTCAGTGCAGCTTCTTTGGGTAGAATCAAAAGATAATGACTAACTCTAGAAAATATATATTCTAGAGTAGAGGCAAATAATAAAAATATACTGAAATCTTGGTAAATACAGACGAATAAGTTTAAAATTATTCTACATATGGTAGGAGTTAAACAGGAATAGAAGGCTTCGGTCCTTTTCATTAGCGGAAAATGGCTTGTCAATATAAATATTATTTCTTTTTTACTCCACATATCTAGTGTTTGCTGTTGTTGGTTTAAATTAGAATAATATGGATACAGATTGAAGTTTGAGTAACAGGGTTATAAAAGGAAAATCAAATGGAAAGAATGAATGACCACAAGTACCGAAAAACGCTTAAATGTAACGAGTGTGCGGAACTTGCTCAATCGTTCTTGGCACGAAAGTGGAAAGTGTTTGTAGTGAAAAGAAAGATGCATTCCCAAGTAGTCAAACTGTCCATCACATATTTTTATATACCCGAATAAGAATACCTTATTCTTTTCAGATATGAAATAGCACGTGATAGCATTGGTGCGTTTCATTACAGTTAAGCTATCAAATAACTTCTTATGGAGAGACATGATGTGTTTTTATAACTTCCCCTTCATTGACGCTAGTTCAAAGTTACGGTTTTGTTACCTTGAAATGTATGGAAGGTAATCTACGCAATATAATATGTATAAAATAAACCCCTTTCCCATACTTTGAAGGAAAAAGCTGATAAAACTTAAGTTGTAATTTCTTATGGAAAGACAGCATGTTCAATAATAATGACGCTATCTCAAACTCACAGTTTTTGTTTGAACATCTGTTAAAGACAGGTGTTATTTTGAAATATATAAGGTACAGCTCTAAAACAATATATCCCCTACTTTGTAGAGCGTAGGCAAGACAAACGTCTATTTCAATTGTTTAAGCGGGGGCTGGTCATAGCACTTTTAATTTTGAAACTAAAGAGGAACATTGCAATATTGCACTCAAATTAATGTAAAAAAAAATGATGTAAAAAATACAATACATTTAAGTAAACTCGATGTTATACTTTTGAAGTGTTTTAAGGAGTAATTAAGGGAACCAAGGTTATAGCTATAATCAAAAGAATGTAATCCAGGGACAAAGACCAGACATGGAAAATTCATTTTAATTCATGAAAAAGAAAATGAAGCCATTACATTGAATTTTTTTCAGTCTCTGTTTGAAGAATATAAATGTGTGTATAATAGCACAGAATTTTTTTCTTCCTGATATTCCAAAGTTTTTACTGGAGACCGAGTTGATCATTTACTTTTCCTTCTTTGCATGTGTCATTGTTTGATGGTAGATTTGTATCATAATAAAACTTATAAAAAAAACTTATAAACTAGTAACTGCAAAATATTTCTACCTTTTCGCTTTTCGATTTATTTTATTTTATTTTATTTTATTATTATTTTTTTTCGTTTTCTAATGTTCACATTAAAAAAAACACACGTTTTCTTACCGTGAAGCAAAGTCTATGATCTAAAGGCGATCGAAAGGATTATTTTATAGTACATAAAAATGGGAAACCCAAGTGATCATTTATTTAGCTTTAAAGTAACATAAATTAACATTGTAAAGCAGGATTCAAGAAAAGTCAAAGTTTTTTTTTAAATTCAACGTTTTCCGGGTAATAATTGCTCCCTTTAATTATTTTTTTCGCTTAGAATTATGATTTCTCAGGAAATAAGGATGTAAAAGTATTAATTAAAAACTATTTTATTTATGATTAAATTTTAATTAATCAAATTAATCAGCTTTTATTACATTCTTTTCATCCAGGCACTGCTTATTTATGTGTTTTATTTAATAATTTGACTTAAGCTGATTTTAAAGTATTGTAATAGTTGTGGTCCATAGTACGCTTTATTAAACAGGCATAGTAAAGTGTAGCTTTTTGGTGCCCTGTTGTGGATATTCTTCAATGACTTAACAACTGTTGACCTTCCTCAATTTTCAAAAAACAAATTCGGTATGACTAAGCACTTTCACTTGCCTGTTGGCCTTACTGTCGCAATATCTAGTCAAAAAAGAAGAACGGATGTGGTTGAATCACCAGAAATGTATCAGCGTATAGCTTAAATCCAAAGCAGCAAAGATTATCATAAAGTTTTCAATAAATGTAAACACATCTTTAAGCAAGCTCTGAATTGCCCCCGACAACTTTAGTAAACGTTTTTATCTAATATTTGACCTTTCGTAAGATGTTCCTATGTGTCAACATTGAGTAACATTAAGGTACCATTTAAGGATTGACTGTTATGTTGAGTCTTAGGTCTGTGAGGAAATAACCTCAACACGTGATGCTCACTAAATATCCTGCGTATCAGATTATTTTCAAATGTGTAACACGTGCATTAAGGTTGTTTCAAATAGACGGAAAATATAACAGTCATTCCTTGTAATTTAATTTTAGTATCAATTTAAGGAATAATTCAGCAAAAAGGTTGATGACGTCACAGCCACATCGCAGAATATGCTCTATGAGATAATGAACAAAATTTCTTATCCAATGAGAGTGCGTTCAGACACAGTAAATGTATCCAACATTTCATAAAATAAATATACGACAGAATCTTATGGTAACCAATAAATATAGCTTATATAAATAAAATACACTGATAGACATTTTCATTCATAAACATAACATGATATGATATTTACGGGGACGTTTCTTTGGCTCCTTCATGCGGTGTATATATTTCCCAACTAGTTCGATATGCTCGTGCTTGTAGTGAGGTTTTGGACTTTAATATCTGTATCAAAGCTTTTCATTAACGAATCCAGTGCAATTGGAACTTCATCGTTTTTTATCTAACATTTGTATGAAGACCTTGTTTTACTTGGACATATCCTGATATGTTTCCTTTAAATCCTATTGGTTTTATTGGTATTTTTCGTTTTGGTGAACTGAATGTTTTGTTTTTTGTTTTGTTTTGTTTTTTGTTTTGTTTTGTTTTGTTTTTTTTTTTGTATTTTGGACAAGCTTACAAAAAGCGAGTACTTGATATTGTCTTTTGTCAATTTTGTTAAATGATTGTATTCTGTAACGATCTACAGGGTTAAATCCATATTCGACAGAATTTCACAGTTCGCTTTATTTGCTGTATTTTCCCACAATTCTCCAAGGTTAAGGGATAGTTGAGCGCTCACAATCATGTTTAACCCCGCCACATAGTGTATGTACCTGTCCCAAGCCAGGTAATCCAGTGGTTGTTTTTTTATGTTTTCTGTCATTTGTTTTGCGTTTTTACTATAAAGATTATGTCGATTTTTGTCTTTCATGAATAGTTTCACTTCATTTGTATTTTGTAAAGCTTGCTTTATGATTTCAATTTTGCCCAACATTGAAGAGCCTCTGATGACCTGTAGAAGTTTAATTGTTTGTTACTTGGTATTTGGACTCTTTTGAACTTATTTTTCTAAATCATTATGATTAGGTCAAACATTATAATGTTTTTTGCTAAAAGATACAAACTTTGCAAGTGTATCGTAAGAGACATATCTTGACAACATCGGACAGTCTTTTGTTTTCGTTTGACATTGCAAAGACACATGTAAGTACTTTAACAGATATTGAACCATACTGGATATTGACTTTTGTTCACAACATGAACACAACTTGTGTAAAACAAATATTTAAAATATATTTTGTAAACATTTACCGAACCCATTTAATATACTAGTATTTTTAGCAGATGTCTGCTGAGATTATTAACGTTTCTGATTATCAAATTCAAGGTTTCCTTAGGATGGAAGTATTTTATGGTTACGTGTTTTACAATAAGCTATTCCAACTTTTTTTTTTTGGTGGGGGGGGTCTATGAGGAAATAACATCGATCACATGGTGCACGCTGAGATATTACTTCTGCAATTAAATAATTGATGGCTAAACGTGTAAAATGTCGAAAAGTAGTCTTATGTCATCACTCCAAAAATGTCAAGGTGTTGCTCTCTATAAGTCCTTAACTTTTCGACAAATGCTCCACGTTCGAAAAGCACTTGACGCCAATTAAGACTTTTGTAAAATTCCTAAATATCAGAAGGAAAATATCAAACAAACAAACCAAAACTGCATAAATATATTTCAAATACATTGTCTCAAAATTGTTTTAATTTCCGACGAAGTCATGAGATACAACCAACAGTTTTGCTTACGAACATTTGTTTTTAATTCAATCAAATATATTTTCTTTTTTTCATCAAAGAAGGTCGGGTGACTTAAATATGTTAATTTATTACTATACATATTTGTACTTTATTCTCCCATGCCATCCATTTTGAAACCACTTGCTGCTGCTTTAATGAACATACTGATATCTTATAGGCCGTAAAGTCCATCGGAACTCTGTAATAGATGAGAATGCGAAATTGCAAATTTGTTTCCTAACTTATAATTAGCAGGATTCGACATCTTGGAAAACACCACATGCACTAATTCCAACGTTCTACACCAATATAGCAAATAGCTATCTACTGACTACTGGCTGATCGTTCCGTTAAGTAAGTACGTCTAGAGCTGGCAGGTGTTTCATGAAACGCAGAGAAAACTTAACCTACCGTACCACCTGTTCAATGCTCCCAGTTTTAGTCCGGTTGGCTTGACTTACGTTCTTGGTACATGTTTATTTGGTTTTTGCCTGTTCTTTGGTGTGTCTCTATTTTTCCTGTTTAGTCGTTTAGTCAATTCTATTCTCATGATTATCGTTCAAATTCTGGTTCCCTTTATTTCTCTATATGTTACACTACAGATCCTTTATGTTTTGTTAAGTTTAAGCTTTATTCAATTTTAACTACAAAAAGGTATTTCACAGAATGCAGTTTCATCAAATTCTTTCGATTATTGTATCGTTCGAACTCAGAATCACGCGTGCCTCCGTATGAATACCTTGTTTACTATTGGGTTTATTTTTCACCTTTATTTGAAATTCACAGAACTATGATAATGACGATATATTGAAATTTTGGCGATGTACAGATATCGTAGTTTGCAATTATATTTGGTTGTTTTGTCCCTCCAAAATCCCACCAACCTCACCCCTTATATGATATTTACGAAAAAAACTAGTCTATCGATTTTTTTGTTATTTTTGTTTCCAATTATTAGATGAATATAAAAAAAGGAATTTTTATGCCGCTGTCCAAGTTACGCAAAAAGTTTTCTATATTTGAAAATGCATACTACATACTTCAACCAATTTAATATTTTGTAAAACTTTCTAGTTTGAAAACTCTTTGCAATCGGAGTCTTTACATCTGTAATTCTCCATACTTTATGTTAACTTACGTGTCTCAATCCTGTCATAACATTGCTAAGATGTGTCCGTCCGTCAATGCTGTTTAATGACCATTTTGATAAGAGATGCAAAGAATGTCCCTCAGAAAAATTGCTCGAAGTGAAGACCACCAGCAGTCAACGATTAGCCAGGTAAGACATCAAACATCTTGAATGACCTTACCAAGATTTTGTAGACCCCAAGTAATTGTGAAGATATCCTTGTCACGCGAAATCTGTTGGTTTGGTTTACAGGACAGTATTACAGCGAAGTTTTTAAAAGAGTGTGGTTGTGTAACCGTATACTTTCATAAAGAACATTACCGATTAGACACAAACTGTAAGTTACAGGTCAAGACGGTATGTTAAACACCCATTTATTATCATTGAAAATTAGCATTTTTAAGACATAGCGGAGCACATGCTACGTAACAAGCCCGTCGTCACTCGAAATTAGGTCCATTGATCTGATAAGAGCCGCATTATGAAGCATGAAACAAACGACAAAGTTTCGACTATAGTGGCAACTAAGCACTGCTTATGATCAACAGTGTAATTTGGTGGTGGAACAATAATACAGTCGTCTTGGAATGTTTGTTTTATGACTGTAGGATTGAAGTTTTCATGATAATGTTTTTCAATGGACACTGAGTCACTGAAACCAACAGTTTCTAATAGCACATTTAAACTCAATATTGGTATATTTGTTTTTGGATGAAATTTTGTAAAAACAAATCAATATTTTAAGGCTTTTTATCATTAAACACTAGCTAATTCCCTTATTTAGTATTAAAATGCATTTTAGCTACATTTTAATAAAAAATTGACTAAAAATGTTTCTAGGAGTATTATATCATATCGGTCAAGATCGTTATGTCAACCAGTTAATGTTTGTCGGTTACTGGTAAACAAAACCATTATTGTTTATTAGTTTACTTTTATACATTTATCTTAAATATATAAACAATGGCGTTAAAACTACATCGTTATTCTGTATCAGTAAAAGTATATAAAACGAAATATACACTTTATTGAAAACCTTTTAGACATAAAAAAATAAACACATTTTATCTTTTTCAAAGTATAATATTTTACAACAGTTTATACCAAAATTTGAAATAAATGAATTTACAAAGATATAAAATGTATACGCATTATATGCAAATAATATTGACCTAACTACACTTGTTTAAAATACAATATTACAACAAATGCTATTCTAAGTTTAACTGTTGATTCTCTAAGACACAGTGTGGTGGCGTTTTTTCCTACCACGTGACTTTCGACTGACCCGACGAAATAACCTGCCAAAGAAATTGATTGGTCCTTTTATAGATAAACCAGATATGCCTTCTTTTTTCGTCGCCACGTTGAATAACGGTTCTGGAAGCGTTGGATTAAGTTTATATCTTATAGAACCTAACGTGCCCACTAGCAATTCGTCAATTTTGTGATTGAGTCCTGCAGAAACTTCAGTGTATTTCCCGTCGTACATCTTTAATACTTCTAATGCTTCTAAAAATTAAAAAAAACAGTTGAAAAATAATAAATTATCACAATTAAAATATGTTCACTGACTGGCTATAACGGAGATGTGAGAATGTTCAAAATGGTATTTTACCAAGTATCCTTCGAAAGCCTAGTAAATTTGGATTCGTCTTGTACTGATGATAATGCTTTAAACTAAAGATCATTTCTTCAAAATACAATGTATATTCTAATATAAGGGTCTGAAATGAAATTTATTATCACCTTCTTTCGGTTTGAATAGAAAAAAAATTGAATATTTTATGTCCGTTATACAATTTTTTATGAACTAGAGGCTCTGAAGAAACTGAATAGCTCACCTGGTTCGATAATCAACGTTCTATTTTTTTTATTTTTTTTTTTGTAAAAGGGGCCATTTTTTTTCTTGGATAAAAGTTTCTAACGTTTAATCAAATCAATTTTCATTGAATAGTAGTTTCTGACTATAAAAAAAATAAAATTTCATTAAGAATAGAAACAAAGATGTCGAAGAAGGACAACTACACAAACATTGCTAATAAGATGTACATGAAAATTCACTACAGATAGACCTCATCACATAGAATATTTTACTTTCGCCAGAATTTGGCTATACTTAACAGTTTTGGATATGTATTCGACTTTTTTTATAACGGCGTGCATGTTTATGGACGGATCAAACTTTCTCGTATCAGTTCTGTGCAAAACATCCTTAGCAAAGTCATACAACGTTTGGTTCTAATTGGTCTAGTAGTGTCAGAGGAGAAGATTTTGAAAGAAATAACACTGAAATTAGATTTAAAAAAACGTCGAAAAAGGGCAATCACTGAAACGTTGCATAAAAGATGAACACGAAAATTTGACTACTGATAGATCTAGTCATGCTGAACACTTTTACCACATAGTCAGAATTTGGCTAGATATACAGTTATGGAGGTATATGTTATAAACTTCTGTCTAACCCCTAAGTTCTATTTTAGTAACGGTGACAGATCAAAAATCCCACACCAGTTCTATGCAGAACACCCTAAGGAAAATTCATACCAAGTTTGGTTCTAATTGGTCTGGTATGTCAGAGGAGAAGAGTTTTGGAACGACGACGTCAGACGCCAAATGATGGTATTAGCGTCCTCTGCTTTTCTAGAAACACCCGCCGAGTTGTGTCTGGGAAAATCGAAACCTAATGAGATATAGAAAAAATAAGACATGGAGAACAATTAGGTTTTCAAAGTGCAGATGGATAGACCATTACAATTCTTGAGATCATGATGACAATCATAAAATTTCTGTAGTGAAGACTTTAATCTTCTAACGATATAACACTGCTCAAGAAGCCTTAATGTGTACAAAAAGTCCCCATAGTTACGGCAAGCTTTTGCATAATGTGTGAGTTGATATATAAAAAATCCGTTCGCAGGTGCTATAGGGATGTTGCAATGATGAAAGGAGTTACAGTACGGAATTAAAAGTCATCGCTTTTTGGTAAAGTATGGTCACTACGGTTCCGTTTCCATCGATACCTAAGTGTTGTTCAAGATGTAAGGCTGACTTCGGTGTCTGTAGTGCCATTTATCTCAATGTCTTTGGGGTAGATACGAAAATCCCTATTTATAAAAAAAAAACAGGATTGTTTAAAGAAAAAATAACAAAATCTGGCTAAACGATGATCCTTTTTTTGGATCAGATCATCTACAAAGTCAGCCTCAAAGGAATGAAAGAATAGATCAGCAAAAACGATGTCATAATTTTCTGGTTATGAAAATATTAGCCAACCTTTCTAATCTTCATCATGCTTTAGAGGTCTCTGTGTTCATCGGTTGACATAATGCCGGTATTCAGTCCTCTATTATGATGAAGAAAATATTACACCGTGTTTTTATATCAGGTCCAACTCTGATATCTCAATTTCCGATTTATGTTTATGAGTACGATACTTCTGTTATTGATGTTATTATTAAGGTCTAAATGATATTCATGCAGAACAGACATGATAGATACTGTCAAATGATATTAGTTTATACTGTTAAAACGTTTACAGCTACAATCTGGTAAGATAATAATACAAATACACCCTAAGGATAATTTCATGAGAAAAGATAAAATGGAATACATATCTAAATAAGTTATAACACCGAAAATAACATTGGCCTTAATTAAAAAGATCCTACGTTAAGTAAACCTTTCAATGCATTGTTATGCATATAATTAAAATGGAGCGGTAAAACAGAAAGCTGAGTTGTCAATTAGCGTCAATGGTTACATTATTTTTTTCATTCTGGCCTTCTTTCAGGGTTTCAGGTTTATTGGACCTTTTTATACTGCAACTATGAAAAGGGGTTTATTATCGTAGTACAAGTTATCCACTGAACAAAGTGCATCAACACACCAAAAACATGCATACCATTGTGTAAGGGTTTTCTTTTCAACATTTTGATAAAAAAAATTATCGTGGCATTTAAATAACATACAAATGTATACCATTTGAACTTCTCGATTTAAACTATGTTTTAACCGCAAAATTTGATTTTTTTGTTCGCTCTGCTTTATAAATATATTGAAAATATTCAGCTTGACATACCTGATTTTTTTAAGCTTGTGCGAAGGTTTTGATTTGCCATTTTATTGATAAGCTTTAAAGTATTAATATTGAGTATTGGTCACCAGATATCACTGTATATATAGATATATGCAACATCTTTTCTGTTGCTCTTGTTTTTTCTGCGTCATTTTTAAAAGTGTATTTTATTGTTTAATTAAAATACAGCTTATACGGTATAACTACCAATGTATGTGAAGTGTAATTTCTGAATTTTCCCGATAATCCGGAAGTTTGGCAAGAAATTTTGTCGAAATATCACTTTTTCTGAGAAATTCGAATTGCATCCATCCTTCTTCCCCCACATGTCATCGTGTATATTTGTTTACTGGTTCTATAAGGATAGTTGCACTGCTATTTTTTTTTAAATTTAATATCGACATAACATAGTGTATCGATATAAAACTTGTGTAATATATATATATACATATATACATATACATTTCAATTCTGTCAATTCTTGTTTATCTTATTCACTAGGCATAATATTACAAAGCTATCTCAAAACTGCAATTACCTTCTGTTTTGACTTTTCGTTTTCTAACAAGGTCTAGTTTATTTCCAACCAAAATAACTGTTCGATCTGTTCCCATATCCATTCGTAATTCGGCAAGTAGGTCGACAGCCGTATCAAATGTGTCTTTGTGGGCAATAGAAAACACAATTATGTAAGCGTCAGCTCGAATACTTTCTAAATCAACCTAAAACAAAACCAAAGTATTTTAATATCAATGTACTGCAAATTGACCTGTTTGTGAAAAAAATGCCACGTTTTTTTGTTTTTTTGTTTGTTTGTTTTTTGTTTTTTGTTTTTTTTTTTTTTGGTTTTGTTTTTGTTTGTTTTACGTTGACCAGAATATTCTGCTTGTAACAAGGATAATTATGGTACTTTCTAAAAATCAAATATTTAACTCGTATTTTTTGTATCTGAATTTAAAAAATAAAACCTTTAACAATAGTGTGTCATTTCTGCAAAAAAAAAAACAACATTGATTTAGTGTTCAGTTTTCTTCTCTTATGCAATAGGATGTGTGATTCATTACTTTTTATCTTTGTTTACCAAACTTACAATCTAAAACATGAAGTTATTTTCGGTTATTGGAATTTAATATTTTATATATTTTTTTCCAAGAGTATTTGTTTTTTAAAGAAAAAGCCGTCCTGATACAATTTGCTGTTACTTGTAGCACATTATTTAGTTAAATTTCAATCTTATTCTTTTTCCGGTTCATACAATGTTCTTTTATTACCGAAAACAATTATATTAAATATATAAATTATCCAAAACTTATACAATGAATATGGCACTATCCTGATGTGATCACATGTCATGTCATTTTTTATCGTTTTAATTAGTAGTTGTCAACAATGCAAGTTTTTAACGCATAAATGCGAATCTTCCTAACTGTTGTATTTGTTTTTTTCAATTATATAGCCCTGTTAGAATTAATGACATACTCTGCTTTAGAGGAGCAAAGAAAATTTTTTTTTTTCACATGAACGTCTAAAACGAACCTCACTTTCTGCAACGTCTACAAATTCGAGCGTTGATTCTTCTCCATTGAGTTGAACCGTCACAACGTTATCTTCCTGATCTGAAAGTACAGGATCAGTAGCAACTTTATCATTCATGATATGATTGATTACAATGAGATGAAAAATTTTCTTAAAAAAATGAACTAAGGACTATCGTAACGTAAAAACATACCATATGTAGACCAAATGTCCTCGCTTGTTTGGTTTTTTTTTTTACACCATGAATACTCTATCATACATAGTGACTGAATTTTATATGAATTGGTGCTTAAAAAGCTTACGATTCACACTTTTTAAAAGTCGATCGATTGTCCAAATGCATTGCGTTTATGCTTTTGTTTTTCAGTGTTTGCGGTTTGTTTGGTTTTTTTTTTTTTTTCAGAGGGTCGTAGGTGTTCGCATTAGTGTATTTAATTAACACATTTTCTCCGTAAACCATTTTATGTTAAGTAATTAATAGCTTATGAGGCTAGTTTTGATTGAATATGTACCACCAAGGAGGAATGCAGGTAACTTTATGCTAGCAACTGCTGCAAAAAGTATAGCTCAATAAAACCATCGCCTTTAACTAATTACGAATCAGTTTGAATGATTTTACAGTCTCCATCTTAACCAAACCGTTAAATAATTGCTTCTGAAAATAGAAGCAAACTTAACTACGTATACGATTACCAAGGCACTGGTATCTAAACACTAGCCGCGAATAACAAATCTTTGGTGAAAACGTGTGCAATTGATCAAACTTTCCAGAGAATATGTACAGTCTGGTGATTACAGATTTGCAGCTGATGTTGTATTTGCTTGAATAGGCGTTTTGTTCCACTAAAAAGCGTGTGAACCATACGAAAAATTTGTTTGTATTTTTCTAACATGTACCGAAATTGTTGGCCTGATCATTGAAATCCATCCAATTTCAAAAATAGGCTTTACTTAGCTCCTAGAGTTCACAATGCCTGTACATTAATGAAACTATTGCTAAACATTCAAAGGTTAAATTCGTTTAATTATATTTTCATCTTAAATCCCTCATGGTAGTAATTCAGTCATAGGTAATAGAGGTTTTTCTCCATAAACAAAAAGAAAAAAAATGGAAAAGTGATATTCCTCCCAGATATGACATGTAAAAAAATCAGCGATAACCACAGGATGCTCATCCGACCGGTGCCCTAGGTTCTTGCTCCAAGTTTTTAGTGGAGTCTTATTTGCTCATTTACTTTTGTTTCTTTGTATGTGTTATATAACATTCTTTTTTGTGTGTCTATTTTCTTTTTCCAATCGTTATTCCTTGACAGTATTCTTTGTTATTTTTATTCGAATATTGAGTTTCATAACTTCAAATGATTTTTTTTTTATTTTTGGGAT
Source organism: Perna viridis (assembly GCA_037379345.1). Taxonomy (NCBI): domain Eukaryota; kingdom Metazoa; phylum Mollusca; class Bivalvia; order Mytilida; family Mytilidae; genus Perna; species Perna viridis. The sequence goes on along the minus strand of CM074515.1, from coordinate 39,699,350 downwards.
ATAATCAAAAACACCTTACTTAACAGACACGAAAATTTAAATGTTGTCAGCTCTAAATAGACAAATGTGGCAGACATCATAATTGTTAAACCGTACAGAAAAGGTAACATCGACAAATTTATGTAATAGATGGTATATTTTGAGATTACACAATAATTGTTTGGTAAATAGTTTTGTTTACACACAAACACACACCTACATAGATAGATAGGAAGATAGATAGATAGATAGAAAATCCAGCGCCCTAGACCACTCGGCCGGCTAGGCTATATAAAAATGTAGCTTTCGCTGGTCGGATCATTTCTCCTCATAGGATTAATCTAAGGCTGTAACTTAATACACAATGTATGGTAGTACGGAACAACTCATCTAGGTGCTATATTTGTGTGTGCATGTGTGTGTGTGTGTGTGTGTGTGTGTGTGTGTGTCCTCAACAAAAACCAAGTAATGGAAAATATTTTACACCGTTATCATGTAAGCCTATGTAGGGTTTTAATGAAATATACAATATACTTGCTTTTCATTTACTATTATCTATATGTAATTAAATCTGCATTAATAGCAATATCTTCGTTGTCATGGAATTTGAACTATAATATGACAGTATGGTGTAGATGTATTTAATTAAATAATTAAATGACAACAAACAATATTCGCAGACTTGTCCACCAGCCCATCCAATCCTTACTGCACTGAAATTTGTGGCATGGACCAGGTGCACACTTGGACCAGGCGTCCTCTCTTTCCAAAAGTCTAGATCCACAGACTTCACCTTTAGAATTTTTTGCCCCTAATGAAGGCCGTAGGTCGAAATCTTTGCCTCGCTTTCTTTATTTTTATGCGTTTTATTTGTATGGTATTTTCATTTAATCCCCTTTTTTCCTTTTAAATGGAGCTATTGTTCAGTTATTTGTTATTCTCATTTTATAGAATTAGCCGCTTCACAACATTATTTTTCTAGAAATACCAGCCGAGTTTGTCACAGAATTTCACATCCGGGATTGACTACAAAGGAAAGGAAAACTATAACACTGGTTCGTATGGTACAGTGTTATGGAAACACTATAACGAATCATGAGTTCATGATGACGACCATAATACGTTTGTAAGTGAAGATTTCAATCTTGTAGCGACATAATCCTTCTCTAGAAGCCTATTTGTTAGAAGTCACGCACAGTACATAAAGTCTGAATAGTTACAGTTACAAACTCTGGTATCACGTATGGGTTGTGATATGAAAACTTCATACGCAAGTGCTGAAGGAACATTGCCACAGATTGACAATTCAGAATGAGAAATCATCGCATTTGTCGAAAGGGTTGGTCATAAGTTTTCTTTTTCCATCGATTTCTAAGTGTAGGTCAAGATAACAAGTTTTTAATCAGTCGTGATAATTAAGTCATAGCCATTATGATGAGTAAGAATCTTGAAAACAACATTATTTAGCCCTGATTGGTCCTCATTTTCTTTAATTTATATGATACTTTGCTCTGACAAATTGTATTGTATATTCAATCAAAATTTATTGTCTGAATCCATCTAGCGTAATTTGCACCAATGTAGATGAGGTTAAAGTATAAATCACAACATGTTCATTAGCTACAGCTTGTCAATTTCCATTATCAAATGCATTGAATTTTGCCGAAAAATGACGTAAATGCACGTGCTGCACGTGTTCTTTGCCAAGTTCAAGTTCGTGTTAACCGGGAAATATAAGTACGAGTAAATCAAATCATAATCAAAATAATACGAGTATTTTGTAACGACTCGGTAATTAAAGAAATAGTTTTATCTCTTTTGACATGGAGGAAAGTATTAATGTTTTCCTTGATGAGATTTTCTCATTAATTCAACACAATTTGCAAAGCAATTTCATGCTTTTGAAATGAACGTTAAGATTATCTTTTAATCAACAATTCAGTTCAACTTTTTCAGATTTATTTAAGGTATGTTTTTTTTCATAATTAAATATCGACCTGATGACTTGAATTATTTTTTACATGTAACCTTAGTAGTTTTATGAAAAATCTTGAAAGTATAAAACCGACTTTCTACCAACCAAAGTTTTTTTCTATTTAAATTATGATATCAACGGTAAAATGATTTTAGAAGATTTCTTTGACCAGTTCGAGCTGTCAAAATTTACACTCCCTCGATAATGTCTATTATGCAGTAATGATAAATGCATACATTTTATTCCATTGCAACATTAAGATGGGCATTTTCAGCTAATTCATAAATATATGTCCTGGGCGACATGCTAGTTTCGGTCGTGCAGATGTTTTGACCGTCAATTTTCTTTCTGTCATAACTAATTACATTATTTCATATCGTTTCATAATTTTTAAAAAGGATCTTTTCCATACTGTATTTGATAAAAAAAAATAAATGTTAAATTAAATTTGGATCTTTCGCGTCGGTCTGTTTTTTTAATTTTTGTTTTCTAAAGAACTTCAGTTTTATTTAAGAATGGGTTTCCTTTTTAATGATTATAATAATTTGATTCACATATTACCTACAAGGACGAAAAAGGAGAATAAATTTATGTAATTAATATTTGATTGAAAAACATTTAGAAAAAGCTTTGCATGAAGAATATGCAACTACTTTGTATTTGTGAAACTGTACATACCGACTGAGTTTTCGAAAGCTACATATTCCGACGTCATGAACTGTTGGGTTATAGACGATTTTCCGACACCATGAGCTCCTAGAACAACAACCTTGTAATACGAGGTAACAGCAGCATTGTCTGAGGAGTTTTCAACTTTGATTTCAAATGGAACATGATGTGACGTCGGCCTAGGACTAGGTGTGTATCGAGTGTGTTCATCAGAACCATTACGGGAAGTTCTTCCTCGCCTTACAGAATCACCTCTATTTACAACCCCTTTATTTGTTGTTTTAAACGACCGTACACGACGAAGGTGAGGGTCTCTCGAGTCCTTGCAGTCTCGTGCATCATCATTTGTGAAAAAGTGCAGTAAGTTTGGAGAGCTCGATGGTAAACTACTGCGTCTTCTCTGTCGATTTCCGGCTGCATTCAGATAAAAATCCTCGTTCTGCAAGTCCGGTGATTCCCGTCTGTTTGAGGATCGATTTTTAACTGGTCGTCTTTTAGTAGTATGCTCCTTTTCTATTTCACAAGGTTCCCGAAATGACCCAGATCGCAAAGGTAATACACGAGATCCAGAGTGAGAATCATGTTCACTTCTAAAAGATTCCGATCTTGATACATGAATACCGGGTACAACAAGATGGGAAGACATTGAATGATTAGAAGAAGATGAATTAGTAGAAGTCAAGCTTGGTCCTCTGCAAATGCTCCTTTCACAGTAGTGATCAATCGTCATTATTTTTATATTTATTTAGGTAGCTTTGCATTTATATCCTCTCAAAAAGACTTCAAAAGTTCAAAAATTTGCACTTGTATATAATAAGTAAATTACAAACAAAAGCACTTAATCCGTATATTTTTGCATTGTGGATTCCAATGAGTGCACATCTCATTTAGATGCTACCATTTTGCTGACATTTTTCTCGTTTTACCTATAAAAGATCAATTCCCAGATTGTAAACAATTAAGTCAAATACTTCTTCTCATTTATCATGAATATTAGTTCTAATTTTTCCCATCTTGCTGAGATGTCAATTACACGTTCGTATCCTCAAACAATCTGTTCTTGTAAGATAAGATAAACTATTTGAAATCAGCACACGCGCACTCCCTCCGACTTGCTGTTACTCATCTGATTGCTTCACTTCGTACTTAAAACAAAAATTACCTCCTGGCATTAAAGCTAATGAGAACGAACAAAATTCTAAACAATTCAATATTGTTTATCACTTTCTGTAAGTAGAAAATCACCGATGGTTTTTGCCTATTGCTTTGGATAGGTATACTGTTTAACATTACTATTGCAGTAAGTTTGAAGGAGGTAAATGTTTAATTAGCACTAACAGCAAACAACTTTAATTACATAACTAACTATAAGTATTACCCAGTTTCAAAAGTGAGAACTATAATTTATTTCATACTTTTTTTTTCAAATATAAAGTGCCATATTAAATGATACATAATTATAATAAACAGGAAGATTTTTATTGATTTACAGCCCTGTGATCCCAAAGTTGTCTAACTTGGATAAACATATCTTCGACTAAAGTTTTTTTTTTTCTGAACCAACAACAGTTATCTTATCCCCGCTGGTCTGATAATGTATTTTTAGCACGACGACTTTGGGATTAATTGTTATTGGTTTCCAAACTACGAATAAATGTGACGTTAGAATAATAATTTTTAAGGACTTTTACAATAGTAGCTTTCTTGCAAAAATCTTTTGTTACCAGTTATGGTGGTATAATTGGTGAGAAATGATTGATATTCTATGGAACGGGACAATATAAAAAGTGCTTGCCTGCTGTGTTGCCGCCTGATCCCATACAATTTCGTTTTGGCCAACCGTAGCTCCAGTTCTACCATGACACCTGTTCCTCCTGTAAAGGTATTAATTCGATGCGGATCCTGAAAAATTCTAAGATATTCTGGAAACCATCAATTCAGGAATATAATCAGAATACAATAGCATTAAAACCTATCATTTGTCAACTCTTTATACTTTTATTTCCCATACTCAGTTAAAATTCCAACTCAAAAAAATGATACATCGTTGTTCCTTCAAAAAAGATGGTACACCTAGATACAAATATGTAGTTTTACGTGGAGATTCCTCATACTTGGTAAAAAAAAAGAGTTCCAAATCATTTTTAATACACCAAAAAAGATGTTTTCAAAATGTTGATTTTTTATTATCTACAACACATTTGTCCAGTGTGGTGAACGCGTTAATCAACAACCGGTCGGCAATACACTGGGAACAAATTGCGCCCTACTTGCTGACCTATTTCTTCACCCTTATGACGCTGAATTTATAAGTGATCTGGTACAAAAGAAGAACATTTTTAGCTAGATCCTTTAATCTCAGTTCCCGTGATATAGATGACGTATTCCCTTTATCCTAGTTTCGGGAATTTGATACATCTCATCTACTCCCAAAGAAGTTGAGATAAAGGATACTACAGACTCTGAAGTCAGGTTCATATCTTGACCTACATTTAGAAATCGATGGTAAAGGAAAACTATACGACAAACGCGCTGACTTTTCATTCCGTTTTGTCAACTTTCCTTTTATCTCTAGCAAAATCGCTTCAGCACCTGTGTATGGAGTTTTCATATCACAATATACGTTATGCCAGAGCTTGACTTTTTGTATCGTGATAAACTCCTTACAATTAGGCTTCTTGAACATGGCTATCTTGCTATAATATTGAAGTATCACTACAGCAGTTTTATGGTCATCATGATCGTTATGGTGTATCCATCTCCACCATGAAAACCGATTTGTTAAACGTGTCATGGATTTTCTTTCCTCTTTTGTCTACCTCGCACTTGACTTTTTATGAGCAAATCGACGGATGTTTCTAGAAAGACAGAGGACGCTTACCCTACCGGTGCATCTGGTCCATGCTCCCAGTTTTAGTGGAGTCCGAGTTGCTTACTAATTTTGTTAATTTGTATGTATTATTTTAGTTACTTTATGTTCTTTGTTGTGTTTGTTTGTTTGTTTGTTTGTTTTTGTTTGTTTGTTTGTTTTTTTTTTTTTGTTTTTTTTTTCGTGTTTGGTCTTTATCCTTGGATTACATTCTTTTGATTTCCGCTAGAATCTTTGTTTCCTTGAATAATATTTCCATCCTAACATTACAAAATGAATGAATTTTTTTATAGTCACGACTTTTACAAACATTTGGCTTTTATGTTTTGTGCCAATCAGGTGACTCCTTCGGTGCCTGAAGCGATTCAAAGTTGCAATTTTTTAAAACCCTAAGGTAAAATAAACAATATGTATTTTTATGCTATTCTTGTAACATTCAAAATAACGAATATGAAAGTAAATACTGTATATTAAGGAAATGTGTGCTCTAATTCATTTCTTGCAAATCAATAATAGTGGGTGTCTGTTAATTTCGAAATCGCGACTAACGTACATCAGTGAAGTTAAGCGATTTACCGTATTTTGTTTAAACAAACCTTCAAACGTAGGGTGCAATCATCTATGAAAACGCTACATAAAACATAAGATGTTGTGAGACCGGCAGAATCATTAGATATGAAAGCAAAAGCAGTCAAGCGACTAGGTTGGAACTATATTAAGATTTGACATACAGTATAATTAGTCTTTCCCAAGCAAAACGTCACTCATTTCTACTTACTGGCGGCAGAATTGATGTTTTTGTCCTAGATACCAACGAACATTCTTCAAAATTCATATCTCTGCAATAGTTATGATTTATGAATTTTTTGTCTCCTTACTGGCAAGAACAAAATTTCAATATTTGTATTTTTCTTGCTTATCCGTAATTATTGTTATAATAGTGTCATTAATTTGTAAATAAGGCTCTCAAGCTCATGTTCCTTGGCGAGACAAAACTTTAATAACTTTACGAGACTCGTTTTTCTTCTGATATATGTGGTATTAAACACAAATTGAGACTAACTTTGAAAGAAAGTCTTATTTTGTTATAATGATACTTAATATAGGGAGAGTATTAAAAAGAAGTCAAATATATTCTTACAGAAATACCTTTTGTAAAATCTGGGTCAACAATTTTATGAAAGTCAAAATACGAAAATTAAAACCATCTGTGGGGTAACATAAACCGAGTCATAAAGCCCAACTTATACCAGCAAACAAAAGACATTCTGGTCCAACACGTAAGCAACAAAGACAACTGTTTGCAATTGACAAAAATAAATTAACGAGTAAATGTTAATATTTCAACGTTTAACATACTTTCATCAACATTGCAAGAGAAAGTTCAAATCAAAACAGATCCATGCAATAAGTTTCGAACACATAACATGTATATGTGTTAAGGCTAGTTTTCTGTTGATTTCCTTTTCAAATTATGTACAGATGACAAAATGAAAGTTTCAGTTGGACAAGTATAAAAGCTAAGTCAAAACTAAGTCGATAGATGAGGTTAAAAAATCTTAAAACATAAGAAATTGGGAACTTCATATCACCAACAATAGAAACAAAGTATGTTTTATTAAGAGATATTAATCTTATTTGTTTAAAAACATTCTGTTAAATTCAGTAAAACTAACTCCAATTGCTTCCAATGCATACTCATTTTTTGCCCCTAGTGAATAATACTTTAGAAATGAAAAATTTTTATGTATTACTCTTCAAGGTTCATAAACCAAGTTATATTTTGCATTTGACATAGCATAGCGTTATGCGGTATTTTTTTTTTTTTTTTTTTTTTTTTTTTTTGGCCATTTCTATGGCTTGTTAACGTGCAATTTGAAAATGTACTACAAAGTGCTGTGAAAAAAATCTGAAAAGCAAAATTAAAATCTGGTATTTGTAGAAGTGCAAAAATGAAATATCTTATAAATTATATTAAATTGAAAAAAAATAGCATTCAATCCCAAGGTCACTGGCCATTACTTCATGACATATTGTTCTTCCCAAAAGGAGCGGTCCTTGTGACGTAATGAATATTTACTATATTTATAGCTCTGACAACTTTAAATTGATCGCAAAATCACTACTTCCAGTTGACCTTGGCATTGCCTTTGTCAACGTCTATGAGGTATGGTTTGACAATATCCGATTGGCTTATAACGCCATCTAAGACAAGGTCACATACATTTGCCGTAATGGGTTGTTTTACATGAAGAACGTACCAAACTGGAGGTCAATGGAGGAAAAAAATCAATATCACAATTACCACTCTTTTCCCACTGATGCAACTGGGGGTACTAATGTGTTATATGTTCTGTTTACAAAGAGTCCCTTTTTTATTGGTATTTTATTGTCATCTGCTTTATTGTTTTTACTTCGTTTACTTTAATATTTTTTTGATTACTCATCGTTGGAAATTGAAACCAAAAGAACAAATGCTTTTATGATTTGTAAAAGGAAGTTCATAAATGTGGAGGCCGGAATTATTAAAATTATGGAAGATCTCCATTCATTTTAATACGCATTTTGTATACGTGGGTTAAATGTTATCACTATAACTATACATGTTAAAACGCATTAATTACAAAAATGACTTCTCATTTACATGTTCTTCTAGTTGTGAATGTTAGCATATTAACCTTTGAAAGTTTGCATGTCCTTACATTTATATTTATTTGTATGCAAACCATGGATGACATTGTATGTATTGTAGGGGTAGTACTCTAGATTAGATCCTTTTTTTGATATAATGAAACCCATCAGTTCTGAATAGAGAGAACTCGGTATTTGATATAGACATAGACATGCTAGTTAAAACCGACTTGATAGTAACAATAAAATTGCACTGTATTTGATAATTGAACCTCAGCTAATTATAAATTAATCATAGTATTTTCTTTTATATATATTCCACTAAAAGGCGTTTTTTTTACAATCAATCATTTAGGTACAAGTCTGAGTCTAAAAACTTAAAGAAGAAATAGGATCGATTTGAAGAATTTGTAACTTTAATTGGTGCGTTGATACAAAATGTGACAGTGAGAGTATTCCATATATATATATAAACCCTGAAACATCAACTTGAACTACCTGTTCACGCTGTCAGGAAACTCATAAATTAAAAAACAAATTATGATATATCATGACCAAACAGCCTAAAGTGTTTTCGACACTATTGTGTATGGGAATGATCCTTATTATTTCCTTGTAAAACACTATTGCAAACAAAATATTTTCCTATTTCCGATTCCTAATTTCCCACACTTTCCTTTTACTCATACCTGGAAATTAACCCATTCAGGAACTAAAGAATATGTTCCCATCAGTCAATGTACCATAGAATTTGCTTCCAATGATTTCAACATCAATCTATTGAACATGACAACCACTTTCGTGCAACAGTATAAATGTTTTATTAAGTTCCATTAACAAAATAATTTGTTTGTTGTCTTTAGGATATTGTTACTCATAGAAATCGATTCTCTTATATATTTCTTCGGTTATATTGATATAAGCATTAAGCATATATCTCATATAAATACCTAATTTGTATTTAACATTCAAATGGGATGCGAAAATCATCACATTCCTAATATTCGAATTCCTTAATTACTTATTTACTTAAAATGGGTAAAATTGTGATAGATAAGTTACTGACATCGCACTATTGTATTCATTTAATTACAAGAACCTTGACTGGCCATAAACTCAGATTAAGATTAAAAGGCAGTGACAAGAAATCTCCCAGTGTTTATATTTTACAAGTAAAAAGGCCCAATTAAAAACTCTGTTTCTAATCATTTGAATTTTAATTTCACTCTATTACCCATTTTCGACTTGTACTCACAAAATCCTGAAAAATCCGACATCCTGTATAATAATCAATTACTTAAATCTTATCATATCAGTTTGAAAGGTGTTTTGGACCTTCGAAAATCGAGCACTTGTCTAAACTGAACTAAATTTCGTGTCTTCAAGAGTTTGGTTTAGATATGTTTCCCTCTTTTCTACATCTTGCCAACATGTTGTAGTGGTATATTGTGTTGCTTTGGTAATTATGTTAACACAAATATTCAGCATAATTAACTTCTCAAATGTATGTAACATTTTTAACTTGTTTTAAAGTTATGAAAATTAAAGACGAAACATGTTTATTGAAACGTTTATTAACATTTCCAATTTGCTTATTGGCCGTCAAGATTATTAGAAAGCATTTGATATTGACCTTTATATGCAACATTTCTTCAGAAAACTGTTTTACATTTAGTTAGATGCTAATTAACTGGTCGTAGAACTTTATACAGATTAGTTCTGACTTATCAGTGAAAGCGAATTTGCTCATCACGATGCTGTCTTCGGCCTAGTTTTCATATGTTTTCCTTCACAATAATGTTCTGCTACTTATGTCGACGTTGAATATCAGAACGTTATGGTAATCAGTCCAAAACATACAGAAAGTTTATAACTACTTTATACGATATAAAAGTAAAAGACTAAAAGATATAAAACAAGACTTTTCTTCTACGTGAGGTATGCTAAAGATATGACCAGTTTTCTTATTTACCTAGCTAAAGAGTAATAAAGCGAACCAAGGTTCTAGCGGAAATCAAAATAATATAATCCAAGGACAAAGACCAGACGTGGAAAACAGATGAACACAACAAAGAACATAAAGTAACTAAAATAATAGATACAAAGTAACAAAAGTAAACGAGCAACTTGGACCATTAAAAACTGAGAGCATGGACCAGATGTATCGGTAGGGTAAGCGTCCTCTGCTTTTCTAGAACCCCCCCCCCACGATTTGCTAGGTCCGGGGTAGACAAACGAGGAAAGGAAAACTATGACCCGTTGAATAAATCAGTTTTCATGGTGCAGATGGATACACCGTATCGATCCACGAGTTCATGATCACGACCATAAAAAACTGTAGCGATGACTTAATTTATATAGCAACGTAACCCTGTACCAGAAAGCTAATTGCAAGAGGTCTAGCGCGATACAAAACGTCTGCGTAGTTATGGCAAGCTCTGGTATAACGTATGAGTTGTAATATGAAAACTCCATTTTCAGATCTGAATGGATGTTGACATAGATGAAAGGAAAGTTGACAATTCTGAATGAAAAGTCATCACGTTTGTTGTAAAGGTCGATCAATAGTTTTCCATTACCATCGATCTCTAAGTGTAGGTCAAGATATGAGGCTGACTTCCCACTGTCTGTAATATCCTTTATCTCAACTTCATTGGGATAGATGCGATGTATCAAATCCCCGAAACTATGATTGTTTAACGATAATACGTTAGCTATGTACACCTATACCTGGAAATCAATATTTTATTTTGGTTGTTATCACGTATGTTTCCTTGTCGCCTTAATGAATGGTCATTAAAGTATTCGAAATTATATAAAACATATGGAAAAAAAACATCGGTTTGATAATGCATTTGTTCCTTCCTTTTTGTCTGTAAATGTTTGATTTAAGTCGATCTTGTTCTTTTACAAAGTATACATATTTCAAAGTTTTTTCTACAATTTACTGATATTTTTTTTTAAATTTAAATATCAATCTATTATCAGTGTATTAGTAATTTTCCTTTCACCTGTTGCAACATTCGTTCAGCACCTGCGTATGGATTTTATATACATGTATTTAAACTCGTACGTAATGACAGAGCATGCCGCAGCTACGCGGACCTTTTCTTCAATGCCAGACTTCTTATACTTGGGCTTCTGAAACAGGGTAGTGTTGTTGCACCAGATCTAAATCATCACTACAATGGTTTTGTGGTCGTCATAAAGCATGGACTCGTGGATATTTCCATAGTATCCATCTGCATCAAGAGAACCAATTTGTTCACCTTGTCATAGTTTTCCTATTCTCTGTCTCCTTCCCCGGATTTTGACATTTTATGGGCAACTTGGCGGATGTTTCTAGAAAAGCAGAGGTCGCTTATCCTATCGGTGAACCCGGTCAATACCCTCAGATTTATAGGAGCCTCGGTTGCTTATTTAATTTTGTTCTTTCTATGTTTTATATTGGTTTTCATGCTCTTTGTTGAGTGTGTCTATTTTCCTTGTCTTCTTTTTATCTTTGCAATATCTTTTTATGATTGTCTGAATCTCGGTTTCCTTGGTTACTATTTTATCTCTATTTTGTCCTGGCCACAGAGTTTATTACATGCAAAGCGTCCAATCTGAGACTTCCAGTTGACATTGCGGAAAAGTAAGCGATATTTTTACTGGTAACTAAACTAGACTTCCTTGTTTGTTTTATTAAATGTATTGAGGGGTAAAAGATGGGGAAATTCTGTTTTGCACAGGCTACAAATGCAATTTCATAATTGTTTTATTAAAACTTGTGATAATATTTTTATACTATTATTATTAGCTTGTCAAGACAGTCTCAGTTGCAATTATAAACAGGTTATAGTACAAGTTATAATTATTTCTAATAGTTTTTAATTCAAAGATAGGTCATGCCCTTGATATAAACTGCAAATTCGTGTTTATAATTATCTCCTCATGTGAAGAATTGCCTTTGATTTTTTGTTCCATGTTACAATTTTTATAAATTATATAAAGTTGTGCATAATTGTAAGATACTTACAGGTAAGTACCTGTTTGCAATTGTCAAAAAAGCAATAAATGACCTGCAAAATTTTTGTAAATAGATATTTTGTTATTTCGAAATCATGTTGATGCATTGTTTTCATTCACGTATAAAATACTGTGATATATGCATTTATCTTAAAATAACCGTCATAAACATAGAGCTATTAGCTCTCTTTGTTTTTTCCAATGGTATATTTAGAGTTGGATGCTGATTTGTCTAATAACAAGACCAACTTTTTATCAATTTGTGATGTGTAAATTTAGTTAGGTTTGGTTAAAATAACGATAAAAAATAAACCAGTCTAAGATTATTGGTGACTAATTTTATTTATTTTGATGCATCTAGAAAAAAAATAGTAGTTTAAGGGATTTTTCAGATAACCAAAAAATATAAATAAATAAATTTAATGAAAAAAAACTTTAACAGGAACCTGTATGTAGTAGTTAACTATTTAAATACAATTCTCTTTTCTTCTTGAAATGAAATCACAAATATTACGAACTTCTTCAATTCGACTCATGATCCGGGGTCAAAGGTAACTAAACAAGTTACCACCCAGCAGTAAGACATCAAGGAGCAACAACTTACAGAGATCAAAATTCTACATTTGACTGTGCCAATGTGGCCAAACTCCTATCTATCTCTAGTTTCTGCTTTATCATCTGGTGACTGTGAGAGGGGATTTAGTAGGTATACAATCTGATCAAGACCTACATGTATCTTAGGAAAAGACTCAAGGTTTCATCAGTCTATTCTCTTCTAAAGATCTATCTCCATCCTTCTGATTTTAGGAGTTTTAGGTAGAAGAGCGCTTTTGAGGTGCGGTGTTCTGCAAAGGACAGAAGGATTTTCTGATACCATAATAGTAGCTTTTGTCAAATAGTAACTATTTTTAGACTGACTGCATCAAAGCCTTGTCATGATGTAAAAAATCTATTTTTCTAATAGTAACTATTTTATTGTATTATGTAATACAAATGGTTTCTAACAGTTATTTTGTTGTATCATTTATTATATTTATTATTATTTTATGTCTGTATCTGTAAACTTAAAATAAATATATTAAGCGTGTTTATGTCTTTAGTTTATGGTACTATTGACTATTTACAAAATTCTGTTCCCATAATATGTCGTTTATGCTTTTCGCAAAAGTGACTAAAGCTCTCAAAATCCTAGGTAAAATCCTGCTATTTTCACACTTGTATTGAATTTCTTTCTGTTTTACCTGTTCTGTCTTTCTTAAAATACGTTGACGTATGCCTGTAAAGCAACTTGTATACTCAAGAAAGTGTAATAACCAAATTATCCAACCGATAAAATCTAGTCAATTGGAAATGTCAAAAGGAAAGTCCGTAAACAAATGCCAATATCTTGTTTGGAACCATCGCAATGGCTCTGACTCGGCACAGGCGTTTCAGATAGGAACTATGGTTTAAACCAGGTTTTATAGTTTCATTTAAGTTAAATATATCCAAGACACGATCTTCGAAATAAGTCTTGAGTTTTGAGGGGAAGATGTTTCAAATTTAACATGAAATTAATAATATGCAAGTAAAAACTACAGAAAACTATTACTCAATAAGAGACGTTTATTCTTATAATATTGGTCTAAATGCATGTCTCTCAGTCAATAACGAAGCGTTGTCAGTTATCTCTATGGTTATAAACTGTGGTCGATAAATAATCGCATGACATGTTTATCCGATAGTTCATATTTAGTGCTTTAGTGTTCAATGAAAAAAACATCTTCAATATATCGATAAGTGAAATAAAAGGATTCAGCTTGTATATCCTTTTTTCTTTCACAAGATATTTAAGGAACTCATATTCATATAAATAACGAAGCAGATCAGATAGGAGGGAGCATAATTAACGCTTATATTGGAATGCCCATATTTTGTTGAAGGAGTGTTTTTCCCAAAGCGACAAATATATGTTGTCAGGGGGAAACTCAAACAAACTGACCCTCTGTCGCTCGGTGTAGTAACTTTTGTCTTTCCGTTCTGTAGTGGTAAATAAATATGTAGAATCGCGGCATAAAACAGAAAATTAGTAAAAATATCCATTCTTGCAGTCAGATCCTTGATAGTGGTTTCTTTTAGACGGAGTATCAATTTGTCGTGGATTAAGGTAATATATATTGTTGCAAAAATAAAAAAAACCCAAAAATATGGAGTTAACTTCAGCTCTAGGTTAATCCACGTATGTTTTATACTACTACGCGAGTAAAGGCTTTCACGGCATTTTTTTTTCTGGTCACAGCGGACAAAATCTTCGTGAGCCTTACAAACAGCTCTTTAAATGAACAACTAGATGATCATGCAATGTACCTTTGTTTGTTGAGATTTTTTTCTGGTTTTGGAATCCAATACAAATAAGGTAAATCCTCATATTTTCATTGAATGTATATTCAACAAGGCCATAAAGGACCTGTGGTTAGCTGGGATATTATCTTTGTTGAACGTACTACGTTTGTATGTAGGATTATCCGAATTATATTTTATTCCTAGCTCTTTTTATAAGAATTTTAGATTCTTTGTCTACAAAGACAACATCATTTTTCTCATTTTTCTGGCCACGTCGTTACGGGAGATTTAACCATCATCGAAAACGAATCTCTGCGTAATATCCTTTCTTAAGGTCCCAAGTACCATGAATCACGCTCCATAAATAGGAATTATAACTTTAAAGTTCTTATGGATGCCGTCGAGGACTATGCAAGAAAATGGATAAAACGAGAACAAGAAGACATTGATTCTCTGCCAGAGTGGTTAAAGGCCGTGAGGTCTTTAATTTTGAAACGAATGAAAGTTTTAAGTAGATCAATGAGTGCCAAGCCTTCATCAGTTTTCAAAGACCCCGATGTAGCAAAACGATTGTCTACTATACATGAAAAATATGTTGTCGTACCAGCAGACAAAGCCCAAAACAACATTGTTTTTGTCTGTAAAACGTTTTACATCCAATGGTTACTATCAGAGATAGTCGTAGAAAATAATAGCAGTAATAAGACCTATACTGCTACCACACTCTCCAAAGAAGAGATCGTGGAAAACCATAAATCTGTGCTATCCTCTTTTGGTCTCTCTACCAAGGACAATGATTGTGATTTACCGTCTATATACTGGATTCCTAAACTCCAGAAAAATCCATACAAACAACGTTTCAAAGCTGGATCTGCAAAATGTACCACCAAACCTCTTTCAACACTTTTAACTTCTATCCTCACAACTGTCAAAGAGGGGCTGCAGTCCTACCAAAACACTTGTTACTCCCGTAGTGGTATTAATTCAATGTAGATCCTGAACAATTCCAATGATCTTTTGGAGACAAGCAGTTCAAGACTATTATCTGAATATAATAGCATTAAAACCTATGATTTTTCAACACTGTATACTTCTATTCCCCATACTCAGTTAAAAGCCCGACATAAAAACATTATACATCATTGTTTTTCAAAAAAAAGATGGTACACCTAGATACAAATATATAGTTCTTGGTAGAGATTCATGATACTTTGTAAGAAATAATTCCAAATCATCTTCCAAATATACAGAGGAAGATGCTTACAAAATGCTGGAATTTTTAATCGACAACATATTTGTCCAGTGTGGTGGACGTGTTTTTCAACAAACGGTCGGCATTCAAATGGCGAATTGTATCGCGCTAGAACTCTAACAAATAGACTTCTGGAACAGGGTTATGTTGCTACAAGATTGAAGTCATCACTACAGAAGTTTTATGGTCGTCATCATGAACTCGTGGATTATTATGGTGTATCCGTCTGCACCATGAAAACTGATTTATTCAACGGGTCATGGTTTTCCTTTCCTCGTTTGTCTTCCCCGGACTTGACTTTTTATGAGCAACTCGGCGGGTGTTTCTAGAAAAGCAGAGGACGCTTTCCGTACTGGTGCACCTGGTCCATGCTCCCAGTTTTTAGTGGAGTCCGAGTTGCCCATTTGCTTTTGTTACTTTGTATGTATGATTTTGGTTACTTTATGCTCTTTGCTGTGTATGTCTGTTTTCCATGTCTGGTCTTTGTCCCTAGATTACATTCTTTTGTTTGCCACTATGGCCTTGGTTCCCTTGATTACTCTGTCATGAAGAGAAGGGAAAAACTTTGCATCTTTTACATCTTTGAATATTGATTAAGGTCGATCATTCATCCAGTGGTTGAGGTTGCAAAGGCAACATTGTATCAAATACGTAACACTTTTTCTCAATCTAATAGTGAGTCTACTTCTGAGGAATTGTAAAAAAAAACAAGTCAAGGCGTTCTAGATGTACTCTTCTAAACTAAGGTCATGCAATGCACATTTATAATTCAAATTTTTAAGCGCAATAGTGTTGTTGTAAATGTAGGAGACAAAGGGACAGTTTGGTGTATTTTAAATATTGCGGGTTCATTTTCCATAACTTTGGTTAAGAATGTTAATGACATTTGTTTGCATGTGGAATGTGCCAAAACGTTTTTTGTTGTCATGTGGGGGGGGGGGGTCCTATATTGACTTGATATTGAGAATGAAAATAAGGACAGATATGATCTTTAACATACAAATCAGAAAGTAATGCACTTATTTATGAAAAATAAATTATGTTCCTTTTAATTGAAATGTATTTGATAAATACGAGAAAATACACTTTCATTGTGTTACATGCCTTCTGTGGTGAATGTATTTTCTTGGGAGTATAATCGCGTCTGATTTTGATGCATAAAATCAACCTACTTCCACACCTGAAGTTTCTAGAATCTGGTATGATACGACACTACTCGTTCTTGATCGATAGCTTACTCTTCACATATTGTTTTCTATTAAATTAGGCGTTCCTTTTGTTTTAAATTTAACTGCCTTACAACTTCCTATTGTTAAACTATATTTCATTTATGAGGCTACTTTCAAGATTATGTGTGTATTGAGCGAAGATATTGGTAAATTAATAAATTTAATTCTTTTTTTTAATAAAAAATCAATTATAACTTATTTACGTTCATATCCACAGATGTGTTCTTTTTTTTACACCTGAAGTTACAAAATACGTCCTAAGAGTGTACAGAATAGGAGGATGTAAAAATATTCATAGCTATGGTTATGGATATATTTAACGAATCAATCGCCGATAATAGTCCAATAATATCAATTTTACAATCAAAGGTCCAAAATAAAGTGACGTAAAAGTAAGGTTTTTTCCGCATCATTTATATATTGTCACGAATTTGAGAACATCGAATGGTTTTTATTTAAGTGTAGGGATCTTCCTCTGAGAGAACATATAGGAACTGAAAATAACGGGTTATACGAATAGTCTCTTTTTAATTTACCATTTTGAATACGGTGGTATATTTCGCTGTTCATTCATGTTCATGTTAAAAACTTCCTTTTTACCAATCAAAATCCTAGAAAATGATTTGAATGACATAATTATATTCATCATCCTTCTTTTTCTCCTGAACTTGTGATTTTGCTTTTATCTAAATACCTTAACATTAAATTTCTCTGACATCAATCATAACATACCTCACCTCCACACATTTAGGGATATTGCATCTTTCTAAATAAATTTATGTGGGTTTCAGGGAGAACCATTGTGTTAGTTCAAAACAATTAGAACTCAAGACAACTTGAAAATATGTGGGTTGAAATATAATTTATAAAACCTTTTGCTGACCCAATAATGATGTAGTCATTATATGAGATAAAATGTCATATGGGCAATTTCAAAGACAAATCAAAGAAAGGAAAATTCTCCCCCTGATTTGACGACTATGTTTTATTTCTGAAATATGCAGATATAATTCGTTATCAACTCCGTAAATTATAGTTCCTGTTTAGAGAGACATTTGTACCCGTGTTTATGACTTACAAAATGGCTCAACCGAAGAGCCTTTTGATATTGAATCAATAAAGTAACATTTATTTAATACAGTAGAACTTGTTTTGAAATAATGTGAACTATAGTACGGATTAACAATACTGCCCAATGTAGGACCTTTTCATACTTTTAAAACCTTAAAACCTCTGATTTTTCAATACTGTATACTTCTACTCTCCATACTCAGTTAAAATCCCGACTTAAAAACATTATACATCGTTGCTTTCCCAAAAAAGATGGTACACCTAGATACAAATATATTGTTCTTGGTTTGTGTCTCTCCCATTGAATGTATTTTTTTCATTTGTGGTAAAATAATGCGATGCAGACTACCATTCCCACTGTTTGTGTTAGTTTTATATAGTTTGTAGATATGTCTGATAAAAACGTATTTTGTGCTTCTTACTATTTGAATGTTGTTTGTTTTTCATATCTATGGCAAAAGCCAATCAATGTTGCTTTTCAATACTACTTCATACACTTTTTGATTTGACAATTATCATATTTGTCACTTATTGAAATGTCACTTTTTTGTATTATAGCTCGTATTAATTTTTACGGTTAAGAACTATTGAAGTTTTAACAGTTTGTTATGCTTCACCTTTTTTCTTTGTTTCCATTAGCATTTTAAATGCCAGTTTTAATTATATGTTTTACAGTAGATTTTCTTCAGAATTATTGGTCAATAGTTTAATAAACTGTTACAAGGTACCTCTGCTGTTAATATTAACAGCTTTATTAAAACTTGTATGAGACTGTGAGGGCTGACAAGATGTTAAAGTGCCTAGTTGTCGGATAAGTGAAAACACGTACAGAGTACGAATGTACGAATAAAATAATGATTTAAATATATTAGAATCAAGGATAATCAAGTTGAGAGTGGCATTCAATGCACACAATCTGATGATCATAAACGAAGCGAAAATAACACATGAAATCAAATAGAAGTACACGTAAAACTAAAAATAAAGTAAAATGTATGAATGTTAAAATATTTGATATGTTCTTTTTAACCTTAAATGTATTTGTTAATTTACCTAAAAATTCTGTCATTTTAATATTTTTTGTCTTCAGAATTGAGTTTTGGACGGAAGTTAAAGGAACGACATTGATTGAGACGTTCTCATAAAGTAAACATTGTATGTACTTTCAATCCTCAATTTTGTTCTTTAAGTTATCTTTTTACAAGGTTGCAATAATCGTTTTAGTTTTTATAATTATTATTGGGGACACCTTTTCATTTTACATTCTCCACGCGACAAATCGCATTTTTTTTTTTTGCCATTTCCATGGCCTCTTTACACGCAATGTGAAAATATGCTGAAATTTTTTTACCCTAGCCCCCACCACTGTTTACAAACCTGGGAAAAATTCTTAACAACAAAATAAAGAACTGGCATATTCTGAAGTGCAAAAATGAAATGTCTTTCATATTATATTAAATTGAAGAAGAAATAGTATTCAATCTCATGACCACTAGCCTTCATGAGAGATTGTTCTCCCCAAAAGGGTCAGTTATTGTGACGTCATGAATATTTTCTATATTTATACCTATATATTTTAAGAGAATCCTAGGCACTGACATAAAAAGGATACACGATGTATGTAGAAACATGTTAAGAAGCAGTCTTTTTAAAAATCAGAAGGGAGACGAATAATGCTTGTGAAAAAACTACCAAATCTAATTTTAAGAAAGAGTTTAAGTCCATATAACCAAGCTTGTCCTTCATTTGTTGCCCTTTAAAGATAAAAAAATTCAATGGATTGTACATGAAATGGGTACTTTGCATGAGTAATCGTGCTTGATTTGGTTAATTTATTTGGCAATTAAATCTGTAATCAGAACGGACTATAGTTGACTATACTTATCTCGTTTGAAGACAAAAAAGCATTTGTTTGGTGGGTTTTTCTACCATGAATACCTTCTGTATTTGCAGATTCTGAATTTTATATGGATTCAGACTTAAAATGCGTGTTTCTCTCAAACATGTCAACGGCGTTTTTCACTATATCAATAAAAGTACAGAATTACTCAACACTCAAAATATGGAATGTTTCCCTTTACATTGTTGAATTATACAAATATTTATTAACACACTTGTAAAGAACTTTCATTGTTTAATTGTAAAAAACTTTGTATTTTCTCTCAGTATGAGAAGTATTTTGAATACGAAAATTTGAAATAAGTGAGTGCAAGGTTAAGTAAATTATACTTACTTTCAATTATGCCGATTTTTTTGTGCTTGAAAGTTCAAATAGAACAAATAGACTCTCTAATCATATCATATGAATAATCCAATCATATGAATATTGCAAATTCTTGTATGATGTTCATACGTAAAGTAAATAATTAGTTGTCTCTACTTAATATTGCTTATTCGACGTTCAAATTACCTGTAAAGGATCTCGCTATATTCAATATGTTCCCCAATGAAGTGGAAAATTCTTTTGTTTTTCTTTCATTAGTCTTACCAAAACATGTCATTTAAATCCATTTTTCTTTCGAGAATTACTTAGTCAACTGAATGTCTGTTGCAGAGATTTGTACTTTTTCACTTGATTGCCATGGCTGTCCATCAACAAACTACTGTGTTAGGTGTTAGTATATAAACCTTGTGCGGATAAATAAACGTATTTGAGATTTTACAGATCAAAGTCATTAAATTTAAATTATCATTTTGCGCAATGTCATTAACAATAAACAAATAAATAGAATGAGTTTCTTATGTTTTTGTTTGTGAGTTTGAACTAATGGAAACCGAAGCGAACGAAATCTAGCGACAATTACATTACAACAGGAGATAGAATAGGATGTGTTTATAACCAATCACACTGAATAACAAATAAGTTAATAACTAATTAGATAATGTAGAAAATGACGCAAAACAACAATAATATTTTACGTCGGTTATAAAAAAGCAAATTGGTCGTAAAATGGAAGTAGAAGCGTTTTTATTATCCAAACTTTTAATCACGAAAAGTATTTCTCAATATTTATTACGTGAACAAAAAATATTCAATAGAACACGTGAGTCATGGCCCTGAAACAACTTCGATAAAATTAGTAAATATTACTTTGAAAAAAAAATGTTATAATTCTACTAAGGTTTACAATGTAAATCACTCAATACTTTGCGGACTTTTTATTTCATTGCAATGCACAATGGCGCTACTTTTTTATACATTTAGTGAACACTACTTCAATCTCTAGGAATCAAGTATCGATTCGCTGTCGATAGTTGCCCTATTCCAGTACTACAATCCCTATACAGTGGCTGTTTGATACACTTCGGGTTAAGGGGGTAAAAGTCGTTTCAAATATACATATGCATGTTTTGTGTCAAAATCGCCCCGACCGCCAAATTTTGAACCCCGGTGAGCGACTTCAATCTCAAGGCATCGAGTATCGATTGACTGTCGATTGTTGCCCTATTCCAGTACTATAACTCCTATACAGTGGCTGTTTGATCATTTCGGGTAAAAGGGCGGAAGGGGTGAAGTCGTTTCAAATATAAATATGCAAGTTTTGTGTCAAAATCGCCCCGCCAAGTCTTTTAACTATGAAATTACTTTTTTACATCGAAATTGAACGTTAATTAAATTGAACTTAATGTCAATTGAAAGTAAAATAAATATCAAATGCATGTCAAACGAACCAACTTCACATTGCTCATATTTCATATCTCTTACAATCTGCCTAAACATCGTAAGAATAGATGTCTGCATAAAAATACTCATAAAAAGTCAAACCCAGGGTAGACAAAGGAGGAAAGGAAAACCATGACACATAACAAGATCAGTTTTCGGGATGAATACAACGTAGCAATCCAAGCGTTCATGATGACGACCGTAATACTTCTATAGTGATGATTTCAATTTTGTAGCAACATAACCCTGTTCCAGAGGACTAATTGTAAAAGGTCTAACGCTGTAAAAAAAAAACGTCTGCGCAGTTACCACAAGCTCTGGCATAACATGTGAGTTGTGATATGAAACCTCCATACGCAGCTGCTGAAGGGATGTTGCAACAGATGAAAGGAAAGTGGACGATACGGAATTAAAAATCATCGTGTTTGTCTTATAGTTCAGTTAATAGTTTTTCTTTACAATCGATCTCTAGATATGAAGCTGACTTCACATTGTCTGAAGTATCCTTTATCTCAAGTTCTTTGGAGAAAATGCGATGTATAAAATCCCCGAAACTAGGATTGTTTAACGATAATACGTCATCTATATAGCGGAAACTGAGATTAAAGGATCTAGCTAAACGATGTTCCTTCTTTTGGATCAGATCAACTATAAAGTTGGAATAAGTTTTTTTACAAAGTATGAGGAAAGCATGTCCACCTCATTTGACAAATATGTTGCTGCACGTTGACAACATCCTCTTCGTTATATGAAGACAATATTTTGGAATCGTGTTTTACAAAAGAGTAATCAAGGGAACCTGGGTTATCACGGTAATCAAAAGAATGTAAACCAGGGACAAAGACCAGACATGAAAAACAGACATACACAACAAAGAACACAAAGTAACTAAAATCATACATACAAAGTAACAAAAGCAAGCATGGAGCATGGACCAGGTGCGCTGGTAGGGTAAGCGTCCTCTGCTTTTCTAGAAACACCCCCCCCCCCAAATTGTTCATAAAAAGTCAAGTCCGGGGTCGATTAAAGAGGAAAGGAATACTATGACACGTTGAACAAATCAGTTTTCATGGTGCAGATGGGTACACCGTAACGATCCACGAGTTCATGATCACGACCATAAAACTTCTGTAGTGATGACTTCAATCTTGTAGCAACATAACCCTGTTCCAGAAGCCTATATGTTAGAATTCTAGCGAGATACAAAAAGTCTGCGTAGTTTCGGCAAGCTCTGGCATAACGTATAAGCTGTGATGTAAACACTCCATGCGCAGGTGCTGAAGGGATGTTGCCACAGATGAAAGGAAAGTTGACAATTCTGAATGAAAAGTCATCACGTTTGTCGTAAAGTTAGGTCATTAGTTTTCCTTTACCATCGATTTCTAAGTGTAGGTCAAGATATGATGCTGACTTCACAGTGTTTGTAATATCCTTTATCTCAAGGTTTTTTTTTGTTTTTTTGTTTTTTTTTTTTTTTTGTTAAATTATAAATTATGATTGTTTAAAGATAATACGTCATCTATATAGCGGAAACTATAAAGGATTAAATGATCTAGCTAAACGATATTCTTTCTCTCGGATCAGATCAGCTATAAAGTCAGCCTCATAAGAGTGAAGGAATAGGTCAGCAAATAGAGAAGCACAATTTGTTCCCATTTGGAATGCCGACTGTTTGTTGAAAAACGCGTCCACCACATTGTACAAATATGTTGTCGATAATATATTCAGCATTTCGTAAACATCTTTGGAAGATGATTTGGAATTATTTCTTACAAAATATGAGGAATCTCTACGAAGATCTATATATTTGTATCTAGGTGTACCATCTTCTTTGGAAAAACAAAGATGTTTTTAAGTCGGGATTTTAACTGAGTCTGGGGAATAAAAGTATACAGTGTTAACAAATCATAGTTTTCAATGCTATTATATTCTGATAATAGTCGTGAACTGATTGTCTCCAAAAGATCTTTTAGGAGAGTTTTTTTAGGATCCACATTGAATTAATGCAAAGTATGTATAATCTCTGCCACTGGGTATTTTCATCTAAATGTTCCATCCGTTTTAGAGTAACAACGATGAATTGTTTTTGAATCGGATTTAACAGAAAATGGGGAATTGTAGAGATACTAGAAATTCTTCCAAATGGAAATTCCACTGTTCATGTAATTGAATTTATTTAACACATTCACTTAAACACATTCAAAAAATATGAATGCATGAAACATTGCTTTTAGAAATACTTTTTAAATAAAACTTGAATCATGATTTCTGATTTTTTTTCATATAGATCTTAATGACCACTCTTCTTTTCATCTGGGGTAATTGCCTCGAGTAATTTTTCATATTAAGTTGGTAATAATCTCTTAGTCCATCATTATGCTGTAACTACCGTCACTATGAGAGAAATTGTGACACCTTTTTAGATGCATTGTACACGTAGCAATCCACGTACAATTATGTTGATTTCTTTTCATTTATTGATTGTAAACGACAGAAACATTCTGCTTGTTTTAGTTTTTGAACTTTTGAAAGTTCATTATTCCCCTTTTTATTGTTCATATACTACTGTCCTGTCTTTTTAGTAATAGCTTTCACTATGATGGAAATAGAATATCATAATTGTTTATCAGCAAACATTGAGATAATTTGAAAAGTTATTTCAAATTTAATTTATTTTTCAACAAAAGATACCATGTCTACTATTCAACAGGGAATTCAAAGATTACCACGTTCAGGACTATTATTAACAAAACGTTACGAAAAACTGATACAATTTACAAGAATAAAGTACTTAAAAATAGACAGGAATAAAGTACTGAGACAATGGAGAAGAATAACGAACTGACACAATACACATGAATAAGGTACTGACAGGAATAATGTATTGAGAAAATAGACGGGACTAAAGAACTTAGACAATAGAAAGTAACAAAGTACTGATAAAATAGACATGAGAATAAAGTACATAGACAATAGACAGGAATTAAGTACTGAGATAATAGACATGGGAATAAAGTTCTTAGACAATAGGCAGTAATAAAAAACTGAAACAATACACATGAATAAGGTAGTGGTAATGATAGGAACAAAGTACTGAGACAATAGACGGGATTAAAAAACTAAGACAATAGACAGGAATAAAAAACTGATACAATAGACAAAAGTAAAATACTTAGACAATAGACAGGAATAAAGCACTTATACAATACACAAAAATAAAGTACTGAAAAAAATACACATGAATAATGTACTGACGGGAATAAATTACTAAGACAATAGGCAGTAAAAAAAACTGAAACAATAGACGGGAGTAAAGTACTTAGACAATAGACAGGAATAAAGTACTGAAAAAATACACATGAATAAGGTACTTGTAGTGATAGGAACAAAGTACTGGGATAATAGACAGGAATAGAACTGCAACAATAGACAGGAATAAAGTATTGAGACAATAGACAGAAATAAAGTACTTAGATAATAGATTGGATAAATGAACTTGGACAATAGACAGGAATAACAAACACCTTTATTGTATTCATCGTGCGGAAATATAATGACACCTCTATTATTCATCAAGTAAGTTCTACTTAATTTTTCGATTTCTTTTCTACGTATTCACAATAATGTCATAATGATATAACGCAAAAACAACTAAAAGATTTTAACCTTCATTATCACTTTAACAACGTCGATGGTAGCGTAATCACCTCGATCGCTGGATATTTAGGGTTCTACCCCGATACTTTTACAAAGACTGCTTCTCTGACATTTGGGTTCTATCCCGGGACCTTTACAAAGACTGCTTCTCTGACATTTTGGGTTCTACCCCGGTACTTTTACTAACATAGACGGTTTCTCTGACAAGTGAAAGTTACTCGTATTAGTATCGACTGGTTGGCTTCACAAAAAAATATAATGTATCCTGTTGGAATGACATAGTTTATAGTGAAATAGTAATTAAGGGAACCAAGGTTATAGCGGTAATCAAAAGAATGTAATCCAGGGACAAAGACCAGACATGGAAAACAGACATACACAACAAAAAACATAAAGTAACTAAAATCATAGAACTGTACCTACTTCTAGCATGTCAAATTACGTCTAGTTTAGTTTAGTGCATTGAATGTCAGTCAAACATAAAGCAGTTCTTGTTCGATTGTTTAATACCCTTGCATTGTAAAAAATAAATCTGACAATAAACATTTTGTCGCTTTGCAATGTTAATCAAAGAAACATATATCAAGTATTGTAATCAACATGAAAGATGAGCTGTTTACTGAATCAAAGAGTAATTAAGGGAAGCAAGATTCTAGCAGAAATAAAAAAAAATGTAATCCAGCGACAAAGACCGGACATGGGAAACAGACACACACAATAAAAGAACATAAAATAACCAAATAATATATACAAAGTAACAAAAGTAAATGGGCAAATCAGAGTCCATTAAAAACTGTGAGCATGGACCAGGTGCACCGGTAGGATAAGCGTAATTTGTATAATCTTTAGTTAATTTGAAAAGAACAAACCAAAGGTATATTTTCTCTAGAAAGACGATAGAGGGTAGAAATAATACTCTTCATAAGATAAACATCATCAAAAGGAACGATTATAAACTTTTCTAGTGTCCTATTTCAGATCAGAGTGCAGTTGAATTACGTAATACTCCTTAAACATTAGTAAAAATTGTTAAATCATGTTACAAACAGTGACTGGCATTTCAAGACGCTCTCAATCTGTCTCCGTTATATAATAATTCTTCTGTTAAATACTCACGTTGAATAATAACACGATTGTTAAAGAAATTTAAGAAATTTATAGGCAGTTGCAATAACATTAGGTACTCTAGGTTTACCAATTAGACAAAAACCTATAAAACAATTCGGTTATCACTGCACTAAATAACTTAAACTTTTACTCTAATTCAATTCAGATGTATTGCACTAGATGTTTAACAGTATTTTTAATCATGATGCGTGGTTCATTGAACGTAAACTGATCTAAAGATGGTTAAGTCACATACCTCAGTAACACACATAATTCATTGAAACAGAATTTTATTTTTGTATTACTACAGACTTCCATTTGTGTCGTTAATTCAATTGAAAAGAAAATCATAGAAAATCAACACTGTTGCTTTAGATGAAATTATAGACGTGAATAACAAGGCCATTGTAAAAAAAACAAATGATCAATTTAAATTTCCGCGAATTTACCGATTGAAAAAAGTAAAGTAAATATGATTATTTTCTAATCATCCTGACATAGGGTCACCATATAATGGACTCGACTATCAGTGACCATGCCTGGTTTCAATTCTAATCATGCATTTATCTAGCAAATATACATCAAACGTTGCATTTCGTTCTGCAAGACTCAACTGCAAGTTTAGTTCGTTCTTTGAACATAAATACCAAGCACGTGGCAAACAGAGACCAGGCATTTTTGTTTGATATTATTTTCCCACTAAAGCAAATGACAAAATTTTGTAAAGTTGAAATGTATATAGAAATCACGTGCTGTACGTTCTTAAATAAATTCGTTGGCATTTCTTTTAAGTGAGATGAAACTTTTTGATCCTGCAGCAAACAATTTATTCCTTTACAACTCCTGTCTCTTATTTTGCCTTTGTGGTACGTCATATTAGTTAAATGTATATTTCTCTGTGCGGGGTGCTACTGATACTGAAGACCGTTTCTGTGCGGGGTGCTACTGATACTGAAGACCGTTTCCGAACGGGTTTAGTTCATATCGTTTTTCCCGACTTTGTCAAAGACTTTTAATGAGTTTTCAAACCACTATTTGACACAAGTGTTGTCACAAGTATTGTTTCCCTCCCCCCTACTAACATATTGTGAGTATAAAACGTAATGCTGCACACCTTGTGCCATTACTATGTCTCCGGATATTAACCTTGAAAGGACATCTTTCAGTCTTATTTCTGTATAACACAATGGATGTCAGAGTTTTAACTTGTTGCCACTGTAATTCAAACAGACTTTTAACCTGGGTTAATCCAGGCTCTGAAAGGAATATCTACCAAGTTGCAGAGTATATCTTAAACCCGCCAAAAGACCAAAACGATATTCAGGTCGATTTCAAATAGTCGAGATATATGTCGCGGGGTGCTATCTATTTTTTGTAAATACTCAGTAAATTCAATTGATCTACAGGACAGATAACTGTGTCGAGTTTTATGAGCGGGTACAATAAAATTTACAACAGTACTGTGTGCTGAAGTAAACGTGAAAGAGAACTTGTTATTTAACTTGGTAGTTTGAATGAATGAAACCATTTTCGTTACATTATAATTCATAATGGCATTTGTATTATCCCTGTCATCATCTATTTCCTTTCAATCTGCCATAGTCTTAACATTTCTTGAAAAAAAATCACTCAGTGAATTGATAATGTAGTTCGGATGTGATTTAATTTTTACCGCAGATGCTCATAATATGTTATAAAATGTCTTGTATATTCCCGTTGGTAAAGACATCAGTAAAATAACAACATGACGGTGCATTTTCAAAAACGTAAACTGTAACTTGAGTAAAAGTACAGATAGCTCCGTCCCTTAAAGGCATTGACTAAAATTGTATTAATTTTTCTAATGAAAAACTAGTTGGTACAACGCGAATAAACAAATATGGGCATACAGAAAAAGAAAAAAAAACAGTCGGCGCTATGCAAGATAATAATACATAAATGTATGTACAGAAATTTTTTTTTTTAAGATTTGATATCCTTTTCAACTTGTGTAACAAAAGACAATTTCATGAAGTTGCGAAATCAACACTGCTAACATGTAGTCTAAAACACATTACAGATAGTCAGAAAAGTTAACTTGATATTTGCAAGCTTAAAATTAAATGAAGTCCTGCAGTTTACACATTTATAATCTTGAATAACATATTTTTCACACTTTAGGACGATAGCAAAAAGTGGTAACGATAGAACACTCTAAGTAAGCAATGGCCTACTAGTGAACAATATCATTTTGAAATCTGATCCTTTACGTAATTTATTTCAGTTAACCATTTCTAGGGATCAAATTAACGATTCAGGTCACATTAAATCAATAGCAAACAGAAATGCGGAAATCAAAAGAAAGCAATCCAAGGGAAAATACCAAACATACACAACAAAGAACTAAAACAATACATACAAAGTAACAAAAGCAAACGCGCTAATCGCACTACAGTAAAAACTGGGAGCATGGAGCAGGTGCACCGGTAGGGTAACCATCAAACAAATGAATAGGTTATTATATGGAAATTAGTTGAGTGCACGTGTAGAATCAGTAGTTGTCGTTGTCTTTTTGCACTTCAATATCCTAACAACTTACCACAGAGCTTAACGCTATTCACTTAAATAAGAAATCATTGATTAGAAATGAAAATCGAAGAGAAAACGGCAGAGCAGACATGGAGTAATTGAATCGATTTCAGTTATTTGTTGTTTGTGGAGGGATTGAGTGTAATCGATTATCAAAACGAATTTCAATTACTTTTAATTGAAAACAATCGATTACGGCTTAAAAAATTACACGTAATGACGATTTAATTTCAATTATTTTTTATATTTTTAAGTCATTTTTTGACATGAGCTGTAGTCGAGTACATAAGTTTAACACTTTAAAGTCTGTAAATAGCAGCTACAGCACTGGCAATATGAACTGTCTAGGCATTGTCTAACAAACATGTCTAATATTTTTACAGCAGTTCGCCCTTTCATCTATACATTTACCTAAGGGTGTCTCTTTCAATTTTAATAAGCAATTGCATTTTAAAATAATAAATTGAATATACAACAGACTATATATATTCAATGTGATCAACTTGTATTCTAGAGAGGAAAACAATGTATAAAAAAATTAATTAATCAGTACTGGCTAGTTCACCCGTTACAGGGAGTATTGCCCAACCCATGTAAACCCTTGTTTCCGACATGGAAAACCGTGCAGTCAATACTTTGCCAACCCTGTAAGCTTGTTTACTAGTTACTGATCCCAGAACACTTAAGTTCATTCTACGTAAAGTGTTATAGTCAAAGCAGTGTGTGTTTACATACTCATGTAATCGAAATTCAATTATAATTACTTTATTCAAATTCATCGATCGCAGTTGATTACACGATTACACAGAAAAAGGTGAGTAATTACTTGAAATTCGATTACACAAAATTACTCAAAAAATCGATTTACAATCGATTGCTACTGACCGTTTGTGTAATCTTTGCCCGTCTCTATAACAGGGCCTTTTAGAATGCACATTTGTAAAATACATATATATATATATATATATAACATATATATATAATTACTTTATTCAAATTCTTCGATCGCAGTTGATTACACAGAAAAAGGTGAGTAATATTTATATATAGGTCTGAAAAATTCCCAACGATGTTAGAACTGTCAAGTTTGCGATGCAAATTTTTGGTCGTTCCCTCCGCGGGACTTGAACTCGTACTGCTGTGACATCTATGGCAACACCTCCTGCACAAAGTCCAGCGCCCTAGACCACTCGGCCAGCTAGGCTATATAAAAATATAGCTTTCGCTGGCCGGGTCATTCCTCCTCGTAGGATTAATCTAGGGCTGTAACTTAGTACACGATGTATGGTGGTACGGGACAGTTCATTTAGATGTTAATATGTAGGATAGAGGATCAAATTAATGATGCATGTCACAACAAATCAATGTTATACAACGTCTCAGAATGTGACGACTCTATTTGCTACACTGCTCCATCGGATCGAGGAGGAATGACCCGGCCAGCGAAAGCTACATTTTTATATAGCCTAGCTGGCCGAGTGGTCTAGGGCGCTGGACTTTGTGCAGGCGGTGTTGCCATAGATGTCACAGCAGTACGAGTTCGAGTCCCGCGGAGGGAACGACCAAAAATTTGCATCGCAAATTTGACAGTTCTAACATCGTTGGGAATTTTTCAGACCTTTCTATGCGTTTATATATCTTCCCTGTATCAATTTGATCCGATGGAGCAGTGTAGCAAATAGAGTCGTCACATTCTGA
Source organism: Perna viridis (assembly GCA_037379345.1). Lineage (NCBI taxonomy): Eukaryota > Metazoa > Mollusca > Bivalvia > Mytilida > Mytilidae > Perna > Perna viridis. The sequence continues at coordinate 39,668,651 of CM074515.1, read as the reverse complement.
GACTATATATATTAATATATAATATTAATATATATATAGAAAGGTCCGAAAAATTTCCAACGATGTTTTAACTCTCAAATTTGCTAGACAAATTTTTGGTCGTTCCCTCCGCGGGACTTGAACTCGTACCGCTGTGACATCTATGGCAACACTGCCTGCACAAAGATACAGCCCTAGTTTAATCCTACAAGGAGGAATGACCCGGCCAGCGAAAGCTATATTTTTATATAGCCTAGCTGGCCGAGTGGTCTAGGGCGCTGGACTTTGTGCAGGCGGTGAATGGAGTCGTCACATTCTGAGACGTTTATATATATATATATATATATATAAAAGAAATTTTCTCGCACGCATTAAGCGATACACAAAGATTCCTAGTATACATAAAAATATTCATACATTAATTAACATGTTACCTCTTATAGACTTGTATGATAAACATATAAAATTGTGCAGCGTATTTACAATCAAAATATAATAACATTCAAAATAATACGTGTAACTATTTACAATCGCCCCTTCTAACAACGAAAGGAGTGAGGTCACATGATCAATTTGACCGTGCTGGCCAGTGGCAACTTTACCTCTATAAATTGACCTATTAATTACAAAATATAATTATGTTATCATAATGCAGTAAGTTGGTTCGTTGCCCTGAAATTAAATCTAGTTATCTACTCGAATGCCTAGTTTATCTTCTTGAATTATGTCAATAATTTATAGTTTGATTACTAAAGATAAAACAATAATAATCTAATTCGTGTGCTGTGTCAGATAAGAAATTTCATACAAATAGCAGATCTTTTAACATTCAGGCTTAAATTACTAATGTCACAGAGAGCTCGATTGGGTGAGGAGTGATGCTTCCTAGAAATCAATTAAAAAATGAAACTGGCGTTACTCCGTATATAAGCGATGGCACGCGTACGGTGTATTTGACGGTTTATGGTCATTGTGAACTGATATGATAGTAGCTGTCAGAATATTGGAACAATTGTTAAAGTCCAGTTGAAACTTTAATTATAATTTCTTTCATTTTGAGCTTGTACGACCTGTTAATCAAAAACAAACCACAATCAACAAATATCAAACGTCTTGTAAGATAATGGTTTAGCAAGTAGATAAATGTTAGTTCAATTTGATTTTTCTCATCTCTCTATCTTCAACAATTTTAAGAAGAACGATGAATAGTGAAAATGCTGAAAACAAAACAGAAACAAGAATGTCGTTCATCAAATCACTAATCTCTGTTTCTGTCAGGAGTGACATATGTTTCATGTCTTTTTGGTAGGCTGTCTTGTTATTAAATGAGGATCCAAATATTTTGTAAGATAACCCTTTGCTCTTCAATGTATGTATTGTTCCTGCAAGTACAATAAATAGGGAAAATATTTGTTTCTGCTAATAGTCATATAATTATAGAAACAGCGTTGAGTTTAGAGAATCCTTTGAAGATCTGTTTTGTATATGAATGCGATGTTTGTTGAATTTCTACATATCTTAAGCAACAGTTGTCTATAAAAATATATCACTAGAGAAATCATTTAGCAACAGTTGCCGTATGTTTGTAATCAAAACTTTCTTAAACGTTATTAGAATTAAGAGCATTTGAATGATTATTTTGCACTTTAAGAACAGTAATTACATAGTGGTTGGTGATGATCCTTTCATTCTAAAGTCATTTTCCTTCTTATGATTATTAATACATAAGCTCTTGAAGTTTCTGAAGTGTATTTGCATGTGCTGCTTCACGTGCAGTACTAGATTCACGATTTGATAGGGTCTACTGTCGTAGTACTTTTTCAATGTCTTAAATATCAAAGGTCAACGACTGCTTTTACTATAACGTGAATGACACTTTTCTTTTCTTTTTGCAATTGTCTTTTAACTCGAAAAAAATGGAATTCGCAATTGCTTGCTTTTTCTTAAAAAAATATTATCATTCATAATCCAAGAATGGAATATATATCATCCTCTACGTACAGCCATTGGTCTGCAGAATAATGTGAGTATTGAATAGTATTGACCTATCTAAGCACCTATATCTACTTCATAATAATTTGCCTCATGTTCTGGAGATCTGTCTATTGCATTTTCCAATGTTTTATGGGTTTTTATGTTATTTTCGTCCATTTTGAAAGTCTGTATGGTTGTTTTTGTTCCTTTTTGACTTATTCTTTCTTTTTGTCTTTTAATATTCCTACGTTTTTAAGCACTAAGAATATGATATCGCAGATCAATTTCATTGTACGTGATGAACATTGATATGATTAATATTTTCTTCGTACAAACTCATAATTCTCTCATTATTTCTGTTCACTTTGATGGATTCCTCGTTGAGGCTGAAAAAATATCCCTTGATATAGAACTTCTGTTGATTGAATGTAAATGGACGCATTTAATCGATTATATAAGTCTTAGCATCGGAGAGGTCAACAAAAAGATTTCAGGGAAAAGGTTACAGAGATCCGTAACATAAAATACACGCCAACTTGTTTCAATAAATAATCTGTTTATGATATGTACTTTAAAAACCTCATTAGGTAGAGTCAATTTCTCTAGGTTTGTCATAATATTTAAGGAATTGTATAAAACAATCCCATAAATCAAACATTTTCTTCGAAATTAGAAATTTGATCAAATATAATTGCACTTTTTCAAAAGAATTTTTTAGAATTTTTTGTTTTGTAATAGTAATTAGCCACCTTTAGGTCATGATAATATATCGAAGTTTTTTTTCAAGTTTTAAAAATAGAAAAGTTTTATAATTTTATATCCCTATTTGGTATCGAAGTCGTTTCGCCCCGATTTTACTATTCGCGTATTTAGCTCTGTAGTGCCAAGCTTTGTGCATTAAATACATCGTGCGAGACCAAGAAAAGTGTTGCGAAAATAGAAGCTGCCATATCCAATGTAACAAAACGATGTACATTTTTCTCTTTTGATTTTCTGTATACGTTACATCTATTACCATATTCTTCTTCTAAAACCTGGAATACATCATTTATAAAAGTGAAGACTGGTCCGTCTGAGTTTTCCACGTTTATGAAATTCACATGTGGGTGTCTTTTGTAGATACATCAAAAGCGATTTATTTTACATACTTGGCTTCCAAGCACTTGAAATAAATAATTATGCAATATTTTAACGGTTTTTAATTGCAGGCACAGGTGTTTGATGTCTTCTATGATCTTGGAATAATTTGACAACGAGTTACGCACGTGTGGGGATGTGGTTTTTCCGATCTTCACGGAAAACGATTACTTTTTTCACAATGAAACAGAAAAAATATACATGTCAATTTGAGATATACAACAAATGCACTTGTAAATTGCATGTGAGCCTGCCAGTTTGTGTGGTCTGAATTGTGTTAATATTGGTCACATGACTTGCAACTCCATATTATGTAGTCATGATAAATTGCAAAAAGGTGTTGTAATCACTGTATGCTAGTTAAATAATGAAACATATTCATACTCATACCAATTATATACATATAATGAATATGGTATGAATCAAAGTCTATCCAAGGTCTTTCCCGAACCAACTATGATTAGCTTCAGACAGTCAGACAGTTTGCGTAGTCTGCTTTTAAGGGCTGAAATATTTAAGCTCAACTTGACTCCAGAGAAGAATCGCTCCTGAGGTAACAAACAGTGTAAATGTTGCAAACAAATGCACCACTCGTCATTATTCACTAGCAACAAAATATTCTGTTATTCTGTAACGTGCACTGCAAGAGCGCTAATCTGATATATTTGCTTCACTGTCCCATCTGCGGTCTCCAATATGTTGGCGAACCCTAACAGCTTTTTCACAAGAGCTTAAACGGGCACAGGAGCGACCTAACAAAAAAGCCTTTACTGCCTGTGAGTCAACATTTCAGATTACCAAACCACAATGTTCAAAATATTTGTTTACTGTCAATACAATTTAAATACCTTACATGTATTAATGTAATTAGGTAATGAGTTGTGCTCACAGACCATTTATTTTCATACACACTCAGTTTGTTTAAAGCACTGATGGAGGTCATTAGTTGACCGAAAATTATGCTTCGCAAATTTGACAGTTCTATTCGCTACACTGCTCTATCGGATCAAATTGATAAGGGAAGATAATGTACATGTAAACGTATAGAAAGGTCTGAAAATTCTCAACGATGTTAGAACTGTCAAATTTGCGAACTCGTACCGCTGTGACATCTATGGCAGCACCGCCTGCACAAAGTCCAGCGCCCTAGACCACTCGGCCACTAAATTTGACAATTGTAACATCGTTCGGAAGTTTTCAGACCTTTCTATATATATTATCTATAGCCAAGTTGGCCGAGTGGTCTAGAGTGTTGAACTTTGTGCAGGTGGTGTTGCCATAGATGTCAGAGAAGGGAAGGGATTCGAATCCCGCTGAGGGAGCGACCAAATTTAATCGCAAATTTGCAACCTCGCATCGATTGTAGAGTTGGGGTGTAATTAGACTTGATTATATATATATGTGTGTGTGTGTGTGTCTCAGAATGTGACGAATCCGCTACACTTCTCCATCGGATCAATTTGATACAGGAAAGATATGTAAACGTAAAGAAATGATTTGCGCTGCAAATTTTTGGTCGTTCCCTCCTCGGGACTCGAACTCGTACCGCTGTGACATCTATAGCAACACTGCCAGCACCAAGTCCAGCGCCCTTGACCACTCGGCCAGCTAGGCTGTATGAAATTAAGATTTGGCAGACCAGATGATTCCTCCTCGTTCGTTAAATCTAAGGTTATAAATTAATACAGTACGTATGGTAGTAGTGGATAGTTCTGGAAACCCTCAATGCTACATTATCATCGGAATATTACAGCATTAATACCTTCGTCAACCCTTTAAACAAACTCTGTTGAAATCCCGTTACAAAAGCATTATACATTGTTGTTACTCGAAAACAAATAGAACTACCTAGATACAAAATACGTAGTACTTGGTAGAGATTCTCCATACTTCGTAAAAACGATTCCAAAACATTTTCTGCATATACCGAAGAAAATGTTTTCTAAATGCTGGAATTTCTGATTTTTGTTTTTGAACATATTTGTCTAGTGTGGTAAACGTGTTTTTCAATAGACGGTCGGTATTCCAATGCAACAAATTGTGCTCCGCTACTCGCTGGTCTATTCCCACTCTAATGAGGCTGACTTTATAGCTGACCAGATCCAAAAGAAAGTACTTTGTTCAGCCATCAGTTTCCGCTACAAAAATGGCGTATTTTCTTTAAACAATCCTAGTTTCGGGGATTTGGTACATCGCATCTACCCCAAAGAGCTTGAGACAAAGGACACTACAATCTATGAACTCAGCCTCATATCTTGACCTACACTTAAAGATCGATGTTAAAGAAAAACTCACTATCAAACTAAACGACAAGCGCGATAATGTTTCATTCCGTATTGTCAACTTTCCTTTCATCTGTGGCAATGTCCATCCAGCACCTGCATATGGAGTTTTCATATCACAACTCATTTATACCAGATCTTGTCGTAACTATGCAGACTTTTTGCACCGTGCCAGACTTCTTTCAATTGCGCTTCTTTAACAGGGTTATGGTGCTACAATATTTGAGTCATCACAACAAAAGTTTTATTGTCGTCATCATGAACTCATGGATTGTTACGCTGTATCAATCTGCACCATGAGAACTGACGTTTCATAGTTTTCAATTTCTCTTTTGTCTACACCGGTTGCGACAGAGTTCTAATAATTTGAGATAGTTTTCAAAGTTTTCATAGTCTAATAATGATAATTATACGCATGCCTTATTTATATTCTTATTATTATTGCATGTTTCCATATTTTTCCTGAAATAATTTGCTTACAAAAACTTTTCTGCAGTTTAATAGCCATGTAGAAGTGCCGGTTTTATTTTTTTATTTTTTTATTGTTTGTACACTTGTTATGAAAAAAACTCGTAAGTAGAATTTATGCATTTTATAAGCAGAATACAATAAGATGACGCCATATCCATGATGTTTTTCAACATCTAATGACGACAAATTTAAAAAAAATATAGTGTGCATTGGTGTGAATTGCTATTTCTAAAGTCTGTGTCCAACAACCAGGTCTAGGTTACACAAATTCTTGACTAAGTCTTAATAGACGATTAAATGTTCTATTATCTATTCTGTGTAGTTTTTAATCAAGTAGTTTATTAGCACTTACTGGAATAACAACATTTTGTTCAAAACCTCATCGTAGTTAAAATAGAAACTGCAATCATCTGAAAAATCGAGTACAAGAATTTATCCAGAGTTCTTTTTTTTTTTCGTTCACCAAACATGCATGACTTCCAACGAGAAGGCTAGCAGGTGTATTGCTTAAAACAAGACATTACACCCCTTTTGAAGTACATGTGTGTTCACGTGCACACCCCTATATTATAGTTAGAGCATGCACTAAATGAAAAGAACAGAAAAGAACCAGCAAATGATCAAATAATACAAACTGAACACAACTTCAAATGCGCATGGTCTTATTTATACCAATACTTCCGAAAAACAAATCAAGTTGTCTAAATATGACTGTTATATGAGTAATTAGTAGCTGCCAACTTAAGAATCATGCAGGAATAATGAATGGGTCCAATCATTTCTATATGAGTAATTGATAGCTGCCAACTTAAGAATCATGCAGGAATGGTGAATGGGTTCAATCATTTCTATATGGGTAAGTAGTAGCTGCCAACTTAAGAATCATGCAGGAATGGTGAGTGGGTCCAATCATTTCTAATGAGTTGTGCATAATGTTTTAGGTGTTATGCAATGTTATGTTTCTTCTTGTTTTATTTTTGGTTTTTTTTTTTGGTTTTTTTTGTTTTTTGTTTTTTGTTTTTTTGTTTTTTGTTTTTCGTTGTTTTTGTTTTTGTTTTTTTTTTTGCTGGGGTCTTTATCATTGTCTTTTATACGGAGATATAATATATGTTCTTTTCAAGCACGTGTGTTTATCCCATAACTTTCACGTCAAATTCCTTTTACTAGAAGGCTTTGTATGAAAAACCATCGTCCATTGAAAAACCTCAAGCTATTAATAAATAAAAATATGTAACCTTTTCTCGTTTGAACAACTTATTTCTAATTTTGCTTGATTTTAGGTGGACAGACACTTTATATCACTTGACAGTCTATAGACCCAAAAGAACCTAAGCAGAGTCACACAAATTCTTTACGCCACAATAATACAACAAATATCCAATTAGGAGTTCTTGGAAATAGATTTTATCGAAATCAACATTCATGTCGCAGAAAACGGCGTTTATTATTCAAATACTGAGTAAAAAATTGTTTTTTGATTCATGTCATGTCAAAATCAAAATGTCAAAATGTTTTTACCATCATAAAAATAGAGTAATGAATGTTATAAATTCGTACATAACTCAATAAAGCGGAAGAATTCTACGCTTTCTGAAAGTCAAATGCCTCTTAATTTTCCTCCACCGCACTCAAACCAAACAGTAAATTTGTCTCTTAGTATGACAGTAATTACTTGCAGTTCCTTCAGTTTTCACCTTGTTTACCGGAATGTTCCAGATATTTTCAGAATACTCATATAATTTTCAGAAAGTAAGTTAATAGCACATCCAAATATCTTCAAGGCAGAATGTCATTTGAGTCATATGTCATTGTAGAGAATTGATTGACAGTCATGATTTTCATTGACCTAATGTCTATCAAATAACAAAGCAAAATACAATTATATTTATTACTATGGAACGCCTAAACTGTCTGATGAGATACACATTTGTTTACGTGTTGTCAACTTTATATTACTTGGTCGAAACTCCCATGTTTTTGGAATTAAAAAATATATTCTGACTACGAAAATCGCCACAAGTCATCAACAGAGTCCCAGGTGTATCAATTATGATAATATTGAACGTAAATAACAAATAAGCTATTTTTTACTATAGAATAAATACTCTAGGGTGACTGGATAGACTACCCAAGTGTATTTCGTTCAGCATTTTTCTAATCGGCGTTGTGACGTCTATTTTGCCTTTTACGGATTTGAAGTTTACACCGGATGGAAAAGTTCCGAGGTCATACGTCATCATAATATTTTTTGTCCACATCACGTAAAGAAAAGAAAATGCACATAAAGTATTTAGAGATCGACATAACGTAAAGATGAAACGACCTCACGTTATAAGAAAACCGCTGCACGTAAAGATAAATCCACACAACGTAAATATATGTTGACATAACGTAATCATAAAACGACATAACTTAAAGACAAAATTACACAACGTAAAGACGAAATGGCAGAACGTAAAGACAAAACGACATAATGTAAAGATGTTCCTACACAACGTAAATACAAAATGACCACATGTGGTTATAAAACCACAGCAAGTAATATAAAATTGACAACACGTAAACAAAGGTGTATCTCGTCAGACAGTTTAGGCGTTCCATATATTACAGTTATTCGCTACTGTACTTGTGGAAGATGTGCTATATACGACAGAGTGGTGTTTATCAATGTAAAATAATTAGGTCCACCAATGCTGAAATTGCCCTGGAACATGACACCTGCAAGACGCCCGGTGGGGCACTCTAACTGAACAGCTTTCGCTAAGAACTATTTAGTGAGCTTAATATATATTTGGAAGAACTTTTTCATAAGCCTTTTGCACTTGTCACCTGTATTATACAGTGTGTTGTGGCATAACAAATAGAGTCGTGTAATACCAATAAATTCTTGATAATATCTTTCAATATTTCATGATACGTCTTACTATAATCTTGTTGTTCATTAAAGTTGAAAGTCGTCTAGGCTTCTTTCTCTGGAGTACGCCATCGGGAGCGATATCAAATTTAAGTCCGCCAGATGTTGCTGCAACTGAACCTGTCACTGGAATTATTCCAACCGTTGTCAATTCTTTAATGATATCTTCCGAAGGACGAAGTTCCTGTTTCGATGCTGTTGCAATCTGAATCTTCCTTGATATCATTTCTTCAACCTCTGCTTGGCTCATGCAATTTAATTTTGCAAAAAGTCCACCCATGTTGTTTAGACGGTTACACTCTTGAAAAGGAGGTAACGATCTAGCAACGTATAGTGGACGTTTCTAACAGCATCGTCGTGATTGTTACGTCAGTTCTGTGGTTTCCCGTGATTTTATCCAATGTCTATTCTTGGTTCATCTTTAATGCTCAGATAAAAAACGAAATACAAGAAGTTTAAAAAAAAATACAATCCACGTTATTACACCGAGTGGTTATACCTGAAAGACACAAAGTTTGGGAAAATCACGTATTACCAGCGCACAATCAATTTTGAAGAAATTTAATTTCCAGCATGAGATGAACAGATTTTTTATCATACGAACAATTGTGAATGACCTAGTTATTTTGACCTCCATCTGTCCCCAACTTGTGCTGATCAATTTGTCTCGTCCACATTTAAGCTAGTATGTCTCAAGTTAGACTTCAGTGTTCATTTCCATCTGGTTGCCGCGGTTTCTCCTTCTCTAGGATGTGTTTTATTGTGATAGATGGAACATGTGCACAATCCACTTTGTGCGTTCCATACTGGTATTTTAAACTACTGATCCAAACAGAAGCACAAATTTGACCTGTCCTTTATGTCCAGGTATAAGAATCATAAAAACTCATTGTACTGAGAAGGAAATATGAATGCACATGTATGCTTTCATAATCAAGTAATTTTTTCTAGGATGTCGGATACAAAAGCAGGATGTTCGTGTTAAAATTGATATATATATATGTTCGCATCTGGCCGAGTGGTCTAGGGCGCTGGACTTTGTGCAGGCGGTGTTGTCATAGATGTCACAGCGGTTGAGTTCGAGTCCCGCGGAGGGAACGACCAAAAATTTGCATAGCACATTTGAGTTCTAACATCGTTGGGAATTTTTTATATATATATATATAAACGTTTGACCTGACCGAATAAGTTAAAATCTAATCATAGTTTGCCCCATGACATTTCACTGTAACTTTAATGATTTCTGGAATTGAAAAAGAAAAAGGAAATATCGCAAATTTAGTTTTCTATTACATTTTCTATTTTTACTTTTAAATTTAGTAAATGCATTTATATGATGAAATATATTCACGCATCAAATTGTTATTTCGTAATTCTGTGCATATTTTACTTTACATTGAAACGAGCGAAATTTAGCGTTAATTAAGCTTTACATCTGGCCAGAGTGGCACTAAACTTAGTAAGTCTGAACTTGACAATATCAATGACGACATGGCCCAAGGAAGAAATTTCAGCAAAGTTTTGTGATGTATTCCCTGCCTGTCGTTTGGAATATCCCTTACAGAACAATTTCGTTTGCTTGTTGTCTTACAGGTCGCAAATGTTTTATTTAGACAATTTCAATAGCTGAAATCTAATAAAAGTCTGTTCATTTTCTTGACATTTCAATAAGTATTGTGAATTTTGGAACTATACAATTGATCAGAATAATCACTAATTGAATTTACCAACATGTTTTCCTTTGACCTTTCAAAAATAGTTCTTGATCAAATTAAAAAAAACATAAATAAATGCCTTATCCACTACACAACGGGTATTTTTATAGGGGTATTTTAAGTTATGTGTTGTAGTAGCATAATGTTCCGAAAGCTCTTTGTCAGGCAATCCATCCATCTGCTAGATACGAAAAAGATGTGTTTTTCCTTGTATATGCATTTTGTTCAGATAATAAAGCAAACATTTTACCTGTTACTGTCTGCATTGCGTTTGTACTTATGACTTACTCTGGACTCATTTTACGATATTTTATCGGTCTTGAGATGTAAAGCAACACAGTCAAGGGGGCATAATCAAATCGCGCTGATGTCGATAGTTGTCGTCCTATTTTGTTTTTCTTTCCTTCTTTTTGTTTGTTCTTGTTTTTGTTTTTGTTTGTTTGTATTTTTGATTGCTTGTTTATTTGTTTTGTTTTGGGGTTTTTTTGGCGGGGTGTATTATTTAGTTAAGTTTAGATTTTTTTTATTTTCCCAAAAGTTTTGACAAGCATATACTAACATGGTGGAAAGGGGTTAAGGTCTTATCGTCTAAATCCGGGGTAACTCCAAATCAAAGGAGTTAAATGCAATGGATTGGAAAACAACGGAAACTAAAAATGCATTTAAGCATAGACCGTTTGATTTTTTTTTTTTTTTTTTTTTTTGGGGGGGGGGGCGTGGGTTTACAAGTGTGCCAAATTCTTAAGTAGCACTCCACATAAGCATCATGCAAAATGTGAGTCCTGGTTGGGAAGCCTACATATTTTTATTTTTATATTTCGTTTAATTTTTTTCGATATCAATAATTTACGGAATATTTGGGTCGTTTCCGTCATCGTTCTGTGGTTTAGGGAGTACAATACAGTTTGGTCATTTCTGAATATTTGGTCTCATTTGGTTGAAATAAAGCTGTTTTGAGGCAGTCCGCATTTTTAAATTTTTCAAATTTCTAGTGTTTTGACATAAAAAAAAGTGCATATTTTTGAAATCCTTGGTGTGTGGAGGTTCAAGTCATTTATAAGTAATTTAGTGATTATTGTAATAAAATCCAGTAGCCATGGTAACATACTGAAAAAAAATATTACTGAGTTTTAGTACAAATCAGGTGCCTTTCCAAAACTACCAGGTCTCAGTATCGTATTAATTTTCCCATAGACTTCTATAGTGAAGTGCATATTTTTAGGATTTTTTAAAAAATATGTAAATTGATTCAATAAAACTTTCACTTATGTAGCATTTCTAAGGACATGTGAAAAAATAATTTCCCGCAAAGAAAATAGGGTGAGTCCACGAAGATCGGACAGAAAAGTAGCCTCAAACTATAAATAGCCATTTTCCCTACTTTCACTTTCGTTTTGCACTCACCAAACCAACCTTTTCAGTGGAACATTTTTATGATATTATGTTAGATTTTCTTTTAAAAAAGTTCTTCATCTTACAGTGTGATGTTTGCTCTATTTTATAAGTCATTGTTCATATCTTTTGACAAAATATTAGTTTGTAGAGAGGCAAAAAGAAAATGCACTATATTTTTATGGCATCCATGTTTTGACGTACACCTGCTCAGGGATATGCAATACGATACTGGTACCTATTACCAGCCAATTACTATGTTTTATAAAATATCAGGCACTTAGACACTACCACAGGATGAGAACATGCAGGGAGTAGTTGGAAAAAGGGTAAAAATAATAAGACCCTTTTCGATTCATTCTCTCACAATTTTAGTTCCAAACGTTCGTGCGAAATAAGGTATTTTGAAAATCAGCCATCAAATGCTGAGGAGAGAATCTATTACGGCAGGGGACTGAAACGTTCCGGATACCATTCTTCCTTTAAATTACGCCTGTACACCTGTTTACCATTACATATATTACATCTGTCTACGTATAAATGCTTATCTACATTTAAACAATATATCCACCAAATTTCAACTTTTAAGTTTTACAAAATTTCAGTGCGCCTTAATGTAACTGTATAGTGCACCCTTAGTGATAATTTCCTAGTATGTGACTCGAGAATTTAAAAAAAAACATGTGCTGTCATAAAAATTATATATATATAAGCTTCTTACTGACTTTATATATAAGCTATATTGAGCATATTCCAATTTTTTATGGTTTTAAAAAATTTTACAACATTTTTAAGCAGAAATCGGACCATCCTATATAAATATGTAAATTAAACTTGTGACGAAGATGCATATAATCTAGAAAAGAGCATAAAGTACAGTTCATGCTTGGAATGGCAACATTTTTTTCTTGTTTACCTATTAAATTACAGCCCAAAGCGAAGTATATTGGATCTGTATCAACTGCAAATGAAGTAGTCTTTTAAGCTATCTGCAATGTTAACTCATAAAATTTTTAAATACAGTTCTATTTTTATAATTTCAAAGTATTTAACATTTATATTTTTATGTAAAAAAAATCTCTGTCAATTTCTAAATATTAGAATTTCTATTTTACTTTAATTCATGTGTAAAATTTTAGATTTTTTTTTATTTGCGACAGAAAATCTGTAAATTTCAATTGATTAGAATTCCTACTATACTTTAATGTATGTGTTAATTTTTTTTATACTTTTCATTCAAAATTTTACGACTTTTTTTATAAAAATTTCACTCCATATCATATCTCCAGTTTTATAATCTCTTTTATATTTATAAAGTTTTGTATGTACGAAGTCTTGTATTTTTGTTAATTAATGGCGGTAAAATAAGCTTTTTTGCAGGATCAGGCAAAAAAAAAAGCTATTTTGCCGGATCAGGCAAAGGAGCTAAATGACATGAAACAAGCTATTTTACCAGATCCGGCAAAATAGCCACGGCCATAAAGGGCAAATATTTAATGTGCTGAGTAAAGCTGAAATTAATAAATATGATATACATAATATTGACGCCATTTTGAATCAATTATGAAATGTGTAGAAATATGCAAATTAGCTCCATTGGAGCACATACATCGGTCGAAAAGTTCTTCATGGCTTATATTGACGGATCAGGGGTCTGTGGTGATGCCCTCATTTTTTTAAGTTTGGCCATAAATGAGAAATTTATAGATTGAATTTCCCTTCTTTCTGGAACCTATCCATTTCAAAAACCTCTGGATTCGATTCTAGTACATTAACCTTGGTGGTAAATAAATGCATTTTGAATACTGTACACTTCTATAGAAGAAAAATATAAATTGAACTCTTTGATGTACGTCATATGTTTGCTCAAAAAATGATAGCTGTTACAGAAAAGAAGGACAACCGTTCACCTGGTTGAGCAGTTTCGTGATTGACGTTTTTCGGCAAGTAACACACCCGTGGTCACATGGCTGGCGAAATCTGTAACGTCATAGTCCGATGTCGGTCAACTTCATTTGTAACCGGGGTCGTCGTTCAGCGCAAAATAGTCGCGATAATGCATACATAAACAACGATTCGTAAGTCAACGAAAAGAACTTGCCCGTGTTAACTGTGGAGAAAGCTAAAGTTAGAAGGAGGGAAGTAGATAGGATGGTGGTACCCAACCAAAGAGGGTCAGATCCTCATATCTACAGACAGAAAGTTGCAGAGACTTCGGTCTACAGCCAAAATGAAAACATTGCTAGAGAAAATAATAAAAAAGAGGATAAAAGTACCGCAGTACAGGCAATGAACACTTATAGATCAGTATCAACATCGTTCCCTGAATTGGAAACAAGCTGTGTGAATATGTATTTGCACACGACTAAGTCGTATGATTCTGGGAGGAAAGGTAAGTATTTACCTGATTCGATCATAGTATTTACCAAAGAAATGATTATCCTAAAAAATCAACAGTGACCATAACCCTATTTTTTGTGCATCTTGTGCAAATCTGGCAATTCAAACATTTGTAATATAACGAGAATGAATATGGTAAAATGTCAAAGAGGCAACAACCCCACCGGGATGAAAAATGTCAGCTCAAGGCCTCACACCACACGGTAGGCTGTAGCTAGCTCCCAAAACAATATTATACAAGGTTTAAATATTTAGCGTGATCAAAACCCTCCCCCTTTCAAATCAGACCACTGTAGAAAAAAATATGACACAATTCAACACACCTATAAATCAGTTCAAAAAGGTCTGAGTCCCTTATTAAAGGAATGTAAAGCCTGGTTGGCTGAGTGGTCTAGAGCGTTGAACTTCAGATCAGTGAAGCGGTTCGAATCCGGCTGAGGGAGCGACCAAATTTGCACCGAAAATTTGCGCAGCCTCGCATCGATGCGAGATTGCAAATATGTATATAATATATAATTTAATATATGTATACCGATTGTACTCAATCATATAATACTACAACTACGTCATATAAGTCCTTATTCCCGGCTGCTGATATAATTATGGTATATAGTTTATATGTTTGCTGTTTACCTTATATTTCACAAGTACACATATAATGAAAAAAAAGTATAATGATATCACAATAAATGTGTATACTATAAAAGTTTTGCATATTTATTTTTAAAAACTTAGTTGAAAGAGCGTAGACATGCTGGGGTCGAGCAACGGTCGGATTTCCGGACCTTTACTAATATTTTTAGCGCATCAAGCCTAACTGTAAAGCATCAACCGATTCCTCGTGACCTTTGAGTGACTATAAGTTTATCCTTATATATATGTTTTTTTTTTTCATCTTTCAGAAAATTTACGACAGAAGTTTAATACAAATTTAAAGAAAAGATTTTTCCTCCCGGAAGAAAGCTTATTTCGGGTACGTGTTATTTGCTCTTTCTCCAAATCAGTTACCAATATAATAGGAAGGCTCAAATAGCAATGGCCAGGTTGTTAATAGACAATTTTAAATTCATCTTTGGTTTGTTTGTTTGTTTTTGTTTGTTTGTTTGTTTTTGTTTTTTTTTTTCGTTTTGTTTTTGTTTGTTTTTTGTTGTTGTGAAAACATTCAATTTGTTTGATCATACACATCTAACAAAACATGAATTAAGTATAGACAAAACGATATTTGTGGTGTGAATACTTGTCTGCCTTACCTCTGTAGGTATTTAGTTTTTTGTATGTATGTTATAGGTTGCATGGTCCATTTGTTTCCCCATGTTCGTTCGTTTTCCTATGTACTGTACTGCTATTCAATATGCATATCAGTTCAAAGATGGAAAATACGGTATATTTGGTGTACAATAATGAGTGACAATATATATATATTTTCCAAATTTGTAAAAGCTAATAGTTACAACACTTTTTTCAATGACTATTTCCTGAATAGTTGTTTGTCAGATTGGATCGATCTGAGTCGTGAAAAAATATGCATTAATTTATATTCACTTGTGGTGACAATACAATAGTAAATACAAATTTGGTTTATTTATTAACTATAATGTTTCCAGTGTAATTTCAATGTTTTAACTGAAAAAATATAACATTTAAAAAAATCATTTCATAAGGGAGCCTAGACAATTCGTCCTATGAATGTAATCTTTTTGTCTTTTCTATTATGACCATTGTTCTTTTTTTTCTAGAAAAATCTTTCCATCTCACTTATCGTTGGCAAAGGAAACAGAAGACGCAACGAGGATATAAAAGCTAACGGTGGGCAATTTCACAATGAAAAAAAAAACAACAAAAGGATGCATGAGGTCTACCGTGTTTGATAAGTCTCAAAACACCATGTCTATAGTATACAGTAAACAAAACCGTATCTTTATTGCTTGAAAATCGATTGCTCGTAGACTCATGAATGTGCCTTTATGGATCTATATTTATGAAAAGGCTTAAACGACTTTTTACATGCAACCAAAGGCATGATTCAGAGCATCGGTTTTACAAAGTAATGATTTATACAAGGAACTACGCGTAAACAAAAATTGGCATAGCATTTACATGAAACTTAGTTTTGATTTGAGCTTTCTAAAATGGGAAATGATAAGTAAAAAATTTAGATGGCTCAAATCAAAACTAAATTTCATATTTATGCAGGGCAATAAAAAATAACATGTGGTTCACCTTCAATAAAATTGTCACAATTTATTTAAAACATCTCTTTTCAACTTGCAAATTTTCATTTCTGTCAGTTTCATGTCTAATAGGCGCAATAAGACATCTAAATTCGTCGAAAGCTCAAAACGCATTTACAAGAATTTTTGTGTTAAAATCTATCTGCATTTTCATATTTTCAAGCTTACAATTTATACTATCATTACTTGCAGTCACTCTCGATAAAATTGTACCACAAATCTGTTAAATTAATAGTTAATTATGTTAGTTACAAGTCACATGTATGTATGCATGCATATCGTCCTATTTATTCTTTGTCGTTTCTTTGTCGGTCAAACAGAGACACCACAAACTTGGGAAGACGAGTTTCTTGACCACAGTGATATCGAAGAGCCACCAAGACCAAAACTTCTTCCATACTTCGGTCGTTTAGCTCCAATGCCTCCGATGGATCCATATGCTAAAACGTCCACGTCAGCAATTAATCCAGGAAAACCTTTGAGTCGATGCATCGAGGCTTTCAGAGGATTTACTCAACACATGTTCAACTGTTGTAGTGCGTAATATACGGATGTTTAAAGTCAGAATTATTTATTCTTTAGACTATCAGCGAAAAGTATATATATATAACGGATGAACCATAGATGATATGACTGTAGCGTAGAGGCGTGCACTTATCGAGTGTGGGTGTACGTGAATGAATGTGTGTGTTTTCAAACATTAAAAAAAACATTTATAAGTTCTTGTTAAGATGTTTATTATCGATATACACGTATAAGCCAGTTGTTAATTTTGTTCGTTCAAGTTTTTTTGTTGTTGCTGTTGTTTTGTTTGTTTGTTTGTTTTTGGGGGTAAATATGTGTTTGTTTGTTTGTTTGTTTGTTTTTTTTTTGTTTTTTGTTTTGGTTTTTTTTTTGTTTTTTTGTGTAAATATGGGGGTAAATAGTACTAACCTGTTAAATCAAGGGAAACTAAAAAGAGTGCATTCAAAACTTGAATGTTTGGGAAGAAATACTTCAGCAAAATAATTATAAACCGAGGCCGAAATAGCAAACAACATTATAGAAAGAATAAAAAATGAATGCATTCTGTATTCATAACAAAGAAACCAACCGCCGCATTACACAACACGATCACAGGATAATTTTACTTAATTTGTCTTCGTGGTGGAGATGGACACAAATGGGGCCAACAGACGTACAAGAAATCACACGCCATAAAGTTAGGGAGGTATTTTCCAATAGTTTCCATACTAAACTCTGCTTCAACCGAATCATGTGAGAAAACTAACGACGTTATCATTATGGAAAATGACATTGTTTCTCTGAGGTCAAAATGTCAGGCGGAGACAAATCTGGGGTATATGAGCAAAACGGCAAGTATGACAGTGGCGGATCCAGACCAGCGTCTGGTGGGTCAAATCCCTCCTTGTTTGTTGGAAAATATTGTAAATATGGGCAAATACTAGCATGTTACCCACTTTTCAAATATTCTGTATTCGCCCCGTGTGGATTTGTGTATTTATAAATGAGATCGCTGATATTTCGTTCCGTCTTTTATTTTCGTTTCATACAATATAACATCTTTTTCTCTTTATACTGCAAAATCTAAGTGTATTCTGCAAACTGCGTACATGTTTACAAGTAGTCAGTTTTTAAGATTGAAGTATTATCAAAAATAGTTTTTTTTTTAAAATTTAATCTGTATAAATAAAAAAAAATATTTGGTTCGTAATTTACGACATTATAAGGGAAATGATCAATCCCGAGGCCACTTTACGACAGCAGACGAATCGCCGCCAATTACAAAAAAAAGGAAATGGATTGGATTTAGTGGATCGAATAACTTTAATATAATACATTTTTTGCATTTTGATTTTTTCGTGAGAACGTCCTGTTGAGACTAATTCACATTTTAGTGACAAGATATAAATTTTTGAAACTGAAAGTGGAAGGTGTTTGCCTTACATTTATTTATCATGGACCAGGTTTCTGAGCTTGGTGATGCACTTCCGCCGACAAACAACAATGTTCCAATTATTTATCACGTCGAAGTTTGTCAAAATCCCACTAGGTAGGTAACATGAGACAGGTAATATACCGTGCTTGTTGACCAATGTATGCAGATGATCTTGTCCTGATATCAGACTCCAAAGAGAATACAGAATTTACAGTTTACAGAATGAAATGAATATCTTAAATGATTATTGCACTGGATGGTGTCTTCACATTAATACTAATAAAACCAAGCTTTTAATACTCAATAACACAGACAAACTCCTAATAGAGGTTTTTTTTTTTTGGTTAACATCCAATTGATCTTCAATCTGTGTCTTTATCGACAGGATAACTCTTGTGTACATTGAATTCTCTATTGTTTAGTGTATTGTCTTCCTTGTGAATCTTCACTTGTATTTGTAGGTGGCACTAAAAGATTAAAAGACAGAATACAACGAAAGTTACAAAAAAAGTATATAAAATCAAAATGACAAAATTAAAAACTATCAATTAAAAAAATGATGGGTTTCCTCAATGTAATTTAACGCAGCCGTTAAAATGACTTCTTGATGTGTTGATTCTACATGAAGTGTGTCTATATCCATGAATAGGTTTCCAGTGATGAAGTATATTTCTTGGAGTAATTTTCCCTGTGTTCACTGTATTTCTGGCAATGAAGAAAGAAATGCTCTGTGTCCTCTCATACTCCACAAGTCTGACATTCATTGCATAAAACATGTGGGTTGATGTGGTTTTTGTAGGCATTTAATTTTGAGTATCCAGATCTCAACTGATTAATAATGATAAATGATTTCTTGTTTGGTGAGTCCTTTCTTAATTTTATCTTTATATTGTTCTGAAACCTATAACAATGTCTGCATGATTCATCATTTTCCCATCTATGTTGCCATTTCTTCAATACATTGTTCCTATCTGCTCTTTTAATATCCAGTTGAATGTGTAAAATATTATAAATATCTGGGAATAATAACACTGGTTAATACATAGAAGCCAACTCCAAACTATATGACAAGGCTTTGCAGTGTGACTTGAAAGACTGAAATACATGTCAATGACCAAAATATTCATGGAATGACTGAAAGACACCTCAAAATTGTAATTATTATTTATATGCAAATTAATTCTCTTTTAAATGATATTTTTGACCTTATATTATATTCGAAATAAAATTCTCTGAATATTTTGTAAATAAACAGCATTTTGAAGTGAGTAAACACATAAACAAAAATTATGCATGATGATCGAACTAAAGGTGGCGGAATGCTACATTGATTTGACAAACCTAAAAGAAGGATTTCATAAAATACAAAATATAATTATCATCTATCCATACACGTGAACCTACTGGCAGTAGTTCTATTCTTCCAGAATTAGAACCTACCTACCATTCTACTGTTGTACTGTAAAAAAGTTTGGTTGCCATTTTTTTTATTTATTGAAGGAAACAGCCCGAGAAGATCAAATAACAACATTTCTGGTAAATAGATAACAGAGTAATAAAGGAAATCAAGAACGTGTTAATAAAGGTCATAAACAGTAATTTAGAGCTTAGTGGTTATCAATGAGACATAATTTGAAAGGTGTGTAATTATGTAACACCAGATGATTGACATTTATCCCAAGTGATATAGTGGCCCAAGCTTAAACAATTAAATGATTTATTACAGACGATTGAGAGTCATTAGATCATTGTGTAAATATTGATGCAGAACATTTGATCTTTTGATGGTTAAGGGCATCCACTGAAAATGAAATTGACTCAAAGTATGGCTTGTCTATGTGAATTTTCCAATGTGGAGCACTCTCATCAACCATCAAAATGCCTCAACGTAACGTTTCATTTTCAGCATCTCCTGCCAAGAAAGCAAAGTACTATTCCAAATTCAATGCTCATGGAAGTCTGTCAGTTAAAGTGGTGCCAAGCCAGTAATGACTATTTGAAATGAAATCATTTGAATGCATATTTATGTAATTATAGTAGTTATTTTAGTGACATTTTTTAAATGATTTATTTTTTAATTAATAGTAGCTATAGTAATGATGACACTTTAAAATGGAAGTTATCGTAATAAAGATATCTATGTTCATGCTGTTCTTGTTATGTAAATATTGTCATTAATAAATAAAATCATTAATCTTCTTTTTCTTGTTGTTCGCAATTACACTTGAATGCCAGTCTCCTCAACAAATCTAGCTGTCTTCTGTAGGTCTTCCACAGGTCCATAGTTTCTCTGTAATGGTGGTTGTTTATCCCACATCTTCTCTCTCTCTGTGCCTGGTGTAACTTGCACATCTGCAGAAAGTGTTCTGTATTCTGCTCTGCTTCTCCACAGGGACACATAGGTGATGGTGTGACCTTCAAAACTCTTCACAGATGTTGGTTGAGTCTGTTGTGTCCTGTCCTGAGCCTGAAGATTGTAGTTTGCTCAAATCGTTTTAGTTGATGGTAGCTATCTTGCTTCTGAGGGATATTGTGCAGAGACTTGATGATGGTCTTCATCTCTGTGTAGCAGACAGGATTTTCATCTTGCTGTTGTTGAGCGCCTTCCTTTGCTAGCTTATCTGCTTTTTCATTTCCATTAATTCCACAATGTGAAGGTATCCACTGTATGGCAGTTTTAAGGCTCTTGATGGAATAAATAGCTCATTCAAGTTGTGGCAGTTTGTTGTTGGTCAGTGCTTGTATTGCGGAGAGGGCATCTGTTAGGAATACTACTTGCATATTTTCTGCAGTTTCCTTGATGTAGTTTGCCGCATGGATCAGTGCTTCTTCTTCTGCCTTGTAGTTGGAGCAATGTAATCCTGTTGGTATTGCCATTGACTGTTGTACTCCATTTGGGTATTCTATGTAGATACCCGCCCCTCCTTTTGTTGTCGCATTTGTGGCTGAATCATCTGTGTAAACTCTTGCTCACAATTCTGATGGTTACTCTTCTTCCAGGATGCTCATTGTTACAGTTTTTCTGACGATGTTTGATTGTTCATCTTTGGCACTGAGTAACGGAACTGTTGTCTGAATGGTTACATTGTCCTCCTTCTCTGTACATAGATTGTCATTCATTTAAAAATCTATAGGTTTGACATGCATAGGTAGATGTTCTTAGTGTTTTCTTAGCAATACTCTTGTTTCTAGATTTCAGCTGGATCTTTTGAGTCTGCCTGAGGATAGTCGTTTTAGTCTCTCATTCATTGGGTGGTTTGGTAAGCATTGATATTTGGTGGCCTGTATCATAGCTTTACATTCTCTTCTCTTACTTAATGGTTGTATGTTTGTTATTTCCTCCATACTAGCAATAGGTGTTGATTTCATGGCTCCTGTGATGATGTGGAGTTGCCTGATTCTGGACTTTATCTAGAGTCTGATAGTGAGACTCAGCTGTTGTCAACCAAGCACTAGAGCCATATTCTAGATGTGGGTGTACATTTCCTTCGTAGACAGATTTCAGAACTTTCTCATTAGCACCCCAGTTTGTACCAGCAAGTTTTCTCATGGGTTTTTTTTCTGGCTTTGGCTTCTGCTGTCATTATATGCTGTTTCCAGGAAAGTCTTTTATCGAAGTTTACACCAAGGTATGTTTGCTGATCTTTCATTGTGATATGGATGTCATACATGGTCAGTTTGACAGATTGGGTTTTAGGTGAGAGTGTAAAGAGGGTTGCTGTTGTTTTCTCTCTATTGATGGTAACATACCACTCATTGGCCCATTTGATTACCATATCTAATGCTGTTTGTATCCTGCAGTAGTTGCATACTCTTCAGAGCACCAGAGGACAAGATCATCTTCATAGAGTGCTGATTGTACACCATTTGGTAGCTCTGGAACTAGGTCATTTATATAGAGTATGAAGAAAGTTGGTGGCAATACTCCTCCCTGTGGTACATCCTGTTTTAGAAGTATTTTTCGGCCATGCTTCCCACCTACGAGTACTCTTGCCCTTCTATTGTACAGATATGAGTTGGTCCAATTGTACATTCTTCCACTAACTCCAAATCTAAGAAGGCCATCTTTCCAAACTTTGTCAAATGCTTTCTGAAGATAAGCTAAGGGTGAGGTAACCCTGACAGAAAACCTAGAGTGCTGGATGAAGGTGTTGGGCGATATAGCTGAAGGTGTTTTTATTATTATCATTTTATTTTATTTAAAATTAGAATGTTACTTGTATATCAAATATCCCTAGATTTACATATAGGAACCCCTGGAAGAGGAAATACTAAGCTGTTTCTAGACCAGCAAACTTCTGAATTAATTTTAAGGCCGTGTTTTATAAATGAAAGAAAGAATTAACCTGTCATCATCTAAAAACTAAAATTTTGCGGTGTCTTTCGGTAATTTCATGTGTATTTTGGTCATTGACACATATTTTGGTCTTTCAAGCTACTGGGCTCTGAAAGCAAGTTTTAAGCTTTACAGAGGCATGCTTCATGTAACTGGTCCAAATTTTTAAAACAAATTTTCCAAGGCAGGATTTGTGTTTTGATACTCTGTGTTAGCAGTTGGAAACTTAGAATCGAACCTGGGACCTCTCATTCTGTAGCCAGTGCTCTATATCCTCTTTTTTTCAGATGATTAATATTTCTGATGCAAAAAAAAACACCTTTTACCTACCAGCCTACCAGTATGTTTACCCTCTTCTGAGAATCATGGTTGGGAGAGGGGAAACATATTTTTAAGTATGGCCCAAATAGTTTGATAAAGTAAACTAGTGCAACATGAAACACTACCATTGAAATTGTTTGCCAATACATGTATTGGTGATATTTTGGGTAAAATTACATTGATGTTTTATCAGACAACATACATTTGCATTGATACCTTTGCTTTAATTACCAGATATGTATGAACTTACATATATGTAGGTACAAAATGTATGCATCATGCACAAATTACATTATAACAGTTTTATATACCAATCTAAATAGACCACCTGTATTAAGTGCATGCATTTCTATTCAAAACAATTTTTATTAAATACACATATTTTATACTTGACAAAGTTACAATGTAGCCTGAAACTTGACATATTTTATCTGAACTAAATATTTTGATGAGAAAGATAATTGCAGCATTTAACATGCAAATTTATTTATTTAATATTTACATGTATATGCTTACAGCACTGCTAGAACTAACATAGTGTGTGAAAAAGTGCAAGCTTTGTTAAGAAGACACAAGACGGCTTATGGAGACCTGTTTATTACAGAATTTGATGACAAATTTTTGAGAGATCATGTTCATTCTGTCTCATTGTGTGATACTGACATATTAAATACTGAAAAACAGGTATTTAAACAAGTTGAAATATACACTGTAAATGACATTTACCTCCTTATAACTGGTATTTAGTGGTACATCTGTACATGTACAATACTTACGATGTTCTGCTTCATGTCACTATTGAATGCTTTTACAGCAAGTAAATAATTCCTGGATTGATTCATGTATCTGAACTGTTTTTGTATTTTGGAAAATTTGGGATAAAGTAAAAATATGTACATGTACATTTGTGGTAAGTTTTACTCTCTTTGAAAAAATACTTTTATCTTTGTAAAAATTTATGTTTACTTTCCCAGGGTATAGATCTAACCAACAATAATTTACGGATACATGTCTACCAGTTACATGCTGATGGACCGGGCACAGAAGAATTGGACGATGAGGATTTAGCTGCTGCCAATCATTGGTTGTTGCCCTCCACAGATTTCCATGGGGTCTGGGGCAGCCTGGTCTTTGATGATGATATCAAAGGAAATGTAGGTTAATGTTTATGTACACGACTGTACTGTAAACCAGTCTGTTTTTCATTGTTTCTGCAATCAATCTACTTTCATGCAGTTTGAAATGCATCATCATTCTTCAAATTATATTATAATGTTGTCAAAGAAAATATTCACAGCAGTTTAATTTTGGTGTTGCAGGTCTTCTTGTGAAAATTATGAAAATAAAACTGCTCCAAAAAAATTATGGTTAACAGTATTATAGACAACTAAATAAACATTTTTACTGAAACACTATATTATCAAAGAACCACATCTGTTTGCTGTATTTGCTTTATGCTAATTTCTATCTGCAGCAAATGTCACAGTGATGACATGCATAAGGTTAAATGCTGCTTGTGGCAACAGTAGTCATTTTTATGGGACATATTATCTTTGTGAATGTCATTAAAAATTTCAGTTTTTAGAGACAATTATGATTCATGTTTGTCTTCTATCTTTTGTTTGTAAGATATTACTTGTCATGTTATTTCAGTTGTTAAATTATGCAGCCACAACACTTCTGTTTTCTGACAGGAATGTTGATACCAATGTGATATCCTGGAACAAAGTTATACTTCTTCATGGTAATATATCTGTACAATATCAGAAGGCTTCCATGTTTTCTCTCTTCTTTTGTTTGAGTAACAATAAAACATAAAAATGAGATTATACTACTTCTGATTATTATAAAGTACATTATGAAAAAAAATATATTATAGTGATCTCCAATGAATATCCCCTGTGTACACTAATTATTTTTTCATGAATTTTAGTAAAGTACTTAAACACATTGGTTATGGCCGATTCTGTCAAATGAACATATTCATGATTATCAATTTTCATGCTTTCAAAGAATTAGAGTAGTGTTATACAGTGTTAAAAGTCAATTTTTCACACTTTTATACATTGTATTTACCCCAATAATGAATACTTTTACTATTAAATATTCATGAAAAAAATAAGATCTCTTTTATATTTATTGTAGCAAAATCACAATATATTGTACTTTTTACTTTTTTTTAAACGAAACCTTGTAAAATTACACCTATGTAAATATGAGAGATCTGTATTAATTTTAGGTCCACCAGGTACTGGGAAGACATCACTATGTAAAGCTCTGGCACAGAAGCTGGTTATAAGACTCTCAGACAGGTTTAAATATGGACAGTTGATAGAGATAAACAGTCATAGTCTCTTCTCTAAATGGTTTTCTGAAGTAAGATGTACTTTTTTTAGAAGCCTGTATCCTTTATGAGACAAAAGCAGTTGCATGAGCACATTGGAATAGCTCCTCTATTTCCTGACAGTCATTCATATCACTGAATTGATGATTCCATACAGATCACAATTTTACTGATAGGCCATATTTTTTTCTTTTTCTGTTGTATTTGAAATATTTTTTTTTAATTTGAACCTCTTTACACCCCATCCTAGATAAACAGCTTGCCACAATTCTTCCCAGATTGGGAAATCTAAAATGTGTTCATGCTACAGATTAGAAATCAACCTGTTGAGCAACAAGTTGATAAGTTGGCATTAAGCTCTTTAAAAATGTTGGTCAAGCAATAACAGGATAGAAATTTTGACAAAATGGTCCAGGTATTGATTTGAGTGTGATGCATCTTAATAATCAGGGTTTAACTATACTGGACGTCAGATGTTGCTCGATATTGTTTTGAATTTCTATTTTCGTAACAGTTAGGATTCTGAACTATAGTTGTCTTTATATATATATGTATCACTTACGTGTCTCAGAGGGTACCTTTGCGTCAGATGTTGCTTGTTATTGTTTTTAATTTCTATTTTCGTAACATTTGCAATTCGGTATTAGAGTTGTCTTTCTTACAACACATATTGTGTTAATTGACTTATGTCTAACAGTGGGCGGTACTCACGGGACGTTTCTGCACTTTACTTAGCCAATAAAAATCCTATAAGATCTGCCATATTGGACCTATTTGTTGACAAACTATGTTTGTAACATTTCGAGATCTCCGGTGAAAACCATCAGTCTTCCCGCCAAATTGGATTCATAGGTGACAAACAGGTAATGCGTCCAAGAAGTTCGAAGGTACCGAAGTGCATGCTGGAATCATTGGTCTTTAGAACAACCTCATAGAATGAACAACATCTCCGTAGCAACCCATCCAAAAGAAAATGGCTGACTTTGACAATGTAAATATTGCCATTCAAATTTACGAACTTGACGGATTCAGATTATTGACTTCATAGGGAGATATTATTTGGTTATTTCAACTGTCATACAAGATTAATATTTAAAACACAGGTAGGTAACAATAAACGTCTTTGTTAGCCTTTTAAAATTAATTTTTGATGGTTGTAGTTGAGCTGATGTCGAGTATAAATGTTTCAAAGTCATTGTCAAGTTAACACAATACTGCTTCCCACTAACTAAGCTAACTTAAATGTTTCCTGCATTATTATTCATAGCTATTGCTTTTTCAGAGTGGTAAATTAGTCATGAAGATGTTTCAGAAGATACAGGAGTTAATAGATGATCAAGATTCCCTTGTCTGTGTTTTGATTGATGAGGTATTGTATGAAATTAGTGGTGGGAATCAGATTTGACAGAATTTGTTGTCATTCTCCATGAGACAAAATCTGAAGAAAATCAACAATCACTCATTGGGCATTCTCCAAATGAATTGTATAAGTTTTTATGTAGAAAAAAATATTCTGTGAAAATGGTTTACCTATATGCAGGGATGATTTTTTTCCTCTTTTAAGCTGAATTTCGCTATTTCAAATCAGGAATTTTACCATTACAATTCTTTTTTTTACTGTATATTTACATTCTATTTTGCCTATTTCTGCTTTGTTTGATGACCTCGTAAAATCATCCGTGTATATGTTATGACTTTCATTTTTATTTATGTTTTGGTTTGTCATTGAGTTGTGAAAGGAATTTTACTATTTCCACTACACAAACATGTACATGTATATTGGAGAAATGATAGTCAGAAAGGAGTCCTTGATAAGAAAGGGTAATCCGATATTCGTAATTGAGGGGGGGGGTGGGAATTAGAAAAACAGACAAAGCACCATGAATAACACACATAAAGAATACACACAAAAATTGAAAAATAAACAACAATCTCTGCTTAAAAATGAATTTAATAGAAGTGTATCACTTAGTTTTGTAGAAATTTATAAGAATTAAACAAGAAGCCTTATTAATGTTTTCATTTTTGTTACCAGTACCTCCCCCCAGTATATTCTGCAGAAATTTACAATTTTTCTTTATGTCTTAATTATTTAAGGTTGAAAGTTTGACGTCAGCCAGAAAGAGTTCTATGTCTGGAAGTGAGCCGTCAGATGCCATACGAGTTGTAAATGCTCTGCTTACACAGATAGATCAGATAAAGAAGTATGTATTATAAAAAATAACTTGAAAAAAAAATTTCTGCTTATACAGACATCCCATCTTCTGTTGACCCTTTAAAGATAGCAAGTTACCCATAGGTGACACAAGTAAGAAACACTCTATATTGGTAAAGATTGGTGAGATTTTTATTAGTTTGATGCATAGAAGGGAAATGTAGACAATTAAGATGAGTAATTTAATGCTTCAAGAACAACAGGGACTAACCTAGACATTGATCACAAGGAGAAGTTTGAGTAAATTCTATTTGAAAAATAGCAATATTGACATTTTTGTCTATGTAATCTATTACAAAATCTTCCACCTGTCAGAGACCAATGGGAGAAGTGAGCACAAACAAGAAGAAGTTTCTGCTCATTTTTCCTTCTAGATTAGGCCCTGAAAACAAGTAAACAGTTACCAAACTATTTTTCCATGCATGATTTAATATCAATTAGCAAATTATTAATACATTGCAAGTAAAAGATTTGCATAATTCATAACAGAATGAACATTAAATGACTCGTATCGTTTACCAGATAAAATGTGAAACAAGATGATATACATACTGTTTATTTACAGATATAGCAATGTGATGATCCTTACAACATCTAATATCACTGGTGCAATAGATTTAGCATTTGTTGACAGAGCAGATATTAAACAGTATATTGGTCCACCCTCACCTGCAGCTATCTTTAAGATCTACCTGACTTGTATCGCAGAGTTGATGAGGGTATGTTCAAGGGAGATAATTACTGCATTGTAATGCTTTGTGATGTCATGAAATTAGTTCATCAGTACCATATAATATATGATGTGGGAATTTTTTGTTGAATGTTCCAGTTAACTTATAGTTGCTTTGATTTATCCCTTAAAACTCATTTGGTGGAACCTGAAACACTCTGGAAGAAACTAAAATTCGTACCATCTTTCATTATGTCAGCCCTGCTTTATCATTCTTATTTCCTTCCAATATGGTTTGAATTGTCATGTCTTTGAGCTGAATTATTTGGCATTAGTAAGAAATTATGGGTAATGCTGATAACGTGATTATCTTGAACATTTTGGTGCCACACTGTTGACTGTTTTGGCCATCCTATCTTGGAAAAAGCTATGATTCAATTTGTTATTAATCATAGAAGCTAGCAAATTTATTTCTAGGACTAATTTTGTTCTCAAACACATTTACAAAAATTCCTCATAGTATAAGATATTGGAGCTGCCATGACGATTATTTTTTTTCTCTTGAATGAAGGCAAAAACCAGATATTTATACTTTTTCTAGACATTAAGGTGCACTGTTTCACACACCAAGTTACCCCCATCAAATTTTGTGAAACTTAAAATTAAAGTTAAAATTTGGTGGATATATTGTTTAAATGTAGTTAAGCACTTACACATAAAAAGATGTAGTATATGTAATGGTAAACAGGTGTGATTTAAATGAAGAATGGTATCTGGAATGTTTCAGTCCCCTGCTGTATTAGATTCTCTCCTCACCATCAGATGGCTGATTTTCAAAATACAAACTTTTGGAACTAAAATTGTGAGAGAATGAATCAAAAAGGGTCTTATTATTTTTACCCTTTTTCCACCTACTCCATGCATGCTTTCATCCTGTGGTAGTGTCTAAGTGCCTGGTATTTTATAAAACATAGTATTTGGCTGTTAGTTTTGGAAAGGCACCCCCTGATTTGTACTAAAACTCAGTAATATTTTTTTTCAGGATGTTACCATGGCGACTGGATTTTGTAACAATAATCACTTAATTACGATTAAATGACTTGAACCTCCACACACCAAGGATTTCAAAAATACGCACTTTTTTTATGACAAAACACTAGAAATTTCTGTGCGCACTGCCTCAAAACAGCTTTATTTCAATAAAGGGAAAAGTCTATACAGTAAAACTTGCTTATAAAGAATTTCTGGGGACAGATAAACAAGTTTGCTTTAAAAGTACTTTGCTATATTGTTATAGTGAAGTTTGTTATGTAATAACTAATTCATTGTAAGGGGTGTGTAGGGAAGTTATATGATATATGAATATTCCAATTATGTACACAACACATTCAAGGAAAATTTATCTTGACTTTATTAAAGAAACTTGAAATATTTATATCTGTTTTTGCTAAAGCAGAAAGAAATACTCAACGTTATCATGTTGTTCTGATACACGTAAAACTGTTTTTAAACCTTGTAAACCATCCATTTTTGTGAATGTATTTTCTTCCATGGGTTTGTAATCCTGTGACAGATTCGGTACTCATCTGACTTTGATTCTGTAGCAATTAAATCATTGTCATATTTAACTTGATCCTCTGTTGTGACCCCAATCTGATCAGGCTTGTTAGGAATATTTGGGAGGTTTGCTAAGTTTATATCATCAGTCTGATTTCACATTCTCATCCACCAATTAATCAGACATTATAGACAGCTTAAATCTGAGGTTTTTCATGTGATTAGATTTTATTGTTATGGAAACACCCTGTAATTAATTACACATTTGGACCTTTAATGTGTTTGGGACAAATTGCCCCTCTGGAAATTTCTAACTTGTTTTAACCGATGACCAGTACATGTAATTCTTAATCTCTGGCATCATTGTATACTTTGCTGTATCAGAAAATTGGGAGAAAAAGTTTGCTATATTCTTCTAAGTTGTCATGACTTAATGGCTTTGGAACAGGGATTTTTTGAAAATTGGCTATAAGTGTAAATTTGTTGTATGGGTGGTTCTTATAATCAAGTTTTACTGTAGCACCCTCTATACACATTGCATACCACAGATGTTTTACAACATTTCAAGGTCTCTTACTGAAACCAAAGTGCTGAATTTCAACTATACAATAACTATGAACTGATTTATATATTGTATTTTATAATCTTAATGGCTTTCTCAAATTTAAAAATTGATATTAACGTAGATTGTGTATAATAAATAAGATGAAAAACTTTTAGGTGGTTTTTGAAATTATAAAATGTTAGTTTTTTTTTTCCTTGCTTGATATCTCATATGTTTATTTTAGGCAAAAATAATAAGTCCAGCTCAGCAAATGTTTGACCTGAGACAGCTAGAGGTGATGAGATTTATTCAGAATGATGCAACAAGACTAAGTCTACAGCTCAGGGATATAGCAATGTGAGTATAGGTTTGGCAAATACTAGAAAAAGAAAAAATATTTTGAGGAACTAGCACCTAGTGTGATAGCTTTGTTACTTTCAATTTGAAAAAAACATGCAACAGTTCATTTTGTGGTATATTTTTTGTATAGTCAGAAAGATATATATTGAACTAAACCTTTAATTGAAGAGGAGTAAGGTTTAGATCAGTTTCATCATATTGAATCTTTTCTGATATACACTACGGCTAACGACTATTTTGATGATTCCCTCTTCCCACGGTGGGCATGGGTAATAGTGGACAATTTGTGTCCACCCCTGGACACGTTCCCATCGACCCACTGTGGACATCTGTTGATGTTGATCTGTACATGTTGCCCACGCATTCTGTTGGTCACTTTTAAATCTTGTTTAGTTTTAACAGGAATCGTAATTAAAACTCATTCTTATGTAATAAATATTACAGTCCTGTTGTATTATAAGAAGCATATCTAATTGTATGAACTTGCGGTAACAAATATTTCACAGGTGTCAATAGAGCTTCTTTATAATTGACAGTCATCAATTACCTGTAGGGCGGGGATTAATGCAGAGATGCGTGGTCATTTGCCAACAAATGAATTTTAACAAAGTACCTGTGGTAACCTTTGACAGGTGCCATGTGATCTCTTTAATTGACAGTTAATCAATTAACAGTAGCGGCATGTTTGAATACAGTGCAGTGCTACTACTTGTAAACAAATAAATTGAATTATATTAGAAAATTTGATTTAACGTTCATCAAGTGTTACTTGATGAATAAGAATGTGTTCAGAAATAATCAATAGTTCAACATAACTTATATGAATTTGGGAACAACAATCAATCTTGTAAGGTGAATTCTGAGATAAATACTTTTACACCCATATGATGTAAAAAGTGCACCCTCCTTTTGCTTATACTATTTAAAATTCCTTAAGAAAATCAGCTAAGATCGGATGTGCACCCCTATGAAAGATACATGTACAACTATTTACAACTGCATTGTTTTTTTCAATGTTACTGCATCATGTTGCTATGAATTTTTCATGGTGGCTGAAGATGCAGGTGTTCCTTCTTGGACCTATGATTGACGGGTAGTCAATTAAATTAAATGTCAACGGTGTGGTTTGAAGGAAAGATGCAATATCGTTGATTGACAGATAATAAATTATAGGAATATTGAGGGTGTGGTTTAAAGAACTGGAGAGTCAACCTGCGCGTATAAGAAAATGGCACTAACAAGTACCTGAGAAGACATGTAGGTGATTTAATCATGATTAGATGTTTATGTGTACTAAAATTGAGGTGTTATAAATTGGTTTATTTTTTGTCAACATCCGTAACAAAAAATAAATTATAAGATATACGATGAGTGCAATCTTTATGGAGTTCGAGAAAGGACATGTTCATGTATAATTGAAACGAACGAGGGCTGATGTTACGATTTTGCTAAAATTTGAAAGTTACTCTCAAATATGATAATTTATTATGTATCCATTTCAACAACTACAAGTGGAAGACATAATAACGCAAAACATACAAAATCTCATTTTTGTCCCTTTTTAGTATTGAGATTTTCAGAAAAAGGTCTACTTCATTTGAAGTCAACACACTTGTGCCAATTAGTTTAATTTATTCTATATATAGTAAGCAGTAAAATTCTTACTAAAAGAATTTGATTTGTTTTTATTAGATCATACTTGGGTTATTCAAACAATTTTTATTTTAAAAGAGGTTTTAAAAGTCAAAATTTTGATTTAAAATAAAACACTTAGGATGTTCCTAATACGCTTCTGTAATCATGAAAATTAAATAAGGTTTCTTTTAATTCTTTAATATTACCAAACAATGCCATCCCGTTAATTAGCAGTTGATCGGCCACTTCCTGTATATTGGGTAAGTGTGACACGCTTGGGTATTAAGTAGTGACATTACACAGATAATACACACTATTTCCAGTACAATTAGTGAGATTTGACTTAATAAGTTAATGTTTTAAACACATTGATTAATTTTATTTCTAGGTGGCTGTGATATGAAATATCACAAATACATTACAAGATTATTACGTTTTGTAAACAGAAAAAAATGTGTGTAATGAGCATGGTTTTACAAGAACAGTGAATATTTTATTATTCAAAAGAAAAAATATGATTGCCCTTGTGTCATTTACAATGTACCTTTTTGTATATTCCAAAACTAACAATGAATATTTCGGAAATGAAAATAATAATGTTTCTGGAATAAAGTTTGAGAAGATTCTAGAAAAATATAATGTGATTTCAAAGTAAAACACTTAAATGGAAATCTGTTTTCGAAAGTGCATTTTGATATGCGAAGATTTTCGGTAATTAAACAAAATTAAAAAGTCTTAATCAAAAGGTCTGAAATTTTGATTTAACGTCAGCAGTTATGAAAAAAAAAAAAACAATATTTATATTTCTATATATCTCTAAAGTTACATATTTATGAATGACGGTGTAGAATTTTAAATACTTTCGTGTATTATTACTCAGTCTTCTTATTATCTATGCAAATAAGGCACATTGTTTGTCGATCGATAGCTGTTGCCATGATTATTGATGAAACGTGAAAAGCAGTGATTGAAAGGCGTTTACCAAATCTGCATAAGAAATTCAGACACTTAAAGCATTTTTGTTGTTGTTGGTTTAAAAACGAAAGTATATAAAAGCCACCCCTAAGAATTATTACGTAAGAAACTCATCAGTAAAATAAGTAATTCGTGAATACTCGACTTTCTTGAACATCGTAATTTATAAATTGTATGCTACTTTTTTATATAATAACAGAACTAATCGTAGTCAAAATTGTTGAACTAAGTGAAGGGAAAAAACCAGAAGAAATAATTCGTTCAACCGTCTTTTATGCGCTAAATCTTTAAAAACTAACTGCATATTAAACTTAAGAGGGGGAATTTTCACCCATTACTATATTCGGCTAACGTGTGATCGGATGATACATAGTTAAATCCGTTGGCATTTGAAAACTCATGAACTACGCGGTTCAATATTTCTGGATCACATATTATCTTGCCACTTTAAAATTTTCTTGAAATGACAAGATACTGAAATTGGTCAATTATAGACCATAAGTTAAAGTTGCCTGCGTTTGCTTCAAACCTATTCTTTCACTAAGAAAATACAGCAGCGTTAAATGGGTAGTCAGGGAAATAAGGAGTTCGCAAATACTTGATTTTCTTGAACATCATATTTTACAATTTGTAACATTCTGGTCAGATGTACAATATTATTACATGATACATGTAGCAACTGGAAATGTTTAAATTAAAGCCTTATGAATTTCTTTAAAGATTATATCAACTTTGTTTTCTGATTAGTCCAGGTTTACATTTCAATAATGACAGACTTAATTACGATGTCGGCCTTCAGAAGAAAAAAAAAGGAAAATAAGAGTTCAAAGCATTTCATTTGTATAAAAACCTAATTATCTTAATTCCTAAGTAAACACCATTAAGGGTGGGCAAAGCGTGGACAACTTGATTTCTCCACGGTGGGCAAGTGGAATCGTCAAATAGTCGTTAGCTGTAGTGTAGCCTGTCATAACTTTACCCTTTCTTCTATATTCTTTGCAGAAAAAGTCACAGCTTGAGTGGCAGAACACTTAGAAAGCTACCTTTCATTGCACATGCAATGTTTGTCCAGGTAAGTTAAAAATGCATGAGTGCAACCATCAAGTTTAAAAAAAAGAAAGATAAAAATGTATACAGTGCTTCCTGCTCTAAGATTTCTTATCAGTAAAGTCAGTTTGTTTTGGATATCCATTAAATTTTACTGTTCAAAGATTAGACAGATTTACCAGTACTTAAAACAATGTTCAATTACCGGTACAGAAAAATGTCTATACAGAAGAGTACCACAATAGAACAGCCTATACAGAAAGTACCATAACAAAATAGCCTATACAGAACAGTACCTCAACAAAATAGCCTATACAGAAATGTACCATAGCAAAATAGCCTATACAGAAATGTACCACAACAAAATAACCTGTATAGACAGTACCACAACAAAATAGCCTGTATAGAAATGTACCACAACAAAATAGCCTATACAGAACAGTACCACAACAAAATAGCCTGTAAAGAACAGAACCACAACAAAAAAGCCTGTACTGAAAAGTGCCACAACAAAATATACTATACAGAAAAGTACCTAAACAAAATAGCCTATACAGAAATGTACCACAACAAAATAGCCTGTACAGAACAGTACCACAACAAAATAGCCTATACAGAACAGTACCACAACAAAATAGCCTATGCAGAATTGTACAGCAGAAGATTAGAATGCTTTGCCATCCTAGAAATACTTGCAAAGTAATAGAAATTTCCAGTATCATTGCATTGAAGATTAGAGATTAGCACATAGCTTAAAAAAATACGTAGAACAAATACACCAGGATAAAACTGTCAAACATGTTCTACAATAAATAAAAATAAATATTGAGGAACAAAAGTGTTATTTGGTGAAATTTAAGAGAGAAAAATGGCAAAATATCCCAATTCTTTACAGAGATAAATAAATATATGAATACATGTTTTGACACCTTTTGTTTGTAGGATTTGACATATGTCAGAAGCTGTTTTTTGGGGGGTTTTTTTTTGGGGGGGGGGGTTATTTATTACATTCATGATAAACAGTACATTGCTTTGTCGTGTTGCTATCCAAATTGATACTGTGTTGAGTTTCTGCTTACTAGCCAAATTTTACATTAGTTACAGTACAGGTTTTCTATGTGTTCTAGACATACTATGTACAGTACAGGTTTTCTATGTGTTCTAGATATACTCTGTACAGTACAGGTTTTCTATGTGTTCTAGATATACTATATACAGTACAGGTTTTCTATGTGTTCTAGATATACTTTACACAGTACAGGTTTTCTATGTGTTCTAAATATACTATGTACAGTACAGGTTTTCTATGTGTTCTAGATATACTATGTACAGTACAGGTTTTCTATGTGTTCTAGATATACTATGTACAGTACAGGTTTTCTGTGTGTTTCTATGTGTTCTAGATATACTATCTATAGTACAGGTTTTCTATGTGTTCTAGATATACTCTGTACAGTACAGGTTTTCTATGTGTTCTAGATATACTCTGTACAGTACAGGTTTTCTATGTGTTATAGATATACTATATATAGTACAGGTTTTCTACATGTTCTAGATATACTATGTACAGTACAGGATTTCTATATGTTATAGATATACTAAGTACAGTACAGGTTTTCTATGTGTTCTAGATATACTTTATACAGTACAGGTTTTCTATGTGTTCTAGATATACTATGTACAGTACAGGTTTTCTGTGTGATTCTATGTGTTCTAGATATACTTTATACAGTACAGGTTTTCTATGTGTTCTATATATACTATGTACAGTACAGGTTTTCTATGTGTTCTATATATACTATGTACAGTACAGGTTTTCTATATGTTCTAGATATACTATATATAGTACATGTTTTCTATGTGTTTAAGATATACTATATATATAGTACATGTATACCAGGATTTTTTAAGGTGCTTGTAAGTAGATATGGAAGGTTATCTTCCAAAAGAAAACACTTTCACACAGTTACAGCTATTTTCATATGTTTGAAGCATGATAGTTTTATACTATTCTGAATTATTTATGTACGTGAAATGTTTATATACACAACTTTTTATGGTATGCATATTTTTATTATTTGAAGAGTGCTGTAGTTTCTTTGGGTGATTTTCTGAAGGCATTGGACAAAGCAGTGGAAAGACAGTTTAAAGAAAGAGCTGATTTATGTAAAGACTAAACACTGGTGATAAAGCTGATGTCTGTGGAAGTTATTTATTTGTATCAATTATTAATTGTTAAATATGATGCAGCACTTGACACAGTGCTTCATTATCATGCTCACTAGCACTGTAATCAGCGATTAGATTTTCAGCCTGTGTATTTGTCTGTAAACTATCATGTACAAGGTTTAGATTTTCATTAAGAAGTTTTTATTTATAAAGATGTAGTCAGTTCATCATGAAACTTGGTACAAGTACACAAGTATATTATGTTCTGAATGTGAAGAATTATATATAAGTAAACTATTCAGACTTCAAACCTATAGAATTTGCAATGAGAGCTTGACTGAGATTAAAGAAATGGAAACATATCTCCTCGCACAGTACTTGCTTTCCCATCACAAACTATTACATGAAATCTTTCCAGACCCATGTTCTTCCCATTCTTCCATCCCATAAAATAACATATATTTGCATGTACTTGTAGATTGGAAATCTCATTTCAGGTTTGTTATAATATATTGAAAAAATTAGTCATATCATTGAGTTTTGACCCAGATTTTTATTTTCACCAAAATGATTTTATTTCATTTCAAATATTTTATTGAATAAATAAAGGAATTGGATAACAGGCTATGCCTATGTATATTGAATCAATAATTATCAGCAGATATGAACAAAATATAATGTCATGTATACCATCATATAATGTTTGGCATGTAAACCTTTCATACACTATTAAAACATTTTGTTGCATTTTAGTGCACCTCTGCATTTGTTATTTCAGTGTTCTCCCTGTAACAGCCTAGTAAGGTTTTGGATCTAAATGAAAGACTGCTATACACATTATTATTTTAAAATGTCTTCCCATATTATGGCTATTTTATTAATTGGCTTTTGTTTACTTTTTTCTATACTTATCTAAAACTAAGACTGAACAGGCTAGTGAATATCCCTCCTAAGGTATCATTATTGTTTTTATCTTATTCAAACAAGGAAATAAAACTTCCGAAGACAAATTGCATAGGACTAGGGATCTCACACTACATCTTGTGGGGTCTAGGACATAAGCCCCCTGGACAAAAGCCTTATATTGTCTTAAAAAGAAACAACAAAAGGTTAAAATGTTAACAATTTAATTATTGAAGCACTGTAATATTCAACAAGAGATAAAAATACAATATAATTAATTGATTATACTATTCATCTAAACTTTAAAACTTAGACTTAAATAAAATTTCAAAACAAAATAAATGTTTAAACCTTACAATTCTGGTATTTATACATTTTTATATTAATCCACATAGTATAAGTTGCAAAAATATTAAATTTCAAATTTTACACTTGCAGTATTGATAGAAATATTATTCATAATTGATAAAATAATTTCTCATGGGGGGGAGCTTTTGTCCTGTGTTTATTTTAAGCTTGTATAATACCATCATCTATAAAGTGGTTGTGCAATTTTTGTTTCTAGTTCTCAATGAATCTTTTTAGGGAATCATATCAGGTTTGTTAGAGCCTGTCAGAAGTCTTCCATCTTCACCTACATATACTTATCTTGTCTTAAAAAATGCATTATATGGAGATTAAATTACACATTGTCAATGACTTTGCAATAAATTGTTATTATTGTATGACTTTATGTTTTCATAATTGTAAGAATGATTTTAAGTGCTATTAAATAAAGAAAAAAAATGTGTTCATATTTCCCACTTTGTGTATCATTAAAAAGTATTCAGTATTCATTTTTTTTTCAAGATAAACTAAATTTATGAGCAACTTGGGTGTTTCTAGAAAAGCAGAGGACACTTACCCTACTGGTGCAACTGGTCCATGCTCCCAGTTCTTAGTGGAGTCCGATTGCTCATTTGAAATTTGTTACTTTGGTGTGTATGTCTGTTTTCCATGTCTGGTCTTTGTCCCTGGATTACATTATTTTGATTACCGCTGTAACCTTGCTTCCCTTGATTACTCTTGCAAAAACATTGTATATTTAGTCTTTGCCTGTCTGTCTGTTCATAGTTACTTTGTGCCCATTCAACAACTTGAGAACAACTTCATATTGAATCAGAAATATTTCTGACCAGTCGTTCATAGATCTTCCAAGATTAATACATTTTAGTAAACCCAGCATTTTCTTAAGAGTCTAATCCATATTGTGTTTAGTGTCTACTTCAAAGCGGTACATGCATAAAGTTAGCACTACCACCTCTTATAATGATGTACCAAATTAAAATGAAGAAGATTAATTTTATGTATTTACCATTGGCTCTAGAAAGAAAAAGCAAAGAGAACTTATTGGATCAAGAATCTACGAACTAAGACTAGACCAGGAAAACTGGCAAAATACACATAAAGATTTAGAATGAATGAGTGAGGTTTTATATCATATCAGAAAATTCAATTTGATACCACAGAAAAGAATTATTTTATGTACATAATTTTTATGTTGTAAATAAATTGTCAAATTGAAGTGTGTAAACATATATAATTATGTATAACATTTATATGAGTCAAATCAGAGACCTGACCCTTTGGAGTATTAAGAATTCCATAATTGAACAACTATATTTATAGAAACAATATAATACCAGATTGTTAATAAGATGTACTTACAAAATAGTTATTGGACTGTTTATCAATGATCTTGAGCTTATATAATTATATTTAAGATCAGTGGATTTTTGCAAAAAAGTTCTGAAAATAATTATCATAGACTTATATTGATGTCTAATAAACATCTCTTTGAAAATTAATCAATATTATATTATTTAATCAAAGTGACATCTCTTGATTAAATTTCATTATCACTTTAACTGAACACTCTCAACTACTTTAACACTTTCCATATAATTAAATTTTCAGGTAAATTTCATTGGCTTGGAAATAGTTCATCACAATTAAGGGTGACATAGTTATAATTATAAAATTAAAAAAAAACAAATTTCAGAAATCAGTTGTTATTTTCATCACCATATGCATGTATGTTCATGAGCTAATAAGAAATAGTCTTTGAATTTGTAATTCTGTAATCTATTTATAACTATTAAATGAAGGTAGGCAAAAAATTTACTTGTTTATAGATATGGAGTATATGAAAGACTGTTTGAATAAAACAAAAAAAAATGATATTTATGATGTCATTTCAAGTAACAATTTTGTCAAAGGCAATAAAAGTGCATGGCATGGAAAATTGGTTAGAAATTAAATGTATTTTAAAAACATTTACAGGTAATTATCCATAAATAGGGAACAGTGTTGTATTGAATTATTTAGTATATTACAAGAGAATTTACTTCTTTGAGTGTTTTTAATTTTTCCTTCAAGATTTTTACTGTTTAATAAAATTGTACTTTTGAAACATTTTGACATTTATGGAAGTCCTACAAAGTCATGATTTAAACTGATGTGTGATGTTCTTTTTTTCTTACAAATATATACTCCAGAGTGGGGAAAAAACGTCATCTGAAAAGTAATTTATTAATATTGGTTGTTCATGATGTGTTTTGATTCCAAGGTGATATGTCAAGTCCACTCTTTCTGTCAGCTGTTCATCTATCCTGTATGTAGTTAAGATAGAAAAGTTTTTTTTATTTGTATATCAAAAAAGAAAACATGAAAAAATCAAGTTCAAACAAGGGTTTATATCAATAAACAAGCAAACATTTAGTTTTGGAACAAGAGGATTTTTTTCAGCAGGATTTTACGTTTTGGATTGAACAGCAATCTTTGTTTGTTGGGGTTATCTCCCGTGAATAAAGAAATAGTCCATTGACAGATGGCATGATGTTACTTTTCTTGGGAAATAACAACAAAAGATGCATTATCAAAGAACAATCTTTTAAAAAATCTATAAATATTGCATATAAATAATACAAATAGTAAAAGTAAGTCCAACGCGCAATAACACAGTAAGGATAGTTGACATATCACCTTGGAATCAAAATGGTGGACTGTCAAATTTTCGATACGACAACATGAAGAGGCGAAAAAATACATAATATCTTTGACAGTAAGGGTAAGTGCTGTATTTACATGCCATATAGAATCGGCTGATTTGTATTCAGTTGGCTTTTTGACAGTACAGTATCTTGAAATGTCCACAACTGCGACAAGCTAGGGTATGACAGTGTCAGTGGTAGTGGTACAGTCTCAAAAATATATATGTGCATTGTTCGTCCCCTATATGCCACTAAGAAATATGCTTATGTTTAAGGTGGTTTGTCTCTTGTACCATTTTTCCAAAAACATTTTTTTATATGGAGTTTTCATTGCTTACATGAGCGAGCACCGTGAGCATAACCAACCCCCAGCCTCTAGTCTAGGACTAGGACACAAAACTCAAATTCAAAAAGGGGGAGGGTCGGATAAGAAATTTTTGGGCAAAGCGCAATATTTATTTATATTTCAACAGCAAGTGAATTAAAAATCTGCCTTGTCAAATAATGGGGGGAAATGTAGAATCATTTTTAATTTTTTTTTCAATAAATGAATATTATAAACATATTAATTTTTTTTTTCAAAAAATATTCCTGCCCCATCAGACTTACAAAATAATTGATGTTTGGTAACACTTCAATTTATCATTTTTTAACCCCTACATGCAGCCCTAGATTTAGATGGTCTAATTAACTTGTAAAGATACCAGAAGTATTAATGAATTTGTAAAGATTCCAGAAGTATTACAGTTCTCGTTCAGATGGTGGGAATATTTTGCACATATCATGTGACATACAAAAAATTGTATACAAAATTGGGACCCAACTGACAGGATATATGTATATTAAAAAAGAAAATGATTGCCTTTCATATCTTAGAAAACCTAAGCTTGAAAACTTATGCTCCGATTTGAATAATACAATCAGAGTATTATTTTTTCCAAAGCAAGTTAGGTTCTTGACAAAGGCAACAGTTGAGGTACACGTACTTATACCCATGTTTTTTTCGAACTTTATGAAATCACATCAAATATTCTCTTGTTTTAATGAGTAGAAAAGAAAAGGGAAGACTCGAAAACTATTAGAAAAATGCAGCTATTTTTACTGAAACATGGGTTTTCACCTATTTAATTTTATTTGTTTGATTAAAGAAAACATTGAATTTTCTCTGTAAGGACAGTCAGTTTTTTTTATTTCAGGGTCATGACTTTTTTTTTCGCTGGGATATTGGAGAAGTTAAGGAAATTTAGATAGTACATGTAATAACCGTAGAGCTCACACCGCTTCACGGTGCTTGCTATTAGAGGATTGAAATTTGTCATACTATGGAGTAGGCATTGCATATTTAACCGTAAGAGACCATGAGCCTCACCATACTTGAAATTACATATTATTCAAATGTTGTATGTAAGTCTCTTCACGTGACTGTAGTTTCACGAGAATGGGTCCAAGTCTACCATTCAAATTTATGGATTTTATTTGTCTTTTTTACAGGCCTTTGATTTCAAGTATTAAAAGCCAAAAATCTTTCTCTGGTAAAAATAGTGATAAAAATGACAAAAATTCGTTCTACATGATAAAATGTGAAGGCAGGCAATAGATAGAGGATTTTGCATTGTAATGCAGTACTCTTGAGATCCCAGAAGTAAACGACAGGTCTCAAGTTACTTGAGAAAAACAGTGAGAAATGACTTCTCTTTCAGAGAGACAATAGGGAGAAGTGGACGCCTGCTCACATCATTTACTAATGTTTTTTTTTTTTTTTTAATTATATGTTGTATGCTTCTTAAAATCACACAATATATAAACAGGCATTTTTATATGTTTATTTTCTTTCATTG
The DNA here is from genome assembly GCA_037379345.1 of Perna viridis. Lineage (NCBI taxonomy): Eukaryota > Metazoa > Mollusca > Bivalvia > Mytilida > Mytilidae > Perna > Perna viridis. The sequence goes on along the minus strand of CM074515.1, from coordinate 39,626,271 downwards.
AGGTAAACGTTTCTGTTTTTTTTTAAGCTACAATGTGCATGTGTAAGAAACTAAATATTTTGGACAAAATGAAATCAGCCTGCTGACTGAATGATTGGCTGTATATTCATAAAATTGAATTTTAATCTATACCTCTGCAAGGATTTATATATAGCAAGGATTGGACTCTAGCACAATTTTACATTGCACAATAACAAATATGTTGCGTGGGGTGATATACAGTGAGATTACCCATGATGCATTTTGTTGATGCTGAGCGTGCCCTCTTAATGGCGGATGATTTCCATTGCTTCAACATTTTATCACCATAAGTGTAGGTATTCTGACCCATATGGTTTGAAAAACAAATTAAAATATCCCACCGAAAGTTGCTTCCAGACTTTTTCAATGTTTTGTTTTGATCAGTACGTCGATATTCGAGACCTTAATCTCCATCAAATTTTCAACCTGGTCCCACCTTCGAAGGCGTACTTCCTTCCTCATTAAAAATTCAAGCTCCTTTTTCCAAACCAGATCAATTGTCATGGTTATATTAATGTTTATACAAGCCTTTCTTTTGACTCCTGACTGCGTAACCCTACCTTCGAGGGTGGTCACCGTCCTCATTTAAAATTTAAACTCCTTAAAAATCCGATCAATCATAAAATTTATTTCAAATTGAGCACAAATGGTCCGAGGGTGTATATCAGAAATCTTGTTGCTGTAGCCTCCCATTCTTGTGTGATATCAACGTTTTTATTTGACCAACTGTTGATATAAAAAAATGGCGGCCAGAGTCGTGCCCTCGAGAAAGGCATTTCTTCCTAAATTAAAGTTCTAACTCCTTCAAAATCCAAACGATCATCATAAAATTTGCTTTAAATTGATTAAAATGGTCTGTGTATATAAGGATGTTTATAGTTGTAGCTTCCCCTGCTTTTGTAATATAAATGTTTTATATGACCTAATGTTGACTGTATAGGCAACAAGTAGCTGTGGCTAGTATACTGCAATCTCACCATGCGAGATAATGCGATAATTTACGAGATGCGAATCCTTCTATATTTAACTCCTTGACCTCTACCCCTTACCAAATTTATTACAACAAAATTAATTTATATGATTAAGTAAAGCAAAGCTTCTTGTAATGCATTGTCCAGTAGTTCAAACATATTTCATTGCAAATAAAGCAGTAGGATTGGACACAAGTGAAATCCCACTTATGAAGTCCTCTCCCGATACAATTGTCCAATTGATGTCTTTTTGGCAGCACTGGAAAATTTCAGGGAGTGACATTCAGTTGGAATTTTCATTTTGTTTTGTTTTGTTTTTCCAGGTCCCACTTAACCAATGATTTCTTGTTCAAAATATCCAGTCTCTCAATAAAAGTTGATCTGACAAGAGTATCAATAATCGAGTTATAAATTTTTTACTGACAAATCAAGACAAAATTTATTGATGCATATTGTAGCAGTGGGTACGAACTTGTCTCAAGCTTTAGAAATGTTCCATTGAAATGAAAAATTTCCTGTTCAGTTGTGAAACAAGAAGATAAAAAGAAATGCTTTGGGTTTTCTACCAAATTATCAATAGAAATAAATTTAACCGAAGTCCCATGAAACTGTGTGAAAATTAGCATGTTTTGTAAGGAATGATATGAACAATAAAACAATTAAATCCAGATCGGTAGTTGGATTTCAAAACGTTCTACAATGAAAATTCCAGTATGGAAAATGAAACTGGGACGAGACTTTCAAACCTATTTAAAATATAAATACATGATTTCCAAGATTGTGAAGGTAAGAAAGGATGTTTCTGGTAACGTTTTGTTAGGCATAGTCCAACAAAAAAAACAAGAATATTTGAAAGTCAATCTTCTTCCTACCTTTTGCAGGACAAATATTCTAGTGGACCTGACCTGTTACAGCATAAATGCCAATGGCAAAGAGATAATGATTGCCTTTTCTATCTTATAAAAACTATGCTTAGATTTGGATAATACAGTCATAGCTATATTTTATCTATGGCAAGCTCTATTATTGAACAACCTGTGGAACAGTAGAGAAAGATACATGTATACAGCTGAATTGAATGACATATAAACAGATCATATTTATTATTACTTAGAAGAAGTCCTGACCTTAGGTCATTTTATATGCAAACTGAAAGTAAAAAAATTAAAATTGTAAATTTCCAATGTGAAAAACAGACAAAGGTTCCTTTCTGCAAAGTCATTCTGGCATTTGATTTAAAAAAAAAAAGATGTGGTATGATTGCCAATGAGACAGTCATCCGTCAAATACCAAGTAACAAACAAACTTCTTCAGGTCACCACATTGTCTTCAATGATGTGCTAAATTCATACCATAAAGCAATCTGTAAAAGACCCCAAAATCAAAAACACTAGTCTTAAAGACAAAATCCACCTACCGGTAATCTATACAAAAAAAATAAAACAAATAACAATGAACATAAAAAAAGGACAATTATATGACTACAGGTTCCTAGCTTGGGACAGGCACATAAAGTACAAAAATGTATGTGGCTGGGTTAAACATGTTTGTGAGCGTTTAACCCTCCCCTAACTTTGGAAAATACAACAATGGAACTAAAAAATATGTCAAATTCGGATTTAAGTTTTGTGTGATAAATTGAATGTGTGTTATGTCAAATGTGTCATATTGGATTTTTACCACAATGGGGCCCACAGAGATGAATTCTATCTCGATGATATTTAGTTGCAATCATCTTGACTCCCAATGGATGGATTGATTTTGAATCTGGTACATATATTTGGCTCTACAAAGGTGAGGGTTTTGGTTCATAGCATGTTCATGTTTATTGGTAATCTGAACTTTATTTCTTGAGGATGCTTACCCTACAGTAGGCTACTGGTGCACCTGGTCAATGCTTTCAGTTTTTAGTGGAGTCTGAGTTGCTCATTTGCTTTTGTTACTTTGTATGTATGATTTTAGTTACTTTATGTTCTTTGTTGTGTATGTCTGTTTTCCATGTCTGGTCTTCGTCCCTAGATTGCATTCTTTTGATTTCTGTAGAATCTTGGTTCCCTTGATTACTCTTTTGATCTTCTTGATGGATATTTTTTTTATCTCTCCTACCTAAAATGTACAATGCATTGGTAGTGATTGTGTCATCATCAGATTTTCTTAAGAGTTTTGAATGAAAATTTGGTCACACACCAACTACTAGTTTCGTACAATAAAATAATTAAAAAGGTAATAATTTGTTTACCGATAAACAGAATAAAAGTTGTTTTTGATTTAAATACTGACAATATCATGTGGAATTATCCTATTTTAGTCCTGTCTCTTTATACATTGTACCTATCCAATTACAAAGGTACATGCTCTGTACTTAATTAGTATATTAACACATCAGGAATACCATATTTATTTTCTCATTATGGACAAACATGATTTATTGATTTATATGTTTAAGATTTTACTGTGAGTCACCTGGACAAATTCTAAGGGTACAAAAATGATTTTTCTATACTAGTAATAATAATTACAAGGAGTACATGTACCTTTATCTATACAAAGTTGTTTTGTGAGTATAACTTACTTCTTACATGTATTTACTTTCACATTTAAGAGGTGTGGGATTTGTATTTACCATAAAATTTGTATTATTTTAGTTCTTATGGTTTGGATACAAAATACACTTTGATGTTATAATTTTTTTTTCTAATTTCTTGGGTCATTGAAAATTTTGATTTGCTTATATTTAAAATTTTTAATTTTTAAAGAAACAAGACACATCCTCTAAATTAAAAACCACATTGGTCTGTTCAGTCATTTGACAGATAAGATTTGGTAGGATTTTCTATGTTAAGTATGCATGTCTTTACAAGTGAAAATTTAGAGAACTGGCCTGCAGCGAATGATATTATTTGGCGAGAAAAGGCATAATTTGATGGCTTTTATTGCCATTTTCCCATGCTGGTGTATAATGAAAACAAAAAAAAAAAATTTGAATTTGATCAAAGTTAAATTTAGGGAAATAAAAAGGAATCCAGTGTCCATGTCATTTATAATGTCCTTAAAATGTACTTAATGCGGGGATTGGCATATGTACCATGCAAACATAAACTCAACTTTAATTCAGAATTTGTTTTTTTAGAAAATATTTAAAAAAATATGAAGCAAAACTTTGCTGATGGCATCAAGTTCTAGGAGTACTCCTTAGTCTGAATACATGTATATATTACACTTTGTATATGTATTTATATGTGATATAAACTTACTTCTCATCTTCTCATGAAAACTGGTTCAGTTTAGATGGGTACATTATGTATTTGGTTTACCCAGACTCATATACATGTAATTTTTTAAAAAGTACAACTGTATTTTCATGAGGCAGAGGAATCAAGAAAAATATGTCTGATTGATTGATTGTTGGGGTTTAACAATATTTCAGCTATATCCAGGCGAGAAGAAAAACGTGAGGCTTTGTTTTGCCATATTGTTTTTACCCTGCAATAAAAGAAGTGAAATTTTATTTGATTTATCCCATTTGTGTCATTTGGAGTTGCTCTCATATTTTGGGAACTGTGTTACACCAAATGCAGCAGCATGATTAAAAGACCAAATTAAAAGTATTATTTTGCATTATAAAAATACTAGCTCAAATTAAGTGTGTTTAGCCAGTGGAGCTTGGCATCAGTCTATTAACAGGTATTAATGTTAGTTGTAACTTGCTTCAGCCCTCAGAGTAAACCGTTTTAGTTAAATCTAGATGGTTTATTCATATGATGTAGTTGTCATATTAATTCCATATCTGTCACAAGTCTGGATAGTACCGTACTATTGTAGCCTTGAACTGCAGAGATTAATTTATAAGATAATATAAATAGCTTCTAATTTAGTTCTCCAACATTTGGTATTGTTCCAATAAACAGAGTTGAATTCATAAACTCTTTTATTTAAATATTGCTAATTGTATCTACTGGTAATGGCTTCAGGGTACTTCATAGTGTTATTTTGTTTCTTGGTCTTCTATTTTATAAAATGTGAGTACAGGTACACATACATTTGTATATACTCTTTTGGTGTGACCTCATTAAATGAATTAGTTATTGATACTTTACTTAACAACGTACTGTTATAAAAATTTAGGAACAAATGTACATCTAATATATATGTAAAGTAAGTTAAGATATGATCATGTTAAATTGGGCCAAAGTGCAGGGGTACAACTTTTATTGTACTTATAATTGAAGAGTTTTCTCTTCTTAAAAGTAAATGGATACTGACATACTCAAACTGATCATTATATTGTATTCACATGAATTTTGATAATATGCCAAAGTCATGAGCTTGTTCATCGGTAACTCAGACAAAGAAGTTTGTGTTGATATGTACATTGTAACTTTCTTCTCTATGAAAAGAATTTTTTGTTGCATGGCAGAAATAAGCACCTCCAACCTTAAGATATATATGTATTTACCCATGATTTTGTCTAACTCATGGTAAAATCGCTAAAATTACTGCCATGGCAGATGCCGAATGTTAAGCAGCAAAATATTTCAAACAAATCATTGAGAAGCATTTGAAACACTTTTAAAAAATGTGCAAAATTTTTTGATATCTTTTTTTTTTGTAGATAAGGGAAGATAATGGCACCATATGACACAGAATACCACCACCGATTTAGAGTAAATGGCTGGAGCTGCCCCATACATCCTCTTCAGGTTATTGCCTGGTTTGCTGTATTTTACTATTCCCTTATCTATTTTACCACCATGGTACCGGCTTTACCTACCAACTGGCAGCCAGCAGGATATATTGTATCCTTTTGTTAACAACAAAACTAAGTTGTTACCTTTTTTTTCAATTCATTTTTACAACCTGAGGCTGACATATTTAGTATTTCATGAAACATTCTAAGTGGTATAATTTTTATATGCACAACCCCAATTTGGTGTTTGTGGAACGCCACAACTGTCTTTTGTTGATGGTTTTCTATATACGCAGTACATTTCTCGTTATACACAGTACATTTTATGGTATGCCTAGTGTATTTCACATTATACATGGTCGTGGACTCATTATACGCGAAGCATATAACTTTATGTGCAGTATAACTGTCATTATATGTGTTGCATTTTTCAGTATATGCAATACAAAACTGGGTATACGCAGTACATTTTACTTTATACGTGGTACATATATCGTTATACGCAGTGCATTTTGCAATATACGCTGTACATTTCATGTTATACGCAGTACATTTTCAAATATGAGCAGTAGATTTCACAGTATGAGGAAAGACATTATACGCAGTATTTTACACCTTATTTGCAGTAGTTTCAACTTTATACATAGTACTTTGTTTTATATATGCAGTGGAAAATTCACTGGATATACGCAGTGCATTTGTCATTATACGCGGTTCTTTCAACATTATATGCAGTAGATATTTTGTTATGATGTGGATATATTACGTTATGAAGGTGTTCATGGGACTTTTCCATTTTTCACTTAAGTGGAATGATAGAGAAAATTTTCTGTCATAAAAAATTTGGTATGTGGCTTTATATAGATGAAGTATATCTTGTAAGTGATTTTTGATGCTCTCTGATGACAACATTCTGTACAATTAGGGGTATCAATAGCATGACAACACTTGCAACTTCATGTTGCTTTTACACTCATGAGTTATGACCTTTAAGAGTAATCAAGGGAACCAAGATTCTAGCAGAAATCAAAAGAACGCATTTAAGGTACAAAGACCAGACAGGGAAAACAGGCACGCACAACAAAGAACTTAAATTAGTACAAAAAGTCAAATTAGAATATTTTAATTTGATGAGAATCCTGCCATTTGATTGGTTTGTTGACAAAAATCAACATTGTTTCAATTGTATAAAATAACTTGCTATTTAGGCCATGCCCACCTTTTACGGAACTACTTTTTGTTTGTTAACATCTGAAACAACATTTTCAGTCACATTGTAATGTTGAAATGTTTTTGTGACAATAAATTATTAACTAACTTTATGTCCGCCCGATTTATGTCAAATTCCTGCTTTAATAATTGTGTCTTCAATTTTGGAAAATAACTGAACATTTGCCAGTGATGAAATGACAGCATCTTGCCGCTGATTTTAAAATGGCGACCAATTTGTTTACTAGAATTACTTCACGGTGGGAAGATTAAAGTTGCAATTTACTCTGTGTTAATAAAAGTGATGGATATTTAATATTTTTTAAATTTTTAATTAGAATATAATGAATGTATTCAATTTCTGATTAGTTTATACACTATAACCTAATTTGGGTTCGTTTACACTGAAACATAATCCGCTTCACAGATTATTCAGCGTAAATGGATCCAAATTAGGTTATAGCATATAAACTATTCAGAAATCGAATACATTCATTAAATAAACAAAATAATAAGTACAAAAAGTCAAAAGTTTATGAGCAACTCAGACTCCACTAAAAACTGGGAGCATGGTCCAGATGGGTGATACCTCTTACCTCTATAGAATATCCAAACAATGTAGCACTGTAACAACTTACTATCACTTTTTTAGCAAAACAAAGGAGCAGCAGGAAAATGCAATTAACTATTAATTAGAATATAAGTTAAAACATGAAGTGCAATTACATGTTTAGAAAAAATTCAAGAGACAATAATAGTTCCTAAATAGAACCAGAATAATATGTGCATTTGTTGTAGGCCCTTTTGTTTTTCTTAACTTTTCTAAGGTAACTGGAATAGCTCTACTATCACATGTAGTTTCTCACATAGTGGCCAGTTCAATAAATCCTGCTGATCCAGCTGTTATACAAAAAAATAACAAAAGCCAGGCTAGATTTGACAGGAAGAAACATCGACATGTGATAGAAAACATGCATTGTTATATCTGTGAAGTAGATGTGTAAGTACATGTCAAGTCAGTTAGTAAATTTCCATTTCGACTCACCCAAGTAAAATTTCACTTGCCAGCTTGGTTTATGTACTTAATGTTCAGTATTGTTCTGGGTCATTAAAATATTGCTGGAAAATCACTTGCCACCTTGGCTAGTGCTCAAATTTTACCAATAGCCAATTGAAATTTTTACTTGTTTGTGCTTTGGCGAGTTGGCCAGTGGATGTTATACACACTGTCTAAAAGGATCTTTGATATTGATACTGTTTAATGTAAACTGATTCTTTTCTGGTTGTTGTTAATTACTGCTTATTTAAATTTCAGTGGGAACAAATCAAAACATTGTAGTGCCTGTAACAAATGTGTGTCAGATTTTGATCATCATTGTAAATGGTTAAACAACTGTGTCGGTGGCAGGAACTATAAGTAAGTTGTTAAGCAGAATTATTTTATTTTGTTACTCTAGACTCCTATACCGCTGATTATTTTGATCATGTCTTGTCTATGCTCTCAATAATACTTTCTATTCTTCTGTCTTTAAAAAAACATTAATATTTACTTGTTGCTTTCAAATATGCAGACCCTGTTGATTTACATGTACAAGTTAATTGGTCAATATCACTGTGGGACTTATGTATTCTTCATTATCTTCATATGCATCCACATCTGTATATGAATTTTGACCTGCATTCATACTTATTTATTTCTGAGGAAAAATTTATTTGCTAGCAATAATATGCAAACTATTATTTTGCAGTCTCTTTTCAGTCCTTTTGATATCAAAAAATTACATGTACCAGTACATATTTTCTGAAATGTTTGAAGATCCTACTGATGAAGGTTGAAGTACCAAATTTTCAAATGAAAATAATCTTTTTAACAAATGTTTCAATATTGATCTGAACTGTTATAATGCAGTGTTTTAGGTTTTTTGAAAACATAATTTTCCACTGTAAAACTTGAAAAATGAAAGTTAACTTGCCTTTAATAAAGGTCTGTTTTCCATAAAATGATACATGAAGCCTTTCAGAAATCAGAGTTTTCTACTCGCCTTGTTGGGAAAGTGGAACATCACACATAAAATTGACTTTCTGCAGGTGACAGGAAAGACTGCCATGAGCCAAAAGATAAAAAAGGAAGCCATGAGCCAAAAGATAAAAAAGGAAAACCTTTACATTAATTTTCATTACGTCTCACATATAATAAATATCATAGCTATTTTGCTAGTATGAAGTATGTAATTATGCATTCTTGTTCCTTACTTTTTGTGTAAAGAGGCCCTGCTTATCAGGGATGGATAGAACATGCTGTTTTTGTACATAATTGATTAGTTTCCACAAAATAATTTTTGCTTCCCCTGATAAGGTTTATGTATTTGCGCAGTTGGCAGGATTTTTAACACGAAATTTAATTGCAGGTCAATGGCTAAGATCACTCTCAATTCTGATTGATAGTTTTTATTTTCAGTTGGTTTCTGTCAGTATTAGTGACTGGAATGATTGGTGTTCTGTTGGTGTTTATTGTGTGTATGGTAGAGTTTATTGCTTACTTTACAGACAAAGATGATGGCAAAATACTGTATCCATATATAAGTAGGTACTTTTGAAAATGATAAAAAAGAAACTCTCTTTATTAAGTGCTAATCCAAAGGCCTTTTAGTGTAAAAATATAATTTTATGATAATTTTATAAGCTGATTCTGGTTTCACAAGGGCACTGAGGGCTATGAGGAAAACCACCAAAACTTGTGAAATTAGTTAAATCCCAAATCTATGGATGCTTCTTGGAAACCTTTGTACTTCCTGTCAATGCTAGGCCAATTGGGATCCTTATGCATTTGAAATGTGTGTTTTACTGCAGGCTTGAGGTGTTTATATGCTTGATTTATACTATATAACAAAAATTTACGGTGACTTGTTTAGGATATCATCAAAATACAATTTTTTGTCAACCAAAATCAGTTTTTTAATTCATTGAATTGTTTAAATTACATTGTATATGTGCAAGAAGTAACACTGACCATGTACCAGTATATTCAGAGCAAAATATAATTAATTGTGAGGCATTTGAATTGTTTTTCCCAGACAGTAATGTAAATTATAAGCAATGACCTCTGTTTTTTTTTTTTAACTCCTTTTGAGATATTTTGCACACCTACTTAGTTTTCAATCAAATAAATGTAAATTAGCCTGAGATGAGACTTGTTACATTATTGATTATTCAGTTAGAACTGGGATATCATTGGGGTAACACTAACAAAAGTTAACTAGCCCTTGTTGTCACTGAAAATACAACCAAAATACATTGTATGTGCTGAATCAAAACATTTCTACTTTGTTACATGAATATGGTAGGTTTATTTTTAATTTATATGTAAAACAGTAGAGAAAAAACAGGTTTTGTCCCAAAACATGTTCGTAATACTTTAAAACAAAATTATAACATTTTTCTTAGTTAAATTTCTTAGATAATTAGTGTTTAAAAATTAACCTGAAGATGTAGGTCAGTTGTATAATCTATATGTCTTCCCATTTTCTGATTGAAGAAGCAATGTTTGAAAAACAGTTTGTAATTAAAGCTGAAAAATCCATAAAAGCTTTTAGTAATATCAGTGGGATTAATAATAGATGTGGTTGATTATATTAAGAAAACTTCAAATAAATCTTAGATAAAGAATATTAAAGGTTAACACTGACTTATAGTAATTAGAGTTGAGAACACTTAGAATATAGAAAACGGGATAAATCTTCCCTTTTTCTATACTTTGCACCCAGGACCAGTCTTGGGTATCCTCTGGTCTATGAGGCCCTCTATTACACTTTTGATTTTTTACTGAAAATAATTAAACAGCCTCTCATATTTAGTATTTATAGAGGATACTTGAAAGAACCTCTAAGCCTTATGTTTTTTTTAACTAAAACAAGTTGCATGGGACCATTAAATACAGTTGAAGTTGCACTACTTTCATGAGTTATGGCTAATTTTTCCTTTGAAATTTAGAATGTAGTGGTACCTGTAGTAATTAATGATTTTTTATTTTCAGAAAAATGGAGTGCAAGAGGATCAGGTAGATATTCATAAAATCAGTTAGTGATAGTCAGGATAGTAAATGCTCTTTTAGACCTTCTTTTCCATTTGTGGGCACAGGTTATGAATTATGTTTTGAATGTGATTTCTTCAATTTTGGTAGATAGACACTTTAACATCATTGCTTTCAGTTTTATTGTTATGGAATGATTTATATAAAACACTAAAAAAAGGAAATGTACCATATGCTTTTGAGCAGCTGTTCACATATATTTTGTCTATAAATATACCAAATAGAGAGTATACATTATGCTTTGGCAGTTTGCCTTTTCCTTTTGTGAAATCTATCAGAGAAATTTCATGATATTTGAAGTAGGGTACCTACTAAGAAAAGATTGTAATTGTATGTAATTATTTTTTAATATTTTGAATCGCTTTGAAAGAGCTCATGTAAATTTTCCTAATGATCAAATTGAAATTTTACTATATAAAGTTATTGAGTAGATTATGAACTGATATTGATTCGAAACTTTTAATTGCAAATTTCAGACACAAACATGACATCAATTTCACCAGGTGAGTAGAATGTTATTGATCTGTTTCCATTAAAATCTTAGATTTATTGGCTCAGATCTTAATAATTGATCTGTAGCCTGGTTTATTATCTGGTACCTGTTCTCGTAAACATAAAATAATAGGCAGTGAGTTAGAAAACTGTTTTCATTAAAGAAATATAGTTGATATTTTATATTTCCTTATTTAGAATTTATATGTATTTTTATTGACAGTAATTACTATTGTTAATGACTTTGTGATAATAATGTGTTCATGTTTATGATAGAAAAAATACAGAGTGCTCTTGGAAGCTGGACAACACTTTTGGGAATGTGATGACTAAGTGCTATTCATTTTTTAATTAAAAAAAAGTCTGCCAATGTCAGAAGCATTGAAAAAAAGAAATAAGATTAAAAAAAAACAGTCATGGACTAGAAAATAAAAGTATATGTGCAACTTAGACAGCTTCCTAAACCAGGAGCTGGTACCAAAAGCATCAGTAGTGATAATGATAAGTTAAATTCATCGTTTTGGGTTTTTTTTCAGAGTTTAAAATCATGCATATAAAAATACCAAATGACGGTGGTTGGGCAGCATTACTTGGTATCACAGCTTTCTTACTCTTGGCATCTCTGGCATTACTGATTCATTTGTTTGCATTCCACTGTTACCTAAGTAAGTACAGGTTATGTTAACAAAACACAAATAAAGTAGAAAATTAGAGTGAGAAAAAATAGACAATTTCTTCTTTCATTGCAGTGTTTTTTTATATTTGTGTTTAGTAGTGTTCATGCCTAATAACATTGTTTTTTTAAATGAAGAAATAATAAATTATGATTCTTATGGCTTGCAACATAGAACAAATATTGCATAACTTAATGATCTGAAAGATAACAAAATATATATAAACAGTTAAACTATATCTATTGCTTAGATCATTCTCTGCATTCATGAATTCTTTCTGATGAAATTTATATACATTAAGGTTCTATTTATTGTTATATTAGTACAGTTTCAGATTCAATTTATTGCAGTGTACAACAAAATGACGACCTATGATTACATAGTAAAACAAAGAGAGAAGGAAGTAGAGGCGGTTAAACCTCCTATCACCTCGAGTAGGAGGAAAAAGTTACCTGTAAGTCTTTGAAATTAGCCACAAGTCCAAACCATCAAAATAATAATTAAAAAATTTATACACCCACTGCAAATTTTACAGCTATACTTACTGCCATTGTTTTAAACATACTGTGTCCAGACAATTACTCTAGTATATGTGTTCATATCGTTATGATATTGTACCAGGTGCCATACACCTAAAGGAAGGCTGGGATTGATTTTGGAGGTTGGGACATGAGCTGTTTAGGAATAAAGAGTTTGAAACAAACATTTTCATGATGTCCAGACAATAATAAGAGTAAAAGCCAATTGATCTCTTTAAAATTATAACACAAGGTGCCATAAATCTAAAGGAAGGCTGTGATTGATTTGAGAGGTTATGACTAGAACCATATTAGAATGAAGGGCTACTTTGATTCTGGTCAATTTCTTATCCTATCTTTAATCCGAATCAAAATTCACAGCTATACCAAGCTCAACCTTGAATGGTTTGTCCATACCTGTTCTAAAACTACATGGTTGTATCAAGCTTCACGATGAAAGCATTTTATTTAATTAGTATAAAAATATAACGAAAAAAATATAAAAATAGGTAGAAATGAGTGAAAAGCTGGATTTAGATGAAAAGCAGTATGTTTAAAATTCTAGTGTAAACAGGAAGTTTTTAGGAGATTCTGTGCATCAGACAGATATTTAATTTTTTTTTTCACAGTTGAATAGAGTTGGACCAAGAGGTTCCAGAAAAATAGTAAAGTAAGTTTTAACTATATGAAAAGCGTTAATATCAGTAGATGGTAATTTTTGAATACAGTCGAACTTCACTTGCTCGAACTGGGATGGGTTGAACACCCGGGATTTCTCAAACACAATTCAAAGTACAAAAATTTTCTCCTATGTAATCAATATAAATAACCATGGATTTCTCAAACACTCGAACCGACTAGTCGGTCCATTCAGTAGTAAATCTTAGAGAATAACCCTCACTAACTCGAACTCGTCAGCCATTTTGTCAGCGTGGGTAATAAAAGGTGTAAAAAACTGAAACCCTATCATTAATCAGTGTCATTTCAGTTAATTACAGGTAATATTCAAGTTGTCACTAATTAGGTAGTTTTGATCTAAACATAGTACTGATTGAAGTTTGAGAATGTTCCGAAGTCGGTATAATGAAAGCATGAAAGAAATTCAGATGAAAACAAATTATTGACCGAGGAACTTGAACTCTGACGTTTTTAAAAGCGAACACATCATTTTGAATGTCCACAAATCAACATAATCTTCCGAAAGCGAATGAAAAAGATCCATGAACTAAACAACTTCATAGGAAGTAAGCAATTTCTAACAATAAAGTCGAACTCTGAGCAGCAACAAAAAAATCCAGAAATATACGAACTTCAATTTCCCAATAACTCAAACACATTTCAATGGTCCCTTGGTGTTTTAGCTACTGAGGTTTGACTGTATATAACACAGTAACAACCATTGGTCAGCCTTCATTGTTTTTAAATCTCAAACAATTATTGCATTGAAAAGAAATTTGAATTGTTGATTACGCATACTGTGAAGGTCCTTTCAATTGTGGAAATAAGTGGTTTGGTTCAATTAAGTTGGTTTGTGAGGTATTGAATATCTATCTTGCGGACAAAAATTGGTATTTCTCTTCGTTTTATTTATATGCCCATCAGTAGTATACAGCTGTTCTTCCGTCCATGATGCTTTATATTTTAACTCCAAAAAGCTTCAAATCATTTACATAAAACTGTGGCCAATTATTCATATTGATGGAGGAAAGCTTTTTATGTTTACCATTACATTAATTTTGAATCTTTCGTTTTTATAGGACTTTTTGTATTTGAAAAAACAGGGTAGGTTTCTGTTTTGAGGTTCTAACTGAAAAATGCTCCAAAATTTTTGGGTATTCTTTTTACCCATGGTCTTTGGCTCCCACTTGTTTTCTATAAAATTTATTTCAGGTTTTTGATTGGTGTGACTTTTTCATAAAAGATTGGGTTGGTTTTTCAGGTTTTCATGCTTTTACTGAAAAAAAACACTTTCAGCAAATGCCATGAAAGATATTATTTATATCAATGGGCATAGGCTCCCTTAGATTTTCTTCAAAATTTCAATTTCAAGCTTTCGAATTTTGGCATTTTTTCATATTGGTATCTATGATAATTGATAGGCTTTCAGAGAATTCACTGGGTAAAAAGTTACAAATGCAGAAAATTTAAAAGCGTTTAAGTGTTTGTTGCCAATATGGCTTGAAATGGAAACAAGTGAAATACAATACCCTAAAAATGCATTTATGAAATTTGATATAAATTAAAGGACAAAGACAGTTTATAGACAAGACACACAGAAAAAGTAACAAAAAGTTATTAATCACAAAATGAAAACAATGACCACAATATTGTTTGAAAAAAAATCTGAACTTTCATTTTGTTTTTATTTAAATTTTTTTGATAGTAGGGTTACTAGCTTTTTGAGTGACACTACATACAATTGTATTGTAGAAAATCATCCTTCAAAGATGAAAGAGAGTATAAACAACAAGAGGATACATCTGGGGAGACACCTCCGCCTTCAGCGAGCCCTGTTAGACAGATGGAAACTAATAATAATGTATGTAGTATTTTATAATTATGCGGAAATAGTGTTAATATGAAGTTTAAAGCTTTAAAATTTTGGAGCAAATAAGCTATTTTACTGTATACAGATTAAAAAAAAGTTCTATACCATCTGATAATGTACCACTTGATATTTTCATGTCACTTATGTGATTGTATGAATATATGTATTTCTTACTGATGAAGATTGATTGAATTAGAAGACTGGACATCAAACTGATGAACCCTGATATATAATAAAATTATTGCATTTATTTCAGCAGTTTAGATTTTTTTTCACAGTATCATGTAGTATTGCTATGATTTACAATGTTACTAAAATTATATGATTTGTTTTAATGAAAATGATTTTTAAGCTTAAAATTTAGAAGTTTAGAAAAAAAGTGTTTATTGCAGGCACAAAAAGTTAACAGGGATGGCAGTCTGAGGAAAACACCACTTGCATCAATAGATCATGAAGTCACAGTTAAAAAAGTGAAAAGAAAGAAGAAAAAATCTTACAAGGCACCAACACATAGAAGTTCTGATGATGAAACAGACAGAAAGATACCTTTTGATGGTAAAAAATCTTTTACAATAAATTAAATACTTGGCTAAACTTACCTGATCAACTGGATATTTTCCGATGAAACAGGTCCAGACCACTATAATTCTGACATACTTTAGATAAATCATATTACTCGATTAGGCAGAAAGGAGGGTGTCATTTGTCTTAATCTTTTTGAAAATATGCAATATTGTGTAGGGACTTTAATTTCAACTGCTAATTTCATTAAACGTACCATCACTTACTCAGAACTGAAACATGTTGGGTGAAAACGTCTTAAAAGTTGACCTATATTGTAATTTTACCTAATAATTGCACTAGTAATGGGTCGGATTTTGATTTTGTCTTTAAAACAGTTTCATTTTTTGTACTTTGATTTTGTAGATAATCCACAGTTATCTACAACAGCAAAGAATATTGAATTAGAGCTACCAATCAGAACTCCCATTAAAGTATCTCCACCCCCTTTAGTGCCAATCACAGCAGTGGGCGGGTCACATGAATATAATTCTGATTCAGCTGAATCATTACATGAGGTCAAGCCTCGATATCAGCGACCTCTGGCAATGAGGAATACATCACAAAGACAAACTTTAAAAGGTGATGATAGTCCTGATTCAGGGATCATTTCACAAGATTCTTTAAGAAGAAGTAAAAAGGTGAAACGGAAAAAATCTAGAAATAGAAATATGGAAGACAATTTAAATGCAACAACTTTATTGACAGTTAACTCTGATGCTAAATATAACCCAGATGGATCTCTGGATTATGCAGATGGAATGCCAGTAACCCCGGTTGTTTTAAAACTCCGGCAACAACGTGATTTGCCAAAATTAGAAACTCCCCCACCAGAAGTGCCACGATTAGACTTGGGTCCCCTGACTGCAAGTCAAGATATGTCTTTGTCGTATCGACCACCAAGTTCAATGAGGTCAGATGATACATACTTGACAACTAGGTATCCAGACTATTACAATAATAATAATACATTATCAATGTCCCAGAAATTATCTCAGGTGCCAGAAGGTAGTGGGGCAGATACTGAACTGTGATATTTTAATTGTTTATATTTCATTGCAAGGGACCAATTTTTTTTACTTATGAAATATTCTGTATTTCTAAGAGCCTGAGTAGTAAAACAACTCATTTTTTCTGCACTTAATGTAACCAATATCAGACCAACCACGATATCATTTTGTTCAAGTGTGTTCTGTTTCATTTTTGATCAAGATCTAATTAAGCTTGTACTGAAATTCCATGACATTTTATCTGTTATACCCTAACTTAATGAGCAAATGGTACATTTGAATTACCTCGTCCCTTCATAGAATTTCAGTTTTATTATTTTGGCTCCAAATGGATGGATCAATTTCAAATTGTGTGTGTGCTTTCAAATAGATGAGGGAAATGATGTCAGCAATTTCAGTTGCTGTCCAATATCATTTTCCTGCTCAAGTAGAGGTATACCTAGCACCACAATATGTGCAACTTCATGTTAAATTTTGGAATGAACTTTCTTTTTTTTTTTTGAAAAAAGATAACTGTATAAATAAAGTATCATTCTCCTTGGCTGTTTTTACATTAGATATTAGGTTACATGAGGATTGTGCTATTTTTGTGCATTTTATGAATGGATTTTATAATGTGAGATTTGAATAGCTTTAATTTTTTAAACACAATATTCAGTGATGCAGGTATTATCATTAAAATTGTGCTGGCACATATATAGATTATAATTTTTAATTCACTTTCATTTATTTAGGTTATAAATTGGTTGCTGTATTTTTCTGTTGTACTTTCTTATTTAATATCATGTGTTTACTTATCTGTATACATGTATTTGAAACTCAAGAAAAGGTGGGGTTAGCTTAAATGTTATGTTTAGAATTTGCTCATTGTTAGACGGAATTTTGCAGAAATATTATGAAGTTTAATCTGCATGTAAATATAATGTGGTAACATGAACTTCTTTAAGTTTTAAAAAGACAATACTACTGCATCCACTCAATAATCCTAGGAACATAATTTTTTCAGTTTAAAAAGATATTTATTGAAAACTTGTGAATAATGCTGGATTTATGTACTTGTCATCTTAATATCTATTCCTGTTTATGCAGATCATGTTCTCTAAGCTATGAAACAGGTTATGATCATTTTTCGTTGAGATTTCCATGTATACGGTGTCACAGGCACTTATCTTAAGATCTGTTAGTACTGTTAAGGTTCAGTGTACTTATAGTTTATTAATTATTTTAAAATAAGAGTTGTTCCATCATTAGACATGTTCATTAGAAACATTTTATTCAGTTGGATTAAAGATCAACATTTTATTTCTACTTACTAAATACCCATAATGCATCACACATGTAAGGCAGCTAAAGGATTCTTGGATTTGATAGTTTTTTTACAATGTGTGATCTATTCTATGCACTGTTTCAGAAACTTTGGAATTACCGTTATGTGTAAAATGTTTGACTGGTACTTCGTGTGTAAACAATTTTTTTTTTACCAGTAATGTTAAACTCTAAGTCAGTAAGGTCATTTTGGTGTACATTTAGGAAATTGTTTCCTACAGTGCACTAGATTCTGAAACTGGTTTATATCTATTTTCCTCCCCTATTGCTACAGTTAATTTTTGAACAGCCCTTACCTGCAATGATGCTGTCCATTTAGTTTTTAAGTGCTTTTTTGTTATTGTTTTATTTAGATACATTTTTTGTTGTCTCATTGGTAACATTCCAGCATGATATTTTTATTTATCATTATAATTTTGTATCACTTATTTCCTCTCATTTCAATTACTATTTTCTGTATCTGAAAACTTGAGTTTTAGGTCCAATTTGTCACATTTTTAATATTATTGTCAATTGATATCAAGTGTCTGGTGCATTTTATAAAAAAAAATGTAATTTTGTTCTAAACACAACAGAAAATGCTGAGATTGATTTACTTTTAATGTGTTATTTCATGACCAAAATAACTGCTGTTTACTTTTCACTATTTATTCAATGTATTTTTATTATGATAAAAAAAATTGTGATATCAAGAAATCGCTCTCTAAATTAATATAAGAAAGTTGACTTTTTTTCTATAAAAAAATGAATTTTTGATTTAAAAAAATATTGAATGTATTGTAAAATGGCACCCCAAACCTGCTAAACATGAAGAAAAAACTTTTTTTTGTCATAAAAGTCTGTATTAAGAAGAAAAGTCAATTGATTGAATTCACATCTTGAAGAATATACCTTTAACTTTTAATTCTATTTATTGCACAAAGTGTATAATGTTTTCTTTTGGCAGAAAATTATGAATAAAAAATCCGTCACCTCCCTTACAATAATGGTAGGCTGATATGGAGTTATTTATCTGTCACCTCCCTTACAATAATGGTAGGCCGGTATTGAGTTGTTTATCTGTCACCTTCCTTACAATAATGGTAGGCTGGTATCTGTGTCATTATTTTAGTATTTATTATCACTTCGTTGTATAATTTTATGGTCCAAGTTTTAAGTTTTATTATTATATAAATCATCTCTGATTGTGTTTTGCATTAAATGCAAGTTATTGTTAACATGTTAAAAGTCAAAGTTCTAATGAAAATGGTAAGTTTTTCTAATAAAACCCTTGAAATGTTAGATATTATAGTCTATTTTTGGCTAGATAGTCAAGAGATCTTTTAGTGACCTTCCAAGGGAGGTTCTTAAATATCAAAAGGTGAAAAGCATAGTACATGTCTATTACATATACATGTATAGTAAAATAATAATGATCCCTTAAAATATAAGTTTTATTCTATCAAGGTTATCAACTTCTTCAAACAGTTATTCTGTGCATGAGCTTTTAAATTAACAACAATAAAAATCTCTCTAATTTTTATTACAAAAATAGAGGTTTACACAAAATAAAAATGTAAATTGCACAATTGATATAAAACTTTACAACCCAAGGCATCATGATGGTTCTATTATTTTTTAAACAAATTTTCAAGATTTGTAAAAAAAGAAATGTTGGTACAGTCGGTGGATTTCTTCACGGCATCCTAGATTATCAATGAAAATGATGTATTTTGTAGAAAATAAGACCAATCCACAAAAAAGGTTCCCAAGAAATAAAAGTGCTTTCACATTATAAAGCTTATTACTTTGAAAGCATTTGAAATTTGAAAAAAGGTACAAAATATATATTCGGTTTTAAACTGGTTCCCCCTAGCATTTTTTATTCTGATCAAACCCCTCAAATATATATTTGCATAATAGTGAAATTAAAAACACAACTATTACAACAAGACAATATTTTCAAAACAATAAAATACAAGTTATCAATCAACAATATCATGAAGAAAACATACGGTAAATAAAGAGAAGGACCATATGACATTGTAATATCAAATATCATGACCATGTAAGTGTTTAATAACATTAAGTACAGTCTAATTATATTATTATACTATTTGTCTTTGCTATATTTGTTTAATAAGAAAGACTAGAACTATAACTGTTTGAAATTACCCAAACCTTAAATATCAGCTATCCAGATAAATGTAGAATATATTGCTTTAAATGCCAATGAATTTTATATGGCATAAAATAAAACATTAAATGATACCCTGCCATATTCACTGATTGTGATTGACCATGCATGATATAACAGAGACAGTTTCACATTTCTAAACACAATTACTTATAAACATAAAACATGTATGCACCCTAAAAGTCAAATTCTTACTTAATTAGGTTACTTTCAGGGTTATTAATAACTAGATGACAGTAAATAACAACTTATTCATTGACGACCAATAGGTGACATTGGGCTGACATTTTCATCCCGATGGGGTTATTGTCTCTTTGACATATTCACCATACTTATTCTCTTTATATTGATGGTATCTAAGGTTGATTAAATAATTAAGACAGCTGAAAGTCACTATCAAAAGAATAGTAATGACTTTTTGATGCAGAAAATATGACCATTTAAAAATTAAAAAGCTGCCCATTTTAAGGTCTAAACCTTGACAAAATTTCAAAATCTCTCCATCAGAGCCTAAAGTTTATCAAATTTATGCATCTAAGTTTATTGTCAATACAAATTTTCCACTGTATTAGAAATTTAAAGTTGTAGAAACCCTACTCACCATGAAAGTTGACATAAAAAATGGTACTTTTACAAATACAACCTCTTGATTAAGTAATAACTTAGTGGTAATATCTTAAAACCTCACTATAGGTTACAGACCACCAATTCAACCAATCAGCATTTGGAATGTACGCAAAAATAGTCCTACGCAGAAATTACCCCTGTTCCTCATAGTGCTGTGAAAAAAGTTCTCATCTTATTTAAAAAATTTAAACAGTTTCTGAAAGGAAAAACATTTCTGTACATTTTATAGATGCATTTTGCTTCTTGTGATGTGAAGCCTAATCTCCATAATGATTTTTAAATATACCCCTATCTTGTGAAAACACTGGGATTTCCCATGCTATTTAAAGACCCTTCACTTCCGGTGACCAGTACTGCACTGCAAGTCTACAACCCCACATGCCATTCTGAGGATTGTGAGCTGACATATGTAGAATCATGCTGATATATAGTCCTCTGCAGGTTAAAGTTAAGGTAAAGTCCAGAGAAGCCATTGAATATTGTGAAATTAGCATAGAAGCCTATGGGAAGTGGAATTTGTGGTTTTTAGCCTTAAGTTGAAGCCATGGCAAAATGAAAAGTTTCTTGAAATAGCTTTAAACTACTTGAAGATCTTGTTAACTTTGCCATGAGAGGAAAACACTACAAAAATCCTTCAAAATATGCATTTTTTTAAGTTATAGGTCCAAATTATGGAAAATTGGTCTTTTTGGCTGATTTTTATGTCCTATCTTGTAAAAAGTGTAGAAAATTTAGTAAAAATATCAAATATTAAACTTTGAGGGCTATATTTACCTAAATATGGTGGTAATAAGCACTTGAAATCAAGTTTTGTGTAGATTTGAGCAAAAATTAGGTTAGAAATGAGGAAAAACTCACTTTCATTACTGCGGTTAAGGCCATATAAGCATTCCCCTATGGCAACATGGAAAATCCATTATTGAGTACTTTTTTTGCTTTAGGTGCTCTTTACTGGTCATGTTTTAATGTGAAAACACTGTATTTACAAATTTAAAGCCAAATATATCACCTTTTGTGAAAATTTAAAGATTTAGGATTTTTGACATGTGATCAAGAAAAAGGGGGAGGCATGTCAGAAATAATTTTTTAAAAATAGACCAATTTCTCAGAAAATGATTACTTTTAAAACTATTTCTTCATTAATATTGTTAAAAAACAAGTTGTGATTGATATTTTTTATTTGAAGAGTCAGAGAAAGTTCTTTGCAAATATTTAATGCATTTAAGTATGGTAGAATATTGTCACTTTTTTGCTCGCACAACTTGGTTACCCTATATTTAAAAATCAAATATTTAAAAAAGTGCTAGTCACATTTCACTGTAACTTTGCAAATGCATTCAGTATGTGTGTAGGAAGATACCTGTATAGTTATTTATTTTTTCTAAGACAAAAAGTGACTCTTTTGGTTACAGACCACCAATTCAACCAATGAGCATTTGGAACGTACGCAAAAATAGTCCTACGCAGAAATTACCCCTGTTCCTCATAGTGCTGTGAAAAAAGTTCTCATCTTATTTAAAAAATTTAAACAGTTTCTGAAAGGAAAAACATTTCTGTACATTTTATAGATGCATTTTGCTTCTTGTGATGTGAAGCCTAATCTCCATAATGATTTTTAAATATACCCCTATCTTGTGAAAACACTGGGATTTCCCATGCTATTTATAGGCCCTTCACTTCCGATGACCAGTACTGCACTGCAAGTCTGCTAACCCCACATGCCATTCTGAGGATTGTGAGCTGACATATGTAGAATCATGCTGATATATAGTCCTCTGCAGGTTAAAGTTAAGGTAAAGTCCAGAGAAGCCATTGAATATTGTGAAATTAGCATAGAAGCCTATGGGAAGTGGAATTAGTGGTTTTTAGCCTATATCCTCTGTATATCACTGCACACATATACATGTACACATTTAGAGGTCTACTAAAGAAATCATCAAAAAGCATAGTACAAATACACCCATAAGTATTAAAATCACATAATTGATAACTTCTTCCAAAAAGGATAAACCACAGTAAAAGTATATAACTTTTGCAAGCGTTAGTCTTCAATAGTTATCTTTAAGCCCTCCATGTCTATACAAGTCTCATAAACCACTGCTTCTGTTCCCTAAAAAAAAAATTAAGTGATGTTTATTGCATTCATAGCTTTAATTTACATAATAACCTCCATATGGGGTTAAAGATTTTTTTACTCAATTTGGCTGGTAATTGGTTATACCAATTAAAAATGTATAAAAGTCATTAGAAATTAGTTTCAGATCATTATTATCCAAGTCACTTACACATGATTTAAATGTTACAGGAAATTGTATGGAAATGTATTACATATCACTGTAACACGAGAAAAGATGGAAATGTATTTAATATCAGTGTAACAGGACACAGTATGGAAATGTATCACATATCACCATAACAGGAGACGGTATGAAATTGTCTCACATATAACTGAAACACAAGACAGTTGGAAAAGTATCACATATCACTGTAAAACGAGACCATTTTGAAATGTATTGAATATCAATGTAACACTAACAGTATGGAAATGTATCGCATATCACTGTAACACTAGACAGTATAGAAATGTATCACATATCACAGTAACATGAGACTGTATGGAAATTTATTAACCAACTACCCAAAATACGTTAAAATATGTCAAAAACTGACCAATTGATATGAATTCAAAACGGGCATATATATACAGGGCCAATACAGCATCATAACCTCCAGTTGTTTGACACCCCCCCCCCCCCAGGACTAAAAGCTGCAGAAAAACAAAAAAAAATCTTCCATTTTATACAAAAAGGATATTTATATACAAGACTGTATATAGTCAATAAATATGTAATTTCATATTGGCCCTGTTATATGTTTCAGTCAATCATATTGGCCTCAACAGAGGTATTGGCCCTCGGCGATGCCTCAAGACCAATACGACCACCTCGACCAATATGACAGACCTCAAATCTATAACAGGGCCAATATGAAATTACATATTTATTAACATATAGTATCACATACCACTGTTACATGAGACTGTATGGAAATGTATCACATATCACAGTAAATCGAGACTGTATGGAAATGTATTACATAACACTGTAACATGAAACAGTACGGAAATATATCAAATATTGTTTATTACAGAAAACTACTTGATTTAACTCGCGTTATCATTTTTCACAGTTACAATTTTTCAGGCATAACTTTATGCAGCTTTCCTTTTAAGTGTAAGACTTCAGTAATGTCAAATTTACATTCCTATTGTATCCTGCCATTCTTAATGTTTCAGATAGCTAACTTAACATGCAAGTTATATTCGCTAGCATAATTGGTACTTTTCAAAACATACCACACATGCTAAACAAGGTAACTAGAAAGTACAAATATACATTTATATAATCAGTTATAGGATAGTTTCTGTCAAACAATTTCTTTTTTTCTGGTGTATCTTGGAAGTTGGATATAAATATAATTCAATATTCTTCCATTGTTCAAATGCAGATTTATGACATGACACATGCACAATGTGACTATATTTTAGAATATCTTTTGGGTTGTGAAGCAACTTTTTATTTTGAAAATGGCTTATAAAAATGAATCATTCATCAATTGAAACAAAGACATGCACAAGATGGCTATAAAGCAAAGCAAAGATCAAGGCACCAGAGTTTCTAGCTTCTTTATTATCTATACAAACCCTTTGTTGTTCATCCATCTATAAACATTTATAAATAAAATAATCATAAAACTGAAGATTAAAAATTCCGATTTTCAAATGGAAATATTGTCAAAGTTTTTCTTTAAATTTCATACCATGCACAGAATCATCTGTATTTACTACAAGTAATGTTGAAAAGCCATCATTCAAAGATGATACAAGACTTGAAATAGAACTTGAGATAATAATTTACAAAATGGAACATAAACTAGTACCTGAAATGAGACAATATGACATAACAAGTAATATTTCAAAAGCTTAACTTTACTTATAAGCATAAATTAGAAAGTCTGATCGAATATTTTAAAAAGTACATTGTAGTACTTTCATTTTTTGCTTCCACAAAATTTTGACACTGCAAAATGGGGAATACATTCTTCAACATACTTCAATAGTAGGAATGAGTTGTGTAATGACATCCTTCTGTATGGAATCCCTCGCCAATACATACATAAATCCTCCTCCCCCTGCACCGGCCATACACATCCCAAGGGCATAAGGTCGTACAGTATCCATTAAAGTTTTGATGATCTCTGTCTCACAGCCTGGTGCCATGATTTTCTTCATTTCCCAATATCTGTCAAGACAGTGACCCACTCTCTTCAAATCCCCTAAACATTAAGAGAATGACAGATAAACTGGTTGGTTGATTAGTTTAATATATATTGGCAAGTACTGTGAAATTTTATCCAATGATGTCTTCATAGGTAATTTCTTAAACTTTTATTTTTCACACTTTTCTGTTTTCCACAAATTGTAAAAATTAGTAAATGTGAAACACAGCTCTTTTAAAGAATTTCATACATTTCAGCTCAACTACCACGCTAGCTGTTATTTGGATCCAACATGGTGCTAGCTCAAAGAAGCAACAGCAGTGTGTAAGAAGACAACTACCTCACTCTGATATTTTGTTCTGACCTTTTTATGATCATGTATCTTTTCATATAAATGAGTTGAATACCCAAGACAATTACTATAATGTTTGAAGTCTTACCATCAATAAATGCATGTGCACATTCTTGAGCTAAGGCCACTAAGTTGTCTTCTGTTTCTACTATCAGTGAGTTACGTGCATACCAATTTCTAACAACATCCTTAAAAATTGTAAGTAAATGATCCCATGTAGTCAACCCAATCAACATATCAGTAACCTGTATTAACTACCAATAAAATATAAGCTTAAATATGATAAAAACTGTCAAACAATACAAAATGTAAAAAGTAAATCAATACAACAAATAACGTATTGGCCCAGTTCAGAACAGTCCAATATAGGCTATTTTTTACATTTTACATGTACAATATTAAAATTTTGAGACTTCTTAATTAACAATGCAATTGTCTGCAGATAGAAATAGGAGTAGAAAGAATCATGGATATAAAGCCTTAACTTCTAGGCACAAGATAAATAATCCTTCCTTTCATGCTTCAATCTCATTTAAAAAAAAAAAAAATACTTTGATCCCCATGATGGTGTAGTAGAAACCCATATTGGACAAGAGTTTGACATATTGAAGTAGGCAATATGAAATATTGACTTGATAAGTAAATAGAATCACAATTGTGTAAAGTTTTCCATATTTGCCTAGTTATCAATCAAACATAGTTAGCAGAAGGACGTATAACAGCCAATAAGGAAAATCTTACACAATACTATCATAATATTAATTACCGGTAATATGCGGAAGGCACTACCTTGAATGCCATTCACTGCAGACTTAAAAGCCAAGTTTAAGCCAAGCCAAAATCAAGATGTATCAAAGAAGGTAATATGACCAACCAGAATTTGCACGATGTTTGTTTCTGATTGTACTTTGTACCACATTACCGACAGAAAGTTCTCCTTCTTGTAGATTATATCACCCTACTGACAGAAGGTTTCATGCTTGCAGTTTATATCACATTACTAACAGAAAGTTCTCTTTCTTGTAGATTATATCACCCTACTGACAGAAAGTTTTATGCTTGCAGTTTATATCACATTACTAACAGATAGTTCTCTTCCTTGTAGATTATATCACCCTACTGACAGAAAGTTTCATGCTTGTAGTTTAAATCATATTACAGACAGAAAGTTCTCCTTGTAGATTATATCATCCTACTGACAGAAAGTTTCATGCTTGCAGTTTATATCACATTACTGACAGAAAGATCTCTTTCATGTAGATTATATCACCCTACTGACAGAAAGTTTCATGCTTGTAGTTTATATCATATTACCGACAGAAAGTTCTCCTTCTTGTAGATTATATCACCCTACTGACAGAAAGTTTCATGCTTGTAGTTTATATCACATAACAGACAGAAAGTTTTCCTGTCAGCTTTGTTAGCATATACTGGGTAATTATGAAGGCAACTTGGATCATTTACAATCACAATGTTCAGTGGCAGATCCAAAGGGAAGGGTAGAGTCAAAAGCTTTTATTCTATGCAACCTCTTTAAAAATTCTTCAATCCATCCTTGATGATGCATTTAAATCTGTTATTACCTTTTACTAACCATTGTTATTAAATAAAATTATTTTTTCCACTTAAACAATGAAGTCAAACATTTGTGAAAAAAATAATGGTGTAACTTCTTAAATACATGGTCAAGTAAGTAATAAATAGAGGCTCTAGTCAGAATCAATCACCTGGAAATTTGAAATCTTTCAGTCATATCATTAGGAACAGACCATCAATCAAAGAGGCCCTGATACTTATACTTTGAATATAAATAAATTTTTAAATTTTTAAATAATGGAAAGAATGATATAAAGGGGGTATTACTCTATGAATGGGCTGTAAGATTTACTTGAAATTTGCGAGGAAGATAGATCTCATCAGACTGAAGAGTCTAAGATGTCTTAGTTTTCTACTGTTTGTTATGGTTTTTGAAATAAAGGTAAAAAAATTGGTGATATACCTATATGGTCTATTTTTAGTAACAATGGCCATGTTTGTCAACAGATAAAAAATCCCCAAACCTGATCTAAGCAAAATACATTCATGAACATTCATACCAAGTTTGGTTCTAATTGGTCCAGTAATGTGAGATGATAAGTTTTTTAAAAGTTGTTAATGACATGACAAATGGTGATGACAACGATAGACGAGAATGACAATGAAGACAATGGACACCATGTGATGGCAATAATGTGAAAGCATACCTGTAAAAGATTTCTTGCTAGTCTTGTTTTTCCCGTATATATCAATACTATCCTCTCATTAAAAGCTTTGATAGTTTCCTGAGAGACTTTTAGGTCAACAGCCTGTACAGACACTGGTAACTTCCCCTCTGACAAACCTAGATGTATCCCTCCACAGAGTCCTCCAACCTGATCCTGCCACCCTCCCCCTGTTGTCATCATCTGTTCTACATACAGCTCCTAAAATGGAAACAAAAACTAGATGTATCCTTCCACAGAGTCCCCCAACTTGATACTGCCAGCCTTCTCTTGTCGTCATCATTTGTTCTACAGCTCTAAAAAAGAAACAAAAAATAGATGTACCCCTCAACAGTCACCAAACCTGATCCTGCCACCCTCCCCATTGTCATCATCTGTTCTACATACAGCTCCTTCAATAGAAACAAAAACAAGATGTATTCCTTCACAGAGTCCCCCAACCTGATCCAGCCAGCCTTCTCTTCTAGTCATCATCTGTTTTACATAATAAATAGTTGATACTTTTCTCCTCAATACTTTCTACCCCGATGAAGGCCCCAAGGCTGAAAACTTCTGCTGATCTTCTTTGTGTACATTTTATATATATATTTTATTTGTACGTAGTACCATTTTACCTTTTAAACGTGGGTATTGTTCACTTATTCATTATTCTTATTTACGTTTAATTTGAGCCACTTCACAATATATATTATTTTTATTTTACATAAAGCTCCTTCAATAGAAAAAAAACAAAGATGTATCCCTTCACACAGTTCCCAAACTGATCCTGTTTCTGATGTCAACATATGCTCTACACACAAATCCTATAAATGGTAAAAGATGTTATATGCAATGTGTGCTTTGAAAACACCCCCTACATCAATTATTATTGACAACCTGAAATTGACATCCTGAACTACAATGGTACTTCTTTATAAATTGACAGTTCTTTGTTAATGCATACTATATTTCCCTACATCCTTGTTTACCCAACTCTTTAAGCTTAAATGTGACTGGCAAATGAGTTTCCATTTCTGACGTAATTAAATTGATTTTTGAAATGTTTGGTAGATACTTTCCCTATTTTAACAATTATTCACTAAACATGCTACAGTCTATTAATCTACACACGAAATCATGTTTCTATGTCAAATTATAATATAGAAATTCTACAAAAATAGGGCATTGATGGAATATTTAGTGATACCCCACCAAGTGATAGTGAAAAAAGGGGGATGACTAAATGTTCAAAATGGTCTGACTGAAAATGAAAACTACATTTTGGATTTGGATAAAATGCAAAAAATATCAGTTTTATATATATTGTAAATTTCGATATGCTGTACATGTATTTCAAGGAGTAACCTGTCATCAGCAGCATTAAAATCAAATATGTAGGAAGATCATAATCAAAATATTAGTTGTATACAAGTAGTTCTCAACACCACAACTATTGAAAGAAGAATCCAAATCTATCACAGAGAGGTTGTACCATATGCAATGCAAGGAATGAAGCCTCAGTGTTTTGCGTATTTTTGAATTTGGAATACTGCAAAATTTCATAAAAAGGGTAGATAATATGATATTATTCGGGGTCAGACAAGTCTGACTACTGGGTTGGTGAATACCCTCGGGGACCTCATGTCCACCAGCAGTGGTATCTAACCAGTGGATTTTAAATGCAAAAAATACCAGTTTTATATATTGTAAATTTCGATATGCTGTACACGTTTCAAGGAGTAACCTCACATCAGCAGCATTAAAATCAAATATGTAGGAAGATCATAATCAAAATATTAGTTGTATACAAGAAGTATTCATAACCAAATCTATTGAAAGAGGAAGCCAAATCCATCACCGAGAGGTTCTACAATATGCAATGCAAGGAATGAAGCCTTGGTGTTTTTTACGTATTTTTAAATTTGGAATACTGCAAAATTTCATAAAAAGGGTAGATAATATGTGATATTATTCGGAGTCAGACAAATCTGACCACTGGGTTGTATTTTATGGTATATGTACTTAACAACTGTGCAAAGTTTAATACAAGAGGCTCTCAGGAGCCTGAATCGCTCACCTAGTTAAATTTTGCCTTTCAAGGACAATAAATTTAACATGAAGTTGTCCAACAAGAAGACTTTATTTTATTCAAGATATTAGCTGAAAACTGTAAAAAAAAAAATGTTATTTTTACCCCTTCCAAGGGCAATAACTCTTAAAAGGAATCGTCTGACAATTTAAATCCCTGAAGACTTTTGTAGTCCTAGTAATAAGCTTCATTTCAGCTGGGAAAAGAATTTGGCTAAACCTAACAGTTTTGGTGATATATATACAAAAAACTACAGTCTGACACCTATGTTCTAATTTTAGTGATGGCAGCCATGTTTTTCGACGTATCAAAGACGCCCAAATCAGTTCTATGCAGGATACTCCAAGGAACATTCAAACCAAGTTTTAATTGGTCAAGTAGTGTCAGAGGAGAAGATTTTTGAAAGAAATAATATTAAAAATAGCAAAAAGCGTTGAAAAAGTGTAATAACTCCAACATGTCCTAAAGGATTAAAACCAAAATTTTACCAAAGATAGATCTCATCATGCTGAACACTTTTACCAATGTCAGAATTCAGCTAAACCTAACCGTTTTGGAGATATATGCAAAACACTATTGTTTGACCCTAATGTTCTATTTTTAGTGACGGCAGCCATGTTTTTCAACAGATCAAAAATCCCCACATCAGTTCTATGCAGGATTCCCCAAAGAACATATGTACCAAGTTTGGTTCCAATTGGTCATGTAGTTTCAAAGGAAAAGAGTTTTGAAAAATTGTTCACAAGAATCCATACAAACAATGTTACATAGCTGGATCTGCAAAATGTACCACCAAACCTCTTTCAAAACTTTTAACTTCTATACTCACAACTGTCAAAGAGGGTCTACAGTCCTACCACAATACTTGCTACTCTCGTAGTGGTATTAATTCAATGTGGATCCTGAAAAATTCAAAAGATCTTTTGGAGACTATCAGTTCAAGGCTATTATCTGAATATAATAGCATGAAAACCTATGATTTTTCAACACTGTATACTTCTTTTCCCCTTAAAAACATTACATATTGATGTTTCTCCAAAAAAGATGGTACACCTAGACACAAATATATAGTTCTTGGTAGAGATTCCTCATACTTTGTAAAAAAATAATTCCAAATCCTCTTCCAAATTTACAGATGTTTTCAAAATTCTGGAATTTCTAATCTCATATCTTGATCTACACTTAGAGATGGATGGTAAAGGGAAAACTATTGACTAAACTTTACAACAAACGTGATGACTTTCCATTCAGGATTGTCAACTCTCCTTTCATCTGTGGCAACATCCCTTCAGCACCGCCGTATGGAGTTTTCATATCACAACTCATATGTTATGTCAGAGCTTGCCATAACTATGCAGACTTTTTGTATTGTGCTACACTTCTTACAATTAGGCTTCTTGAACAGGGTTATGTTGCTATAAGATTAAAGTCATCACTATAGAAATTTTATGGTCATCATTATGAACTTGTGTATCGTTATTGTGTATCCATCTGCACCATGAAAACCAATTTGTTCAATGTCATAGTTTTCCTTTCCTCTTTCATCTTCCCCAGCCTTGACTTTTTATGAACAACTTGACGGGTGTTTCTGGAAAAGCAGAGGATGCTTACCCTACCAGTGTACCTGGTCCACGCTCCTAGTTTTTAGTGGAGTCTGAGTTGCTCATTTACTTTTGTTACTTCGTATGTATTATTTAAGTTACTTTATGTTCTTTGTTGTGTATGTCTGTTTTCCATGTCTGGTCTTTGTCCCCAAATTACATTCTATTGATTTCCAATAGAATCTTGGTTCTCTTGATTACTCTTTCTTTAACACAAGTTTTAAGACAAAATTTTGAAATTCAATGAACCTATCCTAAGTGGGTTTTTTTCTGGTATGTACATCTGGTTTTCTCCCCTTCCCTTGAAATATCATTCACTTCATTATGAGATGATACAGATTATCTATTTATCTATAAACATTACCAAATGAATTAATGACATTCTGTCACAAGTTTTCCCAGCAGCTCTAAGTATCACTCCAATCAGGGCACCAGATAATATACTACTGGTTCCCATTCCTATAAAGAAAATTTTCTAAGTTATACACACAAAAATCATTTTAAAATATTCATCCTAGAACCTAACATATCAAAAAATCACAAAAATATAAAAACAACATAGTAAATACATGCAATACTGTACAGAGATTTGTAATAGACTACCGTATTTTCCGGTGAATAAGGCACATTTTTGTGGAAAATAAGGATAAAATCCACATATAAAGCGCACCCGAGTATAAAATGCACCCAAATTGACGATAAATGTGGCTATTTTCAGATACATATGATACTATTTACGTTTTTTTTTCAGGTCATTTGACAAAAGGGAGTGGGGAAGTAAAGGTTTATAGGGTTTTATTTTCAATAAAATTTGATATTATGCATTATAATTGTCAATAAAATTATGATTTTCTCGTATATGTCGTCTTATTTGTTGTTTGAAGTTCGCGATGTTGACTTTCACCCCACACTGTACTCATCCAAGCTGTCGCCCATTTTGGGGTCGTTGAGTAATAAATTTGTTTTGTTTACATTTAAAAGGAATATGATGGCTTTATATAGTTATTACAACAATTTGTCAGTGAGCTGATTAAAGGTTATTTGTTGTTTGAACATTGTGATATAAATAATTGTTTGTCACCCCAAGCCGTCCTCACCCCTAGCTGTCAAGTTCGTTGTGTAATAAATTGTTTTGTTTACAGTTATGATTGAAAATACATTAATTAACGGTATTGGATGGGCTGATTAGAGGTTTCAATTTCTACAGGTGTCATGTTTTGAACAGGTATAGCCGGGGGAGAAATTTAGATTTTAACAACAGTGGAAAAATCTGTGCACACATGTACACCCCTTTATTGTACCTCTTGATAACTCTAAAAATACTTAACAATATATCACCACGTGACCAAATTATTGATCGTAAAGACACAAGTCATGAAAACTTCATCATCATTATACATTTTATTCTTTTTAATCAAATAAGCAACAAAACAAAACATGAATATTTATTCAGATGAAAACAAGATGTATACATTGCAAGTTCCTGTCATAGTCGGCTGTTCAGATCGTATAAAATAATGTCAACAATGTAATTTCCAGTCAAAATCAGATCAGCTGAAAAAAAAAATACACATATAAAGCGCACCTGTGTATAAAACGCAGGTAGAAGTCACATGAAAAAAAATAGCGGCTTATGCACCGGAATATACAGTATTTGGAAATGTTTCTTTAATGCACAGGTCTCTGAAGGGATGTGACACTGTAAGTAAGGATAATGACTAATGACCAAAGAGTTCTTTAGGGAGTCTAATAATGTGCATACAAAATTAAATAAGCCTTAGATATGAAATGTTCCAAAACGTAAAACTAATCTTAAGTGAATCTAACATATTTCATGTGCTTTCTTTGCTTAAAACATAGTAAAATTAAAGAACCTTAATGAGCACACTCACATACCCCACGCGTCCCCATGTTGGATACTCAAGTAAATTTGTTTGTAAGAGAAATACATGTAGAAGGACCCCGATAAAAAGGAATAGGAGTTTTTTTAGGCTTTAAACCTTTAGCTTTTAACTAAATTCTGTTACTCAGAATGGTAGTTTCATACTCCAGACTGTGATTTCTCAGAGTTTTGGTAAATCCAAAGTAAATATCATGGTAGCGGAACAAAACATACACTTGACTTGTAACTTATCACGGTAAACTTAAATACCAAAAATCATGTCATAATCTGCAAGGTTTTAGAAAAAAAGTAAAACGGTTATTTCTGTGAATTTAGCAAAGTTCAAGGCCCGTAATTTCGGTAAAAATCATCAAAACGGAACGAAAGTTATATTTGAACTGTAACTTATCATGGTAAACTTGTATACCAAAAAATCATGTCAATATTTGCAAGCATTTAGAAAAAAAGTCCAGAAAACTGTTATTTCTGTGAATTTTGCTAAGTTCAAGGCCTGTAATTTTGGTAAAAATCATCAGAGCAGAACGAAAGTTAAACTTGACCTGTAACTTATCATGGTGAATTTATATGTCAATATCTGCA
Organism: Perna viridis; assembly: GCA_037379345.1. Classification (NCBI taxonomy): domain Eukaryota; kingdom Metazoa; phylum Mollusca; class Bivalvia; order Mytilida; family Mytilidae; genus Perna; species Perna viridis. Next base: position 39,592,319 of record CM074515.1, on the reverse strand, counting down.
AGCGTTTAGAAAAAAAGTCTGGAAAACTAATGATGGACTGAAGGACGGACGGATCAAAAACATTATACCCTTCGCAACTTCGTTGCATGGGGTATAAAAATTCAATACTGACATTTTCATATATAACCTTATCTTTAAGTTAATGTTTTATTAATAGCAAAATACACTGTACCTGAACCAAGAGGTAGATTAGACCAGCTTTGAATTTCAAATCCACCATTGTATTTGGATTTCAGCTGTTCCTTGAGGGTTTGGTTAGAGTCAAGATCTATGAGCCCACCACAGATAAATGCTGCCTTTAATAGAGCACCTAGAACATCAAATCAAATGAACAAAAAAAACATACATTTCATAAAATCTTACAAGTTTAAAAGCCCAAGGAAGACTTGCATCTTCTATGTCAATTATGTAGGATAAGAGAGACAAAATGACAGCTTGTTGGCTTGGTTACAGTACAAATAAGTCTTAATGTAGGCACAATGTTTACAACTGACTTTTACTTTCAATGACCTACTACACTGAATTACTCAATTTAAATTGGTAGATGTGTTCCAAGTCTATTGATCACTCTCCGTCTTCGATCATTTTTCATAACTATGAAAATAAAAAATCTGGTATCTTTTAAATCTTATCTTCTTTGATCAATGAAACCTTTTCAATTTTTGTTATTATCGGTTATTAATAGACACACATTATCAAGTTCTATGAAACACAACCAAACAAACCTGGAGCATAAGGTTGATTGTAGTCTTCCAAATCTTGGAGTTCCTCACAGATAACCCTTGAACTTTCTACTCCATCATTGATAATTACAAACACCAGTTTCAGCCTGCATATTAAAAATATTAGAACTGTGCAGAAATGAAGAGCGCACAATCATAAGAAGTTATTTATTTTGAAGTTGTTTTAACTTATATACAACATTTGTGATCTGGGGCTATTAATTACCTAACAACAGGATTCTCACTAGAAATTAAACTGAGCAAAACACACCCATGCTCTCCACCTCAAAACACACCCATGCTCTCCACCTCAAAAATCAAAACATAAACAAAATCGTCAAACAGGAAATTCATTTTGTATGAAATCCAATGAACTATCTGACAAATCTATAAAAAGGTTCTCTAAAATTATCAAGTGTCAATGATAAGTACTGTAGTTGCAGAAAAAATTGTTATAATAAGATTGCTACGTGTAGCTATATGTCCCCCCTAAAAAATTGTTTATTACAAAAGTCCCATAACTCCTGTAAAATTATGATCAACTAAATATGGTGATTAACAATCCTTAAAAATTTGAACAAATTCCATTGAGCTGTTTCAGAGGAGTTGCATTCACAAAGTGTCCCTATAATGTAGGATGTATAAATTCAACAAAGTGTAGAATGTGCACAGTCCAATAACTCCAGTATAATAAGTCAGGTCTCACTAACCACTTTTAACGTTTCCATTACTTTACATGTTAAAAAAGTAATTTTCAAAGTCTCACTGTGAATTCCCAGGACAAATGACATCTTAAAGTTGCATACCGTTGCGAAGCTTGGAAAATAAGGCTTCCAAAATCATTATGCTAATGGTATGATGATAGTAGATATTCTTCACAAAATTTACTTGAATAAATAATACTGAAAATCCACATTTTTACCTGTTCTGCTAACTGACAGCATGGAGGCAAATTACATGTAAACAATATTCATACACTTTTGTAGTTAATTACATATATGATTTTAAAGTACACATTCTCAGCTTCATTTTGACTACTTTTAATTATAATACACACAAATAATGCACTTACAATGCATATGTCTAGGTTCAGTGTGTTTTTGGTACTACATAAGGGGGGTGGCCATTTGACCCAGAAGTGGTTAGTGAGACCTCAGATCAAAATGACAGCACAATATAACTGACTACATATGGTGACTAACAATCCTACAAAATTTGAACATAATCTGATGTTCAGTTTTCAAGGAGTTGCATCTATAAAGTTTCATTAAGTGTAGTATGTACAATTTAAACAAAGTTGCATAACTCCTGTAAAATTTGTCAAATCTAAAAGAAAGCACAATATGATCAACTACAAATGGCAACTAACAATCCCACAAAGTTTAAGCAAAATATGTCAAGTGGTTCTCAAGAAGTTGGGCACAGATGGACAACAGTATTTCTATGTCCTTTCCGTGTTTTTGCAAGGACAAAAATGATACAAACAGACACCTAGGTCACTATACACTGCATTTCTTCAAAGTCTGGGTATTATAAATATGAAAATATAATATAAAATAAATACATGCACCAAGTAAAAAAATATCTACAAATTCTGGCATCATCACAAAAAAATGCTCCCAACTATTGTATGAATTAACTACTTTAGAGAACTAAATTCTATGTCTTGGTTAAGAAAACACAAGTACTCTTGACCAACAGTAAATCAACAAGGTGACTCTCAATAACAGTAAGTTGTTTTACTTACTGTTCTATTCTTTTTACTCTTGCTCCTACTGGTCTCTATAATAAGAAAATTACACGTAATGTGCCACCCTAAAATTGATGTTTCAAGAAGTTGATGAACACATCTCAAAGCTATTTACATAGACCACATCCACAATTAAGTGGACTACTTTTGTTGATCACTGTGTTTTGCCTAACATATGAATTGAATGTTTAACTTCTGATGTTTCATCAGCTTGTGAAAGCATTGACTGGTCAATCGTTTTGAACATGAAGCACTTTTAGAAATGTGCTACTCTCAAGGTTTTCACATGCCAATGAAAAATCAAAAATGAAACATTAAATTCTAATAAGAAGTTCCATACAAAGTTTTATCATTATCTAGAACAGTTGCCAAGTTTTAGCAACTAAGAAATAACACAAAACTTAACTTTACCAAAGCACTCTAAAAATTCCAACAGATGTACCATAAAGTGGATTCCTGACTGAAATTAAAGTTGCACACATGGAACAACATACAAGTATAAAAATGTACTATAATTAAGCATTATAGTACTGGTACATTTCAACTTATATTCAAAAGATTCTCATGTTCTTACTCACAAAAACTGACTGAGGCATAAAAAATCAACAAATTATAAGTGGAGGATACTTGTTAGGTTGGTTCTACAGTAAAACCCTGAATAAACCATTACCCTATCTAAACGATCACCACATCTAATTGTATCAGTTTAAATGCATTTTGAAGCTTTGAAAAAATTTTGGACAGATTTCACTGTATAATTTGTTAACATTATTTACAGACTAAAGAAAATATGATGGATAGTTTGTTCTAAATTTTCATTATGTCTTCCAGCTAACCATCTAACTGATAATATGTTTTCCAAAGTACAGTTTTACCTTTCCATTTACAAGCAAGGCTACCATGGTTACAGCTCCTCCGTGTTCATAGGTGATGGGAGGGGTATCAGACCATCCCCCAGAAACATCAATCCTGGCAGGACACTCTGCTGTTAACCATTTCTCCATCGCTGGAAGGTCACATGACTCTGTCTTGAAAAACTGGGAAAAACAAGAAGTATTTAAATGAGGAAAAGAAATAGTAGCCCTGTGGGGCATTTTAAGAGTCAAAATATTTATTCATAAAGCAACTCTTCTAAAACAAGCCTGGCTCAAATTGGAATGTCTGCTATGTATGGCTAACCAATAAATGTATTTTTAAAGAGGGATTTTTTACCAGTTAATATTAATAGCATCCTTTAGCGTTTTTGCTTTAGGAAAATATTTTTCAAGTATTATGAAAAAAAAATGATAGAAAAAAACATTTTGCCAACATAATGGTAAGTTTTAGACACAAATTCATGTTGGGTGATTATAGCTGATTGTACTGTTGAAATTATAACATCCTCAATCATATCTGTTAACTTCTGAACAGTTCATTTGGGATGCAAAATTCATATACATATATTCATCCCAAAATTCATCACAGAGTAATTTAACAAAAAACTGCCTACAAATCATAAATTTTCATGTGGAAGATTCTATAAAAAATGTTCATTGATTGTGTTGGAGTCTGCCTTAATACATTTTTTTCGATCAAAACATTTGTTTAATAGAATCAACAGATTTTTTCCTGTTACTGCCAGAACATTTAAGGATGTAAATATGCACCATAAATATATGAGAAAAAAATAATTTAACACTAACTTCTTTCACTGTCATCACTGCATGTCTAATAAATATAGAGGCAGCCCCTTCATAATGTCTGGCTGCTCTGACACACAAGTCTGGTCTACTCAACCACTTAGATCTTTCTTTAGCTAGAGCAGCTATACCATTCTGGAAATCTCCTATCTGAAAATTGTGTTCAGTTATGTATACTGAGTTATTATTACTCTGACCCCAATGGCACAAATATTACTTGGTATTTTGATTAGAGCTTCACTTAAACTGAAATATAATCTTACATGAAATATTTTTTCAGTTCTATAGCAGTTATAGACTTGACTTTCTTTTAAGCTTGCTTAACAACAAATTTTCACAATTTGGTTGCAGTCTGATAGCTACTTTAACAGACCCAAGAAGCCAACATACAAAAGGAATATCAACTTGACAGTAAATACCAGTTTGCCATAAAAATAAAAATCCTCCTTAATGCAGAATAAAATATGGACTGCTTTAATCGATAAATTAAATTCATTGATTGTCTTTTTAATTTCTTTAAAAAGACATTGCTCTATTTATTTTGACATAGTTAGTCAACAGCCAATGAACAAGTATAAAAAAATCATATTACTGACCAACCTCTAATAAATGAAATGCTTTAGACCATGATTTGTTAGCAGCAGGACCACTCCTAAGTCCTCCTTGTGTACCTCCCAAACAACCTAATACATCAGCTATGTTGGCTAGAGTTCTAGCTGTCACTCCAGGGTCTCCACTATTGGCTGCAACTATCAATATTAAGTAGAATTAGATAAAAATGTAGAAAGCTCAACAATTATAAAAGCTGAATGTAAAATGTAGATAGTGAGATAAACAGATCATATCATATCTAAACCTTTGTGTGAGTAAGTTAAGTATATACAAAAAGTTAAAAAAGTTGCACTTTTTAAAGGTTATCTAGTTCTCATCTGCAATATTGGGATATTTGAAATTGATTCTTTTAAAAATAAACATCAGAGCAAATAACTTGGGAACTACATGTGAACAGAACAAGAACCATTCAGTAAAGAAAAACTTACAGCATTTGACAGCAAAAAAAAAACAACAGAAATACACTTCAAAATGCACTGTTTCATTGTTTACAAATTATTCTTTGTTAATACGACTAAACCTGTCTAGAATACAAGCTGCATTCAACAAACACTTGGACCAAAATTCAATATGCCCCCAAACTCCTTCGCAGGCTAATTGATTATCAAACCTTAGTCAAGCATTATTGATTATTATAACCTGATCATGTGTTTTGGATTATTTTACTTTGGTCAAGTGTTTTGGATTATCATACCTTGGTGGAATGTTTTGGATTGTCACATCTTGGTCAAGCATTTTGGTATTATCACACCTTGGTCAAGTGTTTTGGGATTATCATACCTTGGTCCAGTGTTTAGGATTATCAAATCTTGGACTGGTGTTTTAGATTATCTAACCTTGGTCTAGTGTTTAGGATTATCACACCTTGGTCATGTAGTTAGGATTATCACACCTTGGTCAAGTATCTAGGGTTATCACACCTAGGTCTAGTGTTTTGGATTATCACACATTGGTCATGTAGTTAGGATTATCACACCTTGGTCAAGTATCTAGGGTTATCACACCTAGGTCTAGTGTTTTGGATTATCACACATTGGTGGAATGTTTTGGATTGTCACATCTTGGTCAAGCATTTTGGTATTATCACACCTTGGTCAAGTGTTTTGGGATTATCATACCTTGGTCCAGTGTTTAGGATTATCAAATCTTGGACTGGTGTTTTAGATTATCTAACCTTGGTCTATTGCTTAGGATTATCACACCTTGGTCATGTAGTTAGGATTATCACATCTTGGTCAAGTATCTAGGGTTATCACACCTAGGTCTAGTGTTTTGGATTATCACACATTGGTGGAATGTTTTGGATTGTCACACCTTGATCAAGTGTTTTGGATTATCACACCTTGGTCAAGTGTTTTGTTATTATCACACCTTGGTCTAGTGTTTTGAATTATCACACCTTGGTCAAGTGTTTTGGTATTATCATACCTTTGTCTAGTGTTTTGGATTATCATGTGTTGGTGGAATGTTTTGGATTATCACACCATGGTAAAGTGTTTTGAATTACTGTGAAAGTACTTTAATTAGTGGATACCAATTTTTGTGGATTAGGGAAGACACACAAGTTTGTGGATTCTTGAATTCATGTTTTTGAGGTTTTCAATGGAAATCACCTTTTCATTGGGAGACAAATTTCTTGGTTTGGCCTACCCATGCAAACCACTAAAATTTATACCCCATGAACAATAGTACTTTCAAAGTACCCTACCTTAGTCAATTGTTTAGGATTATCATACCTTGGTCAAATGTTTTATCTTACCTTGCTCAAGTGTTTTGGATTATCATACCTTGGTCAAATGTTTTGGTTTATCTTACCTTTGTCAAGTGTTTTGAGGATATTTTCAGTAAATCCATCCACTACAGTGCTGGTATAGATACTTCTAAATCCTACATTCTTCTTTTTAATCAGTCCATCGGATATATTCCTTTCACATACGTCATAAAAAAGGTTTCTGAAAACAAATATTTATGGATATTGGTTAAATACTGCTTTTGAACACTGGCAATACTTAATATGAGAGTGAAGTTGAACATTTAGTTCAAAGTTGAAACTTAAAAAATCAGAGTAATTTACATACACAATATAAACATTTCGAATAATTCTTCAAAGAAAAAAAATTGGTATCAGAGAAAATTACCCACTTTACAATATCTGTTATGACTGCCACCTTTGTGGTGCCAGAGATTTTCTTTACCCAGTGGTTTGGAACAGAAGAAAGGAAGTATAGTGTTTCATACTTGAGGTTCACTTCTCAGTCATTTAAGCTGTTTTATCTAATCTTTTTTCCATCAGAGTAATGGTCTCTATTCTGTCAAGAATTTTTTTTTTAATATTTAACGGCTTAAATAGTATACATATACAGAAAAAAAAATGAAATAGTACCTTTTCCAGTGGAATTCCTCGTCTAAATTGATCAAATCTAATATTTCTTCTAGTGACAATCTCCATGCAGACCTCCATCTGTAAACAACAGTATCAATATCATCATCAATATTTCTTGATGTTTTGACTTAAGCAAAGAGATGTACATTTGGAAGTTCAAATGCATTCTTTTTTAAATGTAAGCGTAAATTTGAAATACAAAACCTATTTTGTAAAGCAAAGATTAACAAAAGATTTTTTTTCAGACCACAATGTACATATGAAATGCAAATAACAAAGTCTTTCTAAAAATTTGATCAGTTTGAAAATTACCTTCTCAATATAGTTTTATCTTGGTCTTCTATCTGACCTTGTAACCATAAAATCTCCTTCAGTCCTATCTGCTCTGTAGCATGGAACACAGGAAAAAGCTTGGCTGTCATTATTGACTGGTCGTCATTATCCTATAAACAATTTTAAACAAATGTCTAAGACTTTGATATTGTGATGAACAAAAACTGCAAGGGGTTTTTATATGAAGGACACCCTCAGATAAGCAGAGTTAAGGAGTGTATAGCCGATTAACAACAATACTTCCATTTCCTATACTATTCTAATTATCCACTTTTGTAGCTGCATATATCATTATAATGATGCGATCCAGCAATAAGTTTTTTTCTGATAGACACTGACAATTATAAAATTCATTTATTGCATTTAGAAAGATCTTCCAAAACCATTTCAATTAATTTTTCATGTGTACCTACACAATCTGAAGGCCAAAGATCTTCCTTTATTATACCAGTTCTGTTCATAATGACAACCCATGGACTGTTACAGAAATTACTAGTAGATCTCCACATTGGTTGCTAAATAAATTCAATAATCTTAAATTAGACAAACATTCACTTATCTCTATTATCAAGCAAGAATAAATCTAGTACCACATTTTTATATGCTTCTTTAAAGTCAAGATGGACTTATAATACTACATGTTAAAGTGACTCTTTCCTTTTTAAGTAAGTGACAAGTTCAAATTTACTTGGATAATCAAAAGATAAAAAAAATTGAAAAAGATTGATAAGCCAACAACCTAAAAAATAATTTAATTCCTGAAAATAGAAAATATTTCCAAGCACAAACTTATTTAATGAAAGCATGATTGTTCCTTAGGATGTCCTGCACAAAAAACCTCACAAATCATTACTTCCTGATATTGTTTTGTCCAAAGATTTTCCCACATTAGTACCTCCAAGTTACAATAATTAGGCCATGAGTTACCTGAATAAGATCAAATCTACCATGTGTAGTAAGTACATATCTGGTCATCCCTAAGGATTTAATATCAATGTTAAAACCTTGAACAACAATGGCATCTGCAAACTTAATGGTTTTTCTTGTCTGCAACATAAAAAAAGATTTAGTGTACAAATTAAGGATTATGGTTGATATAAATAAAATTTGTTAATAACAAAATAAGTGAAATACTTACTGAAATTCTGCAGTTTTTTTAAGTTATACAGATAATAAGCCTCCCTTGGGTTTATCTCTTTTCTGTCAAATTCTAAAAGATCATTTAGTTATCTAAGATCGTCTGAATATAGCTGAAATATTGCTGCTCGGATGTTAAACCCCAACAAACAAACAAAAGTTATCTAAGTTTCTCATATCTTTTGTTATAGCTATTGCTTGCCTTTAACCTTTGATCTCAGACATACAGAATAACAACAGTTCTAAAGTCGAGGGAGAAATTATGAGGGTCACAACTAGATGGAAGGAAATGTGATGTATTGTTGAGAGATTCTAATATTGTTCTGTTTATGTTGGAGTATTGTTGTCATAGGACCTATTTTAGTACATAAAATGTATCACAATAGTAGCTTTAAGAAGAAAATGTAAAGTAACAACAGAAAAAATGTAAATGGAGGTTTTTAATGCCCTATCTACCTTTTCACACAATCGGTGGAAGTACATGTATGTTAAAGCTGGTAATAAATTTGTATCACATCATTCTCAATAGCTTTTCCCTATTTCATTTGTCACACTTAGAAAGTTTTAAGGTTAATCAATTGTTGAATTCTACAAAGATTTTACCTCATAGGCCTCTATTTTTAGCCCTGAGACAAATGAATCTGACTGGATGATGACATTTCCATGGATCTGACAACCAGTGACAACTGATTTACTGCCAACTTCTACATTTCCCGACAATACAGTATTTATAATGGTACTCTCTTCATCTACCTTCACTCCTGACTATAAAAGTGAGAAAATTGCATGAATTTATAATAAAATGTTCCATGCTATGTCATACTAAAAATACTCTCATTCAACCATTTCTGCTCAGTGAAATATACAACAAATACTAAGAGGCCTTGTAAGTCTTGTTTCTAATTAAATTTTTGATCTGCAAATTTTACAGTTAAAAGCATTTTAAAACAAATTTACTGTGCTACGTACGGGTACAACAATATGATGCATAACTATCAAAAGTTTCTATTTTGTTTGACTAATAAGTTTATTATATTATTATAGTGTAGAAATAGTTTATCATCATATTTACCCATAAGATGTTTTTGTTGAAATGATTGTATTCTTTACTCCATAAACAACCACTTCCAATGCTTTTGAATGGAAGTGTTAGACATTGCCATGTGACAAGACTTATGAGCCCTTTAGCATACACTGAGTAACAACAAACTTTTTGAGGAGATATTGTTTAATGCGTGTACAGTGAAACTTCTCCAAACCGGACCCTCAGAAAACCAGTCTTCCCTTCAAACCAGCCAATATACCTTAAAACTTGTGTGTTTTGTCTTAGACCGGCCACCTCCTAAAACCGTACAACGGCCAGTTTTTCAGAGTTTTAGTTACATATTTCAAATAAAAAACAACCTCTCAATTCAGGCTGCTCAATTACTGTTCACCTGTAATAAATGTGTCAACAAAACTGTAAATGATTACGTAATATTACGTAATTAATAATTCATTCACTGACTGGTTTGCATTTCATCAGTGGACAGATGATAATTGAAGGGGACAGTAGTTTGGACAACAAATTTAATCCAGACATTACATTTTATCACTTGTGTTGGCTGTTAATTGGTGTGTACACATGTCAGGCAACTGGGGTCATTTAATAGTATGATCTTTACAATCTTTTAACTGTCAATTAATGTCACCTGTACCCAAGCCAAAACAACACAGGAGTGAAATTATTAGACTTTGTTGATGGTTAATTTACGAAAACAATACAAATAATTAATTACCATCAATAGCCCTTGGATCTTTAATACACATTCTTTCAAAACCGTGAACATTATTTTGTTGGCAGTACCGTTTGTAAAATCAAATCATTTACAAATGATGCAAGCTTTGAAATATAATAAAAGGGCAAAAGTTTTGAATTGGCATTAAACTTATCTCGACCAACAAACTGACAAGGTGTAGGGTTATATAACACATTAATGGAAACAGTTTTTAGAATGCATTGCTATTTTTCACAAAACCGGCCACCCCTATAAACCGGCCATTTTTTCTTGTCCCAGTGGTGGCTGGTTTGGAGAAGTTTCACTGTATTACCTTCCACATAACTGATGCAGGGAAGCATGTTTATTGGTTCATCTTAAGAAATGGCTGCACTATTTCATTCTAAGTAGTCATTAAAAATCATTGTAAAATTAGTCAGGGTTTGAAGTATCAGGTAAAGACTATTATAACATTAACTAGCAAGTATTGTCATGTAGGTATACCCCACTCATACAGGATGTTGAAATGGGACAGCAACCAAAAACGTATGCCCCATCTATATAAAGTTACATGCCAAATTTGAAATTAATCTTTCCATTGGGAGTCAAGACAATTGCAGTGAAATGCAAAAGAAATGACAGACAGACAGAATGACAGATTGACAGAGATGGTGATAACAATATACCACTCACATGTTGAATGGGTGTATAATATATGACATAATGGTGTGCTTAATCACTTCCCACTAAATACAGTAACAGGCATTATTTTCTTCCATGTGATAATGAAGCATATCATCTACTTCATTTCCAACACCATTTTCATTTAATACCTGTATATATGCATATGACTGTTTGTTCCACGTCAACTCTGTCCTGGGAAAATTGTCTTTCATGGGACAGTCCATTAGTTGGTGTTTGTGATTTACTACCGTATTGGATAAATAATGGAATGTTCCTTCCTCTATCATACCTTAAGGGCAAAGAAAATAAATGAGGTATAGCTTTGAAAACTTAAATAAGTATGCTTTGTGGGTCAGCTGCTATCACTTGCTTCATTGAAAAATTAAACAAAAAATATACACTACATTGTATCAAAATATTTTCTTTTCTTCAAATATTACATTTTATGGGGAATATATGAAATTGAAAGGTTTAAAACAAATTATTAACCAACTACCCAAAATACAATAAATACGTCTAAAACTGACCAATTGATATGAATTCAAACCGGGCATCTATACGGGGTCAATATGGATCAAACCAGGGCCAATACTGCATCATAACTTCCGGTCACTTGATACCACCATTTTGAATTAGATATTAGCACTTCATTATCCTGCTGGATTATTTATGCATATGTACCTTAACATGTATATAATTAACAAAACAAATAAAAAACTAAGAATAAGGTAAGAAAACTTGAATTTGAGTTGGCATATCATTCAAATACAATCACAAGCTCTAAGGAGCTTCAGACCAAATATAAAAAACATACATAATGTAATATAAACCAGACAAACTAGAATCAAAGGATATGCATATAGAAAACAAAAAAAAAGGAATCCAACATAACTATGATATGCAAACCAATAATTATTACACCTGACAACCCTATTGTAATGCCTAAAACAAAAGTGCAGAATATAATTTCAATTGCACATTTGTATATCTAAAATGTGCTTTCAGAATTGTATTATTAAGGAACTTTGATCGCCGGACTAAAAGCTGCAGAAACACACAAAAAATCTTCCATTTTATACAAAAAGGATATTTAAGACTGATTAATGCAAATAAACCTACATGTTCTTGGTAAAACACGAAAACAACTGTTCTACAAATCATCTAGTTGAGTTGGTGAATAAAATTGTCAATAAATATGTAATTTGATATTGGCCCTGTTATAGGTTTTGGTCAATCATATTGGCCTCAACAGCGGTATTGGCCCTCAGTGATGCCTCGGGGCCAATATGACCACCTCAACCAATATGACAGACCTCAAACCTATAACAGGGCCAATATGAAATAACATATTTATTAACATATAATAAATTTCAAAACTTTACATTTACTTACAGCTCCATATGTTAAAGTTGCTTAGTTGTTTCCATAATAGTGTTCTAGCTGCAATCATTGTTTTATCAATGTGAGAGTTATCTTCCATGCTTCTTGAACTTTGACCTGATACAAATTCTTTTTCAGTAACTGCTGTTGCCATGGGTAACATCACATCAAAAAACAATGATAGCTGTAATGATATAGATTATATGGAATGTTCAGAATAGAACATTGTATTTTTAAGCTATAATAAATGATCAGAATTCAGAAAAAATACTACAAAATTTTAATATATTAAAATGACATCAAATGGCAATTGTAACCATGATGTTTCCTAAAGAAATACTTTCTAATACTTTTTCCAAATCTCACTGATACAACATCTGTATTAAAAGGACCTTATAAAGGTAGCTATGTATTGTGGATGTCCTGCATCCAATAGCAAATATCAGGAAGCTTTTTTCATATGAATCTATATTCTGTTCACTACTTTTAAAGCATTATTTTAAAAACCAATACCTGTATAGGTGGTTCCCCACTGTCAAGCCCCATGTAAGTACAAGCATCTAAAGGAGGCTTCATGTAAAAACCGAGTAGCTTCTGTGAAACTGTAGAGCTGAAATAAACCACTGAACACACCTAAAATGGGAGATAAATATTATTAATCAGTACTTTGAATCATACTTAAAATTCACTGTGTGACTGCTGTAAATGTATTTATTTTTGTGATTACTATATTTTGCAAATTCTATCAGGTTAACATATTTACAAGTATCAATTTTCGTGGTTTCAAAAAAAATGTTTTCCATTATATAGTGATAAAATTCATTTTCTCTGGTATTATTTCCAGTTTTCTGTTCTGTGAAAATAGGGAAAATTAGTATGTTTACAGTATTGGGCATAATCATATTCTGCACAAATAGGAGGGTAGCCATTCTTTGGCCAGTTTTCTTGTTTCTATAGAAAGCATGCTTGACGATAATGTCATCATGTTTAGAGACTTGACTGAAATGTGAACAATTTGGAATTATTCATTTAAGCTATCATACCAAGAACTTACCACTGGAACTTTTCCATCAGGCCTTTCACAACACTCGAGACTTCCCAAATCTTTTTGGTACAATATATCTCCAACATTTCCCTAAAATTCGAAAAACATGTTGAAATTGTTATTCTAATAAAGATTGTAATCTATTTTCTTTGTGTATTTTGTACTGAACTGAAAATTTCATCCGCATAGTCATGTACTTGTTCATGGAAGCAAAACTAATTACACCCAAGAAAAAGGCGCAGCTTCCAATTGAGTCACATTATATTGTTTTGGTATGGAAAGGGACAACTGTCAATTCTTAAATACTTGGAATGATTTGGATAGGGATTAAATAAATGATCTGCAAGACTAAAAATAATCACTTTATCATCAATCCATCAATTGATAAAAATTGACAATCTTTATATAAATGGATTAAAATAACTTACATCTTGATCAATCTTATAAACTCCATGGTCTCTACAATATTTAGGAGTACTGGGTACAGTTACGGCACAGGCATTACAAGATTTCCAGGGAATATCTGTAAAATGTTTAATTTCTCAAGTAATCAATGATAATTAAAGCGTTAATTGATCAAACATAGCCTTTTCTGAACATTGGAGGCAATTAAGTCTACCTAAAAATAAATCCTTAGTTCTTAGGTCTCACTAACCATTTCTAACATTTCCATTACTTTACATATTAAATAAGTAATTTTCAATGTTCCACTGTGAATTCCCAGGACAAATGACACTTTAAAGTTACATACCATTACAAAGCTTGGAAAATAAGGCTTTCAAAATCATTACTCTAATGGTACAATGTCCATAGAAATTCTTCACAAAATTTACTTGAATAAAAAAATCCTGAAAATCATCTGAATATAGCTGAAATACTGCTGCTCGGACGTTAAACCCCAACAATCAATCAATCAACTGAAAATCAACATTTTCACCTTTTCTGCTAACTGACAGCATGGAGTCAAATTACTCACAAATGTAAACAATATTCATACACTTGTAGTAAAATACATATATGATTTTAAAGTACACATTCTCAGATTTATTTTGAATTCCAAATCATCTTCCAAATATACAGAGGAAAATGTTTACAAAATGCTGGAATTTTTAATCGACAACATATTTGTCCAGTATGGTGGACGTGTTTTTCAACAAACGGTCGGCATTCCAATGGGAACAAATTGTGCTCCTTTACTTGCTGACCTATTTCACTCTTATGAGACTGACTTTATAGCTGATCTGATCAGAAAGAAAGAATATCATTTGGCTAGATCCTTCAATCTCAGTTTCCGCTATATAGATGACATATTATCTTTAAACAATCCTAATTTCGGGGATTTGATACATTGCATCTATCCAAAAGAACTTGAGATAAAGGATACTACAGACACTATGAAGTCAGCCTCATATCTTGACCTACACTTAGAGGAAAACTATTGACCAAACTTTATGACAAACGTGATGACTTTTCATTCAGAATTGTCAACTTTCCTTTCATCTGTGGCAACATCCCTTCGGCTCCTGCGTATGGAGTGTTCATATCACAACTCAAACGTTATGCCAGAGCTTGCCAAAACAACACATGACTTTTTGTATCGCGCTAGAACTCTAACAAATAGGCTTCTGGAACAGGGTTATGTTGCTACAAGACTGAAGTCATCACTACAGAAGTTTCATGGTCGTCATCATGAACTTGTGGATCGTTCTGGTGTATCCATCAGCACCATGAAAAATGATGTATTCAACGGGTCATAGTTTTCCTTTCCTCGTTTGTCTACCCAGGACTTGACTTTTTATGAGCAACTTGGCGGGTGTTTCTAGAAAAGCAGAGGACACTTACCCTACCGGTGCACCTGGTCCATGCTCCCAGTTTTTAGTGGAGTCCGAGTTGCTCATTTACTTCTGTTATTTTGCATGCATGATTTTAGTTACTTTATGTTCTTTGTTGTGTATGTCTGTTTTCCATGTCTGGTCTTTGTCCCTGGATTACATTCTTTTGATTACATTGGTTAATGAGACCTTAGTCCCTCCCTTCAGTTGTCTACCTTGAGGGTTGCCCATTTCTAATTATCCCATTTACACAAAAAATCACATCCATTATATTTTTCCCATTTCATGATCAATATATAAACATCCTCATTGGTATTCATGAAATGGCATGAGAATAAAAGAATTAACTCATAATGGCCTAGTGTAAAACAAAATTTTAAGTAAAATTTCACAAACCAACAAAAGTTAACCACACCTTAAAATTGATACCAATGAAAGAATAAGATCTTTTACAGTATATGTTTCATAAAAACTTCTCTTTGACAAACAAATTACAAAAGCTAAATTCTTGAATGATGCATGAGAAATACAAACCTGCATTTTTAGGAATAGATAATATCATATCTGTACTAGAAATCCATAATCCTGGACCTGACTTAACTGCAAGCTGTAACAGAAACAATAGCATAAACGAAAACTTTATAGAGCATGCCTAAGTATTGGACACTTCATCACAGAAATAGATCCCTTGACAGAGATTTCTGTTAAAATCAATCTCATGCAAGCTTTCCAAACGAAGGCTGTATTTAGATGACAAGAGTAAAAGTATGATTTTTACCTAAGTCCCTCTACTGAAAAAAAGCCTCCTTTTGCAAATTTCTGTGCAACTCAATCCCATCGAAGCTTTTATGATTATATTTACTGTTTCAAATTTCATGGAAATCTATCATGATTAAAGCCCTATTCTGAAAAAAAAACATATCATAAAACTTCTATCAAACTAAAAATCCCTTCAAAGTTTATATCATACAACTTGCTAGGTGAACTACTACTTACTTGGAATGATAACAAATACATGTTTTTGAATTATGCTAATGAGTAACTCTAATGAGTGAAAGTTCAAAATTCAAAACATGTAAAGCACCTTTTCAGAAATATTCTTTATAAGTAGGTCAACATTAGTAATGAGACTATCATATTCAGGATTGGCATAGCTGACTGGTAATGTCATGAATGTACGGCCACATGGATCATATGGATACAATCTCCCCTGAAAAAAAATCAAACAAATAAATAGTGGGAGGTTATGAGACAATGATATAAATGTGACGGTTCAAAATATGACAAAACCATAAAGATTCTGGAGTGGACACAAAAAACTACCTCAAAATCTTGTCTTCAAATGTAACCCTTCCCCCTACAATCTGCTAGACTAAACTGTTAAATTAATTTAAGCAAATACTTCAGTGATAAATTTCATTCACCTAGATCACAAGATCTCTTTTAGGTATTGGAACTACCAGGTATGTAACTTTCAGTTG
Organism: Perna viridis; assembly: GCA_037379345.1. Lineage (NCBI taxonomy): Eukaryota > Metazoa > Mollusca > Bivalvia > Mytilida > Mytilidae > Perna > Perna viridis. The sequence goes on along the minus strand of CM074515.1, from coordinate 39,575,524 downwards.
TAATAATCATGTCATAATGTATTAAATGAACATCAAATTAATTTTAAAAAACAATATTGGTTGGGGCATTTTTTTTATTTTCTACATCTGTTCTGTCTAATAATTCTACTCAAAATTGTCACTTACACTGTGCAAAATGAGGATGTATGACTCCTGAAGAACATCACTGTTGATGACCTGTTTCAATAAAAAAGAAAGTCTACTTGGCAATCATTTTTTTCTGTAGTACAGACTTAATAAGTTTGAAAGCTTACTTGTTGTAATTGTTTTGTGCTATTGTAAGATCATCTTTTAACCACAAATGTATTTCATGTAAAATCCAGTGGTGAAGTCACATAAAATAATAAAGACAGGAAAAATAATTGTTATACACAATTCTAGTAATACCCCAGCTATTTATTCACAAACCATTTTTTAACATGCATACAGTCTTATCCTATTGTGGTTTTTTTTATCATATAATATTCTTGTAAGCAAGTCTATGCATTGAAATATTTTTTTATTAAAAACTGTCCTTCCACATATACAGCAACTGGTATGACATACTTTATACATCATTTATATTTTTTTCAAATTTATGCTAGGGTTATCATGCAAGTCAATATCTTAAAAAAAAAATACAATAAAAAATGTGATATTTTCATGGCCATTCTAGTCTAGATATAGGATTTGTAAGTCTAGTTCTAGTTTCATTTTCCTTACCAGAATTTTTTATGTAGAAAGTATAGAAATTTGATGACCGATCTGCATATTGTTGCCATTTTTGTGGGTATTTTTAAACTGAAAGATGTTTTGCTTTTCTTAGTGAACTCAACGCTCTGGATATGATAAATTTCCATGCATTTGAATGGTTGACTTGGACCCATTCTCGTGAAACTATGGGGTAATGTGATAAGACTTACATACCCTATTGTGCCAAGGACACATAAGAGTTTATAAAATTTAGACTTTTGGGACAGTTATAAAAATTCCTACTTTTAATCAAATCAAATGTGAGTCCTAATTACATTTAATATGATCATGCTCACACAAGGACAACTCTAGCAAAACGAGGTAGCTTTGTTTGTTACAAAATGGGAAATACTGTGTTTATTCACGTTAGTTTAACATACTGAGTATCCCTTTTTAGCACTGATGTATTCAGTGACAGTCAATAGTGCATTAATAGTTGCTCCGCCACTTCCAACATTACACTTTGGATCTTCTACTGTTAACACTATGACATCTTTGTTTATATGTCCCTTTGCTTGACGAAGTTCTAACTCTACATATAAAAGATGGAAATATTACCATACAGGCTTTTGTAGCAAAACATGCGAAAATGAAAGGTCAAGGTTTCTGTGTCAAATATTATATTGCGAATTGAAAAGCATAATAAATGTCGTATGAAAAAAACATAACAATACAGGTAAATAATGTATATGTCCTTGTGTTGTGTCTCGACACAAATCTCTGTTTTAAAATTTCATAATTGGATTCAGTCACTTATAAAAATGATAACCAAAAAAATGCTATATGATCATCATGATTTCTGACATTCTTTAATTTATCCAGTACTTTCTGGAAAGTCTTAATTTCTGAAAGTTTTTCAGTGCTTCTGAAAGTAGTACAGTTACCCTGATCTAATATATATGATATTAAAACTTTTCTTTAAAATTAATGCTGTAGTTATAAACCTTTTTGAAGTGCCTCTCCCCATTCCTTCTTAGTGCACGTCAAAACAATAGCTGTCCACTTCACTCCAGGAGACATACCTAAAACTGTATATTCAGAATTAATGTACCTGCTACAATATCTCATATTTTTTTTTTATTCCATATTATAAACAGTGCTATGATGTTTTAGTTAATGTACCAGTGGAAATGTTAGCCTTTTGCAAAACTACTAACAGGGGTCACTCCATGTTGAAAATGATGCAGGACTATAGTCTCTCTTGGTTTAAATTACACTTACATTTGAAAAAAGAACACCACATGACTCTTTAAATTGCATAAATGGAATGTATGCTTAGTCTATCCAGGGAGTTGCTCGCCATTACATATTTTAGTTTAACAGTTCGCAGACTTAATTTTCTCCGTTTTCAAAATATTTAAGAAAAGTATGTTAATTGAAGATAAGAACAGTCGAACAAAATGACAACACAAAATAGTGCAAAAAAGAAGAAAAGTAGAAAAATAAGAGTAACTTGCAACGTGTATGAGTTAGCTAAATAAAAGTAATAACAAATTTACCGAACTAAAAGTCATAAATCGGCAAGGAAGATATCAAATAGTAAAAAAACTAAAGAATCAAGGATAAACCAGAAAAATTAAATTAGCAACAATGTTCCTTACATAGTACAGATATTTTCAAGTGAATAAGCTGTTAAACCAAATTGTATGGCTAGCCAAACCTCCAACAGGTACATGATGGAACTAAATATATAATTTTGTAATAAAAATAAATAGCCAACTTGACAATTTTGTCATCGTTCAAATTGCACTGAATACCTATATTGGCTCGTTCAATACAGGGTTTTAGTACAACAAGTGGTTGTACAATATACATTTCCTGTTCTTGAACAGGAATTTGTATATCTTAAACTACTGTTCTTGCACAGGAATTTGTATATCTTAAACTAAAAGGCAACAAGCATTGTACTATTTTTTAGTGGAAGGGGACTAGGGTGTTTAAAAGAAATTTAAAGCTTATTCCTAATTTTTGAATAAAGTTTTACTTAGCCAAAATAAAGAAAACATATGATCATTTATCAATAATTCCCAGTACTCATGTCAAATAGAAATACTGCTTCTGCTAAAATATTTCTCATGCCTTCAATTAACAAATCACCACCACCATCACCCACCCCCAAAAAAGAAAAGGTATACGCCTCAGAAAATAATAGATCTGATAGCAATCTGTTTGCTTCTGCATATGTTATAATATTGCTGTTTGTATTCTTTGACTTGAAAAAAAAAATTCTTCAAACTCGAAATTTTCAACTAATTTCTTAATAATGCTTCATTTATCGGGTAGATATTAATGTCATATCATAATATCCCAATGCCAATTAATTCTTTAGAACTTTAAATCTGACATGATTTGATGAAATTTTTCTGTGCATATCAAACAGAAAACTTTGTTTGTTTGTTTGTTTGTTTGTTGGGGTTTAACGTCCGAGCAGCAATATTTCAGCTATATTCAGACGATGAACATGAAACTGATGATAAAATGAACATGAAATGATGATGAAATGAAAAAGGGATGGGACACAAGGACAATGGGGTCAACAAATTTTGATTGCCACTGGAAATAGGGAGAGGTGGTTAGGGTCAGCCAATTTAGCCTCCTGTGGCGGAGCCCTATGGTTCCTACTCCCGGAGAATACCACAGTAGGGTTCTTTAACGTGCGAGGAATGTGGCATCTTTCCCAACACGGTGCACCACTATGGTTTGCGGTCAGGTTTTCCGTATTACAGACTGACAACCCCAGCATGTAACATGCCAGGGGTTTCCCATTCCACCACCTGGGGCACACATCCAAGTTGCTCTGTGGGCAGAGCACCCTAGCCCCCGGCTAGGGTTCTGAGCACTATTTAGTCGCCTTTTACGACAAGCTTAGCGCTGCTGCAGGCCTATTCTTTAAACAACCGGACCTGCACGGGGCCAAACAGAAAACATGGCAAATGAATACCTACAAGTTTGAAATGGTCTCGGGAGAAACAATCAAACAAATTTGCATTTGATACCATGCAACAAATAATAAACATATGAAATATGAAAACTGTGTAAAATAAATAAACAAAATATTTGCAGAGCTAGCTTTGTTTTGATGGCATTGGGCTGTTTGATTACTTGTATTTTTTTGTATTGTTAATTTGCATGCACATTTATTATCGGTTTTGTCACCTTGATATGCTTAAATTTAGTGAGATAGAGTGAAATATGAAGTATACTGATTTTTTTTTGACAAACAAAGAATTAAACCGACTAAAACTAATATATCATGTTTTCCAGATGAAACTTTTTTCTTGAATCAAAATGATTTGCCTGTATTAAATCATGGATTTTACACATTTACTGTAAACAGATTATTTTCGCGGTTTCAGGGTTTTACAGATTCTGTGAAGTGAATATATTTGCGGATATCATTTTTCGCGGTGTAGTGAAAAGATCAGCGTTATATAGTTAAAATTTTTGCGCTTTTCTGTCCATCGCGGAAATAGCGCATATTAATACATTTACAGTCTTTCAGGTAAAACACGTCATCAGATAAACTCTGCCCAGGGGTTTGTACCATATATAATGATGATAGGAATAAAACTTTTGAAATGCATTGAAAGGGTTAAATAAACTTTCATATTCTATAGGAGAGTTCTTCATGACGTCATCACTTACCTGTGATTTGGTTTTGGTTGGCAAAAAATCCATTGAGTGGCATAGGATATCAACTTTAAATCATCATAACTTTTTCATTTTTAGAGATAATAGAAAAATTCCCAACATTGCAAATAAAATTCTTTTTATCCATGGAATATTTAAATAATTATTCAGCAATAAGACTATATGTACATAAGATTTTAACTATAATTTTATACAAAAATAGAGGTGTACATATGAATATCACTACAAATTTATTTTTTCAAGAAAAACAGTTATAAATTCTTATACATAATATGAATTATTTTATCTAAATGAAACATTCTACAGAACCAAAATTGAATATAAAATAACAAAGTTATTAAGTTTTGAAAATTGGGATTCTAATCATGAAATTGTCAATTGTTCATTTAGTTGTTTATTTGCCAACCAATCTGACACTTAATGATATGCAAATTAGTGAATATGACATCACTAATGAGATTGGTGAACTCTCCTATTGTAATGCATTCTATAAAAAAAAAACTTTATAATATACACTGCCTGAATGCTTTTAAATGTGCTTGTTTATAAATTACACAATAAAATTAATATGAAGTAGGCATTGCAAGCAAGCACCATGAGATTTAGGTTTACTTTAGGTTTCATTTTCAATTCTTTAAATTAAAAAAGGGAAAGACTTGAGACTACCAGAAAAGATTAAGTTATCTTTACTGAAACACAATCTTTACATATATGTATATGTATATATTTATTTACACGAGACATAAACGTCAGATTAAAGGACTGTCGCAGCGGACTTCACTCTCTGGACGAACACTAGTAACAGTAACACACTAACAGTAACACTGCCTGTGTAGTGACTTTACTCAGAGTTGAAACACCGACAAGAGAACAAACTTAATTAATATGGACTAAAACCTGCCATTTATTCCATTTTTTTTTCAAACAGTTCATGTTATATTACTTGTAGTAGACATGTTTACCTTGTATTTTCTAGCAGACAGAGGTCTCACTAACCACTTCTAACGTTTCCATTACTTTACATGTTAAAAAAGTAATTTTCAAAGTCTCACTGTGAATTCCCAGGACAAATGACATCTTAAAGCTGCATACCGTTGCGAAGCTTGGAAAATAAGGCTTCCAAAATCATTATGCTAATGGTACGATCATAGTAGAAATTCTTCACAAAATTTACTTGAATAAATAATACTGAAAATCCACATTTTTACCTGTTCTGCTAACTGACAGCATGGAGGCAAATTACTCACACATGTAAACAATATTCATACACTTTTGTAGTTAATTACATATATGATTTTAAAGTACACATTCTCAGCTTTATTTTGACTACTTTTAATCATAATACACACAAATAATGCACTTACAATGCATATGTCTAGGTTCAGTGTGTTTTTGGTACTACATAGGGGGGTGGCCATTTGACCCGGAAGTGGTTAGTGAGACCTTAAAAACATTTTATGAGTTTTTATGTTTTTCTTTTTTTACATTTTATGAAAGCTTGTGGTATTGTGAGTCTAATAAGACCAAAACTATCAAAATCAGACATAGGACTACAAAGAAATGGTCATTTTTATATCATGCCCCTCAGTGATATTTTCCCTAAATTACTAAAAAATTACAATTTTAACTAACTTGTCACACCAAATTGATACCTATGATAATTCAAGAAGTTGTAATAGTAAATATCATTTATCATTATGAAAAAAGAACAGATTTCAACAATTTATATCATACCTATTTCATTACTGTGTGATTCTTAGTCTGTGCTGTGTGACTATTTGAGTACTTTGAATATCCCAAGCAGTGACGTTGTGTATTTCATGGATGACGTCAAGTTATGAGTCACTGTTACTGATAAAAATCTTGTTGCTATGTTGTTTTTTAAAATACCTTGCACAATGCACCTCTTAAAATATAGCCAGATTACCAATATCACTATACTGATTTTATGGGAAAATGGAAATAATGACCAGGAAAGGCAATTTTCCTCAAATTATGCATTTCTCTGAAATATGCCATAATTTAATTTATGGTCTCACTAACCACTTCTAACGTTTCCATTACTTTACATGTTAAAAAAGTAATTTTCAAAGTCTCACTGTGAATTCCCAGGACAAATGACATCTTAAAGCTGCATACCGTTGCGAAGCTTGGAAAATAAGGCTTCCAAAATCATTATGCTAATGGTACGATCATAGTAGAAATTCTTCACAAAATTTACTTGAATAAATAATACTGAAAATCCACATTTTTACCTGTTCTGCTAACTGACAGCATGGAGGCAAATTACTCACACATGTAAACAATATTCATACACTTTTGTAGTTAATTACATATATGATTTTAAAGTACACATTCTCAGCTTTATTTTGACTACTTTTAATCATAATACACACAAATAATGCACTTACAATGCATATGTCTAGGTTCAGTGTGTTTTTGGTACTACATAGGGGGGTGGCCATTTGACCCGGAAGTGGTTAGTGAGACCAGAATTTTGCAAAAGAGCATTGTTGTCTCCCTTAGCCTGTTTGAACTTCCGCTTCCTGAAATAGATGCAGCCCATGGAAACAGAAGTTCTAAATTCTCAGACTTTTACATGACTTTTGAACTAAAATCAGACTTCCGAACGGTATTTTGTGAAAAACCATGCTGTCACATTGGGGGGGAGGGGGTCGTCTGAATTTGAGTTTCGTGTACTTACATATGGACATTTATTCCACCAAAAAGTAAGTGACACATTAAGGTGAATACAAATGAACCTGAAAATCGTAGTTTGAGATAATTCCAAACCTTCTACAAAAAACACCAAACTTTAAAATTTTCTCCATTGTGTTTTTTTTATCAGCAGCTTGCTTATGAACTTCGGCATATTTGTCGCTAAATTAATGTTTTATTGGAGTGTATTTTTTCATTTCGAACATGACACTTTGTTTTTCTTTCAATTGTTTGCTATATTTTCTTGTTTTTATATTTTTATATATCAAAAAATTGATTAGCAAAACGAACGAACATTAAATGATTAATGATATGCATTCATTATTGTTTACAGTGCCGCCATGATGAAAATACAAATATTTTATTAAGCTCGAACACAGTTACAATAATGAAGAATTATGATAAATAATGTAAGTGTTTATCATATACCATGCATTTGTTAATTATAATTTGTCTAAATCATGTGCTGCAGTCTAAGTAAATGTGTGCAGTACAAATTACAGGAGATATGGTACACAAGAAACTTTCTTAAGCCTTACATGTGTACTGACTACTGTATACATGTTCCATAGTCCATACAAACATTTTTATAAAGACATGAAGAGTTGTCGTTGAGTCAATGACTGTTGATTTTCATTTAAATGAAACAGTCTATGATACAGACTTGTCGAACATGATGAGGGTAAAACAAACAAAACCTTACAAGAATCTGTTATTTGTGTATACAGTACCCCATATTTCATTTTTGAGGACAAAAATAAATTCATGTACAAGGTCAAGGAAACTCCAGTGAAACAAGTATTGCTGAACAGTTGACCAAGAGCAATCAATAGCAATATTTAATGTTCCAATGTATTGTACATGTAAGTCATATGAGAACATTTCATACATAACTTGAAGTAAACTACATGAATTATATGATTTGGAAATTAATCTAAACATTAACATATACATTTGTATGACCTTGTATATGACACAATTTTCAATTTTTTAAGAAGTTTATCGTGCTATTTTTTTTTACTTTTTTAATAGATCCATAAATACAAGCTGTTGACTTACATTGTATATCAGTAACTAAGGATAATGAACTAGTTTTATCAGTCATCAGATTTCTTTTGCACAGTATGTTGTCATGAACATGTACAATTATACCATAGTCATCACAGTATGATAAAAGTCTATCCATGTTGATTTTCAGTATCTCTTTCCATATTAAAAGGAAATATGTTTTGATATTTTCCAGAAAATTTTGAATGCAGCTGTCATGTTCACCTACCAATGATACAAGTTACCAGACAAGTCATACATAACAGGAAGCTCTGTTCAAATGAAGTATGATAATAGATTGTGTAGGTATTTGAGGTTCAGTATACAATATTTTTATGCCTTTTTTTTTTTTGAAAAAAAAATTAATATTGATTTGGAGTGTTCCAAAGGTAGGACCCACCTCTGTTGTTGGGAAATGTTGGAAGTAATGTGGAAAATTTTTGCAAAAATGAGGAAATTATTAGCTTGGACCCCCACTTTCAACGTCTTTTGATTGTTCACTAGAAACTCTCATTAGTCAATTTATTTTAGAAATGTATTTGTATTATTTCTACATTTGTAATGTAGATAGATCCCATATCTGTTTATCGCTTAAAATGTAGCACTACAGTTCCCATGACACTTAAATGAAGGTTGTAACATAGACATAATATTTTAGCATAATGGGATGTTTTGTTTGAAGAAAAAAAAAAACATCCAATGATCCATATAATGTAGGGTTTACTTAAATAGAGGTCTACTTCAGTACAGGATTCATGAATCACAATAACTTTGAATATGAGTATTATGTATATTTATTACTGATTTTTATACTTCCAGGTCATCCATGGTATATATATGACTGAAAAGAATTCATACATGTATAATTTAGATGATCTTCAATGCTGTTCAAATCTCTGCTTGCACTGTAATGAAAGCTGATATGAAGCTGAAGTTTGAAAATAAATATTTTCAAAAGCATATTTCTTAGGCAAATGTATAAGGTTTAAATGTGTTGTGCTTCAAAAGTAAAAGTCACTTTCATACATGTATACAATAACAGCCATGTATACTTCTTGACAGTACCATCCTGGAATACAACCTAGAATCCCTTGCACTGCAAGCTGTCACTATCAACTGAGCTAAAAAGTTACTTCATTGTTTTCTGTAGATTAGATTGGTTATGGTCTTTTGTAAATAGTTTTACTTTATTTGTTTTTGGGCCTTTTTATAGATTGCTTAATGGTATGTGGTTTGCCCATTATTGATACCCATGTGGTGATTTCACTTGTAGAAGTTTAATCGTTACTTGCTTTGTTTTTTCAATGACTATCTCATTGGTAAACATAAATGGTACATGTATAATTAAGTTTTCTACTTATGACTAGTGAGTGCTAAATCTTTCACTACTTCTCGAACAAGTAATTTTGTGTAACAACTATTTGGCTAAGCAACTGTTGATTCTGTGAGGTAGCACTATGAAACCGCCTCAAAATGTCATAATAGTAAAGTAGTATAAAGCAGGATCATTTCATTCAGTAAAACATTCTTGTCCTGAAATGCAAGAAATAATTGCAATATGCATTGAAACCACTACCAATCAATGAAAAAAAAAAACAAGTTCCATGGGTAAATAGAATAAAATATAAACATTCACAGACATTACACATTTTGAAAAAGAAGAGATTTATTGTTGAATTTTGAGCTAATCATAATCATGCCATGTACTTGCACCTATAATTTACATTGAACTGATCTGAATTCATGGTTTCCTTGTATAAACTCTACAAGACTGGTAAATTGTGATTTTTTTTTTCACAAGTTAAGAGAGATAATCATACCATAAGCTCATGATGCACCTGTTTAATAGGACATCTTATTGAATGATAATTATTAGTCAACTGTGCTGGTAATACCTGTTCATTGATCAGAGGGCGTTGGCACACCTCCTTTTTACCAGAAAATTAGTCATTTTCATGTGTAAATTTGACAAAACATGGAAAATAATGTGTTAGCATCACCATCACTTTGGCTTGCACCCCTCCTTTTCAAAGTGTCTGGAGCCTTCCCTGTTCACTAATCTGTAAATAGCTTTCATCATATTTTGCTTTAACCGTCTAGCATGAAACAAGTTGCCTGTTTTGAAACTATTTTAATATTCTCCATAAAAGCAATAAAGAAATATATATAAAAAAAACAATACAATAATTGGGTAGCAAACCATATTATACTCCAGCAATGCTAAAGATTGTCTGACAAGCTATTTTCTGACTTGGTGCCATCCTAGGGTATAGAGGAACAGAATTCAACCTCTTACGTTGTAGGAGTAACAGGGACAGGTCCAGGTTTTTAGATAGGGGCGCACAGTAAAAATTCTGCCGAGCGGAGCGAGGTGACACAAATTTTGAGGTTAAATTTTTGAAACATTATAGAGTGGATGCAATGTTGATATCTTTTGTGGTAAAATTAGCGAGAAATTTTAAGTTTCAACTTGAAACCGCCTAAATCTACCCATGACAACCCATGCTTTGCAAATTTTAGGGGGCGCACTCCCCCATCAGAATACGCCTCCGAGTAACCATGTTGATTTTTATGAGTGGGGTCGGGGCTAGGATCACATTTGAAATAGAAAGGCAGGACAATGATATATGATTTTATATAAATACAAAGATGCAATAGGCGAAAAAAAAGGTTCTGGTTTGAATATTACATAAAAAGATCCGGGACACAAAATTTGACTATATAGCCCCCTTTTCCCCCTTACGATTCAAATGGATATAGAAATGTATCATTATTTACCTGGGAGGGGGGACTGGTGATTTTGAAATCATATAAAATTTTCTTGACCCCCCATGATATTTTCTTATCCCCCTTAAAAACATTTTTTTAAAATGTGATACCCCCTCTATTAAACATGCGTATGGAGTTTTCATATACATGTAACAACTACTACATTATGGCAGAGCTTGCCGAAACTACGCAGAGTTTTTGTATCGCGCTAGAATTCTAACAAATAAACTTCTGGAACAGGGTTGTGTTGCTACAAGATTGAAGTCATCCCTATAGAAAGTTTATGTTATGGTCGTAATCATGAAATCGTGGATCGCTATGGTGTATCCATCTGCGCCATGAAAACTAAATTGTTCAACATGCCATGGTTTTCCTTTCCTCTTTCGTCTACCCCGGACTTGACTTTTTATGAGCAACTCGGCGGGTGTATCTAGAAAAATAGAGGACGCTTACCCTACTGGCGCACCTGGTCCATGCTCCAAGTTTATAGTGGAGTCATAGTTGCTCATTTGCTTTTGTTAATTTGTATATTTGATTTTAACAAAATTTCATGTTCTTTGTACGTCTGTTTTCCATGTCTGGCCTTTGTCCCTGGATAACATTCTTCTTATCACCATTATAACCGTAGTTCCCTTCACTACTCTTTGAAGCAAAAGCAGTTGAGATGTTAAAGATCTCTTACAATAAAAAATTCAAGTCTTCAATTCCAAAACTTGATACTTTGGAAAAGTCTTATCAATATCAAGCAGAATCAGACACAGCTCTTGAGATTCAAGATATTGGTAAGGAAATTGAATCGTCAGCAGTTAAGTTGGACCAATTTGATTTAATAACTGTAAATGTTTTAGGTCCTGATGGTTATGTTCATGTGTGAACTTGGTTTTACCAGAGATCATGCATGTGACAATGTAATAAAATGTTTAATGGTGGTAAAATATGTTTTAATTTGACTGGTGTAATGCTCTGCTTAACTAAAAATTTGGATCCCCCTTGAAATCCATGTGCAAAAAAATGACCGCCCCCCCCTCTTTGAAGTTAAAAAAAAACTGAACCCCCTTTTCCACTAACAGAAAAAAATGACCCCCTGGATATATGTACTTGGTTTGTTTAAATTTTCAAATAAATGTCTACGGTTTGAATATTATTTGTAAATTATTATATAAAGGATGCCGAATCTAGAGGTTTAACCTAAAAAAAAGCTGTTATGCACGTGGCTAATTACAATATTCGTTATGTTTCGGCTAAGTTTACAGCCAATGAAATGAACATCTCGTTAGCGAGAACACAGCGTTACTTTATATATTTATCGGGCATTTTTAAAGAACCCAAGGCTTTTCCGAGAGGAAATAATCGCCATTTTCTTGCGATATATTTCTCTGTTTCCTTCCCCTTTCCCTATGATATCCCCTGATAGACGACACTTCTAGTACAGAAAACTTATCATATCTCATGTTGCTATAGTAAGAATGCCTGAAATATATGCTTATACTGTCTTGCAAATACATTATCTCCATTTACTTAGATTTGGGTCCGTTTATGACATTTATTTTAGTCGAATAATCAATATGCACTCACCTGGCCCAACAGTCAACACCTGTCCTGGTGTCATCCGTAAATAATTTGAGATTCAGTGTCGGAAGCTCTTTTCTGAGTCTCATTCGGGATTCATATGAGGGTGGCATTACACTTCACTCAGCGACATTTGTTTCTCTAACACTGAAATCTGATCTGAGTGAAACTCAGTGTTACAGTACTTACACGACATATTGAGTGTTTACCAGTACCACCCAGATTCCACCTAACCAACACTGACTGTTTGTATATTGTAATAGTCACAAAATTCAATGAGACATAATGGGGAATTCATTGTAAGATAGGGTGTATATTCTGTCTCTGTTTCTCAGGTAATTCGGAGCACTCCAGTTAATATAAAAATTCAGCATCATGATTTTTTTTATTTTGTACATGTTTATTATTTGTTGATGTGTTATTTTTTATTTACAGCTACGTCCAATGACTGGGAGATATGTAGAAATATTACTTTGTATTTTTATCAAGTAATCATGCAATCTTTTAATACAAAGTATTTCAATTCTTCACTTTTAAATTGATAATTACTATTAATAATTATAAATAAAACACTTTGAATGTATTGACTGTTGTAAATTGATTTGTGTGATCTATTTTTAAAAACAGTTTTGACGCTTTTGGTTTCTGATAGTTTTAATAATTGAATGGGTTTTCAGAAATAAAAGAAACTACAAGTCCCAAGACATCTATATAATGTGTACATAAGAATCGTAAAGTAGAAGCCCTTAATGAGGACTGCGAACATTGTCAGAAATAGTTATAAGTTACAATACATTGTCCAAACGAGGATGAGACGACGACCTCAGCCGGTAGTTTTCAACCCCAAAAAATGCTGCAAGTTAACTCTGAGACATTTCTTATTTAAAGTACATTTCAATTACAACCTTTGTTTGTTTAATATCTTAATTTTAATGATAGGTTTTGTTAAACGATTTCAAACTTTCATTGTTTACTCCCATATGAAAATAATCCCTTGACGAGCCTCGCTCATATATAGCTGTCTATTTTTAGAAATTTAAACGAACACATTGTTTACAATGTCTCCATTGTGTGTCTGGTCATCAAATAGACTACAATTAATTAAAACTCAATACAGGACAGTTATGGAGTATGTATCAACGATAAATGTCTTTTTTTCAATTTTCACGTTACATTTGTCAAACGTTAATACCACATGCTAATCGTCTCAACCACAGCTTTATTGTACCGTTGACTTGGATTAATACTAGATAAATCAACTATTGACCCATGTTATTAGTATAGATTTCGGCAATTGGATTAAGAATTTTCCCTTCGACTTCCTTGTTGTGATTTTAAGGGATCCCCAATGAATTTTGGAGGTTAGTGACCTGGGAGCTCGGGTTTACTAACATCCATATTGTCGGCAGAGATCAATGAGATTAGCTTCACTGTGTGGGATGAATCTAACACCCAGGTCAGTGATTCTCCGTACACAATTAATAACCAGAATATACAATGTCCCAGATGGGTGGGTGTAATGCTCCGTTTCACTGTGAAAAAGACTGATACAGTGTTTCACCGACTAACACAGATGTAGAATTCCGACTTGAGTCTTAGAGAAACGAAAGTCGCTGAGTGTAGTGTAGCTTTTATTGCTTGTGAAACATAAAGTAGATTCTCCTTTAAATAATATGGATTTCATGTCATTTACCACTATTGGTTTTGCAAAATTTGATTTAGAATATCTTATCTGTGGCAGCAGGCAAATGCTATTCCAAATGTTTGTAATTTTATTGGTCAAACAATTCCAGGTTCAGCAAAGAATGTCTGGTTTTCTACTGTAGTCTTCTTCTGGTTTAAGGATTCTTCAGTCTAGTCTCGCCTCAAATTTAGTGTTTGTCTTTGCTGTCACCATATATGTTAAGCTTTTCCAGATGTCAACGGATCTATTACAACCCAAATAGGTTTTTTGGAGTTCCAATCAAATAACAAATCCTTCATTGAAATGTTTTGTATTAGAAAGTATTTTTTTTTACTATATTTCAGATCTTCAATACATAGTGATGTAGTGTTTTACTTTGACCAAAGTCTTTCAAGTGATCAATATGATTACTTTTTAGAATTTTTACATGAAGGCAATTTTTGTTGCTCTTGGATATCAACTTCCTGTATGAGTGGTAAAATTGATCTCTTTGAAGTTTTTTCACAAAGTATCATACCCTAGGGCCCAAAGAAAGAATTAGATTGATTTTGAATGTTGTGACTTGAATCATTTAGGAATTATGAACCAAAAGAAAAGGTACACTTCGATTTTGGTCAAATTCTTATGCTTTGTCAAACGTCTAATCATATTCAAAATTCAAGGCTATATCAAGCTTGAATGCAGGGATTTCCCTACTGTTTTGGGGAAGGGTTTTGAGCCCTTGCAATTGAGAAAAAGAGAATGAAAATTGGAACTTTAAGAAATAAACTAGAACGTAACACGTTATCACCCCTCTCAAAATAGGATTGTCCTAGGAACAGATAACATACAGAAAACAGTATTTTATTACATATACAAAATCAGTGTTATTTAAGAAAAATATGTGATAACATTCCTTTTTAAACTAATTTTAAAAGCCAATTGAGCTTATTTCCTTAGACTAAAAAATTGTATTTTTCTGTTACAATTTGAAACTTACACATAATAAACTTATGCCTAATAACTTGATACTTTTAATTCAAAACTTCTATATAATAACACAATACTTTCATGAAATAATGTGAAACTTATGCGTAATAATGCAAAACTTACATGTGACAATGCAAAATTTAAAAGACTTGTGCAAAAACCAATGGAGACCCAAGATTTTTTTTCTAATCATTTAGCTGAAATATATGTAGCAGTGGTGTTGGTCATGAATAAACTCCTCCTTGAAAATAAAAGCATCTTGAATCAATGGCAACCAAGAACCTATCTAGTGGCCATCATTTTTTCATTATCAAAGCTTCATGGTAATCATTTTTTTTTTTTTTTTTTTGTGGGTGGGGGGGGATAGCTTCCCAATGTTTTTGCTTTTGTAATTCCATTAGGGTGTTTTAATCTTTTAATTTTATGTCTGTACTCACATTAATACACTGATAAAATGGATCATACTTTTCTGTTGTCTTTAGTATTTTTTTGGGTACACCAAAGATAATTGTTGCTCCTATACTCGGTTTCTTTTTTTTTTTTTTTTTGGGGGGGGGGATTTTTTGTATTATTTTTTGTTTTGTTTTTTTTTGTCCCATTTTCATTCATGATATAAAAGTTTAATAAATGACTTTGTCTGACCTAACTTAAATATAAGTATTACTTTATATTAAGAACAAAACAGTTTTAAATCTTTCCATTTCGACCTCTAACAGGAAAAAGGGAAAATTGAAAATTCTAGAAAAAAAATAGTTTTGTGTTATTACAGGAAAGTTAAACATTATTTTGCAAGTTTCGCTTCGTTTTAGAAAGTTTCATGTTATAATGCTAAAAGCAATTTTTTTTAGTCGATCAAAATGAGCACAATGGGCTTCGTAGTAATATCACAGCAGTAATATCAAAAGAATTTGTACTTTCATTTTAAATTCAGACCTCGTCAGCTTATATCAGAATAGGACACTCAAAAAAATAATTAAGAACTGTCACAGCCATAAATATATACTAAATGCAGTGATATTTTATTCCTTGTGTTGCAAATTCATGCTTTCACATCATTATAGTGGTGTGACATTTAATCTCATATGAGTACAAAATATAATAAAAATGAGTTTTTTGAAACTTTCATACTCCTAAACTCACTTCATGAAGCCATTTGCTATTTAAAATGTGGTTACAGTGATTGGGATTAATTTGAATCACTTAGTGTAAGAGCACCAACAAACCAAGTTGAACTCAGGTGCTCCAGAAAGGGGGAAAGTTTGATAAATTATACATGATATAATTTGGGGTCAGACTACTCCAGATGGTAAATAATACCCTTGATGACCTTTGGTCTTGCAGTTGTATCAACACAGTGGTTATCATATACAAAAATTTCAATCAAATTGATATAGCAAATTTCAACATAATGTATAAAAATTTCAACGAGTAACCTGTAAACAGCAACTTTGAAACAAATACATAAATGTACATACATTGTATATATGTAGGAAGATCTAAATCCCAATAAATAATTGTGTACAAAATGTACTCAAAACCAAAACTATTAAAATAGGAAGCCAAATCCATAACCAAGAGGTCCTAACCAAAGGAATGAAGCCTCTACATTTTAGGAATTTTGAAATGTGTAATACTGAAAATTTTGGTAAGAAATATACATGTATGATATAATTCAGCTTCAGACAAGTCTGACTACTGGGTTGGTAAATACCTACAGGGACCTTTGGTCCACCAGCATTAACAATGACCCTGCATACAAGCCATGTCTCCATTCTATCAACAACATTTTCTGGCTCCAATAGTTTCTGTGTAAGCCACTCAGCCCTAACAATAATATGGATAAAGTGAGCAATTTCTTTCAAAACTTATATCTCTTGTAGGATTGCGTAAATTAAGACTAAAATAAAATTGAACATTACATGTAGGTTTGAAAACCTGAAACAGCAGGTAAGTTTGACTGATTTTTCTGAAACAATCTTTACATTTATGCTGTAGTTAAATGTTCATGCATGCTTGATGCATCTGTAATTCAAGTTTAAAAAGCATTCATACATGAAAGAAGAAATATGTTTTACTAAAGTGCAGGGTATGGTAGTTGAATGTACACAGAACATTGTTGGGTAATATATGAATTATGCTAGGTATGAAATTGAATTTAATTTAAAATGAAAGATTAAAGTATTAATATTTTTAAAGGTATTTTTACAATGCTGATCTTTTGAAAGGATTAGATTTAAGGCCATTAACATGTGGTTGAGTTATGTCATCTTGTGTCATATCTTTGATTTGATAAGTCATAAATTCTGTCAGGTATATTATTAGTATTGGATGTCAACATTTGTACATTTCAGTGTACATTTCACCTGTATAGTTTACACTAATACAACAAAAGTCAATATTATAAAATAATTGACCTATGGTCCAGAATATTTAGATAAGGAAAAACACTGTCAATTATTTATATGAAACAAAGCTCCAGAATATTTAAATGAAGAAGACCTTTAAGTCATTGACAAATGGAGAATTTAGATTGGAACTGTCAATATTTTGGATCATTGTTAATACATTTATTCACATTTGAATGTCAGTGGAGTGATAAATTTTATTGTATGGTTGATAGATTTTGATAAAGATTTTTTCTTGATGACGATCGTAATTTTGTATTATCACAAAGTATGTTTTATGGTTATTGGAAAATGATATTGTAATTCATGGGATATGTCATCCAGTATTGTTAAAGTGAAGATTGTGTGCCACAGTTTTTGAGGATTACAATCTGTTCATAGTGAATGCATGGAACAACATATTTTTGGTTGACTTTGGAGAAAAAAAATCAAAATGTAGTGTTAAAAGGAATACATATAAAATCATTTTTATATCTTGGTAAGTTAGAGAAATTAATTTTACTTTCATAATGATGAATGGTATAGGTACCAGTATATACATTGTATATACATGTGTATTGGAACGTAAAATTGATGCATATGAAGATTGATCTTCAATTGTATTAAATGAAATTTCTGGGGATAAGTTAGTGAGGCTTACACATACAAATTTAGAAAAAAAATAGGACATAGTGTACAGGTTTTTGGCATTTACAACAAAACACTTAAAGTTGAGTATTTGGAAAGATGGAGAGTGATGTGTGGCAAATATAACATACCACTAAAGTTTCAGGATTTTACAACAAATATCAAATGCACAGGTTTAAAATGTCTCAATGGTAAAAGTAGTTGTTTTAAGTCCACTTCAATTGCTGAGCTAAAAGATTCCCTTAAATACTAGACCAAGTGACTACTTTGAAGTTCTGTTTGAAGTAAACATCTGAGACATGAATTGTCATGGCCTTAAGGAACTATACATTTTGTATAATATATAAAGCCATTCATTTCTTTCCTCTAAAAATTCCACCTTTCTTCTTAAAATGTGGAAGTACTTTGCTCGTGTGATTTGAAAATTTCAGCAATTTTAGTAATAAAATTTTAGGTATCTCATGGTAAGGCACTACCACAATGTCAACAGAATATCCTACTCAGTGTTTTATTTATATATAAAATAGCTTCATTAAAACACCCTAACAGTGATTTTTTTAATAAGATAATGAGGATATATGAATGTTTGACATCATCTCACGCTTCATTGAGAATGATCTACCCTTAGGGGTAGATGTTTAATGAAGTAAAGTTCTATTTCTGTCACTTGACTGTGATTGAATACATGACATTTAATGATATTGTTTTTTAGGTTACACTGCATGCGATTGTAAAAACAATACATATGGTATTGATCAGCCATGATTTTTATGGGTTCTTACCCTGCTGAAATCCTGACCATAATATATGGCTGAACTTCATTATTGATCATTATTGAGATTTTTCTGAGATTTTATATCTCTTGACATGTCAACACCAATCATTTTGAAATAAGAAAAATTCATTGTAATAAGTCACTTGAGCCATAATGCCCAATGGGTAGAATTTATGGTGCCCTGTGAATAAAAACTACCATAAATCTTCAGGTCTTGGGATCGTATTTTGTTATGCTTCTTTGTGACCACATAGTTTGATGAATTTCTAACTCACCTGTATTCTGAATTCTTAAATACTTGTACACAAAGAGATTTAGGGCTGCTAACTTACAAAGAGTTTTTGATGAAGCTTCAGTGGTTCCCTAATGTTTCAGACATTTCCCCTCCTCTACAGCCCCTTAATCAGCTTGCAGTGTTGTTTTCTTCTAGTAGTCTAATCGTCATGTGTTGTATCACCTGTCAGACATGTAAACATTAAAAAGGACATGATTGGTATTTATTATGTTTCCATAAGTATAAATTTATAATAATGTCTGCAAACATGTCAGAGGAACTTCACACATATTTTAGTTTTAAATATACATTCATTCAAAACTCCTAAATGGTTTTCTGAATTGTAAAAATCTTTGATTGCACATTGGCTCATAGGAGCAGTATGGCCAAGATCTTCACCTTATAATATCAAACAGATTTAGGTATTAAAACAATATCAATATGAGACCAGTTAAGTAGAAAATGTTGTCTTTAATAATTACCTCATGTACATGTAGATAAACAAATGACAATAAATACATACAGCCTGTCTTAAGTGATCTTCCTGGTCACATAATACAAGTGGTCTTAATAATTTTATAAGGAATGCACCACACAGGGATATTTTTATGACAGGTTATTGTTATGTTTAAGACAGTTTTTGACACTATATTATTAAGATAGTTATAGTTTGCTAACAATTGTTGAGGCTTTAATATTGGTGATGGAGAAAGAACAAGAAATACCGGTTGATTGATTGATTGTTGGGGTTTAACATCCGAGCAACAATATTTCAGCTATATTCAGACGAATAAATACTGGTAAACATGATGTATTCATCTAAGATTTGAAGTTATGATACACTGTTAACTTTGACATATGATATTGTGGTTGTTTTGTTTACATTGTTAAGTGTCGGTCTTCGTAAGATTAAGGCAAAATGTGAAAGATCAGAAACATGCATGTCAAAATGATCTGGCAATGTGATTTTACTAAAGGATACTTTCTCTATTTGAAAAGACCATTATTGATCTCTGCATCACTGGCTTTGCACAGAAATTTTTCAATTGAATTTTAGGTTTTTTTGACAGAGTTATCTGCCCTTGAAATGTTCATTTTCAGGGCATTTGATGAAAATGTAACTGAATGGTTCAGCATGATGTGGAAAATCTTGTCTATTTTCCTTGATTCTGATGGTGCAACTAGTCAAATTACACTATCAAAATGATAGGTTTTTCATACCATGTTTCATTGACTGCCTGATTCTTACAGGATCTGACACTTAACTATTTCATTAGGACTTGGTATAACAGATTCCATGCAGGTCTTGTACAAAAATGTATAAGGTTGGTTCTATTTTGGAACGGTATTATGTACATATACCAGTTGTATAAAAACTTCATTTTTAAGGACGTTTTTTTTCCATTACAGAAACTTTTTATACAGTAAATATGTAAGATATTGGATGGAGACTTTACATTTTGTTACCTAGCTGTTATGTCATCAGAATCTGATACACAGGTAAGCAGGTGTTAATTATTTGTTAACTTAAGGTGTTATCAGTACACTGTGTATTAACTAACACTGGTTGGAATGTCATTAGAATGTGAAGCAGGTATTAACTGGTACTGACAAGTAATATTGGTGTTAAATCTCCTTCATATCATGTAATGTATAGTATTGGTGTTAAAATGCTATCTCTTTCATATTAACTACATGTAAAGTACTGTACTAACACAAAATAGGACTTTGGTGTTCATTTACACATGTGCTGAGTCTTTATATTAGATTATATACCAAGCATGAAACAAAAACATGTATAAAGGCTGTTAAATGAGTGAAAATTCCAGTCTAATTAGCATATGCCTTTTTAGTGCAATATGATTGGTTTTTCAACTTTTATGACCTTAGTAATGACAGCTTTTACAACTGCAAATTTCATGTACATATCGTAAACAACATGTCTACAATCACTTTGACAAAAGTTAGAGCCGTTTAATGGCTTAAAACAGTATTATCTGCTTTATTCCATTTATTTTCAACCTTGTATAAGCAAAACAATAATTTTTGAAAGAATACAGTTATTAGTAGCCTGTAAATACTTTGAATATTGACACATTGTCAAATTGTAGGTTGAATGCTGCCATTTGCGAAGTCAATTTAGCCTACAAGAAAAAAAATACTGCCAATATTAATATATTTCAGATAGTTAGGGTTTGGAATTATAAGGATTAAAAACTGTTTTTCCAGAATTGATCAATGTGTAAAATCTGACCATTCACTCACAAATCAAAGGAGTCCAAAAGACTTTTATATCAGGTTTGTGAGTGAATGGTTTGATTTTACACAGCAATAAATTCTGGGAAAACAGTGTTTAATCCTATACAGTACCATATCTAACATGAATTTCTTTTCTAAAATGACAAATATTATATTGCACCAGAGGTAGATACATATCTATCCCATAAAATACTGGTGTATTATACTGCACCAGAGGTAGATACATATCTATCCCATAAAATATTATATTGCAACAAAGATAGATACATGTCTATCCCCAAAAATATTGTTTGGTGTATATAGAATGTCATTTTAGAATTAAAGAGTAAGTAATCAAGGGAACCAAGGTTATAGCGGTAATCAAAAGAATATAATCCAGGTACAAAGACCAGACGTGGAAAACAGACATACACAACAAAGAACATAAAGTAACTAAAATCATACATACTAAGTAACAAAAGCAAATGAGCAACTTTGACTCCACTAAAAACTGGGAGCATGGACCATGTGCACCGGTAGGGTAAGCGTCCTCTGCTTTCCTAGAAACACACAATTAAAAAATATAATTGCACAACAAGAAGAAATGTGAAAACTGTACTTTTTCATTGTAATGTAGCAAATGTGTTGAAATATATTGATATTTTCGAGTAGTGCATAATTGATAAATCTACTTATTCCAATATGAACATCAAAACAACTGATAAAAATTACTTTAACATCAAACTGTTTATTAAAAATAGGAGTTTGTAATGAAAAATATCTGGCAGTGTCACTCTGTGTTTCCTTTTCAAATTCCTCATTATTTTCCCATTCACTGTGCCACAAGTAAGGTCTCACTAACCACTTCCTTTACATGTTAAACAAGTAATTTTCAATGTTTCACTGTGAATTCTCAGGACAAATGATACCTTAAAGTTGCATACCATTGCGTAGCTTGCAAAATAAGGCTTTCAAAATCATTATTCTAATGGTATGATGACCGTAGAAATTCTTTACAAAATTAACTTGAACCAAAAATACTGAAAATCAACATTTTTACCTTTTCTGCTAACATAGCATGGAGGCAAATTACTCACACATGTATACAATATTCATACACTTTTGTAGTAAATGTTACAGACCACCAATTCAACCAATGAGCATTTGGAGCGTACGCAAAAATAATCCCACACAGAAATTACCCCTGTTCCTCATATTGCTGTGAAAAAAGTTCTCATCTTATTTAAAAAATTTAAACAGTTTCTGAAAGGAAAAAGCATTTCTGTACATTCTATAGGTGCATTTTGCTTCTTGTGATGTGAAGCCTAATCTCCATAATTATTTCTAAATATACCCCTATCTTGTGAAAACACTGGGATTTCCCATGCTATTTATAGACACTTCACTTCCGGTGACCAGTACTGCACTGCAAGTCTGCTAACCCCACATGCCATTCTGAGGATTGTGAGCTGACATGTAGAATCATGCTGATATATAGTCCTCTGCAAGTTAAAGTTAAGGTAAAGTCCAGAGAAGCCATTGAATATTGTGAAATTTGCATAGAAGCCTATGGGAAGTGGAATTAGTGGTTTCTAGCCTAAATTACAAATATGATTTTAAAGTACACATTCTCAGCTTTATTTTGATTACTTTTGATCAGAGTACACACAAATAATGTACTTACATGTACAATGCATATTTCTAGGTTCAGTTTGTTTTTGGTACTACATAGTGGGGTGGCCATTTGACTCGGAAGTGTTTAGAGAGACCTTTATTATATATAGATTATGTCCCTTGAAATCAGAAAAGAAGTCCAAGGAATTAACATCAGCTTCTGTTTCCATGTCCGAGCATTCAAATTCTATTAAATCTTTGTTAAAGTCATTATTTCCTATCAGATGTTGTCTTTGATTTCCTATACAAACATCCTGGAGGACTATTATTTTCATTAGTAAACTATGGGTGTACCAATACTCCAGTTGTGTACACTTTAAGTTAATTATCAGAAGATTTTCTAAGTACATGTCCAAGAAATTAAATGTATTTAAAAATTTTTTCTTGGCACATCTTCTCTAAAATCATTTCCTTTTTTTAAATTCCCAATGATGTTAGAACTGTCAAATTTGCAATGCAAATTTTTGGTCGTTCCCTCCGCAGGATTTTAACTTGTACCGCTGTGACATCTATGGCAACACCGCCTGCACAAAGTCCAGCGCCCTAGACTACTCGGCCAGCTAGGCTATATACCTAGCTATACGTTTACTGTATCAATGGAACTCTAAAGTCCTCAATTAAGTGTCAATGGATAAAGGAGTTGGGAAGGCAAGTGGCCATGGGCCATCTCCTCTTTCTACCCGTAAATTTCCCCTTCACCTAAAAGAAAATTCTGTGTTTTCTTAAAATTATTAAATGGCAACTTCAGATTGATTGTAAATATTTTCACTCTATCTTCATCCTGCTGGGTCCTTGAGCTTTGCTGACAGATCTTTCATGCTATCCTTATCCAGCTGGGTCCTTGACCTTTGGTCACATATATCCTTCCTTTACTCTATTCTCATAACTAGCTGCTCAGAAAGCTGGTTGAAATAGTCATGGGGCTATTTGGCTGTAGGACTTAATGAATAATTGATGTGTTCTTATTATTAAACTTTAAATATAATCTGAACAAGAAATAACTGTGACACAACACAGTAAATGTATTTGCCAATGTATTCCACACTTTTCTTGGACCAAAGTTCATATTTAGCAATATGCTAAACATGAAAGTGAAGGTGTCAAAATAAAGCATAAAAAATAAGATGCAAACAGTACACTAAAAGCCAAAGGATAATTTTACTTTGTTGACCTGCCATTTTTAACCAGTTAAACCTTCACCTCAATCAAAACAAATTGAATTGTTTACCAATGTCAAGAATGACCACACTAATTCGGTTTGTATATAAAGACAAAGTCACACTACTAGAATATATTTCAAGGCTGAGTTAGGTTGTAAATGACACATCCCATTAAAAAAAATTCAAATTCAAATTGTTAAAGAATTTCCACTTATTATGCAATTTTTGTTCAGAATTTATTATGTTTTGAATTTTAGACATTTAACTAAATTTGATTATTGATATTAAACTGACTTTTCAAACAATTTGATTTTATGGATGAGTGTGGTTGATCTACATTTATAATGAGCTACTGATATAAATTGTGCCATCTAACAGGAGAATAAAACAATATGTGACTCCTGGATGTACTTTTATTTTAAGTTATGAAATATTTACAATATTTCTATAAATAATGTATTTCAATTTGATTGGTCTTTATTATGACTTAACAGTAACATAACAGTAAGTATATATTTTCTTCCTCTGATCGGCAGGTACTTGTGTTAAGTTTGCCATGCTTGTTTGTTAGTTTAAAGTGCCTTGCAGTGTTATGCATTTTCATTGTAGTGAGTGTTTATCTGGTATTAGAAGCTCAAATACCAGTTCAGATTGAATAGAATATGTGGTTAAATGTATGGCTTCAAATTTTGAATTGACTCATAAAAAAATAGTGAAGTTTACATTTTTTTTGCCCTCCCAACTAAAGGCGGGAGGGGGGGTCTTAATTTTCCCCTGTTTGTCCATTCAGATAGAGGGTACATGATTTGTATGGCTATGTTTTTCTCAGATTTTGAGCTTCAACATAGAAATTTTATAGATTTTTTATACACAGATAATCGGGATGTGCAGGACCAAAGATGTTTCATTTTTATTAAAAATTCCCCCTTCCTAAAAAAAGGACATTTTATCTGCAGGGGTATCAGTCAATGTCTCCAAGGCACTAACAAGTTTCTAAGGCAGTCTAAAGGCAGACTGCCTTTTTGTAAATCACATGTTTAATGTTTCATTTTTTTAGTTTTTTAACCCATGTAACAAAAGTTGTAGGGTATGATGTCAATCAATCACCTGGTTAGTAGCTCGAATTTTGTAGGGGATTGATTTTAAGAGAAATCAGTCAAGGGGGCCTCTGTTTTTTTTAAAAAAAGATATGATTAGATAACTGCTTCATTTTATTACTAATTTCCCTCAGACTTTAGTGAATGGTTTGTAGCAATACAGTCTTATATGGCATTGATTTTCACAAAAAATATGTCAAGGGGGACCACATTTTTGAGAGGGGCCTTTGAAAAAAATAAATGATTTAGGCCGGTTGCTATGATAGCACCTTTATATCTTACCAATTTCATTTGAACTTTGATGAATGATTAATAGCTATAAAATCTTTGATGGGATTGATTTTCACAAATATTGGACAAGGGGATGTGCATCGTCAAAGAAGTACCATACATATTTAGCTAAAGTTAGGCTAATGTCTAGAGCCCACACGAAAAAACTTCGATTTCTGATTTAACAAATTATTCACTATTGTTTGAAATTCATGACAAACCTCAAAATGATTTTTTATTGTTTAGTCTTTGTATAATATCATGACATGATTTGCATGGTGTATTTTGTTGAAGCATCTTGCTGATATGTTTTTGGTTTTGTTTTCATAGATTGTAGAAAGGAATCTTTCATCACAGTCTAGCCTTTTCTCTGTTGGTATTGTTTTGTCTTATGTTAATCTTTGTCATGATTCTGAAGAATGTCATGTTACTTTTATCAAAATGATTATTTTGGAGGTACATGTATTTGATAGCATGCATATTTCTATTATTAACATGAATTGGTATTAGTATTCCTGGGTTAACACAGTTCCTTGGTTTCTTTTATTTTGTATCTGTCCATCTGGTAATCTGTCTACATTTCTTGTAAGCATACAAAATTTCTTAAGGGATTTTGATGAAATTTTATAGGAAGGTTTGATGTCTTATGTAGATCTGCATGATAGAATATAATTAAATGTACTATCAGAGAAATGCAATATAGAAAATGAATTAATGTTTTTATATTTAACATTTAAATTCTTTGTATGGCATACATTAGCATAAGAAGCACTTCAAATTGCATATTAAGCTTCTTAATGCAGAAGTTGATCCAGAAATTCATGAAAAATAGGGATCCAGATTATCCTTTGCTTATTTTTGTGACAAACTTTACAGAATTTTCCAACAAATGGAGGATCCAATCATCTCCAAGGCTTCCCCATCTGCAAAGTGTTACCACCTTTTCAAACATTTTTACAGAATAAAGTGACTGAAATTTTCTTCTTTGTCATTAAGTCAAAAGGTCATAGTACTCATTAAAGTTAAATACCAATTAGTAGATAGTTTTTAACTTGTAGTCTAAAAGAGACCATTTTAATTTTATACCTCATTAACCATGAAAACATTGAAATTAAAACCATAAGTCTTTACTATTTTCTATTTGTTTAAAATCATATGATAAAACATGTTGAAACAAAAAAACAAAAGTTTTTGAATACACAGAACCAAAATGACTGGATTTTGAAAGTTTTGTTATTTTAGCTGTGATATTTTTGTGAATTAACAAAAGTTGCTTGCAAAGGAATTATTATTTGAAATTATGGTTTAACTTTGATTTGTGAATGTTGTGGGTTCGGTGTTTAACATGGAAGAAATTTGTGAGTTTCAGCATAAAAAAATTGAATATCAATTCATAGGAATTGCATGTAGTTCATGATTTTAACATTACTGTTTGAATTAAAGTTTTTTTTAATTGAAAAAAAAAAGAATATAATATGGATGCATTACCAAAAACACTGATTGATGCATTGAATTCTGCCATGAAAGAAAACCAGACTTTAACATGGCGAATACATGGCATGGATGATAAAGTTATCATGAATTTAATGTGGACCCCAAGGATTGGAGCCCCAAAAGTTCGGGACTCAGCAGCAAGATTTGGAGGTAGAAGTCTGGAACATTCAATGTTAGGAAGCCGTAGTTTTGAAAATTCTTTGACTTCTCTAGATGATGGTTATACAACTCAGAGAAGTGAGAGTAGTATGCAAACTACAGCAAGTTCAGTTTCATCTGCTAAAAATTATGCATGCAAGCATGATAAAAATGGTCAAGAAAAGGCAACTGTATATAGATCATTGATGACTGTGTGCTCCGTAAGGATTTTCACATAAAATATTTGAAGACAAACTACATGTCCTTTATTTTAGTGTTTTTAATCAGATAGTTGTACAGCAGTTGCACTGCATCATGCACATGTACAAGTTTTATCTTATTTCCATATTCCATTTTCTGACAAGTGTCAATATAAACTATTTTTGTGGTTAGTAATTCTGTCTTGTTTCATGTATCTAGTTAGTTTTAAGTGTTTTCTGTAACCATTATGGGATCTTATCATAAGTATACAAGTGCATGTCAGCATCTCTCTAACTTTCAAGCAATATCCTTATATAAATAATGATCCTGTCTACTGAAAGTGTTTTCTCTGTTCATAAATAGTAAGTATATACATACCATGTCGGTGTGAAAGTAAAATTGTGTTGAACTTTTAATTTGTGTTGACTTTCTAAGAACTTGAGAAAAAGGTTACTGCAGACACTGTGAGGTCAGCCTCATAACTTGACCTAAAATTAGAGATCAGTGGTAATGGAAAACTAAGGACAAATTATATGACAAATGTAATGACTTCTCATTCCATGTTGTCAACTTTCCTTTCATCTGTGGCAACATCCCTTCAGCACCTGTGTATGGAGTTTTCATATCACAACTCAAATGTTATACCAGAGCTTGCTGTGACTACAGACTTATTGTATCACACCAGACTACTTACAATTAGGCTTCTGAAACAGGATTATGTTGCTACAAGATTGAATTCATCACTACAGAAATTTTGTTGTCTTTGTCATGAACTTGTGGATCATTACGGTGTATCCATCTTCACCATGAAATACCTTCAAAACCTGCATATGGAGTTTTCATATCAACTCATTTTGCCAAATGAACTTGTTGATCATTATGGTGTATCCATCTTGACCATGAAGACTGGCTTGTTGACTGGGACAAAGTTTTCCTTCCTGTTTTGTCTACCTTGGACATTTTATGAGCTACTCAGCAGGTGTTTCTAGAAAAGCAGAGGAAGCTTTACCTAAGTGCACCTGGTACATGTTCTCAGATTTTAGTGGAGTCCAAGTTGCTAATTTATTTTTGTTTCTTTGTTTATTTTGGTTATTTCATTTTTATTTCTTGTCTAATTTTTATCCTTGGATTTTATTATTTTGATTTCCACTTGATTCTTCGTTCCCTTGATTACTCTTTCAATATCTACATTTTGTTTTTTTTTTTCTAAAATAATATCTTTTAAAGTATGCTTATTTTAAAAGATTCATTTTAATTTACAGGCAGAAGATTCAAGTAGTTCTGATGTAAATAGGACAAAAGAGGGGCCAAAGGAGGGTCGTAAACAGTTACCAGCTATTCCAGATTCAGAAGACGACATGGAAGGACACAAACAAATCAAAACAGGGATTCAAGGATTTGAGAACTTCAAACTGGAATACTCACTAATGGCTGAATAGTAAGTTTTCATGTAAATACAAGGGTCCTATTCTGAAATGATTTCATCTTAGAATGCTGTTACTTTAGATTGATGTTTGTAATTTGACTAAAAATTGCCAAATGCCAAACTCTTCATTGAACTGAAATTAGGTTTATTTATATACCAAAATAAATTTCCCTTTTATTTCATGAATATTTTATATTTTCTTGAAGTTAGCAATTTTTTTTCATTCTGATTTATCAAAGGATTCATTTTTTATTGTCAGGTAAAAAAAAAGTAGTGACTCTGCTTTACACATGGTTTTCCTTTGCATCAAGTTTTCCTGTTAATTTCAAATTATCATAGTCACTTTTGTGATTTTATCCAATTTTCATTTTATTTTATTACAGTAAGTTGTTGATGCAACAGAAGATTCCTGGGTGTTATATAATGCCATCAGCTTTATCACCTCTTAGTAAGTCTGCATTCTCTATGGTCAAGGTTGTTAGGATTGATTTTTTCCACCAAGATTTCTTAAAACTTACTAAATCATTAGAACTGCCAGACTTGATACTATCAGTCACATTGACAGACCTAACATTTTAGGAAGCCAGTAAGAACTTACATGTAGGTCCCTCTCCTGCATTTTTTGGGGGGTATTAAGATAAGAATTCTTTGTTGATTAAAAAAAAAATAGATAGAATTTTTAACGAAAGCTATGTTTAAAATGTAATTTCTGAATTAAATCACAAGTAATGATTTAGGATGTTTATATTTCCAGTTTGGTATGGTGTATTGTTTATGTGTTTATATTTCCAGTTTGGTATGGTGTATTGTTTATGTGGATCTATTTTCAATTTGGTGTATTGTTTGTGTGTTTGTGTTTTCAGTATGGTATGGTGTATTGTTTATGAGACAGGGGCTGTACCAGGAAGCGGTTTTTAGGTTTAAGTTAACAATTCCAGACAACTTTCCTGATGGAGATTGTCCTGTAAGTTTAAATAGGTTGTAGTTAAATGTTACAATTAGAGGAAGTTTTATTGGATTGCATACAAATGTACTCATACGAGAATATAAATATCACTTATTGATATACTTATACTCGACGTCACATACAACACATTTTCGAATTGAAGCTCTACTTTTTGAACTGTCGGGACTTACCGCAAGAGTTGTCTCTCTTTTATTTAATCTGAAGATAGTTCGCATATATGCATGATGTGTTAGTACCAATGAGTCGCTTATAGCTTAAATCATGCGTAACAAATCCTTACTGGAAAATCCCATACTAATATCCGCCGTGTTGGTTTTTATGGGACGATTTGTTTATAAACGGAGTTCATAAGTTCCCGTCGAACTCCGGTGACAATCGTCTGCTTGATTAACTTCTCGGTATTGTACGTTGTTCGCATAAAATAAATCCAAGACATCTGAAATAACGCTGAAATGCATTCTGGGTTCTTCGGTTTTTGGACAAACCATTTAAACGTAAACAACATCTCCTAGCAACCCGATCACTGTAAACATGGCCGACTTTTTACAATGTAAATATTGGCAGCGAGAATTAAAATCTGACCGGAATTTAACGATTCAATGATTAGGGAGAAGCTGTTTGACTAAACGAATGAGCAAGTCATTTAAGACAATTTAAACGACGGTAGGTGTCAATTAAGTCGTAGAAAATATTTTTATTCAAAGTTTAACAGTATCTTATTTATGTGACGCCGAGTATTGCATTACATAACCATAATAAACAACGTGTTAAAAATTAATCAGGGGAACCAAGATTCAAGTGGAAATTAAAATAATATAATCCAAGGATAAAGACTAGACAGGAAATGTATACACACACAACAAAACACATGAAATAAACAGAATAAACAAAAGAGGAAAAGAAAACTATCTGGCATAACCAATAAATTATGATTATGAAAACGCAATAAGCAGATGCTGGAAGGATGTTGCCACAGGTGAAAGGAGTTGACATTATGGTATGGGAGTCATAATGTTTGCCATAAAGTTTGGTCAATAGTTTTCTTTTACCATTGTTCTGTAGTGTGGGTCAAGATATGAGGCTGACTTCATAGTGTCTGTAGTCCTTAATTTCAAGTTCTTTGAAGGTCAAGCTCTGGCATAACATACGAGATGTGTTTTGAAAATGCCATTTGCAGGTGCGGAAGGGATGTTGCTACAGATGGAAAATGAAAAATACTGAACAATGTACATTATGGATTTGTTTGTATGCTATCTGTTTCAGTATTTTTCTCAGAATTTTTAGAATTTCTCTTATCATTCTATACAAACTGATTTAATCCAAAAAATAAGAAATCCATATATTGTTTATTGATGATAATTTTCATGAACAACAACTTTACAATCTGAAAAATAGGCATGAAGAGCAAAACAATTGCTGTCCTCACAAATCAAGTAAAACAATAAAACCATTACCTGTATTTTAAAGTCATTTCAGGGTTAATTTCAATTTTTGACCAAGTTATGAGGGAATAACCAACTTTTTAACACTATTTTTTCATGAAATGCTATGTTATTTTTTTTTCTGAACAAGCATAAAGTGTCATGGTGTTGGTTATGTATTACTTTGTCAAAAATTTTAACCAAGCTTAGTTGGTACTACACAGATCAATACGGAAAATTGGTCTCATTTTGTTGAAGTAAAGCTCTTTTGAGGCAGTCCACACAGAAATTTCAAGTGTTTTTTTTGTTTTTGTTTTTTTTTTTTTTTTCATAAAAAAGTACATATTTATCTAATCCCTGGTGAGTTTTAGTACAAATACAGGATGCCTTTTCAACGCTAACAGTCAAGTACTATGTTTTATAAAATATCAGGCACTTAGACACTAGCACAGGATGAAAGCATGCATTGAGGAGGTGGAAAAAGGGTAAAAATAATAACACCCTTTTCAATTCATTTTCTCACAAATTTAGTTCCTAAAGTTTGTGTCAAATAAGGTATTTTGAAAATCAGCTAGCTGATGCCGAGGAGAGAACCAAATAAGGTGGGGACTGAAATGTTCTGGATATTTTTCATTTGAATTACACCTATTTACCATTACATACATTACATATGTCTGTATAAATGCTTAACTACATTCAAACAATATATCCACCAAATTTCAACTTTTAAGAGTTACAAAATTAGACCGTGTCAACATGGCGTGTGAAACAGTGTGCCAAATGTAACTGTATAGTGCACCCTTATATAATTAAATTTTTTAGCAGTTTTCCAGTTTAATTTCAGGAAGGGAGCTAAGAAATGCTATTTGGTTTTGAGGTATTTGAATCATAGACAACAGGCAAAATGGCCTAAATATCATTACAATACTAAAGCTGGTTATACAAAATAATCTGGCTTGACTAAAGAAAACAAACCAATTGAAAGGCTTGTTACAAATCAAATCAAATTGAATTATTTATTTTGTAGAAAAACATATACATGTATATGAACATTACTTCAAACTTCTTTAATAATTTCTTATATTATATTAAAAAAATTAAGCATGTGTATTCTGAGTATTTGTATATTTTCAGAGTCTAGTCTTTGATTTCCCAGTCTTTCATCCTCTGGTGGATCCATCCACAGGAGAACTTGATGTAAAAAGGGCATTCCCTAAATGGAGGTAGTTATTAAAACCATATTTTACAAAAACACAACTTTTTTATACAACTGCCAAAAATTTGCAGTTGTTTTTCAGTATGGCACTGTCATTGCTTTCATCCGCAGGCACTTGGTTTTAGTACAATAATTTTTGTTTTAGTTGGTTTATTTTTATAGAATTTCATTGCAAGGTTCCAAACCACAGGAGGAAGCTTAGTATTGATTTTGGGGGTTTTGCTCCAACAGAATAAGGACCAAAAAACAGATTTAAGACAAGCATTTCATAGAATTTAATTATATAGCTCCAGTAAAAGCATAGAAATGTCTATGATGTTGTTCCACAATATTCTTTAGCACAGTGGTCAGACTTGGATTGATTTTTGGGGCAAAGACTTGAACTTTTCAGAAGTTCGGGGCCAGAAACTTGCATTTTCCTGATGTTCAGACAATAACTTGACTATCAGTAAATGAAAATTTTTGAAATTGTATTATACAGTACCATACCACCAAAGGAAGACTGGGTATAATTTTGGGGGTTAAGGGTCAAAACTTGTAGAAAGTAGGGGCCAAAAAGAGGCCTCAAACAAGCATTTTCCTTATGTCTGTATAAAAACTTGAGTAAAAGTGAATTAATTGCATATAAATTTAACTACATGGTGCCATACCACAAAAGGAATACTGTTTTTTTTTTAGTGTTTTGTCATTTAAGAATAAGGGGCCAGAAACAAGTGATGTTTTTTTTTCTGATTTCTGGACGACACCTTGAGTAAAAGGGAATGGGTTGCTTTGATATTAAGGGCCAAAAAAGTGACCACTTCTGGTCGAATTTTTATCTGGTGTCAAATGTTTAATTGTAATCAGAATTCAAAGCTGTGTCAAAGTTGAATGGTGTGTACATACTTTCCACAACTGTTTATGGTTCAACCTCTGCAGTCGTATCAAGTTGCTCTCTGTAAAGCATTTTATTTTCAAAGTTATGCTGAGTCCATACTGATTTTCTTCTTTTTCCTGAGTGTAGAAACCTGATGCAAAAAGTATTTCCTAAACTAAGGTTATTAGTTGATAGATACTCAGTTGAGAGCCTTTTTGGTTTTCAATTAGTCTGGCTTTTAAAACTTACATGGTCTAAAAATGGGCATTCTTTGTATGGTAGTATTCAGTCAGTAGATAAAACCACAACTTATGTTTGATAAAGCATTTAGGTTTTGCAACCAGTGTCTTTGTCTATCTGTTCATAGAAACAATGTAAAATTGACATAAATGGTGATGGAAAATAATTATATAATACCAAAAGTTACAGTAAAGGAATAGAGGACTACCATTTCATACAAAAGATAATGCATTGACAATGTTTGTGTATAAAGAATCTATGTGTTTAATACGGTTAACCTACATTTTTTTGTATGTAAATTACTAATAGTCATCTTATGTTTTCTTTTTGAAGGAAAAATAACAACCATATATGGCAAGTGCTACTGTATTGTAGAAGGTCATTTTACAAAATAGATACAAAATCACCATGGAATCCTGAAGCTTCTGTTTTGTAAGTTTATAATAAAGCTAATAGTGGTAAAATGTGTAGTATGTTTAGGCTCAGTTTTCGCTATGGTATGATCAGAAGATTTTTGTTCTTTGTTGAGACAAACTTCGTTTCATAATTTAAATTTTCTGAAAATTCTTATTCTTTTTAGATATACTCCAAAATTTGGCAAATCTTTACACCCACATGGAATGTTGTATCATACCCATTATATTTTGAGCTTTTTATCTGTAACTTCATAAGAAAGTTTCAAAATATAATATTAAGAGGATATATGCTTACATTTTGAAAGAAACTTTCTATGTGTTCCACTTTCAAAAGACATGCTTAGAAAGGTTTTTTTTTTTTTTTTTATCAAAATTATATACCCATTTTGTATCTCAAAATACCTATTAACCCATACAATGATTTTTCATAGCATTGGGTAGTGCTGTTGTGTAGCTGCTATTTGGTTTCCTGCAGTGTAATATGGACATAGCCATTTACTTAACTGAGTTTACCCAAATAAATTGATGGTTTCCTTTAGTGTAATATGGACATTGCCGTTTACCCAAATAAATTGATGGTTTCCTTTAGTGTAATATGGACATTGCTGTTTACTTAACTGAGTTTACCCAAATAAATGGATGGTTTTCTTTAGTGTAATATGGACATTGCTATTTACTTAACTGAGTTTACCCAAATAAATTGATGGTTTCCTTTAGTGTAATATGGGCATTGCCGTTTACCCAAATAAATTGATGGTTTCCTTTAGCATAATATGGACATTGCCGTTTCCCCAATTAAATTTATGGTTTCCTTTAGTGTATTATGGACATTGCCGTTTACCCAAATAAATTGATGGTTTCCTTTACTGCAATATGAACATTGCTGTTTACTTAACTGAGTTTACCCAAATAAATTGATGGTTTCCTTTAGTGTAATATGGACATTGCTGTTTACCCATATAAATTGATGGTTTCCTTTAGTGTAATATGGACATTGCTATTTACTTAACTGAGTTTACCTTAATAAATTGATGGTGTCCTTTAGTGTAATATGGACATTGCCATTTACTTAAGGTTACAGACCACCAATTCAACCAATGAGCATTTGGAACGTACGCAAAAATAGTCCCACGCAGAAATTACCCCTGTTCCTCATAGTGCTGTGAAAAAAGTTCTCATCTCATTTGAAAAATTTAAACAGTTTCTGAAAGGAAAAAAATTTCTATACATTTTATAGGTGCATTTTGCTTCTTGTGATGTGAAGCCTAATCTCCATAATGATTTCTAAATATACCCCTATCTTGTGAAAACACTGGGATTTCCCATGCTATTTATAGACACTTCACTTCCGGTGACCAGTACTGCACTGCAAGTCTGCTAACCCCACATGCCATTCTGAGGATTGTGAGCTGACATATGTAGAATCATGCTGATATATAGTCCTCTGCAGGTTAAAGTTAAGGTAAAGTCCACAGAAGCCATTGAATATTGTGAAATTAGCATAGAAGCCTATGGGAAGTGGAATTAGTGGTTTTTAGCCTTAACTGAGTTTACCCAAATAAATTGATGGTTTCCTTTAGTGTAATATGGACATTGCCATTTACTTAACTGAGTTTACCCAAATAAATTGATGGTTTTCTTCGGTGTAATATGGACATTGCCATTTACTTAACTGAGTTTACCCAAATAAATTGATGGTTTCCTTCAGCGTAATATGGACATTGCCGTTTACTTAATTGAATTTATCCAAATAAATTGATGGTTTCCTTTAGTGTAATATGGACATTGCCGTTCACCCAAATAAATTGATGGTTTCCTTTAGTGTAATATGAACATAGCCTTTACTTAACTGAGTTTACCCAAATAAATTGATGGTTTCCTTTAGTGTAATATGGACATTGCCGTTTACCCAAATGAATTGATGGTTTCCTTTAGTGTAATATGGACATTGCTGTTTACTTAATTGAGTTTACCCAAATAAATTGATGGTTTCCTTTAGTGTAATATGGACATTGCTGTTTACCCAAATAAATAGATGGTTTCGGTTAGTGTAATATGGACATTGCCATTTACTTAACTGAGTTTACCCAAATTAATTGATGGTTTCCTTTAGTGTAATATGGACATTGCCGTTTACCCAAATGAATTGATGGTTTCCTTTAGTGTAATATGGACATTGCTGTTTACTTAATTGAGTTTACCCAAATAAATTGATGGTTTCCTTTAGTGTAATATGGACATTGCTGTTTACCCAAATAAATAGATGGTTTCGGTTAGTGTAATATGGACATAGCTGTTTACTTAACTGAGTTTACCCAAATAAATTGATGGTTTCCTTTAGCGTAATATGGACATTGCTGTTTACTTGAGTTTACCCAAAAAAAATTGATGGTTTCCTTTAGTGTAATATGGACATTGCCGTTTACGCAAATAAATTGATGGTTTCCTTAAGTGTTATATGGACATTGCCGTTTACCCAAATAAATTGATGGTTTCCTTTAGTATAATATGGACATTGCTCTTTACTTAACTGAGTTTACCCAAATAAATTGATGGTTTCCTTTAGTGTAATATGGGCATTGCCGTTTACCCAAATAAATTGATGGTTTCCTTTAGTGTAATATGGACATTGTCGTTTACCCAAATAAATTGATTGTTTCCTTTAGTGTAATATGGACATTGCCATTTACTTAACTGAGTTTACGCAAATAAATTGATGGTTTCCTTTAGTGTAATATGGACATTGCCGTTTACCAAAATAAGTTGATGGTTTTCTTTAGTGTAATATGAACATTGCCATTTACTTAACTGAGTTTACCCAAATAAATTGATGGTTTCTGTTAGTGTAATATGGACATTGTCGTTTACCCAAATAAATTGATGGTTTCCTTTAGTGTAATATGGACATTGCCATGTACTTAACTGAGTTTACCAAAATAAATTGATGGTTTCCTTTAGTGGAATATGGACATTGCCATGTACTTAACTGACCTTCCCATTCTGATTATTAGTATTGTCATTAAAAAGATACTTCGTGCTTTTAATATATTAACAACTGATTTAGTCTCAGGTTTAAATTTACAGTTGAGATAACATCGATGATTTAAAGTTGTTTACTGTAGGTGAGGGGGTATTCTTTGTGAGGTATGCTCTGAGTACTTTTTGTTTAAAATTGATTTATGACCTTGTAGGTATGAAGAAGACACAGATTTATTTAAAGAGAAGGTGAAAGAGTGTGTAGCCTTAAGTAAAGAAAAGTCAAAAGAACCTGTAAAATCAGATGATCCTCATACTATCAAGTAAGTAATAGTATCTACATGGTCCCAAGGTAGCCCAATTTCCTCAGAAGATCTTGGATCATACTAAATGTATTAGGTAAGTAAAACCCCCTATGTGATTCCCAGGGTAGCCCACTTTCTTCAGACGACCTTGAGTCATACTGTCAGGTAAGTAAAACCACCTATGTGATTCCAAGGGTTGCCCTCTTTCTTCAGAAGATTTTGCATCATACTATCAGGTAAGTAAAACCACCTATGTGATTCCAAGGGTTGCCCTCTTTCTTAAGAAAATTTAGCATCATACTATCAGGTAAGTAAAACCACCTATGTGATTCCCAGGGTTGCCCTCTTTCTTCAGAAGATTTTACATCATACTATCAGGTAAGTAAAACCAAACCACCTATGTGATTCCAAGGGTTGCCTTCTTTCTTCAGATGATTTTGCATCATACTATCAGGTAAATAAAACCACCTATGTGATTTCCAGGATAGCCCACTTTCTTAAGAAGATCTTGAGTCATACAATTAGGTAAGTAATACCACCCATGTTATTCCCAGGATAGCCGACTTTCATCAGATGATCATGGGTCATACTATCATGTAAGTAAAACCACCTACATGTATGTGATTATAGGGTAGCCCACTTTCTTCAGATCTTGGATTACAGAACCAAGTAAGTAATTCTATCTACCCGGTACATCGGTCTAGGATAACCCACTTTCTTTAGAAGATCTTTCATCATACTATCATGTAAGTAATGCAACTTACATGGCCACACCTTGAAAAGTGGCAGATGCCTTATAGTAATAAGTTTTGTTCATCCATCCATCCATTTTTGTATATCATATCAGGTTTGGCTGTAACTGGTATGTCTTTTTATGCTTGGCTTGAAGGTAGATCAGCTCAAGGTGATTTGTCAAAGGTACCATTGTTGGTTTCTTTTGACCTTGAGATCAAATTAATGATTTATGTATGGCTGATGTACAGCGTTTTACAACTGTGGGCCCATAAGGTTGGATTCCATCTAAATGATATCTATTTGTTATGTATCATGAAGTATATGAAACAAATTTTGCCACATAAATTAACATGCGTCTACCTTAAACCTGTACATGTATGTAAATATACAGTACAATATAGATGGCAAAATTTTTACTACTGCCTGATTCTCCTGATAAAGGAAAACTATTGACCAAACTATACAACAAACGAAATGACTTTCCATTCCTTTTTGTCAACTTTCCTTTCATCTGTGGCAACATCCTTTCAGCACCTGCATACAGAGTTTTTATATCATAACTCATACCCTGATGGCAAAGCTTGCCATGTCTATGCAAACTTTCTGTACAGCAGTAGAGTTTTTAGTTTTTAGGCTTCTGGAACAGGGTAATGTTGCTACAAGATTAAAGTCATCACTACAAAAGTTTTATGGACATCATCATGATTCATGAACTTGTGGATTGTTATGGTGTATCTATCCACACCATGATAACCAATTTGTTCAAGGCCTTATAGTTTTCCTTTTTCCTTTTGTCTACCCCGAACTTGACTTATTAAGTCTAGAAAACCAGAGGACACTTACCTTACCTGTGCACCTGATCCATCCTCCCAGCTTTTAGTGGAGTCCAACTTGCTTATTTAGTTTTGTTGCTTTGTACTTATTATTTCAGATATTTTATGTGTGTGTCAAGTGTTTGTCCCTGGATTACATTCCTTTAATTTCCACTAGAATCTTGGTTCCTTTGGTTACTTTTCATTGGCATTCAGAATTTTGCAATTCCTTGTTTTACATTCCACCCTTTCAATCAATTATTCAATAACTTAACAAACAACAAAGATTTGATATAGTACAGATGTTTGTGAAACTCTGGCTATATATTGGTACCACGTTTTCTTTTCTAGATACATACCATGGGATCCTAACATTCATGATGATGCCAGACAACAGATGATTAAACCTAAGGTAAATACAGGTAAATTACTGGTGTTTCTTTTGATCTTGGTGATGGAACCTACATCAGAGAGCTTACCTGGCTTTGGTAATAGGTATTTTTGCTTGCCTTTCACTAATCTCTGATATGTGTACCTTGTTTCAATATAGCAGGTGGTGCACAGTGAAATAATATGAAATTGTAACTTTCCAAAGCTCCAAATAGATTTCAGAAAAATGCAGCTAAAAAGGATGTTGCAATCTCTGCCTTTATCATTTTTTTGTGTGCTAGATTGGAAAAGATTAATCATTGTTCTTATATATATACAATATAGGTACATTGTCGAAAGTTGTTGAAGATATGTGATGAGGCGACGGAACGGGTAGGAAATGCGAGGCTCTGCCGACCTTTTTCCCCCCGTTCCAAGCCAAATACACATATCTTCAATAATTTTCGACAATGTACCTATATTGTTTTTATCCTGTTATATTAATAGTTTTGTGCGTGTGTACATTTTGAAAATAAAATTTTAAAATGCATATCCCCTGAGGAGCCCCGATCTTTAAACTCCAAGAAAAAAATTAATACGCATGGCGCATGACTCAGTAAACATTGAAATTCAATCCGCACCATATAATCCGTCAAAGCTGTTTGAAGAAAATAAGTAATGTATCAAAATTTATTTAATTCCAAGAGACAAATAAGTAAAATGAACAATAAATACAAATATTTTGAATGTTGTAAAGTCGATCTTAAGAACATTAAAGTTTTGAATTTCGTGAGGAAGGTGGAAGCTGACTTGTTTCTGTTTGGTATATGGCAGTAGAGTTCAGGGGTGAAATTTGTGCATTAGTTTCTTTGGGTTTGAAATATTTGTTTGAGATTTTTTAAGAAGACGAGGCAGTTGTATGGGCAGATCTATAATGTAGTGTTCCTCTGATTCATTATCTTTGGGTTTAGGCAGTAATAAATCCAAGACCATAACAGTTTCCTGGTCATTTGTCTCTTCAAGAGTTTTGTCATATTGTAATGCTTCAATTTCTTTAAGTGGGAGCCAGTTTATGTTAAATTGTGACGGACACTCTGGCTCCGAGTCCGACATGACTGAAATGACAGGGGAAGTTG
This sequence comes from Perna viridis, assembly GCA_037379345.1. Classification (NCBI taxonomy): domain Eukaryota; kingdom Metazoa; phylum Mollusca; class Bivalvia; order Mytilida; family Mytilidae; genus Perna; species Perna viridis. The sequence goes on along the minus strand of CM074515.1, from coordinate 39,535,157 downwards.
TCTGCAAACTGATAATGAATCAAATCTGAACGAGATTTGGGATTTGCCATATATATGATGATGAAAAAAATACAAACAAAATCATTATTTGGTTTACATAAAATCTTTTATTTCATTCAGGTGAAAACGAAACAAAACAGCAAAAAAAAGATTAACCGGACACACAATCGCAATTTGTTTATATTGTATGTATGGTGTCGGCCATGATTAATTTATGCATACCAGAAAAAAGTAGTTCCACCAGTCACGTGAGTGGGAGGAGCCAGAAAGTTGATAATCTGCTAATGTACGGATACGGCAAAAAAATAACCGTATACCTTTATTCGTTTAACAGATAACCTCATTGCAGGATAAATATAATTTTAATGCTCCTGCAAGTACCAGTTAGAGATATTAGTTTACCTAACATGCCGCTCTGATGGTGGCTGAGTGATTAGATCACTTGACAGTTAATCCCATGATCTGACACCATATTTGTATAGAGCCCAGTAAGTGTCAACATTTCCAGGTATCTACTATAGCTCAGAACTTTGGGTTCACCTCCCCATAAACTCTGGCAAGTGTACAAAGAATGAATTGGCAAGCAAGATCACAAACACTCCCCTTGCCTTGGTGTAAACATTAATTCCATGATATAGTTCAATTTTATTGAAAAAAAACTTCAAATAAATTGTGCATTTGCAGTATTTGATACTCATTGGCAATGGAAGTTAACTTTTCAGTTCATTTCATGATTTAGGCAATTTGGTAATTGATTGAAAAAGTTGAATTATCTCCCCTCATACACTTTTATTTTTCAGAAGGACTTGAATTTGAAGTTCCTTAACCTTTAACCATTTGTAGTTAGTGTTTTGTTATAGCTTTTTTACTTGATTATTAAAGAAAGTTAAGTATCATATATTCATTAATTAAACTCAATTCTAAGTGTTTTCTACTGTTTTGAGAAGAATTAGTTCTCTCCAGTATGATATGAACTGTTTATTTAAGAAATGTATGCATAGGACATGGATGGGCTTATTTAAAGGAATGTATTATACATTAAAGGGATGAGTCACTGTGCTCATCCTAAATTTATTAAAGTATACTGAAGGTGAAAATGAATTTAGAGGCTTGTTGAAGCTGTACATTTTTCTATTGTTCCAAGGTCAAACAATAAAAGACTGACAGTGCATAAAAATCATTATACCTGTACTAGTAAATTTCCAGGATTTCGATTGACTAGGTGCATTTCTTTACTAATCCTATATACTCTGGTGTTGCTAGGCCATATACAGTGTAACTAACCATTTCTCTGTGGAATGCCAAGCACTATTTAGCTTACACAAAGTCCATTTCAAATATATCAGGGGATTACATCACTTGTTGACTTTCAGGTTTTAGAAAAATGCTTGAAATATTTCTAGTAACATGAGAAGTGTATTTTACTGAATCTACTGTAGAAAATATTGGTTTGTCTTATCGTAAATTGTATGTATATTTATCCCCAGTATATGGAAATTGATTTATATCACCATCATTTAGTTGTGACAGCATTTACAGTAAAATATAGTACCAAAGTCAAATTGTAAAATTAAAAAAAAAATGTATCTTAAAAAGCTGGTCATTGAATGAAAACAATTTTCTCAAATTCCTATCAATATCAAAACAATGCTAAAGAAAACATGACTTTTATGTTGCTTCATTTTAGACCTCTGAATGTAAAATAAACATTGGTCTAATATCTGGGATAAATTTTTATATGTTAAAACCAAGTAGATATGGAGATTTTTAATACCTGAAGTACTGAAGTACACTCTAAGGTGTACTTGAAGGGTGTACAGAGTAATGAACGTCGAAAAATTTCATAGGAATAATAGTTTTCAACACCTTTTTTTCTGAACCTTTGTATGTATTGTGCTGATTTTTACAATGTTCGTAACCACATGAGTTACAGATCAAGTTAACGTGTTGTGAGCTTGGTTGATTTTTGTAGACATGGCAGCGCTTTGATACATAAAATTTCATAGAAATAACAGTTCTTTTTAGCTTCCCTAGCCTAAAAGCCCATGTGAGCTTTCGTCATCACTTGGCATCGGTCTTTAACTTTTCTTTTAAAATCTTCTACCCTGAAACCACTATACAGAATTTGACTCAAAGAGATCTAACTTCCCTGCAAATTTCAAGATAATAGATTGACCAGTTTTGGAGTTATTGTACTTTTTTGCTGATTTTACCATATTTGACAGTTTTTGTCCATCATTTGGAAGAGGAAAGTAGATTGATGATTGATGTAAATAGATAAAATGTTCAGTATGTCAGTATCGATTTTGGTGCAAATTTCAGAGACATCTATTAACACTTCTTGGAGTTATGGCCCTTGAAAGTGTCATTTTTGACATTTTTATCAGTTTTTGCCTGTTGTTTAGAAAACGAAAGCAGATCAGTGATTAGTGTAATTTAATAAAATGTTCAGTATTTTAGTATCTATTTTTGGTGCAAATTTGAAAAAAAATTGTGTTATGGTACCAGAAAGTGTGATTTTGACCATCTGTCCAGTTTTTGCCTGTTGTTAATAAAACAATAGCAGGTTGATTATTAATGTAAATTGTAAAAAAAATAATCAAGTGTGTAAAGATCTAAGATTGAGGCAAATTTGAGAAAAGTCCATTCATTGCATTTTCATGATTTTTAGGGCTTTTAGCCTGTTTTTAGGTTAAAATAGGTAGATTGATGATTAATTCTTTTTAACAACAATTTTCAGTATCATGACAAATATCATTTGTGCAAATTTGGTCAAAGGTATTTGACCATTTTTAGTTTTAGCATGTATTCAATTTTTTAAAAGTATTAAACTAGATGAGGGATTCAGGCTCTTGAGAGCCACTTGTTTCTGAACCCTTGCAGATATTGCATTGCACTGATGAGTCTGCAGATTTATATGGACTCTTTTGAAAATTTCATAGAAATAACAGCTAGTTTTTTTGGCATTTTTTTCTGTTCTTTTTTAAGTTTTTTCTCCATCTGAACATGAAAAGACCAACAAAACTTGGACTGTCAAAATTTTCAAAGCCTTGGCATGATGGACTTGATAAAACATGATGGCCTCAGGAGGCAATTTAAGCTTCTGATTGGCCAGTTTTCAAAGATCAATTTCTCTTAAACCACTGGTGCTAATGTCTTGAAATCTATTAGGGTTACTGACTTCAATGCCTTCTATAAACAATTCACTTATTGTGTGGCTTAGGTGGCTGCAGCCACTCAAATTTTCCATTTAAACCCTATTTGGAAACACATTTTGGCCTACACATATATCTTTTCTTTTACTAAGCCAATACTGACCAAACTGGGCAGAAATGACAAAAGGGAAAACTTTAAAATCTGATAAAATTTTGGTTCAGCTTGATCAACAGAGATGGCCTACAGTGGCCATTAAAGCTTTTCATTATCAAATGATGTGACCATATTCATATAAATGTTTTAAGAATCTCTTGTTGTTCTTTTGTTGACAAAAGATAATTTTAATAAAGTTATTTTGTATGAGATTAGAATTTTATCTCGTAATTGATTACATTATGATAAAAAAAATGTTAACCATGGTTCAAACGAATGCATCCAATTCAGAAATGCATAAATAAATATCTTAGTCACAGTCCAAAAATATGACCATGTCATAGGTTTAAAAAATAAGGAATTTCCATATTGAATAAAGAAACATAGTATTTTTATGCTGTTATGGTTGTAAACTTTAAAATTTAAGCACATCTTGTTATATAATTGCCACTTCCTTATCCTGGAACAAATTTACATTGTTTGTATCCATTTTGTCACATCATACAGTGTATCAACTTAACAAAACCTTTAATACAGGTATAGTGTAAAGGTCAGGCAGACAGGAATCATTCCTGCTTGATTAATGTTTTCTCTTTCTTCACTTGCAGTGGTTTGGTTTGTTTAAAAAAGCTTTCTAAAATTAAGGCCATAAGTTCATTTGATGGAGGTGAAGTTAGAAATTAGTTATAGCACTATAAAATTCAATATGTAAAGAACTAAAGATATTTTATATATTAACAACTGTGATATATATATATATGACCTTTTCCCTATGTCTTTTCTTCATTATACAATGAATTATAATTTAGCTACTAAATATTTAGAAGATTTTATATGATTTTTATTGGTATATATTTACTTGAAAATTTAATTCATCCCCTTTGGACCTCCTGATACTGATAATTAACAGTATTTGAATATTTTAGCCATGGACTTTGATGAATGAGAAGTTAAATGTATATATGTTTGTTATGACGTATCGAGGTCTTGAGATGGTAAAAGCCCATTGGTTTAAAGTAGGTCAGGCCAATCAAAAAAGTCACCTAGGGTAAAAAATCATGTACAATATTTACTTTCGTTCAGTCAGTAGGCTGTGTTATTGAGTTTAAACTACTTTAGAGATTTAAGGATTTTGCTAAGTAAATAAATGGCAGATATTTTCCTGAGAAAGGAACTGTTTAAAATAGTATTTTGTTGATTTAAAGTTTGGTATTTAGACTCCTGTTTCTGATTCAATATGAATGTTTTAAAGCCCAAGGGATATAAATGAAAGGGATTTTATCTTCTTGTCTGAGTCATTATGAATCAATTCCTAGTTCATTATTCTCTCACACAATATGTTCAACAGAACATTATGTTATACTCTCAGTCAGAATATAGTCTTTAATTTGGTAAACAACATTTTTGTGGTCTGGAGTTTTTTTGTTACCTCATAAATCAAAGTTGTATGGTAAAACTTTAGAAATGATTACATATTCTTTGTTCAACAATCCATAAACTCTGATATTCTAACTTCATACATTTAGCTACATTTACAGTGGATGGGCTCTATCTTTCAAAAGTCCACATTCATTTTTTTTTGGGGATAAAAGTATTATCACAGTAAGTGCTATTGAAATACAAAACTGTAGAGGTTTAGTTTTTTCAGAGGGAATTTCACATAAAACAGTACCATTTTCCATAGAAACAGCCTGCATTTATCTGTGTAATATGCCTTACTAAAATTATTTTGATCTGTTAGAAGACGAAGATTGTCAAATTAATAGTTAATTTGTTAGCCTACTAATTTCCCCTTATTTTCTGGTGGCAGTAAAAATTTTTATTATGCCCCCGCAACGTTGGGGGGCATATTGTTTTACCCCAGTCCATCTGTCCATAATTCCGTCCGTATGTAAATTTCAGTGTAATTCCGTCTGTAATTCTGCCTGTCCCATAAGTTTTCCACACTTTTTTTGAAAATCCTTGAAGATATTGAATTGATTTTTTATATGTGAGTCTTTCATGATTAGTTACAGATCGAGTTAAAGTTTCGTTCCGGCTCGCTGAGTTTTAAGAAAATTATGGGTCCTGGACTTAAAAAAAAATACATGGAAATAACAGCTTTCCGCACTTTTTTTGTAAACCCTTGAAGATATTGAACTGCTTTTTGGTATGCGAGTCTGTCATGATTAGTTACAAATCAAGTATAAGTTTCGTTCTTCTACGCTGAGTTTTACCAAAATAATGGGCCCTGCACTTTAAAAATTGTATTGAAATAATAGTTTTTCGCTTTTTTTTTTTTTTGTAAATGCTTGAAGATATTTTACTGGTTTTTGGTATGTGAGTCTGTTATGATTATTTACAGATTCAGTTTAAGTTTCGTTCAGCATGCTGAGTTTTACTCAAAACTACATGCGGGGGCATCATTTGTGTCTCACAGACAAAATAACACATCTGACAAAGTGCTTTTTTACAATTATGAGTTATGATATAGCTGTATGAAGGTTAAATACAGGGGCATCACTTTATCTAGTTTTTCTTGTTTTCCCATTCCACTTATTCATTTTATATTTCATATTGATTTTTGTTCAACTTTTTCTTGTATTGACTATATTTGAAATATTTGCAACTGGATGTTAAACAGAATAATAAACAATTAATCAATCAACTTAAATTTTGTATTGAAAGTTCCAACATTGTCTTATTTTACCTTTTTCTTTATTATTTTTAGACAAAAGGAAGTGAAAGAGATACCCAAACACGAAACAGTGGTCTTTCTTGGATGAAGAATGGTAGTCTACATATTTTATCCAAAGAAGATTCAGGACTGTAGCCTAAAATTGCCCTTGTCTGCATGAATGTGATGTGTTCATTTTCAGTTTTTTGTGTTTGTATTGTGTATTTTATGCATACACTGTGGTGAACTAGATTATTTTTTGCAAAGAATGATGTGGAGGAGGAAATGCTCCTTTCTGAATTGATTAATATAAAATTAATCTGTATATTTTATACAGGAGCAACTGCTTAATATTTGTTTTATGGAGGATTTACCTCAAAAACAAATGTGATAAAAAAAAAGGCAAGGCTACTATTCATGTTAAAAAAGCAGTAATTGGCCTTATTACAAAATGTTCAAAAGTGGAAAATGAAAAAGATGAATTACTGAAGACAAAGGCTGGGATAAAAAAAATTTCCCCACTGACAAACCTACCTGTTGTTTCCTTAAAAATCAAATAGTTGCTCCCCTATCAATCTAAAATCATGTTAAAACCATGTTAGTGTCAAAGGTGAAGCTTCTGATGCCATAAGTAACTGATACATGTATCTGTCAAACTTAAATGTGTAAGTGATATAAAATGGAGAAAAAAACATAAAAGCAAATATACAATAACTTAACAATGTAACTTTAATGGCTTTTTTTCACCAGTAACTAATTTTTATGAAGTTTCACTGTAACATTTGAATGTCTGTTGAATGTGAACCAGAATTTGGAGACTTCAAATGAAAGCTCTTTATTTTGATTTGAATGAGCAAAATTTGGATCCTGTAAAACAACAACACAACAATAGAGTGATATCTGTGTTCAGCTAAATTTTTACATTTTTAATCTATTTTTAACTTAATATATAATAAATCATAACCATTAAGTACAGTATCATTATTTTTTCTCTGCTTACAATTAATCATTTGACCTCATTTTGAAAATACTGATGTCAAGCACTGATTGTTATATTGAATATGTTCATTGTATTGATAGAAGTGATAGTCTACAGCTAATTGTGCAGATCTTATTCAAACCCATTATACCAGTAGTTTTGTCTATTTTTAACCATATATAGATCAATGCTATTCAGACAGAAAATTTTCAATCCTTGATTACATGGACTTTAATTATGGTTCATTTATTTGCAGTTTGAGGTTGTGACATGCCTTTTCTCACTGCCTAATGACTTTTGTGTTTGTTTTTTTTTTTGTTTTTTTTTTATCTTTGATCAGTATGGTTGGGTTTACATATTTTGACATTCCTTGTTGTATATTTTAATTGATATCATATTTCATGACATTTGACGAGCAAATGTTTAAATATTCACTCCCTTGTGTATGGTTCACTCCCTTGTGTATGTTTTTTATGCCATTAATGTTATTAAGCCTGTCTTCTGTCTTAAATTCATTGTAACATGTTTTTAGTTAAATGTCAGTTTTCTGTAAGTCATTTAACTAATGCTATAGAATAGTGAAGCTGAGGATTGCTGAGTAGAAAGACATCTTCACAGTGGATGATCCAGGGGATTGGCTTTGAGATTGGAACTCACCACCCCTTTTTTGTTGAAAACTTTTGTTAATTTTGTGCACAACTAGGACAAAAACTAGCAAATGGTATGCCATTGCATCTTTACATAAAACCAGTTGTAAGATTAGTTACTTTGGTGAATTGAAATTTTGTCAAGTTAGTTTACTACATTACAAAAGGATGAAACTCTTTACTATAAATCACACATGTACTGTCAGTGACTGTTTGCTACTTGAAAATTAAGAATCATTATGGATGATTTAAGGTAAACCATACTTTGTACATTCTGAATACTAAACTACTGACTTTCTGTGTGTTCTATCAAACAAAAATTACACATTTCCATCTTTAATATTTAAATCATTGTCGTTAATTTGCAAAATGTAGAAAATTTATCTGTGACTTGTATGAGATATCTGAATGCCTTGTATGTGGAACAGATTAATTTGAACTGTTTTAATTGAATTAAGCAGTATGTGTTCTTTCATTACAACTGGTGCTTTATTTAAGGTCATTAGATTAAAATTAAATTAAATTTTATCTACTCTAGTAAATTGCTTTTAATGAATTATTTTTTCAGGCATACATGTGCAACTTGGGGGTAAAAATAAAAAAAAGTCCTGATGATATCAATATCAACGGATGATTTGTTAATTTTCCAATATTTTGTCCTATGACTTGAATTTTTTCATTAAAACCTTAAGCATCTAAAAGAGATAACTATCAATCATGTTTGATTAGAGAACTGCCATACTTCCAGACTAACTATTACATGTATATTCCCTCCTTTATGTTGCTCTAGAAATCAAAACACAACTGATGTGTTTGTACAGGTATGTTATTTATGTTTGCATTTTGTGATTGTGTAAGTATGTTTAGAAATAGATTTTAATCATTTGTAAGGGGTACACTGGTGGAAATAATCTAGGTTGTATATACAGTTATTTATGATATAAACTACATGTAATAGATTTGTTAAATTAAAGCAGGTGCATATGAATTACTGACAAATATTTAAAGTTTTAATAAGTCCACTATTGTTATTTATTTTTAGAAATAGGAATGTATAAGATTTTATGCAATAAGTCCAATATTGGATTATATGTAATTGAATGAACATTGTTGAAATTAAAATGATATATACAATTTTAAAGTCCTTTTAATTTGTCCTAATTCTGTAGGTTCTAGTTACCATTATGTTTATTCTGTATATTTGATTTTACTTTCTTTTTAAAAATTAATATTGATAACTGAACAGTAGTTGTCCTACTCATGGTAATAAACAGCATAATTGATAACTTGTTTGTCATAGATAGTTCTGAGTCTTAAGTAAGTGATTTCTTTCTATTCTTTCATGATAGTGCAAGAATCTCTTTTAGATTGGCAGCTTTGCCTCCCCTCTCTCCTTTGTTTTAACAGTTTTTTTCTTCTCAGATGCTGTAGTGGCCTTCACCTTTAGTGTCTTCTTAGCAGTTACAGCCTTTGGTAACAGCCTTCCTCTTCTCAGATGCAGTAATAGCCCTTACTGTCTCCTAGCAGTTACAGCATACAGTAACAGCCATCCTTTTCATAGATGCAGTAATAGCCTCCAGTTGCAGCCTGCAGTAAAAGCCTTCTTCACAGATGCAGTAATAGCCTTCACTGCCTCCATAGCAGTTACACCTTGTAGTTATAGCCAGGTGTAACAGCTTACCTCTTCTTAGGTGCAGATACAGCCTTCACTGCCTCCTTAGCAGCTACACACTACAGTGACAGTCTTCTTCTTCTCAGGTGCAGTAACAGCCTTCCTCTTCTAAGATGCACTAATAGCCTTCAGTATTTTCTTAGCTTCTCAGATGCAGAAATAGCCTCAGTATCTCCATAGCAGTTACAGCCTATAGTACCAGCCTTCCTCTTCTCAGATGCAGCAACAGCCTTCAGTGTCTTCTTAGCAATTAAACCCTGCAGTGACAGTCTTCCTCTTCTCAAATGCAGAAATAGCCTCAGTATCTCATTGGCAGAAACAGCCTTCCTCTTCTCAACAGAGTATTAGCCTCCACTGTCCCTTTGGAGTAAGTTTTGATGGAAGCAAGGCTTTCTTAATGCTTGAAAAGTTTGGTTGCTTATATAGTAAACCACTAGAAGTCATTGGAGCCTTCTTTTAGCTCCCTTGTCTTTCCTGGGTTCACCACTGTTGGGTAAAATCTTCCTCATTGAAGTATAGAAAGAAATCATCTAATTGGCACAATTGGTGCCCATCAGGATGTCTTGTGTCTGTTGAAACATGTAGCTACTTAACAACAAATATGTTGCAAATCAGAATGATTGTCATTTGTGTACCTGCTATTGGATTCAAATATTTTTGGTTGAAATTGGCTACTAAGAATTCTTTATGCAGGTATTCTGAATGAAAAGCATGAGCTATGCCATTTTACATTTACTTGATCGGACCTGCCCACAACTGTTATTTTTTTATTTTAGTTTCCTGCTTCAGAAAAATTATTATAGAATGTGTTTGAAAACCTTATAATACTATTTATTTTGAAAGGTCTGAGGCTTATTAGTTGTTATATACAGTGAACAGTACCATACATAGCACACATTTTACCTCTTTTCTTGTCTCTTAATTCATTTGCAGGAATATTATGGTTCTACAATGTTTTTTTCCCCCATTGTGCTTTAGAGATCTTGCTAAATTCAGAAATAAATGTACTATTGGAGTACTGTGTCAAGATGTAACAACCTCTCTTTCAATCTGCTAATGTGTTAAGCAAACAAATCAATGGCTTACCTCGTTTAACCTCATTCAAAGAAAGCCAAATGACATAACAAGAAGATGGGATAGAGGTAATGTTTTCACATAAACAGTATATGTTGGCAAAGTGTTATGAAGTAATTAGCACTGCAGTGAATGGGTTAGAAGATTTAATGCACACCCACCGGTATTGTTGTACCAACATATATATCGGTCAAGGTACCAAATGTTTATATACATGTACCCCTTTAAACTAATAGTCTTTTGATATCATCTGTCGAGTAACTAGTGTACATTTTTAAAGTGCAAACTGTCTGGGTGCGTTAATTTGTCGGGAATTTTTAGGGGTAAGTAATTAGTTACTCTGATTATTTAGTATATGTCAAATGACTTAAGATTAGTTGTTACATTAGAAAACGATTATAACGCAATGCCTGACAATCAAAATCCATCGCGTAACACAGCCACATGGTTAAAAGGTTCACCACTTTTTAGTTCCTCTTGCCTTAAGGGTCGCGTGAGCTATTGCCACCACTTTACAATTTTTCAAAACTCTTTTTCTCCGATCACTACTTGACAAATTAGAACCAAACTTGGTTTGAATGTTCCTTATGGTGTTCTGCACAGAACTGATATGTGTTGATTATTAGTCCGTCGAAAAACATGACCGCCGTGTCTGATGATAGGACGTAGGGGTCAGACAGAAGTTTCCGCTTATGTCTCCAAAATTGTTAGGTTTAGCCAACTTCTGTCAAAGTGTAAAATGTTCGAGACATGTAAATCTGTTAAGTCATGTTGGAGTTATTGTTCTTTTTCGAAAATTTCCACCTAAGAAACTACTGGACAGAATTTCATGAAAATTTATCTGATTGTTCATTAAGTATGAGCGTTAGAATTATTATCCCAGATGAAAACATGGCCGCTTTTACAAAAAATAGAATGTTGCTTATAAAGACGGGTGCGCGATGCTGGCTCTTTAGAGCCTTTAGTTCATAATTAAACTTCTTTGCGATGCTTAAATGTTATGTAATACACGTAGTAAAAATTGTTAATTAGTAAACAGAAGTTATCTATTAGTATAAAATGCATGGCTCATAAGTGCATATTTATAAGCCGCTTTAAATGTGCACTTAAGACTTGCATGCATGTACAAAATGTACCAGGCATACGTAAGCTATCATTGCCAAGCGTAGACTGAAAATGCCACGAGTAAACTTTCTTTTTACCACGGAAACTGATAAACACTAAAACAAAACAAAAACAATCACTTAAATTATATTTTGATTTTATTTCATAAAATATTGCATTATCACAATTGTTCTTTGCTACTGACTATGGCGACATTTAAATTACTGGCATAACTAAGAAATGAGTATTATATGGCGAAATATTCCTTATGATTTTCGACCGACTTAAAACCGAGCAAAACTGGAAGTCCGGTCGAAATTTATATAAAATTAGCTTTCATGTGAATTTCACGTAAAGATTTAACATGTTGGAAATTCACATTTTCTGAACAAAAATGCCATAAAAGTGATAAAAACTAACACCATATACTTGTTGTTATTCTACCATCAATTGTCAATCTTTTTCATTATCAATTAATCTGGAAAACTACAACTTAATTGTAATTTAATTTTCTGTTTCAATCACATGTACCAAATTAAGGTCTGTGTTTTTAAGAACCAGTCCATATAAAATTCAGGAAGTAGACGTTCATTATGCAGAATTAAAACTAACATTGATTTTTTTACTGAGACAAACTTTTCAGACCTGCAATTTTTTAAACAAGTTAAAAACATAATTTTTCTACAAATAAACGGTTAAATAAAAACAATACCAGTTTTAGATATTGTCAATTTCGATATGCTGTACACGTGTTTCAAGGAGTAACCTCTAAGCAGCAGCATTAAAATCAAATATGTAGATCATAATCAAAATGTTAGTTGTATACAAGAATTACTCAAAACGAAAACTATCGAAAGAGGAGGCCAAATCCATCACCCAGAGGTTAATGCTATATAAAGCTGAGAAAAACACACATTCTTTTCCACAGTATTGTGTTCAACAAAATTTGGTTTTCCAAAAAGATTCCATTGCCCCCTCCCCCGAAAATCAAATGGCTGCGGCCTGAAGTCTTCATTGAAGATGGTAAAATGACATGAGAACAATGAAGTCCTTATTAGAAAATATCTGTGTTGAAAACAGTCATAGTTTTGTGCACAAACGGTCTATAATTGCTTTAAAGGCAGGGTCGGGTCCAGAAATTTATATAAAATCAAATCAAATCAAATAAATAAATCGCCCTTTCAAATATAGACCTTTCACATATATAAATCATGTTGGTGACAGAATAATTTAACGTTTCATACTAATATTTTTGTCCTCAGTTCTAAATATCGTTTCAAATTTAGAAGCCAGTAATTTCAACAAGTCCGAAAGGAGCAGTGTGTAATAAATATACATGTACTAAAAATATTTGTTCATCAGAACTCTTTGGGAATTTTACATTATCTGATACATCTGTAAACAGAAATTTTATAGATTTCAAGTTCACTATACAATTTGATATAAAATAAACTCTCTGATTCGAAGTATAAAAAAATACATACTAATTGAGAAATCATTGATAGAAAGGTCGTAATTTTTATTTAAAAAAAAAAAACAGAAAAAACTTGATATTCTCTTCAATGTTGTTCAATTTGCTTTTAAATATTTTTTTATTTATTTATTTATTTATTTATTTTTTTAGAAATTTCGCCTTTGATATCTAATTTTAAATGTTGAACCTATTCTTGCAACTTACAACTTATTTATTTAAGCATTTAATAAAAGGAGAGCCTTGGAAACCAGTTTTTCACTTTTGTCCAAATTGTCCGCCAATCCCGGAGCCTCTCCTCTCGATCCGCCACTGCCATGCCTGTATTGGTTGTGTACAGTACAAACCTTGTGTCATGAAACCTTGTTTTTTGCATCATAACTTATTCTGTCCTGATACGTATAACAAATAGTCAACAATCAATGAAGCTCTTGGAGAAAGCCAAAGACAGTCAAGTGTTTGATATGCTTCTGGAGAAAAATAAATACGTTTTTTTGAATCTTGGTGAAGTATCACGGCCACTTGTAGACAGTAAATTGCAGTAAAACCCCAAGTCCGAGTTGAAATACCATCAATCATGTCGTGAAAAGAATAAATCGAAAAGGTTTGTCCCTCTTCCCAAGCTTTGAAATCTGACAGAGTGTAGTCATCCTTTAGAAATCTAGACAACGGAAGTTTGAACACTCTTTGGACTTCGTGTTTGTTCACAGATAGCTCAAACCTTTCCCGTATTACTCCTACAACGACTGAAACGATTTTATTTGGTCGGACAAATGACACCGGGAGGACAGAAATGACCTCCACCTTTTCTGAATCAAGGCCTATTTCCTCCTTTGCTTCCCGGAGTGCCGTTGTTATATCATCGTGATCTTCTGGGTCTTGCTTACCACCTGGGAATGCAACATCACCCGCCTGTGATCTCATATGGCTGGCTCTTACGGTCAGTAGTACATGCCACTCTTGCTGGCACTTGAAAAGAGGGACTAAGACACTAGCTTTTTCGAATTGGTTGGGTATTTCAAGTTTTCCGTGTTGTCTTATATCGTATTGTAGGAAACGCTTTCGGACTTCTTCTGTAGGTATATCCTCTATAAACGATAAAACATAGTATGGGATTGTTGTCTTACATGGTATTGTCGGAAAAGCCTTCGGACTTATTCCGTATAAATATCGTCTTCAAAAGATAAATCATAGTAGAAATTTTAATGACTGTCCTTGGGAAACAGCTTGGTGAATTAGAAAAAGAAACTCTAAAAAATCGTTTGCATGCAGTAGGGAATCCAGAAATTTTCAGAAGGGTTCTTTATCAGTTACCCAATGTTTTGTTTTTTGTTTGTTTTTGTTTTTTTTTTTTTGTTTTGTTTTTTTTTCTAAAAAAAAAGTGAAAAATAAGCATCACACCCATGCACCTAATAACGAAAATATGCATCATATTCACCAAATATTGTAAAAAGCTTTATTAAAAATATTTAAATACTTTAACATGAAAAATAAATCATTAAATAATCAATTTCACTCTGTCCCCTTTTGGTTTAACCAGAAGCCTTATCATTTCTTTCTAACTAAACGAATTTGCAAATCTTAGTGGGAATTTGCCTAATTGTTGATGCGTGGCTGCCATATATTGGGTAAAGACAAAAATGCAAATTGTGCAGCCCGTCACACTGTCAAGTGAGAGGTTGATCATGAATGGAGCAAGTTATATAAGGATCGTCGGTGAACCAAAATTGAGTGACTTTCGCTAATTTTAGCTAATCTGAAAGTTTAACGAACAAACTTAGGATGCCTGTCAAATTGATTTACCATTTGAAAAATATATAGAGAGTAAAGCATCCCCAGACTCATTTTTTGTAGGGAATTCTTGTAAATTTCATGCAAATTTTGGCGGATAGCATGAGACGCCACTTCTGAATCTTCTGGAACCCAACTCCCTCTGAAAAATTTCAGGATTTGTCCCTGCGCCTTTAGGAAAATTAGTCTTCAATATATCTTTATTCTTCTGAACTCTACGGGAAGAGTACAGCCAAATATGAATTCCAATTAGTTATTCCAATTCAGAAGATAATAATCCCAACAATTTTGGGATAACTCTATTTGATTTTTATTTAATTAACAGTAAATTCATGACCTTCAAAATATCTGAAAGGAAATTTAATTGTTGACCGCAATTTTCATTTTGCTTGGCCTGTACTACTAACCGAGATTTTTATATTAATTGACGTCAGCGGTCTTTAAATATAGACCAATGAAATGTGGCAAAAACAACACGTCCCACAAAATATTAACTCAGTGGTGGATAAATCACGAGGTATTCCGAATTGAATGGTAGCAGCGGGTGGAAACAAAAGAAAACAAGCTCCTGATTATTCTTATTTTTTTCCAATTGAAAATAAAGAGGAGTACTTATATATAACCACAAAGGAACATTCTCGAACAGACTTTTGTTCTCAACATTGATCACAATGCTGTTAAAGATTAATTCGCTGCAAATTTCAGTAAACAAGGTAGGGACCTTGGTCATTATAATTCAATATGGCGCCTGTCTGGGTTTGATCCTACATTGTTTCATTATATTATACATCAAATTTACAATGTGTCATCTTGCAAACGACTGTGTGATTGATTAACATAAGTCTGTGCCATATAAAGAATGTGCATGAAGTCCGTGTAAGCTAAATGTATTAAAAATATCTTACGCCCATTCATATCGTCCTGCATGTGATCGGCGAAACAAACCGAGTTCTGCCGAATTGTAGGGGATTCCCCTTAGTGCAGAAACAGTAGAAGTTATAGGTCATGTGTACTGTAAGATACCATTGCATGGTAGATCTGGTTTTATTGTTTACTTTTGGCAAGAACATTTTTGTGTCTATTACATTCTTACAGTGTATTAAAATTTTGTATAAATTTGTAGTCTATTGTAAAAATCATACATTTACATGTACAACTTGTACAGTGTACATGCTACTTGAGTTACAGAATATTCTTAGGCCCTGCAGTTGGCTGTTACAATGTTACACTTGTATGTCACTGTGACATTCTGACAAATGAAAGATAAAAGAATTTAAAACCATAAATATGTTCAAAGAACATACAGTCATCAGGAGAAAAGTCTTTGGTCATTAATCAACAAACGTTTTGTGTGAGCAAGAATATATTACAGTGGGTACACGTATATCACTACATGTATCCTTCATCTTTCATTTGAAAGAGGGTTGTTGTTATACTTTCTAATTTGATGTACTTCAAAGCCACAGCCAATTGTTCTTAAACATACAATGTATAACCATCTACGGTTATAAACACATAATGTATGAGTACATATTTATGACAGTCTTATTTCCAATATGGCATTGAAAGAGTAATCAAGGGAACCAAGATTCTAGTAGAAATCAAAAGAATGTAATCTAGGGACAAAGACCAGACATGGAAAACAGACACATACAACAAAGAACATAAAATAACCAAAATAATACATACAAAGTAACAAAAGTAATGAGCAACTTGGACTCCACTAAAAACTTGGAGCATGGACCAGGTGTACTAGTAGGGTAAGCGTCCTCTTCTTTTCTAGAGACCCCTGTCAAATAGCTCATAAAAAAGTGGACACATTGAACAAATCGGTATACATGGTGCAAGTGGATACACTATAAAGATCCACAAGTTCATGTTGATGACCATAAAATTTCTTTAGTGATGACTTCAGTCTTGAAGCAACATACATGTAACCTTGTTCTGAAGCCTATTTGTTAGAAGACAATTGAACTGCTATAATCACACAAAAATAAACAAAAAACTGAACTAATTTTAAAGTCAACCAGAGGAGCACTGACCGTAAGGAATTGTAAGATGTCTAGCCCAATAAAAAAAAAATCTGCATAGTTATGGTAAGCTATGAGCATTACTTATGAGTTGTGATATGAAAACTCCATATGCAGGTGCTAAAGGGATGTTGCCATACATTGTAGACGAAAGGAAAGTTGACAATACGGAATGAAAAGTCTTCATGTTTGTTGTATAATTTAGTCAATAGATTTCCTTTACCATTGATCTCTAAGTGTAGGTCAAGATATGAGGCTTACTTCACAGTGTCCGTAATATCCTTTATCTCAGTTTCTTTGAGGTAGATCAGGGCTCTCAAGCTACTTGAGAATACATGCACACAATAATCAAGCATTTTTTAAATATTTATTTTCTTTATATATTTTCATGTATATCTCCAAAATTGTTAGGTGAAGCCGAATCTTATCTCTTGTTGAAAGGATCCACATTATAAGACCTGAAAAGTCGGCAGTGGGTCAAGGTTGTCAGATGACTCCTTTTTGGAGTTATTGCATTTGAGAGATCAAAATTTTGTTGTTTTTTGTTCACAGTTTTTAGCCAATATCTTGAAAACAATAATTTATAAAAAGAATCTTTCAGTTGATGAAATGATCCTTATGACAAGTCCTACCAAAGTCTTCTTTGAGTCAAATTTGTTGGACAACCCCTTGTTAAGAGTTATTGCCATTGAAAGACAAAAAAATAAAGCAGAAAAGCGATTCAGGCTCCTGGGAGCCTCTTGTATTGTTTTGTTTGACACAACATTGTTTCACTATCTGGTTATACAAAATGTAAATTCTGATGATGTGTTTTACTGATAACATCAACACTATCCAGGAGATAAGAGCTCATATTGACATCTGAACAGATTGTATGGGGTGAGTTGAATATGATTGTACTGTATAAAATAGTACATTGTACACCTGAAATATTTCTAGTAGACAAGATATGAAAGTGAAATAGCTGATTGATGATGATGCATGTATAAATGTATGAATCAAATGTACAGACAGCCATTTGGCAAATACATGTATTGTACAGTGTACATGTACATACTGTACATGTACATGTATATTGGCAGGGTTTATTCTTGAGATTACTTGGTGTTGCCCACAACTTGAAATTTCAGTAGGCAATCTGTACATGTATTTTGTATTCAGTGTATAAATTGTCTGTGTTTTAGTAACCCTAATCAGAATTATGATACATTTAGCCAGTGATTGGGATAACTGTGCGCCATGCACCATAGTCACATTTCCTCTTAAAATGGTGCATTGAGTGACCAAAGTGCCACATCATGTGCACGCAATAAGTTTCAATCATTGATGGTGGAGTATTGTCCGCTACTTGTTGCAGATAAAAAGGCATGAACATGTCTTTTAACAAGGTTTCAATTACATGTAGCTACAGGTTACAGACCACCAATTCAACCAATGAACATTTGGAATGTATGCAAAAATAGTCCTACACAGAAATTACCCCTGTTCCTCATAGTGCTGTGAAAAAAGTTCTCATTTTATTTTAAAAATTTCAGAAAGGAAAAATATTTCTGTACAATGTATATTGGGAAATTAGCATAGAAGCCTATGGGAAGTGGAATTAGTGGTTTTTAGCCTTACATGTGGGTGTTTTGGGGTACCAGTATTGTATTGCATATCCCTTAGTGTGTGTACGTCAAAACATGGATGCTATAAAAATATAGTGCATTTTCTTTTTGCCTCTCTACAAACTAATGTTTTGTCAAAAGATATGAACAATGACTTATAAAATAGAGCAAACATCACACTGTAAGATGAAGAACTTTTTTAAAAGAAAATCTAACATAATAACATAAAAATGTTCCACTGGAAAGGTTGGTTTGGTGAGTGCAAAACGAAAGTGAAAGTAGGGAAAATGGCTATTTATAGTTCAAGACTACTTTTCTGTCTGATCTTCGTGGACTCGCCCTATTTTCTTTGCAGGAAATTATTTTTTCACATGTCCTTAGAAATGCTACATAAGTGAAAGTTTTATTGAATCAATTTACATATTTTTTTTGAAAATCCTAAAAATATGCACTTCACTATAGAAGTCTATGGGAAAATTAATATGATACTGAGACCTTGCTCTCCACATTTTTTAGGGGATTTGAGGACCGGGGAATGAAATGGTTCTTCGTTATGATTTGTTATGATTGCATATTTTTATCATTTATGTGCTTTAAAGAAAGAACAATAAATATTGTATTTTTAAAGAACTTAAATAACACGATAATATCAGATAAGTGTACTGGTGGTCCCATTTGAAATTGAAATTGTCACCAAAGTATTTTTTTAAATCTCGACCCAAAACAAAACAAGTTACCATACCTGAACTGATCCGTGCAACAAAAATTGTAATTGGTCATTGGTCACCGATCATTTTCCGGTCAGTCATCGATCAGTCAAACTCATCAATTAAATCAGTGATTTCATACGGTTTTTATTGTCTTCTTTGTCAATTTTACACGTATTTACATTATGTAAAAGGATTAATTTTAGGAGGGCCTGAAGAAAAGATCATTTTTATGGGTTATCCTTAAATATTCCATTTAAAATGTTCAAATCTGACAGAATGTCATTTTCAACTTTTCAGTAATTCCATAATCCCTTTCTGCTAACCTTCAACAAACATATATATACATCTATTTTTGAAACAGTGATTATACATAGTTCATTTTTCTAACAGTAATGTATATTTTATAAATGTGTGCCAAGAAGAAAAAAATGTACTTATTGATTGCCAAGAAGCATGGGAAGTATTTTGTGATTTTTGTAAGTAAAGTAATCAAAGGGCAACATCTTGTTTTGTTATCTTTGGCAGAATCTCATTTGGATTGTTAGTAAATATCATGTATGATGTATGTCCTGTAGGTTATCGACCCACATGAATTCTCTCTAAGTAGTCATAATACATTTACATTGTACATACATGTATTACCTGCAACACCTGTATTAAATTACATCTACAATGCACTTACCAGTAAATGGACTAATAGTATGACATTCAAGTTGACATACTAATGATTTCAGTGTAAAGTGCTGAGTTGGTGTCCTAATGAAATGCTCATATTAAACAATTATTCCCAAGGTCCACCAGACCAAATGAAATGTCCAGTATCAACAATCAAAATCCATCGCCTAACACAGCCACATGATTAAAAGGTTCGCCCCCTTTTTAGCTCATTTGGCCTAAAAGGCTATGTGAGCTTTTTTCATCACCTGGCACCTGTCATTGTAATTTGTTGTCCGTTGTTAACTTTTCTTTTAAAGTATTCTCTGACACAACTTACATGTTACATAATTTGATGAAACTTGGTTACAATCATCCTTGGCATATCTACTCCCAAAATAGTGTCTGTTAAGGTCCCTCGCCAAAAAACATGGCAGCTGTTACTAAATATAGAACATAATGGTATCACCTTATATTTTTGTTTACAATGTATTTCTCAAAAACCATAATGGATAAAAGATATTTGAGAATATTAGGCTCTTTGGCACGAAGAGATTTTAGGTCTCACTAACCACTTCCGGGTCAAATGGCCACCCCCCTATGTAGTACCAAAAACACACTGAACCTAGATATATGCATTGTAAGTGCATTATTTGTGTGTATTATGATTAAAAGTAGTCAAAATAAAGCTGAGAATGTGTACTTTAAAATCATATATGTAATTAACTACAAAAGTGTATGAATATTGTTTACATGTGTGAGTAATTTGCCTCCATGCTGTCAGTTAGCAGAACAGGTAAAAATGTGGATTTCCAGTATTATTTATGAAATAAATTTTGTGAAGAATTTCTACAATTATCGTACCATTAGCATAATGATTTTGGAAGCCTTACTTTCCAAGCTTCGCAACGGTATGCTTTAGATATCATTTGTCCTGGAAATTCACTGTGAGACTTTGAAAATTACTTTTTTAACATGTAAAGTAATGGAAACGTTAGAAGTGGTTAGTGAGACCTTACAATGTTGGAGTTATTGCCCATTTCTTTTGTTGATTCTAACTTTTGTAGGCAGTTTTTGGTGCAAATTTTAGAAAAATCTGTTGTCACCTCTTAGAGTTATGGACCTTGAAAGTGTCATTTTTGATGTTTTTATCAGTTTTTGCCTTAGTATCATTTACATAACGAAATCAGATTGATGATTAATGTAATATGATCAAATGCTCAGTATTTCAATATATCTATTTTTGGTGCAAATTTCAGAAAAATCTGTTGACACTTCTTGGAGGTATAACCCTTGAAAATGTCATTTTTGATGTTTTTATCAGTTTTTGCCTATTATTTAGAAAGTGAAAGCAGATATGTTGAGAAAATGTACATTATTTCATTATTTATTTTTGGGGCAAAATTCAGAAAAACATGATGACACATCTTGGAGTTAATGCCTTTGAAAGTGTCATTTTTAAAGTTTTTATCAGGTTTAGCCTATTTTAAGAGAAGGAAAGGAGATAGATGATTAATGTAATTTGATAAAATATTCAGTGTTTCAGTATCTATTTTGGTGCAAATTTAGAAGAACCTGAGTTATGGCACCAGAAAGTATCATTTTGACCATTTATAACTCCTTCAAAACCGCTGCATTATTACAATTGTAGTTTTTTTTCCAATTTTAAGCCTTTAATGAGAAACCAGCTTTACCAAAATTCTGCCCAGGTCTTGTAATAGTTGTACATGTAGTAAGAATATACTGGGTTAGATTGCACTGCTTGTAACTGTTGAGGTACAATGTAAAACACACCTGTTTCACTTCAGTGAACATTGTTATGCCAGTCTTCGAATTCTACCGAATATATATATGGGAATACCTATTAAATTTTTGCAGCTTAAACTACATTGTAGGCCTTGTTGGGTCATTGTACATGCTGTAGACAGATACAAAAAAAAATAATAAGCATAATATATAATGTACTGCTTTAAATTGATGCCATTGCTATTTCAGTAAGGTAGGATCTGTATATACATGTACAATATTTAATTTTTAAGCTGAATAGAAGAATAAGATTGTATGTGGCATGAATAAAAATGTCTTTTAAATTGCTTTTAATAATAGTAAATTATAAAAGCCTACAAGACAATTAATTCATAGTACAAAAGTAGGTAAATCATGATATTTCTTTTAACAGGACAATGACGACTAACAACCCCTTCATCAGCTATTTTCATAGCCACATGAATTATGTAATAATTATGAAGTGAGAAACGTGTGGATGTGTGGTAGGGTTTTACAATATAAAGTGGTTTACCAATGTTTTTATCGGTTTGATTTGTCAAATTATACAAAATCCCTTTATATACTGAAGTGCTTTTTCAACAATTTATCTGAATGGAGTTCGATTTTAATTATCTGCTAAAATTAGCATATTATGAATTGAATTAACTTTCTGCAACCAAGGCAGTCTGAAATGGATTTATTCTTTACATGGGGTATACTGGTATATTTAAGGAATGAATAGTATATTGAAGGAATGTTGTTTTTTTTTTAACTTAGATGATAGTTGATGTGTTAAATTATGAAAATTATATGTATTTGATTTATGTCAAACTTAGAATGGTCTTATTTGGCAGACATAGGCCATGCTCTGTGATATTTTTCAATTTTTTTGGATATGTCACATCATAAATTGTGTTTTTGACCCTACAGTTGTCATAACATGTTAAAAAAACTGCATGCATGATCTGCATATTTATTGTGCCAAGTACTTTAACCCATTTGATAATAATATTAAAGTGCTTTGATTAAAGAATAGAATTTATGCCAAAGAAAATTGTATAGATTTTGCATGTATGTACATGTAATTGGGTCAATTATATCTCAGTATCACCTATGGTCCATACATGTACATATACATGTAGCCCCCTACACCAATATTCTTCAGGTGGAATTTATTTAAAATTTTTAATAAATTAAATCAGAATGCTATATGTATCATCAACCTTTCAGATAAGTGTGTAAAGTAAGGATGACAGACTAATATTGTAAGAGTAATCTCCCTTGGAATCTGAAATTACTTAAAAACACACAAGTACTCTAATGATAATGCTTACATTTCTCAATAGAATTGGATATATTGACACTTTATCACAGGAATGGAGGTACATTTGTATATTGTACCCTTTACTTCCTGGTTCTTCAATTCAAAGTTGTGTATAGTATACCAAAAAATGGCATAATTGATATGTTTTATTTCTTCCTGTTTCCTTTTGCATACATGTAGTTCATCTAGCTTTAGTTTATCATGTGATTAATCGGCTGTTATGATCCAAGTTAACAGTTTTACTAGATTTGACCTGTGAATGTTTAAGCAAAGAATTCAGTGGTATTTGGTTTCTACAAATGTATATTAGCTTAAATTCTTTGCAGGTTAGTTAGTAAATTATGCTACTGTAAAACAATTGGTAGTCACTGTCAGATCTGTATTTAAATGTAAAACTAATAAGCTTAAATTTATGCCCTAGGAACAAGTACCAGCATATGCTCTTGATCCTAAAATTTTATTTAGATTGGTCAGAAACTAAAAACATATACCATTACTGGGTCAAAATGTACTGTAGATCTTGCATGCCCATCAAGTTGGACAGCTGTGAATTCTTTAATTTTTGGCAAAATAACTTCATGTTTGTTTCAGGAAGTCACTAAAAACTTTTCAGTTGTTTAATGGTACCACCCAGTCATCATCGTTGTTGTCATCTGTTAACTTTAGTTTATTTACATTGTTTTTAGGAACATGGCGAAGGACCCTATAGTTTTTGGAGGTTCTTTCCCCATCCTTTTAGAAATAAGAGACTAATAGTGGGAAGATTGGTATTTTCATTAGAATTGACAGACAAAGCTTATTGTTGATTCAATTTTGAAGATTCAATCTCTTCCTTTTGAAATTCTGTACTAAAATTTGTTTACAAGGTAGGCTTATCCTCAACTGTTACGAAGTTAAAGTGGTATAAAATTTGGCCATGCAAAGAAAAATCAACTTCATTCCTTTCGCTCTCAATTGGATTCTTTTAATGGATTCCTTATGAAAATCCCTGCATGTGTTTTTCAACCAGATTTCAGGTATCTCTGAGGGTTTTTGAGTTTTATGGGGTTGCAGTGGTCCCATTCCAAAAGATCAACTTCATATACAACCACAAATATTTTTTTTGCGATCATATACATGTAATGCTATATAGAGAAATTTTAATCACATAAAACTCAGCTCCATATAAATTGATTAAAAATTGTTATGTGGCATCATACAGAGGAGTATTGTATATATAGCACAACAATGCATGTAGCTTCATGTTTATGAAAGTCATGGATTTACATCTTTTTAACTAGGTATTGGACCTTCCAATCTTAACATGTTGAAAATTCGTGCTTTTTTTTCTCCAAAATTGCCTAACTTGGATGAAGTGGTTGCCAAGTCACCTGTTTATACTCCCACTTGGACTTGTAAAAATGATTTTGATGGTGTATCTTTAGAACTGCTATCAGGCTCAGTCTACATGAAAAAAAAAAAAGGGAGAAGTGACTTTTAGTTCTTGCATGCTGCTGTTATTTCGTCATATGTATGTTAACAAAATACATGTATGTCATATATTGAGGTCATTGAATAATCTCAGTAGACATGATGCCATCTTCCTCTTTATTCAGTTTCAGAAAATAATAACCAAATCTGTTGTATATATGAATATCAGAAATCTAAAGGTCATTATTTAGATAGACTTACATGTAGTTCAGTCGTATTAAAGATTTAGTGTATTAAGTCTTCTTTATGGTATTTATGCGGTGAGTTCAAATCTTTAAAGGTTGAGGAACTTTATGGACACTGAAAACCTGGCTTGACTACTTAGATGTTATAATTCACTTGCATAACGTGGTACTCTATGTAATATGTCATATGAATGACTTCATACTTGTACATGTAATTATGTTTTAAGAGAAATTATTTGTACATGTAATTATGTTTTAAGAGAAATTATTTTTAAATGAGCTATTCTATTTTTGTCAAAGGATGCTATACTTAACAGTATGACAAAAATGTTTAAATCAAGACTCAAAAACAGTATGCTGAAGATGTCACAAGTTCTCTTATGCTGACCACTTTACATGCTTTCCAGTGGTAAAGACACGACCTGTTCTATTATGCTGAATAAGTTATATAATCTACAGTTTAATAGAATTGCTTTAGTTTGGTCTTGTCTTGTAATTGATCACTTCAAAAAATTGTCTAACAACAGCAGTGAAATAGAAACAAAATTTTTAGGACTTTAGAACTGATATTGAATTTCAGAATTTTTTCCACTAGCTAAATTTGTCAAGTACTGAAAACTTTACACTCGCTAAATTTAAGTTTTTTGCTTTTATTTCTGGATTTTACCTATGTTACATTAAGAATTCCACTAGCAAATTTTAGCAAGTGGAAATAAGTTCTACTAGCAAAATTAAATTTCAACTTGCTTGTAGCAAGTATTTCCCCATAAATTTGATGACTGTGTTTTCTTATGCTTGTTAGCTGTCTACATTTGAGTTCATTTACTATGTTTAGTAGAATTGTATAAAAAATCAGCCAAATTTTAAACTTATCAATTAAGTGATTGCTTTGGTTAATGTAAACATGTAAGCTGTTATTAGGGAAATGTGTTTCAGCAAAAATCTCAGAAATTTCTATCAAGTGTTTCAGCAAAAATCGGGAAAATAATTGATTATAATAGATTAATATGACTAGTTTTAAGAGCATGTGATGTTTATATATAAATATTGACTGCTGGACTGAGTCATCTGTTATTATTGTAAACAAATACATATTTAAAGTATACCATCTTGTCTTTATTTTTTATTACAATGAAGAGATGATCCAGATGAACAACTTATCGCCTTGGTGGTCTCTGGGTAGCATGCTTGCCTCAGCGCTGAAGGCTGTGGGTGGGATCTCTAGTTTAGTCACAACAAAAACTTAAAAATAAACCTTTTGGTGGTAGGACAATGAGTATGTGTGATGTATGATTCTGCCAGTTAGGGCTTTGGTAGAACAAAAGAATTTTCAACGAAAAGGGTATAATGAGCATTCTCTGCACATTTTCACCAGCTATCCAGCAGTAAACATGGAAAGGGCTGCTTTACCATCTAGTACACTATATTTAGGGGATTTAGTGACTGGTTGGCTCATAGTCAGAATAATGTGTCTGAGGGGGGTTTGCATGTCTACCTGCAAGCTGTTGCTTCAGTGAGCTAACACAATAAAGATTCAACTCAGCATGTAGGACTAATCTTTTATACTATAGTATAAAGAGGGGTCTGTTTGAATGGTCAATTTTACATGAAACATCAGCAAGGATATTGAACCTACAATCTTGTGTGGTACTGTGAATTCAGAAATTATTGTGTTCATTTATAGTTAAGATTTTATCATTTTTGACCTTATTCATGTTATTTTATGTAGCCTGAAATTTGTAAAACTGGGTCAGTAAAATTAAAGAATGTTTAAAATTCCATATGATGCAAAAAAAGACATCACAATGAATTTAAAACAAAGGTATAAACCACAAGACATGAGTACAAATGAGTAGTAACTTGCCTGTACTTTTAAAACATATATTAATGGTGTAAATCTTGTCTTGAACCCGATAAGTCTAAAATGGCCCAAGGGTGGAGTTAAAAAAACTTCAACTCTCAGTGAACTTGAATAATTTTAACCTTAAGTGGATAATTTAGTTATATGGTACAAAAGCAAGTCTGAAAAGTAAATAATTTCAAAATATAGAAAAAAATATACAATGAAAACTCTCCTTGTTGATTAACCAAGATTTTTTTTTTTTAAAACAGCATATCATGTAAATGGTACACTTAACTTATCATAATGATAAATATATCATAATAACCGTACATGTACTTGTAAATTGTTTTCAGGTTCATCATTAAATGGCTTCGACTGTTATTCACTGGTAGATTTTTCTGGTACTGCCATGTCTTGTGTTAGCTGTGTTGGCATGAACCATTTAACATTTAGAATTTGTCTTTCCTAAGTGATGCTGTTCTTGTATTAAGTATTTTAGTCAGACTGTTAAACATATGTAGAGTTAGTCTTTGCCTTACTGATGTTAATATGTACATTGTAGGTACATGTACATTGACTAGTCTTAGGGTTAATGACCTAATGTTGTAGACTGTTAAACATATATAGAGTTTATTTTTGCCTTACTGGTAAAGTTGTATAACATTCTGTCATATATTACCCTGACTTGTCTGGCCTTGTTTTTACAAATGTACATTGTCTGTACTTTAGCGTTCAGAAATTGACATGACATTAAAAGAATACCAACTGCTGTTGGATGTGCCAGGTGTTTATGTTTGATCCTATTAATTCTATGCACTTTGTCAAAAAGTTGTTTTGATTGCTGTAATACCATGGTATGTTTTGGTATCAGGTTATGTTGGTGGTTTTCTGACAAAACATGCATGTTTAAATTTGGTATGTTTTATTTTGGCCTTTTCATAAGAGTGAAAACAATTCATTTAATTCTAATGTAACCAGTTACAGTTACTGCATTGTTAGTTCTTCACTCAACAATGTTAATCCACCAATATATATGGGCAGTCAAAATACTGGCATGTATTATAATTTGATGTATTTAATTTTGGCACTTTTAAGGAAGGTGGCAAATAAAACAAAATGAAACTACAAACAAAATATCCCAATTTATGGTAATGAACTCAATGTAACTGTAAACAAGCTTGAAATTTGTCTTTATTTATTCATCCCAAGTACAGTACAGTACTAGTATATAGCAGTTTCATAATTAAAAATATTTCCCCCTTTGTGACATTCCTTTTGTCAATTCTTTCTTCAGTCAATATTTAAAAAGATGTTTACATTTTTATTGAAATTATCAATTTATGGAAATAATAATGATGGTTTGAGCAGTTGAGTGCTGAACAGGCCCATGGAGCTGGCCATTAACATCATAAACTTTTTCTCATTGTTTTATTACATAACTAAAGCTATTAAACAATATAGAAGTATGTTACCTCATTAGTAACTCATTAGTAAGATGATAGCATCTTATATTTGTGATAAAAGATTAAAGACTAACAAGGTTCATGACATCTATTTTGAATTTTGAATGAAAATTCATTACAGTTTACATTCTCTTTATATTCTCGTTTGAATGCAATTCCATTTGCAAAGTAGTTTCAAGAGAGAACTTGTAACATTGTACATGTTAATTTCTTACTGATGAAATACATTGTAAGGGCCTTAAGACAGGCTTATGAAGGAACTAATGTTCAATTTTATTATTTAAGTTGAGGATAGAAGTAAATTTTTGTTTTCACATTTCCCAAATAATGGTCTGAAATACATTGTATGCTTGCCCCAAAGAACTAATTCTTCATTATTTATACTTTCAGAATGAAAATCGTACAAATTGACGTTAAACAGCTGAATATAGATCAAAAACAGAATGGATCTTACTAATCCAATACCAAATGGGACCATTATGATACCTCAAACACCATGTGACAATTCTGAACAAGATGAATCGGTGTTCAAACGACCAAAATCACCATGTGCTAACATAAAGATTGAGAATACTGATAACCCACATTCCTCATCACAGATTTCATCGCCGCCTAGTGTACATAGTAACTCACCATTAAGTGACCCTTTCATTTCTAGCACATCTAACATGAACGATGATTTGCAAATATTTTCATCTGGACCAAATATGTCCACATTTCAGTCTATTGTCATGGCTCATCCTACAAATTCAACGATTAACAATTCTGGAATCGAACAGTTATTAACTTGTACAGTGTCAACACAAAATATCCCACGAATGGGTAGTCCCCAAGACAGTTTGATATCAAGTCCTGTCAATGGAAATGATACTATACTGTCCTCTCCAGAAGCAAACGGCATGGAATCGGCCAACACAGAATACACACTTATTGACAGAGCTGGACGTTTTAATATTCGGGATGGTGAGCAACATGATTCACCTCACTTTGATTCTGTGCGATTTGATCACGAACATGATCATGGCTTTGAACAATTGTTGGATTATGTTGTGACTGACACAGATTCAAATAAAGTACCAAAAATGAGGAGAGATTCTGATGCTCCGTCATCCATTAATAAAGAAGAGGAGGAGGATGTGACGGTTGAAAAGTTATTTGAAGCCGATTTGGCTCAATCATCTGCTGAGTTTAGCTTTAGTAAGTTCGGATCTGAAGTTTCCCAAGGGATTTTTACATTTGGCCAAGGGCAAACAACCACAGACACAACAACTACTGGTACCCTGTTGGTGTAAGTACAGTATAGTGTAACTTTCATGTACTGTTAACATACTATTTAGAGATCTTGGATGTTGTCTTTCTCTTAGCCTTTTGAATTAAATAATGGCATATGCTTGTTTTTTTGTCTGAACACGAATAAAAAGGTACATTTTTGATGAAATAATGAATAATACTTTTGTTTAATGCATATTAAGGAGATAAGTACACAGAATACTTGGTGGTTTCATTCTGGTTTAGAACATGCCTTCTCATATTCTGCATTTTTTTAATACCCTGATCTTACTTGTACACTACTTGAAATGAGTTCAAAGAACTGCTATGTGTACATACCAGTTGAAAAAGCAGAATTACAAAAATTCAACTTAAAGTAATATGAAGTACCAAATTGAATGATGTACATGTATAGAAGAAATTTTTAATGTGTAAAAAATGCATGAATATACATGTATTTATTTGCAGTTCAAGTGCCATTGTTGCCCCACAGCCACCATTTGAACCAGTGAAATCTCCACCAACCCCTGTGACCAGATCTCAGAGAGGGGGAAGACATCTGAAGGAACCGGTTTTATGCCATCAGTATCCCAGTAGGACTGACCATTATGAGTTGCGTATATTGGATCAGCCAGAAGAACAGCATCGAGCTCGGTACTTAACAGAAGGAAGTAGAGGTGCTATTAAAAATGTGTCACAGGAAGGCAATCCTGTCGTTAAGGTATGTAAAAAACTTCACCAACATTTTTGTTTTAATTTATGACCAAACTTAGTACTTCAGCAAAATAAATGCAACCCTTTCCCGTAAAAATTCTTACATTGTTCAACTTTAAATTTTTATTGGAAATTGTCACATTTTTCTTGTTAAAACACTTCTGTACAGTCCAAGCAGTGTCCAGGAACAAAATTTAGTATGATTTGCTGAATGATCATTTTTGTAA
The DNA here is from genome assembly GCA_037379345.1 of Perna viridis. Classification (NCBI taxonomy): domain Eukaryota; kingdom Metazoa; phylum Mollusca; class Bivalvia; order Mytilida; family Mytilidae; genus Perna; species Perna viridis. The sequence continues at coordinate 39,505,191 of CM074515.1, read as the reverse complement.
GTAGTCGCAAGTTATGATACTTTATTGGCCAAAGATTTTTAAATGTATTATGTGACCACCTTACATGACGAAGAAAGAAAATTTTGATTTGTCTGATTTTCAAAACCGAAAACATCTGAACCAAATGTAGAGAACGAGAATTAATCTTTTGTTATGAAATCATGACAGTGTGGTGCCCAAACATACATGGAACTCTTTACTTTGATGGAAGTGTTGAATATGCTTAGATTACAAATAGGGTAAGGAAAGATGCAAATTGAGTTGCTACAAATATGAAAAAAAACAAAAATATGGCAGTCTTATGGATATCAAACGGCTGTCACGTCAGCATGTAAAACATGGTTTCACAATAATAAATTAAAATGTACTTTGCTCATGAGGTTCACAGTTGATCCAGTCTGACGAATAAAGCCTATTGATGGCTACCACTTGTTATATTAAAGGAATTCAAAAACACATACTTTTTCATCATAATGAATTGTAGTATGCAAGTCTATTGTAAAATATGTATATGTCATGATATCAAATAAAAGCAAGTTTTTCCAAACATGGCAATTATCCCTGAAAAATTTAAACATCAATGATGTTGATTCTGTTCCCTTGTTACATTAGACCGGTTTGACGAATAGGAAAAGCACATAAGACATATAATGATACATGTACATAATGTACTTTATGAAATCAGCTGGAATTTTTCATATGTTGACCTAAAACTTAATTTTAAAATTTTTTGAGAAAGTCCTGCAATGCTGATTGTAAAGATATGAACTAGTGAATGCATGACTACATGTACATGTATAAAGATATGGTTACATTCAGTTTTATGTTCCTTATTTTGTTCGAGAAATTTTGTCCCATCTTAAATATCTATTGTAAAATTTACCAATATTACTGGTCCTGAATGAATAATACTGAAATATTGTCAGTCATGACCAACAGGACTAACTGTTTTCCTGAACTTGGCAATCATTGTTATAGAAAGATTTATATTGCATATGTACACGTACCTTCAGCATTTTAAAAGTACATGTGTATATGTATATATGTATACAGTATACATAGACTTATCATTTGTCACATAGGCTTTTTTTTAAGTATGACACATACATGTATGAAATAATTTACAATGTAAATAATCTGTAGAAATGTACAGAAATTTCAAAGCTGTTCGACAATAGTCTTGTTAAGGTGCATTTAATGATGTAGCTGAGGTATTGATTTTCAGAATATATTGCTTGTCTATAACTGCAGTGAAAATCAGCTTTAATTGCTGTGGATGTATAATGTTAAACATTAAATTGCATGGTGGTGATCTGTTTTCATGTAAATCGTGACTGAGTTTTAAAAACATTGTTGTAAACATTGTGAAATTTAAGTAGCTCTTGGAGACTTGTACAAATGTTTAATTTATTGCATGTTGATGCAAAGAAAAGAAATTGGTGATGATATCAGGTGGTATATGAAGTTGTGATGAAGAAAACCAATGATAATGTTGATTGTTGTATCGGGCCAAGGCAATTATACCCTTGCTCTGAAGGATGGGGGTACACTGTTTTAAGCTTAGTCGGACTTGTCTGCCACACTTTTTGTAACAGCTTTTTCTGTAAGTACCCCGGTACCTGTGGCACCTCCATGATATTTCGACTTAAGCTTCATATGGGTGTGCCATATCATGGAATTAGGTTTCAGTTTGATCCTGTTTGATGAATCTGTTTATACTGTAAACGTACTTATTTGCACGTGGTATTTATTTTCGCGGATTTCGCGGTTGACCATTTTCCGCGAAAATAAATACCCGCGAACATAAATACCCATATCACAAAATTTAGAAGAAACTTTATTACCCTAGACAACACATACCCGTCGATCAAAGACAAATTGCTATGTAAACAATTTTACAACCAGAACGACCCAAGCTGACCTTTAAATTGTTGTGAAAACAATATCAGGTGAGAGCAGTCCACGCTACCTGTATTTGTAAGATTGACACTTTTATTGTGAATGTGTTCATTGATCCGAATAATCCATAGTGACCATAATGACCTGTGTACACTTTGATCTTTATTTATTATGAAAGGGACAGTTAAATAATCGATCCGTCACATTTTATATTTAATAACATATTTACAGGTATTCAAAATAAAATTAAATCAATTATATACTGTCATTATTTGGTATAAAGTTACACATTCTTGCACACGTCAGCTATACCTGCCTTAGCCCACCCCCTTTTCAGTGTCTCAGTCTTAACGTTCTGAAATGCGTGTACGATCCATCCTGCTTGCAGTGGTTTGAGAGTAGACAAACGAAGGTCCACATTAATATCACCGACTTTCTTTCCCGACTTGATTCCAGCCATGATCTGTTCGGAATACCATTCTACAAATTTTGATCTTACAATTGATTTAAATTCGTCGTTTCCCGAAAGATCAAGAGGTTGTAATTCACTCGTGCAGGATGCTGGTACATAACGAATGCGAATGTTATTGTCTGATAACTTTTCTTTAAAAGATTCAACACGGTGTGCGCGAAAGACATCGAAAATGCAGAGAGCCGGTTGCTTGGCTTTTGATAGCGGAAGTTTGTCACGAACAGATTCAACATACGGAATAATGATCTTTTCTGCGTATTCCAGCATAGTGGTCTCGTTAGACCAATGATTTTCAGAGTGTGTGATATTCCATTTTTTCGGAAATTTGAATGTTGGATGGCATTGATCTGTTTTCCCTTGATAAATGACTTGTGGGGGAATGAACTTTCCGTCAAGTGTCACACCGAGAACAACCGGAATTTGGCGTTTGTCTTCAAGTCCGGTTATTGCAACTTGCTTGCTGCCTTCTTCCTCAAGAGTGTAATCACCAACAGGAATTATATACACATTTGTTTGATCAAAGTTTATTATGAGTTCATTTGGAATTTTGTCTTTTTTAACTGTAGATTCAATTGCAGTTAAGAATTCGGATTTTTGATTTTCGAAGTCAACTGGAATTTTTCGTGCTGCCTTGGTATCCGAGACGACGAACAAAGGATTGAGCCCACGAATTGGAAAGTTCTATATGGCCACCAAATTCAGATAACAGTTGCCGATCATTAGAAGTAAGATCCCGCGGGCCGCAGCCAACACTATTGGACGGTTCACGATGCCGCCAGCGAGGCGTAAGTTCTTTATGTACTCTTGCACTTCTGCATCATATTTACCGAGTAATTTTGGTTTCCCTCTTTTAGAATTTTCCATTAAAATATCTGAATCTGAATCAGAGGACTGTGTTTTAAGTTTCATCAAATATCCTTTCTTTAATGTTCTAATGGTAGATTCATTTATTGGCTTTTCATACATCGAACTAAAATGTTTCACTGCTTTAGATACTCCGTGCTCACATGCATACTTAGCCATTTTCAACTTTTGGTCGGTGTCATAATGGTTATAGTCTCCCCGTTTACGTTTTTTACTTGACGATGACATTATTTCTTTTTCAACACTTTCATTCGCCGAAACAATTCTTTCCGCCTTTTCTGGTATTTCAGCCTTTCTTGGATCGGGCAAATAGGGCTGCTGTGGAGGCAGATCCTTTTGCTGTGTCAACCAACGTTTCAACATTTCAATTTTCAAATAAACAGTGCCAAAAAATCTTATCAAATACCGAAGTTTAAAACAGAACTCATGCATTAAAATCTACCCAGGGGGAAAGATCGATATTTTTTTTATCTACATTACACTTTCTTTTTCGTAGGCTCAATCCTTTGACAATCATTGATTTTTAATCATGGAATAAACTTTGTCTTTTACACGATGTTAAAAAGGGACAGAGTTATATTCCGTGAAAATAGTAAAAGTTAAAACTAGAAAAACGCGAAATTAAATACCCGCGAACTTGTTTGAAATTGTAAAATCGCGAATATAAGTACCCGCGAAAATAAGTACGTTTACAGTATTCTGACTGTATTCTAAAATTAGGGTTCTGTGGTATCACTGAACTGGTTTGTCACTTTGCTATACTTTTCAAGGAAGACTTAGAGTCTAACTGTATTTTAGCAGTAAATATCTACTTATACCAAACAGACTTTTTTTCCTACAATCTCATTTTTTAACTGCATCACTAACAGTGAAAGCAGGCCTAGTTACTGATTGACTCCATCTGAATATGAGTCTGTCTATCCACCTATTCATTACACTTAGAGGGGGTACATAAGGTAATCTTGTAACTTAAAATGTATTGAACCAATTTAATACATGCTTTGCACACTATTTATACATGTATTGAAGTTGTGTACTTTCTATAATGGAAGAAATTTGACAATTTTTTTCTTACATTTTTATCATTATCTTCACTTTATGGTGTCAAGGGTACATCTACCTGCTTTGTGTTCTCTTAAACTCAATAAGTATTTAGAAGAAGTAGAAACTTTATTGCCTCAGCAAAAAACAGCTAGATAGCATTTACAAAAAATATCAAGCAGCATGACATAATATTAATAAAGAAAAGACTTGCATTTAAGAAATGTTATATATAAACAATTATACAGTGAGGAATAATAACTGTAGAGAAAGAAAATACATTTAATTCTGGTATACTGTAAATATATGTAGTTATGAAAATATATGGAGCTTACACTCCACGGGTTATTCTCCTTGCAAAGTTTGCATTCAGATATCGCTCCGCCGCCAATCATACTCCATGTCAAATATGTGATGTTTACTTTACATACAACATGGTCGTGTAACAATATTAAGGCTATTTAATATGTGTAGAACTGCAAGATTTCAATGTTTATATGATATTAACTATTTTGACGCAGATAGCTGGACTATTTTGTCAAATTGACCCAAACATTCGCAGGGAGGAAAGCTCAATTGAGATTTGCCAATTTATTCCTCTCGACCTGCCTCTTTTAATGAAGATGTCAGGAGCTTCTATTGACGGATTTTCAGAGCTGCAATGTAACCTTTTTGTGTAGTAAGTATAGATTACAGTGGAGGATCCAGGGGAGGGTGCATGTGGTGGGCACCCCTCCTTTTATTGGAAAATTTCATGTGTGATTAATTTGATCCCAGGAATTTAACTTCTGTACATAAAGTGCAAGCACTGTGCACATATATGTTAATTACTACATGTACATGTACATAAATAATATAAAATGGTAAACACACATGTACATACATGTAGCAAACAAAAAAGTATTTAAAATAGAAAATAAACGGAATTGTTAAATTATTATGATTTCAAAGCAGAGACATAAACAATGTCTCTTTTTCAACAATAAGGATGAAATGAGGTCATATGGCATATTCATCACATTCAGTAGGTAATCTTGAACTATCAAAAAGGAGGGGTATCCAGTGAAATAAAGTAATGTCCTTGGGAATGCGAGTGGACACATGAGCCATGACATTACTCATACACTTGTACATGTACATGTTCCTAAAATCCAAACTTCTGCACCGACCATAGACCTTTATCGCATACCCTATATCACGCCCATAGACCTATATTGCATATCCTGTATCACATACGGTATATCACACTCCTAGACATATCTCATACTGTATATCACACCCCTTGACCTATATTGCATTCTATATCACACCCCTAGACCTTTTTTGCCTTCTGTATATTACACCCCTAGACCAATATCGCATACCGTATATCACACCCCTAAACCCATTTCAATCATCATATATCACACCAACAGACATACATGTATATTGTATACCTTATATCACACGCCTAGACCTATATCGCATTCTCTAAATCACACCCATAGACGTATATGGCATACCCTATTTCACACCCCTAAACACATTTCAAGTACCCTTTATTAACCAACTACCCAAAATATGTTGAAAAATGTCAAAAACTGACCAACTGATATGAATTCAAACCGGGCATCTACACGGGCCCAATATGGATGAAACCAGGACCAATACGGCATCATAACTTCTGGTCGTTTGATACGGCAAATTTTGAGTTAGAATTGGATTTTATGAATTTTGGTCACCAGGACTAAAAGCTGCAGAAACACAAAAAAGTCTTCCATTTTATACAAAAAAGGATATTTAAGACTTATAAATGCAAGTAAACCTACATTTTCTTGGTAAAACACGAAAACAACTGTTCTACAAATCATCTAATTGAGTTGGTTAATAAAATTGTCAATAAATATGTAATTTCATATTGGTCCTGTTATAGGTCTCGGTCAATCATATTGGCCTCGACAGCCGTATTGGCTCACGGCAATACCTTGGGACCAATACAACCGCCTCGACCAATATGACAGACCTCAAACCTATAACAGGGCCAATATGAAATTACATATTTATTAACATATAATATATCACACCCACAGACATATATTGCATACCTTATATCACATGCCTAGACCTATATCGCATACTGCATATCACACCCATGGACCTGTATCACATTCTCTAAATCACACGCATAGACCTATATGGCATACCCTATATCACACTCCTAGACATATATATTGCATATCATATATCACACCTTGCACAGAACACAATTGAAGTACATTTTGTATAGATAAGATACAAGAAAGAATGAATATGACATGCAAAAATCTGTTTGATATGCAGAATCAATCCTCGACCTATATCACCTCACGGGCCAGTGACCCTTGAGTTGATATAGGAGTCACCTGTTGATTCTGCATGTGATATAGATTTTGGCATGCACTGTTCAGTATGGAATTTAAAGAAATAGTAATACCATGTACATGGGTATTATATCCATGTAAGTCATAACTGATTATCAATATGGTTCTTTTTTAGTACATTGTCAAGATATACCAGATATATTTATTTAGAATGCAGATCATAAAGTGAGAAACAAGATTTTCACGACACAAGAAAGACACAGTTACGTAAGAAATTCTGTGGCCATGAAAGTGCATTGAAAATGTGTTGGATATCAAGATTACCAAACGTAGACCTTTTCTAAGAGCTGATTTTCATGGACATTCTTACATGTACAATGTACGAGGTAAGTGTTAAAGGTATACGTTATATATTCAAGTACTTCGTATGTACACAGTTATTTAAAATTTTCAAAACTGGTGATAGGAATACTGTTTTTATTGCTAGTGTAGAACAGTGTAGTCATAATTCTTAGAAAATTTGCAGTTTACATTTGTATGTCGAATTTAAACTGAAAACTACAAAAATACATGTGCATGTACTCTAAATATGGTTACTGGCATATGCAGCACAACATCAATTAAAGATTTCATACATGAAATTATGATATTTGGAATATAGTAATACATGTATCTAATTTGTTTTCTACTTTACAATGTGACATTTATTGGTCATAGATAAATCAACATTCAGGGATTGATCCAGAGATTTTGAAATTGGGGTCCAAACATCATTATAAAGTAGCAGGTAGCTAAAATCATACATGGAAGAAGCCCTAAAGCAATATCCTTAGCAAGCTTTCCATTTTCTGTATTTAGAAGGTTTTTGTCTGGTAAATGAAATGACTTTTAAACTCATCACTTCAAACCACTTTTTATGATCTATCTGGTTATGAGGGGATGTTGTTTTAACAATGACAGGTGAAAAGTAACCTGTTCTATTCTTACTTACATATATGTTACCTGTTATTAAGAGTTATTGAAACAAAGATGTGCTCATGAATTACACTGTACATTGTAAAGTTTGTTATGTTATTTCAGATAAATTTGAATTATTTTAGAGAAAGAAATGTTTATTTTTTTTTTAATTAATACAGCTGATAGAGATATAAAAAGAATAAAAACTTAGAACACTGAAATATAGTAGATATATATTATATTAACATTTTTAATGTAGAACTAAAACTATGAACAGTGACAGAAATATTGTTTGCAAATTTTCAATCGACCAGTATTGATCAATTTGGGAACTTTCACCAGGAGGTGTAAAAACCTGGTACTGTTATAACCACCCAACCTTTATTTTTGCCTGATTTGCACGAAATTATATGTACATGTAACAATATTTCCCAACAATAGGAGGTTTCTCCATATCATATGGTTAAAATACATGAATATTTTCATGAATTTACATTGTAACATTTTGCATATATCAGACACTGTTATGATTTTTTCCCTTGATTTCTTTTCAGTGGTTTTCACTTGGAAGTTTCACTAGATGAAGTGAGAAGGAAGCAAAAGTAGAACAGACCATTTATGTGTTGGGACACTATATAAGCATGAAACAAAGTTCATGATTCTCAAGTCTCTTACATGTATGTGTAGCATGAAGAAGCTGTAAATGTATATGTCAACATCTCTTAATAAAAAAGTATAAAAAAAACCTTAGCACTTACATATTTGCAAAACATAAGAGTTGCTTGAATTGTAATCTTATACATATTTGTGAAACAATCATGCAGAAAAAAGTGAAAGAAATGCACATATATCATTGAAGGCAGACAAGTATAAAACACTCAGCAAATAGTGATTTATCTTTAAAAAAAAAGTGGTACTTATGAGGTTATGGGTTCACTAGTAACTTTTTTTGTTTTGGAGAGAAAAAAAGATGGATTTATACTCAAAGTGCATCTGAAATTAAGACATCATATTCCCTGTCTTCACCACATCTCTATACCATTGACTTTCCAACTTAATTGGAATCTTAAATTGCTTAAATCTATGAGCTACAAAGTTGTTTTTAGTTTAATAATCTTTAAACTACATAGTAACTTTTACAACAAGAGTTTTTATCCTTGTTTGAATTGAAAAATTCCTAGAGATAGGTAATCATTTATAGTGCATATCATAGCCTAATCTAGACGACAATGACAAGGACAAATTTTAGTTTTAATTTATTACAAAAAAATTCTACATCAAAGTGAGCACAAGCAAGGAAGAGTTTTTTGCTCATTTCTCCCTTGAGACTGGACCTTTGTTCAACTTCCTCCAGTCTGCAGGATTCATTTCTACTTCATGCATCTCCAAACCGAAATTTCAAAGTGTTGGTCAAATCTTACTTTGAAAATTCATCGAATATTGATAGTAAGTGCTTCTCAGGGGAATTCATATTTTGCAAGAAATGCCAATTTAAGTATTAGGAAATTTGAGGACATCAACGTATGCGTACAGCCAGGAATACCAAAAGCAATAATACAAAAGAAGACCCAAAAATATATTTTGATAAACAGACTGTATAAATATACACTGTATTAAAACAAATGATTATTCTTTAAAGGGACTAAGTTTTGATCGGTTTATTTAGCTTACAATGTGTTTACATGAATATTTTGATTACTTTGAGGTCTTCCTTGACTCAGTGCCTCAGCACATTGATTGCAATCTGAAGCTCAATAAGTTTTAAACCAATATCTTGCTCACCTGGCCGAAAAAGCCATATGAGGTATTGCCATCACTAGTCCATGTGTCCATTTAACTAAACTTTGTATGAATGTTCCTTAGGGTATTTGTAACAATCCTTGTGTCAGGATTTTTGATCTGGCATGAAACATGGCCACCATTACTAAAAATAGATCAAAGGGGTCAAATTGCAGAATTTTGCAATTATCTCAGACAATTTGGTTCAGTGAAAATCTGGCAGGGAGTAAAATTTTTCAGCATAATGGGACAGACCTGTGCTGAAATTTTCAAAAAGATCCATTGACAAATGAATGGGTTATGGGTCCTGAAATGGATTTTTATTCTGAATTTTACATCTTCTCCTTTGAGAATACTAGTAGAATGGATTGTAACCAAACATGGCATGGATGTGTGTTAGGACACCCTTAACTATTTGTATGTGGAGATTATTGATCTGTCGAAAAACATGGGCACCATTACTAAAAATTTAGAATTTGTTAAACTAGAAAATTAATGGGTTTAGTCAATTGTGTATGTGGTAAAATTGATCAGCATGGTGAGACAGACCCATGTCGAAATTTTCATAAAGATCTGTTGATGAAGTTATTGCCCTTGTAGTGTAAAAAAATAATCGAGAGATTTATTTTATAATATGAAAACCAGGTAGGTAACCAAGATGCTCTCTATTGATAAAATGATTCTTGTGGCAATAGTACTTAAGGTCAAGAGTGGAGCTTTAGAAAGCTAAAAACAATATTTTTGGACCAGGTGAGCGATTCAGGCTCCCTAGAGCCTCTAGTTTAAACTTTGTGTCATGTTTATATCAATTGAAGATGTACACTACCTACAATGGGGAATTTAACAAATGATTTGTACATTTTAGCATGTTCATCTTACATGTATTTAAACATTATCTGTTAGGGATTCTAAAGGGTATCATGCTATTGTATTTTGTTGTAATGGATATTCATGAATTACATGTACTTACAAGTATTGTCTACTTTATTTGATTTTGTATGTGGAACTCTACTTTAACTCCATAACCAATTAAATTTTGTTGAATCATTCAATGACTGTTGTGAATTAACTTTTACTTATGGTTATCAGTCATTTTAGTCCATGACCTGTGAAATAAAGTACACCATATATTGTTAGCTATTTCATTATCATATACTATGGAACACACATTTATATGATGATAATAACACTAATATTTTCCAGCATTGTTCATAGAATATCATTATTAAAAATATTGCTGGTTAACTTTTGGAATATACTCCTGTGAAAGAATTATTGATTATTGGGTTCCAATTTTTCAAGTTTTCATATAAATATGCTCTTTCAAATTTCAATTTGCAGCTAAATGCTAAATTTGGAATTATAACCATGAATTTAAAATCTATGCACAATTAAATAAAATTTCAAATAACCATGAAAATTGACATCCCATGAAATATATTTCTTCCACAGTTAGAGAACTTGTTTCTTGACAATTAAATGTAATAAATTAATTTAAGATTTTTATGTGGCCAAAAATGGATGCAGTTTCAAATTATGTTGTACTATTTCAGTTATTTGGTGATGTTGACCATGCTACATTACAAGTTTTCATTGGTAATGACCAAGGAAGAGTGAAGCCCCATGCTTTCTATCAGGCATGTAAGGTCTGTGGGAAGAACTCCACACCATGTAGTGAGGTAGATATTGAGGGCACTGTGGTTATACAGATGGAAATGGATACTGTTAATGACAAAACTTGCTCGTAAGTAATAAGGCAAAAGCCACTATTTTACTTACTGCAAGTAGGCAGTGACAGATGGTTGTATGTTCTTCATATAGACAGACTGATTAGAGGGGGTATTATTCTGGATTCACCTTGTTTGTTTGTGAGCCCATAAATAAATATGGTAGTTATTTTCTCAGCTTTTAAACATATACAGTGTTCATTCTACAATTTTGATATGCTCATCTTTCAGGAAGTACTGTGGTTTACCCATTACCATCCATCCCTCATTTGTTCACACTTCACACAATAATTCAAAAATAATTCAACTCAGTATAGATTACAGCTATTCCCATGACAGAGTAAGGTGTTTATTTCCTGTGGGCTTTTAGTTTTTTATCAAGCCTTCCAGCAGCAAAATTGTGGCATATAAAGAAATCACACTGTCTATCTGTCTGTTTGTCTGTCTATGTAATCTTATATAAGTCTAATTGCAAGTATTTAGCTTATTTTGCTCAAAATTTTACAACATGTTACAAATCTATTCACGATCAAAGTTCAGAGGTGCAAGTTTAAATGTTGTCCATATATGCCACATCTGTTCAGGGTGCGACCTCTGTGGACACATCTACAAAAATGTAGCTATGTCCAATTAAGTACTTTATTTGTATAATGAAGATATACCGTAAGCTTGAAATTTTTTTTTTTGAAAAAATGCATAAATTATGGTGAATTCTTGATGTAATGTTTGGCTACAGTATCAACAATGGTCTCTAAATTAATATGCAAGATTACTTCCTTTTTAGCTCACCTGGTCAAAGGCCATATGAGCTAATGCTATCATTTGGTGTCTGTCATTGTTGTCCGTTGCCATTAACAATTTTTCAGAACTCTTCTCCTTTGACACTACTTGACCAACCACACTAAACTTGTTATGAATATTCCTTTTAGCATCCTGCATAGAACTGATATGGGATTTTTTATTGGTCAAAAAACATGGCTACTGTTACTAAAACGGAACATAAAAAAATAGAAGAAAGTGTTCAGCATAATGAGATCTATCTGCATTAAATTTTCGTTTTAATCTGTTAAGCCATGTTGGAGTTATTGCTCTTTTTCAACTTTTTTTTGCTATTTTTAATGTTATTTCAAAAATCGTCTCCTCTGACACTACTAGACAAATTTGAACCAAATTTGGTATAAATGTATCTCAGGATATTTTTCATAGAACTGAAGTTGGGATTTTTGATCCTTGGAAAAACATGGCCATTCTTACTAAAGGGGTCAGTCAGAAGTTTTTCTCATATATGTTCAAAACCGTTAGGTTTAGCCAAATTATTTCAGTTGCTAAAATGGTCCTTATTATAAGGCCTACAAAAGTCTGTCAGGGATCAAAGTTGTTGGACAACTCCTTGAAAGGGCTATATAAGTCATATACAATAGCAAGGCTCCGATATTTATGAATATTCATTGCCAGTTGTTTAATCTGGTTCCTAATCTGGTTCCCTTGTCAATATCATAAGCTACTCAAAAATCGCTACAACGTACCTCTTTTAAAAAATATCATTCACATGTCTATGTGTGTTTTTTTTTCCTTGTATGAAAACAGGAAGTTTACATTAAAAGATTAAAGGATCAGTTAGCATTGAATTTATGTAATATTACCCAATTTCCGATTCATACACAGGACTCATTACAATTGACTATATAGCCTTTGCCAGTTGTTTAATCTGGTTCTTGGCAATTGAAAACATTCGGGTCATCACAGTTATGAAAGAGTACACAATCATAACAAGGGAACCAAGATTTTAGCGGTAGTCACCCAATTTTAGAGCATATCACATTCATGCCATTTCGGATGTTGAAAGTAAGCCAAAATCAGTGGCAGAGAATATTTGACAATTAGCGACTTTGAAGACTTCAGTCTTTGTTTTTGCAGTTTTCAGCCAAAAAACTAAGATAGATAGAATGAAACCTATCAGTGAAATGATCAATAAGATCTACAGGGATCAAAGTTGTCAGACAACTCCTTGTAAGTGTTATTGCCGTTGAAAGGCAAAAAATTATCTTTTTAACAGTTTTCAGCCAATACATCAGCGTTCTAGAATTCCTATTTCCCATTACCCGGGGCAGGTGAAATTTGGATCAGGGAAAGTTAGGTACTTAGTTACACTTTCCCGTGGCATGTTGAAAACTTCAAAGCTGTAAGGATTTGTTTTGTTAGGAAAGCAGTCATTGACTGTGGGAAAGTTGATTTTATATGGATTTTTCCCGAGGAAACCTCAATTTCTGAAAAATCCTACAACACTGTACATGTATCTTTGAAAACTATAAAATACTGGATGAAACTTTCAATTGATGAAATGATCCTTATGATAAGTCCTATCAAGTCTTTGAGTCAAAATTGTTGTACAACACCTTGTTAAAGGTATTGCCCTTGAAAGGCAAACATTTAACCAGGTGAGCAATTCCGGCTCCTGGGAACCTCTTGTTTCCAGTTTCATAAAAAAGCTACTTTTATTTTTGTGGTTAATAGAAAAAATTTGCAATACATATGGAATTCTGAAATATAAGTTGTGGTGATTGTGATTTTAAAGTCAATGGAATCAAGAAACAATAAGAGACACATTTTGATCTTATGTTTAGTTCTGATATGGAAATTATGAATCTAAGTTTCTATCATATATTCATGTAGGAAATAAAAGAGAACTACATGTATACATTCATGTTTTTTTTTTAACTAATATTTATATATGTATTTTGTTCTTTCAGAATTGACAATGTAGGTATATTGAAGTTGAGAAATGCTGATGTTGAAAACAGAGTCGGTATTCAGAAAGCAAAAAAGAAAAGTACTAAAGCTAGATTGATTTTCAGAGTGATGTTTCAAAAGCCTGATGGAAATATTCAGACCCTTCAAGTTGCATCAAGATCTATTAATTGTAGTAAGTTTCCAACAATATGATATTTATCTTTTAGTTTCATTTCATTCAATTTATGTTATAAAAAACCAGGAATAAATTATTAGAATGTCTGAACACAAATAGATTGATTCTTGATATTTTATAATAAATTTGTTTGTAATACTCTGATTGAATGTTGCTTGACATTTAAGACAGAATTGTTTTTCATGCACAGTTCTGGTTATAGATAGTGAAAACAAATTTGTGGCTGAGATTTATGATGTAGAAGTACTATGTGAGTTCATTTTTGTTTTAATTAAGAAAGAAGTCACAGAAACACCATTTTATCATTGTTTACAATGGGCTGACCATTTATGCCACATTATTTTACCCCTCACTATTGCTCAGGGTAAATGGTCAGCCCGTGGTAAAATAATTATAAAATGGAGTTTCCATGATTTATTTCAGTTCCAATAGAACGATACTTTGGATACATCGTCATTGTTGTTAACAATTTTTCAAAACTCTTCTCTTTGTTCCTTCGAACTGGTGTGGGAATTTTTGATCCGTGAAAAAACAATGGCATCAGTTACTAAAAATAGAACATAGGGGTCAGACAGTAGTTTTCAGCATATATCTCCAAAACCGTTAGGTTTAGCCAAATTCTGATGTGGGTAAAAGTGTTCAGCATGATGAGATCTATCTGTGGTCAAATTTTTATGTTAATCTATTAAGCCATATTGGAGTTATTGCCCTTTTTCAATGTTTTTTTGCTATTTTTATTGTTATTTCTTGAAAAAATCTTCTTCTCTGAAGCTACTTGATCAATTAGAACCATACTTGGTAGGAATGTTTCGTGGAGTATCCTGCATAGAACAGATGTGGGGATTTTTGATCCTTTGAAAAACATGGCAGCTGTTACTAAAAATAAAACTTAGGGGTCAGACAGTAGCTTTTTCACTTATTATATCTCCAAAACTGTTAGGTTTAGCCAAATTCTTTCAATTGCTGAAATGATCCTTATTATATGGCCTACAAACCCTCCAATGTATCAAAGGTTTCAGACAACTCTTTGTAAGAGTTATTGCCCTTGAAAGATAAAAAAATGACGTTTTTTACTGTTTTCAACCAATATCTTGAAAACAATAATAGATAGAAATAGACTTTCAATTGCTGAAATAATCCTTTTGATAAGTCCTGTCAAACTCCTTGTTTAATTTATTGCCCTTGAAAGACAAAATTTAACCAGGTGAGTGATTCAGGCTCCTAGGAGCCTCTCGTTTTACATTTTCATGACCTATTATGGTAACCTTAGACCCGCCATATTTGTCCATATTTGGCTGTGCACTTTATGCTAGCTATGTCAGTTGAAATGGTAGCTAGTGAAACTTTGCTTTGTATTTTTTATAATGTAATAAAGGGCAAATGTGCTGCTCATAAAGCAATTGAAAAATCGACCAAAGCCTGTTAAGGACGTCATATTTGAACTGGTAATAAACTATCAGTTGTTCAGAAGAAACCTTTCATTTTAACTGAAATATGAATAAATTATTACTTCTGACAAGTATAAACGATAAAGCAGTAACATCTGCCTTGAACAGTCAGTTTAAGTATTGTAATTTTGCTAAGTGTATGTTGACCTGACCTTAGACATGGAACTTCTTCAAGAAAGAATGGCTGAATTGTTAGGAACGTAAATATAAAGATTCCAGTTTAAATATGCTTGTAATGAATCTTAAAATATTAACTACTAGACAGATGTTTGAAATAACATTAAACAATAAAGTTTATATTGAAAATTTATTTTCTACAATAGCAGATATATTGGAGTTTATTACCACTTTGTGAATTTTTCTTTTGTTATTACTGCATAACTGTAAGAATAGGAGAATGCATGTATTGTTGTCAGTGTAAATGTCAATAAATTTATTGACAAAATGAAAAATTAGATTATCTTCACTTGTTATCCCAGCTCAACAATAATCTATTAGTTTTATATTTTCAATTTTTTCGGCAGAAGTAAATGTTAGGCCATTAGCCCATTAATTTTGTAATACATTCATACATTTCATGTAAAACTGACATTTTCCATCTTTTTTTCCTTGCAGCCCAGCCTATTGGTCAGCCAGAGATATGTAAGATGAGTTTAAGAGAGGCCAGTGTCAGTGGAACTGTAGAGTTGATCATGATTGGCAAGAACTTCATGAAGGGAACCAAAGTTTTCTTCCAAGAGCTCAGTGGAGAAGATGGATCTGTTGTCTGGGAGAAGGAATCAGAAATTGATAAAGATTTTTTTCAACCGGTTCTTTTTTTTGTCTTCTCTTTTTTGTGATTATTTAAGACTTTGTCCAATTAAGCTAATGATGAAAACTTCGAAAATGAAGTCTATCAAACTTTTAAGTACATTCTTTTAGGATTATGTACCAAATTTGTTTATGCATTTTTATCAGTATTACTTAACTGTTTTTTAATTACCACAATTAATTTAAAGTAGTACTTTGTTAATTCTATGCCCATGGTCTCTTGGCAATTTTTATCAAACCATATTTTACTTGTAGACTCATCTGGTGTGTATAGTTCCGCCATACTTGGACTCCTGTACATCAAACAAAGTGAAGGCCCAGGTTGTTGTAAGGTGTGGTGGTAAGCAAAGTGAGTCCCAGTCATTCACATATTTACCAGGTAAGATGGATTCTGTAAAACATGGACTTAATGAATTCATCACCTCTTGTTGGCCTAAAAGCATCCTTCATAAAGTGAGTGCTATTTTTGTTTTACTACCATTTGATAAGCTTGAGAAAACATTGCCCCATTCAGTAAGATTTAATGTTCAGTGCAGCTTTTCTCAAAATGCTCAAGTATACCAGCTACATTAAAAATGCTGGTCTCCTTTTAGTGAAATGTTGAGAAGTTTAATCAATCATTTTCTGTTTAATTTTGTCTAAGTAAGTTAATTGGTAATTCAGATATATTTTCCTCCCAATCTCATGTTGGTGGAAGTGATGTTATACCCCTGCATATGGCCCCCGCCCTTAAAATAATTTCGTGACCTTTTCGAAGAATGAGGCATCATAAACATATTGTTGAAGTAGATTTGCTTTGATTGTGCATGTCGTGTGACACCTGTCCATATGCAGGCCAAATTTGACCCAACACCATGTCTTTTATTTTAAAGCTTACACCACCATGAGAAGGTTCTTCCTAAACACATGATCACATACACTCACTGTATGAAGGGTGTTTGCCGATCGGCTGTATGCACATCGGGACCTGTCCTCGGCAAATGCATTGTCATATTAGGATTTTGTCGATTATAGGACCTCCCTTCTCCAAATGCGAAATTTAGAAATTTGTTTTTTAGTCATTTTATTAGTCTTCAAGAAGATTTTAAAATTTTACACTTCTGGTAAATATTTGGTTGCTAAGTAGCAACAGCCATCAGGGTCGACTTTGTTGACAAAAATGGCTGCATTTTGAATGTTGTTTATTCTTAAAAAATGGGTGCACCTGTACAGCATACTTTACCATATTTATGTTAGGAGTAACATTGTCCGAAATATGCCTGTCACTGTAATAATATCTTCACAGTTAGATTTAAAGACATGTTAATAGGCAAGAAATAGGGAGGAAGTTCAATGCAGTCATTTCTGTCTAACATTCCCGAATAGTGCATCCATTTTCAAGCACATTAAAATTGTCTAATGTTTTAATGGAACAAGTTTAGTTTCAGCATTTTCCTGCCAAATTTGTAAGTTTAGATTTTTTTGTCAAACACATTCTCAGAAAAGAATTTGAGTATTCATATGTAAAAGGATATCAGTGAAATTTGATGACAAAAGAATGAAAAGAAATGGCTCCTATTAATTTTGTTTTAGTAATATCTTTTTATGACTGGGACTTTTATATTGTGACTTTGAATGTCAGCTTTACTCAGTTTAACTACAGCTCCTGGTGTCTGTCATTTTATTTTCATCTTACAATGATATTTTTAAATTTGACACAAAAGTACAGTGTTATTTTCAAACTTGTTGGCTTTAAAATATTTTGTTATCAGAAGAATGGGGGTCTCTAAGGTCTGTTTATTTAAAGTGTAAGTTCGTGATTTTTACAAGTAGGGTTAAATCGATTCAGATTGTCAAAAAAAAGTAACTGTGCAAAGTATTGCATTGCAAAGAAAAGGCATAACAGAAATATTGGCTTTTTTCTAGGTTTCGTCTGCAATTGTTTATGTATATGACATTACAAGCACTGAGAGGGGGAAGATAACTCCTGTAAAAGTCCTGCTAATACTACATACTTCTAAAGCCTGAATAATTAGTTGAACAACATAAGAACACAATGTGCACACTGTTGTTATTGTAAAAAATATTTTTGCACTTTTTCTATTTTTGTTCTTTTTTAAATAATTTGGCATTGCTATTATATATGTTCATTGGTATTTTTGCATTCATGAAATTTAAAATAAAATTTAAAAAAAGTACATCTTTTGATATGAACAGGGGCTGCTCTGGCTTCCAAAATTCTGTCACCAGAAAAATCGCCAGCTGCCATATTTTGTCGCCAGTTTTCAGAAATTAGAGCCAAAGGGTGCCCAAAAAAAATCATACTTTTAAAAAAAAAAAAAAAAAAGAAAAAAAAGAAAAGTATAAGTCCACTATCTTTGTCAATTCATCAAAATAACTTCTCCATTCATGACATACATGTACCCAAGATTCACTCTTGATGAATGTATAAAGCAGGTTTTTTGCTCTAGTCTGTCACTTTCATATGCATAAAATAATAAAGTAATACACCAGAAACAGGTATTTTACTTCTATCAAAGACTTAATAGTACTATTCTCATATAGTCAATGATTTTCAAACATGTTCACCTTTGTCCTTTGTCTAATTTATCTAATACAATATATTTTTTTTTAACAAACTTGATTCTTTTTTTCAAGTGATAAAATTTCTATCAAACTACATTTTGTACCATGGACCATTAACTGTGTCCCTGTTTAATTATCTTGATATCTGAATAGCATTTCTTTAACTAGATTTTGGGAATCCCCATTCTATTTGTTTACCGATTTTCCCGCCAAAAAAGTCACATGGCAAAAGTGTAAACAAATGTCATCCATTTTCTTTTACCAATTCTTTCATTTCGAAGTATTTAGACACTTCCTGATGGGATAATCATTGTTAATTGGATTTAATTTATTCTATTATTAGGTAAGTCTGTTTCTGACTGTATTACATGGTGAAACAGGGCTGTGAAATTTGTGTGTAGCCACGTGCACATGGCCTTAAATGTGTTTACCTTTCACCAGATGATGAGAGTTTTGATTGGCTCAATAATATATTTACATTTGATTGACACCTCCCATGATGATATTGTCAGTCACAGTCACCTGGACTAATTACCTTTAATTGCCTTCAGTCGTGAATTGGTCATAGTCAATTAACTCCGACCAGGTGTCAACACAAAATTAGAGAGAATATCCGTTGCTGATAAACTTCCTGTCAATTTTAATGTACAAAACCTAGGCTCCAGGAAAATCACCAACTGGCTATTTTTGTCGCCAGATAAAATAAAAAATCGCAAATTAAGACATTGGCGAAGCCCAGCGTGACCCCTAATGAAATAAATCCTCAATTAAAGAAACAAACAATGCTAATTCAATGTACTTCTGGAACGGGTTACCACTAACAAACGCTGTATTTGTTTACCTGCGTGTCGACTGGATAATTACCTGGATACAAATGCTTTGATCTGCTGAAAATTTTTCTGTAAAATGTAATCAGGTGAGCCAAAGAAAAAACCCGACACCAACTATTAGAACCACGTACATCCAATAACACAGAATCGTTGATTCCGTTAATTGTAGAAAACCACCCATCCACAGTAGATATTAAGAGATACCTAGACCAGAGGAGAAATATTCTCCTTCGCACACCTGATACATACAAAATCACTCAAAACAAGCTATTAGTAGCTTATAGAAAAGCCCCATGAATTTGGTGTTTTCTAACCAACAGCGATATAAGTAAGCCCATAAAAATCAAGGGATGCTGCCCTTGTGGAAAAAATAGTTGTATGTGCAGACTCGTTAAAACAACAGAAACAATTAAAAGCCCTGTCAACAATTATAAAATACAAATTGAACCTGAAATAACGTGCGAAACCCCAAGCATTGTTTATGTCATTGAATGTAAAAAATGTCATAAGCAATACGTGGGACAAAGTAAAAACAGTCTAAAAATCAGATTTAGAGGCCACTTTCGTGACATTAACTCCAACAATCAGTTCAAACCATTTTCCCGCCACTTCAGCCTTCCAGATCACAGTGTTAGCGACATCAGCGTCGTCGGCATCACTACCACACCGAATAACATAAACACACGTCTACGTATAGAGGAGATGTTCATATTTCTATTGGGAGCAACATCACCATGGGGACTGAATATCAAAACCTAAATTTGAAATGGCAAAGACCAAGACAATGCCGCGAAAACCAAAACCAGAAAAACCAAATATGAAAACAAGGATTCCGTGTTTAAAGTGCAATAAGACATTTCTGAGTGTATCCAGTTTGAAGAGACACTTCAAAGAGACACATGGACTCACCACAACCACTTTTGAATGTAACCACTGCCACGCAACTTTCTCTCGAAGATACAATGCAGTTCGCCATCTGAAGGATAAACATGTAAATGAACCAACTGACCACTACACTGAAATAACGCAAACCCCAAAAGAAAGTGCCAAACCAATCAGGAAATGGAAACCACCATTTGAAAGTGTAACCAAAGTTAACTGGGAAAATACAAAACCAACATTTCGCGTCCGACCTGCGGATACTATTTACCCGATGAAGAACATTCCAAGTGAAATGCAGGAACCATCACCAAACCTAGCCATGCTAGCGGAAGACTTGTACCTATCTTCAGATTCAGAAACTTCCGTGATTCTGATAAACAGCAATACAGATCATCAACCTTCAGTTAGAACTAATGATTTTGGACACAAATTCTGAACCAGCAAAATGGGAAGGACCAGATCTTATCGACTGAACAACCAGTGACAGGAATAGTTCAACCT
This sequence comes from Perna viridis, assembly GCA_037379345.1. Classification (NCBI taxonomy): domain Eukaryota; kingdom Metazoa; phylum Mollusca; class Bivalvia; order Mytilida; family Mytilidae; genus Perna; species Perna viridis. The sequence goes on along the minus strand of CM074515.1, from coordinate 39,484,151 downwards.
CCACCTACAACTTACTGTTACTTATACTTACAACATCTTGAAACGGGCCGTGCCATAAACTGCCTTTATTTAAATACTTTTATTGATTTCCAATTCTATTTTTACAATTTATTTTAGTAATTCTATTTATAGACATTAACTCACCATTATACTTTCACTTTCATCACCTTAGAATATTAATTATGACGTTGCGTATTCTGCGCCACATTTTTAACCTTAGGTAAATATTTTATACCACTGTACCCTGATGACGGTGGCCTAGCCACCGAAACTAGTAGGTCAAATAAAATTATACTTGCAAATCCAGTTGATGTTGTTGTCCATTTTCGTTGGTAATTTTAATTTTCATTGAGACAACCAAGCAGACCAAGTGGTATCCTCTTCTGGATTTCAAAACGAAATAAAACACAGCAGGTTCACTTTTCCGTCTTAAATAAATTGAAAGATAAAAAACTATCTCCCAATATTCTTCACCAACTTTCACGTCCCTTTTAATTCATTTTTATCTCTTTTTAGTTGCATATCAACCTAATCAGTTTCCAAAATATAAATTGACCTATTTACAAAAAATACTACTTCGGGTTTTAACGTCCTTTACTGCTTTACGAGTCTTGCACAGAGTGTTTTAAAAATGCTTTATAATATGTAATTTTTAGCTTTAATACTATTATTTAAATTATTATTTAAATGAAAAGATTAAAATTATGTTTAATGAAGAAATTTATAAAAGAAAAAAAAAATAGATTGAATAATAAAATTATTGCAATAAAAAATTAATTTTAAATGGAACAGGAAATAATGACTATAATAAAGTTATATTTAGATTTTTAACTTCAGTCAAAATAAAATAATAATAACAATAAAAAATTACTGAATAATTTATTACACTGAAAAGAATTAGCTTCAAACATGAAAAAAGAGGAAAACGGGTGACACTGGTGATATAGTCAATATTTCTAAATGAATACTTGTGAAGTAGGACTTAGAATATACAATAAGCACAAGAGGAAAAGAGGAGAGAGGGGGTAATAATTTACGCTGACGTATGACAAGAGTGACAGGTAAAAACTATACACAGGAAATAAGGGCAATAAACACAGGAAAAGGGGTAATAATTACCTTTAACATATGATACCTGGAATACGACTGAAGTGTGTGAAAGAAGTATGAATTCTGTGCAGAAAGTATTCTAAATAATTTTATCATCAATAAAAAGTAAAGAAAAGTTTGTCAAAGATGCCTCAAATGTACAGTTTTCTAGGATTCCTATTTCCCGTTACCCGGGGCAGCTGAAATATGGGTCAGGGAAAGTTAGGTACTTAGTTACACTTTCTTGTGGCAAGTTGAAAACTTCATATGCTGTAAGGATTTGTTTTGTTAGGAAAGCAGTCATTGACTGTGGGAAGGTTGATTTTATTTGGATATTTCCTGAGGAAAACCTCAATTTCAGAAAAGTCCTAGAACACTGATGTTAAAAAAAATGGGGATTTCCATATCAACCATAATACATTTTAAAAAACTCAGTCTGAATTCATTATTACATTGAAGAATAATATTAGACGCATCACACATATTTCGTGTAAATTTTGCACATATTCGGCTATATTCTTTTCACATTATAATCAGCCTGTTTTTTGCGAAACAAGAAAAAACCGTAACATTGTTGATAAGAATGAAATTAATCAAAAAGTTCATAGAGAATGAATATACTATGGAAAAAATAATGTGATTCAATATTTTGTGGATTTTAATTTTTTTTTTTTTCATACCTTACATACGTCAAAACTTACGATGATACATTAGTACCAGAAATGTTTTAAATTATGATAACATTTTTTTTTAAGTACAGATGGAAATACAAATAAAATTACCTCCAGACTTCTTTCAAACCAGCTTGTCAAAGGGGTCTTCACAGACTACATTGACTCTGCTGTATACGTATGTTGAAGCTGTTATGGGGAAATTTATGTTTACCAACCATTGCTTGCACCGTGAAATTTTCTTTTTTTGGGTCAGGGATGGTAAAAAGACTTACCAGAGCCACCAAAACGTGAAACAATTGTCTACCTTGCATGGCATATTGTAATTGACTTAATCTGTGTATATTTGGTCACTTCAATTTTTTGGCCTTGCGGAAATCGGACATATTGATGACTGTGGTCACAATCGATTACAATGCCACCTGTCACCAATCACATGACCTTTGTAATAGAAGATTCTGATATTTCAATGCCAATTTTAGACTTATTATAAATATTTGAGATGTTGGAGTTCGTTTTTTGTTGGTCAGTATAGTGGTCCAAAAGCAAATGCAAAATTTAAAAAAATCACAAACTTACACTTTCAGGGTTTGTAGCTGATTGAGACCAGTGCCCTTATAGGTAGACTACCAATATAACAAAAGAAAACCTTCAAGATTCTGCAGTTTCTGTGAAAATGAATTATTAAAGGCATTTGGTTATACCTTAAAAGTTTTTTTTGGTGTTTCATTTAAATTCTTCAATTTTGTTTCAAAGTTTTTATGCACCTTAATGAAAACTTGATTTGATATACAGTATTTTTATATTCTTCTATACTCCCAACAAGGAATATTGTTTAATGGTTCATAATTCATTCATTGGTTGCTGTTAGGGAGCAATTTTTCCTCATCATATCAATTAAAACAAATTAGAAGTTCTTGAATTTGGCAGGAAAATTTTTTATGTGCTTGTGATTAAGGATGCTTTCATCTCGAGTTAAACAAATAAGCATAATGGGAAGAAACAGATGTCATCGTTGAAGGTATTGTAAATTCCATTCTTTAGTTCATTTATGTCAATGAATGGGTCAGTCATGGTTTTATACATTATTTTTGATATATTTTTGGCTCATGAATAATGCGAATTATGGCTGAATGTTTTTTTTTTTTTTTTTCCTTTTCTTCCTAGAATCATCAAAGTTAAAACATTGAAATTAATGCAGTATGTTTGAGGTTTCAAGTGGGTAATAGTAGTATAAGAAAGTTTGGGAAGGGATAATTATCAGGAATTGATGTTAGATCCCAAAATCATAATTGACATATTGATATAATTGTTTGGTGAATCATATTTATATAGTTTTCTAACATCATTCACTGGTAACATAAACATCAAACAGCTGCTGTGCAGACAATGCAGAAAAACCATGAAATGACCTTTCATAACCTTACTGAAAAACATTTAAATGAACTGTGGGGAGGGATTGTGCTAACCTGTGCTATGATCTTCCCTCAGACATACCCAGAGTGAATGCTGATTGTAACCCAGTGACCTTGTGTCAAAGGTCAAAGGCTAAAGGTTGACTGCAGCCATCTTCAGATGGTTTCTATTTCTTAAAGGGTGGGTTTTGTCTATCATGCACAAATCAAGGCAGCCATTTTATTGGTATATTTGGTAATGTTGATTTATTTTTGCATAACATATAAAAACATAAGTTTAAAGTGAACAGTTATGTATTTGGAGATAGGTATTTTTTTCTCTAAAAAATTAGTAAATATAGTTAATGTAATCCTAATCTAAGATAAATAATTTTAATTCCTGCATGCTATTTTATCTCTTTGTTTGCAGTCAGTTAGATTGCTCACTCTATATCGTAGTTTTTTTTTCTATTTCCTTATATTGTCCCATGGATGCTACCAAAAGTAAACTACCTACAAATTCTTTTGATATTTAATTGTTTTTGAATTTTTTAAGTAATTTCTTGATAATCTGAAAATAACAGGGTTATTGTTAAAAGTTCTTTTATTTCTTAGATGTCTTTAAAAATAGTTTAGTTCAGTTGAATTTGTAAATTATATTTTCAGTTTCACGAATATCAAGGAGTAAAATATGTTACTGTTTTGAATATTTCACCTTTATCTCAATTTGAAATAAGGAGGATTTTGAATATTGCCATCTAGCTGACTGGTTTTTGTAGTCTTTTACTTATAAGTAAGTGATGATTCATTTCATGGTGCCTAATAAACAGCTTTCTTTGTTATAAAACTTGGTACTGTTTGTTTATTAATGTCAGGTTCAAGCTTGTTGCTACTGAAGCCAGTTAAATCAAGGGTTTTGTAATTTACTCTGATGAAAACTTCTTGTTACTTATTTTTTTATTGAAATATTATAGTATAGATAACTACCTGTAGTTATGAACAGGTATTGGCTTTTTTATCTAATCACATTTTAGTTAAATCCTGCATGGCAGCCAATAACTAGTCTCAAATGTTCTGAATGCTTTATAGTTTTAATTTCCTATTCAAATTGGCAAAAGTTGTCCACAAAATATCTTTCAATTATGGTTTTTGAAAACTGAAATCTGATGTTCCTGTTTGAATCGTTTAGAAATATAATAAAAAAAAAATAAAATAAAATTGGAACTTGTCTCTTCAATGTGTACAAATAGAACTTCAACCTTTTTCTTTTCTGTGTCAAAGACGTTCGGTGTGCTTGTGTGTTTTATGCCTTAGTAATAATTTTGATCGTGCTACACTACACAGGCAAATGTGCCACACATGAGAATCATATGGTTTGCATCATATGATTATCATATAAATCAAGCACCATATGATTATCACATGATAATCATGTTTTTGCAAACATATGATAGTCATGTGTTTTCAAGCCAAAATAAACATATGAGAATCATATGATTACCATATGAATCAATTACCGTATGATTATTATATGTGGCACATTTGCCTGTGTACACATTAACTTAACTAGAACATGTATGTAAATAAACCATGTAAATGAAAATGACAGGTAAAATAAGGGATGTATTCAGATCGCTTAAATTCTTAAATTTGATGTCAAGTCAGGGTGTCCCTTATGAGTGAAATTTACAAGTTACCTTACAATTGCAAGTGCAGTTAATCCTTACAGTAAATGTTTTTAATTAAAAACGCTGATATTTTTTTTTACCCCCCAAAAAAATAGAAATAATAACCAATACTTTAAAGTATTCAAGTTTTTTGCAAAAAAAGTTGCAAAAAGGAAAGCTGAATTTAATTGTACACATCTTGTAGGATTAGGTAATTCATAAATTTCACATACATCTTCAAGCCTGAGCCAACAAACTCAATTTGTAATTTTTTGTGGAGATTCAAACAAAGAAGACAAATTTCATGTGAGGTCTTGGCTCATTCTTGAAAGTGACAAGTTTAGTTCTCATTAGAATACACCTGTTTAGTATGACCACATGTATCATGGTCATATTTTGCAATGTATTTGTCTGGAGTTTGATTGAGTCATGTCAGCTTGATGGGCAGACAAGTAAACTGAAATTGGATTGAAGTAAGAAATATTTCTTGTATCATTGTAATGGAAAAATATAATTATGGAAAACATGCCTTACATATTTTGTATAACTATTTGTAAGAATCAGGCGAGGATTTTGTTATTGTATAGAGAGTGGCTTTTGTTGAGTTAATTCTCAATATAGCTGCAACCACTGCCAATATACATGCTACATTTCAACAAAGTGCTTAGCTCAAAAACTTTATTATTGGTTGCAGTTGTTTAATTTTTTTGTGTGTGTGTAGCACAGTCTGTTGATATTTTCATGTTCATGTACCATCTCTACAGTAGAGCTTGCCATGATATTACAAAGAGTTTTACTGAATAAACAATACCTCGAGCTGATGTGATAAAAAAGAAATCTTACTAATATAAGTTGATGTTATCCCTGTATTCATGTAGAAGGCATCATTGTTTCAAATAGGATTCTTTATTTTTTCATTACTTCCCTTTATTTTTTCATTACTTCCCTTTATTTATTATGTATCAGTTAAACATGAACTACCAAATGATATTTACATCTGTTTTCTATGACAAATTGTATTTTGTTTTGTTTCCTTTGTTACGTGCATCTGATGCTCTTTAATTTTTTTTAAGGTATACAAGAAAAAAATAAGTGATTTTCATTAATATACAATTTCAGATACCCAGGAAGTTTCTTCTGTTCTTCATTATATTGATTTTGATGTAAATATATGTTTTTAAGTGAGAACCTTAGTTGTGAACAAAGTGTCTTGTATGTGAATACAGAAAAAAAAGCAAAAGTAACTTCACATTTCTAACCTTGATATTCGAATACTTGCAGTGTTTCAAGTTCCTAGTGGAAATGAAATTAATCCTATACCACCAATCAAGCTGGATACACCTATGGAGACAGATGAACAACCAGCATCACAACCTGTACAACAAATGCAACAAGCACCACCCATGAAGAAATCAGGGCCCTTAAATATCACTATTGCACCAGGTAATATTTCATAAGCAATATAATCTCTTCATTTAATGCAAGTTTCTATAGGTAATGAATGTGTGTATTTTATTATTTCTATGGTGTGCTTCTTGGTTAAGTTGCATCACTTTATATTGTGTTCATTAGCAAAATAATGCATTGTGGTAGTAAACTAATGGTGGTCATACTAAAGTAAATTCCTGGTTAGTTTCTGTTTACTGGAACAGAAATTGTAACATTGCGTTTGTATACACATCCTACTTTTACATCTATAATTAATTCAAATCCTTAACTATGTGATTAATTCAATAGTTGATGTCTTACTTGTACATGAACATGTGAAAACAACACTATAATCCAGTCATATCATGCATAGAAAAGTCTTGATTCGCATTGAGATGTTCGATTCACATTGAGATGTCTGATTCACATTTAGAAATCTGATTCATACAGAGAAGTCTTATTCATATAGAGAAGTCTTATTTACCTATAGAATTCTGAATCAGCTTGTGATGTATTTGATATCATTTATGTCTGTTTTCTGTATATTGATTGATTTTAACAGAGGCCCTGAGGTTGAATCAACAGCTACAGGAAAGTCTGGCTGACAGTGATGGAAAATTTATGTTACCTGAAGGAGCTGTGTCAGGGATCACCAGCATGCAAGTGGACCAGGCCAGCACTGCTGAAGTCAAGCAAAGTAGGTCACAATTTTGTTCTGTTTGGTAGCTACATGGAAACAAACATAAAATAATTTGGATACTTTCTTATCACTGTTTAGTTATATCTTAACATTAGAGTGTTTAATTTTAATTTTTTTATGAAATTTTACTTTGAAGGGAAATGTATCATCATGATGTGTCTCATCAAATGACAGCATCATGTGTTAGGTGTTCATTTAAGTACTATGATATGATGTATGAATGTTCCGTAAATTTAGAATTATCAGTGTTAATGTGTATATATATATACAGTTCTGATATGTAATGATGCTAAATGCTGTTGTATTTTTTTGTGACATATAGAATAAACCAAGACCTGTAGTAATTACTAGTTGCATATTATCATAATTGGTAATTAGGTTTCACATTAATTTTCAGTTTAATGCATGTAAATTAAGCTTATTAAACTCAAATGACCAACATAAATAGTATGAAAAGTGGCCTCGATTTCTAATAACGTTGTTAGTCTATTATAATCTTATCAGCACATAAGAGCATATAGCAGGTAAAATTCAGACGGCAGATTTGGCCGTTCATAGTTGTCATGTAAGAACTGCTCTGGATAACCTTATTTTTTTTCCTTCAAATCAGTATTACTATGTATGTTTATTTCTGTTTTAATTTAAAAAAAAAAAAGTACTGTACAGATTTTTGGACATTCTTTCTTTACAGTATTTTTTTTTAATGAATCTTGATTGTTTGCATGAAGAAAATGAAAGCTGACAGTAGTGAATAACATGTATACCTTTTCAGCTCACCTGGCCTTAAGCCATGTGAGCTATTGCCATAACTTGGTGTCCATCGTCATCATTAACAATTTTTCAAAACTCTTCTCCTCTGAAACTACATATCTCCAAAACAGTTAGGTTTAGCTAAATTCTGACAGTAATAAAAGTGTTCAGCATGATGAGATCTATCTGCGGTCATTTTCATTTTCATTTTCATTTTAATCTATTAAGCCTTGTTGGAGTTATTGCCCTTTTTCAACTTTTTTTGCAATTTTTTATGTTATTTTTTTTTTTCAAAAATCTTCTCCTCTGACACTACTTGACCAATTGGAACCAAACTTGATATGAATATTCCTTGGGGTATCCTGCATAGAACTGTTGTGGGGATTTTTGAGCCGTCGAAAAACATGGCTGCCATTACTAAAAATAGAACATAGGGGTCAGACAGTAGTTTTTCACATATATCTCCAAAACGGTTAGGTTTAGCCAAATTCTGACTGGGGTAAAAGTGTTCAGCATGATGAGATCGATCTGCAGTCAAATTTTCATTTTAGTCTATTAAGCCATGTTGGAGTTATTGCCCTTTTTCAATGTTTTTTGCTATTTTTTATGTTATTTCTTTCAAAAATCTTTTTCTCTGACACTATTTTACCAATTGAAACAAAACTCGGTATATGTGTTTTTTGGGGTATCTTGCATAGATTTGAAATGGGGTTCTTTGATCCATAGAAAAACATGGCCACTGTTACTAAAAATAGAACATAGGAGTCAGACAGTAGTTTTTCGTATATATCTCCAAAACTGTTAGGTTTAGCCAAATTCTTTCCGTAGCTGAAATGATCCTTATTTTTAGGACTACAAAAGTCTTCAGGCATAAAATTTGTCAGATGCCTTCTTATAAGAGTTATTGCCCTTGACATGGGAAAATGACAGGGTTTTTTTTAACAGTTTTCAGCCAATGTCTTGAAAACTATGATAGATTTAGGCTTTTATTTACTGAAATGATCCTTATGATAAGTCCTATCAAAGTTCTCTTGAGGTTACAGACCACCAATTCAACCAATGAGCATTTGGAACGTACGCAAAAATAGTCCTACGCAGAAATTACCCCTGTTCCTCATAGTGCTGTGAAAAAAGTTCTCATCTTATTTAAAGAAATCAAACAGTTTCTGAAAGGAAAAACATTTCTGTACATTTTATAGGTGCATTTTGCTTCTTGTGATGTGAAGCCTAATCTCCATAATGATTTTTAAATATACCCCTATCTTGTGAAAACACTAGGATTTCCCATGCTATTTATAGACCCTTCACTTCCGGTGACCAGTACTGCACTGCAAGTCTGCTAACCCCACATGCCATTCTGAGGATTGTGAGCTGACATATGTAGAATCATGCTGATATATAGTCCTCTGCAGGTTAAAGTTAAGATAAAGTCCAGAGAAGCCATTGAATATTGTGAAATTAGCATAGAAGCCTATGGGAAGTGGAATTAGTGATTTTTAGCCTTGAGTCAAAATTGTTGAACAACTTCTTGTTTAATTTATTGCCCTGGAAAGGTAAATTTGAACAAGGTGAGCGATCGGGCTCCTGGGAGCCTTTTGTTACAGGAGAAAGCTGACAGTGGTGACTAATATGTATACCTTTTTACAGGAGAAAGCTGACAGTAGTGACTAACATGTATACCTTTTTACAGGAGAAAGCTCACAGTAGTGACTAACACCTTTTTACAAGAGGAAATATTTTTTGTAATAAGCTTGTAAGAATCAGAGTTAAGAGGTAAAAAGATTCCATTTAATTGGTAAAAAGTATGAAACAAGTCTTCTTGGATTATTTGGCTTAAAATAGTGTTCAAAAATCAAGTGTAGTAAAATTTACTAACAGCAAATACACTATGTAGTGCTACTAACATTTAATTTCAGACTTTGAACTGAGGCATACCCTGATGTGCTTTATGAAGATTAAGGGAAAAAAATGTTGAATGTTTGAATACAATTTTTTTTTCAGACATTTTGAGATAGGCAAAAGAAAAATTAGTAACATGATGTTTGAACCTCTTTAAAATTTCAGGTCATTCTGCTTCCTCTGGTTATTACATAAAACTAAAGTCAAAATCTATTTCTAGCTGAGGCTGTGATTGCAGAGGAGCAGACATTTACAAAAGAATCTAACTTAGAACCTGCTGAACTTGAAAATGGTCAATTTTCAATCCCTGAGAGAAACCGAGAGCCTTTAACTATTGATACACAGGATCTTAACTCCATTTTGAAATCTTTGGATGGTAATTTTTTTCCTTACCGCGCATCATTTTCATTTTTTAATTTGTTTTCATGATTACCATTTTCTCAGTTGAGAATAGAAGAAATTTTATAGATATATGAATTAATGAGTTCTCAATATTTTTCACTTTTTGTGCATTACACCTGCTGTATATGCATATTACTAGTTGAACTGTTTTGTGAATATTTGTTGGTGCCAAAGATTTAAATTCCCAAATTAACAAATCAGATATGTTGCTGAAATCAGCTAATTGGTAACCAAGTGAACTAACTATTGTTTATTTTTTTTCTAAAACAAGAACATTGATTAATCTAAAGACCATAACTGGTTATAATCAGAGCTTCACATGTTCAGTGTGAAGTTATACAATAAAAAAGGATTTTGCAAAAGTTTTAGACACAAGAATTCTTTTTTATGACAAGAAATGGGAGTATGTATATTAAAAAATCTGTCTTTTACTTGTCAGTACATGTATTACTAATTTAATTTCTTAGAAATATGAAAAGCAAGATCATTTTAGTATTGAGATATGTTTTCACAAAAGACATTAATTTTGATGATAAAAAAAATGTTTTGACATGGATATTTGAAATGTCTTACAATTGATTATTTCAATTATCAATTTTCAAAATCAGTTACTTGTATCAAAAGCCCTCATGGATTAGATGAACTGATTAATTGATTGATTACAACAACACTTCTGTACAGTGATACCTGCTAAAGAATTTTAAAAGCATCAGGAAAATGGGAACGAAAATATTGGTACATTATCTGTAAATTGAGAAACTTTTGTGTGCAGCATTTAATATTGACATTTTGTTATTTGAGTTTACATTTGGTTTTATTTTTTGCTTCAGTGAGGGGAAAATGATAAATGATGTCAAATATTCATGTATCAGAAAGATATTCATACATAGAAGGTTGAATTATTGAATATATAATAAAAACAATATTCCAATAATTTCTTTAAAAAAAAAAAAAAAAAGAATATTCCAAAATTTTCTGAAATTATAGAATTTCATAATAAAGAAAATGGTAGTCATGAGAGTATTATTTCATTTTTCATTCAGCACAACTGATTTTGATTGATTTTTTACTTCAATTGAATTTTAACTTGTCTTGTTCTATACAGCAAATATGTTCAGCACACAGAATTTGATCAGATTTATGCCACTTTTGCAGTGATGTTCCCCAAACTTCTGTGTTATGTTTTATCTTCCAAAAGAAAATATGAACGTCCTGACATGTCCAAGTAATAATTTTTACCTGTGAAATACACACAATTTAATATATGTATATATTGCACATTTACATCCTACAAATTAATCAAGACTTTGTCAAATTTTCAGAAACAAAATTCTCCTTTTTAGCTCACCTGGCCAAAGGCCATGTGCACTATTGCCATCTCTTGGTGTCTGTTGTTGTTGTCGTCGTTAACAATTATATAAAACTCTTCTCCTCTGAAACAACTTGACTATACTCGGCGTCACATAAATAACATACTGTTAAAATTTGAATAAAAATATTTTCTACGACTTTATTGACACCTACCATCGTTTAAATTGTCTTAAATGACTTGCTCATTCGTTTAGCCGACGGTAGGTGTCAATAAAGTCGTAGAAATATTTTTATTCAAATTTTAACAGTATGTTATTTATGTGACGCCGAGTTTTTTGTTTTTTTTTTATAATTAGAACCAAACTTGGTATGAATATTCCTTGGCGTGTCCTGCATAGAACTGATGTGGGGATTTTTGATCCGTCAAAAAACATGGCCACCATTACTAAAAATAGAACATAGGGGTCAGACAATAGTTTTTTTCACATATATTTCCAAAATCGTTAGGTTTAGCTAAATTCTGACAGAGGATAAAAGAGTTCAGCATGATGAGATCTATCTCTGGTCAAATTTTGGCATTATTCTGTTAAGCAGTAATTGAGTTATTGCTCTTTTTCAATGATTTTTACTATTTTAATGTTATTTTTTCAAAAAATCTTCTCCTCTGACACTACTGGACCAATTGGAACCAAACTTGGTATGAATTTTCCTTGGGGTATTCTAAATAGAACTGATGTGGGGATTTTTGATTCGTTGAAGAAACATGGCCTCTGTTACTAAAAATAGAACATAGGAGTCAGACAGTAGTTTTTCACATACATCTCCAAAACTGTTAGGTTTAGCTAAATTCTGACAGGGTAAAAGTGTTCAGCATGATGAGATCTATCTCTGGTCAAATTTTGGTTTTAATCCCTTAAGCCATGTTGGAGTTATAGCCCTTTTTCAACAATTTTTGCTATTTTTAATGCTATTTCTTTCAAAAATCTTCTCCTCTGACATTACTTGACCAATTGAAACCAAACTTGATATGAATGTTCCTTGGGGTATCTTGCATAGAATTGGTGTTGGGATTTTTGATTCGTATAAAAACATGACCTCAATTACTAAAAATAGAACATAGGGGTCAGACAATAGTTTTTCACATATATCTCCAAAACAGTTAGGTTTAGCTATTCTGACAGGGGATAAGTGTTCAGCATGATGAGATCTATCTCTGGTCAAATTTTGGTTTTAAACTGTTTAGTCATGTTGAAGATATTGCACCTTTTCAACGATTTTTGCTATTTTTAATGTTATGTCTTTCAAAAATCCTCTACTCCGACATTATTTCATTAATTTGAACCAAAATATGAATGTATCCTGCATAAAACTGATGTGGGGATTTTTAATCCGTCAAAAAACATGGCCACCATTACTAAAAATAGAACATAGGGGTCAGACAATAGTTTTTCGCATATATCTCCAAAACCATTTAACCAAATTCTTTCAATAGCTGAAATGATCCTTATTATTAGGACTACATGGATAAAAGTTGTCAGATGACTCCTTGTTAGAGTTATTGCCCATGAAAGGGAAAAAATGACTTTTTCTTACAGTTTTCTGTCAATATCTTGAAAACTATGATAGAATTAAGGAAACTTTTAATTGTTAAAATGATCCTTACAAGTCCTACCAAATTCATCTTGAGTCAAAATTGTTGGACAACTGCTTGTTAAATTTATTGCATTTGTAAGGCAAAATTCAACAAGGTGAGCAATTCAGGCTCCTGGGAGCCTCTTGTTTAATTTTGTTCACTCCAGTTCACTTGAAAATTAATTAACTTCACATTAAAAACTTCATTTGGTTGGTGAAAATGCAAGTGTCAAAGGTCAACTGCTGTGAAAATGGTCAGATTTTTATGTTATTTTTGTATTCTGTCATAGGCCTATCATTTGCCTTTCTGTTTTCAGGTGCTTTATTAATTTAAGTGAATAAATTTTAGAATTTTATCAATTCTGTATACTATCTTCACAACCTTACACATAATATTTATCAATAATTGTTTGAGGATGACACATTAGAACATTGGTTTTCTTGTTTTTACATGATCTTTTACACCTTAATAACTTTCAAAACATATCTTTGTACTCAATGAATCACTACAACAATTTGAACTTCATTATTTCAATTATGAATTGCTTGATCTTTTATTCTGACAATAAAATTGATAATTACTAGTAGACATTTTCTAATACCATTTTTACAAAATTGAGTACAATCCGATAAAACAATAGAATGAAGAAGACATGTTATTTTGATATAATTCATTTTTTGGCTGACAAACGGCCAGCATCAGTTATAGATGTTTTTCATCTTTCTCCAATCTTTACCTTCAAAGTTCAGCTAGGGAGTAGCTTTGTGTTAGATGTAGAAACTGCTCTCCCTTCCAGAGTACTTGCGTGGACTTTGTTTTCACTCAGGATAAAGTACCGTTTATTGGTCTGGGTTTGTGCTGTTAATTTAATTTTGATTTTTGTACTTTTAAGTTCATTTGTATTGTGTAACTTTTTTTCATCTATTGTCCTTGTGTTATTCTATGCCTCATTTTGTCCATGGCCAGGAATTGTGGGTGGGGGGGGCACCTAGTATGAAAATAGACAAGGTGGGGAGGATGGGTCTTCTGGTAGTTCAACACATTTGTTATGGATCTACATACACTGTGGTAGACAATGGGGTGAAAATACAGACCTTTGCCAGAGAAACATTCTAATGATGCATAGATTAATTTGTGGACTTAATGACATTAAATCTTGCTATATAACTTATTCGGGTATGGTGCTGTTGTAGTGGTTTTCTGTAGATACTTTGTTTTCATGTGATAACTTTACTTGTGACCAATTGTTATGATGTCTTGATATGATTTTGGTAACTATATCTTGTGTAGATGTGTGAAAAATCATTAATAAAGCCATGTGTTGACTGGAGGCCTGTTCACCCCTAACCAACAGACAACTAATAGAATCAGTGGTTATCATCCAATGCTATGGTTAATAATAGAACAAATTGTCAGACAACAGAAAGATAAATAGTCTGGTCAGACAAGAGAAAAGATGACATGGATAAGAAGGATAAAGACAAAATCTTCATAATGTTGTGTTCACATTTTCCCAACTGTTTAGGGTCGATTACTGCTGTCTAATAAAGCTGTGCCCTGTCACACATTTTATTACCTGTTGTAGAACTTCTTTACGTGTATACTATAGTTAATGGTTACATTTACAACATATTTCTAGCAGTGTTGAAATTAATAATAACTGATTTTATGTTGTGAAGTTGGTATACAGTATATATATTTTCACCTTTTCATGGTAATCATGACATTTATTGCATAGTGGCATGAAAAGTTATGTGCTTAAATGTGGATTTATACTTAAATTGCATGTTAGAACATGATGAAACTTTTGACTGCTACAGGTAAAGATGAAGCAAGAATTAATGGTAAAATATCTGCTTACAACAGTGCTATGAAATTGTTTTTGATATTTGACCAATGTAAAAATAAGGCAGGTTCAACAGAAACATTGAAACATCTAAACATTTTGTTACTGCAGAAAAACATTAATAAGAGGGTTTTTTTAATCCCTTTTTCATAGTACAATTCATGGAAGTAAAGTGTGATTTAATCAAAAGAAATTAAAATAGTTAAAATAGGCAAAATTTCCCGCCATTTGTTTTCTACATTAACAGATTTAGGGATTCTCTTTTTACTGTGCTATTTTCAGTATTCTTGTCAGTAACAAGAGTATTTTCTGGTGTTTTGAATGTATTCAAGCAATATAAAGGGCCACAAAAAACTTGATGTAATAACTCCTGCCTGATTTTTATATTGTTTTGTAGAAAAAATAGATTTGATTGAAAGTTTTATCACAAGCTATACTGTAAGTATAAACCCAGCTTTTGTCACTGGAAGAATGTGCTTACCTAGCATCTTGACATATTTTAATTACTCAGTGAAAGTACTCCTGTTCATAGGTAACAATTTTTGTGTTGTTATTTTACTTTGAAATTTGATTCCCAACGTTGTTCTTTTTCAGACTTTGTTACTTGAAATTGAAAAAGATAAATACTCCACAAGAATTGATACTCATGTATGGAAGTACTTTGATGGTGGTTAAATGGTACTTGTAATTCCAAGATTTTACATGACTCTGTTGTTGTACTCTATTGTTACTATATTTTACATTGCAGAGAAACCAGTAACATTACAAGACATGCTTACTCAGCCGATGACCGACCACTTTACTACTGTGAGTATAGTCTCAAGCCAAATGCCACTGACTCAGATAAATAATCAAATGACTATGGCTAGTCATCCAGTCTCCCCTAATGTTGCTAGTGTTGTGAATGGTGGAAATGGATCTCAGCCAATCAACTCACCACTATTTAACAATCAACCTCCATCACATACATCCAGCTTTACAGCCCAATCAAACACTCCTAATGTTGTGAGTGGACCTATATTCAATAGCTTAATAGGAGGATCAGAAATTAACCTACTTGGAAACAGTAATCCCAATCAACAAATTTTCCAGACAGTTGGGAGTAATTCCCAGCCACAGAACTTTGACAATGGACAAAACAATGTACAGAATAATCCAGTATTCCAGCCAGGTATGTCCACTCCTCTACACCAACAAACAGTGCAGAACTTTAGTAGTGTTCAGACTCAGCAAAACTTACAAAATATTGCTGTTAGTTTTAGTAATCCACATAGCAACACAGGAATGACTGTTCAGAACAATAATCAAATTGAGGGGTACAGTGCTATTCCTATTCAGAACTCAGTTGCTATAAATGTGCCAAACAGTATTGGAACAGTTGACTACTCAAATGTAAGTCAGTCACAAGGTATGTCTCAATCATTACCGAAGCGTGAACAGTTTTCACA
This sequence comes from Perna viridis, assembly GCA_037379345.1. NCBI lineage: Eukaryota > Metazoa > Mollusca > Bivalvia > Mytilida > Mytilidae > Perna > Perna viridis. The sequence continues at coordinate 39,467,913 of CM074515.1, read as the reverse complement.
TAATCATGGTTTTTCAGTCGGTGTTAATAACAATGTTAATGAACAACAAAATATTTTACATGGGCTTCTTTCAAGCTCTGTCAATATTTTACCCACACAGATTGGTAACGTTCAAAATGTTCAGCGATTTGGTGTGTCAAACTCATGTCTCCAACAAATCAATGCTACACCAGTTATGGCCACTTCTAGTGCTAGTACAAATCAACAAAAAGGTTATTCTGATGTGGCTATGAGACTTCTGCAGCAGTTGTTAGTCAAATCATCAGGCAGTGACCCATTGAAGGCCAGTGAAGCTCCAGTCCAAAACAGTTTGAATGACCATAACAGTGCACTATTTACTTCTCCGTCCGGTCAAAAACAACAATCATTGTCCATGGTACAGACCCACCCAACGCTGCAAATTCCAATGGTGATGAATGCACAGGCTGTATCGTCTCCATCAGTCCAACAGAGATCCCAGGTTAGTAACCAGGGATTATTACACCAGATTTTAAGCCAGGGTATAGAAACAAGGAATGTACAGCCAGACCCAACAACCAGTCAGACATCACCACAGGTCCAGCAGCTGGATAGTTTAAGGTTACAGGCCATGGCACAGCAAGTCCAACAACAGGCTCAGAGTGTTCAGACTACACAACAAACTAATAATGGTAATACGTTGTCCTCGCTAACTATTGGTATGAGCTCTATAGTTATCAGCTATTTTATGTGTCCATCACAAAATTGTATCCACTGCATACAGGTATTTAACATAACTACCTTATTTAGTTCCGTAATAAAACTTAGCATGGTTATTCACTACTACTAGAAGGTGTGTCGCACACAAGAAAAAAAATTACGATAAAACTGGGGAAAAAAGTTTGATACCCCAAGTCTGTGTGACAACTATTCATGTTTGTTCTAAGCTTTTGTACATTTTGGAATTAAGATATAAAACTTTCCATCATTATTTATCACTACAAGAAGCTTGTAACACTCAAGAACAAAAACTATAAGTCAAAGACATTGGTAGGAAACTTAGTTAAACTTGGGTATCCCTTGGTCCAACACAATAATCTAACCAGTGGGGTCCTGTGTGATGGTTACATTATTTTTGTTCTAGTTCCTGACTTAATATTTGTAGTTTTGAGAAGAATTAATTTACAAGTGGGCTCAATTGTGTATTTATTAAAAATTGAAAGAAAAAAAGAATGTGTATGCCTTGTGACATGAAGTCAGCAGTCCTGTCTGTCCTGGATAGGGAGTACATGATTTGTCTGGCTATCTCCTACCACAGTTTTTATAGTTACAGCTGTAAAATTTTGTAGAATGTTCATACAAACAATTGAGATGTGCACGGATAATTAAGTTTGATTTTAGATTAAGATAAATCCGGCTCAGTGTGTGGGACTAGTACAAAGCAGGGTCTGTTTGATAGGTCAATACATAAAATATCTGCCATATGACATTAAATCATAATCAATCAATCTGAATGAAGTCATTTTCAGTGACTTAAGTATATGTTTCCAGGCACAGTATTACTTATTATTTATTTTTGTAGGTAATAATTCCCGAGGAGGACCTCAGATCATTGTCCTTGGAGGAGGAGCAGGGGGTCAGAATACAGGAACAGTTCAACAGAACAATCAGGCAGGATCACCCAGTATACTTATTTTACCTGGGGCAGGGGGAAATAACTCTGGAAATGCACAAACTCAAGGTATAAAACGAATAATGAGTTATCATAATAGCTCTGGTTCTTTGTTAATCTTTTATAATTAAGAGAAGGACAGTAGTGTTTTTTGGGGCAATTTCCTAGATAAATACTATTAGATTATAGAAGATTTTTTAGCGTGGATTGAGGGATATTGATTAAGTCATAGTTTTGAATTAGGAGTTTCATTTTGGCAGTGAATTTTTTCATCATCATTTGTTATGTTTTGTGTTTAAGAATGTTCTTGATAAAAACTACAATTCCTTAAGGAACATGTTTTCTTTGTTACAGTGGAGACAATATTACGGTCAATTCTAGGATCTTTAAAGCCAGAGCCACAGTAGTTGTAGGGAGCATAATGAAACAGGGCTGCAACAGATAATGCAACTTGGCCTAGAATTGTGTCAAGGAAATTTTATTTTTGATTGAACAACTGTTTATACAGAGTGATATATATTTATTATAGTGCTAAATTGATTGTTATAAATTCCTTTTTGTTGTATCTCCGTATTAATGTGGATTTACTTATACATAAAAAAAGACAAGTCTCAGTTTGGGACATCTTATGATTATGGTCTTATGGGAAAGTTTTATTTTTGTCAAGATAGCTGGCCACTAATATGGCCTGATAATTCTTATTCTTCAATTTAATTTAGATAACATTCAAATGTCACATAAATTTATCCTTTTCATTTGCTTTACAAGAAGAGTTTTGTATATTCACATTCAATCTCAGCAGATTTATATATATATATATTCATATGTAGTGATATAATGGAAAATTGTACTCACTAATTTAAGGTTGACAACTTTTGTGTATGAAAAAAAGGGAAAGTTAATTATTTTTTCAAACATTTGTTAGTGGAAAAAAAATTCCTAGATTATCCACCACACTCTTGATTGATAAAAGTAAGTACAATGTACTTGTATTATTCTTATCAGTTTTCTGTCTGTTATTTCTTTTAAGGCTGCCTGGAGAGTGAAACAAAAATTATCATGCTTGCTCTTTAATTTTTTCAAAATATAAATGTAATAAAAAGGTACTTCTGGTAATGTTTGTTTATTCAGGCTTCATCCCCAGGGAAAACACCTTAGTATTAAAAATAAATGATGTTCCAGAAAACTGTAACACCTGCTGGCTTCAAATTCACAGACCTTATCTGAGGTGGAATATTGTAGCTTGTGTGATGTGTGGTAATCTAGGTAGTTTTATGACCTTTTAGAGATTTTTTTTAGCACAAGCTACTTAATATTGTAATACATTTTTGTTTAGTCAGCAGTAGTTGTGAGATTCTGAGTCAGGTCAGTTTTTACCGTGATGTGTGTATCAATGTTTATTCCTAGTACACACAATGATATAGAATATTAATAATTGAGGGTTTACTTCTCAAGTGATAGTGACATATTCTGATGAGCATTCACAATAAGATCAGTATTTTTATGGCTTTTTTTCTTATTGTGAGGAATCATGTGCGTTTTCTGCTAATGTAATTTGTTTTATGGTCATTGGAAATGCTTGTATTCACCCTTTTATAGTCATTGAAAATGCTTGTATTCACCCATTTCTTATTTTTTCAACATTGTGGGGTTTTTTAACATATATACATATATATGTGAAAAATTTGCAGTGATAAAATGGTATGGCACTGTCATCTGTAGACACTTGGTTTCTGTGCTGTAGCTTTAATATACATTAGCTGATCTTTATAAAATTTTATAACAAGATTCCAAATCACAAAAGGTAGATTGGTATGATTTTGGATTTTGAACCAAACCATTATAGAATCGGGGACCAAAGACAGACTGAAAACAAGTATTACATAGTTTTTACTATGTATTTCCAGTAAAACCATAGAAATGTCTTTGATTTTGTTCCACAATATTCTATATCACAATGGTCAGACTGGTATTGATTTTTGGGGTTAAGACTTGGAACATTTTAGAAATTAGAGGCCAATAAGGGGCCAGAAACATGCATTTTCCTGATTTCCAAACAATACTTTGACTATTGGTGAATGGATCACTTTGAAATTATATAAAAAGGTACCATACCACCAAAGAAAGGCTGGGATTGAATTTTGGGGTTGAGGCTTGGAATGTTTTGAATTTGGGGCCAAAAAGGGACCTGAATCAAGTATTTTCCGTATGTTTGGACAATAATTTGAGTAAAAATAAATTTATAAATTGTTTAAAGACAGTTGTCTGCTATTATTATTCCAAAACTATACAAGTTAAAAATTGTGTTAGGTTTTGTTGATGTTTGCAAAACAAATAGCATGCAAAAATTATGTCAAGGAAATACAATGTTACTTTATATAAAGTTAAACTGGTAAAATTTTATAAAACTCCTCATGATGATTTCTGAAGACATGTTCAGCTAGTCTCATGAATATTTAGATCTTAATAAAGGAAGTTGATGTGATACTGTGTCCTTTTATATTGTAGTGTGTTGCTTAAATCAAGTATAACTATCTGGTGCTTTCTTTGTAAATTGTAATTTTAATCATTAAAACTTGAATTTTGGATTTTTTAATATGAACAAATATCTCAACATCCCAAAATTTAAAACTACATTCTGGTATGAAATAGACGAAGTTTATTTCTGAATTTTCAGTATTTTGATTTGTGTTTGTGTGATGTTTTCATTTGATGTTTTATTTATTAATGTTTTTGGGGGTTTGAAAGAATGGAGAATGTTTCAATCTGTAGCTAAATATTTTTTTTTAAATGTAATCAAAATAAGAGTGTTGGTGCAATATTGAAGGCCATTGCTCAGTTAAGTTGAAATCTTAGAAAACTACAACTTTATTAGAATTGAAGTTTTTCTCATACTGTAGTTTTTGAAGCTAGGTCCTAATTTTCATTTGGTTACTGTAAATATGTATATATGTGTAGTTGAAAAGATGCATTTTAGTTCATAGTTGCTTTAACACAGAGGCTTCATGGGTAGTTTTCTACAAGTGAAATCTTTTCTCTGAAATAAATTAGATTTTGATTAACTCATTATTTGTATTTACAAAATTTCTTTTAGTTGTGAGGTGGATTATAGATTTGTTACTGACCTGTCTTGTAATATATTTATTCAAAATATTTTATTTGATAAAACTTAAGAAAAGGGATATCATTGTTTAGAACCATGGATTATCCTCCTCCTAACTAGTTGCTCAGATGTTCCTGTTTTGCCCCTGTGTAGACTGGTTTGTAGATAGAAAAAAGCAACAGACAGGGAATCATTTAATTTGTTTGCTTTAATTTACCTGGGTTGTTTTGGTTCCAGGCCAACTATTTCTGTAAGTCAAAACTAAAGAATCCCATATTCTTAATCTTTTTTTCCGAAACCAAATGAACTACCCATGAAGCGATTTTATGGTTGTAAATAATGTATATATTGCCAAATGCCTTACATATTTATGAGTAGGAATTGTTGTACATTTGTATCAAGTATTTTATTTGTTAAATGAGATTTTTTTAACGTACCAGTGATCAGTTGTTAAGTAATTCCAAGTTAAAGGGAGGTGATCATGTCAGATTTTAAAGAAAATACAACAATTTAATGTAATTACTAGGAAGATAGACCATTTTGCAGAATTCATGCTGGAATGATGTAGCCTTTAATTTTTTCGAGGTATATATTAATTCTCTAAGTGTTACAGAAGATTATTTTTGGTAATTAGTTTTCATGGCAAAATTAATAAAATTTAACTTTCAGTGAATGGTGATGGTAGTAATGTTAATGTTCATTATTTAAAATTCTTTTTTACATTTTGTAAAAGAAATGCAAGATTTTGAAACATAATGCCTTTTTCAGTAAGATGAAAAAGAAATTTATGCGCCAATGTGACTAAGAGAAAGTTGATATAAAGATATAAAATAAAGTTTTAGAAGAGAGAACTTAAAATTTGAATGATCATCTCTCTGTTTAGATTTAGTATTTTGCTTTGTTGTTTTTTATGATTTTTGAAAGTATTTACACACATTTCTTGTATCATTGAAAATCATGTTTTCCTATATAGCTGTTCATTAGTTCAGCATTCAGTTAGAAATTTAATTACATCAAAACATCAATTCAACCTTTTTATGTTGGTTTTTCCCTTCTTTATTGAAAGGTAATAGTGTTGAAATTCATCAATTTAAAAACATTTTCAAATGTTTATTATTGTTCAGTCATAAATGGAATTATTTTTTGAAAGAGGAATAATTGAATTCACCTTTTGGTGTACCTACAATTTTGAAATATTCTCTTTCTGATATCAATCGTAAGATCTTGGCCATTCTATAGCCTTGGTTGTAGAAACAGGTATTAAAAAAAATCAATTGTATACCAGTGTAACCTAGTAACTTGATAGGTAATTCAATGAATTTTTAAGTGGTTTTTTTTTCTGTTTGAATTTTTAAAAATGGTTATAAATGAAGCTTTGACAACAAATTTAATTTTTTATCATGATGTCATGACTGGCCATTGATTTTGGATTTAAGTCCATGCAAATTCAACCTCTGCTTACATATTAATAGGTTACAATAGTTCTGAGTCTATTAAAGTATGTGATTTCTTATTGAGAAAGAGCCAAGTGTGTCCTTCTATCTGCATTTAACATAAACATTGTGTAAAAATCTTCATATGGACATTCTCAGTCATTTGCTAATGTTGGGACCTGAAAAAAAACTTATTAGTTCAGTACCTATTTTGGGTCATTTGTTTGTTTGTTTGTATTTTTGTTTTCTTTTGGGGAGGGGATTGTTGGTTTTTTTTTTTTTTTTTTTTTTTTTGGTACTCTAAATTAAACTTCATTTGGGAAGGGGTATTTGTAGCTTAACCATGAATTTCGAAAAAAAGAAAACATTAAAGACATATAGAAATGTACTTGATAAAAACCGTAACTAAGGAATTATTACCAAACAATGAAAATGAGTACTGGCAAATTGCAGTAAACCATTTTGAAAAGATAATGAATATAAAGTTTTTTTAAGTAGCTTTAAAGTTACTTTATTTGAAATTTTAGTTATAATAATATTTCAAAATAACAAGGAAAGCAATTGTTATAGATTTTCAGTCCAAGGCATTAATCCCATTTAAGGCAGCTATAGTCATTTATGGTGTTTAAATAGAAGTGTCGTTTATTAAAACCAGTGCATTGATAATCTTTAGTCTTGAACCTTGTCATAGAATTTTGTTTGTTCTTGGATATATTTCTCTAGAAATACAAGAAATTTTTTAGGTGAATAATTACCGGTACTTCATGACACTTTTACTTTTGAAACTTTGATGATAATTATTTGTTTTAAAGTAGATAATTTTACTAGAAATATTCAGTTGTATTCTGTTAGTTTCACATTTTTTCAAAGTTGGAAACACAATTAGAATTTTATTGCAGTCTCAATATAGGAAATGTAAAAATCTGACTTGATAATTCAGTAACATTGGCTGCTTTATAGCAATTATCATATTGTCAGGAAATTCTGATTGTCTTAAAGAAAATAAGTTATTTTACAGAAGTATTTGTTAATTGTATGTTGTGAAGTAACAACTAAGATCTCAGACATTGCATATCCTCACCAGCTCTATACATCAGTACAGCTGCTACACCAAAGATTTATTGGACATACTACCTATTTTCAGAATAAAGAGTTACTATGTTTTTGCAAGATTTGTCTTTCAGTTTAACATGAAAAAAAATATGGCAAAATAATTTTTGGGTTTTACCTTCTCTTTACTTGAACGGCTAGACCTGGGTTTCATTGAAATTTTCCTCGAATATTAACTTCAAGTGATTTTGAGTTTAGGAAGGATTTGATGAAATTCTCAATTTTATATTCTTTATGAAACTTGGCCCTGGTAACCCTATCTTAACTTTAAACTGGTGGAATCATTGTACGGTGATAGCAAAATTTAGCCTGGGAGGAGGTTTGAGAAAGTTTTTAGGCAGAAAATTATGTACCTGCAAATCTGCAAGATACCTGCAGACATGTGGTAACCCAGATAAGGGGAGGTAAATCATGATGTGGACTAAAAGTAAGAGATTGGTATACTTGTAATCACATTGATCTCAGATATTAAGCACAATATACTTTTAAGTCATCTATACTTTTTCAAAGCAATCAATAAAGCTTATTTAATTTGGTGGTTTGACCTCAACTTTATACTGCAGTGTGAAACAAAAAGTTGGTTTATTTCAAAACTTACCTGAATTTAACTGTATCAAACTTTAGTTAGAACTTATAGTTGTAAAACAATAGGATATCACTGGTATTCTGTAAGACACCAGGTGGCTGAGTTATTCTTCCTTGATTAACACAGACATTGGTTTCTTATTATAGAACATACATTATTACTGTTTTTATTGTAGAATATCATACATTATTACTGTTTTTATCGTAGTGTCATGTTATTTGTTATATATTTTTTTAAACTGTGAAAAAATGCCTTTTGTTATATGTAAACTGTATCAACTCTGTTTAACAACTTACAACTAAAGATTCTTGTATTTGCAAAGGAAATGCAACTTCTCATAAGAAATCAGCTATGTTAGTTGATTGATGCATTTATTGCTGCCATTTAGTATGTGATAAATTTAACAGGATTTCAGTATTGTAAGACAGTGTTCTTGAATGACCAACATGTGGACTGACTTAGAAAATCAATTTTGTTTTATTTTTAAAATTACATTATCAGTTCATTGTTCATTGAAGTATTAAGAGGGTTACATTTAATGCATTCTGTTATTGAAGTCATATCTATGAATCTCTTTAGTTGTGAGTTGTTAAATGGTTTAAGTAAAGCAGCAAAGTGCCATTTCAATGTTATTGTTGTTTTTTGCAAAGTTCAGTTCAAGAATCTCATGCTTTGTTTGTAACTTGTAATAGGTGTGAAAATCAGTTATGTGAAAGTTTTCTCAAGTGATAATGTGTTGATCTTTAAAAGAAGTTTAAACTTGTACCCTATTGAAGATTCAAACTTTTGTATTAAGAGGCCCGTAGTGTTACTCGATGGAAAGCTTGATTTTTTTTATGCCACCAAATACCAGTGTCAAATCTACTGGTGGAAAGGTGCTTTATGTTGATGTTACTTAAAGAATGATTCTAACTTGTTATCTTATTGAATATAAAAGGATTTTAGGAGGTCAAACTGTATGCTATTACATATGTCATTATAAATCATTCATTCTAAATATATTTATTTCAATGCAAAAAATAGCAATTTGTTCAAGTAAGACATGAATGAATGTACTTCTGGTTACGGACATGTCTCCCATTGTCCAATCAAATTACAAGATATTATCTCAATTTATGTACTTTTCTCTTAAATCCTGTCACCATTTTTGAGGGAACAAAGATGTTCAAGCATTAGAGTAAGTTAGCTGTACATATGCTAACAAACAGCTTTTCATGTTTACATTAGCTTTTCCATTAAAACACAAGTGTTCGATTTGAAATTAGTATCTGTTTGTTACACAGTAAATCATCTTTATTGGTTTGAAGAAGCCAATCATTTAATGTTATTAATTATAACTAAAAAGTCATGTTTTTAATGGTACTGGTGCAGTACTTATAATAAAGATACAGAATGTCTTCTATTCCTGTTTGCTAGTCAGAGAAAAGCATTACTGATTGTAGAATGTTGGGATTTAAATGTCCATACACCCTGGATTCTAATTGTGTAATATTTGAAATGGGGTAAATCCAGACAAAGCAGGAATCACATATCTTATGTTTGAGGGCAGCTAAGTGTATATGGTGGGTTAAGTTGTGTGAATTTCTTTTTACTTAAATGTTCTAGTCTTCAAAACTGGGCTTTTTATGGAGAAGAGATACTGCTTAAATCTTTGTTTATGTGATGTACAAAATTAAATGTTTGACAACCTAATATCAGTAAATTTCTTTCTTTTTAATGCTTGCATGTTCTGAAACTAAGATCAAAATGTTTTTTTTTTTTAATCATTTTTTATTAAATTACCACTGAGTTTTTTTTGGAGTTGAAGGAGTAATTAAATAATGAAATACAACTTGACTTTCATTTCCTTAGAAATGCTCAAAAAAGATAGGTGTCTCATAGATATATTTATGTATTGAATCATGATTTTAATATAACATTATGTTATGGAATATTTTGCTGAATACACCTTGTTAGAACTCTCCACCCTCTACCTTAAAATTAAAATGCTCTCTAAACATTTGAATATAATATGTAGCAGAATTATGTACATGTAGTACAGGGTAGTAAGACTACGTGATGCATTCTGCTTGCTATTATGTTGAAGAATCTGGAAGTTTTTTTTTGGAGAGTAATCATTTTTTAACCAGTCCAAAGCTTACATTATGCCTTTTGTATAATCCATGTTATACATGATGTTGACAAATAAAATGGTGTAGTGCTGCAACCATGTTTTGTTTACAGAGCCCGGAGTGCCTTCTTTAATCTTCCAGCCTGTTTGTTTTTAGTTTCTAATAGTAGTTTGTCAACCAATCCAAACAGACATCCCTTTGACCAGTCTAATCGACATTATTTTTGGTATAACAATAGACCTGTCTAATCAGACAATCCTTTTGGTATAACAATGTATGGACTTAATCAACATCCCTTTTGTTATAACAACTGACCTGTCTTATTAGACATCCCTTGAAGGTATAACAAGAGGCTCCCAGGAGCCTGAATCGCTCACCTGGTTAAAGTTTGTCTTTCAAGGGCAATAAATTTAACAAGGAGTTATCCAGCAATTTCGAATCAAAAAGACTTTGGTAGGACTATCATATAGACCATTTCAGTGATAGAAAGTTTCTTTCTATTATAGTTTTCATGATATTGCTGAAAACTAAACAAAAACCTCTCATGTTTCATCTTTCAAGGGCAATAACTCTTATAAGGAGTCACCTGACAACTTTGATCCCTGAAGACTTTTGAAGGCCTAATAAGGGTCTTCAGACTCCTTGTAAGAGTTAGTGCCCTTGAAAGGGGGAAATGACTTTTTTTTTAATAGTTTTCGGTCAATATCTTGAAAACTATGATAGATTAAAAGAAACTTTCAATTGTTAAAAAGATCTTGTGATAGTCCTACCAAAGACGTGAGTCAAAATTTTTGGACAACTTGTTTAATTTATTGCCTTTGAGTGATTCAGGCTCTTGGGAACCTCTTGTAACAGCAGCCATGTTTTTCAATGGATCAAAAATCCCCACATCATTTCTATGCACGATACCCTAAGGAACATTCATACCAAGTGTGGTTCCAATTGGTCAAGTAGTGTCAGAGGAGAAGATTTTTGAAAGAAATAACATTAAAAATAGCAAAAAAACTCCAACATGGCTGAACAAATTATAATGAAAATTTGACCATAGATAGATATCATAATGCTGAACACTTTTATCCCATGTCAGAATTTGGTTAAACCTAATGGTTTTGGAGATATATGCAAAAAATTACTCTCTGACCCCTATGTTCTATTTTTAGTAACAGCGGCTATGTTTTTCAACAGATCCAAAATCCCTACATTAGTTCTATGCACGATACCCCAAGGAACATTCATACCAAGTTTGGTTCTTATTGGTCCAGTAGTTTCAGAGATGAATTTTGAAAATTGTTAACGACATCGACGGATGCAAAGTGATTGCAAGAGCTCAGATGGCTCATGGCCTGGTGAGCTGAAAATGGATGGGTTCTTTTTTGCCAAAAATTTTCTTGGAAATTAAAAGGTTGAAAAGAATGAGAAATACTGTTATGAACTGATTGAATTGCACATCTGACAAAGAAGTCTAGTATTTTCAGGCCTCCACACGAAAAACATATCTAAAGTTATTATCCTTACTATTTCTAACTCTAAACAACTGCTTGTTATTAGAATTTTATTGCACATTAACAATAAGATTTATAACAACCTGAAAAATAGAAAACAAATATATGCATAGAAAACAAAATGATACGATACAAATCAGCAACATTGAACGAATTGACTGTCGATACATTATACATCAACAAATATCACAATGGAATGTTTGTTAAATTTTTTAAAAGCGAAAAAGGATTTCTATATATATCAAGGTACAGTGAGCATATTTCATGGTTTTTACAGTACAGTCGTCCTATGTATTCAGATGAACCTGGGTAAGTTTATCCAGATTACTTGTATTTTTTTTTTTTTTGGTTCAAATTTGTTCTCCAAGCTGTCCTACTTAGAAATTTTCCCTTTGTTAAAAATATAAATGCCTATGGTGTCTATTAAAAGAATTTTAAGCTAGTAACGCAAATACTCATTAATCATGTCTGCATGTCGAATATACCGAAAAGTGTTAAATTGTGGTGAAATTCTATTGTTGGGCCAAAGATAATTTAAAAATATTTTTTTCAATTTGAAAAGCAGCAAACTGCAATTTACTCACAAGAAATTCATTAAAATTAAATCACAGATGGTCATGCATCTCCTAAGCAACAACTCTTACCCCATTTTCTGTTCACAGTAGCACCTGAAATAACTAAGCAGGGTTTGACCTGGTTTAAAGCATTCAAACTACTAGAATTTAATCTGGATTAATCAATGTTGAACTCAGTGAGAACAGGATATTATTCTATAAAGACTACATTTTTTACATCTTGGTGGGATCAACCATTAAAGTTTAAGATAAAATTGAAATTATGCACAAGATATAAATAACATCAAAGATACAAACAAGAACAATAAATAAATTTATTCTGCAGCAAGATTATACTATAATTACAATGAAAATACCATCACTTGTTCCATATTGATTTAGTGAATAATGGGAAAGTCCCACAAAACAGCACTGATATTGGACTGCAAACAAAAAATGCTGACAAAATTTTCCCATCTTTATAAAGCAACACACAAATTTTTAAAATAAATCTGTCTATTGGAAGTGAACATAACTGATAACAATGTGATATAGCACCCACTTGTTGAACTACTAAACCTTTCAGACCATAAAAATTAATCAGACAACTACTATAAATAACTACTTTACTTAAAAGAATTTGGAAAGTTACACAAATATTGCAAATTGTCTATAATCATTCATTTATGGTGTGTTCCCAGACTCCCATAATAAAGGCTGCCAGTAGTGTCATGAGAACAATTTATTCCACACAGTTTTAGTCCCTAGTGTGGGATACTATTAAAAATAATGGAACTTTTCTTCTCTAAGATCTTATTTCTCCAAAGTCTGGTAAAATCACAATTTTCTTAAATGTCTGAAAGTTTATACTCTTAAAACTTTTCAATTTGCTAATACCACTAACCAAATATGTGTTGATTAAGGAAGTTCCACTTTTATTTACATGACAATATTTTATTTAGAATTAGAAATAAAGATCAACATGACACAGTTTTCTCAATAGTAGCAGCTGTTTAGTCAGATTGTTGTCATATTCAATTTTTCACAAGGATCAGCTTTCAGCATGCACTGTGCTGTAACTTCACTTCTTTTTAAAAATAATTGAAGCAGTACTTTTACAGTATTACTGGTAGTCAATGAAGAAAACTTAGGAGCATGCACTGTACCACAACTTAATTTCTAAAAACTAGTTCTTGCTACTTTATGCAGTGCCATGTTAGTTGATTTGTTTTTAATACATATGGTGTGTCCACATACAATAAAGCAGAATATTTTGGCAAATTTTACCTATCTAAAAAAAGCTATAATATACAATAATATTGATTACCAAGCATATAATAAAAAAATCATTTTACAATGATTTCAATGAAAAAAATTTTCTAATCATGATTTCTTAAAATGCTAGTTTTTGGCCTGTTCAGATATCTCTACTTCCTAAACTCACTCCATCAAAACTGTTGCTTACAATGCAGTGTTTGTCATAAATACAGTTGACAAACAAGTTAAAAATAGAACTAAGGTGAATTAACAATACAATTATATTCACATTTATTTTAAAATCAATAAAAGACTTGATCTCTCAGTTAAAGTACAAATGTCCAATATCCAATGTTATGGTGTATTAGATGCATGTATAATGTATTTTTTAGACTTGTATATCTTATATTACTTTTTTTTCATATTCTTCTAAGTTTAATTTCTTAGGTCATTTTTCCATGAGGTCAATGACCTGATATATCAATCATCCACAGATAATTATAGTTTGTTATAAGAAAATTAGGCTTTTTTTTCTAATACAGTATATATGTTGCTGTAGCAATATTTAAAGTCTACCCTCTTTCTACTTGCATGTACTTGCTATCATTATTTTGTTTTATTATTGTATAATTTGAAGTTCAGAATTAAATTTACTGTTATGAGTTGATGTTATAAAGAAGATCCAAATTAAAGCCATGTTTTGCCAATTTCTGCCAAAATCAACAACATTTGTGAAGAGTTCAGGTGATAAAAATAAATTTTTAACTTTAAAAACTGATATGCTGTCATAAATTACTGTTGTATAATTTAAAGATCATAATGAAATATACTGTAATGAGTTGTTGTTACAAGGAAGATTATGTACGTGTATTTACAAGGAACAATTGTTTTAAATATGACTATATAGGAACATTTGGAGAAATTGTAATATTGTAAACTCATAAATTAATGTGAGCATTAAAATTATTGCGATTTTGATATTTTGGCAGAATGCACTCACATTTTTGCAATGGAGAGAAAAATTATACTTCAGTAATGCAAAATATTAAATAACACAAGTTAACTTTGTTGTGAAAACAGTCCTTTGCAATTTTGCAATTTACAGTATGTTTAGATATTTTGAAATTTCAAAGGACTTTACTTTAGTACATGATTTCATAATGATATGATAAAATTTATAAAGAACATTTACCCTTTCATTCAAACATAACTTCCAAATTATTCTTTTTTATCTTAAGAGGTTATAGGGACTCAACATTTCATCAATTAAATACATTGTAGATAAAGGTACAAAAATTGATACATACTGAAAAAAACATGTGTTTCACAAGGATTATCAAGTCAATAGAATTCAGTTTCAATAAGCAGTGAAAATTAAATATAAAAATGAATAAATAGTACATTTCAGTGGAAAAAAGTCAAACAAAATCTGTTGTTCATAGATATCACATCATCTCACACACATAACACTTATTTAGGTTACATAGGTACACGTATAAAGATTTATATAATCTTTAACAGAGGAGTTTTTAATTATCCAATTTAAGTCAAAACACTACTGCCAAAAAAAAACCCTGAAAACTGAGAGGCTTGTTTATACAAGACTCCCAGATGCCTGCACATCACACTTTTTGGTGCAGGATATAAAGTTCAATGTTATGAAAAATCACCTTCTCTTAAATTCCTAAACATTGAACAGGATAAACCAACCTAACAAAAAAAAATATTGACAGATGATCATTCATCTATGATAGTTTTTTTTTTTTTTATTTAGAAATGGTGCACTGAAAATCCATTCACATTATGGCCATGGCACTACGAAAGCAGAAAATTAGATCTCTATATATAATTGAAAGAAAAAAACATATAAGAAAATATATTTGTTCTAGAAATGGTGACAAGTGGATAAATACTACCTCTACTGTTTAAATATATATATATATATAACTTAAACAATAAACTATAAAGTACATCCATTCAATCTCATTTATACTTCATTTAATCGTACTTCAATATAAACTAAATATATATCCTCTCTGTCTCACGACAATCATCTATTTTGGGCAACAGGGATTATCTACCATAAGCATTACATCTATCCCATAATGCTCTACTAATTCCATCAGGAACATCCTGTCACCATATGGATCAAGTCCCATACTTTTCATATGTTCTGATGTTAGTTGTCTGTCCTGTGAACATGACACTTCTAATAAAGTCTGAAAAATTCTGTTGTTTTGTTCTGTGAAAAATCTGAAATATCAAATCAAGGATACTTTTTAATGAAAAAAAATGTTTCCCAGTTTCCCATTTTTTTCTTCTTGTTTAAATAACTTCCTCTATTCAGTGTGATCCTTCAATCAAACATATTCTGCATCAATATGCTTTTAACAACACATCATTTGCTTGACACAGGATACAAAAACTAACAGGCTGAACTTTTATCAAAATAATTCTACAACTATAAAATTTTATTTTATCTTTCCACAATAATCCATTTCAAAAGGATTTGCTTAGAATAGAAATAATTTGTGAAGACAACACAAAGAAAAAAAATATCCAAGTTACTTCAATTCTGGAACACATTGACAATATGAAACAATTATATTTACGTGGTAAACAGCTCCTCTTCTTCAATTCCTTGGTCTTCATAATTATACTGTAATGCTGATCTAAAATTAATATTTATCAAAATTAATGCATTTGTTGATTGCACTTGCTAAAGCTTAAAAAAATCTATTTCTAAGTCTGTCATACTGTTAAAAAACTGTTTTGGGAATCAGTGTAAGATGAAAGTATCACAGAGCTGATTATAAACTTACTTAAAAACAAAGTCCTATACATGATAAGAGATAGACGTTGAATTATCTCTTTTTATGATAGTTTGGTGAATAGAAGAGTGAGCTTACAAGCTGATATGGATATACATGTACTACAAAATAAACAATCTAATTACCAGTACAAAGTTCTCTTAAGCCTGGTTTGCAAGAATAAAATAAGCGTGTATTTTGAATTACAGCCTTTATTACCATGAAAATACTATAAATGAACAAACAGATTGGATGCTACAAATACTAATGAGCATGTCTGGACAAAAAGACAGACAGACTATGCTACCTTTGATTGTTGAGTTTGGCAAACTTGTCTTTATCTGCTTCACTGACTTTGAGTAAATCTCTCAGCAAGGGAGATGATGGTTTGATAACCTGGTTATCAACATAAATATCATACAAACTAGACTTCACTTCAAATATCTTCTCTGTTGTACCTGGAAAACAATGGATATCACTGCGCTAATGGGAGATCTCAGAACTGAATTTGTAACCTCAATGGATATCACTGCACTAATGGGAGATATCAGAACTGAATTTGTAACCCCAACTGTAATTTATTATACTTTTTACAAGTACAAATAAATACTGTAAATATATGAATTTTGTATGTTATTTCCAATGAATCAATTTTTAAGATTTTTAAAAACTATTACACCTCATATTGCAATTAAGATGACTGACAGATGGAAACTTGATATGATAAACATGTATTCAAACTTCATACAGCTCTTGTATTGTGATTAAATAATTTACAAGATTCAAGATGAAAGTGTTCAAAGAAAGAAATTAAAATTTACAGTTAGACATAAGAAATAGGCAATATATGAAAAATGTAAAAGAAAATGCATAGTTTGTATCCCTTACTGGCCCCTTTTAATTCAAATTCCTAAAATGTAAGGACCCTAACTGTTGAATTTTATTAACACATCAAACCCTTTTTTTGTTATATGGAACCTATATCATAAAGATCCATTAACTTTTCTTGGAATTATTGCTTGAAAAAAAAAAAAATGTTTACTTTTGGTCCCAAATTTCTTCATGAATCTGGCAATCACCCTCATAACCAATCCCAGTCTGACATTTGTGGTAAGGTCTCTTGTGATACAGTTTCATAGAAGTCTATACACATGAACTTAATTTATATAATTAAGTTTAATAAAATGCATGCTTTCCTTAACAGTAAGAGTTATAACCTCAAAAATCAATCAAAATCTGTCTTTTGTGGTATGGAACCATATTGTGTAATTACATAGAGATCCTTACTTCTGATATTGTTTGGAAACAAGAAACATACTTGTTTATTGGGGTTTTCTGTCCTATTCTACCCATTAATTCTACACACTGTTCTATTATTATTTCTGATCATAAAGCCCAGACTGGATCCTAGTCTAGTCATTGTGGTATAGAATATTGTGCTACAATACCACAGAGATTCATATTCTTATATATGTGTTATTAAGTTAAATTTTATAAAATTCTTGCTTTTAGCCCTTAATTCAGAAATGGTTGAGCTATAACCCCCATAAGTAATAACAACCTCACATTTTCTTTTTGGAACTTTGTTGTATAAAATCATACAGATACACCACTCAATATTCAAGTTATCACAGAAAAACTAAGAGTGGACCACTTTAAACAGCACTATACCATTGTATGACACCAAAAATATATTCTTATTTAACCACAATGAAAAAATGATAATGCACTTACAGTAGTTTTAGTGATAAGCATATACTCTTTTCCAATTTAATGGTGTTTTCTACTTGGGTGTCCTTGTAAAATGTTGATTTTTATACGATTGTCTAAGCTTTTATATTAAGGTAAACAAGAGTTTGTAATTTAGCACTAGTGCTACTTCACATCAAAGTCGTCTTGTGTTTTGATCAAACTTTTACTGCTGTGGTTGTTATCTCATTACCACTTCATCCACACCTCTATCAAACATTTTTATTGCTGTGGTTATTATCTCATGGGCCCTTCCCTCACATCTCTATCAAACTTTTTTATTGCTGTGGTTGTTATCTCACGGGCCCTTCCCCCACATCTCTATCAAACTTTTTTATTGCTGTGGTTGTTATCTCATGGGCACTTCCCCCACATCTCTATCAAACATTTTTACTGCTGTGGTTGTTATCTCATGGGCACTTCCCCCACATCTCTATCAAACTTTTTTACTGCTGTGGTTGTTATCTCATGGGCACTTCCCCAACATCTCTATCAAACTTTTTTACTGCTGTGGTTGTTATCTCGTTACCACTCCATCCACACCTCTATCAAACTTTTTTATTGCTGTGGTTGTTATCTCATGGGCACTTCTCCCACATCTCTATCAAACTTTTTTATTACTGTGGTTATTATCTCATGGGCCCTTCCCTCACATCTCTATCAAACTTTTTTACTGCTGTGGTTGTTATCTCATGGGCCCTTCCCTCACATCTCTATCAAACTTTTTTATTGCTGTGGTTGTTATCTCATGGGCACTTCTCCCACATCTCTATCAAACTTTTTTATTACTGTGGTTATTATCTCATGGGCACTTCCCCCACATCTCTATCAAACTTTTTTACTGCTGTGGTTGTTATCTCATGGGCACTTCCCATACCTCTCTATCAAACATTTTTATTGCTGTGGTTGTTATCTCATGGGCACTTCCCCTACATCTCTATCAAACTTTTTTACTGCTGTGGTTGTTATCTCATGGGCACTTCCCCTACACCTCTATCAAACATTTTTACTGCTGTGGTTGTTATCTCATGGGCACTTCCCCTACATCTCTATCAAACTTTTTTACTGCTGTGGTTGTTATCTCATGGGCACTTCCCCTACACCTCTATCAAACATTTTTACTGCTGTGGTTGTTATCTCATGGGCACTTCCCCTACATCTCTATCAAACTTTTTTACTGCTGTGGTTGTTATCTCACGGGCACTTCCCCTACACCTCTATCAAACATTTTTATTGCTGTGGTTGTTATCTCATGGGCACTTCCCATACCTCTCTATCAAACATTTTTACTGCTGTGGTTGTTATCTCATGGGCACTTCCCCTACATCTCTATCAAACTTTTTTACTGCTGTGGTTGTTATCTCATGGGCACTTCCCCCACATCTCTATCAAACTTTTTTACTGCTGTGGTTGTTATCTCATGGGCACTTCCCCTACACCTCTATCAAACATTTTTACTGCTGTGGTTGTTATCTCATGGGCCCTTCCCTCACATCTCTATCAAACATTTTTATTGCTGTGGTTGTTATCTCATGGGCACTTCCCATACCTCTCTATCAAACATTTTTATTGCTGTGGTTGTTATCTCATGGGCACTTCCCATACCTCTCTATCAAACTTTTTTACTGCTGTGGTTGTTATCTCATGGCCCCTTCCCTCACATCTCTATCAAACATTTTTACTGCTGTGGTTGTTATCTCATGGGCCCTTCCCCCACATCTCTATCAAACTTTTTTACTGCTGTGGTTGTTATCTCATGGGCACTTCCCATACCTCTCTATCAAACATTTTTATTGCTGTGGTTGTTATCTCATGGGCACTTCCCCTACATCTCTATCAAACTTTTTTACTGCTGTGGTTGTTATCTCATGGGCACTTCCCCTACACCTCTATCAAACATTTTTATTGCTGTGGTTGTTATCTCATGGGCCCTTCCCTCACATCTCTATCAAACATTTTTACTGCTGTGGTTGTTATCTCATGGGCACTTCCCCAACATCTCTATCAAACTTTTTTACTGCTGTGGTTGTTATCTCATGGGCACTTCCCCTACATCTCTACCAAACATTTTTACTGCTGTGGTTGTTATCTCATGGGCACTTCCCTCACATCTCTATCAAACTTTTTTACTGCTGTGGTTGTTATCTCATGGGCACTTCCCCTACATCTCTACCAAACATTTTTACTGCTGTGGTTGTTATTTATCCATGGGCACTTCCCCCACACCTCTATCAACTACATACTTCAAAATATATACATACATGCTATATAAGATACTTCAGACTCCAAAGTTTCTATGTCAGCAACATTTACATAGAAATGAGGTTTCATTTCATGTCCAAGTCCTCCAATGTCATGGTTTCCAAGGCAACAAGCACAATACACTGTAATTAAAAACATATTTTATTACCGCAGGCATTTATAACAGGATTTCCACAAGTAAATGGGCTTGTTTTATTCTAGACAACAAGATGCATCTTTAACAGAAAAATTACATATATCATCGAAGATTCATTAGATTCAGTAGTTGGAGAGGAGTTGTGATGATGAAAAAGGACTAAAGGACAGACAGGTACTGAATCCATAATTAAAAAAAAAACATGCATGTTTTCATTTTTGAATTTTCTTTATACTATAGCATAATTCACTTTAAAAAAAAACAGCAAAACTTTCCTGCCAATGTATATTATCACAGTACGTCAGGACTGGTTCACTCATAGAATTATATTATCAAAATAAACCTGTAGATAATCTCTCTGCAAATTAGCAGTGTAACTCATTATCATTAATAAGTCAAACTACTTATAACCAACATTAAACATTATTTTTTTATAAAAAGCCAATAAATTAGCACACTTTTACATCATCAAAGACAGAAGTGGTAATTTTGTATTTACAAACAACAAACAATCACTTTATAGCCATCTTATCAAACCAATGACTTCAAACTTCTTTGGATATTAACATATTTTACTCATAATGCATATGTTTATTAATGGAGGTTTAAGTCTTACCCCTATAACAAACAACACCAATGGGTGGTGGTGAGAAAAACAAAATCCTTTGCTGTAGTAGTGCAAACTTCCATAGAAGAAATATCCTTTCACCAAAAAACTTCATAAACTGTGAGAAACAGCCTGCTGGGTGAGTTATCTATAAAACATTCAATGTATACAACAAAGTAAAATACCTGTATTGACAGTCCTCTTAGTAATTTGATGTTTTTAAATAAAATTTAAGACCTGCGTGGAGCATGCTCAATATACACTTCCACAAGGAATTTTTTTTTTGTTCTACCAACCCACCAAAGTGCTACCTCACCATTGAAGTATATATCATGCATGCTCCTCAACTAAATATGAAAGGGTCTATAATGTAACAAAACATATAATTAATCAGAGGGTACAAACAAACAAGAGACCCCAAAGAGCCTGAACCACTCACCTGGCTTGATAAGCAACATTTTATTTTATGTAGAAGCTGCCATGTTTTTGTTAGTTAAAAATTCCTAACACTCATACCTAAGGAACAAACTTATCTCTCATATCTAAGGAACAACCTTATCTCATACCTAAGGAACAAACTTATCTCTCATACCTAAGGAACAAACTTATCTCTCAAACCTAAGGAACAAACTTATCTCTCATACCTAAGGAACAATCTTATCACTCATACCTAAGAAACAATCTTATCTTTCATACCTAAGGAACAAACTTATCTCTCATTCCTAAGAAACAATCTTATCTCTCATACCTAAGGAACAAACTTATCACTCATACCTAAGAAACAATCTTATCTCTCATACCTAAGGAACAAACTTATCTCTCATTCCTAAGAAACAATCTTATCTCTCATACCTAAGGAACAAACTTATCTCTCATACCTAAGGAACAATCTTACCACTCATACCTAAGGAACAATCTTACCACTCATACCTAAGGAACAATTTTATCTCTCATACCTTAGGAACAATCTTATCACTCATACCTAAGGAACAAACTTATCTCTCATACCTAAGGAACAAACTTATCTCTCATACCTAAGGAACAATCTTACCACTCATACCTAAGGAACAATCTTACCACTCATACCTAAGGAACAATTTTATCTCTCATACCTTAGGAACAATCTTATCACTCATACCTAAGGAACAAACTTATCTCTCATACCTAAGGAACAATTTCATCTCTCCTAAGGAACAAACTTATCTCTCATACTGAAGAAACAATCTTATCTCTCATACCTAAGGAACAATTTTATCTCTCATAACTAAGGAACAAACTTATCTCTCATACCTAAGAAACAAACTTATCTCTCATACCTAAGGAACAAACTTATCTCTCATACCTAAGGAACAATCTTATCACTCATACCTAAGGAACAAACTTATCTCTCATACCTAAGAAACAATCTTATCTCTCATACCTAAGAAACAATCTTATCTCTCATACCTAAGGAATAATTTTATCTCTCATACCGAAGAAACAATCTTATCACTCATATCTAAGGAACAACCTTATCTCATACCTAAGGAACAAACTTATCTCTCATACCTAAGGAACAATTTTATCTCTCAAACCTAAGGAACAATTTTATCTCTCATACCTAAGAAACAATCTTATCACTCATACCTAAGGAACAATCTTACCACTCATACCTAAGGAACAAACATATCTCTCATACCTAAAGAACAAACTTATCTCTCATACCTAAGAAACAATCTTATCTCTCATACCTAAGGAATAATTTTATCTCTCATACCGAAGAAACAATCTTATCACTCATATCTAAGGAACAATCTTATCTCATACCTAAGGAACAAACTTATCTCTCATACCTAAGGAACAATTTTATCTCTCAAACCTAAGGAACAATTTTATCTCTCATACCTAAGAAACAATCTTATCACTCATACCTAAGGAACAATCTTACCACTCATACCTAAGGAACAATCTTACCACTCATACCTAAGGAACAAACTTATCTCTCATACCTAAGGAACAAACTTATCTCTCATACCGAAGAAACAATCTTATCACTCATACCTAAGGAACAATTTTATCTCTCATACCTAAGGAACAAACTTATCTCTCATTCCTAAGGAACAATTTTATCTCTCATAGGAACAAACTTATCTCTCATACCTAAGGAACAAACTTATCTCTCATACCTAAGGAACAATCTTATCTCTCATACCTAAGGAACAAATTTATCTCTCATACCTAAGAAACAATCTTATCTCTCATACCTAAGGAGCAAACATCAATTTTCAATTAATTCTGTTCTGACAGTTTTTTCAGAGGGCAATTTTTATCAATGTTCTTTTTTTTTTAGTAAACCAATAAAAAATCTTGATATCAGTATGATACCTTAAGGAACATTCATACTAAGTTTTGTTCTAATTGGTCATGTTTGAGTACATAGCGAAATAGCGAAAAAAAAAGAATGAAAAAAGAGCAATAACTCCAATATGACTCAATGACTAAGCAGATTTACATAAAACTTTGACTACTGATAGATTTCTTCATGCTTAATACATTCACTCAGTCAAAAATCAATTAAACAAAAGCGTTTGGAGATATATGAGAAAAACTTCTGTCTGACCCCTACATTCTATTTTTAGTAACAGCTTCCATATTTTTCAAAGGATTAAAAATCCCTACATCATTTCTATGCAGAATATAGTAAGAAACATTAATACTAAGTTTGATTCTAATTGGTTCAATAATTTTACACGAGAAGGGTTTCAAAAAATTGTTAATGATGACAATTGACGACATACTCTTTTATTAATTACTCATTTTAATTTTTAATTTAGTCTATAATCTTACAGAATGTTCTCAATTCAAAATCAAAGAGATTCTTGAGGCTGAAAATAGCCTTACCCAACCATCTTATTGTCAATTACTCCATACAATGTACTACATATTTCTAAAAAAAAATAATAAGACTTATTGGTTTTTACATGAGTGAAGATTAAAGATTGGGTTATCTTTCATGAGTTTCAGAAATTCAAGTCCTTTTCAGACCAACAATTTCTCTACTAAGTGAAAGATAACCTAATCTTTGACCTGCAACAACGATAAGTACCTGTTACTTCTGTGAAAACATATATATTCTGTTCAATTCTCCTAAAGAGTGCTGCCATTTCTGTAACACATAATGATGTCAAACTTTCTCTTGTCTTTGTTTTGAATATGTCTATGATGCTGCCACTTTTAAGACGTTTCATTAAGAAGAGCATGTGTGACTTTACAGAGTCACACAGGAGTCATCTCAACTTGCAAAGGGCCATTTCTGGCAGAATGAAAATTCTACACTGCTATGCAGACAGCACAACCAGACATAATTACCTTCATTTCTGGTAACTGTTCATGACTTGGTGTTGATGAGGAAGAACTAGGTGCGACTTGTTTGGGTATTGTTGTACTTCTATTTAGTACAGCTTTCTTGTCTTGGTAAAATACTTCTAAGTTGGTGTACTTCCCTGGAGTTTCTAATTGATGTCTGAAATATGGAGTATAAAATATCTTCATTCACATCTGAAACAAGATTCTTGATATATCTACACCATGACGGCAAGGAAAAACATTGATAATTTTACATTAAGAACAAAACAAGAGGCTCTCAAGATTCCAGCTGTTAACTTTCCTTTCATCTGTGGCAACATCCCTTCAGCTCCTGCGTATGGAGTGTTCATATCACAACTCATACATTATGCCGGAGCTTGCCGAAACTACGCAGACTTTTTGTATCGCGCTAGAACTCTAACAAATAGGCTTCTGGAACAGGGTTATGTTGCAACAAGATTGAAGTCATCTCTACAGAAGTTTTATGGTCGTCATCATGAACTCGTGGATTGTTATGGTGTATCCAACAGCACCATGAAAACTGATGTATTCAACGGGTCATAGTTTTCCTTTCCTTGTTTGTCTACCCAGGACTTGACTTTTTATGAGCAACTCAGCAGGTGTTTCTAGAAAAGCAGAGGACACTTACCCTACCGGTGCACCTGGTCCATGCTCCCAGTTTTTAGTGGAGTCCGAGTTCCTCATTTACTTTTGTTACTTTGTATGTATGATTTTAGTTACTTTATGTGTTTGTTGTGAATGTCTGTTTTCCATGTCTGGTCTTTGTCCCTGGATTACATTCTTTTGATTACCGCTATAATCTTGGTTCCCTTGATTACTCATTCAAAACCTAAAAATGGTCAAACACCTTTGACCAAATTGCATAGATGTTATTTGTTATGATACTGAATATTTAAACATTATTCATCATGCTACTTTTGTTATTTGAATAACATGTTAAAAATGCAAAAAATCATTAGAATTTGAAATCAACAGATTTTTCCTCAAATTGCACCAATCATAGATCTTTACATACTTTTGCATATATATTTTTAAATTCACATTAAACATCAAGTGCTATTGTTATGTCAACAACAGGCAAAAACAGGGAAAATGGTCAATATGACACTATCTGGGGCCATAATTCCAAGAAGTGTCAACAGATTTTTCAGAAATTTGCACACAAAAATATAGATACTGAAATACTAGACATTTCATCAATTTACAATTAGCATCAATCTGCTTTTGTTTTCTAAATAATAGGCAAAAAACTGATAACAAGAGGCTCCTAGAAGCCTGGATTGCTCACCTACATATGTATTTAAATTTTTGCCTTTCAAGGACAATAACTCTAACATGATGTTGTCAGAAAATTTCAACTCAAAAGAGGACTTTGGTAGGACTGATAAGGATTATTTCAGCAATTGAAAGTTTCTTTCTGTCAATCATAGTTTTCAAGACATTGGCTGAAAAATGTAAAAAAAAAGTCATTTTTCAACTTTCAAAGGCAATTACTCTAACAAGGAGTTGTCCCTACAGACTTCCGTAGGCCTTATAATAAAGATTATTTCGGCAATTGAAAGAATCTGGCTAAACCTAACAGCTTTGGAGATATGTGAGGAAAACTTCTGATTGACCCTTTTGTTCTATTTTTAGTAACAGCAGCCATTTTTTTTTGATGGATCAAAAATCCCCACTTCAGATCTATGACACATACCCTAAGGAATATTCATACATAATTTGGTTCTAATTGGTCAGCTTGTTTAAGAGGACAAGATTTTTAAAGGAATAACTATAAATACAGGGATAAAACATAGAAAAATGGCAATAACACCAATGTGGCTTAACAGATTAAAGCCAAAATTTACCAGAGAGAGATCTCAACCTGCTGAATACTTTAACCCCATCAGAATTCAAGCTAAACTTCTGTATGACCCCTTTGTTTTATTATTAGTAATGGTGGCCATGTTTCATGACAGATAAAAATCCCCACATTAATTCTATGTACAATACTAAAAAGGAACATTCATAACAAGTTTGGCCCTGATTGGTCCAGTAGTTTCAGAGGAGAAAAAGTCTTTGAAAGAGAGTTTTGAAAATTGTTAACAAAGACAACAGAGAGCCAAGTGATGGCAATAGCTAAGCCGCTCGCATGGCCTACTACCAGGTACACTAAAAGGGCTATAACTCCAAAATTACTACATCAATTATCTTGAAATTTTCAGGTCTCTTTGAGCCAAAAAACCTAGGAAGTCTCAGATTTCTTCTTTCTATTATGGTTTTTGAGATAGAGACAGAAATATACGATAATACCCTTATGTTCTATTTTAAGTTGTAGCGGCCAAGTTTTTTGGCAAGGGACCATAACAGATAAAAATTTGAGAGTAGACTAGCCAATGATGATTGTCACCTAATTTTATCAAATTCTGTTAAGTGGTTTCACAGGAGAAGATTTTTAAAGAAAAGTTAACATGGAAAACAGATGAAGAGACAGACGCCAAGTGATGACAAAAGCTCACATGGCTTTTCAGGCCAGGTAAGCTAAAAAGTAAAAAATATACCCATTTGCCCTATATAACTACTTTTAAGGAGGTTTATGAGAATCTAAGAATCAACTTTAAGTGATGGACAGAGACTTAAATGACAATAATTTAAACTATTATATTAATGGTTGTTTATATATTGTTGGTACTAGGTATACCCATTTTAATTCCCTTTCTAATTATGACTCCTTCATGATTAATCATACCTGACTTGAGTTTCTAAAAACTGCATATGTCTGTACAAGTTAGTATATGAAGTAGACAGGATACCAACAGACTTCATTCTAGCACCTCTTTCTATCTCACTTTCAACATGCATATTCTCAAAACATGCTAAACCATACATATTATCTTTCCTGAAATATCTAAAACAAGACAAGAAGAACTAATAGATGTACATGGATGCTAATAAAAAATATAAAGTCATCTCATGTCAACCAACTTGAATCGGAAACAAACAAGCATTGCTATACAATGCTTTCTGCTATACAGTTATGGCAAAAATAGCAATGCAATTCACATATACATGTACATATTTTGTATATGTAACTCATTGAAACTTACACTTATAAAAATATTTGGTTTCATTTTTTTATTCCCACTCAGGGTTTTTTTTCAGGATATTGAAAGCTTTAGTCACTTAATCAGGACAAATTTATTGCTATATTTATAAAGTAGTATTAGCATTTGACACAAGAGTGAAGACATTTCAGTATCATCTGTTATTTATATCACTGTGTAAAGACCTTAAATGATACTAAATGTACATTAACCATACATTTGTATGAATAAAACTTACTATTGTCAACTATTAGTTAGTCCAGTTAAGAAGGGCACTGTGCCCTTCATGCACTTAGCCACGTCATTCTGCCTTTATAACTTTACCCAAAATGCCCTTGTGTCTTTCAAGTTTCATTTTCAACTTGTTAATTAGAAGAGCCATAAATGTGACAAAAGATGTAAATTGCTGTCTGAACAGGTCAGGAAATGTTTTTATAATTATAAGTACAAATGTATAAGTGTCTTATAATATTCCTAATCAAGGAACGTTTATTTCATCCCTGACTAACTTGAAATTTCTTAATATTGAAAAAAAACATCTGATATATGCATGGTCACTGTTCATAGAAAAAAACTCCACATAAATACATCTGGGCCTGCATAAATAAAGGTGCAAACTAAATCAAAAGAGAGCAATAACATGTACCAGTACCAGCTAGTGACATATTGGACAATTAAACATACATGTACATGTATTTTCAAAGAGGTATAATGTACATTGTATTTCCCCTATGTTGCCTCAATAGGGAATTCTATTTTCAACTGTGAATATTGGAAGCAGATACACTTTGTAGTTAATAACAAATCGTTAATGACCAATATACCCACATTTGCTTAACACTTAATTTTAATGTACAAAAATAAATGATAATAAACAAGAGGCTCTCAAGAGCCTGAATTTATAACTTAAGCATGGTCAAACACCTTTGACAAATTTGCACAGATATTTGTCATGATATTGAACATTTAAACATTATTTTTGATACTACTTGTGTTAACTGAATTATACGCTAAAAGTGCAAAAAGTCATTAAAAAATGCAATCAACAGATTTTTCCCAAATTTGTACCAATCATTGATCTTTACATACTTTTACATATATATTGTTTAAGTTAACATTAATCATCAATCTTCTATTGCTTTGTTAACAATAGGCAAAAACAGGGAAAATGGTCAAAAAGACTCTTTCTGGGGCCATAATTCCAAGGGGTGTCATCAGATTTTTCTGAAATTGGCACCAACAATAGACATTGAAATACTGAACATTTTATCAATTTACATAAATCATTTTTGTTTTCTAAACAACTGGCAAAAAACTAATAAAAATGTCAAATATGACACTTTCAAGGGCCATAATTCCAAGAAGGCTTAATAGAGTTTTCTGAAATTTGGACCAAATCTGGTATTGAAATACTGAACATTTTAACATTTCCATTAATAATCAATCTGCGTTTGTTTCTAAATAAAAGGCAAAAACTGATAAAAGCGTCAATTTTGACACTTTCAAGGGCCATAACTCCAAGAAGGGTCAACAGATTTTTCTAAAATTTGCATCAATATTAGATATTGAAATACAATCATTTTATCAATTTGACATTAATCATCAATCTGCTTTCATTTTCTAAAAAAATAGGCAAAACTGATAACAAGAGGCTCCCAAGGACCTGAATCGCTCACCTGGTTAAATTTTGTCTTTCAAGGACAATAAAAATAAAAAGAAGTTGTCCAACAATTTTAACTCGAGAAGACTTTGGTAGGACTCATCATAAGGATAATTTCAGCAATCGAAAGTTTCTTTCTGTCTATTTTGGTTTTCAAGATATTGGCTGAAAATTGTAAAAAAAAAAAAAAAGAAGTCATTTTTCATCTTTCAAAGGCAATAACTCTGACAACTTTGATCCCTAGAGACTTTTGTAGGCCTTATAATAAGGATCATTTCAGCACTGAAAAAAATTTGGCTAAAACAAACTGTTTTGGAGATACATGTATAATATCACATTTTGCATGATCCTTAGCTGGAGTGCTACTTAAATGATCAGTTTGTGCATTATACCTAAAGGAACAATTAGGACAACTTAAATTAAATTTTGTTACATGGTTCAAGAGAAGAAGATTCAAAGCTGTACATGTGAAAAACAACAAAAAAATCTGTTTCAGGGTCCATAACCCCTAAATCAGGTGATAAATTATTCTGTAAATTGCAACATAGGTCTGCCTTCTAAAGGTGAACAATATTACCAAGTCAGAATTTTGCTAAATTCAACTGTTTTTGAGTTATTTGCAAAGAACTCTATTTTGACCCCTATGTCCAATTTTTAGTATCACCTGCCATGTTTTTCAACATTTCAAAAATTTTTAACAATCAGTTTGTGCATGATACCCTAAGGAACAATTATGCCAACTTTAATTAAATTTTGTTGCATGGTTTCAGAGAAGAAGATTTTCAAAGTTGTACATGTGAAAAACAAAAAAATCTGTTTCAGGGACCAAAACTCCTAATCAGGAGATATATCATTTTGGAAATTGCGGCATAGGTCCGTCTTGATGGTGAACACTAAAACCACCATGTTGAAATTTTGCTTATTTAAACTGTTTTTGAATTACTTGCAAAAAAATACAGCGGCCATGTTTTTTAACATTTCAAAAATTTAAAATGATCAGTTTATGCAGGGTACCCTTAGGAACGACCATCCCAAGTTTCATTCTAATTGGTTGAGCAGTTTCAGAGGAGAAGATATTTGAAGATAACGAAAACAGAGGATGATGACAGACGATGACGGACACAAAGTTATGACAATAGTCAATATGACCTTTAGCTTAGGTGAGCTAAAAATGACACTTTCAAGGGCCATAACTCAAAGAAAGGTCAACAAGATTTTTCTGATATTTTCACCAATAATAGATATTGAAATACTGAACATCAATAAACATTAATCATCAATCTGCTTTCGTCTTTAAAAATAGCCAAAAACTGCCAAAAAAGTAAAATTAGCAAAACAAATGGCAATAATTCCAAAATTAGTAAATTGATTATCTTGAAAATTTCAGAGAATATAAATGTAGATCTCACTGAGCACTGAGGATAAGATGACTCAGATTTCTTCTATCTGTTATGGTTTTTGAGATATAAACAAAAATATATTATAAGTTACAAAGCTTTCAGTATAAGCAAGTTAACTTTCAGTTAAATGATGTTTGGCTTATTTCATTTAATTGTCAAGTATTTATGCTGCCAAATAAATAATGTCAATTTACTGTTATTGAATTTGCAAATAAACAAAGAATATGAAGATTACATGTTCATAATAGGTACTTTGATAATAACTTCATTAGTTTAATCCAATCATATGCATATACACCCATTAAATTTATTTTTAAAATATCACATTTCATTTTTGAACTCGATTTTTGTTTTTTTGTTTTTTCTTTATTGGTCCCTGAATAGTATGTGTACTCGTACACGAAAAATAAAATTACATACATGTATATGTTAATAGTATTTTTTTTTTAATTTTGAAAAGTATTGAAAGACTTAAAATTTATAGCTTAAGAAGAAGAAAAAACTAATAAAAATTGATTTTCTAATTATTTTGTCTTGATCATTGTAACAACACCTCACTTTGTTTTTACAACAAAAAAATATATAAATTCCTATTTCGCCTTAGTATTTTTTTTTTACCTTTTATCACCTGTAATTCACAGCTAAGGCAAAATGAGAACACACCATTGTGAATGGTCATTAGCTTGGTATAATCATTGCTTTTTGCCACTTAAACCAATTTTGGGCTTACCACTGTCAAAATTTTTTGTAGTTTCAAAGATTTCAGATATGAAAAGAGGCCAGATTTTCTTTCACCTTTTTGGAAAGTTTTTGTCATGGACCAAAAAGTTTGAGAGCTAGAAAATCACTGCCTACCCAATAACTTGCAAATCAGACATTTTATGCAAAACAAAACAAAGCAATTTTGTTAATGCATTAGAAAACCAGACAACTTTTTTTGGCCTAACCATAATATTTTCATATGAGCCTAATGTACATATTTACACAAAATCTTTCAGCAGTGTATGAGATCCACTGGCCATGGCTTTAAATTCTACTCCATCAAGTTCAAAATCATCAGGCTGACACCATTCTACCATATTTCCTGAATAAAATAATGTTTAAAAAAAACGTCTTGCACAAATTCAATGTATTATATTGTGATTATAGAAAAAATTGCAGTAATCATATTTTATTGCAGATATACAATCTACTGTATATATTTAATGCATGTATGTACATCATTACATTATTGTATACATTTTTTAAGGTTCAGCACCTTTGTACCATTTCAATGAAAGGCCAAAGTAGAAAATACCAGTTGCCCATTTGCACCATAATAATTCCTACACATTCAGTTCCAACTTATTGAAACTGAATGCATAAGAATTATTATGGTACAAAAGATTTGTATTTTTTATAAATACTGGGCACAGAGGTACCTGTACATTAGGTACATGTATATATGTAGTTTGTAAATTTTGTCACTTGATTGATGATTGGAAGAATAAATTATTGTTTGCCAAACAGCTTCAATTCTGCAAATGGACATAAATTGCTATAATTTGCTCCTAAACACAAGTAAGAGTTCAGTTTTAAGCTAAAAATCCTCTTAATAGAACCTCTGAAGCCCAAGTCTAAGTACATGTACAAATACAATGTATATCCTGAAAATCTATGAAGTCTTAATTTTGTGCTCATTTTATTCTACAAAAATGCATGTATCATCATGACATGTATATAGTGGTTTTACCAGTTTTGGATGCAACCTACATGTATTTCCAGTGCAATCACAAATTCTGATTTTTTTTTTTTTGTAACAGGGAACACGGACCTGCATGTGTGGATCAAACATCATCGAGGCTAGGTCAAGGGGTATTTACTAACATATTCTGATTAGCTCAACATTCCATCTATGGTATAATACTCCTTTTATAATTTCGCCATTGTGATTTACTAAACACCCTTAAAATCCTTGTAAGCATTCAAAATTAAATCAATATTTTAAAATTGATCTTCAACCAACAAAAAAATAGAAAAAACAAAAAAAAAAATAAACAGAAGTGTTTAACAGTCTGCTATGTAGGATGCATTCCCTATGGAAGTCAGATGACAATTAAATGTTCACATGACCAAGGATTTTACCTTTGCACTAGAACCAGGTTAAACAAAAACAATTATGGCAGTCTATGACCACTTTCTATGACCATTGCCATTCATCCATTTCATAACATGCGTACATGTAGGTTAGCATTTACAATCATAATTATTTTTTTTAAATCTAATAGAAAACTATCCTGGCTACATGTATAGAAACAAAACATATCCATCAATTGTTGGTTTGAATTTTTATTGGAGGTTTAATATTTTGACCACAGGAGTGTGGTTAACCCACTAAACATGAACATGCATTTCCCCTTTTCCTGATCCAAGTTTTTCTTGCAAGAAATTGACAGACTAGTTTAACTGCAAAATCGCTAAAAACAAGAATTTGAGTACCTGATCGCGTGTCAAAGGTCACGACAAAGACGCATACAATGAAGTCAAAATCGCCCACCAAAGATGAGGAGGATGGGCTAGCATTGATGGTCCCATTTATAACCCCTTTCAACTCCGGAGGGATGTGAGAAATTCTCTTTCTGGGATTGGGGAATTGGTAGTCATCAACGTCAGTATCCGCTAAAAGCGGTGACTTTTCTTCCTGGGCCATCATGTGGCCAGCGTGTCAATATTTACACATCTGTTTTGACATTTTCATAAATAATTTGAAAACTTCCGGCGAGAAGGGCATTCTAAAATTAGATCTTTTCCGGAGAAGTACTACTATTTCCGAAAATATCTGGTATAGAAAGTGCCTCGACCAATTCAACTAAAAGTACCCAATCACACGTTCAGTCTGCAGACCATCTATTCCAGTACAAAAATTCTGACTATTTCAAAATTATCAAACCATGTTCCATCACTTTAAATGATATATTTGACTATTTGACTACAACGATGACGAACCACATTGTACCATACCAAAATGTGGTATTAAAAATTGCAAAACATGCAACATCTTACTTCTCCAGTTCCCTTACGTACAAAACCTTCCATACAAGAAGTCACGATGACTTAAGTTGCAAATCAACAAACTTAATATATGGATTAGAATGTAACTTATGTGGTTTAGTATATGTCGGAGAAACGCAAGAACGATTCAACAAAATAATGTGCAGTCGTCGTTCGGGAATTAACACTACCAAATTCCCGACAGTTTATCAACACTTTAATCAACAAGATCATTAAATCCTTTCTATGAAAGTTCGTATTTTAGAAAAAAAAATAACCATCCTACGAACAGTCCCGTTCTAAGTACTTCATCACATTAGAACCAAACTTTATTCTATACCTCTCACTTTACTACACTCCCTTTACAAAACAGGTCTTGACACTCCTGTTTCTGACCCAACATCATCATTATACAGACTTGTTGCCATCATTTTGGATATTGGTTTCCACAAACTCTTTAAACCAGTTAGTGTGAAAAGTCAAGATGAAGAAAAACAATCATTTCTTCCACTACCGTTTGTCAACAAAGGTATAGATGCAATTAATTTGGCTAACATCCTCCATCACAAAAACGTTACCCACAAAACTCCCCCATATTTCAAAGACAAATCTATACCAATTATTTCATATTCCAATACTTCATCCATTGCATCCAAAATTTTCAATTGTAAAAGGCTATTGCAGAACCTCGAGATTGAGAACTTCAAGGCTAAACCACCTGATTGTTCTTGCAAAAACTCTCCATTCAAATATGGTCCTACTGGTCACGTCGTTACATGAGATTTAACCATCATCGAAAACAAATCTCTGCGTAATATCCTTTCTTAAGGTCCCAAAGACCGTGAACCACGCTCCATAAATTAGAATGATAATTTTAAAGTTCTTATGGATGCCGTCGAGGACTATGCAAGAAAATGGATAAAACGAGAACAAGAAGACATTGATTCTCTGTCAGAGTGGTTAAAGGCCGTGATGTCTTTAATTTTGAAACGAATGAAAGTTTTAAGTAGGTTAATGAGTGCCAAGGCTACATCGGTTTTCAAAGACCCCGATGTAGCAAAAACATTGTCTACTATACATGACAAATATGTTCTCGTTCCAGCGGACAAAGCCCAAAATAACATTGTTTTTGTCTGCTAAACGTTTTACATCCAATGTTTATAATCAGAGGTAGACGTAGAAAATAATAGCGGTGATAAGACCTACACTTCTACCACACACTCCAAAGAAGAGATTGTGGAAAACCATAAATCTGTCCTATCTTCTTTTGGTCTCTCTACCAAGGACGATGATTGTGATTTATCGTCTATGTACTGGATTCCTAAACTCCACAAGAATCCATACAAACAACGTTTCATAGCTGGATCTGCAAAATGTAACACCAAACCTCTTTCAAAACTTTTAACTTCTATATTCACAACTGTCAAAGACGGTCTACAGTCCTACCACAATACTTGTTACTCCCGTAGTAGTATTAATTCAATGTGGATCCTGAAAAATTCGAAACATCTTTTGAAAACAATCAGTTCAAGGCTTTTATCTGAATATAATAGCATCAAAACCTATGATTATTCAACACTGTATACTTCTATTCCCCATACAGTTAAAATCCCGACTTAAAACATTATACATCGCGTTGTTTTTCCCAAAAAAGATGGTACACCTAGATACAAATATATAGTTCTTGGTAGAGATTCCTCATACTTTGTAAGAAATAATTCCAAATCATCTTCCAAATATACAGAGGAAGATGTTTACAAAATGCTGGAATTTTTAATCGACAACATATTTGTCCAGTGTGGTGGACGTGTTTTTGAACAGGCGGTCGGAATTCCAATGGGAACAAATTGTGCTCCTTTACTTCCTTACCTTTTGCTTCACTCTTATGAGGCTGACTTTATACCTGATCTATTCCGAAAGAAAGAATATCGTTTAGCTAGATCCTTTTTCTCAGTTTCCGCTATATAGATGACCTATTATCTACCCAAAAGAACTTCAGATGAAAGATACTACAGACACTGTGAAGTCAGCCTCATATATTGACCTACACTTAGAAATCGATGGTAAAGGAAAGCTATTGACCTAACTTTACGACAAACGTGATGACTTTTCATTCAGAATTGTCAACTTTCCTTTCATCTGTGGCAACATCCCTTCGGCTCCTGCGTATGGAGTGTTCATATCACAACTCATACGTTATGCCAGAGCTTGCCGAAACTACGCAGACTTTTTGTATCGCGCTAGAACTGTAACAAATAGGCTTCTGGAACAGGATTATGTTGCTACAAGATTGAAGTCATCACTACAGAAGTTTTATGGTTGTCATCATGAACTCGTGGATCGTTATGGTGTATCCATCTGCACCATGAAAACTGATTAATTCAACGGGTCATAGTTTTCCTTTCCTCGTTTGTCTATCCCAGGCTTGACTTTTTATGAGCAACTCGGCGGCTGTTTCTAGAAAAGCAGAGGACGCTTACCCTACCGGTGCACCTGGTCCATGCTTCCAGTTTTTAGTGGAGTCCGAGTTGCTCATTTGCTTTTGTTACTTTGTATGTATGATTTTAGTTACTTTATGTTCTTTGTTGTGTATGTCTGTTTTCCATGTCCGGTCTTTGTCCCTGGATTACATTCTTTTGATTACCGCTATAACCTTGGTTCCCTTGATTACTCTTTAAACAATCTTAATTTCGTGGATTTGATACATCGCATCTACCCCAAAGAACTTGAGATAAAGGATACTACAGACACTGTGAAGTCAGCCTCATATCTTGACCTATGAAACTATGGACCAAACTTTACGACAAACTTGATGACTTTTCATTCAAAATTGTCAACTTCCCTTTCATCTGTGGCCACATCCCTTCAGCACCTGCGTATGGAGTGTTCATATCACAACTCATGCATTATGCCAGAGCTTGCCGAAACTATGCAGACTTTTTGTATCGCGCTAGAACTCTAACAAATAGGCTTCTGGAACAGGGTTATGTTGCTACAAGAATAAAGTAATCACTACAGAAGTTTAATGGTCGTCATCATGAACTCGTGGATCGTTATGGTGTATCCATCTGCACCATGAAAACTGATTTATTCAACGGGTCATAGTTTTCCTTTCCTCGTTTGTGTACCCCGGACTTGACTTTTTATTAGCAACTCGGCGGGTGTTTCTGGAAAAAAAAAACAGAGGACGCTTACCCTACCGGTGCACCTGGTCCATGCTCCCAGTTTTTAGTGGAGTCCGAGTTGCCCATTTGCTTTTGTTATTTTGTATGTATGATTTTAGTTACTTCATGTTCTTTGATGTGCATGTCGGTTTTCCATGTCTGATCTTTGTCCCTGGATTATATTCTTTTGATTACCGCTATAACCTTGGTTCTCTTGATTACTCTTATCGATTGGTCATAATTTCTGCTAATAATTCAGAAACAATTTTCGCATATTTTCTAAGGAGCACATGCGATTTTTATGTGGTCTATGCTACAATAAACATTTTTGTTTATTTCAAAGTGGTTTTATTTCTAGTCTGACCGATTTAAACAAAATTCTGTTCAACGTACTGGCAAAATACGAAAAGAGATTACAAAATAAAAGATTTTTTTAAAGTCGGTCAGTAGAATTATCGGTGACCGGTACATGCATGTGCAGAAGCTAAATAATTTGTTTGGAGTCGATTACCAACTTTTCAAAATTTATCGCCACATAGGACCGGTACAAAAAAAGAGCCGAAATTAAAGTTGCAACCCTATGGCTATCTGACTTGAAAAAAAAAATGATGCCCTATGTCAACTTGGTAAGAAAAAAGTTAGTGTCCTATCATGGTTTTCTTATAAAGTGCAATTAAATATAAGCATACCATTTTGATAGTGACAATGAACATTTGTGATCAAAAGTATCAGATATAAATAAAAATAGTATAATTAGACAAATGGAAGTATCACTTTGGGACAAAGATGTCTTTCCCGGAATATTCGCGGCACAAACACGGTATGAAACTTTAAGTTGAATTATCTGCCCTTGGAATCAGGCGAGAGATGAATTATCTTCCAATATGCAAATCTACACATTATATTTTTATTTTGATAGATGCAATTCGTTTTTGTTTTATTAATTTTATTTTGTTATTATTTACATGAGTATTATATGAATGGAGTAAACTAGTATAAAATACAGCTCAAAATGGAAATGATTAAACATCAAAATAATTCTCATTTTCTTGCAATGTATATCTTATTTATTTGCTTAATATGGAAGTCTATTTCTGTCATCGTGATAAATAAAAGTCGCGAAAAATTATCTCGAAAAGTCGTGATCATTTGGGTATTTTGTCGACATAAATGACAATTTTATCTCAAAAAGTCACGATAATTTTTCGCAATAGTTAAGATAATTATGTCGTTCCATATGTAGCAACATAACCCTGTTCCAGAGTCCTAATTGAAAGACGTCTAGCGCGATACAAAAATTCTGCGTAGTTACGACAAGCTCTGGCATAACTCCATACGCAGGTGCTGAAGGGATGTTGCCATAGATGAAGGGAAAGTTGACAATTCTGAATGAAAAGTCATCACGCTTGTCTTAATGTTTGGTCAATAGTTTTCCTTTACAATCGATCTCATCATCGATGTAGGTCAGGATATGAGGTTGACTTCAGTGTAATTTAAGTATAGCTATTTCTTATCTTCTAAACCCAAATATTACCAATGTTGGGTTCAAAGTGATGTCTTTTGGACTTAAGCAGGTGATTCTTCAAAATGTTAAAATCCATATTGTATAAAGGCTACAATAGGCACTATAGTAAAGTATTAAATCATTTGTGACAAGAAAAGAATAAACAAGTTCAGACGAATAACAATATAAACTGACATACTACTCCACATTCATAAACACAAACCATGTAGAAAAGATTATTCTAGAAAGATTTTTGTAGGAGTGTTTTACAGATGATATTACCGTCGAGTACAACCGAATCCCGAGACCTAAATTGATGAAACATAATTATATTTGTCCATTCACCGTGGGTAGGTATAGGGAAATACTTTTAGAATTCAAAATCCAAAATTTGGATTAATAACAATCAATTTCAGTATTTAAAAAGTGTTGAAAGATGATATTAAAAATTATTTGGGTACCTTGGGCCATTTTTATCTGGGTAGGTAGGAAAACATCTAGACCCGATCTACAGTAATACTTATACTTATTATTGGACAGGATATAGAGGGAAGTCTTATAATTACATTATTAGCACACTTGTTATGACAAAAAAGTCAGATCTTGAAATAAACTTGCTCACCGTTTAGCGTTTATTTTGTTGTTGTTATTTCGTGTTTTGGGGGTTTTATTTGTTTGTTTGTTTTTGGTTAGCTACAAAAATGTAGCTCGTGTGACAAATTCTGTTTGACCGGAGTTCAACAACATATGGGACTCTCAATGGAGAAACATTTTTCCCCTTGCAAGATTTTCAATCCATACAAATATTCATTGTACTGAAAAGGAACAAGACTAAAGCACTTTTTTCACTTACAACCAACAATAAAGAATGTCATGTGTGTTTAATCATTTTCACATTCTTATAGGCCCCGTGCAGGTCCGGGTGTCAAAAGAATAGGCCTGCAGCAGCGCTAAGCTTGTCGTAAAAGGCGACTAAATAGTGCTCAGAAACCTAGCCGGGGGCTAGGCGCTCTGCCCACAGAGCAACTGGGATGTGTGCCCCAGGTGGTGGAATGGGGTACCCCTGGCATGTTACATGCTGGGGTTGTCAGGCTATAATACGGAAAACCTGACCGCAAACCATAGTGGTGCACCGTGTTGGGAAAGATGCCACGTTCCTCGCACGTTAAAGAACCCTGCTGTGGTATTCGATAGGAGTAGGAACCTTTGCGCTCCGCCACAGGAGGCTAAATTGCCCGACCTTACCCATCCCCCTTTTTCCAGTGGCAATCAAAATTTGTCGACCTTATTATCCTTGTGACCCATCCTTTCTTTTTTTCATTTCATGTTCATTTTGTCATCCAATTCATGTTCATTGTCTGAATATAGCTGAAATATTGCTGCTCGGACGTTAAACCCCAACAAACGAACATTCTTATAGATTATTCTCAAGTTCAAGGTCAACAGCTTAGTAATATAAGTATAAAATTGTTATCAATATAAGCTTTGAAAGTGGGTATTTCAAAACCGTACAGTCAATTATTTTACTTGCTTCAAGTCTTATACACAGAACCAGTTTTCTATGCGCATTGTTTTGCTCTTACCATGACTAATGTGTAACAAAAATGTAATTACTTAAAGGAAATAAAATCATTTTACTAATCCATCTCATAAGGTACCCTCAAGACTCGATATTCGAAATCGACTCTCTAAAAACACTGCTACTGTAAATACTTTCAAAAACAAAAATCGTGAGTACCCTTCTATCAATGAATGTCATGCCAACAAATGATTAAATTGTCCACGTCTTTCCTTGAATAAAACAGGTACGTCCAATGTTAATGGTCATACTATTTCTTTGAAATTTGATTCTGATATCACCTGAAAGATTAACCATATGATCTACTTACTTCGGTGCATTACATTTGCGAAATTTTTTATTACGTTTGCGAACTTTTTTTGTTACACTTGCGAACTTTTTTTTTATTACACTTTATGTATAGCACTATTTAATTTATTAAAATATACACTTTTAAAAATGAAAAAAAAAAAAAAAAAAAACACACACACACACACACAAGGAATGACAGCCAAGATTTAAAAATAGTTAAAAAAATAGCCACAGTTACATCAGTGTATCACAGTCCGATGGCGCGGCAAACTTAAAACTAAGGGTTTTTCACGAAAGAAACTCTGTCTATAACACCAAACGTGAACTGTTCAAACTTTTTCAGGAGAAAGTCTAGTTTTTCCTTTTCTGCTTTTCTCGGAACTGAAATGTATAGCCGTCGAGATGTAAACATTGGTTCCCCCTTATTTGTCTCAATTATTGTAAAATCCATTGTTCAGCAAGATCGTACGTAGTTGTGCCAAAGTGACCAGTTGATTAGAATTACAAGTTAATATGGGAGACGAAAGCAAAGAAATATGCATATAACCAATGACATGTGAAAGACTGAATAGTGAGCGAAATTCAAAACAGATCATACCATATATCTGAACTGTTATATAAATATTTGTATGAAGTCTATACAAAATTTAATAGTATATATCATTTTGTTCGCAAATGTTAATTTTACAAATGGTTCGCAAATTTAAGTCCTTAATAACAAAAAGTTCGCAAATGAAATGCTCCAACTTTCTTACATGAACCAAACCGGTTGATTGATTGATTATTGGGGTTTAACGCCCGAGCAGCAGTATTTCAGCTATATTCAGGCGATGAACATGAAAGGGATGATAAAATGAAAATGAAATGATGATGATGATGATGATGATGAGAAAAAGGGATGGGATACAAGGATAATAGGGTCGACAAATTTTGATTGCCACAAGATAAAAGGGGAGGGATGGTAGGGTCGGGCATTTTAGCCTCCTGTGCCGGAGCGTAAGGTTCATACTCCTATCGAATACCACAACAGGGTTCTTTAACGTGCGAGGAACGTGGCATTTTTCCGAACACGGTGCATCACTATGGTTTGCGGTCAGGTTTTCCGTATTATAGCCTGACAACCCCAGCATGTAACACGCCAGGGGTACCCCATTCCACCATCTGGGGCACACATCCCAGTTGCTCTGTGGACAGAGCGCCTAGTCCCCAGCTAGGTTTTTACAACAAGCTTAGCGCTGCTGCAGGCCTATTCTTTTGACACCAGGACCTGCACGGGGTTGAAACCAAACCGGGATGTGGCATTCAGTATGTTAGTGAAATCGGTCGATAACTTTTTAAATGTACACAGGAACATATGTATCGTTTCAATAGACCAAAAAAGTTATAATCAATGCTTGTAAATTGAAAACGTTATCATAGCATTTCTGTAACCATACATTTTTATGTTTTAAAAACATTTATAAACTGTTTTGATAAAATGTTATTATTATTGGTTTCAGAACTGTTATAATAACGTTTGATTACACGTAAAAACACAACCTTCAAAGTAGTCATTAAACCGTCAGGAGAAACTCATTCTAAATTCCGCCATTCCCATAGTTCGGTTGAATTAGAATGGATACGGAAGTTACATAACCCTGTTCCAGACGTCTATTTCTTAGAGTTCTAGCGCAATACAAAAAGTCTGCGTAGTTTTGCCAAGCCCTGGCAAAACGTATGAGTTGTGATATGAACATGTTGCCACAGATGAAAGGAAAATTGACAATTCTGAATGAAAAGTCATCACGTTTGTCGTAAAGTTAGGTCCATAGTTTTCCTTTACTATCGATTTCTAAGTGTAGATCAAGATATGAGGCTGACTTCACAGTGTCTGTAGTATCCTTTATCTCAAGTTCTTTGGGGTAGATGCGATGTATCAAATCCACGAAATTAGGATTGTTTAAAGATAATAGGTCATCTATAGAGCGGAAACTGAGATTAAAGGATCTAGCTAAACGATTTTCTTTCTTTCGGATCAGGTCAGCTATAAAGTCAGCCTTATAAGAGTGAAGGAATAGGTCAACGAGTTAAGGAGCACAATTTGTTCCCATTGGAATTCCGACTGCTTGTTCAAAAACATGTCCACCACACTGGACAAATATGTTGTCGATTAAAAATTCCAGCATTTGTAAACATCTTCCACTGTATATTTGGAAGATGATTTGGAATTATTTCTTACAAAGTATGAGGAATCTCTACCAAGAACTATATATTTGTATCTAGGTGTACCATCTTTCTTGGAAAAAACAACGATGGAAAATGTTGTTAAGTCGGGATATATGAGTATGGGGAATAGAAGTATACAGTGTTGAAAAATTATAGGTTTTAATGCTATTATATTCCGACAATAGTCTTTCGAATTTTTCAGGATCCACATTGAATTAATATCACTACGGGAGTAACAAGTGTTGTGGTAGGACTGCAGACCCTATTTGACAGTTGTGAGTATAGAAGTATAGAAATTTTGAAAGAGGTTTGGTGGTACATCTTGCAGACCCAGCTATGAAACATTGTTTGTATGGATTCTTGTGGAGTTTAGGAATCCAGTATATAGACGGTGAATCACAATCATCGTCCTTGGTAGAGAGACCAAAAGAGGATAGGACAGATTTATGGTTTTCCACAATCTCTTCTTTGGAGAGTGTGGTAGCAGTATAGGTCTTATCACTGCTATTATTTTCTACGTCAACCATTACCTCTGATAATAAACTTTGGATATAAAACGTTTAGCAGACAAAAACATGTTATTTTGGGCTTTGTCCGCTGGTACGACAACTTATTTGTCATGTATAGTAGACAATGTTTTTGCTACATCGGGGTCTTTGAAAACTGATGTAGCCTTGGTACTCATTGACCTACTTAAAACTTTTATTCGTTTCAAAATTAAAGACCTCACGGAAAATTGAAAATTTTGGATGCAATGGGTGAAGTATAGGAATATGAAATAATTGGTATGGATTTGTCTTTGAAATATTGGGGGAATTTTGTTGGTAATGTTTTTGTGATGGAGGTTGTTAGCCAAATTAATTGCATCTATACCTTTGCTGACAAGAGTCGTAACATCATCCATGCAGGACTCACTCCATTCGTATTGTATAAAAGGGATAAAACGTGTGAAAGTAGACAAGAAAGCATGAGATTTTCTTTTCGATACGGATATGAAAATAGTTGACATCCGAATAAAACATCTTGAGGAACACTTAACTCCTAATAAACAACATCAAAACCATATTTCCCGAATAATACACAGTTGAAAAAAAAATTCAGCAAGGAGTTTATTTTTGTTACTGCTGATAATACTGCAAATAATATTGTTGTTATTTGCCAAATATAAAAAAGAATAATTCAGTAACATTCCAACGGCCTAAATTTTCAGAAAGTGAAATTGCGGACACCACAAAGTCGTCGCTATCTCTCAAAAAGCTGAACCTGGTATCATGGAAGTTCCTACTATGTTTTTCTCAAACTTCACAAATCACTTTACAAATATACTAATAGATTCATTGCTATACAACTAAGACTTGCTATTTTACTTCCCAGTGCGCTCAATACAATAAAATATCTGTTTATAATTGTTTGTGTTAAAGCTTATGAAAAAAGTGGAATTAACTGTGTTTGGAGTGTTAAAAACTCGCTTGAACAATTACATGCCTGTGTGGG
The DNA here is from genome assembly GCA_037379345.1 of Perna viridis. Classification (NCBI taxonomy): domain Eukaryota; kingdom Metazoa; phylum Mollusca; class Bivalvia; order Mytilida; family Mytilidae; genus Perna; species Perna viridis. The sequence continues at coordinate 39,424,287 of CM074515.1, read as the reverse complement.
ATCTTTCGAATCTGTTCAACTTTAAACATTACACTTCCCACATAATCGCATAAATCAAAAATTCACATATCTTATCAAATGATCATTATTCGAGATGTAAACATATTTTTTTCGAATTCTTTCAGATAATTTTTAGTAACGAAAAACATAAAAAAGCTTAATTGGACTTTTGATATGCTTACAGCATTCGAATTCTTGAGGCCTTTATCGTCAAGTTATTGGAATTACGCCCCCTTGTAACCATTATAATCATGGTGTGTAGATATCACAATTGGTTCGATATCCACGTATTTGTAACAATGTTTCGGATTTTAACGAAAGGAATCTTTACATAATTACATAAATACGTCATTACTACATCAAGATTTTCGATGTTTTAAACTCGTAAAAATCGGAAAAACGATATACAAAGAACTCATTCTCAAATACAGATGTACTTCTAAAGGATTAATACGTGCGAGTATCTCTCACCCTTTATTTTACGGTAATATTCTACAAAAAGCACGGAAATATCGATACGCATCCAGTAAGTTAATTAAACCGTTGAATAGGCTCATTCGTTAAGGATATAGTTATGTTATTGTTGTCAAATCGTTAAGCATAGCTTTTTTTTTGGTATTACCATTGATTCGTTCATAGGGTCTTCACAAAGAAATTAAAACTCTATATTTAAAAGCAGTTTTTGGCATGACATGGGTTGAGTCCTTATTGTGTGACTTATGATGTACCGCTTGATAACCCCGCTTTGGAAGAATTGGGATTGATTTTACATAAGATGGGGACATAATTTTTGTACGTTAAAATCGGTCCGGAGCTGGCATGCCAGTTAACTGCTAGTAGTCCTTTATTTTTACATTTGTGTAATATATACACAGTTTTCTTTAGTTCCTTTGTGCACATAACAAGGGACAATTTTGAACTGAGTTTTAGGTGTGTTTAATTGTGCAATATTTTACAGTGGCCAGTTTTTAAAGGGGAAGGGTTGTGATCACGCCAAAGTATACTTTAACCCCACCGCATTTTTGGCGCCTGTTCAAAGTCAGGAATTTCAAGCCTCTGTTTCGTTTTTACCTTTAGTTCATTTGTTATGTTACTCTAGTATATAGGGGTAACTCTTTCGCTGTATCTGTGTATAATGATGTTTTGGGGCCAATTGCAGCCTGCCCTGTGGTATGAGGTCCTCGTTTTTCATCGGGATGACATTTTCATCCTCGTGGGATTGTTGCCTCTTTGACACCATACCTATTCTTATGGCAAGCCAAAATGGACAAAAATCAATATTTTGTAATATTAGAAATATTTTTTAATTACAAAAACACTCTTTTATTATTAGAAATTTTTGTTTTAATATTAAAAATTCATTTTGTAAGATAAAAAAAATATAATTTTCTAATTCCTGATTTAGAAATATTATAAAATACCACACATTTTGTAATATTAAAAAAAATACAAGTTATTTTTGCTCAAGATGAAACATGTTTGTCTCCAAAAAAATCCTAAGTCCCTCCCCCCCTCGAGAGAATCAAATGGTTGCTGTTACCATATATGGAAATGCATTTTGATACATTGAAATATATATACGGGCTTTTTTGTGATATCAAACAGAACATATTAAAAACGTCGATATAGAAAATCTAATTCTTCAGTCTTTTTTTTCTAGCACATGCAATCATGCAGTAAATATTGCCATTACCCTAGACCCTGGCAATCTTTTATTTGTCAAAATGCCGTGACAGTTTTTTTTTACAGATCACTCCACTAGTTATGTTAATGTAGCACTAACTTTGTGGTTCCAGTTAAAATTGCAGAGGCGGATCCAGTGGGAGAGTGTGATAAAAAATGGCTCGCCTTGAGCATATCAACACTCTACAGTGTCACTTACATCGAGGTTATCCTTGAAAAGTGGACTTCTCCCACTTTTAATGCCCATCTTGAATGCCCACCTTTACCGGAAGTTGTTATTTTTAATTGCTCACCGTTTAAGAGTGGTGAACAATAATTGACTCACCACTTCTCATCATCACTGACCTCGTCCAACTATTTATATACCTGTAAGCTCCCAGTCACCGTGTTGATGAGTTTCCCTATAGGCAGTGATCATGCAAATTAGAACGATAAAGAACGATGCGTCACTTTACACTGAATCACTGGCTGGCAGGTGTTTAAAATGATAGTCAATTACAAATCATATAGAGCTAACATAATTAGAGCGACTTGTTTTGCTGAAAAAAAAGTAATAAAGCTGAAGTAGTAATTCGGATGGGATGAAACTTTTAGGGTAATGTCACTGCACTGCATGAAGTTATCGTCTTTTTGAGAGAGCTTAAATTCTCATCAAATGACGCTACTGAACAGTTTTGTCTTATCTCTTGCGAAACTTTGATGCAACATACTTTTCCCATGTAAAACCGATTAAAGGCTATTCACATTAGAACGAATTGTGATAGCCAGATGATAGGCAAGCGCCTCTGCTGATGGTATTTTACGAGGAAGATAGCATTCCTTGATTAGGTCATCTGTCTCATGAAATGATTTCTGACACTTTTTGTCTAAAATACAAGTGCCTTTTTCCGTTCGATACTGTTTTATAGACGGTAATGCGCGCGTAATTCCGGCAAGTGATGTCAATTAAGCCACGGTGGCTTGTTACCACTATCAAATATGCAGTCCTTTAAACTAGTATATATATCACGGAAGCTGCAAATGTTTGATTGTGGAAGTAAGCCCATATGAATTAGGCATATTAACGTTTTTTGCGACATAGACCTGGAACCGAAATGATCATCGATATACGATATAAAGATGTACATAGGCACTTATATTTTTTAATGAGCCAAACTTCTTGAATTACGTCTAAAAAGAGACTGGTGCAAATGGCATGGTAGGTACATACTATCAACCGATTTGTGGTTGCTGTTTTTACCAACAAAAAAAAATCGAGGTAAGACGTAAGTCTTTTTTATGAAACTAAGGACTCCTCCACAAAAATCTAATGAGATTTTAAATGATATTGACCTATGCCGCGAATACGTTGGTATAGCTTTATATTCGTGCGTATTTTTTTTTTATTTTAATTTTACAATGCACCACCTTTTATTGGGCTTGTTCCCATTTCGCCTTAGCTGTCAAATTCGGTACATAAAATTATTCCCAGTTCGCCTTAGTAACATTTGAGGTGAACTAAGGCGAAATGGGAACTTGTGTAAACATGTAATTTTAAGTGCAAGTTGTGTTTTTATAGCATTTAAACCTAATATACACATGTATATGTAAATCTTTATATTGTTTGTTGGTATTTTTGGTCAATTAATTTAATTTATTTTGTGAAGTGTTTAAATGGTATTAGTTGGGTTTTTGTCTTAATTTTTTTTTCTTTAAAGATGGCCTTTTCATTTTCTGATTTTAAACACTTTTCTTTTTTATGGATACCCTTAAAGAACAAAATTCAAAATAAATATCAATGACCACTTTGATGGCAACTTGACTCAGAGAAGCACATTCAAATATTTATAAGCATAAAAGAATGAAGAGGCAAATTAAAACGTTCATACTAAACATACAACAAAGAATGAGCAAAATCGTAATAAAAGCAGGATTCCTGCAGAACAAAATTAAAAACAGCAGCAGAATACAGTATCAGGCTGAGTTAAGTTAAGTTATCGCTCAATTATATGATGTTTGGCTTATTCATTTAATTATCAATTATCTATGCTCCCAAATATATAATGTCAATTTATTGAATTCGCAAATAAATAAAGAATATGAGTTACACGTCTACATATGTGTACATGCTTAATAAGTACTTCGATAGTAACTATTCAATTATTTACATATACAGTCATTAGATTTGTTTAAAAATCATATCTCATTTTCTAACATAATTATTTGTTGTTTTATTTAATAGTCCCTGAATTGTATGTGTACTAGAATATGATTCAAATTATATATATTTTAGTAGTATCTTTTTTAAATGAATTTTTATCGAGACAAATCATAACTTGAAAAGTCTTCAAATATTTTAAATTAGTGGTTTAAAGGAAAAAACCTATGAAAATTGATTTCATAATTATTTTGCCTTAATCATTGTAACAACACCACATTAGTTTAGTGTTTTGCTTTTTACAACACAAAAATATAAAAATTCCCATTTCGTCCTAGTACTTTTTTTACCTATTTTTACCTGTAATTCACAGCTAAGGCGAAATGGGAACACACCTTTTATTGTTAGATGTATTTTGGCGAATAGCCTTTTAGAAGACTAGCAGTGAAAATGAACAAACTAATAAAACACTGCCTGATCGACAGAATATCTATCAAATAAAGAATTCCATAGATTAAATGAAAGAAATTGAAGTTTAATTGAATGAACGAATTAAGCGTGTATTTTATAGGAAAAATGGGTTTACATTATCAAGTAATTCGGTAGATGTGCACATAAAGGATACACCATGAAAGCACTGAGCTGGACATTGATATTTGTGTATATAGCTAGCTATCTATCTCCTGTCTCATCCCTAGACATGATCTCAGAGTGACACAATTCCCTGTGGTTTTCTGTGTAATCCATGCGAACCATTGAGCAACCACAAGTAAGAAAAACAATTCCAATATATTTACATGCTGAGAGAAAAACAGATAAGAAGTGAGTCAGGGTGAAAGTCATTTTCTATTATCAACAAATGAAATCATAACTAGATATGACAGGCAATACACGAAGACAGTCTTGACTCATCCATATCTTATCTGAGGGTTTGCACATCATTATTCCTCCATATTGTTGATCTTGCCAAAGATATTGAGAGACTGTGAGAAAATCAGCTTTTCTAGGTAACTTGTAAAATCAGGACTGGAATGGATAATTTGGGTATCCATTATCCATAACATAAAGCTATGACATATATATCTGAAAATCACAATATTCCATTCCTCTTTTGTCTATCCCAGACTTGACATTTTATGATCAACTCGACGGGTGTTTCTAGAAAAGCAGAAGACGCTTACCCTAACGGTGCTTCTGGACTAAGCTCCGAGTTATTGATGGAGTCCGAGTTGCCCTTTGCTTCTTTTTCTTTGTACGTCTTATCATATAACGTTTCATCACCCTGATAAATTTTCCCGCGGAAACTTAACATAGCTCAAACAGTTATGTAAATATTTGCATACATATAGCAACCATTACGAAAATAACATTCAAAATTCAGAAAACAAAATGGAGACAAAAGAACAAGATTTTCACTGATATATTTCAAACATGAAAATAAGAAGCTACATAGACGGCAAGCATATTAAAAAAAGGTAAACTTGTGTATATATAGTCGGGCTGTAGGTTTGATAATGGTAGCAAACCTTTGTGACTGCACCAACGACCGTGATTTAGACTTTGCCAATTACCTCAAGGACGAATAAAATAGCTATTAATTTTGTTACGTTATGGGCGTATGAAAAATAGATTAAGTCCAATTATACATATAAAAAGGTGTGAGAAAAAAGTTATTCTACAAATCATATAGGCTAGTTTACGAGCTTTTATGACAAAGTATGCTGAAATCGTTTATTGACTCGTACCAATGTGCTGTAGCATCAGCCGACTTTAGAAGGGTAAACCGAACCTTTTTTCCCACTGCTAAGGTTGTCGGGGACTGTTATCGGAATTCGTAATTCCGTATTCTTTTCTCAAACATTTTCACGTTACACGTTCATGTATTTTAGCTTGCATGCCTTTTGATATTTATTTTTCGCGTGCGTGGTGAATGGGTTTGGGGGGGGGGGGGGGTAATGGCCAATTACATTCACAACCCGATCGAGCAGTATAATACCTATTGCACCGTCTTACAAAATACGAATAAAATCATAAAAAAATAATTTTGAATATATAAAGGACATGGACTTGCATAATGGAATTCCAGACAGATTTGTGACAACAGGACTATATTTGGTTGTTCAAGAAGAAAGGACACGAATGCCTTTATCAGTGGCTGTTACGGCATATACGTGCATTTTTTAAATAAAAAGATTGGACGAAACACTTTAGAAAAAAAAAAACAAAAACGATCAAAATTTTCATCAAAATTAAACACAAATAAAAATTTCATAGTTAAAAGATTTTTTTTGTGAACTTATTACAAAACGTAAAGTTTATGTAAAAAAAATCTCTTGTATAGTGCTCTAAATTAGGTTTGGAAATAAAGAAGACAGTCATAAAACTACAAACGGCATGTCTGATATTAGGAATGCATACTTTCACGTTAAATACAAGTAAGATTATGGTAGGTGCATCAGACTCCTTTGTTTCATTGTTAACTAGTGTGATGCTTCGTGCTTTCTTTGTGGTGACACTTTCATTACCTAACAATATGTATAATTTCTGTTGACAACACATCATATGGCGGAATTTTTCTAGGGCTGCATACCATATGAACATTATTGAATGCTATGAAAATATCAGACAAACTTGTTTTAATCAAACACATTTTCTCTTGTGAAAATTGCATTTTAAATCATTTGGCATTAAAACATTTCTAAAGATTATGCTATTACTCTCATATAGTACATGCACATTCATGTAGAAAAATTAAACAAAAATTAACAAACAAGCAAACAAACAAAAAAAATAAGATAAAATAAACTAAGCAAACATCTCCCTAAAAAGTCACAAACACACACACAAAAATAAAAAAAAAAACAAAAGACAAAATTAAGAAAGAAAACATAAACAAATAAACAGGAAATTTCATTTTAAAAGCAGTAATAAATTCAGTCTAGTTTTTTTCCGAATCGGCACTCGGTTTACAAAAAATCGGAAGTGAAATCCAATTGAATAATAAACTCGTAGATTGGCAATACATGTAATTATTAAAAAGTTGGTAATTACATATAAAAAAAAAAGATTCTGCACAAAGATTAATATAGGCACGGAAGCCTTATAGGGTCATACACTTTACTTTTTTATATTTGTAATAACAGATTGATATAATATAACAAACTACAAAATTGATTTAAAAAGACAGCAATTTGATATTATACTAGTAACAGATTTAAAATATAACAGATTACCAATAAAATATAACAGATTACTAATTTGATATAACAGATTATTAATTTGATATAACAGATTACTAATTTGATATAACAGATTACTAACCTTACATTACCAGTTTAAAAAAAATTGATATGACAGATAACTAATTTGATAGAACAAATTATTAATTTGATATTTTACAAATTTACAATTATATGAGGGTTACTTTTTTGTTTTTGTTCTTGTTTTTTGGTTCGTTTTTTATGTGGCGTTTCACCATATATGTTCAATTGTATATACAAAAATAACAAAAACGATATTATAATCAAAATACAGATTAGGTTTACTAGGAGATTATAACTCCATTACTCCGATTTTTTATGGTCACATCCAAACCCACCAGACCCGTGCAGGTCTGGGTGTCAAAAGATTAGGCCTGCAGCAGCGCTAAGCTTGCCGTAAAAGGCGACTAAATAGTGATCAGAACCCTAGCCGGGGGCTAGGGCGCTCTGCCCACAGAGCAACTGGGATGTGTGCCCCAGGTGGTGGAATGGGTTACCCCTGGCGTGATACATACTGGGGTTGTCAGGCTATAATAAGGAAAACCCGACCGCAAACCATAGTGGTGCACCGTGTTGGGAAAGATGCCACGTTCCTCGCACATTAACGAACCCTACTGTGGTATTCTCCCGGAGTAGGAATCATAGTAGTACTTATCTGCTTTGTTGATTTTTTTAGTCTCGGTAAAATACCGTATTTTGGAAAAGATCGCCAGTGGTAGCGTGCAATAAAAGAAATGATATGGACGTCCTACATATGTAGATCCTTTGTCAAAACATGAATTGCTAAAACATTTCTGTCGGATGTGACGTGTGCAGTTAGGATGTGATTGTTTGAACTTTCATAAAAATCGTATTAGGATCGGGGTTTATGCATGTTCATGCTAATAGTCATTTTGTTGGACAAATTTATTGTTCGATGGCCTATTAATACATACCATATAGTATTCATATAGATGGACAAAAGTAACTTATAATATCGTCTTGATTGATAAGAATAAATCTTAATTTTAACTTTTTAAACTTTTTATTTTTTTTTTTCATTAAAAAGTATATAGTAAGGAATGTTTCTTATTTTAAAGAGGTTAAATCGTTATACAAGATGATGTGGGGCTGTTGACACTTTAAAATAATTACAAACTTTTCAAAAATTATTTCGACCTCGGATAATTCAATTTGATTTGTAATGAACTCTCTGATTGGTTAGACTATAGTATGGTTATTTCGTTATGTTTTGTCATCGATGGATCGACGTCGTTAAGTATGCAGTCCGATTTTGGAATGATCAAGGGCCAATTCTTAATTTGGGAATGAATCGGGTTAGATATAAAACGTATATTGTTTATATTTTTACCAAGTTTCATGCTGGCTTATACATAAGAAACCCAAAAACTGTATCAATCTCAAATCTCGGACAAAAATTGAAAAAAAACCTAGTATTTTTTGGATGCAACAACAAATGTGATGTGGGTTGCAATCTTTTACGTCATCTACCGACCCGGCTATGCATATTATTTAATATATTTCATTTGGTTCAGTTTGCAAAGTACCGTTATTCTGACCGAGTAATGACATGGAAATCGTTTGTTTGTTTTGTTTGTTGGGGTTTAACGTCCGAGCAGCAATATTTCAGCTATATTCAGACGATGAACATGAAATGGATGATAAAATGAACATGAAATAAAGTTGAAATAAAAAAAAAACGGATGGGACACAAGGATAATGGGGTCGACAAATTTTGAGCGCCACTGGAAATAGGGAGAGTTGGGAGAATACCACAGTAGGGTTTTTTAACGTGCGAGGAACGTGGCATCTTTCCCAACAGGATGCACCACTATGGTTTGCGGTCAGGTTTTCCGTATTATAGCCTGACAACCCCAGCATGTAACACACCAGGGGTACCCCATTCCACCACCTGGGGCACACAACCCAGTTGCTCTGTGGGCAGAGCGCCTTGGCCCCGGCTAAGGTTCTGAGCACTACTTAGTCGCATTTGACGACAAGCTTAGCGCTGCTGCAGGCCTATTCTGTTAACACCCGGACCTGCACGGGGCCATGGAAATCGTGTACGTGTTTGAAAATCGACATGGAAGTCGTGTACATGTTTGAAAATCGATAACCTTTCGCACAGTTAAGCAAAACTGTTGGCTGTAACGATCACCATGGGTTCCTCGAAGATTATGTTACATAAATTATCTCACATATGTCAGACTATCTGTTCATAATTAAACGTATTTTAAAACCCTAATCATCATTTTACAACAAGAAACTTTCTCGCAGTAAACAAATTCCTTCAACATTCACATTACATACAAATTGAAGATATTTAAGCAAGAACATGTGTTTTTCATTTCATTACGTAATAAAGTGAATGAAACGGTAAGACATATTAGGCCGACTAAATAGGCATCGCTCCAGCGTATTTACTACAATATACTATATATCTGGCAGAAATTCAGTAATACACACCGCAATTTACACAATCGAAGAATTCGAAGAGGATATTGCTTTAAGAGCTGTAACAGAGAAAACAACATTTTTACTGAACTTGTTCGAAACTGAAGTATCCATTCCTGTCGTGTAACTGTATTTCCGATTGCATGAGCTACCCCTGATACTCTAAAGGTATTCCAATATATCGGCTCCAATCAAAGAAAATGTCGACCAAATCAATCATCACAGTTTTTGTCTGTTTTTGTTGTTTTTGTTTTTATAATCATTATGATTAAATTTAGCGGTGAAAGTGATATATAAATTACATCATTCGACGACCTCGAGAAAAAAAACGTAGAGGTGGAAATGCGTTTATTTGTTGGAATATGTATTACTTGGCGGGAGGGGTCTATGAAAAATAGTTCACCTTTTCTTCCATCTTGCAAAAATGCAATGTTTTTCATTGATGATATGCAACAATACCTACGGTGTATCAATCAACCTATGACACCACAGCATCGCAAAAATACTTGGTGTAATAAACACGTGGGTATAAATAGTTATACATTCGTTTGTAACTCGGGCAAGGACAGCTCGACTTTTCAGCTGTCTTGGCAGTTGTTTTTGCATGACGGGAATGCAATTGAATGTCATTATTTGCCCCTAATGAGATTCACTTATCTAGTGATTCCCAAATGATCAAGATACTTTCAGATAATGACAATACTTAGAATGGCATGATCATGAGTTGATGTAGCACTGACAGACACGCCCATCTTCGTTTGCAGGAAGTGTAACTTATAGGAGTCTTGTCGGGGATACAACAGTAAAACCGTTTTAAACACTCGCTTTACGCGACCATTCGTAGAGTACACTCCTTGAGACGTATAGGTTTCCCGCTACTCCAGCAATGCTAGATGTTGTCTGGCAAGCTATTTTCTGACTTGGTGCCATCCTAACCTCTAGCATCTAACATGTTGAAAGCCACCACGAATGTTAATTAGCTAAACGTGTTTTAAAATACTTTATGTCTTTTATTTACATAAAAGAAGTTTAACCTACCGGAAATCGAACGATAAAAATCCTAAATATTTGTTAAATACCTAGAAAACATTTGTAATGAAGACATTTGTCAAAATGAACAGTAATTTTGAATTAGGTCACTAATTTCACAAAATACAATATATTTTTTGACAAAACGAACTTCAAGTTGGTAATGGCAAGTCGTTGGTTAATTTGATGTGTTCGTTTCGCAAATTTTAAAATCCGTAATTTTATCAATCGGAATTACACACTCAAAAAGCCAAAAACCAAATATAAAATTCATTTTAACTGCTTTTACAAAGGATTTCCAGGAATGCTGGATTTTCTCATCAGGTAGGTCATTCTTTTTCATTAGTTTGGTCACATGCTCCCGTGTAATGGTAAAGAATCTATATAAAACGTTTTAAATGGAAAATAGTTTACTATAATTCTGCTGATTTCAAGGAACGGCGGAACCAGTGTTATGCAATATGGCGCTCGGAAGTAAGAGGTTGGGGTATGGAGGAACGTACTTCCAACCTCTTACGTTGTAGGAGTAGGTTTCCCGCACGCACGATACCCAAACGCACACAAAACGTACGATAAACGAACGCTTCTACCGTGCGTTTAAGGAGTAAGGGATACAACTCCAAAAAAACCTTTGGAACGTTTGTATTCACCATTACACATCAATGTTATGTAAGCTTCAAAGAAACTTGGATTTGTGTCAAATGAAAGCTTGATAGGCTTTGGTAAAATTGATTATGATATAAACATATCACTGATTTAATGAGTTATGTCCCTTACCCTAGGTCTACCCCCTTAAACGCAAGATAAACGAACGCTCCCAGCGTGCGTTTAAACGCACGGCGAACGACGAAAAATAATAATATTGAGCTATAATGAAGACAGAAAAAATAAAAAAAAATAAAATAAATGAAATTATATAAATCAACAATAGCAAAAAATATCAAAATAACAGATAAATCAAGGAAATAATCAAAGTACAAAAATAAACGAACGCTTCTATCGTGCGTTTAAACGGACGCTCGTATCGTGCGTTTAAACGAACGCTCGTATCGTGCGTTTAAACGAACGCTCCTATCGCGTGTTTTAACGAACGCTTCTATCGTGTGTTTAAACGAACGCTTCTATCGTGCGTTTAAACGAACGCAAAAATCGTGTGTAAACGCACGATAAACGATACACGAACGCTAAAATGGGAAACGTGAACGTCTCAAGGAGTGTAGTAGGAAGTAGTCATAGATATATCTTCTCAGATCTGATGTCTATACTAACTTAATTATACTTATAGTCAATTGCGGTCAAGATTGTTCCGACCTATCCACGCATAACAACCAATATTTCTGTTTGATTTGGTTAATTAAATGTTTTAAATCGTACTTTTGTTATTTTATCATATCATATTTGAGAGTAATATATTATAACCTCTGTGTAGTAAGTTATTTGTATTAAGTATATGATATACCAATATGTTTTAAAAGGATGGCTTACGGAGCTCCGGTTTCATTTCAGTAAGTTGCTGCTGCTTGCAATTCAATTTTGCTAACAACAGTCACTATGGTCGAAGTGTTTAAAATGACATTTACAAGAGTGTATAACCATTTTTCATCAAGTATCAATTATAACAAACAAGATATTGATCTATGTCTTCCGAAGAAGAAAAAACATGCGCGCATTACCATTAGTATTATAAAAAGAAAGAAGATATGATTTCACTACCAACATTTTATTAAAGCATTTTGTCAAACTCAAGATCAATAAGTTTTACTCTTCGTTAAGAAACTTCTCTGTAAATTTGTAAGTTTAATTAGCACCACGTGTTAATGAAGAAATGCATAGTAATATGTGAACTTGTGATGTATGATATTAATTATTAGCAATGACGTTAGTAAAGACAATAAAAAAATTGTCGTATAAAAATATAACCATTAAAAAATCTATATTTGGCAAAAACAGTTTAAAACCTCTGTGGCACGATGCGCAATATCTCTGTATAAAAAAGAATAAATGATAAAAATGCTCGTAAAAAGTATTAAAACACTGCAAACGACACAAAATAAATAAAGTTGATGGGAAATGTACACTTCAAAAGCTATAAATAAATAACAAAGCACTTAAATGCCATTTGTACATTAAAATCAACCTAAACGCCCTAAATTATCCAAGATTCCCATTATCCGTAACATTACAGCTGCGTAATGTGTATTGTTAATTTTGTAATGAAAAAAAAACATCGATTTTTGGGGAGTAAAGTTTGTACACAAAAGTTTCGGACATAGAAGTAGTTATACCAACTATGTGAACTAGCTCGCAACTTAGCTTCCTGTTTTTTGGCATCAATACTTACAGAAAATAATAATTTTTATCTATAATATAACCTAATTAAGCTTTAAATCGCTGAAAATTGAAGAAGTGCAAACACACTAGTAGGATGTCCATTTTCTTTGTCGAAAAGGGAATGTTGAACTCTTCAGGGGGTGTAAATAGTCACAAGGGAAAAGGAATAATCAAAGGAATAGCGGTATGACATATGAGGTAAAGAAACAGGAAAACAATCTCAGATAGCACTTTCTAGTAACAGTCGAAGAAAGAAATATACCGATATATCTTAAGGAAAAATAAAATTATTTAGATATGTTCCTTTCGTCACAAAAAAATAAAAAAAAGATAAACTTGTATCGGTACAAAAATATCATAAAACATTTTTACAGCAATCATTTCTTTGAACCGAGGCACTTTAAATTCTTTATCAGTTTCGTGAACATCAAATGTTTTAGTAGTGAAGTTAAGATGTGATCCAAAATTTGAATTCCCTTCCATGTCCTACTCAAATAGATTACTTAACTCGATTATTAAGAAAGAAATCCAGGTTTCTTAACAAAAAAAAAAAAAACATCTGGCGTTAAATTTCTTATGTGCATATTAAATATGTCCTTAATAAACAAGACTTCAACAAACAACAATACGATTAAATAAACAGAAGAAAATAAGCCATTATGTCACACAACTAAACAAATAAATAGATAATAAATAAATAGAAACTCATGTAAACAAATACCAAGAATAAATTAGCTATTATATAAATAAGATATAAAGTTTCTTCCACGAATTCATTATTTTCAACAGACTACTGCTACCCGCAAAATGAGGAATAATAAAAATCATACCAACCGCATTACCCATGATAGTTTTGCGTTTGCACATGCTCCTATAGTTATAAAGGCCGTTATTTTGGAGGGGGTAAATCATCGGTGTGTATTCGAGATCAGGCTACATACAAAATAAACTAAATCTAAACACACCTCGAGTATTTCTCAGTTACAAGCCGCAGGTTGCTTCGAAATAAGTTTCTCCTTTATTTCATTAAATATAAGACATTTTAATGGAACAAATTTGCCTAAAACGACTTCAATAAATAAGCACTAATCTCTGTCTCGTGGAATCCTCCAAAATCATTTATGAAGAAAAAAAATATGACATCGGATATGTCATGAAAACCATCGTTATTATGTTTCCTGAAATTTTTAGTATTTTTTTTTACAAAATGGAAGTGACAAGATAATACATCGATCAGGACTGGTTAAGAGGTTATTTTGCCCCGTCGTTAGTTATTATTGATGTCCATAAGTGGTCAAATACTTGCATTCTAATCTCGTCAAACACGCTTTCATATACGATGAGCAATATCAATAGAGCGTCTATCAAATAAATTAATTAAAAAACATAGTAACCTACAAAAAGATGACAAAAAATACACCACATTTAAATAAGCAATGTTCAAACTCGAGTAAATCGACCGATTTTTGTCAAAACTCAACGAAACACACAGTTTACAAAACATTTCAATAAAAGCTAGAGTTTGACTCTTTTGTATAAAAAGTGTGATGCTAATAATGTATTTTCTTGTCTTTTAAAGACATATGATATCAATTGAAAACGTTCTTGATAAAATGAAAATTGAAAATTAATTGTACATGTATTATGAAAAAATATAATAAAAAGACTTTTTAAAAAGAAGGAGAATACACAATTAAATGACGTGAAAGTGTGTACATAAAATGTGTTCTTATGACTGGAATGTCCCTATATATTGGCTATTGATTTACGGAATAAGAGTTCTAAGTAGTAAATTGGTCCACAATAATTTTATGCAGTTAAGTGGTACAATATGCCCTTCTCAATATTCATTTCACCACGAGGCTCTCCTCTGCTCATCAAGGAAAAGAGGTTGTCGCCCCTCACCTGACGTGACAGTTTTCCTCTGTCGTCTGTTTGGGTTGCGTTGTCCGCGCATGCAAGATGATTCCTCGTGCTTGTACAAGTAACTCTTCAAAGCAAACGCCTTACCACATCGACCGCACGTATATGGTTTCTCTGTTGAATGCGTCTGCACGTGGGCCCTAAGATTCGACTTGTCAGCGAAACATTTCGAACACTGTGGACAGGCAAATGGTTTTTCACCCGTATGTGTTCGGATGTGGCCTTGTAGAAGCCAAGGGCGGCTGAATTTTTTTCCGCAATACGGACATTCGCATCCTTGATTATGGGTTCGGACGTGCATGCTAAAGGCTGGCATTGAAACATACACTTTGTCGCAATGTGGACACTGTCGAGCCTTCTTGTCAGCTGAGCTTCGATGTGTCTGACGATGACGGGCCAAATTACTTGACGTACTGTAGCGTTTCCCGCAATCTACACATGGAAATGACTCCTCAGGCGACATCACATTTTTTAGTTCAGTAGAAATTGCATTCTGTGCAGCAATTTGTTGATAGTTCGGCATACTGAAATCTATTACTCTACGAACGTCGGTTGGCTCGTCAATGGTGTGTTCACGGACTATTGGTTTTCGAGGACTGAAGAAGTCAAAAAGCAGTGATAAGTGGTCTGTGCATTGGTAACCGAATTCGGCTTTAGGTGAATGTTCGTGTCGACTGTCTTCGCTTATGAGTGATATACCGCTGTCACTTTCGCCGTCGGATATATCAAAACTTTTGGTCGGACTCGTAGACGGTTCCGATGCACGGCTATGCTGGTAGTACTTAAAAGGATTTGGTGGTTCGAATATTCGGTCTTGTATATAATTTTTGACACAGGTTAGTGGTTCGGAATTTCTTCCTTGCTGAAAGTAGATGCCATTTTTGTCAGCATTAATGCCTTCGAAATGAATATGTGTGGGCTCCGTTGGTTTGGCATTTATTGGAAGACTTGTGTCAAAATCTCGATATCTTTCTTTCTGCTTTATAATCGGGACTGTGTATTCTTTTCGCGGACTTGTGTTTTTCAAGCTGTTTTCGTAAATATGGCCTTTTGTGGTTTGATCTCTTTGATTTTGATCTGCAATTCTTGTGTCGAGTCCAGCCTTAATTGTATTTTCTATTTGTATGGCGTTTATGGATTGAGTCTCTGATTTTACTGAAATAAAAATGTATACCATCTATTAACATACTATAGCTGTTTCATAATTGCCCACTCTATTTTCTTTATAAATGTCCGCCTTTAAATCAAAGAAAAACAACAGAGTACGCATAGACACCACTAAAAATAAACAACTGAATAGCTTGTAAAAAATGGACATAGAACATAAACAAAAACATCTTGCTTAATCGACGAATAAATACAAAAAAAGATTTTTTTATATCATAAAAAATCAATTATGACCTCCCCTTCCCCACCAAAGCGAAATAATTCGTGTCTTAAAAATCATAGACATTAAATCGTGGGAAAGTTCTGATATTCATGAATGAGAGGAAGCCGGTTGGCATTGTGCGGTTTAATCTCATTAATTTTGTTTATAATGAAACGTTTTCTGATCGCAGTCAAAATGGTTTTGCACTTATCTGGGACATAAAAGAGCACTTGGAGGTGTTAATTTGAGAATTTGGTTAGATAATCAGTAGAAAGCAGTGGAGCTGATAATGTGTGTAATTAGCAGACCGAGGTTTCCTGCTTGAAATTGATTCCATACGGTACTGGGTAAACAAATCCGTTATTGGCATCTGTCACGTGACTACACTTCGAACAAAGAAAAAGTCAAGGAATAGGACAAGTGTTATAACAAGTTGCAAAAGTTGTGTATTTTTTTGTGGTTTCATTAATATTTTTGTTTGTTCAAGTGCGGGTTTCATAAGTCTTAAGAGGGAACTGAAAAAAAATTCTAGTTTTGTGATTCCAATATGTTCTCTCGGCACACATGCACGTGCATGGTCTTGCTACAACTATTCATATGCAGCCGGATGAGGTGTTTTTTTTTTAATAAAAGAAGTGACTCGTCGGGCTAAATATAAATAATCAAGTCCAGTGACATGGGTTTTCACTTTTGAAGATATAGAAGGAAAACAAAACACAGCTTGTACGGTATTGTATGGTATAGAAATATGAAATATCCAGTGAGGGCGAATTCCTCGTGATGATTCAATATTACAAAAAAAAAAAAAAAACAATACAAAAAAAACAAACAAATAAATAAACAAACAAACAAAAAAAAGAAGACAAAAACCGTTACTTAGGTTTGTAAGCAGTTACATTCATTGCATTATCAAACACTGTCACTGGCTATTCTCACTATAACTCAATGTCAGAACTATTGCATAACTCCAATTCTGCATGTTTTCTAATTATATAAGTAGTATTTACTTGTGTTTAAATGCGAAATGATTGCATTTAACACAAATTTTATTATATGAACAAAACGGATTGCGTTCTGAGGAAAATAAAAAAAAATTCGCTCGTTGTAACAGTGCACATATACAACATTCCATGTTAAAATTGATTTCGGCAGATTTTTTTTTATCACAGGATAACCTGTAATTTGTCACAGCAATGAATTTTGCAATGATTGCTGGAATGTACTATAGATGCTTTACAGTTTTTACAAAAAATGACTGGACCTACACCATGCATTCAAACATATGGCTATATAAACGTAGAATTAAACGTTCAACTCACCATCTGCATTGTTACACGTTCCATTTCCATACAACTGCTTATGAACTGTAAACCTTTTGTTGGTAAATAAAAAAGACTTCGGCATCTTTCAGAACAGGAAAAAATACATTCAGAATAAAAGCCCAACACAATCAACCTAGTGTCACAACTTGCCTCCTTCCTCAGTTCATCTTATCTTACTGATGTTCCTCCGTTCACCCTCTGTGAGGGATGGCTTACAAGTCTCCTCAGGTTACTATACAGCCACTGCCAGACACACGCGCTGGTAAGAGTTACATTAAATCTGAATGGTTGTGACAGGCGCACGCGAGTGTGTTTACTACTTTAAATATGAGGTCACACTTACTTACTATTAATCTTCAGAGCAAATTTACATACGCGCATTGCCAAATGGTTTCTATATGTTTCTAGGCTTATCAGTGTCAAGAATTTTACTGCACAAAAACTTGCATAATTTTATGAATGAAAATGTCATGAAATTGAAAAATTCTTGCTGTTTTTGTTTGTTTGTTTGTTTTTGTTTAAAAGATAATTAGTTTATTGGAGTGGAAGATTTATTAAGGAAATTATTTCATTATTCATTATACAAAGTACATTGTTAACGTTTTTTCTCCTTCTTGATTTTTAATTCTTTTTGGCCACTACAGAAAAAATTTGTTTTCAACAGTTAAGTAAAATATTTGATTTTAAGTGTAAGTAAAAGTTTGGTTTCCGTAATAGAAAATTTGTAATGCTGTGACAAGACGAGCCATGGAGTTTGAATAGGGACGATGAAATGATTACATTGTACATATTTAAAGAAAAAAATAGCCCAAGTTGGGTTATTTGGGTTTTTGCCGTTCATGTACATTAACCTACGCATGGCATCTCACAAGAGTGTTCGATACTTCGAAAAATGGCAAACAATCATTATATTTTGTTTTGTTCCCATCTGCTTTTAATTAGGTCTTGCTGACGCTGCAAATTTCAGGAGACATTCTTATGATAAAAGACACAATGACTTGTGGTTGCCATAGAAACCATAATCTTTTTGAAATGGAATGAAATTGTGAATGAGCAGCCGCAACAAGCCTCGAGCAGGTCGAGTACTTTTAATACTCAAATGATTAGAAAATATGTTTTTTGTTTATAATTTGATACTGCAGCGTTCGCCATTCGTCGTTAAAGCATAACATGTGCTAACCCTTGAACTCGAACACGAGCCGATTGCATAACTTCCTTTAAGTGTCACATCATATTTTACTGCAAAGATAAATAAAATCATTTCGGTGCAAAGTCATAAAGTTCTAGTCCATAGTTGAGACATTTTGCAGAAGAAGAAAGTTTAGTTTTGTATGTACGTGCAATTTCACTGATTGTATAAGGAGTTTCGCAAGTCACTCAATATCAAGTGGAGTCAAATGTATAAACTATTCCAAATAAATTATATGTTTGAATTATCCTATTTGAACATCTTAAAGACAGAACAAAATATCAGTATTCAAATAAAGCCGATGTTGGAGGCATGCCATTTTTCCAAAAGATTGAGTACGTTATATTTTCTCACTTGATTCTCCGATTCTCGTGTAAGTTTTGTTTTCGCTCCTGTTTAATACTTTTTATTGACCTGCTTTCTTTTCATCCGACAAACCATATTCTATATAAATCACTTTCAGTTTGCTTCACAGGCACAGTTCCGTGCCTCTGATACATTCACAAGCGGCTTTGCCTAGGGATATGACCTTTAATGAAAGGTTGAACGATATCTTGTTTTGATGTGTAGCGGATCAGTTACAGCTGTCTCCTGTATATTAACCTGTATCATACAAGGGCACGACACTGTATGAACATCTCTCAAAGACGATAACAACGCATATGAAAATTCATGGTTGTCGATACGGCACTGTTATCTCTACCGGCATAACCATTTTGGAAAGTATTGAAGATTCCAGTATAAAATTGTTAAATGTTGACTAGCTTATGGACTGAAACCTTCCAAAACGCTTGTCCTCAATATATTCTTTTCATCCAATATATATATAGAAGGGTCTGAAAAATTCCCAACGATATTAGAACTGTGAAATTTGAGAAGCAAATTTTTGGTCGTTCCCTCCGCGGGACTCGAACTCGTACCGCTGTGACATCTATGGCAACACCGCCTGCACTAAGTCCAGCGCCCTAGACCACTCGGCCAGCTAGGCTATAAAATATAGCTTTCGCTGGCCGGGTCATTCCTCCTCGTAGGATTAATCTAGGGCTGTAACTTAGTACACGATGTATGGTAGTACGGGACAGTTCATCTAGGTGTTATTATGCATGTCACAAGAAATCAATATTATACAACGTCTCAGAAGGAGCAGTGTAGCGAATAGAGTCGTCACACACACACACACATATATATATATATATATATATATATATATATACAAACGTCTCAGAATGTGACGACTCTATTCGCTACACTGCTCCATCGTATCAAATTGATACAGGGAAGATTATGTAAACGTATAGAAAGGTCTGAAAAATTCCCAAGGATGTTGGGACTGTCAAATTTGCGATGCAAATTTTTGGTCGTTTCCTCCGCGGCACTCGAACTCGTACCGCTGTGACATCTATGGCAACACCACCTGCACTAAATCCAGAGCCCTAGACTACTCGGCCAGCTAGGCTATATTAAAATACAGTTTTCGCTGGCAGGGTCATTCCTCCTCGTAGAATTAATCTAGGGCTGTAACTTAGTACACGATGTATGGTAGTACAGGACAGCTCATTTAGATGTTAAGGTTCCAGACCACCAATTCAACCAATGAGCATTTGGAACGTACGCAAAAATAGTCCTACGCAGAAATTTCCCCTGTTCCTCATAGTGCTGTGAAAAAGTTGTCATCTTATTTAAAAAATTTAAACAGTTTCTGAAAGGAAAAACATTTCTGTACATTTTATAGATGCATTTTGCTTCTTGTGATGTGAAGCCTAATCTCCATAATGGTTTCTAAATATACCTCTATCTTGTGAAAACACTGGGATTTCCAATGCTATTTATAGACCCTTCACTTCCGGTGAACAGAACTGCACTGCAAGTCTGCTAACCCCACATGCCATTCTGCGGATTGTGAGCTGACATATGTAGAATCATGCTGATATATAGTCGTCTGCAGGTTAAAGTTAAGGTAAAGTCCAGAGAAGCCATTGAATATTGTGAAATTAGCATAGAAGCCTATGGGAAGTGGAATTAGTGGTTTCTAGCCTGTTATTATGTAGGATAGAGGATCAAATTAATGATGCATGTCACAACAAATCAATATTATACAAACGTCTCAGAATGTGACGACTCTATTCGCTATACTGCTCCATCGGATCAAATTGATACAGGGAAGATTATGTAAACGCATAGAAAGGTCTGAAAAATTCCTAACGATGTTAGAACTGTGAAATTTGCGATGCAAATTTTTGGTCGTTCCCTCCGAGGGACTCGAACGCCCTAGATCACTCGGCCAGCTAGGCTATACATACACTATGTGCAGGCGGTGTTGCCATAGATGTCACAGCGGTACGAGTTCTAAATGAGCTGTCCCGTACTACCATACATCGTGTACTAAGTTACAGCCCTAGATTAATCCTACGAGGAGGAATGACCCGGCCAGCGAAAGCTATATATTAATATAGCCTAGCTGGTCGAGTGGTCTAGGGCGCCAGGCCCGTAACTGCCGTTAGGCAAAAAAGCTTTATAAATAAATAAAATACAAAATATTTTGATTATTCTTGAGTATTTTTGGACCGAGGACATGCGCTACCAGCACATGTATACCTACCTACTATCTGAATGGAGACTGCTAGTCCTTGCCCTGTGTGCCCTCGGACATAACAAGGACCTAGCGCATACAGGGCAAGGACTAGCAGTCTCCATTCATCTCTGTTCTGGGCTTTCTTTTCCAACTCTCCCCAGCTGTAACCAAGCACATAACAATCATTTATTTCACTTGTAATGTATTCCTCCATTTAACCATGACTGGCAAGATATCAAAGGAACAGAAAAAACATATTTGAATGAAATATTTATTTCCCTCGCCTGTGCACTTGTTAAAACATAAAAAAATATCAAAAATGTATATGCATAAAATATCACATTCTCACACATTTTTGAGAAAAAGAGAAATGCAATATGAAGTATATGCTACAGAACGTTTCAGTTTATTACGTGCCCGGTATTGAAATGATGAATATATTGAATATCTTGTGTGTGTATATGTGCGTCCTAGATTTTGACTTTGAAAGTACTTTAACTTACTAAAACCATAAATTGAATGTATTTGGCACTCAAGAATTTGTCAAGGCGATCTGACACTATCTGTCGGAAAATAAACGTTCAACGCATTCCTGAGTCGGACGGACGGACAAATATTCTAACTATTACAACGAGGTATTCGGACATGCCTCGCGTGGGTATGTCTAATGGTCGATTTATTACTACACATTGAGATTAAAAATAATAATTTCTTACATCAATAAGTTGTATATTTAGAAAATTGCGAGGGTAAAACTGTCACGTTTGTTTAGATAAGACCGATTATTGTGCTCAAATGGTTTGCTAATCCTTTTCGTGGAAACTAACTAACTAAAAACAATACTTCTAAGGTTTGACCACTGCGTGTCATGATTGATCAACGTCAGATGAAACTGAAATGCTTAAGATACTGGCATTTCCAAAAACGAGATCCTCGCGATTATGTAGGCAATGACCTGATAACAGGCGGTCAGCGTGGCTGGTTAATCAACCGAAAACAGGTGTATATGATGTTGGTGCCTTCAAAAAGGAATTTGTCAGACAACACGCTGTGAATCATGTATGTGCCATTAAGATTGTTTTGTTTATCATCCTACTTTTTTGTTGTTGCCAGGTTTTATCTTTAATGAACATTTTGTTTGTTGATAGAGTTTTGTTTCCGCTGAAGAAAAATGAAATATTTGTATTTTTTTATTTTAAAATTTAAGAATAATTCAATTCGAATTCAAAACCATTTGTGAATGATATTATTACCCATTCATTCGTAAAGAATATTATTTATGTTTATTTAAGACATTGAGTATATATATAGTACTTAAAACGAAGTGACCGTTTTTTAGATTAAAATTATTTTTTGAAAATTATTATTTCGATCAATACCGATAGTACCGAGTATGCATATAATCAGTTTAAACCGGTCAGAACATTCTTGGTCAGAGGTTCTAGTTATTTTATTTCTATAAAAATGGCTTTCTATCGAAAATAAAGTTGAGATTTCAGAAAGTCCTTCATACACTGAGCATCTGACACAATATATGTAAGGTCCATTTGATATGATAAATGACTGATATAAAATTATCTTCTGCATGCTATGGTGACTTCATCATTCGAGAAAAGTTTTTTGAACGATTCCATATGTTTTATCGTCTGCTTAGTCATGGCGGGGACTATCTCGTGCAGCATCAGATCTTATATACAAACAAAAAGTTGGATATGATCACTCTCATCATCAACAAATTATAATCAAACATGAAGTTATGATATATAGGATAACGGGGAACAATCTCAGGTCACAGCCGAGAATTATATAAGAGTCTGAGAAGCAAATACGTTTCTTTTGTTCTGTTGCACCTGACGTGTGATTTTCACCTTGATGTACTGATGGATCTCGTTTTTTGGAATAATTTCATCGGACATCAAAGAAAAACACTGTGGCACTGAAACAAAAGAGACACCATGGCGGCAATTTTTCATTCTCGTGAAACGAGAAAACTGTCACTTCTTACTTTATCCTAAATTCCATCTAATTAGGTATAGACCCATTTATAAACTGAGCTCGCAGGTGTACGAAGCAATGCTTTCAAAGATGTATCAGTCGGCATAGCAAACTGTCACGTTAATTATTATAATGATAAAAGTAGTAATTATCACACAAAACAATACACATATGTAAAAACCTCAGATAGGGTTCAAAACAAGAAAATAAAGGTACAGAAATAACGTATGATACAAGCCAAGGAAAAATAAATATTTGTGCTCTTATTTAAGAGCAGACTCAGCTACTACTTCCGAAAGGTTAATGTCACAGTGAGGTAAATGCAACACTTTCTCATGAAAATTCTACCGAATTCGTAAGGGAACTGTTGCACTGGTCTACATAAATTCGCTTCATCAACTCTTGCCAACAAAAATACGCTTTGGAAAGCAAAGCAAAACAAAACAAACAAACAAACAACACAATACAATACAATACAATACAAAACGCCCTTTCATCATTTTAAATCTGCATTAGTGATCAACAAAATGGCCCTTCAAATTTGTCCTCTGCACTGAATACGCCATGAAATATGCAGAGTCTAATAGAAATATGCTTAATTTGTTCAATCAACACTTGTCAAAGATGTACGTTTTATTTGCACCATTCAACAAAAAATATGGTCATTATAAATACGCTTTCTTTGATTAATCTAATAAAAATTAGTTAAAATGCATCGAATCTTTCAATCTACACTGGTCACCAGAAATATGCCACATCCGCACTGACAAGTGCGAATACGTCTTTAAGAGCAGTTTAATATGTTTAATGTAAACTGGACATACCCTAAATGATCTACAATGGCCTGCAGAAATACCCTAAATGATCTACAATGACCTGCAGAAATACCCTAAATGATCTACAATGGCCTGCAGAAATACCCTAAATGATCTACAATGGCCTACAGAAATACACTTAATGATCTACAATGGCCTACAGAAATACACTTAATGATCTACAATGGCCTACAGAAATACACTTAAATATCTACGATGGCCTACAGAAATACACTTAATGATCTACACTGGCCAACAGAAATACACTTAATGATCTACGATGGACAAGAGAAATACACTTAATGATCTACAATGGCCTGCAGAAATACACTTAATGATCTACGATGGACAAGAGAAATACTCTTAATGATCTACACTGGCCTACAGAAATACACTTAATGATCTACACTGGACAACAGAAATATATTTAATGATCTACACTGGACAAAATAATTACACTTAATGACCTACACTGGACAACAGAAATACACTAAATGATCTACACTGGCAAAAAGTAATACACTTAAAGATCTACACAGGACAAAACAATTACACTTAATGATCTACACTGGACAACAGAAATACACTTAATGATCTACACTGGATAAAACAATTACACGTAATGATCTACACTAGATAACAGAAATACACTTAATGATATACCATGGCCAACAGAAATACACTTAATGATATACGCTGGACAACATAAATACACTTAATGATCTACACAGGACAAAAATTACAATTAACGATATAAACTGGACAACAGAAATACCCTTAACGATCTGTACTGGCCAACAGAAATATACTTATAGAATCACAGTGGACAACAGAAATACGCTAAATGATCTACACTGGCCAACAGAAATACACTTAATGATATACAATGCCCAATAGAAATATACTTAATGATGTACACTGTACAACATAAATACACTTAATGAACTACACTGGACAAAAATTACAATTAACGATATAAATTGGACAACAGAAATACCCTTAACGATCTGTATTGGCCAACAGAAATATACGTATAGAACTACAGTGGAGAACGGAAATACACTTAATGATATACCCTGGGCAACAGAAATACCCTTAACGATCTGTACTGGCCAACAGAAATATACTTATAGAACTATACTGGACAACAGAAATACACTTAACAATCTATAGTGATTAACAGAAATACACATAATGATATACATTGGACAACAGAAATACCCTTAACGATCTACACTGGACAACAGAAATACCCTTAACGATCTGTACTGTCCAACAAAACTATACTTAATGATATACACTAGACAGCAGAAATACCCTTACCGAACTGCACTGGCCAACAGAAATATACTTATACAACTACACTGGACGACAGAAATGCACTTAATGATATACACTGGACAACAGAAGTACTCTTAACGATCTGCACTGGGCAACATAAATACACTTAATGACCTACACTGGACAACAGAAATACACTAAATGATCTACACTGGCAAAAAGAAATACACTTAAAGATCTACACTGGACAAAACAATTACACTTAATGATCTACACTGGACAACAGAAATACACTTAATGATCTACACTGGATAAAACAATTACACGTAATGATCTACACTAGATAACAGAAATACACGTAATGATATACGATGGCCAACAGAAATACACTTAATGATATACGTGGGACGACATAAATACACTTAATGATCTACACAGGACAAAAATTACAATTAACGATATAAACTGGACAACAGAAATACCCTTAACGATCTGTACTGGCCAACAGAAATATACTTAATGATATACACTGGACAGCAGAAATACCCTTAACGAACTGCACTGGCCCAGAGAAATATACTTATAGAACTACACTGGACACTAGAAATACACTTAATGATTTACAGTGGACAACAAAATTACCCTTAACAATATACACTGGACAACGGAAGTACTCTAATAGAACTACACTGGACAACAGAAATACACTTAATGATATACACTAGACAAAACAATTACACTTAATGACATACAGTGGACAACAAAAATACATTTAACAATCTACGTTGGACAATAGAAATACACTTAATGATATACACTTGACAACAGAAGTACCCTCAACGATCTGCACCGGCCAACACAAATATACAACTACACTGGACGACAGAAATACACTTAATGATATACACTGGACAACAGAAATACTCTTAACGATCTGCACTAGACAACATAAATACACTTAATGGTCTACACACTGAACAACAAAAATTATAATACACTTAATGATCTACGCTGACCAACAAACACACATCACACTTAATGATCTACAATGGCCAACACAAACACACTCAATGGTCTACACTGGACAGCAGAAATTCCATAAATGATCTACACTGGACAAACCAATTATACTTGATAATCTACAATGGCCAACACTTCACTTAGATCTACACTGGCTAACAGAAATACACTTAACGATCAACACTGTACTTGAAAAGCACGCTTAATGACTTACACTGAATAACAGTGTGTAGGACAACAGAAATACATTCAATGCTCTGAACTGGTCAACAGAAATACACTTAATGGTCTGTACTGAACAACACAGATGCACTAAATGATCTGCACTGGCCAACAGAAATCCACTTAATAATATACACTGGACAACAAAAATAAACTTAATGATCTACCGTACACTGGACAACTGAAATATGATCAGTCTGTACTTGTCAAAAGAAATAAGAATTCTACAACTGACGCAAAATATTTTACATGTATATTGTCCTTGCAGTCCGTTATTTGTTAGATTTTAAAACTTGAAACTATTATTCAATGTAAAAGAAAAGTAAAGCAGTTCTGTCGATGATTCAAAACTACTAAGTGCCAAAAACTCAAGAGCCTTGCAAATCTCGCATGCAAAAACAACTATAAAAACTTCCAATTTTTCTAAGATTGATAGAACCACATGCTCATCTTTTAAGAGTTTGCACCATTATCTTGACAGTTGTCATTGAAACTTTCATCACTGTTCTTAATATCACTGTAACAAATTTTATCACTGTTTGTTAAAAATTTACAAGTCAACAAATGATAACTTGGTTAGATGTATTAACTTGTGAAAAATTGATCTTGGTTCAATATAGGTTATTCAAAGTGGATAGTTCTAAACAATAAAAAGGTGGAGTCGACAGGGGCAGATCCAAAAATTTATAAATCTTGGGGCTCTGGAGAGTCTAGTCGCTCACATGGCTGTTTGATCCCTATTTTTGTAACCGTGGTTCATGTTTTTCCACGGATCAAAAATATTGAAGCAATCACTTTGTGCAGAAATCCTACTACGTTTTATTGAATTCTGTCCAAAAGAGAAGGTTTTTGAAAATAATAATACTAAACAGCACAAAAGTTAAAAAAGAGCAATAACTCCAACATAAGACTTTCAATAAAATGTGTCTTTTGATAGAGTTAGGGGAATAAACAAAATTACCGAAGTGCTAAAATCTAGGCAATGATCAATAGGAATATAGTAAAAAGGAAAGTCCGTAAAAGAAATGGCAGTATCAGGGTAATAGAATACTTTCCTGATTGCGGAGCGCAGCTAGATAAGATCGCAAAAGTTGAACTCTGAGCATATTGGGCAAATATGGACACAAAAAGTTAAGCTTAAAGGGAAAGCCACCTTTGCATTAAGTTAGGCGCTTATGAAAAATCATACCCATGTAAACAAAAATAAATAACCTTTAATGCAAAACGCGCTTTTGTAAAATGCACAAGGTTATGCAAAATTCGAAATCTTTGAAATATATGTAGATAGCCATCTTGCAGAACTCTTCTATCTGAATTAACATCATAAGCAGAATTTATTGATTTTTACCGATAACTTCCGATTAGCTCGTGGTGCCCATAGGCGCGGGAAATTCAAATTACCTATTATAAATCGCGATTAATTAGTTTAGAAATGAAAATTTGTTTGTTTCAATTTATTTTCATGACCATCTAACAGATTATTTTCGATATTCATGACTTGCACAATAACATAGTTTTCTCCTTTAATACAGCTCTGAATTTGATTGTGATTAAATATAATACATGACAAAAAATACAAAAGTATCTTAAAATATTCTTTAATTGAAGAAAAACAACTGTTACACAAAACTCAACCAAGTTTCACGAAAATTGCTTAAAGTGTTCTGAAGTTGTGCAATTATGGGAAACCACCACTTCTTAATAATTAAGATCGAAGATCACCAGGGTCTAGAGATTTGTAAAGCCTGTTAGCATCTGAAACTATTTCTTACACTGCCCAAAGAAAATAGTTCCATTGCCATACCCTGTTTAGGTACAAATATAAACACATAGATCTAAATCATACTAAATTATCAAGTATGTTAGACGCATAATACGTCATTTCATGTTTAGCTAGGAGGAAAAGCCTATGAGATAAATAATTATCTGCAATCATAGGTAGAAAATATAAAGAGGCATGTTTGAGTCGAAAGCGCTGTCTTTACATTTCACATGGGTTTACAAAAAGAGGCACTGATTTCAATAAAGAAAGGGGCTCCAGACTATTATTTGCTTATTGTTTGACTAAATTCTATATAAACTTATAAAGAAAAGGCTGTTAAAACCACCGTCATGGTGTATCCGTCACTGTTTCGTGCATCTCAGAACAGTATTCATAAAATCGGAGTCTTTCTTTGCATTAGACCGTTATGTCATAAGAGTTCGTTCTATTATGTATGACCACAGAAGAAATTCCTATCATTTCTTACATCCCTCAGAACGAAAAAAAAAGCAAACAAACAATAAAAACGACAACAAAACAGACAAGTCAACGAACTAAAACGGACATGTAGGTTGAAAACAAAGTGTGTATACAAAGCGGAATGTTGGAAACCTTCGCAATGGTCCTGACTTGATACAGGCAAGGTGGGTAATACCAGGTTTAATAGCACGCTAATCATGCTAAACATATTTCCCTCGTCAAAAATTAATTTTAATCATAACATGCAAAAACCTGTTATTTGATCCATCGATGCATTTTTTGTGCAAGATACCCTACGGCTTAATCCGACCAAGTTTCATTGAATTCTGTCCAGTATTTCAATAAAAGAAGAATTGGTTTGAAAAATGTTAGCGTCGACGACGACTGACGCCAAGTGATGACAATAGCCCCCAAAAAGGGAATGGAGTTTTTCCAATCCATAAATTTGTAAAGTGGGCAGTTCTTGGTCAGCATTTGCTCATTTTTTGCCCAAATTTTGCTGAAAACTAATAAAATTTTCCAAAATTAGGGGATCCAAGGCCGGAACCCATGGTCTGGATCCGTCACCAGTCACTTTAGGCACTGTGACATCATATCTTATACTTAGTATTATACTGAAGGTTTGTGAGTATGAGAACTGGATATTGCTACTGAACTTCAGAACTTTCTCATTGTTCAAATGATTTTCATCCCAAATTTCAACATTCTAAAAAGATTTTTATCCCTAATCTCTACACTTGAAAAAATTTTACCCAGAACCCTTTACACTTGAATGATTGTCATCTAAAACTATAACAAAAAAGGATTTTTATGAACTACTTAATTTTTTTCACTCACAATCTTAGGCACCTACATCCTCAACCCTTGAAAAAGTTTTATCCACAACCCCATCATTTGAATGATTATCACCCACAACCTCAAAACTTGAAGGATTATTATCCACAACCTTGAATCTTGAAGGTTTTTACTTACAACCTTAGTGCTAGAAGGATTTTACTCACAACCTAAAATGTTGAAGGAATTTCACCCACAATCGTAAAATCATTAAGAATTTCATCCACCACCTTTACATTTGAATGATTTTTACCCACAACCAAAGCACTTGATGGATTTTTAAACCATGATTTTATCATTTGCAAATCTACTTAAAGAGTATACATAGTATTGGTTTACAAACAATACACCTTTAAGATTTTCACATTGATCTCAACACTTGCAAGTTTAACATCTATCATCTTCATATTCACTAGATTTTGACCCACAAATACAACTGGCAGGATCTTGTTAGATGCCTGAATGTAATGGCATGGAGGGCTCCAAATGGCTTTTGGTTAAAGGGAAATCAATTGAACCAGGATTGGAACAGGAACCAGAAAGAATATAATCTAGGGTAATGACCAGTCAAAGACAACAGACACAGAACAAAGCCAATATAAAACTCATGTAGAAACACAAGTAAATGAGCAACCTGGACTCCACTGAGATTAGGTGCATCGGTAGGGTAAGTGTCCTCTGCTTTTCTATAAACACATAATCAAAAATGAATATAAGGAAAAGGCCTATTTGATATAAAATATAGGGATGAAAAGCCATTGTTCAAAACAAACTTTAGGACGGCTTGAAGACTGGCTACTTTTGGAACCTAACCAAATTCATTGACTTTTAAGGCAGATACAAAGAGGAGAGGATAGGGAGGACAACATATCAAGTTTGGTGTAAGTTATGGAACCTGTGTTTAAGGTATAAGTTAACCCAATCTGACTCATCATCACTGCAAATAAACCTAAATTTTCTCACATTTTAGGGTGAAATTAATACCTCTGGCAGGTGGATATAGTTAGATGACAATCAGAAACTATCAAAACCATCCTCTTAAAAAGACAATGCATATTTATCACTGGGATTCACAGCTGATGTTTCAACTTATCTTCATGAAAGTAAATTTCAACATTTTGAAAATAAGAATACAATAAAAATTGATGTAAAATGTTTAAAAATATGGCCCATATAAATTGATCACCAGTAGATTTAATGGGTTTATTTATCTCTAATAGAACATTAACATCATCAGGGAGTGGGGGTACTTATCATATTGTTACCAGATGTTCATATCAAGGAGCAATCAGAAAAGTATTAGGCAATTCTGTAAAATAACACTTCATTACAACTTTAATTTGTGGCTTACAATAACAAGACTGGAGACAATTCTCTCTAATCTCCACTTCCTCGTTACAACTGTTTCACACAGAATTTAGGAAAAATGTATTTCACTTACTGAGTATCTCAATACTTAAGTTGAGGGTTTGGGGGCCATGAAATGGTTGTATATCCTGTCACATTTTTCTTGTACTAAATCTGAATAAATGCTTCACTGAGCTCACCTAAATATACATGCAAAGGTCAAGCCCTGAAAAGATACGCAAATATGGACACAAAAATCAAGCCTGATACAGCTCTGAATTTTGATAGTGATTAAATGTTTGACATAGGATTTTTTTTTTAACTAGAATGGAAGGTGTCAATTAACTTAAATACTTGGTGAAAAGATTTTCAAAAGATAACAGGAACAGACAAACAGTCATACAGACCAAGTGCTTTCTAAAGATACCAGAATTTTGTTTCTGTATCTGTAGGTATGATGGAAAAAAACAAAAATAAAAACCTCAAAAAAAAAAACCAAACAAACAAAACAAAAACAAACGCCTCGATCAAAAGAAATAAACAATGCACAATGTCATGGCTTTTGGTAGAAATAAACGATTCAACAAAGTTTCAAGAAAAATGCTTGAAGCATTTTCAGGTTATTGAAAATTTCCTCCCCCTTCTTTTATGATTAAAGTCCCAAAATTCAAAAATGAAAAATAAAAAATTAATAAAAATTGAATGGGAGCTGTTATCAATTTATAGAAATAATTTACTAAAGTTCAATGAAAATAGGCGAAACCATTATTGAGTTCTAGTCTGAACTGTTGAACTCCCCCTTTTTTATGATTAAAGTCCCATAACTTTAATTTGTAAATTAATAAATTTTCTAAATTTGGAAGGTTGATTTCATCAATATAAAGAAACAATTCATCAAATTTTCACTGAAATTACAGCAAGGTTTTTGAGTTATAGTCCGAAACAGAAAATCACCACATTTTTAATGAATAAAGTCCCATAACTAAAAAATGAAAATTTGGAAATTTATAGAAATTGAAAGGGAGTTCAAAACTATCAAAAGAAACTAAGATTTGGTGATAGCATTTTTGAGCTATTGTTTTGAGTGCAAAAGACGGACAGAGCTTGGTATAGTTACAATATGTTGCCTCTTAAAAGTCGGGCATAACAAAATTGATTTTTGAACTTTGTTCTATCTCATTCCCTCTTTCATACTTAACACTTTGAACATTTTCAATCAGTTTATGGATACTGACTCTAGTCTTTCCAGATCTGTATATCAGTTACCATAGTTACCTGTAATTGGACTTTCATTATATGATAATGGCCAAGAACTATTTTGTTTATTTTTCACTATTAGGGATATAAAAACTTGAGGTTCAATTCAAATCTTATCACTCTTCAGCTGGCTACCTCCAAGACAGTTTGAGTTGTGACATATGAGGTCTAAGAGTAGAATGAATTTCCAACAAAGCAGTCTATTCACAAGTAGGACGTACTCTGACCTTTGATCAGTTATCCCAATGGCTTGTAGGACATACTCTGACCTTTGATCAGTTATCCCAATGGCTTGTAGGACGTACTCTGACCTTTGATCAGTTATCCCAGTTGGCTACACCACCAATAGAAGTTGGTTTTATACTAACAGAATCCTCTGTTAGAAGCAGTCATGCAAGATCTACAAGGATAGTCAAGACAGAAAAACGTAATCGTCATCAAAGCTTGTTCTCTTTCGAAGGCTGAATGCAGCTCTGTTGCAGTATATTTTCATCGTTTTTTATACAGGAACAATTTTCCAACATTTCTCTAGCACAATATAGTGTAATGCAAGAAGTTATATGTAGGTTTGTTACTGGTACATTAAAACAAAAAAAATGAACAAATCTGATCTAGTATTAAGTAGCAGTGTCTATATTGCACAAAAAACTGGATAGACCTTGTAAAAGACTTGTCCTGTTTATAATGAAGCACTGCATGGAGAGAATGTGTCTAGGATGTGATTGATAATGATACTAAAGAAAAAAATGTAATTTTTTGTAATTGCATGAAAACTTTGGTTTTTTTTTGTCATATGCTCTTTAGTGCAATACTTTAATGTTTCCTACATTACATTTATTGATAACAAGCATTAATTAATAATGAATAATATGATTATTCCATCAACATGGGAAAAATAATTGTTTAATCAGACTTTCATCCAGACACTCGAATACCAAAACTTTATATTATCTTATTATTTTCTCTTTCAATCTTGCTTTAATTAGGATGTTCAAGTTTGTTTGCACAATTTCAATTCATGTTAGCATCTTACAACAAAATCTTCTACCAAAAATAGAAAAAAAAAAGAAGAAAAATGTGCAGAACATATTTAACAGCTGTGCTGGAGACAAATACACTAATTTTTTTTCATTTTGTATACTCTGAACCAAACAAGAAGTCTGTGTGATGAATGCCCACAAGTGAAACTCCACATCCAAATTTTAGCATAATACAAAACAGGAAGTTTTGTTGCCAAAACCTAAAATCAAGTCTAGTGATATGGCAAACCTATATAAAGCTTGTGTTAAAACATCAACAGGCTGTGAGAAGTAGTTGCACAGAAAACTCTTGTAAAAAAGTGTGACAGACGGACAGACGAACAAGTGTATCTACACATCTTTAAATTAGGGTTGTAATAAAAACATACGGTTGCACATGTTGTCTTGTTATGTATAATAACCCTACATGTACAGAAATTGATATTTGATTGGAACCAAAATCACTTACAACATATGCCCCATCTATATAAAGCCATACACCAAACTTGTAATCAATCCATCCATTTGGATCTGAGATGTGATGAAAACTTTCTCTGTTATTCTATATAATGAAAAAACAATTCATCCATTGAGAGCTGAGATAACTGCAGCAAAATTCGGATGGATGAAATAGGTGAGTCAAATATACCACCCACACTTTGAATGCGTGTATAATATGAAAAATATAATATATAAGCCAGAATCTACCAAACAAAAAAACATAAAATAAATCTGAATCCCTAAAACATTTTTCAGTGACATATGGACCAATAAATAGAGGTATATGATAATACTTTAATAGGCAAGCAAAGTGATAACAGGTTCCATGCATTTACACTTATAATCAGCAAACATGATAAATTCTAAGTTACACATGGTACAAGTCACTATGTCAAATACAAAAAATAAATCAAGTTGGTCCAGTAGAAGCTGAAAAAAACTGCAATGAAATTGTGAACAGACATACAGATGGATGGACAAGGTCACTGGAATATTAACACATCTCAAAGAAGAGTTGGCATATGAACTTTTCAGCTTCGTGGGGGCAATGTGAAGCCCATCTTGTCTGACAGGTAAGAATACAAGACAATAATTCTAAATACTTTATTGAACATCACCTTTCTTTACTCTCTACACTTTGTTGAAATTCTTTAAGTGCCCATTGTTTATTTTCTACTTCATTTTTAAGTTGGCTATACTCATTCACTAAAGCATCAAATCCCATCCCAACAGATTCATATGCATTTAATGCTTGAGACACATTGTTGTATTCTGAATCTATCTCAGAATATTCTGACTTCAAATAGGACCTGAAAATATTGGAAATGTAGAAATAGTTTTAGGAAAAAAATCTCTTTTTTCATCTTCTAGTAGAATAAATTTCTAGGAGTGATCTGATATTAGCTTTTCATTTCACACATCAATAATTTTATGTTATGAAAACTGTTGTCCATTTTTTGCTAAATTAATGTTTATGTTGACATTGAACTTACTTGACTTGACTAAGAGCTTTTGTTGTCTCTACTGTGTAAGTTTCACATAATATCTGTAATTCTGTTAATCTAAAAATAGAAAATCACTAATTTCATTTACATTTCAAAAATTAAGATTGACACTCAACATGTACACAGATTTACTGGAATTAAGTCCTGCATTAGAAACAGCTGAAAATTTTGAGAAAAAATGAGTTATAAGACACATGGACAGAGATAACAATTCTTATATGACTTTACCGGAAATATTGCTATAATGACAAAAGAAATGAGGATTTTGTTTTACTCTATATAACTGTTTACATGAAGCCTGTAGATGTTGAAAAAAAAATCAATAAATAATTAATATGATCAATTATATTTAACAAGTTAATATCCTACAAAGCACAGACCACAATCTCACTGAAGGTTCACTAAAATTAAAACAAGTACTATTTTTAAAAAAGATAGCCGATGCATTTTCTCGTTTTGTTTAGATTTTATTTTGTCCACTGTGGAATGTGCTGTGATTTATATTTCAAACATTTTAATGGTTCAAAAAGTAAACTATTTCCAATTTATAAAAGATTATTCAATATATAAAACTAATTGAAAATATTTGGGACACTGATGCCACCAATGGAGCCTCAAATTTCAAGGTTGCTATCACTTTTGTCTAGTGAAATGTGAGGTTGTAAGGTTACGTTGCCATGGTTTAGCATCACAGGTGACGTGATGTCAAAGTAAACTCAATACTGACTGTGTTGGAAAAAAACAAAAACAAGATATGTTATTCTGTACCAACACTGTGATGATATGTCTCTCTTATTATATCATGTCATTTCTACAATATATGAATCGTACCTGATTTTCAAACACAGGCCATCACATTTAGAGATCAGCCATTCAGTAGTAACTCGGTCATGATCTGTCTGATTCTGCAGTCTGTATTTAAGTATGATCTCTTCAAGTAGTGATAGTGAGTCTATCAATGTCTGAAAATGTCAAATCTACAATGTATTCATTCAATGGAAAGAAAAGACAAAATATACAAAGTAGAAGGTAAACAAGAGGCTCCCAGGCGCCTGAATCACTCACCTAGTTTATTTTTTGTCTTTCAAGGGCAATAAATTTCACAAGAATTTGTACAACAATTTTGACTCAAGAGACTTTGATAGACTTATCATATGGATCGCTTCAGCAATTGAAAGTTTCTTTCTATCTATCGTAGTTTTAAAGAAATTGGTTGAAAACTGTAAAAAAAAAACCTGTCATTTTTCCCCTTTCAAGGGCAATAACTCTTACAATGAATCGTCTAACAACTTTGATCCCTGAAGACATTATTACGTCTTAAGATAAGGATCATTTCAGCAGTTGAAAGAATTTGGCTAAACCAAATGGTTTGGAGATACACGAGAAAAACTTCTGATTGACTCCTTTATTGCATTTTTAGTAATAGTGGCCATGTTTTTCTATGGATCAAAAATCCCTACAACAGTTCTATGCAGGATACCAAAAGGAACATTCATACCAAATTTAGTTGCAATTGGTCTGGTAGTGTCAAAGGAGAAGATTGTTGAAAGAAAAAACATCAAAAATTGCCAAAAAACTTTGAATGAAAAAGAGCAAAAACTCAAACATGGCTTAACAGATTAAAACATAACTTTAAACCCAGATAGATCTCATCAAGCTGAACACTTTTATCCACATCAGAATTCGGCTTAAACTAACAGTTTTGGAGATATATGCGAAACCTACTGTTTAACAGTATGTTCTATTTTTAATAAAGGCGGCCATGTTTTTCGACTGATCAGAAATCCCCATTTAAGTTCTATGCAAGATACCACCAGAAACATTCATATTAAGTTTGGTTCCAATTAGTCAAGTAGTGTCAGAGAAGGAGATTTTTTAAAGAAAAAACATTAAAAATTTCATAGACCATCGAAGAAGGACTAAAACTCCAATTTGGCATGACAGATGAAAACAAAAATTGGACCACGGATGGATCTCATCAAGCTGTACACTTTAATCCCATGTCAGAATTTGGCTAAACCTAAAGGTTTTGGAGATATATGGAAAAAACTATGGTCTGACCTCTATGTTCTATTTTTAGTAATGACGGCCAGTTTTAGATCCATCAAAAGTCCCCACATCAGTTCTAGGCAGGACACAAAATCTGTTTCCAATTGGCTAAGTAGTGTCAGAGGAGAAAACTTTCGAAAAATTGTTAATGACAACGACGACTTATGCCAAGTAATGGCAATAGCCCACATGGCTTTTCACCAAAATTAGATTAAAAAGTTTTGACAAGTATTATGTCATTTATCAATTTTGCTTTAGTCATTTTTAAATCAAATCATAAAACAAATAAGATTGAATGAGTTTTTGTGTCGTTATTTGACTTTTTATTTTATTTTCAAGAAAAGTCATTGTTCTGATACCATGGATTTTATTACTTTTGTTGTGTGGCCCTTTCAGAGCTTACTTAAAGGTGTGTTTACACTTAACAAAGACTTTTTGGTGATCTCTGTTAGTATTTACTATTTTCATATAGGGTACATGATAGTGCATTTGTTGTGTTCCACCATCTACCAAAAATTAAAATGTACACATATTTAGGACAGTAAAAAAGAAGTGTTTCTGCTATATTATATACATTTATTAAGATTTTATTGCACCTTAAATCACTCATTTTCCATAAAAATGAAAATAGTTACAAATCCATTTCCTTCAAATTTAGTATGCACATCTTCACATAGGCATTCATACATGTAAAAAATTTCATTTGACTATTTTGTATAGATTAGACTTTGTGTTCACAAACTTTTTGATGGCTAGATGGACAGACAGATGAATGGGAAACTATGGGGCATGCACATTGAGGATTTTATCCCCTACTAATAAGAAACTATCTTTTTCATATAAAAGATACGGTTTTCAAGTAAGCAGCATAACAAGTAGTTGTGATTGATAAAATACCTTCAGACTAAGCACTGAAATGAAACTACACTGCATGTTTCTCATTAAAATATACATGTAAAAAGCTAAGACTTAACTGTCAATAATGTGATACAAATGTTCAGTAATTTTGACTGGAATATTTTCAATTTTCAAAGTGATTACAATATATTTTATTTTAGATGTATCTCATGAAAACTAATTGTTTTCTAACAAATAGGCTTCTGGTACAGGGATATGTTGCAACAAGATTGAAGTCATTACTACAGAAGTTTTATGGTCGTCATTATGAACTCGTGGATCGTTATGGTGTATCCATCAGCACCATGAAAACTGATTTATTCAATGGGTCATAGTTTTCCTTTCCTCGTTTGTCTACCCCGGACTTGACTTTTTATGAGCAATTCTGCTGGCGTTTCTAGAAAAGCAGAGGACGCTTACCCTACCGGTGCACCTGGTCCATGCTCCCAGTTTTTAGTGGAGTCCGAGTTGCTAAATTACTTTTGTTACTTTGTATGTATGATTTTAGTTACTTTATGTTCTTTGTTGTGTATGTCTGTTTTCCATGTCTGGTCTTTGTCCCTGGATTACATTCTTTTGATTATCGCTATAACCTTGGTTCCCTTGATTACTCTTTATCTACAAATAGTGCAAAAACTATTGTACATTACGTGTATTCATATTTTCTTGAAATTGTGCTTTACTTGTAATATTATTTATTGACTAACATTCGAATATTAGCCTAAATATGATACAAACTGCCGATACAAAACAAAATACTAAAGTGTGGCAATACAGGATTTAGCTGTCCAATACAGCTTTTACCTGTCCAATGCCAATATGACATATTGGACTGGTCAGTCAATAAAGGTATAATTGCGTAAGGTTTTCCATAATGGCTGAGTTATTGGTCTTTGGCTAGTCATACTGGACTTGGGTTATGCTTCAGTCCAATATGGCTAGCCTCGGACCAATAACTCAGCCATTATGGAAAACCTTACACAATAATTTGAATTGAAATAATCAATGGACTGCTGTATTAACCCTTACTATCACAGAGAAAACATATTACTTATTAGCTTTCCATACCACATATTTTGCCAAGACCTTTTATTAGAAAATGTTGTCGATGGATTAAAAACGTTGGTTGTTCCTAATAAAGCACAGGAGTCAAAATAAATTTGCCCATCACAGGTAAATTATAGAACTAACAGAAATTTAGACTTTGTTAATTCAGTATTTTATCAAAAGACATAACCATTTATGTGAATCTTAGTTGACATCTCCTTTTTAAATAACAATAAAAATAAACAATTATCACAGATATGACTCCCGTGTTGTAAATGGTCAGTGTTAATTAAAATTTGAAAGTGACTACAGGGGGGATATGCAAAATAGATGTGAAAATGTAATGTAGGAATGCTAATACAACTATGCATTAAATGCCACTGACCTAGCACGAGTCCTTCATTATTACTGACCTAATCAGAAAACTTCTTTTTCAAATCTAAACAAAAATTCCACAGTCAATAAACTGTGAATACATTAAATGGATATAATATTGTGATGTAGTGATGTTGACTCAACTGCATACCAAATATGATTGACCTAGCATATGTGAATACCTTAAAACTTACCTAATCAGAAAGTGAAGATTAAAACCTAACATTGATGCCAACACCCAATGTTGGAAAAGCAATACCTTCTGCACTCATTACAAGTGATATAAGAAAATAAATAAGTCAGTTCTGTTTCTGTCCTATAAATGCCTATTCAACAACATAGCCTTTAGTTTTTAGTTGAGTCTAGGTTGCTCATTTACAAATTTCCCTGTCTAGTCTTTATTCTTGTAATATATTCTTTTGATAAACATTTGAATCTTGGTTCCCTTGATTACTCTTATGACCTTGACCTATTGTTAAAATCAATTTCATGTACAAGGACAGTTGCATTTGAATCCAGAAAAACAAAAAAAAGTAGCCTAAGCACAAAAAGGATGAAGGAAAATATCTACACACTTTACAAGAAAACTTTGGTATATAAACAGACAACTAACCTGATAATACTGCCAGAACTGTGCATCTTTTCTCTGTTTTTCTTTTGCAAGCTTAAGTTTAGACTGCTTAAGCTGGTGGCACTCTGTATCAATCACTGTAGGTAACTGGGAAGCTTTTGCAAGTGTTAATTTGTCACTATCTATTAACAGAAAAGGGAAATAATTACCCACAAAGAAATGAATGTTAGCTTATGCAGGATTTAAATGCCACCTTCAAAGCAAATTGTATTGTTTGTAAATGTATTAATTTTTGCCTTTGTGCTTACTTACCTGGAGGAAGAAACTTGATGCACTAAAGAACATGTATCGCCCACCATGAAACACAGGTAATTTGGTGGCTATAGTATTTGATAATTCAAGCAGAACAAAATTAAATGATTTATAGAAGTTCATACTTACACCATTACCACTTAGTTGGCTTTATCTTAACTAAGTCTTAGTAGATATGTATGTTAAAAAGTGTTTCTCCATTACATTTCAACACCAACCTTGTGCACCTTACAGCCACAAAAGAGCTGTCAAGGCCACACATTTTTAGAGAACAGAGGTAAACAAACCTATTAAGTTTCAACACTTTGGTAACTGAGTTTCCTTAGAAAATAAGCAAATCAAAAGCTTAGATTATCTTGTTTGATTACACTGAAACAAAAGGTAGATTATTTGCAGAAGCTCTTCCTTACATCATTCCTGCCAAGTTTAGTTAAAAGTAGTCCAGAGGTTTTCATGTACTTGGCAAAATATTAAAACCTTTATAAAAACAAATTGTTAAGTTCAAAGGGCATGCAAATTAAAAAAAAAAGTTCAGTAGTTTGAGAAGAAAGAGTAGCATGACTGACAGATGGAGAGATGGACAGACAGACAGACAGACAGATGGACAAGACAGAAACAATATGTCTCCTCACCAAAGTGGGAAAGATTATTAGAAGGTTATTAGTAAGCCATAACACTTTTAAGTAAAAACGATGTTTTTGTAGAATGATTGATACTCAAATATGTTTATTGTTATGTACAAAGATTACTTCACAGGCACTTTTCACTAAAATATAGCATACAGATAACAAAAGAACATTAGTAACTTTTTTTAACATTATAAAGTGAAATATACATGATAGCTGTGAAGATTTATTAAAGAAGCATAATATATGAAAATTGTTAGAAATAAGATCTTTCTAACCAATCATATAAGTAAAGATCAAGGTGCACATATGCTGCCTGTAAATATCTTTGCTTCAAGATTT
The DNA here is from genome assembly GCA_037379345.1 of Perna viridis. NCBI lineage: Eukaryota > Metazoa > Mollusca > Bivalvia > Mytilida > Mytilidae > Perna > Perna viridis. The sequence continues at coordinate 39,383,262 of CM074515.1, read as the reverse complement.
CTTCTAAACAAATACAAAACTATGCACCATTTATAAGTGAGAGTAATCAAGGGAACCAAGATTCTGCAGAAATCAAAAGAATGTAATCCAGGGACAAAGAAAAACACAAAAAAGAACATTAAATAACCAAAATTATGCATACAAAGTAACAAAAGTAAATGAGCAACTCAAACGAAAACTGGGAGCATGGACCAAGTGCACTGGTAGGGTAAGCGTCCTCTGCTTTTCTAGAAACATCTGCCAAATTGCTCATAAAAATTCAAGTCCAGGGTAGAAGAAAGAGGAAACGAAAACTCTATGACACATTGAACAAATCAGTTTTCATGGTGCAGACGGATACACCATAATGATCCATAAGTTCATGATGATAACCATAAAACTTCTGTAGTGATGACTTCAATCTTGTAGCAACATAACCCAGTTCCTGAAGCCTAATTGTAAGTAGTCTGGTGCAAGACAAAAAGTCTGCATAGTTAAGGCAAGCTCTGGCATAACATATGAGCTGTGATATGACAACTCCATATGCAGTGCAGAAGGGATGTTGCCACAGATGAAAGGAAAGTTGACAAAAAGGAAAGAAAAGGTTTGTTGTATAGTTTGGTCAATAGTTTTCCTTCATCATTGATCTCAAAGGTGAAGATATGAGGCTGACAGGTATATAAAAGGTGCCATAAATTTCCTTCCTGATACTCTCACAATTTTTCCAGCTATTCCACCATAACTCTAAAATATCTTATCTTTTTATAAAGTTAGGGTTAAAAAATATTCATGGCCCAAATTCAGTTATCTATAGCACAGGTACTCGAAGACAGGATATAGTGTTTTACTTACTATTTCAAAAAAAAAATTTTTATTTCTATTTTTCCAGCCCATAAACACCTCTACTCCACATGTCTTACCCGTTTCTAAATAAATTTAGCATCTTTGATATATAACCTTTATATATATATATATATATATTTTTTTTCCTTTATATACAACATCTACGTTGATATTAGATATATTTCTGAACAAGTACTATCTTTAAAAATAAAGATAATCAATGCAGTAAAATTTGTTCTTTTTACTTATAATTTTCTACATTTCATTCAGGAAATAACACATGGCACGCAATTTTAATTTTCGATACAGTTTTTTCGAATGCAACTAAGTTATCAGTATTTGGTCAATCAGGAAACAGAATTGCGATCAAGTGACTTGCGTTTCCATGGTAGAGTGTCTTTAAAGGCCAAAGGGTAAAAACCAAAACTATACCAACTGTGTTGGAAAAAGGGTATGTATCAAAGATACTATACTGTCCTTGAGTTCCTGTGATTTAAGGATACTTTACATCATTATTATTTTTCCTTTTTTTTTCCCTTTTTGTTTCACTTTTCCACACAGGGCTCATTTCTTGTTTTATTTAGTCCTTTTAAATAGCATTGAAAGGACACCTTCAAACATATTTTACCTAACTGATTAATAAGTTAATATAAAAATTGTTATTATTATGAATACCACACAATATTTTACCAGTGACGGATTATAACAATAATAATGGAAACCAACTAAAATATAACAAGGCTATAAAGAATTTTTGTTCTTCTATTAAGATATAGTATTAAGGATACTTATTAAAATCCATTCATTCTGTTGAAAGATTAAAGTTCTAAACAAAAAAGTGTTAAAATTTACATTTTTCAATTACAACTTAACATAGAGTTATTGGGGAAAAATTTCAGGATGTTCACACCGTAATATAAATAATATGATAGGACCTTGACATTGGGCCCTGGTAAATTATGACAGCTGTAAACATGTTCATCTTCCTTCACCTAGTACTTGTAGTAGTTAAACTACAAAAGTAGGTGTCAAATCAAGAACAATATCTCCATTTATTTCATTTAAACTTGTATAATGATTCAGTTTATATTCATGGATATTAATGTATGACAAAAATTTAGTGGAATATCAAAATTTCAATTTGTTTTTTACCTTCAGTTCTAACAGGTCATTCTATTTTATTTATTTGTTTGCTATAGATGGTATTGAAACAAAGACTTTAATAGAATAAGGTAATTTACCTTTTTAACATTTAAATAATAAATTTTTACACCACAACTATTTTAATCATTGTGCTAGGGATCAGTTTATCCCCACTTGTCTGATAAAGTGAAAAAATTGAGAAGTCCCATTAAACAGGACCTTGATACAACAAATGCATTTTTGTATTGAATTCAGAAACTCATCTAATCCTTTTTGTTTTAATAAAGAGCTTTGCTGAGCGCAGCATAATAGGACTGCAGCACGTCAAACCCTGATCATTTGGTTCGAATGTAGACACAAAACTAGTTTTTGACGCACTTAAGCATAGGGACTTACAGTTAATGATTACACTAACTGGTTTGGACACAATATAGCACAAAATTTAAAATTCAAATAAAAATTTTAGAAATTTGACTTTTAGTATAAAAATAAGATTTTTTGGGGTTTGGCCCCTTTGACCCCTCGAAAACTGTAAGATGTATCTGTAATCTGAATGAAAAATGCAGGTAAGAATTTTAAAAAAAAATCCATTAAAAAAAGTATGAAATCAAACCAAGTATTAAAAAAAGTTGAATTTTTGTGGTGTGACCCTTTATAACTGGAAAACCAAAAACGCTATATGAAATCTGATTATTAAGCAGGCAGGGGTTTTCATAAGGAATCCATTAAAATCTTTAAAATTTTTTTGAAATCATACTAACAACAAAAAAAGTTTGGGGCGTGGCTCAATTTTGAACCCCTCTGACTCCAAAATGGTTAAAGATAAGCCTACCCAGCAAAAAAATTATAAAAACAGAATTTTAAAAGGAACAGAAGGGGTTGGGCAAAACCCTCTAAAACTATAAGGCCATCCACCGTGTCACTAGGAACAAGTTTTTAAAATTTCAAAAAGATTGGATAAGTTTTCATAAATTTATTGTAAATAAACTAAACTTAATGGACCCCTATGACAACAGGGTGATATCATTATACAAGTGAAAGAATTTTTTGCAGCCATATAAAAACAACATTTCAAAATTGTATTCTCTTTTTTTCCCACTGGATATACACTCATTTGAATTTTAATGAAAACTTATAACTCCTGCCAATTAGGAGGAAGTCTCATAAATCCTGACAATAAGGAAGAAGTCTCATAAATCCTGATAATAAGGAGAAAGTCTCATAATTCCTGCTATCATAGAGGATGTCTCGTAACTCCTACCAACTAGCAGGAAGCCATATAAATCCTGCCAACTAAGAGGAAGTCTTATAGGTTGCTGTTATGCCTCCTCGATATTCAGCCAGATCTATATCCCAACACTGAAGTGTAAGTTCACAATTTTTACAAGTGGGGTTCTATCGATTCATTTATACACCAATAGCAATCATGCAAACTCATTTTACTATACAACGAACCATTGTGGAGAAATTGACATTTTTCATTCTCAAGGTTCTAGTCAATTTTATGCTTGAGTCATCACAAGCATAAACTGTAAGAACTGATATCTAAAGACCAATAAATAAGTTTTACAATGTAGGTACAATGTGGTCCGTATATAGAAAAGCTTGTAAAAATTGAACTCATTTAGTTAGTGCACTATTTCATATTGAAAAAACCTGAAATTGCAGATTTATGATAAAATGTAATAATAAAAACTTTTTATGACAATAAAATTTGTCAAGGAACAGGCATTTCTACGTATGACCACAAGTCCAGTTTGTTAATCGACAGAGTCATCAGGAAATTAATTTACCTGGTGATATCTGCACTGTACCACAGTTAATCATATTGTATATTGGAGTTTCTCAGCCCTGGGCAGTTTACCATTAGTAAATTAAATTCAGAAAAAGTCATATGACCAGTTTTTAGACAGCAAAAAGTCGTGCAAATATCAACAGGTTAATTAACACTTACATATAAAAGTTAAAGTTCAGATAGACCAAGACACTGTGTTACAAATTACATATGAAAAAACTGGGTAAATATGCAAATAGTTTGATTTCAAAATTCATGGATATGAATAGATTAATGAGACATAACATTCATTTTTTAAAGGGATTTAAATCACATAAAATTTAGAATTCATATAAAATTGATTGATTCTTTTTTGTTTTAATCATCATATATATTAACCCTAAGAAACTTAAATTTTGTAAAAAAAATTGTTCCTTTTCGTAAGTGTAGAAAATATTAGAAGAGAACAAGTAAACGACAGTCGCAATTAAAGGTCGTAGTAGGTTACTGTGGCAATCAGACATATTGGCTTTCAAATGTTAAAGTCACATGACCCCAAAAGATCGAAGTAATGCATCTTTAAAATGCATTTTTGGCTAAAACTAGGCATTTTTAGCTGAAATGAATAAGCTTCTCTTGAAAACTAAAGTAAGCTCTATGCTTACTAAAATTTTGAAAAAATCATGAACTTACACTTTAAGCCCAGGAGAAAATACAGAAACATTACGACTAGTAGATAATAAAAAAGATATTTCCATGAAAAAAAAATGTACAAAAAATAAGGAATCAAAAACATTGATTTTGGAAGCTAGCAGCCCACATGTGTAATTTTGAGTACCCAAGTCTAAGGGTGCCTACTGAAAAATTGATGTTTGAGAAAGTATCCTCTTTTGAGACTTAATTTAGGGACAAGAATGCCACATGCCATGGTGGTTTTCATTTCAAAATTCAAAATCTATAGTGGTGTAATTTCGCAAAATTGCTTTAAATTAGAGAAATTTCACCCAGATCTATTTTCAGATTTTGGTGAAAGTGGTTGCCCCCATTTGGAAATAGCATTGTGAATAATTACAATCTTGAATCCTTTAACTCCTGCTACCTAGGAGGAAGTCTTATAACTCTTGTAAGTTAGGAGGAAGTGTTACAACTCATGCCAACTAGGATGAAGTCTTACCACTCCTACCAACCATTATGAAGTTTTACAACTGCCAACAATAAGGAAGTTTTATAACTTCTACCAACTAGGAGAGAGTCTAATAACTCCTGCTAACTGTGAGAAATTTTTATAACTCTTGTTAACTGGGAGGAAGTTTTGTAGAAGTTGTCAATGCCTGTAAACTATCGTAGTCAGTGGTGAAAAAGAAATGCATGCACTTTCACTAATTATGTTCTAAAAGTCATAAACCAATTCAACTTTGACTAATAACTATAAAGTTAAAAATTGCAATGATGTACCCATGGACTTTGATTAATTCTAAGAGAAATAACCACCTAACATCTGCACATTCCCTAAGAGATAGGAAATAGGAATTCCAATAATATAATTATTTTTTTGTGAATTCTGCTTCACTGTCTATATGTTCTTTTAAATAAGTAGTGTTCACACCCGGTAAAAATTTTCATATCCATAATAGCACAATTAATAAGTTAGCAAGGTGGTAGACAGTCAATCAATGGGTATTATCACCGTGTGAACAGATGGACAGACAAAGCAGTGCAACTCCACTCTAAAAACTAGCTGTACACAACTGTTGATTTAATATGGTTAATTTTACCTGTCCTATTATCAGAGTCATGAAAGGTTACAAGACTTTCACATTTTTTTCTCAGTCTATCTTCTATTTCTGGTAAAAGTTTCTGTTGCAAAAATGGCAGATTCTGCAAAAACATGGGGAGATTAATATTTCAGTCACAGCGGCAGATTGTGTCACTGTTCCAATACTTAAAGTTAGAGGCTACTGATTTTTATAGAATACTCAAAACAAGTTCACTTCAATCAAAGATAAAGATTCAACTAGAAATGCTGCCAGCAAGCTCATAAAGTGAATACTCCTGTTTCAAATGATGTTAAATGAAGAACACTTAAGTCAAATATCTCCCTTTAGGATCTTCAAACAGTAATTATATATGTTTATGCATTTATGCACATCTAAATATTATAATGCACAACCTTCCTATAGAATTTCATCAAAATCCTTTGAGTGGCTCAGGAAAAGTTGCACTTATAAGAAATAAAGACTGGTGAACAGACACATAAACAGTCCTATATACCCCAAACTTTGTGGGGCTATAACAAGACCCATACATGTCTGGACATGTGTTGCCCTCATATATTTTATTTGTCAGCACATAAGTAACTTCGATGTGTATTTAAACACTAAGCAAGTAAAAAAAAATGTGCCCAAAATAAGAGGTGCACGTCTTCAAGTTACATATTACACTAAGTAGGTACCCTCTAAGCATGACAGATGGATGGACAGAGTTGAGTGGCTAATAGACCTGCTTTCACCATTTAACCTCTTTTATTCAAATTTTAGTTTTAACACATTTCAAAATATCAACTAAAGACTTCTTAACCTTTTTATATGGGTTCTGTCGATGAATTTCTTCCTTAGTAAGTCCAAATAATGTTGAATCTGAGCCAGGTTCTGGGTTACAGTCTAAATAATCACCAATCTCTGCTAAAGTCAAACATTCTTGCAATGCTGTCTGAAACTAAAAGTTTCAAATTACAAAGGAAGTATTTATTTATATTTTCTACTTGGTTATGGCTAAAACATCTGAATTTGTCCAAAATAATTTCATTATCAAGAATCTAAATGTAAAATATTCACCACTGATAAACATAAATCAAAATAAAGGAACTCCAGTTTAAATAAACTCCTATAACAACATTCTGGCATTTAAAGTCCCATAACTCTGAAATGATTCATTGGAAAGCAAAAAGGGGTATTAGACATATAAGAAAACATAAAAAGACCCATCAAAGCATTATCAGTGATCATACACTACTGGTATGTGGATTGACATAGGTTTACTTTCAAGAGTCACATGGTCCACATGAGTATTAAAAATTCTCAATTAAGTGTCAATGAACACCGGATCATGGTAAATGAAATTTTAAAGGTCCTATGTCAGAAACAGAAGTTCCTGAACCTTAGACAACTGCTAATTAGAACCTCTGCACATACTGAGCTTTCCAAAAATATTACAGTCAAAAGAGTTATTCTAAAAATTGAATTATAATGTTATTTAAGTGACTGTGTAGCAGTAATTGTTTTCATCGAAGAAAATATGTGCCCGAAAATTAAATGTCAAAACCTTTGCCTTTTGACACCATAGCCCATCAGTTTACTAAAATTCAAGTGAACATGTCTACCTTGTGGGAAAGGAAACGTTCAGAAGTTTGATAACATACAAGTACATGCATGAAATTTTTTTTTACTTTTTTATCTTCTGAGGCCAGTGAACACTCCTGACTTTTAATGTCATAATCTGTCAACAATTCTTCAACTTCTCTGTGCAACGTTTTTTGCATTAACCAGCTGTGTTTCTCATGCTTTAGTTCTTCTTGGGCCTGTTCAAGGGAAAGATAATCTTGTACCAATCCATATCAAATTCAGATACCACAAATGGTTGAGGTGATACAAGGTGCAGAAAAACCGACTGAGAAAACAATGTTTTTTTTTGTCTAAATACTCCATATCTTATGTAACAATAGTCCTTTTTTGTATACAGATCCATATTTTTGAGAAAGCCCTTCATTCATTACCTGTTAAATTTACAAATTCAAGAAAGATAACTCTTTTGTTAGTGCCAATGTCATATACAAGTGATTCAATGTATATATATATTTATTTCTAAACTGAAACAATCCAATGACAAACTAAGACTGGTTATGTGGTCTGTTAGTGTTTCTGAATTACGACTAAAAGTGAATTTTGTGAATTTTTGACATTAGTGTATTACCTCATCTCTGATATTTATGAAGAGAACTAACATCAATGGGAGCGGACAAGTTAATAACCAGTGACAGTTTCTTATTTTTATGATATTTTTGGTATTCCTCTTTTTCATCTCTAGGAAATATCTTTGAACTTATTATTCAAAATTAAACAGCATTTTAAATCAGGGTTTGTCTTTGTTTTGAATTTACATTCTAAAATGGAGTTTTAAAAAAATATGTCTTTATGTTGAAAAAAAAAAAAACATTCCATCTCCTCCATAAAATTTTGACTGATTTTGACAGATGTATTGAAATTTCAAGCTCTGATATGAATTCTTAAAGTTAATATTCCTTTACAATCTTTTAGTCTGCCAATAGTCATGAAAATATTGTTCTTGAAACTTAAACATTTAGATAAATTGTAGAGAAGTTTATCTGTAAAACTCAATACCTGTTCTAAATCTTTCTGTATTTGAAATGATGTCCCATCAGAAGTTAGGTGTTGTGAGAGAAGATTTAACAGCTTTGCAAATTCTGGGTTTTTTTGAAGATCTGAATCGGTAATGTTCACTGGAAACATTTCACTCGCTGCAACCGAAATAAAAAAAAAAAAACACCTCCAATTAAAGTAGAACTTTGTATCATTAAACAAATAAAACATAAAAAATAAATTCTAACTACATATTGAGGTCTATAGGAAGGTTGTGCATTACAAAATTTAGATTCTTTTCATGAGCAACTGGATTACATTCTTTTGATTTCCAGTAGTACCTTGGTTCCCTTAATTACTCTTTCTTTTTCAGAGATTAAAAAACCAAAAAATTTTATACATCGGTATGTTTAATGAACTCCATTACTGATATTGTAATTCTTTCATATGTTCTGGGCTAGCTTTCAGTAACTGCCAGCATTGTTTAAGTGGATATCTTAATTTGTCTGTATGATGTATGTTGAGGTATTTCATGGAGAGAATTGTATGTCTTCTTATGGTGCGTTTGTTTGTTTTGACCTTATATCAAAAGGAGTTTTACGTCATTAATGTGCCTTTGTGTTATTATAATTATCATCAGTTTGTTACCATGGATATTATTACTTTTGTTCTTGGGGCCTTTGAGCCAAGGTGTGTTGACGCTTGATGAAGACCTTTAGGTGATTACTGAAAGTATGAACTATTTTGAATTTAGGTTATATGATGATGCATTTGTTGCGTTTCACCATATCCATTTTTTTTTCAATCCCATGACATAAGCAACTGAGCAGTTGTGTATAAAGAAAATTACTTCACCAGGATGCATGACCCATTGAACTAATTTTTTTTTCAGTCCTACATCTACAAGTGTATGTGTTTCTTTCAATTGCTATAAGTACATGTACATAATACATCATTACATATAGCTCCCAAAAATGGGGACCGGACAGCCGAACGAGGTCATCAGTTAAGAAGGCTACAAAAAGTTGTGATTTTTTAGGGGTAGGGCTCAATTCTCGGCCTCTAATAACGGCAGAATGGATCCATAGTGCTTCATTTCACCTGGTTTCTGTAGAATAATGGTGTCTTTCACCACTCCCATGATGTCAACCCAACATACTAACTCCTTCTGGTTTTAGGCCATTCTGAAGCCCAAAATTGCAAAAAATCCCAATTTTTTTTCTCATGAGTGACCCCTCTGGGGACCCCTGACCTTCCACTTATGACTGTAATAAACAATTTTTGGCTTAAATGACCATCAGACGGAACAAGCTTTGGAAAAATTGCACTTTGGACACTGACTTACACCTGGTGAGCACCACATCCTGTGAAAAATGACAAAAAATCACCAAAAATGATAATTTTCAGGCAAGAGACCAATTTTCCAGCACAATTTTTTTCAGAGACTAACATATTTATTTTGAAATTCGTCACTGAAAACTTACTAAATTTTTGTTTATAGAATCTTATTTTTTTCCTGTTGCACCATCCCTGAGAGTTTTTTGTCCTTGAGAAAAAATTAATCTGCATTTCTCATTTGGACTAAGCAAAAGGGGGACCTTATACTTTTTTTTTAAATATTAATCAAGTGTTAGTCTTTGTAAGAGTCAGGCAAAGTATGAGACATGGTATGAAAACATCCCCCATTTTGTAATTAATATTGTAACTACATATATTTACACCATCAGAATCAAGAAAAAAGACCTGATTTTTCATATCAATTTGGAAAATTGAGTTATAAAATTATTGCAATGCACTGAAAATTAACATTTCAAGGGCAGAACTGTCAAAAACCTAATGGGGAAATGATTTACCGTATGTTCCGAAATTGCGGTATTTTTTGGGGCAATTCACAATTTGCTTCACGGTACGTTGTGGCCACCTATGATACTAACAAAACATGTAAGTGCTATTTTTTAAATAAATTTAATGGTACATGTATTAGCGTTATAGCTAGCATAATTTAATGAACCAGAGAAAACAATAATTTTTCTAACATTGTATTGAAATTTTTTTTAAACAAATCCAGAGATGCAGAGAATGGTCTTTTCAAACAGAGAAAGCATTCTTCAGTGAAATTATATTGTCAGACTTGTGGGTTTTTTGACATGCATGTTTCTGATTTTTCCAACTTTCCCTGATCCTTACAAAAATTTAGACATGCCAATATTGTAGTGCTCATAATGATATTCTTTATAGGTCCTGTTGCACCATCCCTGGATGTTTTGTGTACTTTGGACACTCTTAACTACTGTAAACGTATTTATTTTCGCGGTTTCTGAAAAGTCAACATGTTCGTGGGTATTAATTTTCGCAGTTTTCAAGGTTGAGAAAATAAAGTTTTTCAATAATCTCGGCAGTGTGTGATTCCAATTTTGATCAATTATTTTTACCGTTAATATTTCAATAAATTAAAATAAATTAATAGCGGCTGTTAATACGACATAAACATAATGACAAGTCCACATGTTTCTTCTGGCCATTTCAATCTAATAGTGTATTCTTATTTAAAACTTAAAAGAACTCACTTTATTGCCCAAACCATAGCTTACTCTAGGGATTAACTTTTGATACTTTAATTGTATGCTTAAGGAATAACTTTTTTTTGACAGTTAACAGCGTGTGTATATAACAGTAATCTTTAATCGGTGATTACCTGAAGTGTATATTTGACACTTACATTTTGTTTTTGTGAATAGTTTGCACAGTATTGATTGCTATTCTTTGATGTGACAGGTACTCTGTGGCCATTGATACAAATCATTATGTCAATACGATTATGAATTTAGAAATTATTACCCACATGCTTTTACCTTATACGTTTTTATAATAGACTTACATTGTAGTGTAAATTCATACTTGATTGCATTGAATGATACGACCTTAACACAAAACCATGTTCTATTCAAAATTGGGGAAACCATAGTACAACGGTCAAAAGACAGTAATTTGAATATATTTTCGCGGGTACTAATTTTCATATTCTTGAGGCAAACGTGAAAATATCGAAAATTAGTACCCCACGAAAATGTATACGTTTACAGTATATTCCTCATGTACATGTACATGTAAATAAAGCACAAGGGGACATTTTAATTTTCTTCCCTCTTTATATTTTTTTTTAATACAGGCCTTGCAATTATGCTTCTTTTAATGAGTACAGGCTAACTGTAACTGATGTTATTTATGCAACTATGAATATGCTTAACACTGTTTTTATACTCACTGACATTCCTTTTGATGGAGAAGGGGAGGAAGGCTTTGTTTAAAATAAAAACACTGTACATGCATGTGATATGATTTCACACACATATATACCTTGTTTGTTTGTTTGTTTATTTGTTGGGGTTTAACGTCCGAGCAGCAAGATTTCAGCTATATTCAGACGATGAACATGAAATGGATGATTAAATGAACATGAAATGAAAAAAAGGATGGGACAGAAGGATACTAGGATCGACAAATTTTGATTGCCACTGGAAAAAGGGGGGATGGGTAAGGTCAGGCAATTTAGCCTCCTGTGGCGGAGCGCAAAGGTTCCTACTTCTATCGAATACCACAGCAGGGTTCTTTAACGTGCGAGAAACATGGCATCTTTCCCAACACGGTGCACCACTATGATTTGCGGTCAGGTTTTCCGTATTATAGCCTGACGACCCCAGCATGTAACACGCCAGGGGTACCCCATTCCACCACCTGGGGCACACATCCCAGTTGCTCTGTGGGCAGAGCGCCTAGCCCCCGGCTAGGTTTCTGATCACTATTTAGTCGCCTTTTACGACAAGCTTAGCGCTGCTGCAGGCCTATTCTTTTAACACCCGGACCTGCATGGGGCTATATACCTTGAAAACATGCATACAAGATACAAGACACAAATAGTAATTAATGTGCATTCTGAATTACTTTCACATATTGTTTTGTTTTAATATTATATTGTTTTGTTTTGTTTTCCTTTGTTGTTGTATTGTTGTTGTTGTTATTTTTTTGGTTATGTTTTATTATGAGCTGTTGTGCTATTCATATTGCAAATTTTACTGCTTTGAAATATAGTGGTTTCATCTGTTTCAGGTGCAACCTTTATACAATGTACTCAAAATTAAGGTAACACTCTTTATAGCTACAATGTATCACTTCTAATAAATACATGCATTTCCAAACTTACAGTGCGTTTCTAGGTTTTGTAGAGAATTGAAGCAAGTGTGTAAATACAAAGATTTCAACTTTCGTATCTTCATACTATGCAAAATCATAATATCAGTTGATTTTTTTAATGTACATGTACATGTAAATTAAAGATATAAACCACATGTAAATGCATCACATTTTGAAAACATACATGTAACAAAAACTTTCAATGTAATGTCTTCCGTATCTTCCTAAACTGTTAAAATTTTAAATAGCATTTATTTCTCAAGAGACCTGTAAAAATAGATAAGAAACTGGTTAATTAGCCATTTCATCAATAAAATTATCACACCGCGGTGAACATTTCCTGATCTTTTCACTTATTTATTAAACTCCCTTTTTCACTTTTGATTAAATGATCTGAAATAACTATAGCCGACACACAGAGGACTTTAAGAATGGGAAACTGAAGATTTGATTTGATTATCTTTTGAAGTCAGAGAAGTTGTCATAGGTTAATGTGAAAAAAAAATAAATTAATTTTTGAAATACCTTCATTTTCGTAAAAATAGGGGGGGGGGGTTGTAACTTGTTTTCAATACTTCTTTTTTGTTTGTTTTGGTAGAAATAAAAATGTGGTATGAACATAAAGCTACAATATTGTAGAATGGAAAACTGAAGATTTTATTTCAATATTCACAACACTTATTTAGTTATGTTCATTTGAAGTTAAGTTGTTAATGCTGATCAAGTAAGTACAAGATCTCGTTCCCTGCCGTATATCAATATGAAATTTCAGTTAGCTGCAAATCTCTTAAACAACAGGTCTATGATTTCTTGAATGACAAAAAAATGTTTTTACAATACATGTAACCTGAAAAAAACATAAATAAAGCAAAGTAAGCCTCTGGCCTTCAGAAAATTTACACAACATGCTTGCTGATAAATATTTAGTAAAACAGAAAATATTTTAAATTAACTGATAAGTTTTAATTATTTTTTGTTCTTGATCCAGGACCAGGGGCAGAATTACCTTTTTGACTTGCCATTTTGTAACAGATTTTCTGAATCGGATCGAAATAGGGATCGAGATGTGCAATGATTTGTTCCGGAGGAATTTAAGAAAACTATTTCATATTTCATTCCACTGATAACGACAAAAATGAATTATCTATTCATGGAGTCTTGATATCCTTTTTTACAACAATAAATATAGCCCGGTTTCAGTAAAACTCGTATCCGGAAACAAATCCGAGATAGAACTTTTAAAAAAGGAACCTGTTTCTGATCTCTTCTGCAATCTTTTTTGTCATGTAAACAATGGCGGCAAATTTGCCTGGTGTTTTGATTGAAAATACACGTGAATGTGTGAAAAACAGTAAAATTTTAGTTGTTGGAGCCGGTGGCATAGGCTGTGAATTACTTAAGAACCTTGTTCTCACTGGTTTCAGTAACATTTATGTCGTAAGTGTAGGGCTATTTTTAATCCTATTTATTTACTGAAATTTATGTACGGTTTACCTTCCCTCTTCATGTCTGATTCATTCTTATTGAAAGACATTTCTAATTACATACATTGACATAAGATAGATGTGATCCAGTATGTTTAATTCTGAATGAAAAGCCTTAACATTTTGTTGCAAAAGATGTGTCTTTTTTTTGGGAACAATTTCTATTTTCAATTTCATATATATTTGTACTTTCAGTAACACATAATTTGTATGACAGTAATCAGTTGAAGACACATGGTTGAACAATGAATGTACATGTAAATTGATATAAATAAGGCATGAAATGTGCATTTATCATTGCTGACTTTTGACTTATTTCACTAAACAATTTTGTGATTTTTGTTATCAACAGTGTTGTTCCTGTTTCCTGTATGCATGTTACATGAACCTAGACAGATGCTTAACACTCACCAAATGCAAAATAATTGAATGCTTTAATTGTGTATTGAAATGCACGATTAAGAAACTTTCATAGTGTGCATCTTAATGCCTGATAGACTACACTCAAAGCGTGTGTTTCAACACAATTGAACAATGAAAAATGATAATTACCAATAATGGGAAAGAAAAATACAAAGTAGAATTGATGATAATACAATAATGAAAATTACAATGGCAAAAATATATAAATGACAGTTAAATAAAGAAAATCATGAATGTACAAAAATAAACAAATGCTTCTAACATTTGTTTAAACGAACACTTCTATCATGCATTTACATGAATGCCCCTATCTTGTGTTTAAATGAACAGCACTTGCAGGTGTTTAAAGAAACGATCCCACCAAGCGTTTTCACAAAATCTTTATAGTGTGTTCAAATTAATGTAAAAGCATGAGTAAATGCATGATAAATGATGCAAGAACACTAAAATGGGAAGTTTTGAAGACACAGAAGATGAAAGATTACTTTGTTTACTAATCCTAATGTGTAGTTACCTGTGTTAATCAGCTGTTTGTCTCTAAAAATATATCAATGATTTTGATAAAATAATAAAATCAAACATGATGCGCAGCCATTGCCGCTATTTTTAGAATTGAATTGAAGGTCAAACATGGACTTCTGACTGTTTTAACCATAATGCTTCCTGGCCATGTCAAAAACCTTCTCAGGAAAATGTATTTGATAAAAAAAGAATCTGTTATAGGCACAGAACCAACAATACATGTATGTGAAACAGACAAAGCTGACATTGCAAATTTACTCGTCAAATTTCGGGTGAAAATAATGCAAAGTATACTCAAAATTGTGTGCATTTATATTTTTTGCAAACACTAGTGTCTTGATATACATTAGTTACTAAACTCAATATGTGGGAGTAAAGCACAGATGGTTAGCAGTAAAGTCCCTTCTATACATCGACACATATCGTGTATAGGTACCTTAGTCTTGAAAAAATTGGCCTTCAAGACAAGATTCATCAACGAGGAAGTACATACATGTTAAATGTAAGAAATTTGAATAAGCATTGCAGCCTCAACTAAGAATACAGGATGTTACCATTATAGCAAACAACAATTCATTATTTTGTTACACCTGGTCTCCCCAAAAATTCTTAAACAAATGAATAAATTTAGTCATTTTTTTTTCGGAAATGTACATTGCTTACACTATCTACATCCCAAACAGAACTTACACTTTTATCTTATACATGTATAACAGGAGATGCTCTGGCTTCTGAAATTCTGTCTCCAGAAAAATCACCAGTTGCCAATTTTTGTCTCCTATTTTCAGAAATTAGTGCCAACAGAGTCTTTCAATTGCCAAAATGATCCTTATTATAAGGCATACACAAGTCTTCATCAGATCAAAGTTGTTGGAGGACTCCTTGTTAGAATTATTGTCCTTGAAAGTTGAAAAATGATGTTTTTACAGTTTTCAGTCAATATCTTAAAAACTACGATTGATAGAAAGAAGCTTTCATTTGCTAAAATGGTCTTGATGATAAGGCCTACTAAGGTCTGCAGGGGATCAAAGTTGGACGACTCCTTGTTAGAGTTATCGCTTTGAAAGTGAGAAATGATGTTTTTAGCAGTTTTACAGGGCTATTTCTACCTTCAATTTACCACTGCTTATCAGCCCTATTCCCAATGACAAAAGGTGTCTTTATTAACGGAAGCAAGCAGTATGAAAGTTGTCAATCAATTCATCTGTCGGTAGAATGAAAATCATATTTTATTGATGAGTCAGCACATCGTTATTGTCACAGTTTCTCTAGAGCAATTTTAAGATTGGGCAAAGAAATATTTCAATCCTTCAATTTACATCTTTTTTAACTCTGTCAAGTGTATTCTGAATTTCCATATGATCACCTAACACTGAATTGTTTGATAATTGCAATACCTCATTTACCATGGATCCTGGAATAAGTAGCTGATATTTCTTTGCTACCTTTGTTTGGGCAGACTTTGCTCTACATGTGAGACAAAGAATTCTGTCTCTAATAAAGTAATCAGCAGATTCTAACAGTACACGACATGCTTTTCTCTGAGAGGCCGCTAAAATGCTGTTTTCAAGATATTCAATCAATGGCCTTATGCTTTGGTCGCGTCTTTGTTCCATTTTAAGTTTTGTCTTTTCGACTCCAAGGTGGTGGTGTTTTTCTGATTCACTTGATTCTCTGACATCCATTGTTTCAGAAAACAGTGAATGAAATTTGCTTGGGCATGTCTGTCTCTGGATAATAACAGGATCGTAGTTTTCACGTTATACAGATCTTCAACGTTGTCCTTGTGCATACTGGTACATTGCACTAACACTGGTGGCAAATTTTGAATATAAGGTTGCTCAGAGTCTGTTTTGTTGTACAGTCATTGTTAAATTTTATTTGACTTTTCCTGAACAGTTCCATGAAAAGGTTTCCATCTGGTAAATTGATTTTCACCAAATACCATCTCTAAAAATCTCATGACCTTGGTAAATACATGACTTTGCCCTGAAAGTGCTTTTTTTGGGACCTACATGTAGTTTGAGTCCAGCCTTTGGATAGCGAGATAAAACCAATTCCAAATCTGCTAAATGTTTGTCAAACGTGTCACTACAGGCTAATATGATTGATCGATTGATTGTTGGGGTTTATTGAGATAACATAAAAATGATCTAAATTTTAGTCCATGCAGCACTTTGTCCATCAATAATTGAAACGTAATTGTGAAGGTTTTCAAACCTATTGGAGTCACAGAAACTTGAATGTTCCAGAACGTGTTAAATGCTGTGTAGTTTGAAGAATTATCTGCTAAACTCATTTGGAAAAATCCAGAAGACAAGTGTATAGAAGAATCAAATTTGGTACCATTTTGGAAAATGACTTGGTCAATTCCTGAAGATTAGGTATTGTATAGTGTACTTAAACTCTACCATTTGTGAATTTAGATGTCTGAAGTCACAGCAGAATCTGAAGTTTTGTGTCTCATTTTTGTTTCCTGTGCCTTCTCATTTCATGACTAAAATTACTGCATTTGTAATTGGCAAATTTTCAGATTCGCTCACTGGTACAATAATGTGTTGTTTGAGTAGTTTGTCAAGGTGCTCACGCAATACTCTTTTATGGTGATTTGAAATGGGGTTTGCTTTTAGCGTGACGAGGTGTCCCACTATGTCCGTTAATCCCAAATTTGGGTTATTGTCTGTGACAAGCATGTCTTAGTTTCTAGACAAAAATTTTTAAATTTTAAACCTTTGGTCATCACTTAAGTCAGGCAATATGTTCAACTGGTTACAGAACTTTTCGACACTTTCTTTGTCAATTATAGGACTGCCCAGTCCTATAGATTCATCTCTAACATGTGCGATTGAAATGTAGGAACGTCCTGTTCTGGATTAATATCATGGGTCACACTTGAGGATACTTGTAAGAAAATTTGGTAATATTCTTTCCCTTAGGAACACTAATTTTATAGATTGTAGCATTTAGTAACTAAATTGGCACTTAATAATTGTGCGGTACGACTACATCTGATTTGGCTACCATAAGTCCATGATTTAGTACATATTTGTTGTGCGAACATGTAGTACACCTTGTATATCTATAGTCAAATGATTTGGTACCTTACAATATGTTAGAAGCTCACTGTTTGGTTCTATGGTCAGTTTCTTGTGGGTATGTATACAAATTTGCTGCTCTCCAAATGTATAATAAGAAAAATCTATTATTTTATGGTTGTTATTCAAGTATTCAATCTTTAGTATCAGCGGGTGATAAGGAATTCTAATATTTGCTCTTCTCTGCGGATTAGATTTTATTTTAGTTGTGCCGAACACTTTAATTTTTGCATCATTTGCTAAAGGAATGATAGGATTATCTAGCTGTTCAAACGAAAGTTTTAGCTTGCATGATATTGAATTGAATAAGTTCTTGTTAATGTCATTGATAGAACTTCCTTTATCAACTAGTCCGGGAACTAGCATAGTTTGAAATGAAACAGGTATGTACATAAATGGGGAATTGCTTGAACTTTCGGCACTAACTCAAGCTAACCCAGACAATTGTGTCCATCTCCCTGGGTCTGAGTGTTTCCCTGTTCAGGCCCTCTTAGTGTCATACATGTACTAGCAATATGCCTATATTGGGCACATAATTGATATTGTGTGTCAGGCAGTGGCTACGAGTGTACCGATTTCTCTGTGACTTAAGAACTACGAACTGGTTTAACCTTTTAAATTATTAATTGTCAAACAACAATTTTTCACATTCAATTATACCTGAAAACACATGACCCATCACAAAAATTATCCAGCAGAGTGAGACGATCAACGAACTCCCTAAAACATCTGCCCCAATCCCGAACTCGTACCAAATGTCAAGGTACAATGTAATAATTTATTCAGTCCCAGAAACCAAACATAGAAAAATAAGAATATAACTACGTGGCCATGAAGTAGGAGTTTGAATTTTATGTTAGCTATAGACTGGCTTAAAAAGATCAAAAGGGTGATGTGATTACTGGTAAACATTGATGAATTAGGGATTGTATGTTTCCAATAGTTAGTATTTCAGGAAGAACATGTATATTTGGAAAATCTTTGAACAATTCATCTGAAACTTAGACTTTATATGCATAATAGTACTTGTTTCAAAAGTAAAAGCGATGAAAAATATAATTCCTCCATTCAAACAGCTCAAGCCAGTGAATCATTGCCTTATTAAAAAATGCACCATCCTTTTTTATTTGGAAAATATCCATCATTTTTTGGAAAATTTGGAATAACCCATCAAAACCTTTAATTCATAGTTAAAATGACGAATTTTATAGAAGATGTCAAGAAATAAAAATGCCATAAACTATTAATTGGTGTAATTTTGAATATAACTCCAATTAGGAAATTATTTGGTATTATTTTTTAGCTATTTTTATGACTAAATGGGAAGCTTTCATTCTAGGGTTAACTGCCTTATTTCAGAGGTAATTTCTCACAAACAATATCACTGCAAGTTCATCATCTACAAATTACATTTTGAGTAATTCTGCTTGTTCTCCCCACATATTTACATACAATCTGTGTTAAATTAAATTCAATCTTTTCTCTTAAAAACAATTCCTTGCTTTGTCTGACTGTTAAATCATTGATAAATCTTCAAAAAATGGTGTGTAGAATTTGCATGTATCTAAAATATTGGGCTGACAAAATGACTTTAAATAATGTTGGCTAAACAGAAATTAAGCTGGTTATACATGTAATTCTGTATTGGATCTAATCCTGGTGAATATGTAAATTTCAAAAGTAACCAATCAACTGTTGAAAAGAAATTGTACTCTGTTAACAGTTTTATCCTTTTATGTTATTTATATAATTTTTCTTTTTTAGATTGATTTAGATACTATTGATGTCAGTAATCTTAACAGACAGTTTTTGTTCAGGAAGGAGCATGTTGGGAAGTCAAAGGCAAAGGTATTCCAAATGAAACCATATACAATGTACATCAATTTGTAGTTTATAATTACCCCTAAATACCTTTAGTTTACATATCATTTGCTTAATATAATTGAATTGTAATTCAGCATTACATTTTTATACCCCCGCAAACGAGGTTTGGGGGTATATATGTAGGTTTCACCCTGTCTGTCCGAACTATTTTCTCAACAGCTTGCAACATAGTTATGAAACTTTGTGGGATGTAATATAACCATGTGGAGACGCACATACTGTCATGGATTTACAATGCACATGTATCTTTAGAAAATAATTCTAGAGTTGACAGCCATTGAAATGTATGCCTTTTTCAGCAAAACCGTCTCATGCATTGTCTGCAACTTCTCCTTAAGGATTTGCAGGATTGTTATGAAACCTGATGGGGTGTTAGAATACCATTTTGGGATGTGCATATTGTCAGCAATTTATGTTTAGGCAAAGATTGTAGAAGTGACGGTTGTTTAACCTTAGGCATTTTTCAGAGAAACTTGGTCTGATGTGTTGTGTGCAACTCCTCCTTAACCACTAGCAGAATTGTTATGAAACTCAATGGAGTGTTAGATTACCATATTGGGATGTGCATATTATAAGGAATTTATATTTGGGCAAAAATTGTTGAAATGAAGGCTGTTGGACTTGGGCATCTTTCAGCAAAACTTGGTCTCATGTGTTGTCCAAAACTCCTCCTCAACAACTTGCAGGATTGTTTTGAAACTTAACAGGGTGATAAATTACCATATTGGGATGTGCATATTATCAGGAATTTATGTTGAAAGTAACTGTCATTGTGTTGTCAACAACAAAAATATAGTATTGATTGTGGTTTGGAGTTTTAGAAATGGCAGAAAAATTGTGTGTCAAAAGTGCTTTGTTTATCCCCAATCAAGTTATGTACAATGTGAATCGTGTGTCTGCATTGGTCCCTAAATGTACAGGGTTCAACAGGCTGCAGTTGGTATTAGTCCCGTCTGGAGCTATGTCTAGTTTTTCAATGTTACATGCTAGATATATTAGTGTTACATGTATATGTATTTCAAAAAAGCTCACTATTACACATTTCATTCACTTGTATTGAAATTATTATTTGCATCACATTTTAATATTTGCATCCCTGCCACATACATTTCAGGTTTTACCAGTTGTACATTTATTTAATTATTGAAGGGTGTTGAATTCATGACTGGGAAAATTGAGTCCTCAATACATTATGCACATTGTGTTTTGATAAACAGTTTCTTTTCTGGAAAGTGAAATGGTTATTTAAATTTATTTAAAAAAAAAAGACTGGTACATATATTTTTTGGAAGTGCATGTTTAAGGAGTTCAATTAATAGTACAAAACACTGAAAACAACACTTCAAATTGTCCAATTTTACATTGCTGATGAGACTTTTATTTTATAAGCATTTAAAAAAAATCTCCTACTTACAAGACTTCATTTTTCCTTCAAATTCTAAAATGCATTTTTATCTACTTCTAGGTGGCAATGGAAAGTACATTGAAGTTCAACCCCAATGTGAAAATTCAGGCTTTCCACGACAGTATTATGAGGTAATGTATGTGTAAATCTTAACTTACATGTGAAAATCCAGGCTTTCCATGGCAATATTATGAAACAACATACCTTATTACTAATGTACATGTATTCAATATGCTTTGAAAAAAAAAATATATATGATGATGATTTAATCTTTCAATATTTTGTGAATGAAAACATTACACAGCATGTACTTGATGTATGCAGCTCAGAGAAAAAAAAACTTTTAAATCAAGGTTTGTTTGAATTAAAGATTTGTGGTTCTTTTTTTATCCTTCATGATCAAAATACTAATGTGTCATCAGTTCAGCAGGGGAACTTCCTTACCGTTTTTGAACACTACACAACAATGAAGTCCATATGTATTTCGTCTCTAATCAAATTTCAATCAATATTTCCTTAAAGAAAATATATTTCAGGCAATGATTCAGCTTAATAATATTCTATCATGGCTGCAAGTGAAATTCAAATCGGTGGAAGATTTTAGGCACTTTTTTTTTGGCCTTTAAACAATTTGAATTCAGGAAATTAAGCTTTTGCACAATGTGTCAAGACACAGTAAATGTGTTCAGCATGTTCCATTTAACAAGTGTATTAGTCAAATTCTTCATAACTTCATTGATATATTTTTATGATAAACAGGAAGTGCAGAGCAGTAATTTTTAACAAGTAAAATTGGCAGAAAAATTCAAATTGATAAAAGTGTCTCTTTTGGAAAATCTGATGTACATCTTTTTTCTTATACTGAAATTGGTTTTATTTGAGTATAGTTATAGTGAAGGAATAAGTAGCATGTTTAAATAGTTTTTGAATGTAATGAAAAATTAATTTTTTGGGCAGGTTTAAAAATTTGTGAAAAAGGTGAAATCAGAGACATAAATACAAGAGATTTGCAACTAACTCAAATCCCATATTAACACACAGTAGGGAATAAGATCTAGCACTTACCTAATGAGATTAACAACTTGACTGTAAATGATAATAACTAAAAAAGAATTGGGAATATTGAAGTAAAACCATCAGTTTCTTATTCTACAATATCTTAGCTTCATGTTCATACCACATTTTTCTTTCTTTGGAAACAAACAAAAAAAGAAGTATTGAGAAGAATTTGGTAAATGTATGCAAAATTGGATACTGTTTAACTATTGATCTACAGATCAAATCTTTGAAATTAGTATTAAAGATTAACGTACAGTTTAAATATTTGAGTGAAAAAAAATCAACTTCAAATTTTATTGGAAAAGTAAATTTATGATTACAGTCTTGTTATAAATCGTGTAATTTTTTAAATTGATTTTTTATTTTTAGTCAAGAATACAATGTTGACTTCTTCAGACAGTTCAATGTGGTTATGAATGCTTTGGACAATAGAGGTAATTTTAAACAGTTTTTGCCTGTATATAAGTACTCCCTCTGAAATGGTCCCCATGACCAATGGCAATCCGTCTTATGCCTCAACATTTCAATTGCATTAACGACCTTGGATGCAAATTTACCCCTTATAAACAGCCAACCCTCTAATGTTACCCGTTATGAATTTGAATGGAAAAACTAAGATGTTGTCTTGCGTATCCGACCATGTTTATCGTTAGTATAAACCATAGGTGGCAATGGAGATCAAATTAAGTGTTTTTTTTTTTTACCAGCATATTATACCAGCAAAGTAACTTTTAATGTTTCAAGTTAGTGTGACATGAATGCAAGTTTTATTGTTTTTATTCAGTTGTGTGTCAATTGCTCTGAAGCTCTTTGATCAAGCAAACATAATTGTAGACATGTCAAGCATGGGCACCAAAGTGTGAAATTAGTTTGATGAATCAGTCATAGTTTCGACCAGTAATTAATAAATAAATATACAACCAAGTATTTTCAATTACAAACAAAAGTTGTTAATTTTTAATCTGGTTGCAATTAGCCATGTATGTCACACTTTTAATTGATTTTAGTTTGCACCATATGCAAATGTCTTGTGACATACCATTAATGGACATAAATTTGCATATGAAAGGACCAGTAACTCTGGAATGTTGGATCTGATACCGTTTTGCCTGTAAAGAATTTTGTAAACATGCAATCTAGAGTTTGTTTATATATTTAAACGGTTTCAAAGTTGTGTATTAAAATTACAATAAAGCCATGAGGATTGATTTTATATAAACAGATTGGCCAATGTTTTGAGAGTTCAATGCATAATGAATGGACAGACTTTAATACACTACAGCTAGCACAATTTGCCGCCCCAAACCATTAATCCCATTTTCCAGTGGATGTCAAAAATTTGCTTTTTTCTTGTTTCCAATTCCTTCCTATTTTAGTTTAATATTTCTAATTGAATCAAGTTCAAATTGTCTCTTGTTGTGAATATGTATGAAATATTTGTGACTGGTTGTTAAGTAGACTACAATTCATCAATCAATCAAATCATTTTCATGGATAATGGAAAATATCAATCAGATGAAAACAATAAAAAAAGTAATATTCATACTAAAGTTTAATTCTGGAATAAATTCAAAGAAAAATTGTTGTAAACTGTGAAAAAATAGGAAAGAAAGAAAACAGACATCAGCTGAATAAAAGCTTCCATAACATTAAAAACAAATTTGGTAACTGTCTTATTTTTTTGTTATCTATATAAATATCTTCTATTTTACAGCTGCAAGAAACCATGTAAACAGGATGTGTTTATCAGCTGATGTACCTCTGATTGAAAGTGGCACAGCTGGGTATTTAGGTCAAGTTCAAGTCATCAAAAAGGTAAAGTTTGTTTGCTAAATATTTGATAAAAATGTAACAAAATTATTCTTTCAACAAATATGCAATCAAAAAAGATCCAACCATAAAATGTATTTATTAGGCATAATGTTTAAATAGTAAGAAAAGAAAAGGCATGACAGTGAGAATGTTAATTGTAGTATTTTAATATTGCATGTACCGGTAGTTGTATTTCTTCATTAATATATTTGTTTGACTGCAGGTTTAATTGATTTGTGTGGTTTTTAATGTTGTCTGATATAATAAGTACGTGTAACTTTCAGGGAGCTACAGAATGTTATGAATGTCAACCAAAGCCACCACAGAAAACATTTCCAGGCTGTACAATTCGTAACACACCTTCAGAACCTGTACATTGTGTTGTTTGGGCCAAACATTTATTCAAGTAAGTTGTGTGAAGAAATAGGATATTAGGTAAAAAATTGCGAATGATGTTTTATGATGAAAGGTCTGTCACTCACATCACTAATTATTTGATTTAAGGTATACAATTTGTTTATACACGTCAATCTAACAAAATATTATTCCGTCAAATTAATTACAACTTGCAAATTAATTTGTTCGTTTTTATCACACAGTGATGTAAATGTGTGTGTAAAAAACAAACAACAGTACAAATTGACAGAAATACAATTGTGCATTTATATCAAGATTTACCTCCCTTTTTGAATGTTAATTTACACAACAAAATATAGTTACATTCAATGAAGAATACTAAGAAAATATACACTGGTACATTTGAAAGATATTATAAAAGTATTAATGTTATGAAAATATAAGAGATTTTGAGAGTGATTCAGTCTTCTTGAGAATTATTAGGATTGGTACAACTTGAGCATCTAAGTTTCATTATGAAATTACTGTTATAGGTTTTCTTTTCTGACTTAATTAAAATATTAGATTGATTTATAGTCAGTTATTTGGAGAAGAAGATCCTGAACAAGATGTTTCACCTGACACAGAAGATCCTGAACTAGCTGGTAAGAAATTTTAAAAGTGTTAATATGGTAAATTTAACCAGGCAAATCAGTGTTTATCATGGACAGAGTGTCCTGTATATGTAGGGGAGCCAATCAGTGTTTATCATGGACCAGGACTCATGCTACTGGACAATTCGGGCAACATAGTCGCCCTGTAGTCGGTCACTATGCCCCTAGATGACACCAAAAACGAAGCGAAGTCGCTCCATCATTTTCAGATATTGCCCATGATTGGGACTGTACTCCGTCTTTTAGTGGTATTTTGACCAGAGTTGTCTCTCTTTCGATAACAGTTCAAGCAAAAATGGCGCCTGTTCAAGAAAATGAATTGTGAAATTTTTCGAAATCTATCAAATTATCGGTTACAAGCAAGTATTTTAAACAACTTTCTGTTTCAAACGTTTAAAACTGGATTCGGAATTAATATTTTTCCTTTCAGCTTAAGATAATTCATGTTTTACTGTTCACATTTCTTTACGAAATGTGCAAATTTGTCGTGCAGGTTCTTTGGACTTGGGTTAAATTTATCTCAATTGGTAATCTGGTAGAAAACCGGATGCGTTTCTTTTGATCTTCGAGTTTCATAACAAACAGAACAGTAAATTCTCCATTTCGACAGAACATTTCTTAAGCTACCGACCGCTACAATATGTTTAAATAAAGTTTCTGTCTTGATTCTGTCAGTAACAATTTTTAACATGATTATTGATACTCTGGATCAACTTATATCAAGAGACTGGATATTTTGAACAAGAAATCGTCATGGATTAAGTGGGATCAGAAATAAAAACCAGAACAAATTGAAAATTCCAAAAGAATGTCACAGCCTGAAAACTTCCTATTCCAGTGCTGCTAAAGACAAAATCAATAGGACAATGGATTGCAAGAAGATTTGCTTTGCTCAAACATGTATTTATTTTGCTGTAATAAATTTGATAAGGGGTAGAGGTATAGATCAGAAATTCAATTTCATTTATATATGATACAGTCAATCATTAAGACAGCAGGCTGATTTCAATTTTTTCAAAATATTTAGTTACTTACATGTGTAGCATAAAGAAAAAGTAATATTTATCTGGATAAAAGAAATAAATATATGAAAATGCTTGCTTATGTGCATGTAAGTAACACATAACACATATAATTTTAAAAAGCATTAGTAAATGATGTGTGTACACATTCACTTCTCCCTGTTCATCCCCACTTCTCCCTGGTGTCTCTCTGAAAGAGAAGTCTTTTCTTTCTGTTTTTCTCAAGTAGCTTGAGCCCTGATGGACAGAGTGTCCTGTATATGTAGGGGAAACAATCAGTATTTATCATGGACAGAGTGTCCTGTGTATGTAGAGGAACCAATCAGAGTTTATCATGGACAGAGTGTCATGTGTATGTAGGGTAATCAATCACTGTTTATCATGGACAGAGTGTCCTGTGTATGTAGGGAACCAATCAGTGTTTATCATGGACAGAGTGTCCTGTGTATGTAGGGAACCAATCAGTGTTTATCATGGACAGTGTCACAACTTTGGTTTTACTTATATTTTCCGTATTTTTGGATTGGGAACTAGCTCTACAAAAACCAGGTTTTATCTTAACAACATTTTTATTCAAACTCTCCAAAACGAGGCTGTACATGTATATTATGTTATGCGATTCAGGACATCACTGAAATATAAATCCGTAATCATATGAAATAATTATAATATAAGAAAACTTATTAGAAAAATATGAGAAGAACTACATATTGACAGATATCTGAAAACCGTGTTCTGAAATAACTGAATTACACATCAATATCATAATATCCCCCACCGGAAGAAAATTCCCCGGAATTTTACATGTGGAATTCAGTTTTAAACTCACTTCATACGCCACCAAAAAAAACTATTTTCCACTGTACTCTTATCCACTGAGCAATTACCTGATACATACTACTTTAACACTAAAATCAAAACCACTTTCAACTCAAATCTCAAGATCATAGCGATAATATTCTCAGTAAGCTTTTTGTATAACACATATTAGAGTGAAACATGTATGATAATCCTATGCGTCAAAAGAATGGCAAGTTAAATATAACAAATTATATGGAATCATTAGAGACCTTAAAACTCTTATTTAGTAGAAAATGCGTATAGTGATGACCACTTCAAACAGCTTCACTCTCTCTCACTCTCTTTTAAACATAAATTACATGTACCAGACACGAATTTCACATTTTCACATTTGACCACTAAAAGCACTGTTACATTAGGTTTTATTTGTGAGTGACATATATAACCATATAGACAGAAAATCATACCCCTTTTGTGATACAACGCTATAATATACCTATTATCGAACTTGGCAGGGATCATAACTCTCTTCAATGTCCTACTAAAGATTACTAGACTGATATAAAATTATGACTTGCAAACAAAAAATTAAATTAAATTAAATTAAATCCACACTGAAACTATTTGTTGCAAACAAAAATATTTAAAAATTTCAACTATAAATTCTTGAGATGTCAAAATGCACTTTTAAAGTAAATACTTGTGAAAAATTATATTAACAAAATACTGTAGACAAACGCATTTATATACTTTCATATGGTGTTCAACTTGAAGTCAGTGTTCTTATATGTAAGGAAAAGTGAATCGGAAACAATGAAAATGTTGTAAAAATAGGTCACTATGGTGATGAAAAATATCGTTATAATATACACAACAACTTGGTCAGTGATGCCGGAATATTCAAGTAATAATATTAACTAACAAAATAATCAACATCAAAATTTCAGCAAAAGTTTCAAAATTGTCTGTTGGTATCAAAAGTCAGTATGAATATTCATCATGAGATTAATCTCACAGATGTGTTACTGCAACTTCGTCTTGGAGGATAATTACACTTATCAAATTCAGGATTTGCATCAGTCATCATTATTTCTGAAAAAAAAAATGTTCACGGTGCACTATCTGCATAAGAACTTCTATGGATTCCTTCCATGTATTTTATATTTACATAAGAGTCTATAAACGTTGTTATGAGATTAATCTCACTAACAATAGGCATGTGCATCTGACTGGTTCAAAATCCGTCTTCCAAAATTAGGTCCTGCAGTAAACGGATGCTATGAGATAAATTCTCACAAGCAATTTAAATATATCAAATCAAAGAGTTGTTTTATATACAAGAACTAGTCATGAGATAAATTCTCACCGACTATATTATTTACAAAGTTACATCAAGCATCCGTGTTAGAATATATAACATCAAAATCATACTACTGGCGGTGGGCGAGAATTTAATTTCGCTTTCGCCTTTGGTCCCAACTGATTTTCCTGTAGCCAGATTGCATGCTGGGCAGGCTTTCCGACTATATGAGCTAAAAACAGTTTTTTCCCGTTTTCTGTTTTCTGAGCGAGAAATCTTTTCACTTTCATTTTGGTTTCGGAAAAGTCCTCAGAAACACTACTCATATCATTGTCATTCACAAAATTTTCATCTCGAAATCTTTCCGGTAGTCTAATTGTTTGTTAAGGTCTTCCTCTATCCGATAATTCCTCATTGACTGACTTGTCCGTCTGTTCGTGTTCACTTTCATTACTATTATTTTGAGCACTTGGTGATTTATCTGATTCCGACTGATGCTCAATGTCACTAAATATATGTTCCACGGGTTGTTGTGTGATAACTTGATCAAGAAAATAATTTGAAGGATTAGGAACACGCACATAAGCAGATTTTATTCTACTAACATGAATAGGTTGTGAAAATAATTTTCCTGTACAAGGATCCTTCAATTTATACATAAGTGGGCTGTGAATATCTGATTCTACATATGGACCAACAAATTTATTTAAAAACTTCTGTCCTTGGCCCGTCGGCTCCTTCCATAAATATACATAATCACTCACATTAAAATTTGTTGGTATTTTGTCACTATTTACTCTGTCGAGCATCTTGCTTTGAGATGTTACAATATTTGTCTCAACTTGTTTGCGAATTATGTTCAGCTTTTCGACAAGTTGACGTATATATTCATGACAGTCTTTCGGTAAGGACGTGAAATCAGTGTCTTTAATGTGGACAGATAATGGAAATTTAGGCCTTGTCCCGTACACCACTTCAAACGGAGAAAACTTAGTTGTTGAATTCGAGGTATTATTTATTGAAAACACTACTCCATATAGAATATCTTCCCATGGTTTGCCTTTAACTAGATACAGAGTTATTCTTTCTGATAAAGTTCGATGTGGTCTTTCACATGCTCCCAGGCAATGGTGTGTGAAACTGGGTGTATATTCCTGTACAATGTCAAGTAATCGACAAACTTCCTTGAAACATTTTCCAATAAATTCCGAGCCTTGGTCGGTCACAATAGTTTTACACACTCCAAATTGAGTAACTAATTTAAATAAGACATTTGCTACTGTTAGTGGGTCCGTATTTGGAAGAGCCTCTGCAAACATATATTTGCTGTATAAATCTATCGCCGTAAAAAAAATAGGCGTTTCCAGAACGAGACATTGGAATGGGACCATATTGTAAATCCATTTCCCATACTTCAAATGGAGCACACGGTGTAGGGAAAGCAGTAACATTTCCTTTTGTTTTCAAAGTAGTATTTTTCCTGCTCTGACATTCATGACAAGAACGGACAAAATTTGTAACTTTTTGACTCATTTGATGAAAGAAATATTGCTCACTAACTAAATCCAAAGTATTTTGTATGCCACTCTGCCCAGCTAATGTAGATTCATGGTACAAAGAAAGCACACTTTTAATCAAAATTTCAGGTAGGACAAGTTGGTAGTTATTCATTATTTAAGTACGAGCTGATTTTTTCGTTCGACAATGAAACAATAATCCATCAATATAGTGAAAATTTGGAATCACAAGTAAAAGTTGTCTTGAATCCATTTGTGATTTTGGAAGTCTGTCTTTATCTAGGTACAAAATAATTGGTTTGCAATATTGATCTTGACTCTGAAGCTTAATTATTGACTCGTGTGTTAACCCTTGTTCACGTAACACTTTTATTGAGTTCAAATTAGCATCATTAATTTGTTCGTCATTTTCTCGAACTTCTGTTGATAGCAAATTTTTCGATTCCTGATTAACAGTTTCAGTATCAGTTGTTTGATCAAACACATTTCCAACTGCTGAGTTATCAGCGCTCTCTGTACTTTGATCAAAATATTGAACTTGGATCGGTTCTGTAGATGCATCCTGAATATCGGAAGAACTATTCAATTTATTGTCAATCGTCTCATTGAGTATTTCTATATCATTCCTAGCTTCGGAATATTCTGTTTGTCTGACTTCGTTTGAATTTATAGGTTTTTGAATTTCTTTTATTTGAACACTCGTTTCAACAGGGTGCACTTTCAGCTTTGATCTCAATTTTTGTTTTACTCGCGATGTTTTAAAAATTGGTTCAACATCCTCGGTATCAGCATCATATTCATTAGAGTATTTAAAATCAAGTCGTTTGTGAGGAAAGTTTGCCGTAAAATCAATTTTCGGCATTGTATGTGGCAAACAAATGTTATTTATTTGTGGAATTTCATCATCACTTGATGTCGCATTTCTTACTATGGATGGAAATAGCTTTCCCTCCGGAACAGTT
Source organism: Perna viridis (assembly GCA_037379345.1). NCBI lineage: Eukaryota > Metazoa > Mollusca > Bivalvia > Mytilida > Mytilidae > Perna > Perna viridis. The sequence continues at coordinate 39,352,660 of CM074515.1, read as the reverse complement.
ATATTTCCTGCTGTCTCCTGATGATAAGGAAAGAATGGATCTTCCTCTTCTGAACTGTCGAATGTATTTGTTGAATTTCGCACACATCTTGACAATGTATCCGGAACTTGCATTTCTTTAGCAGCTTTGTATTTAATTTCAAAATTATACTGCTGGAGAATTGCTATCCAGCGCTCGTATATCGCACCCTTAAGACGATTATTGAACAGAGGCTTTAAAGCTTGATGGTCGCATTCAATTATGAATGGTTTAGTCCGGAGATACGATGAACATTCGAGCACAGCCGTTACCATTCCAAGCATTTCCAGCTTTGTTGGTCCATAGGCCTTTTGCCATCTACTCAACGCTTTTGATCTGAATCTTACAACTCGCACTTCACTGTTGTCGTCAGTTTGATATAATTAATAACCAATTCCCTTACTTGAAGAATCAACTGCAATGCGAAATTGTAGGTTATAATCAGGAAAAGCCTAAACAGGTGAATTTATCAATAATGATTTTACTCTCTCAGATGCTCGTTGTTGTTCAATTTTCCACTCGAAACGGACGAATTTTTTCAAAAGTTTTGTTAGGGGTTCCATTTCTGCACTATAGTTGGGTATGTACTTGCAGAACCAGTTGAGAAGACCAATCAAACGGCGCAATTCCTTAACACTTTTTGGCGCCGGATAATCCTCGAGTGCCCTAATATGATCAGGGGGTGGCTCAATTCCTCTACTTGAAATTTTATGTCCCAAATAAATACAAGATTCTTGAGCAAACGCACATTTCTTGGGGCCTAGTTTTAAACCCGCAGTTTTTAATCTACTAAAAACTTCATTCAAATCACTGAGGTGCTCCTCAAAAGTTTCCGACGCTATTAGTACATCATCGAGATAACACAGGCATGACTTAAAAGTAAGTCCCTTCAAAACTTTGTCCATTAAAAGTTGGAAAGAGGGTGGTGATGAAATGAGTCCCATCAGTAATCTAAAAAATTTGAACGTCCCGAAGCACGTGTTAAATGCAGTGTACTTTTGACTGTCATTTGCAATTGGAAGCTGGAAAAATCCAGAAGAGAGATCAATGGAAATCAGAAAATTTGGCTTTTTTGTTGTCAAGTCTTGCAAATCAGGAATACTGTAACTAAAATGTTGAGTTTGGCTATTCAAATATCAAAAATCACAGCAAAAACGAAATTTAGATAAACTATTTTCCTTGGAAATTTTTTTTGAAGAATTATTCACATGAACTCTTTTTGAAACGAGTACTATGGGACTTGTAATAGGGATGTCCTCACATTCATCAACCGGAGATATTACTCCCTGGGGCATAAGTTCATCTAGATGGTGCCTTAAAATTTCTTTCTTTTCCAGAGTCAATCGGTATGATCGCTGATGTTTAGGTTAGAAATTAGCCTTAAGGCAAATATTATGTTTCACAATGTCTGTGTATCCCAAATTAGGATTCTCGTCAGTTACAAAAATCTCCTTGTGAGATTGTAATAATTGAACCATTCAGGCCTTTTGTTGTTCTGATAATCGATCAGGCAAATTAAAATATGACAAAAATTTAGAGTCAGCTGTCTCACATTTTATATCTAATTTGTCCTTCGCTAATTGAATATTTTGCACAAAATGAGTGTCACTATCGTCACTTACTGATACACATATATGTTCTTTAGATAGTAATTCTATATCAGCTAAAATCTGTCCTTTATTCACATGGACAATCTCATTTGTAAAATTTAAAATTTTAACAGGTACAAGTTTACCATTATTTACAGTAACTATTGCCTTTGAGATGATAACGCCTCGGTCTTCATTTATTTTACTAACACACAGGCCTTGCATTCCAAACCGGGCTTTTCCACCAACTTTCTCCCATACTAATATTTCGGTGTTGGGAGGAATAGATACTTCATGTTGTGTTTTTACCTTAAAATGCTTAGATCCACCGCTTAAATCAGTAAAGTCTAGAATAACCTTGTGTGAAATTAGATAACTTGTTCCTAAAATTAATGGATGAGAAGTTTGTGCTAATATATACACATTTATCCAATGTTTTCCATTCGGCGTAGAAACTTTAATATCGGCAGTACCGTAGATTTGAACCCTTTGGTTATTTGCTAAAATAATATATTCATTTGTGGCAGTAAATTTAGGTTTGAAGGAGTCTGGTATTGAATTTTAAAGTTAAACTGAAATTACATTTATAGAACTTCCTGTGTCTATCAGTGCTGAAATCTTGTGATTAGAAATTCTAACAGGCAAATAAAGAAATTTAAATTCACGACTTTTATCATGATCGCTACCAAAATGTGAAGTTGTTGAAGTACATGAATTAATATTTTCTGGTTCTGGTGACGTTAAAATAGACTTTGATTCACGGGCTTCTATTTCTATGTCATTTTCACTTAACGTCCCTCCTGGGGGTCTTGCCCTGTGAACCCCGGGGTCTTTCTGATTCCTGAACGATATTTAACACACTATGGCGCTTTATGGCCAGATTGTCCACAAATATTACATTGAGCTTGCGTGCAAAATGACCCGGTGAATTACACTTTCGGCGCAAATTATGAGCTGTTGGTGTCATGTTGTCTCTATCTCGAGGTCGAGAAATATGATTCTCTATATTTTCACCTTTTTGACGTGACAAATCTGTACTCAAATTAGAAATTGTTTGTGTTAACGAGTTAATTTGCCCCTGAAATTCATCAAGAACACTAGCTTTTAAATTTTGCAAATCTTGAACACTTGCAAACTCATTTTCATTTGTGACCGGTTTAGCTGCGGCCACTAGCGGAATATTGCTTGACCGGTACCCATAGGCCTTGCCCATTTTTGCTGCAGATAATGCGCTTGAACTGTCAGTGTGGTTACCTGCTCTTACGAAAAAGGCTAGCTGATCCGGTAGCCCTTTGATAAATTTTATCAAAATTTCATTATCATTCTTATGCAATATTGTAGCTTTTTCTAAAAGCTGAGAATAAAAATCATCAATGGTTTGTCCTTGTGTCAACCTTATAGATTTGAATGCCTCACTTTCAAGCAATAAACTTGGGCTGTTTAGATCTACTTCTATGTACTTTTGTTTGAATATGCGTAGGAAATTTTGCCAAAAAGATTTGTTATCAGACCCTAACGAGTTAAACCATGTAAGGGCTGGTCCACACAGATGTAAATGAAGGGCTGCTATTTTTCTTGCATCTTCATCAAGCATAATATTATGAAGAATTGCATATGATTCGAATTCGGCTAAAAACTGAGATGCCTTTTCATGAGGATAGCCACCAAATTTTCTACAACTTGCTAATTTTTCCATAATATTATGATTTTGTAAGTTATCTGGATCTACATGTAATTGTAACCTAGCTGGAGTTGCAGGTGTATTTACCTCAGGTAAATAAAAAAAAATCATTTAAATTTCTTGTAGGATCATGCGAAAAATAATCTATGTCCTGTTGATCTTGTTCTGAAATTTGGCCAAAATCGAAAGGATCGTGTGAATTTCTTGCAGAATTTTGTAATAGATAACCAATATCTTGTTCAACTTGTTCAGAAATTTGGTTATGTAAAAGAAAATCGTCTGATAAAATTAATTCGTTCTTACCATCTGATTCGGGCAACGACATAGATCCATGTACATATATGCATGGAACAATAACACAAAATAAATGGGTAAAATTACCTACATTGCAGAGTCTGAGAGATGAGATCAATCTCACACTCTTATAAGTAATGCTAGGAAAAATGTCACTACAGTGTATTAAATGAAATAAATCTCACATTAAATGCAGATATGAGATAAATCTCACATTCTAAAACAAAATTATTCAATCAATATCAATGTCATACCATGTGTACATTCATCCATCGTTTTGTACGTAAAGGGGGGGGGTTCGGCAGACGACAGTTGAAAAGTCAAAATTATATCGAAATACAGGTTGAATCACACAAAAGCGTCTATATACTTTCCTTTTATGGTATATTTCAGGTTCTCCACCATGTCACAACTTTGGTTTTACTTATATTTTCTGTATTTTTGGATTGGGAACTAGCTCTACAAAAACCACGTTTTATCTTAACGACATTTTTATTCGAACTCTCCAAAACGAGGCTGTACATGTATATTATGTTATGCGATTCCGGACATCACTGAAGTATAAATCCGTAATCATATGAAATAATTATAATATAAGAAAACTTATTATTAGAAAAATATAAGAAGAACTACAAATTGACAGATATCTGAAAACCGTGTTTTGAAATAACTGAATTACACATCAATATCATAATAACAGAGTGTCCTGTGTATGTAGGGGAACCAATCAGTGTTTATCATTGATAGAGTGTCATGTGTATGTAGGGTAATCAATCAGTGTTTATCATGGACAGAGTGTGATGTGTATGTAGGAGAACCAATCAGTGTTTATCATGGACAGAGTGTCCTGTGTATGTCGGGAACCAATCAGTGTTTATCATGGACAGAGTGTCCTGTGTATGTAGGGGAACCAATCATTGTTTATCATGGACAGAGTGTCATGTGTATGTAGGGAACCAATCAGTGTTTATCATGGACAGAGTGTTCTGTGTATGTAGGGGAACCAATCAGTGTTTATCATGGACAGATTGTCATGTGTATGTAGGGAACCAATCAGTGTTTATCATGGACAGAGTGTCATGTGTATGTAGGGAACCAATCAGTGTTTATCATGGACAGAGTGTCATGTGTATGTAGGGTAATCAATCAGTGTTTATCATGGACAGAGTGTCATGTGTATGTAGGAGAACCAATCAGTGTTTATCATGGACAGAGTGTCCTGTGTATGTCGGGAACCAATCAATGTTTATCATGGACAGAGTGTCATGTGTATGTAGGGAACCAATCAGTGTTTATCATGGACAGAGTGTCCTGTGTATGTAGGGGAACCAATCAGTGTTTATCATGGACAGAGTGTCATGTGTATGTAGGGGAACCAATCAGTGTTTATCATGGACAGAGTGTCATGTGTATGTAGGGAACCAATCAGTGTTTATCATGGACAGAGTGTCCTGTGTACGTAGGGAACCAATCAGTGTTTATCATGGACAGAGTGTCATGTGTATGTAGGGGAACCAATCAGTGTTTATCATGGACAGAGTGTCATGTGTATGTAGGGGAAACATAAATGGCTCAAAATCATTCTGTCTGAAATATAGAACGGAATTTGAAGTAATTGTTTTGATCTTTCAACACCAGGCTAGAGCTGGTGTTCTAGGAAGCATGTACCCATCGGTCAAGATAAAACAACATGGCTGTTTAGTACAAATAGCTCTGTCCTTCATCAACAAAGACTTTGAGTACAAATAGCTCTGTCCATCCACAAAGACTTTATTTGAGTACAACTAGCTCTATCCCTCATCAACAGTCTTCATTTGAGTACAAATAGCTCTTTTCCTTATCAACAAAGTCTTCATTTGAGTACAAAGTGCTCTGTCCCTCATCAACAAAGTCATTATTTGAGTACAATCGCTCTGTCTCCCAAAGGCAATGCCTAAATTCTTATCACTATGGTTGTTTACACAACTTACATTTCAAGTTAATACCTAGAAGTATTGTGAAACTAATGAACTAATTATAGAAAATTTGTGTCAATATTTATTTAAGACTACTTAAGTATTTTAGTTTGATACATCTAAATCTCACCAAGTTTGTTCAGTACCAATTTTTGTGGCCAAAGTTGCTATATTAATCAAAACATATATTTTGTGTTCCACTCATGAATGGTATTATGCATTACAGGTGAGGCTGGTCAGAGTGCTTTGGAGAAAGATTCAGCAGAAAATGCAGTTGGGGGCATACAAAGGAAATCCACGAGAGCCTGGGCCAATGAGACTAGTTATAATCCACACAAATTATTTAATAAGGTAGTACTATCTATCAATAGTAAGAGAAGATGTGGGAGAAATGTCCATGACAAACACACGAGCAGTCGTGTACAAAAACTAATATTAACATTGAGTATGACAAATAATCCAACTGATATAAGTCAGTATAAAAGAACGTTAATATTATAGTTGAACAAGCACCAGACAAGTTCCTGGACAGGTGTATTAATGTACGATAGTGTACTCATGTGCTCTATCAGATCTAACTTGTACATTTCCAGTGGTATAAAACATACAATAAACAAGTTACGATGATATTAGTTCATAGGACGCATTGTAACCTATTAAATAACAAGTAACATGTTTTAGTATAAATTATGATCTTCATTGTTGCTTTTACCATTTAAGTGTTTTAAAAACCATACTAATATATTGATTCAAAAGTTTGTTAGTAAATAATAATGCGATCAATGAAAAACATTAAGTTTGAGAAAGTTTGATTTGCAACTGAATTCAGCTACATGTATTTTTTTCTATGTCAATGAATAGTAGGATATAATGTAAACATAGTATTTTTGGTATTAAGAAGTTGACAGAAAAAAAGGAAAAAAAATACTACTTGCAAAAATATTTTTCTTGTATCTAAGTCTTAAAAATCTTAGCAAAAAAAATAGGCCATGTAAAGTTAATTTCTTGGTTCTAAGACTACTTTAAAAAAAAAAAAGAATGAGGCTTTATTTTTACTGTTTTATAGCTGCCCACTTATCACAAAAGTAACAAAAGTGCTTTGTACAATGTTCACATACAGAAAAAAGACCAGGGAGGTATTTTTTGTGTTTTTATTCATTGAATTTAATATGATATGGCAATTAATTAGGTAGAAAGGCATCCTCAAAAGAGACAAGGGAGAGCCAGATAAAGACGTATTTATTTTTAGTTGGCCTTAATACCTGTGAATATGTACATTAACAGCACATTCACCTACTCGTCTATTGAAGGATTTTAATTTTGATTTGTTGATTAGTGGTTTGTTTTGATTTGTTGATAAGTGGTTTGTTTTAATTTGTTGATTTGTGGTTTGTTTTGATTTGTTGATAAGTGGTTTGTTTTGATTTGTTGATTTGTGGTTTGTTTTGATTTATTGATTTGTGGTTTGTTTTGATTTGTTGATAAGTGTTTTGTTATGATTTGTTGATTTGTTGTTTGTTTTGATTTATTGATTTGTGGTTTGTTTTGATTTGTTGATAAGTGGTTTGTTTTGATTTGTTGATTAGTGGTTTGTTTTGATTTGTTGATAAGTGTTTTGTTTTGATTTGTTGATTTGTGGTTTGTTTTGATTCTTTTTCAGTTTTTTAAAGATGATGTAAAATATTTATTATCAATGGAAAATTTGTGGAAGAAGAGACGATCTCCAACACCTTTAGAATATTCAGCCTTACCTCAAGGTGTGTTAATGTGGAAATACATTGTAGTTTGTTTTAAGTACTAGCAGAATAATTGTTAAAGCACAACTTCAAATGTGATAGGCCCTTTTGTTAGGGACATTCAGGCATTAACTGTTTCAGCTGAATTTGCACCTGATCAGCTTATGAACTGATTTGAATCAACAGTATGTAACTGCTCAATGAATGTAATTCCCCAGCACAGAAATCATCTTGAGATGTCACTGACACTTGATCGTCTGTCAGACAAGAAATTGTTGCTGATGCACTCAACGACTTCAGTGTTTTATGACCTACCCCCTTCACAGAAAGCTTTATGGCCTTTTGTCTAACTTTATAAAGCAGATGATCATCGATCACACATTTTTCATCAACCCAGTTTTTGCACACATCACAAGGAAACAACACATTATTAACTTGATGTCTATAATATTCATCATGGGAATCAATCACATTCATCCTGTTCCCACATTTAACACAATGCTTAAATTTATCCTCCATATCAATAAAATCCATCATGAAACTTTAAAGGAAAGAGACAATTGTAATGAGGTCAGAAAAATATCCAATTTTCAAATAGAAAAGAAAATGTTACATTATCCATGGATCCTGATCATTATCCTGATAACATGGACAATGTTTAATAGCCCGTGTATTCATCTATAAAGATTCTTCCCGTTTTCAGATTTCTAATTTTTAGTGTGCTTTCTTGGTCATGTTGGTGTTACTTCCAAAACTACTTATAGAACAGTTCTTTAGGTTGTAATTTCCTGATATCTTTGAATTAAATTGTAATTCAATTTACATAAATAAAAGGTGCTTTACTCTTTACATAGATTCTGGTTCAGGAACGGGCATGAGAGATCAGAGGATATGGTCTATACAGGAATGTGCAGATATATTTTCAACATGTCTATCTAAACTCAAGGAACAATCACAACAGCAGGGAGATGGAATATTAGTCTGGGATAAGGTACATGTAGTTCATTTTAAATTGCTGTAGATTAAGTATTCACAGTCTACCTATTTTCATGATTTATTATATGAAAAGGAATACCTTAAAATTCATTTCTTTCATGTACAGTGACACATTTCATCATTTTCTAATCTGCAAAAACTGATATGTTTATAGTAACTATTAATGCCTTGAGACAGAGGCTTCCACATAAATCATTTATATCTTAAAACAAACCTAATATGATTAGAAGTATTTCCTTGGTCCATAAAAATTAATTGTATCTGGTTGATTTTAGTGCTGATTCATATACAAGTAAATTAAACACCTACAATGAACACAAGGAAAATTTTATTATCAAAATTGTGACAAGAAATATGAAAAGAGTACTGAAATGTACAATAAAAAACAGATTTCTTTCTTTGGTTCATCCTTCCTTTAGAAGTTTGTTTTCTAGGTAAATACCGAATTTTCCCTGTGTAAAAAACTTCTATAATTCACACTGAAATAAATTTGGTTACTTCACTCTCTGACTTTCTCCTGCCAAAATGTCACAACAAAAATGTTTAATTTGTATTTAAAGTAGCAATGAATAATAGAGGAATCTATGTAATAAATGTAATTATCAATTGGTAATCGAGAACAACCAAATGACGATCACCAATTCCAAGAATGCATTATGATTTCCGCACAAGTTCAATCTAGGCGTTCTTCGGCTTTTGTGATCATATTTTGCTTATTCACTCTTTCCAATTAGTTATCCTATTATTACAACTTGACTTCACATTTTCTCCTTAGTGTGCTGGTCCTATTTTAAATTTAATTTTCTACTTAGTTTGCTGGTCCTACTTTACATTTCATTTTCTCCATGTGCTGGTCCTATTTTTCTACATCAGAGTGAACAGTTGTTTTCTTTCTGTTTATAATGCTTACCTTTTTCAGGATGATGAAGTTGCCATGGATTTTGTGACCTGCACTGCTAATATTAGAGCACATATCTTTGGTATTGCTGTAAAATCAAGATTTGATATAAAATGTAAGTTTGTTGAACAAAAGGAAAATAACAAGGGAATCTTAGATGAATGGAGACTTATTGATTAACATCCTGATTAATTTTCTTTAAACTATTTTGTCCTAAAACATATTTATGCAGGAAAGCAGACTAAGATTATCAAATAGAAGTTGTGGAGAGTAATTTTAAGTCACAAAAACCCATAGCATATATTCATCATCACATTGGTATTAGACAGATTGAATTATAGATTAAATCTTGTTCCAGATGTAGCAGTGCGAAATTAGATTAATAACATAATGTTACATACATTATAACCCTACTCATTAAAGTAGAAGGTATATTGTAATCACTTTGTCTGTTCGTTACACTTTTCCGTTGCAGATTTATCTCTCCCCCACTTTGGTGGCGAGACATATTGTTTTTTGACTTGTCTGTCAGTGTGTCTGTGTGTCCATCACAAAGTTAGTCAGCGCAACTCCTCTGAAACTATTGAACCAAATTTTACGAAACATGGTGTGTAGCAAGAATGTCATATATAGTTGTGCATATTACCAGGAAATTTTATACCCCAATTTTTGCAGGAATTATGCCCTTTGAACTTAGAAATTTGCCAAAAATCCTCATAAATTACCTTGTCAGTGCAACACCTCTGAAACTATTGAACTAAATTTTATGAGACTTATTACGTAGCAAGAACTTCATATATAGTTGTGCATATTGGGAGACATATGTTTTTGCAGGAAAAAACAAACTTTAATTCCCAGCTACTTTTATAGGGAATGTTAAAATTTTTGGTCTATTACTTTTGTATGAAGACTTTACCTATTACCATATTAGGGCTATACCAAAAAAAAAAAACTGTGTCCAGAGGGCAGAATGACTATGATATATAGGGGGTACCACCAAAACATTAAAGTTAAGATACAGTATATTTGTCATGTAAGAAAAAAAAAATTACCCACCACCATTAATAAATCAACATTTTTTGTTGTTGAATAGCCCTGACTTTAATAATTTGACAGAAATGGTTGAGTGGTAGTATTCTTAGCAGCATCTCACTAGTGAATAAAAATAGATGATATACATGTTGTATTGTATTTTTGCAGCAATGGCTGGGAACATTATTCCTGCAATAGCTACCACAAATGCCATTATAGCAGCTCTGATTGTAATGGAAGGGATTAAAGTTCTGCATGGTGATATAGATAAATGTAAACAGGTAGGAAAGAATGACAGGGCTAGAACTAAGAGGCAGGTTGTAGGCTGTACTTGTAAAGTCAGATCAGGCAGGTTGAAGACTGTAGTTGTAAAATCAGATCAGGCAGGTTGTATGCTGAAGTTGTAAAAACAAACAAAGCTGGTTGTAATATGTAATTGTAAAATCAGACGAGGCTGGTTGTAGGTTGAACTTGTAAAATTCAAATGAGAAAGGAGGTAGGCTGTATTTGTAGAATTCAGATGAGGCTGGTTGTAAATATCAAATGAGGTAGATTGTAGGCAGTAGTTGAAGAAGTTACTTGAAGCGGGTTGTAGACTGTATTTGTGCAAAGTAGATGAGACAGGTTGTAGGCTGTACTTGTGTTAAGTATATGGGGCAGGTTGTAGGCTGTAGTTTTAGAGGAATCAAATGAGGCTGGTTGTAGGCTGTAGTTAAAATTTGATGAGGCAGGATGTAGGCTGCATTTATAAAAATCAGATGAGACAGGTTGAAGACTGTATTGAAAGAAATCAGAGGAGGCAGGTTGGAGGCTGTATTTATAGAAGTCAAATGAGGCAGTTTGTAGGCTGTATTTATAGAAATCAGATGAGGCAGGCTGGAGGCTGTATTTATAGAAATCAGAAGAGGCAAGTTGTTGGCTGTAGTTGTAGAGGAATCAAATGAGGCAGGTTGTAGGCCGTAGTTGTAGAAACCTAATGAAGCAGGTTGTAGGATGTTGATTGAAATCCTCATATGAAGGGTCCAAGTATTTTATAAATCACGTAGTTTCAGTGTATTAAGAATCTTTCTTTTGTCCAATGAACGTTCCAAATATTTGAATCTATAAATTTGTAATATATTACATAGTATAAGGGAAAGCTGTTACACAAATTAGTGCAATGCACTTTTTGGCTCACCTGGTCGAATGCTATGTGAGATACTGCCCTCACTTGGGGTCTGTTTTCATTGTTAACTACTTTTCAAAACTCTTCTCCTCTTACACTACATGACCAATTAGAACCAAACTTGGTATGAATGTTCCATGGAGTATCCTGTATAGAACTGATTGGGAGATTTTTGATCTGTTAAAAACATGGTTGCAGTTACTAAAAAATAGAACATAGGGGTCATACATAAGTTTTCTGCATATATCTCCTAAATAATTAGGTTTAGCCAAATTTCTTACAGGTAAAAGTGTTCAGCATGATAAGTGCTATCTAGAGTCAAATTTTTGTTTTAATCTGTTAGGCCATGTTGGAGTTAATGCTGGCTTGGAATAGTAAGGTTCAATAAAACTGTCGTTTCGTGTAAAGGTTTTTTTCTGGTTAATCTGTTAATATTATTGTATTCTCTGGTGTAACTGGTGTGATAAGTGAGCTGAGATATCATGTTTCTACAGAATTTCATGAAAGTAAAAGTAATTAAAGCATGTTTTAGGTTCAGGTTTAAGCTTTTATCTTAAAATGTTTAATTTCAAAACTGCAAAATTAGATACCAGAAGTACAATTTCAGGCAAAAACACCAAGTTGAGCCTTTAAATAGACACAAGTTATCTTTCTACAATCTACCCTAGGTCATTTAACCAGGGACACATATGCCCATTATTAAGCCAATTTTTTTGTTATGATTAGTTATATGGAGGCTGCCATTTTAAACTGGTATCCGCAGCCTTCAATTGTACATTTAGGTGCATTTCAAGGACCAAACAACCTACACATATATTCTCTAAAATAGGGGACCCTTGCTTTTTAATGTTGTTAGTAATGAACTTTGAACCCATAAATTTGGTTTATTTTAATTGTATGACTCATAATTAGATTGAAACTACATCGACTTGACTTGCTAAGAAATTAGGGAAGGGGAAAGAGGCTAAGTTGCTATTATCCCATGTCCCCTTTAAGCCCCCCTTATCTGTCCCTAATGTGCATGAACTATTTTTTGCCAAATAGCCGGTCCATTTTTGACTACAAAAACAGAAGAATTATGTTCTTTCTTTCATTGTATGACAGAAGAAGAACAAATCTTGAGATATCCACTGTTTTGGTCGAAATCCAGTCTCTTTCAAGGAAAGAGATTAAAAATACTTTTAACTATATAGCAGCAGAATAAAAACATGCTCATTGTGCTTAAGTTCATTCGGTGATAGAAAAAAGTGTAGAATGAAAAAATAAACTTGTCTTTCCATAAAAGTCTTCTGAATTATTGACAAAAAATGGTTCAAAAGTAGTTGATTAGTGACTGCAGCATACTACATGTATTTTATTAAAATGTGTATTTTAACTAATGGATAATTTCTTCTTTACATCAAGAAATACTTTTTCTTGTAGATTTACTCATAAGTATCTAGTTATCCTCTAAAAAGCTGATTCCTAATCACACAAATAAGTGTCAGTAACTAGCAGTTCTTACAATAGTGAGTCTGTTATATCTTCTGTATCCGTATTTATGGCCACTCTTTTAGAAGTTAAAGGATGCTTCATGCTAGGGTTTCTTCTTCTAATGTTGTATACTATATTGTGCGGTCAGAACTTGGACCTGAAAGATGTAAAATTACAAATATTACTATTATTTATTCTGTGTATGTGTATATGCATAATTCTCTGTTGTCAGTGTGCATGATATTTAAACTTAATATTACATTTTTTGCTGTGCACCAGTTTAAATCCTAATGCTTATGAAAAAATATGCAAAACAAGAGGAATTATGTGAAGTTGTTGTGCAGTTAAGGAAGAGATGTACCTATCAATCATACTGAGTAGATATGTTTAAATAATCTAAGGCTTTGTGTGGCATCCCACTGATGATACTCAAACAGTCTACTATTATAAAGTATGATACCGATAGTCAATTTTTATCAATATCAAAGCACTTCTAAGGATTATTTCCCAATCCGTCAGCTTTAATTAAAAATTATTAGTGTTTTTCTGTCGATAAAGAAAATACATGAATAATTTAAATAATGCAACTGTCACCATTCAAAAACACCATATTTTGAAAAGAAAATACAATTTGGATGACTGAATCCTTATTAGACAAGAAGTCTACAAAAAACTGACTATACTTATTTATATTTTGTTACAATTGAAGCATTTTGAAAGGAAGTTTTGCACAAAATAAAAAAGTTTTCTTAAAATGTATGCAAAGTAGAGTTATCTGTCCTGAAATTGCCATAAAAAAGAAAAAATAATCTTTCTAACACTTATTCAGTGAATTTGCAGCACCATTGTACTTAATTTTATGTAAACAACATGTACACATAGAAAAAAGCTGTAAAATATTTTTAGATTATTTTTTTTTTTTTAAATATTGGGAGAGTGTTTGTTAAAAGAGGGCTTAGGATAATAAAGTTCAATAAAGTTGTCATTCTGTGTATAGATTTTTTTCTGGTAAATTTGTTAATATTGTAATCTCTGATGTAACTATTGTGATAAGTAAGATGAGATATCATGTTTCTACATTATTTCATGAAAAGTAAGAGAAATTAAAACTTGTTTTAGGTTGAGGTTTAAGCTTTTACCTTAAAATGTTTAATTTTGAAACTGCCAAAATTAGACACCAAAAGTACATTTTTAGGTGCTGCCATTGTGAGCCTTTAAATAGACACAAGCTATCTTTCTTCAACCATCCCCAGGTCATTTAAACATGATTAGTTATATTGAGGCTAAGTTGCTACTATCCCCTGTCTTGAAAGTCTGCGGGGATTAAAGTTTTTGGGACAACTCCTTGTCAGAGTTATTGCCCTTGGAAGGGGATATTTTTAGCAGTTTTTAACCAGTATCTTGAAAACTATGATAGATAGAAAGAATCTTTAAATTGATGAAATCTTTATTATGATAAGATGAAATCTTTATTATGATAAGTCCTACCAAAGTCTTTTTTGAGTCAAAATTGTTGAACAACTCCTTGTTAGAGTTATTGCCATTGAAAGCCAAAAATTAAACCAGGTGAGCAATTCAGGCTCTTGGGACACATATATCTCCTATCTCATCCTGTCTTATATAAATGCTAATATCATTAAAAATTCATTGTTGTACAATATCTCTGAGTAATTGAATATTGGCTAAAAAATATGGAGCGTCAGCAGTAGGATGTTTCAAGTACATCCAAATCCAAAAACATGGACTACTGTGGTGGGGGGGGGGGGATGATAAAAACACCATGAAGTATGACAGTGTATCTGTATCTGAGACAGTCAGGTAACATTTTAGCTTATCTGCACATTCAGGGCATTGTTATTTTTTTGGGGGGAGGGGGGGATTAGCTTATACATTTATACTCATGATATCAGTAAGAGCATTTATTTGTGTCCCAGGGTCAATATTTGTACTCCTTTTTATCAATCGATGATGAACACAGTTAATTTTCAACCAAGACTTGTGTCTTGAGAAGTACAATCTTGAAGGACATGTCGTAGATAAACACAATTACCTATTTCTATTGAAGACATAATAACCTGCTTTTAAAAATACATGTTGTTTTCCCTGATGATTACAACTTCAGGTACTTTAGTAGGTAGCACTCATCCTTGTTTTACAATTTCAAGATAATATATGCACAAATGTACTATATTTTTTATAGATATACCTGAACAGACAAGCAAATCCTCGAAAGAAGTTGTTAGTACCTTGTGCCTTAGATAAACCAAATCTTAAGTGTTACGTATGTTCTTCTAAACCTGAAGTTACAGTAGTGCTCAATACAGAAAAATTCACAGTCAAACAATTGGAAGATAAGGTAATGAATGGTTTAAAAAGTAGTTTTATTCATAATGAACCTCTGTAACAATATTAACCACCTTTTGGTATCAACCTATCCAAAGATATGACCATGTGTAACCCATTGCCTAATTCCTACAGAAACTGAGGCTTAAAGTGTAAGCTGGCAACTTTTTCAAATTTGAGTATGCATAGAGCTTGCTTTAGTTTTTCAGGAAAAATACTTCCTTTTCTGATAAAGATGCTTTTTTCAATCCTGAAATATCATGTCACTTTTACAATAACAGATAGGTCTGATTACCACACTACAAAAATTGCAGTAATCTACCATGACCTTTAATTGAGCATTTCAAATATTTTCAGCACTGACAAAAGGGAATTTTTTTTATATGTAAAAATGAAAGTTTCTTAGATAAACAAATATGGTTATGAAGGCAAAAAAAAAATTAAGCAATTATATGTGAATTCTACATTTCTTTGATTTATAATGAGTAACATTTAAATCTCCCTAAAATATTGAATGTTTTTCATTGTATTTATATCCATGTATTTTTTTGTCCCCTGCCTCAACGCGGAGTGGGTACAGAAATGCTGATGTCCTTCCGTCCGTCCATCCGAAGCTTGTGGACACAACTCCTCAGAAACAGCTGTATGGAATTTGACCAAATTTTGTAGGATTGTTTGTCACCATATGTAGTTCACCATACTTAACCACTATTTTGATTTGATAATTTTTATGGGAGTTATGGCACTTTGTTCATTTTTCACATTATTTGCAATAGGAACACCTTGTGGATGCAACTCCTCAGAAACCACTGAACGGAATTTGACCAAATTGGTGGATTGTTTGTCACCATATGTAGTTGATCATACTTAACTGCTATTTTGATTCGACAATTTTTATGGGAATTATGGCACTTTGTTCATTTTTCACATTATTTGCAATAGGAACACATTGTGGACGCAACTCCTCAGACACCGCTGAATGGAATTTGACCAAATTTTGTAGGATTGTTTGTCACAATATGTAGTTCATTATACTCAGCTGCCATTTTGATTCGTCAATTTTTATGGGAGTTATGAGACTTTGTTCATTTTTCACGTTCTTGTTTTGCGGATGTTTTTTTGTTGTATGAAGAGGTGCCAGTAGAAGATTATATCTTTCACATAGTAGCTGAAGGTAAGTATATCATCTCTTGCATCCAACTTGCTTTTATATGGATGGGACCCAGTTGTTCTTGGATAACTCAAATTATTTTGTTGTTGTCGTTGTTTTGGAATGGCTGCTTGAATCGCCACATGGACATATGAAAGCACATAAGTTTTGAATCTGCTATTTATACAAGTGTCAAACATTTGTAATTTAACTCTTTCTACAGCGGCGGGGAACATATGGCTATGCGTAGCATTCTTGTTAATTTGATTATTTACATATTTTAGCCAATTTTGCATACTTTGATATGTCAAATATTGATTTGCCCCAGGGTTTTGCCCTCAACTTAATTCTTAAACCCGAGTCTGTACCTTTAGTAATTGTACAATTTTTTTTGTTGTTGTTTGAGAAAATTGACTTTATCTGACCTATACCTGTAAACCCGTAAGTGTTACACCCAACATGTTTATACAGTAGACCGTGTGTCAGCATACTCCCTAGAGGGATTTTTGTATGGCATTCATTATTGATGTTTTTGAAACACATATATCTGCATGTTTGCAAAAAATAAGTGCAGCATTAGCTCAGAGTTTTTAATATAAATATAGCCAAAAAATAAAAACAATTCCCTTCACCCCCAAAATTTTCCTTGAAAGTTCCTCGAATTTGAAGATCTTCATGGGACAGTGTAGTATAAATATTCATTGAGGTTTTTGCAAGAAATAAGTTATGCTTGAAATTTATAAGATTGAAGACTTGGGGACTTCTATTTTTGTCTACCACAACGTGTTGTGAGGGGACTTGGAAATGATGGGCATCCATTCGTCCGCGTTTTCCAAACTTTTTTTTGTAATGCTTTTACCAATTGATTTTATCTTTTGTATGTAGTCTTATTATGAGAAGTTACAGATTAAGTTTAACTTTGGTTCTGGTTGAATGATTTTTACGGAAGTTATGGCCCTTGGACTTAGAAAATTTCAGTGAATTTACAGTTTTTCGCTTTTTTTGGTAATGCTTTTACCAATTGAATATATCTTTTGTATGTAGTCTTATTATGAGAAGTTACAAATTAAGTTTGACTTCGGTTATGGTTGAATGATTTTTATGGAAGTTATGTTCCTTGGACTTGGAAAATTTCAGTGAAAAGAAATGTTGTTTGACATAGATAATATATTCTTAGGACTATTAGGCTTGTACTTTTTATTTTCTGAGCTTCCATTGTGATATTTTTTTAGCAACTCAGCAGATGTTTCTAGGAAAGCAGAGGACACTTACCCTACCGATGTACCTGGTCCATGCTCCCAGTTTTTAGTACAGTCAAGAGTTGCTCAATTACTTTTGTTACTTTGTTTATATTATTTTGGTTATTTTATGTTCTTAATTGTATGTGTCTGTTTTCCATGTCTGGTCTTTGTCCTTGAATTATATTCTTTTGATTTCCACTAGAATCTTGGTTCCCCAATTACTCTTTCAATTTATTTTAAAGAATACCATGATATCCATACCTTTCACCCTTTTTGGAATTTGCTAGAAAGGCAAATTGATTTAGCCAATTTGTTTCTTTAAGGTGAACACCATTTCAATGGAAAAATCAAAGATTCGATAGACCTGTGCAGGTCCGGGTGTCAAAAAAATTGGCCTGCAGCAGCGCTAAGCTTGTCGTAAAAGACGACTAAATAGTGCTCAGAACCTTAGCCGGGGGCTAGGGCGCTCTGTCCACAGAGCAACTGGGATGTGTGCCCCAGGTAGTGGAATGGGGTACCCCTGTGTGTTACATGCTGGGGTTGTCAGGCTATAATAAGGAAAACCTGACCGCAAACCATAGTGGTGCGCCTTGTTGGGAAAGATGCCACGTTCCTCGCACGTTAAAAAAACCCTACTGTGGTATTCTCCTGGGGTAGGAACCATAGACCCTACCCACCTCTTCCTATTTCCAGTGGCAATCAAAATTTGTCAACCTCATTGTCCTTGTGTCCCATCCCATTTTTCATTTCATCATCATTTCATGTTCATTTTATCATCCATTTCATGTTCATCGTCTGAATATAGCTGAAATATTGCTGCTCGGATGTTAAACCGCAACAAACAAACAAACAAACAAACAAACAAAGATTCAATATGAATGTTATTATATCAGGACTTCTTTGTTTTCATATGTAAAGTTTAATTGTTTCTTCCAAAGTTTTGCATGCATATCAGATTAAATAATTAAATTAATGCCCCAGCTAATACACAAATAAAAATTGGAATATTTATATGTTAAATTAAAGACAAACTTGAATTTTGAATTTGTATTGTCACAATATAATTCGTGAAAACAAGAAGAATTTCAACTTTAGAAAAAAGTTTTTGTTACTTACATTTGTTACATACATTGATTACATATAGACCTTTCACTATGCTGCAAATCCACTAGTCAGAACTGCTTTGTCCACACATTTGTTATACCGGGCAAGCCCGGCAATATGCATAGTTTCTTTGAATTTTGAAAATGATGCCCAAAAAAATTCAGAACTTGTAGTAGTTAGAAATAACAGTCTCTGTAAGAAGTCTTGGTACTTTTTGTAGTAGTTTATATATATATAGATATTCATTAGTAGGCATGTGTAAAACCTTTTTGAAACTGTAAACATGTGCTTACAGTTATAATTTCTATTTGTCTATTAGAAAGGTGTTGTAGAAGATCCAATATTCAATGTTATATTGTAATCTCACAAGCAGTGTGTTATATACTGTATCAGTTGATCAGTAATTGATTGATTGGTATTTAAGGTATCTCCAAGTGCTATTTTGCACTGGGCCAGGATTTTAATTTACTAACATTACACTGCCTTGAAAACAGTAAAAATATGGTGTGGTTATGAGGATTTTATTTTTTATTTCTTACCAGATATTTGTTAGTCTAATTTTAACTATTTAAGTACAGATATGTTCTTAATATGAAAATCTACTAATTTCATTTGCCCTTATGGTTCATTGTATTGTAAAATTAATTTGTACGATTGCTACTGGTGTGTTATAAACAAATCTGTATAATCCTATTTCATTGTTTTCAATCTATGTATTCAGACATATCATCTCTATCCTTTTTAACAGGTATTGAAGTTGGGTTTAGGTATGGTAGCACCAGATGTTGAAATTGATGGCAGAGGTATATTGAATCATTTATTATACCTTAAATATATTTTTTTATTTTTTATATGAATACAATATTTTATGCACTAAAGATTTAATGAATAATATGGTGCAAGGACTTAGAAATGTTAGGTATGTTTGTTATACCCTCTATCTATCCATTGGTCACACCTTGAAGCAATGTAACACCTACATTTCTCAATTTATTTGGATAAAATTTATACCAATAGTTATTTCAATGAATCTTTCATAAAATAAAAAATGACAATCTAATACTGTGAGCAGTAACTTCCTGTGAAATTGAAGTTTCAGATTGTACATTGTTCTTTTATTTACATTCCTTTTAGAAAATATTGTTTGGTAATTGCTGTTTAATATCGGCTGTAAAATGTTGTTTCTAACCAATTATTTTATAACGTTATGTTTGTTTTGGTCATGTTTCTACAATATGTAATGGACTGTATTGTCTTGTTCATGTTTCTATGATCAGTAATAGACTATGTTGTCATGGTCATGTTTCTACAATAAGTAATGGACTATGTTGTCTTGTTCATGTTTCTACAATAAGTAATTGACTATGTTGTCTTGTTTATGTTTCCACAATGAGTACTGGACACCAGTATGTTGTCTTTGTCATGTTTCCACAATGAGTAATAGAAGATTTTGTCTTGTTCATGTTTTTTACAATATGTAATGGACTATGTTTCAGGTACTATACTGATATCAAGTGAAGAAGGAGAGACAGAAGGTAAACATACATAGATATAAGGTTTTCTATTGAATCTGTTTATAGATGTTTCTGTTTGAACCAGCAATTTTCTCATGAGCTCTATTCTATAGTCAAGAGTCTGAGTTGTTGTATTTCAATTGAAAAAAGATCCAAAAACATCAGTATTATAATCATTTGTTTAACTAAACAGTATTATATAATTCACTACAAGAAAATCTCGTAGTAATCCACAATCTTTGTTTCAGTACAAGACACTGTTTACTAATAGAATTTATTATTTGAATTTTGCTATGAATTAGAAAATAAACAAACAATTAGTAATAGTAACCAGTAAAAAGATTTGCGTGTTGTATAATTCTGATGCTTGCACATGGTAATAGAGAGGATCTGAAAACATCTATTCCAGAAAACAACGACAAACATTTGAGTCATTTTAACATCACCAATGGAACAATATTAAAATGTGATGACTTTTTACAGAATTACAATGTCAATGTTATTATTGCTCACAAGTAAGTCATAAATCATATAACGTTGTTGGCTAGTGTAGCCTTAGTTATTATATAAATGTCATTACTTACAAGTCACTTTATCATTAAGCTACTACTAGTTAGTTCTGCCTTATGTATAGTTTTTCAATCAAGGTGATTATTGTTTTTAACAACTTCAGTTGGTTTTGTTTTTTTAAATGCATAACTGATGTTGCTTATTGAAATTTTTCTTACCAGTTCAGAGAATGATTGAAAAAAAAACAGACCTAAAGTTATGATTTTCAATCAATATTTTTATTTAGCTTGGGCGAAATAATATCAAATGAAACCAGGTATACAAAGATTCATTTGCAAGCATATCAAATCTCTAGACTGTAAGGTTGCAATACTTGTGTCTATCGGCTCATAACATTAAAAAGAACCATTTATGCAAAATCTTAACTTAAATGCAATATAGTCAATATTAAAACCCAGGTCAAGGGTTGATGTATGTTGTATTTACCATTCAGGAGTTACAGCCCGGAAAAAAAATTGAAGTTTTCCACTCTTTTTTCTAAATGCTTGCAGATATTGGGCTGTTTTTAAAGATTTCTATGTAGCCCAACTAATGTCTATTATACAGGAAAAGTATGTTGTTCCAGCAGACAAAGCCCAAAACATTGTTTTTGTCTGCGAGATGCATTACATCCAATGTTTATTATTGGAGGTAGAGTAAAAGATAATAAAAGTAATAAGACCTATACTACTACCATACTCTCCAAAATAGAGGTAGTGGAAAACCATGTTTTTCAAAAGTAGGTCAGCATTCTAATGGGTATAAGTTGTGCTCTACTACTGACGTGAGCCTTCACTGAAGCTGACTTAATAACTGATGTGATCCATACTTAAGCCAGATCCTATGATCCCAGTTTCTGCCTTACAGATGACATGTTGTCTTTAAACAATCCTAGTTTTTGGGATTTTATACACATTTACCCCAAAAAATAAAATTACTATGAAGTCAGCTTAATATCTATACTTATTCTTAATGATCATTGGAAAGGGAAAAATTTGTGACCAAATTATACAACAAACACGATGACTTCTCATTATGTATTGTCAACTTGCCTTTTGTCTGCGACAACATAACTTCAGCACCTTGTTCACTATACTGCTGAAATTACAGACTTTTCATACCGTGCTTAATTCCTTACAGTTAGGCTTCTAGAACAGGGTTGGATCATTATGGTCCATCTGCACCATGAGAACCAATTTGTTTACTGTGTTATAGTTTTTCTTTCAACTTTTGTCATCTTGTATGTAACATTTTATGAGCAGTTTGGTGGGTGTTTCTAGAAAAGAAGAAGCCTACCCTACTGGTGCACCTTGTCCATACTGCTAGTTTTTAGTGGAGTCCTTGTTGCTCATTTACTTTCGTTTCTTTGTTCCTGTTGAGTTGATTATTTCCTGTTCTTTGTTGTCTACTTTCCCTTTATTTAGAGTCTATTCTTGGAATATATTTTTTTGAAGTTTTCTTTCGGAGAGCACATTATGTGACATAACCAGTGTTAGTTAGCGTGTCACTCAGGTTATTGCACTTTTGAGATATATGACATAGGCTTTATTCAATAGTTATGATTTTGTTGATTTATGATTTATGGTTTATATCTAAAATACAGATCTATATACAGGAAGGACTATAGTTATGTAAAATAGGGGATTTTTATACCAAAAAAGAATCATCTGTTTGCTAGGTTTTTCTGACCTAGTATTACATCTACCATTGGCAGTGTCTGCATATACACTACGGCTAACGACCATTTTGACGATTCCCTTTTCCCACGGTGGGCGTGGGCAATGGTGGACAATTTGTTTCCACCCTTGGACACGTTCCCACCGGCCCACGGTGGACACGTAGTTGGTCGCTGTACACGTTGCCCACGCATTCTAGTGGTCAATTTTAAATCTTGTTTCGTTTTAACAGGAATCGGAGTTAAAAACTCATTCTTACGTAATAATATTACGGTCCTGTTGTATTATTTAGAAGCGTATCTAATTGTATGAACTATCGGTAACATTATTTCGCAGGTGTCAATAGAGCTTCTTTATAATTGACAGTCATCAATTACCTGTGGGCGGGATTAAAGCAGAGAAGCGTGAGCATTTGCCATCAAATGGAATAAATTCAGGAAATCGTGGTAACCTTTGATAGGTGCCATTTGATCTCTTTAATTAACAGTTAATCAATTAACGGTAGCGGCAGGTTTTAATACTGTGCAGCGCTATCACTTGTCAAAAAATAAATTGTGTTATAGAAGAATTTTTTTTTATTTAATGTTAATCAAGTGTTACTTGTTGGGTTAGGATATTTTCAGAAATACCGAATAGTTCGACATAACTTATATGAATTTGGAAACAACAACTAATCTTGTAAGATGAATTCTGAGAAAAATACTTTAACGACCATGTGATGGAAAAAGTGCAACCTCCTTTTGCTTATAATATTTAAAATTCTTAGAGAAAATCAGCTAAGATTGGATGTGCAGTCCCTTTGAAAGATGAATCTATTTTCAACAGCATTCCCTTTTACGGCATTATTTTACTATGAATTTCTCACGGTGGCTTAAGATGCAGATGTTCAGGTGTTCAATCTTGGACCTTTGATTGACAGGTAATCAATTAAATAAAATGTCAAGGGTGTGGTTTTAAGTGAAGATACAGTAACGTTGATTGACAGGTAATAAATTATAGGAATATTGAGGGTGTGGTTTAAAGTATTGTGAAATGGAACAGGACAGTTAACCGGCGCGTATTAGCTAACGACACTTACAAGTACCTTAAAAGACGTATTCATGTAGGTGATTTAATCATGAATAGACCTTCATGCACGTGTGTACTAAGATTCAAAAGTAATATTTAAATTTTTTTTGGTCATCAACCATAAAGAAAATAAAAGAGATATACGATTTCATGAAATTCGAAAATAAAATCGAAACGAATGTGGGCTGGTGTTACGAATTTTAAATATGTTAAAATTTGAATAATACTCTCTGCTATGATTAATTTAATATGTATCCATTTCAATAACTACAGGTGAAAGGAAAAAATACGAAATTTTCAAACTTAATTTTGTCCCATTTTAGTATTGAAATATATTGGAGATTTTAGGAAAAAAGGCCTACTAAGTTGGCACACCAGTGTAAATAAAGATACCAATTAGTTTAATTTATTCTATATATAGTTAGTCGTAAAATTCATACTAGAAG
The DNA here is from genome assembly GCA_037379345.1 of Perna viridis. Classification (NCBI taxonomy): domain Eukaryota; kingdom Metazoa; phylum Mollusca; class Bivalvia; order Mytilida; family Mytilidae; genus Perna; species Perna viridis. The sequence continues at coordinate 39,328,732 of CM074515.1, read as the reverse complement.
AATTTATTTTTTATCAGATTATATATATCTGGGGGATTCTAATTTCGGGATTTTTAATGGCGAAATTTTGATTTAAAAATATAATTTTGGATGCCACTAATACGCTTCTGTAATCAAAACATTACATTCGGTTTCTTTTTATTCTGTAGTCTAAATATTATTTAACGATTCCTTCTCGTTAATTAGCAGTTAATCCACCACTTCCTGTATATTGGCTGAGTGTGACACGCTCAGGTATTAAGTAGTGACATTACATGAATAATACTGATTTGACTAATTAAGTTAACGTTGTAAACACATAAACTAATTAAGTTAACGTTGTAAACACATAAACTAACAATGGATATTTTGAAAATGAAAGTAATAATGTTTTTGAAATAAAGTTTCAGAAGATTCTAAAAAAAATACGAGATTTCAAAATAGTAAATTAATTTTAATTAAAAAGTCTGAAATCCATTTTCGGGAATTACATGTAAATTAATTTTAATTAAAAAGTCTGACTCGTAAAATGAAAAGTTATGATTTAACGTCAACGGTGTGAAAAATTTAAGAAAGCATAATTTTACATTTCTATATTCTCTTAAAGTTACATGATTTTTGAATGACGGTGTCGAATTTTAAATACTTTCAAGTATTATTACTCTTCTTATTATCTATGCAAATAAGGCACGTTGTTCGTCAATCGACAATTGTTGCAGTGTTAACGAAATGTCAATTTACCTCATACGAAGCTCAGAACACAGGGACACACCTTTTGATAAAACGTGAAACACATTGATTGGTCGACGATATTACAAAGGGGTTTATCAAATTTGCATAAGAAATTAACACACTCAAAGCATTCTAAAAGTTATCGGTTTAAAATACTTTGTTCTTTTTTTAGAATTATTACGTAAGAAACCCTTCAGTAAAAGGAGTAGTTCGCAAGTACTCGATTTTCTTGAACATTTTAATTTACAATTTGTATGCTACTGTTATTATATAATAATGGAACTAATCGTAGTCAAAATTGTTGAACTAAGTTAAGAAAAAAATAAACGGAGGAAATACGTCGTTCAATTGTCTATGGTGCTCTAAATCTAAAAGAACTAACTGCATATTCAACTTAAGAGAGGAAATTTTCACCCATCACTATAGTTGGCTAGCGTGTGCTCGGATAATACGCGGTTAAATCCGTTGCCATTTGAAAACTCGTGAGCTACGTGGTTCAATAATTCTGGATCATATATTATCTTCCAACGATGCTTCCCGCTCTCAAATTTTGTTGAAATGTCATGATATCGAAATTGGTTATTTATAGACCGTAAGTTAAAGTTGCACGTGTCTGCTTCAAGTCCGTTCTTTCACTTAGAAAATACAACTGCGTTAAATAGATTGTCTGTAAAATAAGGAGTTCGCAAATACTCGATTTTCTTGAACATTGTAATTTATAATTCATAACAATCTGGTGACAAGTCAGGTGTATAATATTATTACATGATACATGTAGCAACTGGAAATGATAAAATTAAGGCCTTATGAATTTCTTTAAAAATTATATCAACTTTGGTTTCCGATTAATCCAGGTTTACATTTTGATGATACTAAATAATGGTAGACTTAAGTACGATGGATGTGGGCCGTAAGAAGTAGAAAAAACAAAAAAAAACAAGAGTTTAAAGCATTTAATTCATATAAAAACCTAATTATATCAATTCCTAAGTAAACACCTGGTGGTGTCACAATTTTGGCTTGAGGCCAATAATACCTGAAAGAAAATTGATTCTCACGGACAAGGTAATGATTGACACATTGTTCTTTTATTTGTCAACCGTTTGAACATTGTAATATAATTGCCAATCATGGATTAAATCGAATCAACAGGTTATCACGCATCCACCGGATACCGTGGGCGTGGACACTATACTGTCCACCTGACACGGTGGGAACGTGCACATCTGTCCACCGTGGGCATTAAGGGTGGGCAAAGCGTGGACAACTTGATTTGTCCACCGTGGGCGATTGGCATCGTCAAAATGGTCGTTAGCTGTAGTGTAATATGAATTAGTATTCCTCACCTACTGCTATACAAACATGTACTTAAATACATGTATGAACTGTCTCAAGTATGCAGTCTATTTGCTGAGTGTCTATGTATTTGTATTTAGAAAACTTGGGTCATTTATCACACACAATCTGCAGGACTCATCATCATGCTGATCTTAGACAGTCAGACACTAGTGTATCACATAGCCTCCCACACGTTCATCATGTACCAGTTGTCTTATTTCATTGATCAAGATAATGGTATTATGGATTGTATGTACACAGACTGATCATTTGTGATAGTCTTGAGTCTGATTTATATTTGTTTTGTTTAAGATAAACATTTGAATAATAAAAACACCATTTCTTTATCAGACACAATGTCAGCTTTTCACTGATTAAGCTAACAATATCTAATAAGATTGATAAGATATAATGGACTGTTTACTGTCTGTACCAATTGAAAAGATGTCAAGTTTGTGGTGTAATAGTACTTTTGTTGGTTGATTTAGATTAAGGATTGAGAGATGAGAATCTGCATGTATACATGGTATTTGAATAAAAAAACAGGAACAATAATTAATTCACAATGAAGCAGAGTTAGAAATAGTAGCCTGCCCACCAGCCCGAGACCGGCTATTTTTTGGCAGGGCTGGCTAATTTTAGCAAAAATTTATACAGCCGTGTAGTAAATATATTGAAAAATTGTATTCAGGACTGGCTAGAATTTAAGTGAGTTTCCTACCCTGAATGAAGTTAATATTTGCACATTGTACCTGTGAATTTTTTGGGGTACCGTACCTACAAACCCCCTTTTCGCTTAAAAAATGTTACTTTTAAGCAGTTACAATTGTAATACTTTAACAGTAGCACCAACTAGACAATTTATCTGAGTTTTTATACCCTGCATTATGTGATACCTCCGAAAAGTGCAGAGCCTGTCCATCTATCTGTCCATCCTAGGTAGTTTCTTGTTGATAACTGACCAATGAAAATACAGGTAAAGTTCAGTATTAGCAAAATCCAAATTGTAGTTTTTAAACATGTTGCCATCCCCTTTTTAGGGCAGGTTGTACGCATGCATATTTGCTTACAGAATGGTAAATGTTCATCGGAATTCGATTTCAGGTCTGTCACATTCTACCACTTCCTACAATCTGGCCATACCTTTCTGTAATTGTTTTTTTTTTTTTTTTTTTTTTTTTGTCACCATTACATGGCAAGGTTTCATGTATTGTTCTGTTAATGCCTTTTTAGCTGACCTGGCCGAAGGCCATGTGAGCTATTGCCATCATTTGCGATCGGTCGTCGTCATTAAAAAATTTTTCAAAACTCTTCTCCTCTGAAACTACTTGACCAATTGGAACAAAACATGGTATGAATGTTTCTTGGGGTATTCTGCACAGAACTGACGTGGGGATTTTTGATCTGTCGAAAAACATGGCCACTGTTACTAAAAATAGAACATAGGGGTCAGACAGTTGTTTTTCGCATATATCGTTGGGTTTAGCCAAATTCTTTCAATAGCTGAATTGATGATCCTTATTTTTAGGACTATAAAAGTCTGAAGGCATAAAATTTGTCAGACGCCTTCTTATAAGAGTTATTGCCCTTGACAAGGGAAAATGACAGGCTTTTTTTTTTTTTTAATACAGTTTTCAGCCAATGTCTTGAAAACTATGATAGATTTAGATTTTCATTTACTGAAATGATCCTTATGATAAGTCCTATCAACATTTTCTTGAGTCAAAATTGTTGGACAACTTCTTGTTTAATTTAATTTATTGCCCTTGATAGGCAAAATTCAACCAGATGAGAGATTCAGGCTCCTGGGAGCCTCTTGTTTTCCTCAATATGTCTTTACTACAAGAAAGGACAATAATATTGTTAGAATACCATATTCGATTCATATATTAGTTTTTGTCCATCTGGACGTAATGATTTGTTATTTGGGATGGTGTATAAAGGAAGCATTTGTAAAATAATATAAGGTTATAGTCTGTCAGTCCAACATAATGTTCTTCACAACTCCTTCTGTATTTCTTGCTGAATTCTCTTGGAACTATATAGAAGAGGGCATACTGTCAGGAACTTCAGTGTCCACATGTTTTATTATAATAGACTTAACCCATTTTTCAGCTCTCTGACACAAAATAAACAAATATTTATTGCTTTAATATGTAAAACTTTATAAAATATTAAATTACTGTATAGGAATATGTCAGGTTAGTAATCAAACCTACCGTAGCAGGAAGGTGCTAGTCTGTTTAAAGACAGTTCAAGCTTATATTTCCCGACAATTACTTCATGTTCTATTGATAGGGACTTTGCATTTTGATTGCCAGATCATACTCAACTTGTTACATATATTGTTGTGAATGATAGTTCTGTAGATATGATCCTTTATGTCCCTATGTTTAAGTGTGTCAATTAATTTTGTGTCCACACTTGCCTCAAGTAAAAACAGAATTCAACTGATTGTGGTTGTATCATGCTGTGTTTGGCAAAGGTTTATTATTATTATTTTTTACCAACAATGTATTTCTTGATCATGAATAAATCACACTCCCACCCGTAACATTTTTACATCTAATTACAGAGATAAACTAGAAGAAGATAAAGAATTTGATATTGTGGGAGACATCTCCGAGGTCAAAGCCACTGCTGAAGCCACTAATGGGGTAGAACAAAATGGTGAAAAGGAGCAAAATAAGGAAGATGAAGGTAATTGATAATTGTTGTTTAAAGAATGACAAAAGTCTGGAAAATATTGCAGTGAAAAGAAACCTTTACCACGAACCAATTGAAAGTTTCATGTTTGAGTTATGGAAATGTATTCATAATAAGGGAGGGGGGTTCAGTTTTTGCACAATAACTAAAAAAATGCTTGCTCCAACTCGTGTGTCTCCCAGATACTAAGATTATTACGCTCCCTCTATGGTTGTATTATCAATGGGTCCTGTATACTTATGGCCAGAAGAAGTATCAATATCCACATCGGGAGCTTAAAAATAACATCATGGCAGTATCATGGAAATTATGAAAGGTGTTTTGGATTAATGTTTCTTTGGGAGCGTTAAAGGTTTCACCTTCCTCGTATTGTTATATAGTGTGGTCATATTTTTAGAGTTATGGTTAAAAAGTCAAGTCCAAATGAAATGCAGGGGTATCACTTTTTTCAGTTAACATTATTGATTTTTAATTTTCTATAACGGGCAAAAATTAAAATTGCATTTCTATCTAAAGTTTTAATAATTTCTGAATTTTCAGCAGCTAACTGCTGTCCATCTGCACATTGCATAATAACTACTACATTAAATTACTTTGAAGGATTTTGTGAATGTTCATTTCCCTAGATGGGAACTCCCCTTTGTTTCCCATTGTTTTGTTTTGTTTTGTTTTTTTTTTTTATTAGTTCATTTGGTGTTCATCGTCTTTGTCTTTGTTAACAATTTCTTCGATCATCTTCTCCTCTGAAACTAAGGAATAGATTTGCATGAAACTTTTAATTATTGTTCCTAACAGTATCCTGCACAAAATGAATGTTTGGATTTTTGATTGGTTAAAAAACATGGCCACCGTTACTGAAAATAGAAGATAGGGGACAGACAGCAGATTTTTGCATATATCTCCAAAACCATAAGGTTTAGCCAATTTCTGACACCGTTAAAAGTATTCAGCATGGTGACATCTATCTGTGATCAAATTTGGTGAAAATCTGTAGACCCACGTTGGAGTTCTTGCCTTTTTTTGCTGTTTTTTTTATGTAATTACTTTCAAAAATCTTCTCAGAAACTACTTTACAGAATTCAATGAAAGTTGGTATTTTTGTTTTTTAGGGTATCCTTAACAAAATGACTGTCAGATTTTTGATTGGTTAAAAAACATGGCCGTTGTTACTATAATAGAACATAGTGGTCAGACAGTAGTTTTTTGCATGTATCTCCAAATCGTTAGGTTTAACTAAACTCTGACATGAGGGTAAAAGTATTCAGCATGATGAGATCTATCTGTAGTCAAATTTTGGTGAAAATGTGTGGACCCATGTTGGAGTTATTGCCCTTTTTGAACGTTTTTTTGCTGTTTTTGATGTTATTACATTCAAAAATCTCCTCAGAAACTACTATACAGAATTCAATGAAAGTTGGTATTCTTATTTTTTAGGGTATGCACAAAATGATTGTTCGGATTTTTTATTGGTTTAAAAACATGGCCATTGTTACTAAAAATAGAACATAGGGGTTGGACAGTAGTTTTGTGCATTTATCTCCAAAACCTTTAGGTTTAGCTTCTATCTTTCAATTGTTGAAATTATCCTTATTATAAGGCTTACAAAAGTCTCCAAGGGATCAAAGTTGTCAGACGACTCCATGTAAGAGTTATTGCCCTTGAGAGGAGAAAAATGACAGGTTTATTTACAGTTTTCAGCTAATACCTTGAAAACTATGATACATAGAATGAGACTTTTAATTGCTGAAATGATTCTTATTATAAGGCCTACAAAAGTCTCCAAGGATCAAAGTTGTCAGACAACTCCATGTAAGAGTTATTGCCCTTGATAGGCAAAAAAAATTATGTTTTTGCAGTTTTCAGCCTATATCTTGAAAACTATAATAGTTAGAATGAAACTTTCAGTTGATGAAATGGTCATTATGATAAGTTCAACCAAAGTCTTTATGGAGTCAGAATCGTAGGATAACTCCTTGTTCGAGTTAATGCCCTTGAAAGGCAAAAATTTAACCAGGTGAGTGATTCAGGCTCCTGGGAGTCTTTTAAGTACTGGTACATTAAACCCTGAAAAGTGGGGAGGGTAGGGTAAGCATATTATTTGCTTTAGTATTGCTATTTATCTTCCATTTTGTTCACAAATTGTGTCTTTATAGAAGATGATTTGATGGTAGTTGAAGAACCAGTCATCCCAGAAGTGAGGAAGAGAAAAGCAGAAGATTCTGATGACATCAATGACATGAAAGCAAAGCGACTCAAACTTTCAAGCATACCAGAGGAGAGTGAAGATGATGTGGTTATTTTATGATCTCTTACCTGTTGAGGTTGTTTTTTGGCATTGACTTCAAGTGCTATTTTTGGAAATGATGTAATATTTGAAATGACTCAGACTGTAAAACTTGGATAGAAGTTGAATGATTAAATAGTCAACTTAAGTTGAACATTATGTGATTATAACTTGGTACAGATTTGAAGGACCCACTGCAATATCTACTGTGAAGATTTGATGTAGTGATTAAGACACATGTGAGCAAATAAAGAATATGTAAACTGCGCATTTTTCATCAAATCTTTTCAGGTCACTTGAACCAATGGTTCCTTCTGATCTATAGATGGCCACCAGAGGCTATCTGATCTTTTAATTTGCAAATTTTCTAAGAGCTACTCTTATGAAATCACAAGTGCCAAGTTTTTTCCAACACAGTCGGTATAGTTTCGCTTTTTACCCTTTGATCTTTAAAGACACTCTTCCATGGAAATGTAATTCACTTGATCGCAATTCTGTTTCCTGATTGGCCAAATACTGATAACTTAGTGGCGTTCGAAAAAAACTGTATCGAAAATTGAAATTGTGTGTCATGTGTTACTTCCTGAATGAAATGTAGAAAATTATAAGTAAAAAGAACAAATTCTACTGCGTCAGCTATCTTTTTTAAAAGATAGTACTTGTTAACTTTATAGGCCTGTTGACCTCAATGCCTTCCACAAACAATCAACATTTTGTGCTACTCTAGTTGCTCATTTGGTGGCTGGGACCACTCAAATTTCAAAATGATTCAGGCACTTTAGATCATCTTGTTTTGGAAAGACTTGACTGGTAAAGGACAAGTTTTACAAGTCCAAATTTAAAGCAAGGGTCTGAAAAATAAGACCAATTCAATTAACAACCAAGGGATGGCAAAATCTTTGCACACAGACTATCCCACCTATTATTGATCTATTGTATATCACTTGGAAAGTTTATCAAACATCAACAATTGCATTCCCATTCAAAATTAGAAGTGGGTCATTAACATCTGGTAAAAACATGTTGCATGCTACATCATGCTAAAATACCCCTACATAATTCTGTCTAACCTGAAATAAGGAGATCAGTACAAATCATCATGCGAATATGTACCAAATATCTAAGCATTTTCTCCTAAAAAAGCTAAGGAATCTGTTTTGAAATTTCCATTATGCATTACATAAAAAGGTAAACAGGAAGTAGATGAGTGAGGAACCTGGAAATAAAGGACATGGTAAAAGTCAGATAAAAGTGATCAATTTAATTATGTAAAACTAAAAGATACACTCTCAACAAAGGAGTATTGACTTGATGAACATGTTGGGCTTTTGTAAAAACACCTGTCAATGCACTCATGACATGTCAAAGAATACTGCAGATTAAATAAATCTGTCTTGGTCAGTCATGATGATACATCCAAGAATCAAATACATTTTAATTTAATGACTTTAGTAAATTTAAGTTCAGAGCCCTCTTTTTATAAGCATAATATTTCTTTGTGTTCTTCAGCCATTTATATATGTACATGCCTTTCTCCAGTATGTTTCATATCTGTACATCTGCAATATTTTAGCATCTATCCAGATCATTGATAGTGTTGAGTGAAGCACCTTATAACCTACTGAGTAAACTACTGGTTTTTAGAATATTATGGTTGAAAAGCTTAATTAAGTTTAATTACCTTCTTGAATTTTCAAGAAAATTCTCCCTTATCAGATCTTCTTTCAACAGATTTTCAAAATATGATTTCACTATCACTTGGGGGTAAAACAATGCAACATAAATGGCCCACACATGGTGAAACAATGATAAAACAGAGTTTCCATGATTTATTTTTAACGTTTTATGAAGCATTACATTAACAACCTGTCAACAGATTGACATTCTTCTCAGTACCAATTTAGGTGAGGTACATTTTAGTGTAAAGTTGTTTATTATCTACAATACTTCAATATTATACATCTGAGGAATAGCTACTTTGAAATAAATACAAAATAAGTTTTAACTACTCATAATGTTATTTTATGTGAACAACTTCACACCAACCTTTAAAATGAAATCCAAACAGCTAATACAAAATAATCAAATGAAATTATTTTATTTTCAAATTGTAAAGTTTACATTATTAACAAAATATTAAAGACATCAAATTAAATTGTTATAAAATAAATGATACATTCTGATGAACGATATATTAAAGTAGTAATTGGCAGAAATACTGACAAAAAAGCCTGTACATGTGATTCTGTACAATGTATTGTGATACCCGAATTAACCAGACACCTCTGAAAAACCAATTTCTTAACAGTTTAAAGAGGTACTTTTTTAATATTATCCTATCGTAGGTTTTATTTTTAAAAAATCTCAAACTTAGGTTTACTTCAAATATTTTGAGTTTTTTCCCATTAAAAATTTAATTACAAGTGATTGATTAGATAAAATCTTAGTGGGGAAAGGAATTGAGGAAAATCACAATTTGAGTTTTTTTTTTTTTTTTTTTTATGAAACTTTGACCAAACAACACACTGAAGATATTTAGCAATGCTGTGTTTGCCTTTGTTAGTATACCAGCAAAAGTCATGATTGGTTCCATTGAAAATGTACACCTAGCAAAAAAATAAATAAATTTAACAATGTTTATTACTTACATCATATATAAAGCAGATATGAGACTAAATAGGTGATATTTGGCATTAAAAGCTTTGTTAAGTATCAGCTTATCCAATGCTGCTGGCCTATACAAGGATGACTTATGACAATAATTCTGGTACTTATCACTGTACAACTGAAAATTGAAAGATAAATGGTATGAATTGACTTTATTTAAAATGATTGTAGTAATTTCCACTTATCAAGTAAGTGGCTTTATATATTGAGAATTTTTCAAAATGAATGTGTACAATGAGCACCCCCCAAAACAACTTTATTAAAGAATTGGTATCATTACTTAAAATGATCAACACATTCAAATAATGTATTTGTTGCATTTCTTTTACATTCTATAAATCCTACATTGAAAAGAAATGTGCAGTAAAATTCTTAACCTTAAAACCCTTAACAGTTAATTGATCAAAATTAAAAACACAATGACAATATAAATTATACTTTGTTCAATACAAACAGAAAAAAAAAACAATATGGCACTTGAATCAGTCACAACTCACAACATACAAAATCATGAAAAATCTATTGCAAAGATCTAAATGTATATCAACCTTTCAACAACATTTTCTAGCAGCTAATAACATTAATTGAGGTACATCATGCCAAGAAATAGCACAATTTTTTCTGTCAAGACCATGTTTCACAGAGATGCCATTGGTTCTTAAAGCAAACATAAATATAACAGTAAATACTAACAAAGGAGTATGTTCAGAAAACATCAGAATTTGCCCCAAAAACTTAAGTGTCTCAAATAAATTTGAAAATTGCACAAATAACTAGTTTAATATGAACCTTTATACAAAAAAAGCATAATTGCTGTTAATGCATGTGTTGAAGATGAAAATAAAGCAAAATTGAAAAAGCAGCTAACATTTGGTGAAACAGCTTATTTCATGAGAAATTTTAATGCAGAAAATATAGAGTATATTTGTTGGACTCTTTGAAATTTAAACAAAAATAACCTCATGTATCAATACAACGCCTGACAAAATATTTTGTAGTTCAAAGCTTGCTATCTATATTTCTCAATTTAAGAACTACCCCTAATACTCTCATTTTTGTAAAAAAAATTCTTTGAAAACTGTATAGAAGCAGTATTTCGTGGCCACATTATGACTAAATAATGATACAACAGCTTGTATTTTCTGTATAATAGGAGTCAGTTTAGCTCTAAAATATGCAAATAGGAAATTTCAACAAAATAGTAGACCCAAAACTAGTGTTGGTAAATCTTCCCCTTTCTGGCTCAAATAACCATTCATGTTGAAAGAGGAAACTGTACTTTTCCCTTCAATATCCTCCCCTACTTAAATTGGCATTATCAATAATAAATCATAGCAAAAATGCTCACAAGCTCCAAATCTAAACTAACTCATGTCAATGTCAGTGGAATATGTTACATATACATACAAAAACACTATGGTGCTTTAAAAAGTAAATAAAAACATTTATACTATGCTTTAAAAATGAAAATTATGCATAAATGACATTTTTTCTACATAACCATGTAAATTGGAGGAGGTCAAAATGACGCTTAATTGATAGTATAAAGACAGTGACTTACATAATACAAGGAGGAAAGGAAGTTTACAAACATTAAATTCCCTGAGCATTTTGAAATGCTTATGAACATGATTACAGACTACAAAAATAACATAAAAATCAAACAGGGAATTACTGACCAAAGTATAAAAGTAAAATAAAAGTGAAAACCAAAATCTGAACATTTTAAACTAGTTATCAAAACTGTAAAATCAAACCAACAATGCTTAATGATGGTGTGTTAATCAAATTGAAAATTTCATTTGAGAAAAGATATTTGGAAGCCTCTGATAAAAAAAAATAATGTATAGTTTTTATAAAGTGAAATACAAGACAAACATGTTTTATCATGGAAGATAAATTCTTCATACAAAGTACAGGAATACAAAAAAGTTCAGTCAAAACAGAAATAGGTTGCTCATACAAGCACAATTAATATCACAGAATAGAAAGTTAATAGGTCAAGGTTTCAAGATGTTGGTATCGTGTTGTTAATGTAGTAGTCATGGACATATGCAAAAATGGCAATCGGTTGACCTAAAATCAATGACAGCCACACTGCCATGTTGCCCAACTTGCCATCATGAATGTACTTGTTGACAATTAAGGAAAATGGCACCTGAAAAAGACAGGAAAAAAATTAATTTCATTGATTTATCAATTGCTGTGACTTACATGTATGTAAAACCTGAACTAGGAAAGTGAAATATACAGCTTTTATTCATATTTATAATAATGAAATTTAATAAAATGTAAATCATTATACTGGAAGCAATGACAAACTCTGCATTATAAAGTCTAAAAAATAGGGCATGAATGGAACATTAGGTGAAAAATGGGGGTGGCAAAATGTACATATATTTTGGATTTTGCTGAATTTAATCTGTATTTTATCGCACTGAACGACTGTGTGAAGTTTCTCAAGTTATCATCTGGAAACCATCAGGGGATGGACAGATGAATGGACCAGATGGATTGACATGCAACTATTTGGAGGTATCACATAATACTTAGCCACTTTGTGTGGCAGGGTATAAAATGGAGATTTTATTATTTTAATGTCAATATTAGACCAAGTGCCATACAGATATTAATCCTGAAAAAATTTTTATATACATAAAAGCAAGATATTACATGAATATCATTTGCAGCACTGAATATGCCACTTGTGTACTTTAGCTGGTTGTAAACGTACCTGTCCCAACATGGCAGAGAAAGCCCAAACTCTGAACATTCTTAATGGAACACTGACAAGGAACTGAAGTAGAAAAAAAAAGCAAATAGAAAAAAATATAACTTTGGATTCTAAACAAATTGATGTTATTTATAAATTTCCAGTCATTTACATGTATTTGGTCATCACTGACATGTGAACATGGTCATGGCATTCTGCAGCCTGTTCATCGATACAATGGCAAAGACGCCAACATGTGAACATGGTCATGGCATTCTGCAGCCTGTTCATTGATTCAATGGCAAAGACACTGACATGTGAATATGGTCATGGATTTCTGTAGCCTGTTCATCGATACAATGACTGGAACACTGACATATGAACATGATCATGGCATTCTGCAGCCTGTTCACCGATTCAATGGCAGACACTGACATGTGAACATGGTCATGGCATTCTGCAGCCTGTTCATCCATACAATGACAAAGACACTGACATGTGAACATGGTCATGGCATTCTACATATCTATGATTTTTTGGGGGAAAAACTTTTGTTTCCAATTGATTTTGAGTATCACTGACCCATAAGATTATGATACCAGAATAATTACTGGACTATGTATTATACATACCTCATGGAAGAAAGCTGATAATGCAAAAACAGCTATTGATGCAAACATTTTAGAATATCCTCTCTTAACAAGTGGCTTATACAAATGCCTGAAGAAAAAAAAGAAGTGAACTATTTGAAGTGAATTATTCTACATTAAAATATCATTAAATATTTTTAAATATATTTTAATAGCACACTCCAATACTTATAACTGATAAAAAGAACTCATTCTACAGTAGAAATGAACTTGTAAAGGATCAATGAGTGCAGGTATTAACATTGATTTGCTCATAGGGTCTTTACATAGAAATTAAAAAAAAAACAACTTTAAAAGCAGTTTTTGACATGACATGGGTTGTGTCCTTATTGTATGACTTATGATGGACTGCTGTTCTCAACTTCGAATGGGAAGAATTACAATTGATTTTACATATGATGAGGACATACATTTTTGTAGGTTTAAACTGGTGTTCAGCTTGCATGTCATAAACTGCTAGTAGTCCTTAGTTTGCAGATTTGTATAATTTATATTCAGTTTCCTCATTTCTGTTGTAACAAGGGACTCAGACCTTTTTGAACTAAATTTTAGGTGTGTTTAATTGTGTAACATTTTTTCCAAAGTGGCCAGATTTTAATGGGGGATAGTTGTGACCATACCAAAGTACTTTAACCAGGTCACATTTTTTGTTTGAAGTCGGGAATTTCTGGCCACCTGTATGTCTTGTTTCGTTTTCACCTTCAGTTTATTTTTATGTAACTTCAGTATAAAGGGCAACTCTTTCACTATACCTTTGTATAATAATGTTTTGGGGCCAGCTGCAGCCTGCCCTGTGCTGTGAGGGTTTCCTTGTCATTCATTGAAGACCAAAGGGTGGCCTTGGGCTGATATTTTCATTATGGTGGAGTTGTCTCTTTGACATATTCACTGTACCTATTCTTATTATATTATCCATATTTATTAAAAGTGTCAACTTACCTTACACACCACCTGTGAACTGGAACATTCCATGTTTTCCAAAATGTATCCACAGTTTCTGAATTCCTGAAAAAATAATAAAATAATACAGTAACTACCCAAATTCATCAGCATGTGTACTGGTTTCAAAACGCATTCTGAGAGTATTGCATTGGTAATAAACAGTCCCCTACCGGAAGAAACATCTGTTGATGCAAACTTCACGCATAATAGAAAAGTGTAGAAAACTGAGTGCATTAGTTTTTCTTTATCCAAAGTTCATAAACTCATAAATAATCAACAGACCAGAACAAAATTCAACCTTAATCTGTAACTCGTTCAGACCAAATATCTAATGTATACTTCCAAGCATGGTAAAAAAGTGCAGAAAACTGAGTTTTTACATTAATTTTCTAGAATCTTCAGGTGTTGTGTTATAATTTCACAGTCCTCTCAGTTAAATGACTATATCATTAAATCCCCAAAAGTTGGTAAAGAAAAATGACAACTATATAAATTGCTACTTACCACCAATCTTTGTAAAAACTTCTATCACCAAATCTAAGGATTTCTGCAATAACATTCAGTGATGAATGGAAGAAAGTATAGAAAAATATAAGCCAGATTATATGGTTGGGTACCTGGAAAAAATATTAAACAACTACTGAGCAAATTTATGAATAACAGTACAGTTTTTGTCTATTACTTCTACAGGATAAATGTGAAAATCATATGACATTATTCAATCTTGTACTGAGCTTTGAATATATAATATTGAAGAAATGCTGATCATACCCCACTCTTATCATGATTACACTTTGATTTCTGAAATAATAATTAAGATCTCTACAGGTAGCCATATCCCCCCAACACCAGCAAAAGTTTGAAAGCCCAGTAGGAATATAAATATGTACAATCAAACCTAATTAAGTCGAAGTTGAAAAGACCGGGCAAAAGTGTAAGAGTTCTCAGAGGTTCAAGTCATCCCAGGTCAAGTATAACCCCAAAATATATTTGTTGGTGATTATTTCTGCTTATTAAATGACTTGTTTTACTTGTATGTGTACTTCACTTAATCAGAGTATTTCCTCATGTTTTTCGTATCTTTTTGTGTGCTGTATATCAATATCAATATACTGAGTGAATATCAAATGATTAGGGAATATTTTTGTTTATTGTTTTGACATCGATAATGTCATTAGTACAAAACATGTTGCTTTGAAAAACTCCAAATCAGGAGAATCATCAAACCATGTGCATTTATTACAATAAAATTTGAGATTCACAAGCAAAGCAAACGAAGTATAAATATATCAGTTACTATTGTCTGTCTGGTGTGTAGTTAACTGATTGGATATCAATTTTACAAGTAAAATTTATCAGTAATTTTTTTATTTATTTATTTATTTTTTTTAAATCAAAATACCAGATATCACTGTTGATCTGAAACCCAAAGTGTGAACGTTCAAAAGTGTATGTTAGTACAACACAATCTATTTATTATTGTAAATACACAAATCATGTCATAAAGGTAATGAGTAATTACATAAGCCACACTAAACTTGGTAAAAATAAACTTCAATCATGGTTTGTAATAAAGCAATCAGTTTTCCGACAAATTCATTTGCATCGAGACATCAGAGTTGATTAATCTTGAATACCTATCAAGGGGACTGATTGAAAACCTCATGTTATCTGAGGTAAAATTGTAATGGAGTTAGGGGAGTTTCGCCGGGATTGTCAAATTAGTAAGAGTTATATGAGATTTTGACACATCCAGGTTTGTGACTGCATATCACTGATATCGTTATGTAATGTAGAGGTAAAACGCTTATAAAACAACGTATTTTTAACAAAACTAGGATTTAACTCTATATTCAATCTATGGTAAAAGAGGCTTAAAAATTGGGGGAAACTCACCAAATTTTGAACAAAATCCATGCAATGGTTTCAGAGGAATTTTACTTTCCAGTTCAATTTGACAATGCATGAAATGATCAAAGTCCCACAACTCTCGTAAAAATTTGTTGAATCAAAATGACTAAATACATATTGTGCCAAACAATCCTATAAAATTTGAACAAAATCAGTTCAGCAATTTCAGAGGTCCTCAAGATAAGTGTGATGGACAGACATGAGATAAACACCACTATATTTCTCCTTCCTTAAGGGGCAGGGGATAAAAACAGAATCAAAAACCAATATAAAATACTGTGAATGTTATTTGATCAAGCTGATAGCCTTCTTGATAAACCTAACTAAAACCTGGGTGACTAGTCAAGCTGTTTAAAAAAACACCTGCCATGCTGCTTGCTGAAGGTCATATCTGGTGAGAGAGGAAGACTATCTATGACAAGAATAATTTTTGTGTTGTTGATTTACATACACACACATTTTTTTCTGAGTTCTCCATGTAGCAGGGGATTAAGTTGTGATATCCTGGTTATGCACCTTATCGACTTTCTCACATTATAAATACTTACAGCTAATTTGAGTAGTCGTTCTAACATCCTTGGAAGTTCTAATTCACTGAGTGGTTTCATGGAGTTATTAATTGTTGGAATAATCCACTATAAACAAAAATCTAAATTATAGTGTTGATGCTCATGATACAATGAAAGTACATTTTTGAGTGAAGTTTATTCTTGTTAATTGTGTTACCCATTTGTCAGAGAATTAAAATGCAAAAAAAAAAAAAAAAACAAAATTAAACAATAAACAGAATTTATCATTTTCAGGGTAAACAGCAGATGCTATCATATTTTCAATTAAGTCAGGCAAGCTAAAAATAATTTCTTGCTTCTTACGCCCTCCTTCATCTCCTTTGAGTGTTCCTTACTTTTTATCTCAGTAATAACAAATCATACCTGTTGCACTAAAGCTATCATCAACTGAGACAGGAAAATCTGAAACAAATTGAACATGATAAATAGAGTCATCATGGATCCTATGATAAACTGAATTTCACACCAATTATTGAAACTGGACATGAAGTGTTCAAGTCAGCAAAATGATTACTGGTACACTTAACTCTAATCCTATGTAAAAATGATTATTTCTTCTTATGAGCATTCTTGTATTGAAATTGAACCTAGTACTAATGTTCAATGAACTCCATTGACACTAAAATAAAATATATATCCACATTTATTGTGAAAATATATTTAATTTTTTAAAGTTAATGTACAAAACCATGAAATTGTTGTTAAAAGTCAATAACATTATCAAGGATAACTCAAAAACACAATACACCAATTTTCACTTATTTTGTGAGTCAGACAAATCATGAGAATAATGTCCCACAAAAATGCACTTCTATTACATAATAGAAAGTAGACATATTGTATGTTGTAAAGAAATAAATAGCAGTCAAATAAAATTGATACCGGATACACAAATAGGTATCTGTGAAAATAAGTTGGTTTACTGTTATCAGTGGAAGACTATTATTACATATAAAGCACAGGAAAATAATTCATCATATTTAGGATAATATTTGTGCACTTTATTGAAACGAAAGTGTCATATTTTGCTGGTAAATTAAGGCAAACAATATTACTGTCAATGGATATAAGGATGTCTACTACATTACACAGATGCATCAAAGTCCAGTGAATTGATCTTACCATTTCTATAGCTCTCTTTAGTAAAAATCTTTTCCTAATTCTGAGAGATCTTGGGAAATTCAGTTCATAACACAGGGTGGGTGCCAGCAGAAAATAATACAAATCTACAAGATCAAAAAGAGCATATTTAGGATTTCCAACATTATAAAATTAATTAAAAAAAACCCAGAATATTTCTGGTAAAAAAGAGGATACTACATTCATAACACCTTCTAGCTTCAACACAATGACATACCAGTAAGCTGATAAATAGGCTAATTTGTAAAAGATGTTGTCAAATTGTTTTTTAGGCTTAAGATTGACTTGCTCAAAGGGTTGTTGTCTCTTCGACATATTCATCATTACAATTCTTGTTACAAAATGTATATGTAAGCTTTTGTGAACTTTGATAGGACCATTTTGGGTTCAAAGTTTAAAACTTACTCTAAGTACAGTGAAAACTGTCTAAACCAATGCCCTTTGGACTGACAAATTTGTTTTGTCAACAAAGGTGTTCAGCTTACATATTTCATTTTTGATGTTGCTTCGGCATGTAAAAATGTTGACTGTAGCATTTTTTCAATGAAGTGTTTCAATGCTTCATGTCCAAAAGCTATGCTTGGTCAACACTTGTACATGGTGATGAAACATCACAAATGAAACATTAAATTCTTATAATTACATTTCATGTATTTCTCTTATTTTATTTTTATCATATTTTGAATAAACACAGAAAGAGGCAACACACAGGGATCAATACATGTGTTCCACTTGATAGTGAGCATGGCCTAAATAAAGATGTGTTTCATCAACCCACAAAACATCAGGTGTAAAGCCTATTATCCAATGAGATAAGCATATTTTATTGATGTGCACAGTGAATGTAATTATTAAGTTTTAAAATTAATATTAAAGAACCTAAGAAGTTGTCTAGTTTAAAGAGTTTAGATGTTTATCTATTGTTCAGTTTAGACCAGTTTATCTATGGTTAAGTTTAAACTGGTTTGTCTATGGTTCAGTTTAAACCAGTTTATCTATGGTTCAGTTTTGAACAGTTTATATATGTTCAGTTTAGACCAGTTTATCTATGTTTCAGTTTAGACTGGTTTGTCTATGGTTCAGTTTAAACCCATTTATCTTTGGTCCAGTTTAGATAGACCAGTTTATCTATGGTCCAGTCTAAACCAGTTTATCTATGGTTCATTTTAAACAAGTTTATCAATATTTCCAGTTTAGACCTGTTTATCTGTTTAGACCAGTTTCACTGCATTATGACAAATCAAGGAAGGAGTGATTTTTATATATGATAATATGTATCATTACCTGAAATGATTATATAGTACTGTATAAACTTCAGTGATAGATAATTTATGAAACATTTAACAATCATACATGCATTTCTCTATGAATTACATAATGACCTTGAATTCATGACAACAAAACCAACACAAATACAAAAATCCTATACATGCAGATTTATACTTGAGGATGATAATCTGGTGATCATATTTACACCATATTTTAAAGTTTTGAGAGAAAAATAGCTGTTACTCCTGATAACAAATGGTAAGCACAATAATCCGACTTGACTTGTAAAATTAATTTGATCAGGTGGATCTTTGAACATCACAAAGTTATCCAGTTTGACAGACTTAACATTTGTTTTGTTCAACAAATGAAAGAACATGAAGTTGCACAAGTACTCGTGCTAGGTACATGAATGTCCCCACTTGTCCCTTTAGGTTAATCAAAGTGTTGTTAGCACTGTTTTTTTTTTATTCTTGTAAAAATACTACTATACATTCAATCTCAAAGATAACATGATGTATTTTATTCATAAAATTGTATTTCCCATATAATTTAGAACAGTTTTTTTTTGTAAATGTTTAGACTGAATGTTAATCCATCAAACTAATTTCAGAGATATACAAACCTTTAATACAGTTCATGTGGGAGATTCTCTCTTACATGACACTGTGTCATGTAAGAGATTTTTACGTAAAAAAAAATTGATGTAAAAATTAAATAAATTCTTTTTTTTTGTTCAGGAAAATATTTAGTAATTCTAACCAAAAACCTTCCACAAATCTTAATTTTTTATGCAAGAGATTCCAAATTTTCATAGATTTTGTGGGAATAACCCTTATGTTGGAGGGTTGACAGGTCTGGATGTGATCTGTAGATCAACAGTTCAATAATATCCAACTTCACACGCACATTAACAAATTCTGTTTTATTTCACCTTTTCAAAATTTTTTTTGAATCACATTCAAAAGTATGCCTAAGAAAATAATTCCCTAAATGTACATAGAATTTTATAAGAACATGACTAACACATTTAATGCTTCTTGACACATTTTGCAGGCACTGAATTTTCTTACAGAAAATTAGAACTAAACATCTACAAGGCCATAAAGAAGTCCCTTAAATCATCATTTGTTTTTAATTTTATTTGTAGCAATGATAGAACATTAATAAGTTGAATAATTCCTTGAAATATATTTACTGATTTTGAAAAAGATTTTACTTGATGTAAGGACTATACTCTGTGAATTGTTCAGAAAGAGTACTAAGTTCCTGACATAAACCGGTGACATAAGAATATGAAGATTCAAAAACCAAAAAATTGTGACGCCCCACAAAACAGGACAGCAACCAAAATTGACTTCAATGTGAGCAACATCTATATACAAAAGCCACATGAAACCAAATTTTAAATTAATTCATTTATTTGGAGCTGAGATAATTGCAATGAAATTAGATGAACAGACATGGTAATTCAATTATACACTTGTTAAGTGGGGGTATAACAATACATGTGAATTAACTGTGTGAAAGTAAAACTATATCCCATGTTATTGTGAAATACCTTTACTTACCTGAGTAGTACAAATTGTCTGGATAACTGACCATCATTGTTTCTGGCTTCCCATTTGCTGTTGGGCCTAAAATTTATTGATATATTTTCCATTTAGATCATTCTACTCAAACTACAAATAGCCACAGTTGTTACCAGCAAGGCAAACACAGCCCTTCCTCATAATTAACTTAAAATGTAATGGCCCTTATTCATAATAGCATGAAGTTTCTTAAAATGCAAAATTTGTCTTTTAATCTAGTCTAGTAAGGCAGAATATTATATTTCCTTGCAAAAAACTTAACAAATGAACAAAAATATAATAATAAAATTTGATAATTAAGGTCTTTAAAATTTTCCCCCTAGAATGTTACTTTCAATAATATGTATTATATCAAATCATGTTTGCTGAGTCTTAGAGTGAGTAAAGAACATTATAAGCAATTCAGAGGTCAGAAGTAATAAACCTACTTGAATCAGAAACACTGACAGATTTCCTCCTCTTGATCTTCTTGTTCTCTTCCTGTTGCAGACGACACCATCGATTAACACTGGTATATGATACCAACTTTAACCACAACATGGTGTATAATCCGCAGGTCACACAGGAAAACACTACAACAAATAAAACAAAATTACACACACTATCTTTACCACTTGGTACTGACTAGGATTGGGGTGGAGGAGTAATCAAACAAACAAATATCCTAGCAGAAATCAAAAGAATGTACATGTAACCAGGGACAAAGACCAGACATGGAAAACAGACACATACAACAAAGAACATACAATAACTAAAACAATACCTACAAAGCAACGAAACTAAATGAGCAAATCAGACTGAAAACTAGGGGCATGGACCAGGTGTACCAGTAGGGTAAGGGTCCTTTGCTTTTCTAGAATCACTCACCCAGTTGCTCATAAAAATTTAAGTGCAGGGTAGACGAAAAAAGAAAAGAAAACCATGACACCTTGAACAAACAAGTTCTTATGGTGCAGATAGTTACTCCATAATGATCCATGAGTTCATAATGACAACCATAAAACTTCTGTAGTGATGACTTCAATGTTGTAGTAACATAACCATGTTCCAGAATCCTACTTGTTAGAAGTTTAGTGCAGTACAAAAAATTGCATAGTTACAGCAAACTCTGGCCTAAAGTATGAGTTGTGATATGAAAACTCGGGAAATATGCAGGTGCTGAAGGGATGTTGCCACAGACGAATGAAAAGTTGACAACACGGAATGAAAAGTCACCGGGTTTGTCGAATAGTTTAGTCCATAGTTTTCCTTTACCATCATTCTTCAAGTGAAGGTCAAGACATGAGGCTGACTTAACAGTGCCTGTAGTATCCTTCATCTCAAGTCCTCAATACATCCACTATATAGTGGAAACTGTGATTAAAGGATCTGGCTAAACCATGTTCCTTCCTTTGGATCAGATCAGCTATAAAGTCAGCCACATAAGTTTGGAAGGAATAGGTCAGCAAGTAGAGGAGCCCAATTTGATCCCATTGGAATGTCGATAGTTTGTTGAAGAGTAATCAAGAAAACCAAGATTCTAGTGGAGATCAAAAGAATGTAATCCAGATATGAAAGACCAGACATAAAAAAATGTAAATGAGCAACTTGGACTCCTCTAAAAACTGGATGCATGGACCAGGTGCACCGGTAGGGTAAAATGGACCCACCACAGTGGACAAATGTGTTGTCGATAAAAAATTCCAGCGTTTTGAAAACATCTCCTCAGGTATACTTGGAAAGTGATTTGGAATTATTTTTTTACGAAGTATGAGGTATCATTACCAAGAACTACTTATCTGTATCTAGGTGTACCGTCTTGTTTGGAGTAACAACAATGTACAATGCTTTTGATTGTTTGTTTGTTTGTTGGGGTTTAACATCCGAGCAGCAATATTTCAGCTATATTCAGACGAACAATGCTTTTGAATTGGGAATTTAAGTAAGTATGGGGAATAGAAGTATAAAGAGTTGAAAAATCACAGATTTAATGCTATGATGTTAGATACAGAATCACATCACTGGTACTTAATGGGAATAGGGTGGAGATACAGTATCACAGCACTAGTCAATTACTAGGATTGGGATGGAGATACTTTAAGAAACTGCTTGGTACTTACTTATTAGGATTGGGATTGAGATACAGTATCACACTAGTTGGTACTTACATGGGTGAAGAAACAATATCACTCCACTTGCCACTTACTAACATTGGGATGAGGAATCCGTATCATATCACTTGGTGCTGACTAGGATTGGAATGAAGATATAGTATCACACAACTTGATACTTACAGGGGTTCGTATGGAGATACAGTATCACATCACTTGGTACTAACTGGAATTAGGGTGTAGATTTAGTATCATATCACTTGGTACTTACTTTGAGTGGGATGGAGATTCAGCATCACATCACATGGTACTTACATAGATTTGGATGGAGATACAGTATCACATCACTTGGTACTTAATGGGATTGGGGTGAAGATTTAGTATCACAGCACTTGGTACTTACTTCCATTGGGATGGAGATGCAGTATCGCATCACTTGATACTTACTTTGCATTTGGATGGAGATACAGTATCACAAACTTGATACTTACTGGGATTGGGATGGAGATACAGTATGACACAACTTGGTACAACCAGAACTAATGCAAGGTTAGCCACTGTTATCCCATATCCTACTTTCTCAGATAGCCATTTCTAAAACAGATGAAAAAATTATTCTTTTGAGTACAGAAAGAAGACTTGTAAAAGATAACGTGTAATTGGTCAATCATTTCAATGCTTTTAACTGATTGAAGGTGGGTTATTATAAAACTAAATCAAAAACCAGCTCCTCTCCCTAGAAACCATATAAGAAAGGAGTATATAAAAATATGAAATTACAAGTACACAATTGCCTCATATGAAAAAGAATGCGTGAAAGTTTCATTAAGTTCTATTCAGCAGTTTGAGAGGAGTTGCAGATTAGAACTGGAGATGGCCAAATGGACAGATGAAAGGGCAGATAGATGCACTAACGGACTACTGGATGGACGGACAGCATTATCATTTTATACCTTTATCTTTTTAGGTAGGGGTATAATAAAATATATTTCTCCTATTTTAAGGGGATAACAAGGTTTCTCCATTGAATTTGTGCCACCAATTATCATGAATGGACTGATGTAAAGGGACTTCATCATAAAACACTTACAGTCACTTTGTTGCGTCAAAGCCGACGGGACAAGGTAAATACGTTTGAGTCATCCCAGGCAAAGTATATCATGAAAAAAATTTGGTTGATGATTATTTCTACGTCATTTGTTTTACATGTAATTCTCTATATCAGGGTACTACATATTGGTAGATATTTTGTGCGTCGTATATTGAATTCTATTGTGTGATTAATAAAATTTGTTTTGTCTCACTACACATGCTATTTTGGATCAAATGCACAAATCAAGCCATGAAGGTGTCAACGAGTATCTACATCACCCTAGCTAATTGCTGTAAAAACAAAACTTTGATCATGGTGTGTAATAAAGCAATCAGTTTTCCAACTAATTAGTTGACTTCAAGACATCAGGGTTAATTAAACTTGAAGCTTCTTTATACAGTGTACTGATTGAAAACCTCGAGTTATCCTAGATTTGGAATCTTGGATTCATCAGAGTTCAAGTAATTAGAGGTAAAATTGGGTTGGAGTAATGGGAGCTTAATGGGTGACTGTTGGAGTTATTTGAAATTTCGACTCTTCTGAATTCGACACATCGAAGTTTGACTGTATATTGAATAGACACATTTTGGGATGCTTAAAAAATATTTTTAAAAAATACCTCCCATTTCTGATTTATTTTTGAAGAACTGATTTACCAATTAACTTATATTTAAGTCAGATTCAGGTTTTGCCACAATGTATGAAACCAAATCCTTCATTTAAAGACTTTTGACACACAATTTCCCTTCAGCTGATTGTCATCTAACACATGTTCATTTAAGGATTAATTGTTCATTGGCACAAAAGATGTATACAAGATCATATAAAATATAACATTACTTGTTATTACATCTGCAGTCTATGCAGAGTTATGTCTAGATATATAGTTTGTACTATCTAACATTGTATATAAAGTGTAAATTCAAGGACTCAATTGGATAAAATACCCTTATGATATAATACAAATGTTAAAATACTTCTATGTAGATATTTGTTAGTAAAAGGTTATTCAACAGTCAATAGATAAAGCCATGGCCTGACCTTCAACCAAACACTACCTTTTTGTATTCACACACATCCATGAGTTCACATGTTCAACCAAGGTTTTTTTATTGCAATGTTCTTATAGGAAAGGAAACTTATCATAAATAAGTTGCACAAATTGTTAAATACATATTTGAGCAAAAGCTAACTTCAATCATGTAGAACTGACTTATAATGAAGCAAATTATCAACAATTCAGTTTGGTTGCTGTAAACTGGTAGTCTTGTCATTTGAAATCCTTGTATGGCATGGACTGTTTTTCTTCAGTTACTGAGTTAACTACCAGTACTTATTTACCCAAAACCTTGACATTGTCAAAAACAAATTTAGGTCAAAAGCCTCAAGAGTGGCATAATTCCATAACCCTAAACCCCTGTTTGATCCAAAACTTGAAAAATAAAAGTTTGGCAATCATTGAGTACCTCTTCTCTCCCCAATGACATTTAACTGATATAAAGACATGCTGCAGTTGTGTAGCATTGAACACTTTATACTTTGGGTTTCATTTTACATGCCTCCTTCACTGAAGATTTTAATATCTATAAATACATGTACATGAAAAAGTTTATCAAGGGCAGTGACCATAGTCCTAAATTTTACAGCCTTTATATATACTTCCTTTTAAAATACACTTTGACCTGAAAACTGGACATATTCTAAGGCTATCAACTTCAGATAACCTTAGGGTTAAGAAATGTGGACAAATATTTCACTAAAAGCCTAGAAATAATCACGGTGCTCATAACACTTCAAATTGAAATGATTTGAGGTAGGGAGAACTCATCAATCCCTACAAGCAAGGTAGGGAAAAATCACCACTCCCTATCAGCAAGGTATGGAGAAATGATCACTCCTAATACCAAGGTAAGGAGAAGTGATAATTCCCTAATAGCAAGGTAGGAAGAAGTGATCACTCCTTACCAGCACTGTAGGAAGAAGTCATCACTCTCTGTCAGCAAGTTAGGGGGGAGTCACCACTCCTTGTCAGCAAGGTAAAGAGAAGTCACCATTCTCTGTCAGCAAGGTAGAAAGAAGTGATCACTCCCTAATAGTAAAATAGGGAGAAGTCACCACTCCTTATCAGCAAGGTAGGGAGAAGTCATCACTTCCTATCAGCACTGTAGGAAGATGTCATCATTCCCTGTCAGCAAGGTAAGGAGAGATCACCACTCCTTGTCACCAAAGTAAAATATTATCTGTTTTCATATTTTATCATTTTTAATTGTACCTATCTTGGTAAATAATTTCAACCTTACAAAACTGTGAAATATGTCCAAACCAAACTCTGTACTTAACAGATTCATTAGATATTTTTTGAAGTAACTGCTTTAATGCATTTTGAAGCTCTGTAAACCCAACATCTGACTAAATTGAACAAACCTTCCAGTCTACAGAGTTTTAGTTTTGATTAATTTTGCTGTTTATATACCTGTGTATATGCATACTAGTTTATCTATGCAGATTGATAGTTACGTATCATAAACAAACACTAATCGGATGATGTTTTTGATTTATTTAAAGTTTTGTTCTCTGTTGATTCAATTCAACTGTGTTATTAGTACAAAATGCTTTATTCTTCCTGTTAAAATATTTATCAATGACCTGTTTTTCTTTTTTAATATCAACAGAGATTTAAGGTCCAGAACTAGATCTTAAACAACTAATGTGCATAGTCTAAACAAAGGATAAAATGCAAGGTAAAAGAGGTCCACAACTTGACTTTAATAACTTGAAATCTTTATAGCTAAGCATATCAAAACGAAATGATAGATTCAGAGGTTTCCAAGGACTAGGGCTTCACAAAATATAGGTCAATATAAGTTTGCAGTCAGCATGGGTTCAAATTTAGTAGGAACTAGGTTTTCAATTCTTTGATCATAGAAATAAAATGAATATAGGACTGAATAAATGGTGAATAATGCAAATTTTCATACTTTTAATTTTTAAAATATAAGTAATTTTGACGGTAACATCTCCTACAGACCCAATACCAAGCCGGCTTTAAAGATCATAATATTAGGGCAGTTCTTAAGTTACCTCTAACAAATATCTATCTTCTTAAGAAATGACTGTTGGTCTACAAAGAAATGACATCAATCATGTGATGCACACTTAACCTGCATAGCAGGTCATTTCAAAGTGTGCACCATGGGCATTGAGGTTAACTCAAATAGACAGAAAAGAAAATGTGGAAGTCATTCCTTATAATTTAATTTTAGTATCAGAATCCAACAAGTCTACCATCAAAAATGGTAGATGACTTTACCTTGACCATGTCAGTGAAAGACTATATCACTTTGAATTTAAATGAATTTCATTCTTACAACCAATTATTGAAATCTTAACACTGCAGAATAAGGAAATAGTCTTTTAGAAACACAGTGCAAATGCTTATCTATCAGTGTTGGGAAAAACAAAAATAATTTGCAATACTTCTTAAAATGTCATATGTTTCACCTGGAAACTGAGTATCAATAACAGTAGATCAATAAAAATATCTCTGTTACTAAATAAATTGGTTTTATCTGGTTGTTCATGGCCTTGAACTTGAACTCATATTGAAATTTAAACTTGACCTTGAATTATATGTAAATACGGATATGATAACAAGTAAATCCTGAGAAGTTGTCAAGAATGATTTAACTTCACATCTTATCAAAGTTATGTACAGAAGAAAAGTGTTAAAAAACCAATTTGCTATACTTACGTTTGCCAATAACTTCTCAGTGGAGAAAACAACTAAAGCAAAAATATTGGAACCTAAAAAAAACATCGCATAAAATTTTATTTTCCATAAATATCTAGTCTATAAATCAAAATCTGGCAGCACTTTTTATATATGGAATTATTTACAAGTATAAGGTTTATGTTTTGATTAATAACATCTGTACTATCTTTGTTGCAACTTTTTTTAAAGAGATCTCTAAAGATACTGAATTGAATTGAGAATTGAACATGGTTTCTGAAACAATAATTTGTCAAGTTTCACTCCAACTCAATAAATGGGATATATAGCAAGCATAAACTTTCTTCCAGACAGACACTGAGACAAAAAGAAAACAGTACACGTATGCATTGTTGTATCTACTGTGTAAGGTAGAGAAATAAACTATGACTAAGGATTTCAGAATAAGCACACACTTACCTGCTATAAGGAGAACATTTGGCCAGCTGTAAGGTTCAGATAAAATCAGTTTTATGATTTTTACTGGGTCTATTAGTATCCCATACCTGAAAGTGAAAACAAGAGGCTCCCAGGAGCCTGAATCGCTCATCTGGTTGAATTTTGCCTTTCAAGAGCAATAAATTAAACAAGAAGTTGTCCAACAATTTTGACTCAAGAAAACTTTGATAGGACTTATCATAAGGATCATTTCAGTAAATGAAAGTCTAAATCTATCATAGTTTTCAAGACATTGGCTGAAAACTGTAAAAAAAAACAAAAAACCTGTCATTTTCCCCTGTCAAGGGCAATAACTCTTATAAGACGGGTGTGTAACAAATTTTATGCCTGAAGACTTTTGTAGTCCTAAAAATAAGGATCATATCAGCTATTGAAAGAATTTGGCTTAATCTAACGGTTTTGGAGATATATGTGAAAAACTATTGTCTGATCCCTATATTCTATTTTTAGTAACAGTGGCCATGTTTTTCGATGGATCAAAAAATTCCACTTCAATTCTATGCAGGATACCCTAAGGAACACTTCTACCGAGTTTTGTTTCAATTGGTAAAATAGTGTCAGAGGAAAAGATTTTTGAAAGAAATAACATTAAAAACAGCAAAAAACTTTGAAAAAGAGAAATAACTCCAACATGGCTTAATAGATTAAAATGAAAATTTGACCGCAGATAGATCTCATCATGCTTAACACTTTTACCACTTTCAGAATGGGCTAACCCTAACCATTTTGGAGATATATGAGAAAAACTGTTGTCTGACCCCTATATTCTATTTTTAGTCACAGCAGTCATGTTTTTCGACGGATCAAAAATCCCCACTTCAGTTCTATGCAGGATATCCCAAGGAACATTCATACCGAGTTTTGTTTCAATTGGTAAAATAGTGTCAGAGGAAAAGATTTTTGAAAGAAATAACATTAAAAATAGCAAAAAACTTTGAAAAAGAGAAATAACTCCAACATGGCTTAATAGATTAAAATGAAAATTTGACCGCAGATAGATCTCATCATGCTTAACACTTTTACCACTTTCAGAATGGGCTAACCCTAACCATTTTGGAGATATATGAGAAAAACTATTGTCTGACCCCTATATTCTATTTTTAGTCACAGCAGTCATGTTTTTCGACGGATCAAAAATCCCCACTTCAGTTCTATGCAGGATATCCCAAGGAACATTCATACCAAGTTTGGTTCCAATTGGTCAAGTAGTGTCAGAGGAAAAGATTTTTAAAGAAATAACATTAAAAATAGCAAAAAAAAAAACGTCAAAAAACTGCAATAACTCCAACATGGCTGAACAGATTAAAATGAAAATTTAACCACAAATAGATCTCATCATGCTAAACACTTTTACCTGGTCAAGATTGGGCTTAACATAACTGTTTTGGAGATATATGTGAAAAACTATTGTCTGATCCCTATGTTCTATTTTTAGAAACGGCGGCATTGCCTTTCGACGGATCAAAAATCCCCACATCAGTTCTATGCAGGATACCCCAAGGAACATTCATACCAAGTTTGGTTCCAATTGGTCAAGTAGTCTCAGAGGAGAAGAGTTTTGAAAAATTGTTAGTGACGACAGACGAGACAAGTGATGGCAATAGCTCACATGGCCTTTGGCCAGGTGAGCTAAAAAAACATAAAAAATAAGAAAGAAGAAATCTCTTTGTGGACTATGGTTATTGGTCTGGAGGATCATAATAATAGAGAAAGGCAGGGGTTATAGGCCATATGCCCATTGAAGTTACAGGATTTTAATTAGAATGTTAATAAATGGCCATTAACATCTTGACTACTTGTAATAAATGCAGAAAATAGCCCATTTGAAAAATTCTTTCCCAACAATAGGGTTCAAATTAGCAGTACTGTGAGGTCCAAGGCACTCTATTTCTAAATCAAGACCTTTGAAATCCTTTTTTTTTTATTTAAGTCCTGGCCTTTCAATATCTCAAACTGACACATAATTGAGGACCTATGATTTG
This sequence comes from Perna viridis, assembly GCA_037379345.1. Classification (NCBI taxonomy): domain Eukaryota; kingdom Metazoa; phylum Mollusca; class Bivalvia; order Mytilida; family Mytilidae; genus Perna; species Perna viridis. The sequence continues at coordinate 39,298,847 of CM074515.1, read as the reverse complement.
AAATTTGAAAAAAAATCAACACTCTTGAAAGTTATTTTGAACTCCACTTGGTGAGAAAAAAATAACATTTATTAGGAGGTAAATAGCTCCAAAAGCCTGGCAAATGGACCTGCTGATCTTTAAATAAATGTACGATTGTGCCTGATTTGATGACAAGGATAATGCATGACAGTGATAGAATGTCTATAGAAAATTGTTTATCTATATTTTTCATTTTCTGGAATTAGAAAATACTAGTACATGGTACAGTGTGAAAAAGATATATTTTCCATCAACATTCAATGCTTGTACAATCCTTTTAATATTGACAATGTAAAAAAGAAGAAGAATGCTGAGGTTTAGTTAATACTTACTTCAAAATGTTTTCTAGAAACAACCTAGTGTTTGCCAAAGCCTGGAAACAAACAATGAAGATTATGTCTATAATTTATAGGGTTAAAATTATTTATAAAAAAAAAACTACAAAGCACCAGTATAAAATGTGTCAAAGTCAAAAGTAAATACACATACATTAGTAGTATCTTTAAAAAAACAGTGAAGAAGGGCAAACATAAACTTGAAACAAACAATCAAGCATTTCAGCGGAGAACTATTTTACAGAATGAAAGGGCAGACATTAGGGTGAAGCTTTGTGGTGAGGGCAAAAATGATAACAAACCCTTTTTCCAGTAAAATAAACTTCATTTGAGAGAGTAATCAAGGGATCCAAGATTCTAGCGGAAAGAATAAAATGTTATCAAGGGAGTAACCAAAATTAGAAAAAAACATTCCACATACCCTGTAGGTTTTAATAAAACACCTATTTTTACCCCTCTTTGCCCCACTGAACCTTCCTTTAGTGGTTAGTAAAATCATATCAAAATTTTATAACAATTGGTCAACTACAACTAAAGTTATCACATGAAAACAAAATATCTATGGATGGCCACATGGACACCGATGACACAGACAATTTTTTTAGTGGCGTATAAAAATGGTTGCATCATTCTAAACTGTTTTTGTTTAAGTACATGTAAAATGTATATATTTACTTTATAAAATAAAACTGAAATGTTTTCTTCAAAAGGGCCAAGGAAATTATTTCAAAAGGGTCAGGGCTTCATACATGTATCTTTAATCAAAACCAGATTTCCCTAAGAAATTTCAATTAATTCATATTCAAATTTATTTTCCTCTTTAATATAACAGGACTAAAATAATTGAACAGATGGAAACTGATTAATTCATATCAACAAATGTTTATAAACATACATGTACTTCTATCGAACACACTAAGTTGGGGAAAATATACAATACAAAAACAAAAAGTTATAGTATTCATAGGATATTTTATCTTCATTTTGAAAGACATAAAATGCAGTTGTGTTTAAATGGAAATAAAAATGCATAGAGTATTAGACCAAATTTTGAATTTTCAATAATTTGAACTCCCATAAGGTATAACAGTACATTATTTGTATATGTACATGTATGCACTGACTGACATGGGCACTTTAATTAGAAGTAACCATTTAATCATTTTATCAATAAAAATAGCAAATGAATACATTGTATATGACCTTCAGGCTATATCTAACTCATGAAAGGAACAGCTGATTCCAAACTAATGGAAATATTAAATCTCCTCTTTTAGCAAATATAAATAAGTACATGTACAATATAATGTATACCATAAGGTCAAGTTCAATACCATATCTTTCAAGCATGCTCAGTGCATGTCAGCTAAGAATCTTGAACAGCCTATCATTTACCAGTATATCAACAACAAAAATCAAAGCACTAAAAATACACTGTTGCGATGATGTGCTGTATAAAATATCATTTGGTAAAAACCATGCATTAAAATTCTTATTAGCTACATAAATGTTCATGTACCAACAAAAAGGAAAAATGAAACTACCAAACAGACAAGCAAAAGTTATATTATACTTGCCCTGAGAACAACCAAATCATTTTCTTTTTTTTTACATTCTTAATTTTTACATTCATTGCTGAAGGACAACCTAGGTTTCAAATTTGTTAAGTAGAAATTTCATCAACTTGCCCATTAGGACAAGGTTCACAAAATGTTAATGTCATAGACTGAACTAAAATTAATATCAATGCATTGCCTTCATGAACACATTCATTTTTTTTTCTTATCGTACACATATATTTCATCAGCATTTTAACTACAATATAATATTAATCCTACACCCCCAAATCATATTTATGATAAATTTAATAGTTCTTACTTTAAGGGAATACCACCAAAAAAGAGTGTTCTAAAAAAGGTTGAAATTTACTAACCAATAAAAGAATACACAAATTCAACAGTCCTCTGTAGTTTGTAAAGCCACTAGCTGTGCTTAATAAAGAGTCAGCATGTCTGTGTATTCTGTTTCAATGAAAGAAATGCATCTGTTAAATGAAATAACCAAAATTATATCCAATTTTATCAAGCAGCATTGACAGCTATAATTTGCTATAATCAAATTTAATAAGCAACACATGAAAATTTATAGTGGATGTGCTTTTTATATGCAATGTTCATATACATGTAAGACAATGGGTAAGTACAATTTAATACAGCTAGATTATATCACATTTCTGTATGCTAATACATTTTAAGGGAGACTCAATGCAAATTATAAAGCTCTTGACATTCTAAATAAATAAGGATTATTTCAATGAAACAGATAAACATGTAAATTGCATTAACTTCAAGAATACAAAAAGTACCTTGTACATATAAGTTGTAACAAACAAATGTGACAATGAAAAGTAATAAATTTTAGAGTTTCAGTTAAAAAAACTTACTCGCCCTTTCCTTTCTCATCATTTCCATTCATAATGAATTCATCTTGACTGAAAGTTTCCCTTATCCATCTTAATCCATTGAAGAGTAAGCTTCTTCGCCTTATTTTAGTTTTAGTTTCAGTCTTATTTTGCTTTAATTCACACATTTTACATTGATCATCTCTCAAATTGTTTTTTTCTATCTTTGCATTAGATGCATCACATTCACAGTTATGTGAAGTTTGCCTGCATCTAACAGATTCTGCTTTGGTGCATCTTTCGAATTCAGCAACTGCAGCTGATGCTGCACTCAGTGTGGAAATGCCAGCCTCCTCAATCAACATGTCTGAGAGTAAAATTAACTATAGGTGTTGCACCCTCCACATACGAGTGACAACTAAACAATATGGTCCATGAGCACCAACTACTACACCACAAATCATTCTCCAATCACAGACTATTTGTTCTATTTTTATAAATAGCCACGTGGGGTCAGACAAGTGATCCAACAACAAGGTCATGGTCACTGTACAAACCGGTGTTTTCTGGGGATATTTACAACTTATTTGATTCAATGATAAACAGAAATTAAATTCAACTCACGGCTTGTCTGGTTGATTTTTTCTATCTTTAAACTCTTCTTTGTAGATGTCCTCAACTTTATTCATGCTAATTGTGCGGCGAAGCCGTACAGTTTTTGAGGAACTTTTTGTTGCCATTTTCCACACCAGTGACTGCCGCATATATCAATGAAAAAAATACGCAATAAAACCCCACTCTTGTCCTTTTTTCCTTGGATTATCTTGCAGTAAATACTTTGACAGAGTAGCCAAGGATGTTAAAACAGATGGTTTGTTTGTAGTATTTATTTTAGTTACAAAAAAGAAAAACATTTGTCCTTGTATCCATAAGCGACATATATGTTAGAGATGAAGACCGAAAAGACGAAAACAGATGTTACTGATATCCCAAATGGTAATGATTTTTTGGTCGAATTCACTTGACCCATTCTAAAAATATATATTGAAATGATATCATAACTGTTTGCATTATTAAAATTTGCCGTATATTGTCAGTAGGCCTGAACTAAATACCTAAAAAGGGGGAGAGGATTCATTTGAGTGTTTTTGCCAAATTTTGGTATTTACAAAAATATTTTTTTTATTACAATTACTTTTATAGGTTTTAAATTTTCCAACTGTGTCTGTTGATATATTTTTTAATGATATCAATGAAAACCTCAAACATCATACAAGTTACCAAAAAACCTACAAACTAAATGTACATTATGTTTTTCATTAGACATTACTAGTCATTACTCCTATTACTACAATGTAACTAGTAGGCTATTGGGATTCCTTTCATCCATACCCCAATGTTAGGATGAAACCAAGTCAGAAAATACATGTTGTCGCTTGTCAGAAAACCTCTAGTACTGCTGGAGTAGTTTTTCATCACACAAGAAAACTTTTCACGACTTATACAGTCATAATAAATATGATCAGTTCAGATCATTTAGCCCTGAATATGTATGAAGTCTGATTCATGATCACCCGACAAACTTTAAAGTAGGAATCCCAATGTTAAATTTGCTGAGACACTTCAATTACAGGTGACTTTAGTTTGACTGCCAGTCCAAAATGGTTACAAGGAATTTTGGAAGGAGTAGCTAAAATTTTGGAAAATTCAGATCAGGAGATTTTGAAAATTATGACCAGGAGTCAAGACTTTATGTCAAAAGGATTTTTTCAATTATTTGCATATGCTATGGTGACTCCAAGTTAATAACTTTAAATGATGTATACATTCATTTTCTTTCACTCCCGTATACATTTGTATTGTACCAAACATGAACTTGCAGAAACATTCAGTGTCATATAAATATTTGGAGCAATTTACTTGTAATTATCATCTTTTCATACCTTAACTGGTAGTTTTAAGTTAATCACATGTTTATTACCCTTAAAGTCTGAATCTCCTGTTTTTATGTAATGTCAGGTTGGGATGAAAACAGATTGATTTAATATGGAGTAGGCATTGCCTGTATCAGTGAGCACTGTGAGCTTTACCATACTTTTACCGTCTGTGCAAGACATGAGAGAATAGCAAATAGGTTTTTATGGCAAGTGTCATATCTTTATTTACATTTCAGCAGCAAGCAAAATCAATATTTCCTTTGAAAATTTGCCTTGTTAAATACTGGGGGAAATGTTTTTTTTTTCAAAAATTTGAACATATATTTTTTTCATAAAGATCCCACCCCCCAGCCCCCTTTTCCTCTTGCTTTCAAAATGGTTGATGACTTTGTAGCACCTCGCCAAACTTTACAATTTTTAATCCTTAAGAGCATCTGCAGCAACATCATTTTCTGTTAGCGGGTCAGATTAATTTGTATAGATACCGGAAATTTAATAGTTCTGCATGGATGGTGGGAATATTTTACACATATCATGTGACGTAAACAAAATTCAGACACAACTGGCAGCTGTAAATTCCAAAAAAAGAAAATGATTGCCTTTCCTATCTTAGAAAAGCTCTACTTCCATTTGGATAATACAATCAGAGTTATATTTTTTCCGAGGTGGGTTACTTGTAGATTCTTGACACCAGCAACAATGAAACAGCGGAGATACACATACATACATCCACATTCTTCCAGAACTTTTTAATAACACATCATATTCACTTCTTTTAATAAGTCAAAAAAATAGAAAAGACTTGATCAATATCAGAAAAGATGAAGTTATTTTTATTGAATTGTAATCTTAACCTATAAATTTTTATTGTTTGATTTAAGGAAACAATTAATTTTCTCCGTAAAGACAGTCGCTTTTTGTTACTTCCAGGACGTGACTTTTTTTCATTAGTTTATTGGGGAACCTTAAGGAAAATAAGATAGTACATGTAATAAGTGTAGTGCTCACACCACTTCGCGCTGCTTGCTATTAACATTCTAGATAATCTTGTACTATAGTTTCTATATTTAACTAGAGGTCAAGAGGAGACCCCAAAAATGTGATTATTTATTTCCCAGGGCTCAGATGTATGAATGTATAAATCTATATCATAAAAACTGAATATAAGGAAAACAAGACATCACGCAAATACTAAAGCACTTGACAGGAAAATCATGTCCTTGCTCTACCAGCAACAGTTCGTCTAAAAACTAAAAAAAAAATTGAATCTTCAAGTTTTACACCTGATATTCAATGCTCTCATGAACTTAAATGTCATCTACTGCTTGCTTTGACTCATTGTCACTTATCTGTCTTCATATAGTTCCCTTTATAGAAGAAACCATCACTTGGCGTCTATCATCTGTCGTTGTTGTCGTCATCATCCGTTAACATTTTTTCAAAAATATTCTTTTCTGAAACTACTGAGCAGAAATATATTAAACTTTGCCCAGATGTTTCATAGGGTATCTTGCGCAAAAGCTGTGTTAAGATTTTTTATCTGTCAAAAAAAAACAAGGCCGCTGTTACTAAAAAAAGAACATCAGGGTCAGACGGTAGTTTTTCTCATATACCTCCAAAATCATTAGGTTTAGCCAAATTCTGATTTTTGGTCAAGTGTTCAGCATGATGAGATCTATCTGTGGTCAAATTTTCTTTTTAATCTTTTCTGCCATTTAGGAGGTATTGCCCTTTTTCGACGTTTTTTGCTATTTTTAATGATATTCCTTTAAAAAATCTTCCCCTTTGACACAATTTGACCAATTGGAACCAAACTAGGTATGAATGTTCTTTGGGGTATCTTGCAGAAAATTTTTTTTAAGATTTGTGATCTGTAGAAAAACATGACTGCCATTACTGAAAATAGTACATAGGGGTCAAAAACTATTAGGTTTAGCCAAATTCTGACATCGGGTAAAAGTGTTCAGCATGATTAGATCTATCTGTTGTCAATTTTTCATTTTTATCGGTTAAGCCATTGAAAGACAAAATTTAGCAGGTGAGCGATTCAGCTCCTGGGAGCCTCTTGTTTATCAGTCAGCATTCATTTGATAATAAGTTATCAATACTCTTCCTTCAGGACTGAACAAAAAAGCAAAACAAATTAAAAAGGCATTGCAAAATAAGGATACAGAAGTTTCCACATTCCAAAAGTTTGCTATCAGCTATGGAGGATTGGTTAATGATGAAATGAGGAGAGAAGTATGGCCTCGGCTGTTACAAGCAGACATTACCAACATACCATCAAAGCCAGGTAAAGTTAAATGTAATCTGAATTCTTATTAAGTGAATATCACCTAAATTAGCAAGTATATGTGCTTGTGGTCATTTACAACTGGTACATGTACTTGTATAGTGTTGAAGTTGAGGATAGTCTGTAAATATTTGTAACATGTTACATTTTGTATATCATGTTGTTTATATGCCATATACATGTATGTTGTAACTGGGTCATAACCTCATTTCCTTTATGCATTTGTACCAATAAAGTATTTGTATTTGTATCAAAGCCAGTAGGTACTTGTTTTTGTGAGTAACAATGTTTTGGTTTTCAGGCCTCTTTCTTTGAACATCAGTGAGGGTAGGGGCTTTTTTTAGTTTCACTGCTCCGTCAAAGTGCTTTTTTTTTACAAGACAAATTATAAAAGGATGCTTTTTGGTTTTCTTTTCTTCATTGACATGGCAGTGTAAATAGAGAAAGAGACTCCTTGAAATAGATGGAGAGATTTTAGAAACAAGAAATTATTCCAAGTTGGCCTAATAAGATTTTAATGTATTTTTAGAAAGTTCTGTTCTGAAGGAGCACAGGGATTACAATCAGGTTGTGATGGATGTCAACAGAACATTGAAACGTTTTCCTCCAGGTATTGACATGTGTATACATATTCATCATTTATTCATTTACTGTGGAAGAACTATTTTTCATGGGCTACCAATTTTCATTGTTTCTTTTTTTTTGTAGTTTAATCAAACCACAAATTAAAATTCAAAATGAAAGGAAAAATTTCCAATAAATACTGTAAAAGTACTTTTGTTTATGGGGTAGCAATTTTCATGGTTTATGTGGTTAGGCCAAACTTAGAAATTTGGTCCCCAACAAAATGGATTTTTCCATTGATGTGTATACTAAAAACCTCAAAACCCAAAACTTTTGTTTATTCCCTTATCCATGAAAATTAGTATCCATGAATTAAAGTACTTTCACAGCACTGTGATGACCTTTCAAAATCCATGAATTATTATCCAGCAAATCAAATCAGTTTTCAAAAGCCACAAAAAAAAGATACCAATGAATATACATTTGTAAGTATCTTCACAGTATAGGTGTAATCAAAGAATCAGTCAGATCATATTCATAAAAGATTTTAATGATATCAGGTACAAAACCAAAGAAATTTTTTGTACATTTTTGGCGATGTAGTAACATTCTTATTAGAATACCTTTCAGTAAGTAGTGTGGGGGCATATTACATATGTAGCCAAACACACAAGTTTTTTCATGTTAATAACACTCTTAATCAAAGGCTGTCAAAAGAGAGATGTGCATTTGTCAGTTCTTGTCAGTTTTGGTAAACCATGGACATATTTACAAACATACTGATGATTTGTTCTAATAATAATCATGTCATGATTACCAGTGGTTAAATTGTTCTACAGTTCACAGCTATATGAACCTTTACCTTAGCATAGTTGTAGCAGTATTTTACTACATGTACATATAATTTGATTAAGAAAACACGGGTGAATACTTAGTTTAATGACTGGCATACAAACTAAATATATCATTCTGCATGCTGAAATGATTCTTTCAATGAAGTTGAAATTGTTATGTAGAATAATGTCAATATGTATTGTACTTTCACTAACAGGAATGATTGTTTGATGTAGATTCAGGTGAAACACTACTTTGTTTTGATGAGAATTTTAGGACTAAACTCGTACATGGTGAGAATTCTAATTATACCTACCGCAAACAAAGTTTGAGGAGGGTATATAGGTTTCACCCTGTCTGTCCATCTGTCCAAACTATTTTCTAAGCAGCTTGCAGCATTATTATGAAACTTTGTGGGATGTAATATAACCACATGGGGATTTGCATACTGTCAGGAATTTATGTTTGGACAAAAAATGTAGAAATGATGTCTGTTGAGCATAGGCATTTTTCAGCAAAACTTGGTCTGATGCGTTACCCACAACTCCTCCTTAATGACTTGAAGGGTTGTTATGAAACTCAGTATTAGATTACCATATATACTATAAGCCAGACCCTCCTCTTCAGCCTTTACTATATGAAGATGTGCATATTGTCAGAAGTTAGTCAATATTCTGTTATTGTGTTGTCAACAAAAATAGTACCGATTGCTTTTTGGAGTTGGGTGTTTTAGAAATGGCAGCAAATTGTGTGTCAAAAGTGCTTTGTCTATCCACCGTAAAATTGTGTCCAATATGAATTGCATGTTCACATTGGTCCCCAAATGTACAGATTTCAACGGGCTGTGGGAGTAGTCCTGTTAGGGAATGTCTACTTGCCATTTCACACTATAATCATAGCACATGTCATAATTTGCATGTTCGAATGAGTTGACCATATAAGAGCAATGACATCAGCATGCACCGCACAACAAATTTGTTAAGTTTAAAATCACTGCACCTTTAGCAAATTGTGATAGTTCATCTATCAAAACAGTAATGGTTTGGAGATAAAACCTAAGTCATTTAAAACAGTATTTAGGTATCTACCTCGGTCATCTAACTTGGCATCAAATCTGGGTCCTTTGATTTTTGTATTGAAATCCCCAAGACAAATCACTTCACCATCAAGCTTATATGTAGAGTATATGTCATGTATGATATTGACATTTTCTCTGAAGAGTTCAGTGTCCACAGAGGTGGCCTGAAGATGTACAGCAAAATAAACAGTTTCTCGCAATTGGGCAATTGAATTCAATACCAATTATTCTATCTGAGTTAACTTCAATCTCACAAACTATATAATGTTTAATTCTGATTGAAACCAGGAAAGCAACAGTTTTCCTGTTATTACTGCATTTTTGGTTTAGTGATGCTCATTCCTCAAACCTTTTTTACATAAGCTTTGGAGAAAGAGTATATTACATTACTGAAGCCAGTTTCATCTTTAAGTGTTCTTGGTACAAATACATGTAATTATATTTTGGTTATCGATTGCAATATTTATAATCTAGATATTCACAATTTTTTGTGACATTTTCAAATTTTTTTCAAATTTTGTTATTGGCAGATTGATATTCCAAATTATCAGTAATGTCAAATAAAGTAAAGTTGCAAGATAAATCATTGTGATTTTTTGGCAGGAGAAAGTCTGAGAGTGAAATTACAGAATTTTTTACGCAGAGAAAGTTTTATATTTCACCAACAAAATCTATATAGTAAGTTAGTTTAAAAGAAAGTCTTTAAGTTAAGTTCAGGAATAGAAAAGACAGGAGGCTGAGACCCCTCATTTTTCTTATGGGTTCATCAGTTGTAACATTTGGTAGCCTTTTTGCTTCCACCATTTATTGTTTTTATCAAAAGATTTCTGAATTCTAGTGCTACAGTTCAGTATTAATGGTAGACTGTTTCTCATTGACTGAGTCAATCAGTTTGAAAGTTTGATCAAATCTAAACATATGAAGGGTATGTCCTTGATATAATGATAGTATTCAGTCTCAATAAAATAAACAAGTCAGCATTTTCTAGTGCATAACAGGTAATAATCAGTTGTACACAAATAGTTGCTTTAAACTTAAAAATGTACTTTAAAAGAAAAGTACAGGGCAAATAATGCAAAATTCTATTCTACAGAACAATTGCTTGTGATGGAAAAGAAATCTGTTTTTAAAAGCATAAAGTCCAGGTTTTTATGACCTAGCAATTTAATATTTCAGAATTCAATATGCAATATGACTTTTGTTTAATAATTGTTATACGTTTTAATGCATTTCATTTTTTAAGGCTTAATATCATTTACTAGTAATGAGGGTATTTTGGATACACCATTAGTTATTTATGGGTAGCAAGAATCAATTTATATCCTTTACTTTATTTGAATTGCAATTGCTATCCAATATGTAAAGCTTTTTATAATAAAAATGCACATCCTGCATTTTAAGAATGAATTCTGGTCCTACTAGAAATATAATCATAGAGGAAATGATCTTATTAGTTATGATCTGTCGGAAGTTAAATTTCAATGTTCTTTTGTTTAAAGCATTTACCATGATATGGAGCTCTTTCTGACCTACTGCTTATTATATGACTGCAAAAATATTTTTCTGAGGTATAATGGTATTAGGCTGTCATCGTTGTTGATGTCATTGTCATTGGCTTCTGTAATCTTTCATTAGCTTTTTGGTAACTTGAGTAGAACTTATATGATCTTTTTGAAATTTTAACACATTACTCCTAGGGACATGAAGGTAAGCCCTAAAATTGTGGAGATTTTGGTCCCCACCCCCTTTGAAAATAAGGGACTTAAAGGGTGAAAATAGTTGTTAGAATTGATAATCTGATTTTGATGATTCCTTAGTCAATGTGTTCCTTTTGAAATTCTGTTTTGTGAGCTTTTACAAATTGGCTTACCTCAAACTGTTTCCAATTTATAGGGGTATGGAATTGGGTCATGCCCCTTAATTTATTGTCCAATTTTGAAATTTGTTGTTAATTAGATTCCTTATGAAATCCCTGCTAACATTTTTCAATCAGATTTCAGATATCTCTTACAGCTTTTGAGTTATATAAGGCAGGAAGGACTGAAAAGGTGACTTTAGTTTATTCACAATAACTTGAGTTAAACATCATTTCTTCTTGAAATTTATATGCAGTTTTCCAAGGGACATGTCAGTGGTTTCTTTATTTTTTAGAGGTTCTGTTAGGTAATGGTTTATCTTATTTTGATAATCAAAGGCAAAGGAATAAAGGAATTTGATAAGCACCATGAGAGCTGAACTTTTTTAATTGAATTTCAAATGTTTGTGCTATATTGTGTTCAAACCAGTTGTTGTGTCTATAATGAACTGTAAGTCCATGTGCTTAGACTTGTTAAAACTAATACTATGTCTACAGTTACCCCAAGTGAACAGAGTTTGACATGCTGCAGTTAAATCATGCTGTGTTTGAATCTCTTTTAAATTTTTCCCTCATAGAAGGATGGATGGGTTTGATTTTGGGGGTTGACTTAAACTGTTTAGGAATTGCAGGCCAAAAAAAGGAACTTCTTTGATTCTTGTCAAATATTTAATCCTGATCTAAATGGCTTGTCCATACTTGCCCCAACTGTTCAGGGTTTGACCTCTGCAGTTATATCAAGTTGCAACCTATAGAGCATTTTATTCAAAAATATTTTCATTTGAACTTACATACATATGAAAGTAAAATTCACCTTTAAATCTTTAAGCCATGAAGAATATTGAACCTGTAAAAAATTATAATTTGTGGAAAGTCCCTTCATCTCTTCGTACAAATTTTCATTCTTTTATAATCTATTAAAAACTGTATGAATGATGGCTTCCAGGGGTTAGTTTATAAAGAATTTGTTGTGTTTTAAAACTATTCAATTTAATCTATATTTAGACCCATAAATATGTATGATATATGATACACATGTATGCCACATCAGGTAATTTATTTTTAATTTTTCACAGCAATTTATCATTTTGCTTATCAAATAAAAACAGCCATTCAGGGCTATTGACAAGGTCTTGCAATTTACAAGTTCTGGAAGAGTGCTGATGACCTTCATTATAAGTAGATATGGTAGAGTACATGTCACCTCATTGGAAAGTTGAAGGACAATATGGTGATATATAATATACTCTCTGATATAGTAGTATATCATATTTAGATTAAAATATACCTTTTTTTATATACGTATTATAAGTGTATGTTTAAACCCTATATCGCCTACCCCATATCACATCCTTAAACTTATATAGCATACCCTATATCGACCTATATCAAATATCTTATAACGCACCCCTACACAGAAGACACTTGAAGTAAAGTTAAAATATATGATATAATGAACATGACATGTCAAAATCTGTTTCACATGTGGTATCAACCCTCAACCTATATCACCCCACTGGCCAGTGGCCCTTGGGGTGATATAGGAGTCTCGGGTTGATACTGCATGCGATTCAGATTTTGAGATGTAATATTCAGTATATAGTACCTTACACATTTACATGTAGTAGAAATGAGCAAGAAAATAAATTCAGACATGTTTTGAATGACAAAGAAATTGTCAATTGACCAATTCTACAGATATTTGAGTGTTAAGCATAATTATAGAAAGTTTACTCCTACTATGTTAGCCCATATGATGATTTGTTTTTTTGTTTCCCATTATTGCCTGCTGAGAAGCAGCAGAGGGACATGGTATTGTTTGGTGTCTGTCCATCTGTAAGGTCTTATTGATGCAAAATCTCTAAAATCATTTGACATATTCTTTTGATATTTATTGGGGTGCACTGTTTTGAAGTGTAGATGTACAGACCACCTCCCCCTACATTTTGAAAAGGCCCAATATGTTTGAGTAATGGGGCGGTATTCATCATGTTCAACAATAGAAAACCTTGTGGATGCACTCCTCTGAAGATGTTTGAGGAATATATAATGTTTTTCCAGAAATTTGTGAAGGCATGGTTCTTAAAGTATTTTGAGGACATTCAAATGTCAGAGAAAGATATGTTTGGGGTATCTCACTTTGATATGAGGGCAATTTATTGACTTAAACCTGCAATAAAAGATCTTCACCCCATTGTGATATTGTTCAAGTATCATAAATGGATGCCAACACATCAGGAGTACATGTTGATATGTTTTTAATTAGTTAAAAAATAGTAAATTTGATTGTAAACTTCTTAATATTCATGATGAGGGAAATATTGTGCTTAAAGATGAAGGCATGGTGCAGTGCTATGCTAAACTGGTCTAAGGAAACTTCTAATAAATCTGAAGTGTGGATGTACATACTACAACACTTTTTTTATTTCTGCAAATTTTGTATGGGATGAAGATGTTGTTGATGTAACTCCTTTAAAACAAATACACTATAATATCTAAATCTTATACATTGTATCTTTTAACTTTTGAATTTTAACAACAAGGGTCTTCTCTAGTAATATTTAATAAAATTAATCTGCCAAAGGGAAGCATATATGGCTACAAATATCTATCCTGCTGCTAACATTGTATTTACCGTACCCTTTGATACATGTGTAGCAGTCATTTTAATATCCCAACTTGCAAAGTGGGGGATCAAAGTGAATGGGCTATATACCTCAGCCACTATTTATTGAAATTTTAACACCCAAGAAGAATTCTTTTCCTTTCTTATTCTTTGATGTGAAATACATTTATAAATCAGGATGATATTATTTTGCAATACTGTTTTATTAACCATAACGGAAGCAGAAGATTGAGGGTACTATAGAGCCTTGTTTGATCCTCCATTTCCATAGGAAATGCCTGTACCAATTCAAAACCATTGCAGTTATTTCCAACTTTCTAGTTTTTGCCAAGATATTGCCATTTATTATACATATTTATTGACTATTACCTAGAATTTGTCAGTTTGATAACTTTCTTATTACCCTTTATTTAAACATCTATAAACCAAAGTATGTAAACATTTGTATCTGCAAAATATTGTAGCAATCACAAAAATAAAGGAAACCATGATCATAACAAAACTGTAAATAAAGAAATTATTGCATACATTTATTAATGAAATATTGTGTAAGTATATAACCAAAATTTGTTTTAAATTTTTATGACATCAACATAATTTCTTTTTATAAATCTGAAGTTGTTTCAGAAAATTGCTATTTAAACCATGCTTTCATTTTTACAGTAATAAAACATCATAGAAATTTTTGAATTCACATTATTCAAGTTTTATAAATCAAGGGTTACAAACAATGGGATATCAGACTCCACATGACCAATGCAAATAATAATAGTATTAAACAAGTGAAATGCAGCACACACACTTAAGTATCAGTCCATATAAAATTCAGGCACTACCAATGGTAGAGGTAATTTATAGTGCAGAAAAAAACAAAGTTTTTATGTCTTTAGATACAATATTTTTCTGTAACTGTAGTCCTTCACTGTAAACAGGTCTATATTTTTTTATAAACTGTACATTCATCTTCCACATAAATCAACCAAAATAAATACAATAACACTTACAGAGGACCAATTTCATAAAAAAAATAGCAATTTGTTGTCTATTGTTAACTGTATATGATGACTTTCATCTGCTTTTAACTATATTTATTTAAGTTCATATATTGCTTTATTATGCTTCATGTGTGGCCTTTAGTAAAACTTAGACTGGTTGTGTGGTCTGTAACTGTTTGTAAATAAACTCAGACTGGTGCTGTGTGGTCTGTAACTCTTTCTAAATAAACTCAGACCGGCTGTGTGGTCTGTAACTGTTTCTAAATAAACTGAGACCAGCTGTGTGGTCTGTAACTGTTTCTAAATAAACAGAGACTGGCTGTGTGGTCTGTAACTGTTTCTAAATAAACTTGGACTGGTGCTGTGGTCTGTAACTGTTTGTAAATAAACTCAGACCGGTGCTGTTTGGTCTGTAACTCTTTCTAAATAAACTCAGACTGGCTGTGTGGTCTGTAACTGTTTCTAAGTAAACTGAGACCAGCTGTGTGGTTTGTAATTGTTTCTAAATAAACTCAGACTGGATGATTGGTCTGTAACTGTTTCTAAATAAACTGAGACTGGCTGAGTGGTCTGTAACTGTTTCTAAATAAACTTAGACTGGCGCTGTGGTCTGTAACTATTTCTAAATAAACTCAGACCGGTGCTGTGTGGTCTGTAACTGTTTCTAAATAAACGCAGACTGGTGCTGTGTGGTCTGTAACTGTTTCTGAATAAACTGAGACTGGCTGTGTGGTCTGTAACTCTTTCTAAATAAACTGAGACTGGCTGTGTGGTCTGTAACTGTTTCTAAATAAACTCAGACCGGTGCTGTGTGGTCTGTAACTGTTTCTAAATAAACTGAGACCAGCTGTGTGGTCTGTAACTGTCTCTAAATAAACTGAGACCGGCTGTGTGGTCTGCAACTGTTTCTAAATAAACTTAGACTGCATAGAACCACTTCCTGTCTGGCTACATCAGATATCTTAACAAACTCACATGAATATACAGTGTACTATTATGTTTTTATAGGAATGGATGAAGATATCCGACTTTCCCTACAGGACCAGTTGATAGACCTTATTGTCAGAGTTCTAGTAAATCATGATGAACTACACTATTATCAGGTACTGTGTAGTGTTATTTAAATGTATAGAAATTGGTATTAAAAAATTGTATATTCATTTATTTTACAGTAAAAGCTATCTAAACCTAACCCTGAATAATGTGAACCCTGTCTAAACTGAACCCTGAATAATCTGAAACCCTGTCTAAACCAAACCCTGAATAATTGAACCCTTTCTAAACCATACCTTGAATAGTCTGAAACCCTGTTCAAACTGAAACCTGAATAATCTGAACCCTATCTAAACCAAACCCTGAATAATCTGAAACCCTGTCTAAACTAGACACTTTTATAATCCTTTTATATCAATTTAAATGTATTATGAACCTTAGTGGTGTGGAGTGTTCATATCATAACTCATACGTTATGCCAGAGCTTACCAAAACTATGCAGACTTTTTGTGTCACACTAGAATTCTAACAAATAGTCTTCTGGAACAGGGTTATGTTGCTATATGATTGAAGTCATCACTACAGAAGTTTAATGGTCATCATCATGAACTCATGGATTGTTATGATGTATCCATCTGCGCCATGAAAACTTATTTGTTCAACGTGTCATAGTTTTCCTTTCCTCTTTTGTCTACCCCAGACTTGACTTTTTATTAGCAACTTGCGGGTGTTTCTATAAAAGCAGAGGACGCTTACCCTACCGGTGCAGCTGGTTCATGCTCCCAGTTTTTAGTGGAGTCCCAGTTGCTCATTTGCTTTTGTTGCTTTGTGTGTATGATTTTAGTTACTGTTTAGTGTTCTTTGTTGTGTATGTCTGTTTTCCATGTCTGGTCTTTGTCCCTGTGTGTAAGATTTTAGTTACTGTTTAGTGTTCTTTGTTGTGTATGTCTGTTTTCCATGTCTGGTCTTTGTCCCTGGATTGCATTTTTTGATTACCGCTACAACCTTGGTTCCCTTTATTACTCTTGAGTACTCCAAACATCTGTCTAAACCAAACCAATTTTAAAGTCCTAAAGGTTTTTGTTAAAAACAGATTTCACTATATCTGTTGTTTATTGAAAACATTAGCTTAACTACCATAAAGACTTCATAAATATTTGTTTCTTTTCAATTTGCATTATTTTCTTACCATATAAGGAGGTTTGCAGGTGTTTTTTTGGTCCAAATATATGGGCCACATGCTTAAACAACTAAATATTTTGTCAATAGTTTTCTTTATACACTAGGCTGTTTAAGTTGTTAAACCCTCATGCAAAGAAAATTTAATGAAATCAATTGTTTTTATTAATTAGGCAGTGTGACACATTTTTGTTCCATTTTTTTTTACAAAAAATTCCATGTGTGAATGAACTGCAAAAAAGTTTTGTTGGCATGGAAATCACATACTGTATTAATATTTTGCAAAATCGTATTAGCCCAAAGCCCCACAAAACTTGAAAAATACTTAAATCTGAGAATATTCTTAACTTCTGTGTCAACTCCAATCAAAGTTGTTGAATTTAATGACATCACAAACTGTTAAGAATTTTCTCAGACTTAAGTAATTTTTCAAGTTTTATGGCACTGTGGCCTGGTTGTAGTAAGTTTTCTCCAAGCAGAATTTGATACAAACTGAAATACCTCACTGTGAAAAAGTGTGTAAATAGACCACTTAGAACAGTTTTGTCAGTATTTGTTAAAACATGTGGATATTGTAGCAATGCTCTGAAAATAAAGGGATTTTTCATACTCATTTTCTATTACATTGTACTGGTAGTTTTGTTCATTTTCAGGACTCCAAAAATTTGCCAAATTATTTAAGTGTGTGTTTTATATACTCACTCGAAAATTTTTAAAAATATGTTTACAATAAGAAAAATTAAAATATTATGGTATTTTGCATAATTTTTAGGGTTATCATGACATCTGTGTGACAGTATTATTGGTGGTTGGGGAAGAAGAAGGGTTTGCACTGATGGACATACTCTCTCTCAACCATCTCAGGTATCCTTAAAGTGAGATAAGCAATTTGTAGGGAGAATCCTTAATAAATCAACAACAATGAGTCATCATGTGAAGTAGAGAGTTCTAGTAAGAAATGGACACCAAGTGATACAGGATATTATTTTCACAATTAGTCAAAATATGTTGGAAAAATTGCTAGTTAAAGATACACTGATAATACTGTGTGATTTGTAGGAGATATTGTAAATTTCATTCCAGTGAGACATTCACTATATCTGAGGTATTGTAACAATTACACTTAAAGGTTATGCACATGTGCATGGAAGTGTGATGTTTTGAAAGGAGTATTCAATATAATATAACATATATTGCTGGCAGCAGAGTTTGATTCACTGAGTAACACGTTAGAAAATATATCACCCTCGACTACACCTAGGTTGGCATATCCACCTCGTGTGTTACTTTGGCGTATCACCCTCTACTGCAGGCAATATGTGTATAGTTTTCTGTTATCGCAAAGAGTCTTTTTTTTTGTCCCAAAATATTTTGAATAATGTATACCCAGCACGGTAGTCTTCACTAAGTTTGTTGCCTAACTGTTACACCTGTTTACCTTTAGAACAGTTCGTATGGGACATTCTCCCAAATTGACAAAATTGTCACATGTAGGATATTTTTTTTGTATAAGCAAATTGTCGATGTAAAATTTAATTTCTTTAAGTATTTTCAAAGAAAATATAATAATTTTCACCAAAACCGCCCCCAAATCTTACATTTGTATGTGGGAAATTTTTTATTTTTCATTAATTTTGTTGGAGTCTCCCCCTAATGGGGATGGGTTAACAGGTATGTAACTGTAGTAGTGAACAATTTGAATGAAACTTTGCAGAAGAACAAACAACAATTAGATAAAACTATCCAGTTTTTATCTTTGAGAAACCATATGTAAAAAGAATTGTAATTTCATATCTTAGTTTACATGTATTTTAGAGACTTTATGGACTCCAACATGGACAGGACAAAACACATGTTAAACTATTTATATCCTATAGTGGGTAGGGCTAATCCAGAACTCAGAGAATTTATGGAAAGGTTTGTGATTTAACACTAGATGAGTATCAGCATCAGCAAGTTTACAATGCTCAGCACTGAAGGATTTTATTCAAAATCTATTTGAACTCATTGTGGTTCTAAAGCATTTGAAATACAAAAGACATAAATAAAAATACTCATCACATTCTATAGTATGTTTTGTATATATATGCCCTGACATGATATTGGCTGTTAGGTTATCTATAAATAGAAATTTATTGACTTTTAATATCAGACAAATATGACCAAGGTTTGCTGCTGTTTACAAAGTGGAGTTATATAAAATCAGAATTATGTGCAGAAAAATCTATTTGGTGTAATAAGTAAAAAAGACTGCAAGCAATTGAATTTGTGGTAAAGTAATCTTTTAAATGTAGAAAAAGAATAAGTATATATCCTTAAGTGAGTTTATAATATTCATTATATTAATAATATTCAGTTTTATTAATCATAAAAAAGTCTTAGAACAATGTGAGGAACTCATATTTGCCAACAGTGGTAAACCTATTCATCAGTTAAAAGCTCTACAAAGCTTCTATAAATTAGTGAATTTGTGCATGTACTTGCATTTTTATTCACCATCATTAAGTAAAAGTTTACACATTTTCACTCCTTGTAAAATTATGTCTTTCAATAATTTAAAAAAGAAGTATTTATTGTTATACACTGATGTAGAATTTAACCATATCCATCTTATTTCCATGCATGTAAGAGAATGCAGAAGTTTTACCATTTTAGCACACAATTGTTGATTTTTAAAATGTTATTTTTAGATCAGAAGTTGGTACAGTGTTTACTTTGAGTTGGTTGATTACATGGTTTGGTCATGTTTTAGATGATATACGACACATTGTACGGCTGTACGATTTCTTCATTGCTAGTCATGGTTTGATGCCTATATACTTAGCTGCAGCTGTAAGTCTTTGCATTGTAATATATTTGACAACAGTCCTGTAACAATTACAATAATAATAGGTATTTGTAATGATATATGTCATTTAAAAAACACAAATAAATGATCTCAGAATAATGCTAGTATCATTATTTTAATAGCATTCCTAGCCTACAAATTCTTAAATCCAAACTAGTAATCATTTTGATATTTCAGTGAAATAAGTTAATGTCGTTTTTATACAGCTGCAAAATGGTGTTATGCTGTTGTCTTTGGTGTTGACAAATTGGTGTCTAGACAATAACTTGAGTATGGCTGGATCTTTATAAAATTATACCATAAGGTGTTATGCCCCAAAAAATAGGCTGGGATTGATTATCAGGACAGTAAGTTGACTAAAAGTTAATGGATCTCTGTGAAATTGTACCAGGAAGTGTCATACTTCCAAAGAAAGTTGTTATTGTTTTTGAGGGTTGTAACCGGCACCATTAGTGATTAAGGGGCCGAAAATTTAATCCAAATTATATTCAGAGCTGTATTGACACCCAAGTACTTACATGTTTTTAAATTTGTTCATCAATTAAGTTCTAGAAATTCTAGACAGAGTGAAAGTAACATATTATTTGTTCCACTAGCCCTAACAAAATATTTCAAACGATCATTCATTATATCAGGTAGTTTATTATGGAACAATATGTCAACAAATATCAGAAATAATACAACAATAGAGAGTTTCAAAAATGCATATCTAGAAAATTATTTTTGTCATTTAATTGTATTAATTTTAGTTGTATTTTATTATTTATGTTGTAAACTATGTACATACAATGTATATACAGGACTGTTTTGTAAACTAGTCCTTGGATTTAATATGCTTTTCTATCTAAATGAAAGATATAATTGTTATTATTATCTGTGTTTTCCCCAGGATTTTTGGATAGCGCTGTATTAAGCGCTTGTGACATGACATTAATATAGGTCCTGTGTTGAAAAGTACCACATCATATTTAATGTGTTATTTAAAAACTGATCTGTGTATTCAAACTGTAGTTTGCTGTTTATGTTTATATGAATTATTGATAGTCAAATATTTTACCATTGAACTTCAAGTAATGATAAGTTTAATACTGTTTTTTTTTTCTTTTTTATATTTAACACAAAAATTAAAAAGACATTGTATCAAATGATAAGTAATTCTTCCAATTCATACACACCCAGGGTTCTATATTGATGTTGACCTTGCTGACATTATACCCATGGAAGGTAACAATCTTACATTTGTTTAAGGAAATCTTTTGAATGTGATATTCATTTGATTAAGGATATTCTCTATTAAAGTATTTGTTGTAGTCTTTGTAACTTTAAATGTATTTATAGATTTAGAATTAGCTAATACTCTGGTCTTAAAATTCAGTTGTCAGTAGTTCTGAGCTAACAAGGTTGACTGGAAAAAAAAACATAAATCTTATTCTTTTTAAGTTGACACATTAGTTGTTTTGTTATATTTTTTGTTATTATTATTAACATGAATTAAGTTTATTCATAACAGAAACCCCATCTACAATCTTTTAATCATGACTTAAGTCCATATTTGTTCATCACACCTGTAGTATTATCTTTAGACTTGGGAAATTTTACTATCTATTTCTTCATTGATTTTGCCCCCAAAAACCATGTGTTCTCGAGAGTTGAAGGATGATACACAACAATGTGGCAATGTAAACAAAAGGCAGCCATTTCCTTTTTCTTTTTAAAGTGTTTAGGAAGTATCTAATTGAATAAATACTATTTTGAAAGTTTATACGTTCATTTATAAGGTAAATCAGTTTCTAGATGTTAAATCATCTTGTGATTGTGCAAAATTTAACCTTGCATTTATAAATAGCCTCATGCTTTTGGTCAGGGTTGAGTTATCTTTGATCATAATCAGTTTAGATAGCCTCAGCACATAGATATTTGTGTGTGGTTGACATCGCCCTTAAAATTAATTGGTGGCCAGGTAGGGTGACTGATTAATAATCTTGTCAGCAATGTCATAATTGTGCGGTCATGTAGTGATCATTTTATTCACATGGTAGAGATTTCAGTAACTTTTCTGTTATATTAAACAAAAATTAATTAATGAACAACAAAATAACCTATGGTATGAACAATGTTTTTTCTCAAATGCAGAAAATATACAAGTATATTGTTAAATTATCCAGCTTGTTGCTGTAATTGAGTGAGTGAAGAGAAGGGGTCCAAATCCCACTGAGGGAGCGACCAAATTTGCAGTACTGCTGTAACATCTATGGCAACACCGCCTGCACAAAATCCAGCACCCTAGACCACTCGGCCAGCTAGGCTATATAAAAAAAATATAGCTTTCGCTGGCCGAGTCATTCTTCTTCGTAGGATTAATCTAGGGCTATAACTTAGTACATGATGTATGGTAGTACAGGGCAGTTTATCTAGGTGTTATTATGTAGGATAGAGGATCGAATTAATGATGCATGTTACAACAAATTAATAATATACTAACGTCTCAGAATGTGATGACTCTATTCGCTACACTGCTCCACCAGATCAAATTGATACAGGGAAGATATGTAAACGTATAGAAAGGTCTGAAAAATTCTCAATGATGTTAGAACTGTCAAATTTTTCGTCGTTCCCTCCGCGGGACTCGAACTCGTACCACTGTGACATCTATGGCAACACTGCCTGCACAAAGTCCATATTGATTTGTTGTGACATGCATCATTAATTAATCATTTATTTAAGGCACTAAAAATTTTGCTCATTATATATTTTATTATAGTGTATTAACATCTTTATCGGTATCGTACAATCCTTTAGACTTGTATTTATACTGTTATTTATATAACTATTTAAACTTTCTTTGCCTTATAGATTGTTTTACACAGGAAAGATGAGATTTTAGCTAGTGAGTGTGAAATGTGTGTTCTACATTGTCTGTTGTCTAAAATACCTGATAACTTGCCATATGAAAAGTTGATAAGTGAAGCTGGTGACCTGTTCATTCAATATCCCCCAACACAGCTTGCTAATGAAGCTCTAATGGCTTACAAAAGAAAACAGTAAGTAATTTGTCAAACATTTGCTTGAACATTCATGATTTTTATACAACCGCAAAATTTAATGTTGTATATTGGTAGGGAGCTGTCATCCTCTTGTGTGTCATCATCATCAGTAAATACTTTGCTTTCATGCAATAACTTAAGTTGTGGTTGACCAATTG
The DNA here is from genome assembly GCA_037379345.1 of Perna viridis. Taxonomy (NCBI): domain Eukaryota; kingdom Metazoa; phylum Mollusca; class Bivalvia; order Mytilida; family Mytilidae; genus Perna; species Perna viridis. The sequence goes on along the minus strand of CM074515.1, from coordinate 39,275,686 downwards.
TTATGAAATTTTGATATGGTTTTACTAACCACCAAGGATAATTCCTATTCAATTTGGATTTTGTGGACCCTACCGTTTTAGAATATGTGGCAAAAAATTATGTGTTTTATTAAAACACATGTAGAATGTTTGTTTTTCTTCTGACTTTGATTATTCCTATTTGTGTTCCTTATTAGATTCTGGTAAACAAATGTATCAGCTGATTTGATGCATTTTGGACCATTTTTGAGTTATACATCTAAGGGGGTCAAAGGGGCCACACACACACAAAAATTGACTTTTTTTTTTAAATTTTTGGTTTGATTTTGGAAAAAAACTTTTGATTGGATTTTTTATGAAAATCCCTGCCTGCATTCATCAATCAGATTTCCTATATCTCTTATGGCTTATGAGTTATAAGGGGTCAAATGGGCTACACACAATATAAGCCAACTTTTTTTATTTTTGGTCCGATTTCAATTTTTTTTTTTTTGATTCCTCATTAAAATCCCTGCCTGTGTTTTTCAATCAAATTTCAGATATCTGTTATGGTTTCCAATATGTTAGGAGTCAAAGGGGTCGCAAAAAATCGACTTTTTTATTTTTGGTCTGATTTTGAAAATTTTTATTTGAATTTCAAATTTTGTGCAATATAGTGTTCAAACAAGCTGGTGTGTCCATAATGAATTGTAAATCCCTATGGGTAAGTGTGTCAAAAACTAATATTGTGTCCACACTCACCCCAACTGTTCAGGGTTCAACCTCTGCAGTTGTATCATGCTGTGCTCCACAAAAGCTTTTTATTGTACACTCTTTAGCAGTCCTTTTATAGTGTCTGTTGACTTCCAATTATACCAATTTCTGTTTCTCTGTTGTTCCTAACTGGGGTATATGGTAACTGAATAGGTGGAGTATTTTTATATGCCATTTTGTGATAGAAATATTCTGGAAAATTGCTGTCATCTAAATGTATATGACTGTCAGTCAGCACACACTTAACCTTCAGTTTTTGTACAAATCTTAATTTTCTATTTTTGGAAAGAGGTCCACATCTCAAGATTGAAAATTAGTAGTCATGTAATTATAATTATATATAATAAGCAGAATGTTGTGTTTTCTTAGCTATAACACCAATGCTACTACATTGTTCAAGTGCAATTAACTTCAAATCAGAGCAATTTAGAATCTTATATTCATTTTATTGTAGGGATGCAATAAAGGGTAGGAGAGCAGAGATTCAGAAACAGCAAGTGAGTGCCAAAAGATATCACCTAACGAAATTGTTCACACAAGACGGATCAAATGTTCTTGTTAAAGTGACATTATGGACCTTTATGGCGTTAATGACAGCTGGACTTTGGACTATAATGAATACATATAGAGATTATGTATAATGTTAGGTTGAGGTATATTAATTGTTTTATTTATTTTAGAGAAATCAATAGAAAAGTGATACCAATATTGTGATTATCTGTGTCACAAGATTTGTAAAAAGTATGGGTTTTTTTTGTTTTTGTTTTTTTTTGTTTCTGTCTTAAGTTCAGGTTCATGTATTATATGTCTGTGATTAATTTGTTTGTATTTTGTCCTTTTTTGTTATGTTCATTTGGACAATGTAAAAGCACAATAATGAGTGAACCAGGACATTATGTTTCCGGGAGTTAGCTGGATGTTTCCAGGAAAAAGATGTTGTGAATCAGATTTTAAAATCACATTTCCAGAAAAAAAATTTTCTACATTTCTGAAAAAGATATTTTTTTGGGGAACAAAAAATTGAAGGTTATTTAACAAAAATAACTGTTTAAAGTTACAAGAAATGCCTCTTCTGTTCACTAGAAGACTTGCCCCCACTTACCAACATGGAGGTGGAAGTGGTCTTGGAGCAGGATATTTGTTTTAATTTATTACAATGAAAAGTCAGTACTAAAGTCATCTCGAATATGATAATTTGATGAATTTACTGAAATGTGAAAAGTTCTACCATTATGTTAAACTAAGCAAAACTTTCCTAAATATCAGTCCTTGCAGAGTTCTTGTTCCTGAGGTGTCATACAAAATAAACAGATATATCTATTTCATTTTATTAAAATAAAAAGTTAAAATCACCTCAAATATGATAATCTAATAAATTTACTACAAGTTTGTTAGCACGTATGATTTACACTCAAAAACTGTTCTAAAAAATAAGTCCTTGCAGTGTACTTTTATCTGACATGTCATACAAAATCAACAGTTATCATTATTTACAAATTTGATGGATGGATCTACAGTATGTTTTCTCCTTTTCATGATTCTTTATTGGTGCTTACACTGAAAAAGTTCTTGTTTCAATGTTAAATGTACAGGTTCCTTGCAAAAATAAATATTAGTTATGTACACATGCTGTGAAAAAGCTAAATAGGGAATTTTTAAAATTACAACACAAAGGATAAACACCCAAAGCCTGGTAAAATTTATTTTTTTCAGGAATGTTTACTTTGATTTTTAAGAAACATAGAATTTTTTTTCATAATTCCTTCAAAGTAATGTGCCCAAGTAAAATATACATGTACATTTTCAAGATTATTTTTTACAACATTATTACAACTTTCTTGAACATAATTATCTCCCTTTCATATTCACTTAAACATTGATACATACATGTAAGTATCATTATAGAATAAATCTTGAAAATTATTTAAAAAAAAACTTCAAATGGAAGAAATAATATTTTTAAAAAGGGATTTGGATAAAGAAATACATGTGTCACTCATGTGTGCACGAATGTCTTAATGACAAGAGATTAATTTTGAGTAGCTTTAAGTTGAAATTGACTTTTTACTTGTTTTTTTTCTATCAATTAGTCTGAAATGTTGAATGCCAGATTTATTTATTTTCTGATTTTGCTACAGATTATGCCCATATTGTTTGTTTTGTGAATTTTCTCATTCTATTTTGTATTTGGTCTTCCTAGTTACATTTTCAGCTCACATAGATTGGAACATTAATTGAAATGATAAAAAAATGAAATCATCCAATTCTAATTTTTATTTAGAATTTGCATTGCATTAGAATAGTTTTAGTTTAAGGAATATGACACTAAGTAGGGTTGAAGATACAGGTTTGATAAAGGAAATAAAAGCTTTTTATATGCCTGTATTTTGAAGGATATATTAAAGTGTATAGTTTTCTATTCTTCCACATGTAATGTACTCTGTCAAGCTGACCAATCAAATTGCAGGATTACTCAGCATATTTCACTCCAGTAAAAGTTATCCATTCTTCCAAATGTCAAATATGATATAACACTGTATTAAGGGATATTATCCCCCACTTATTTTGTGATATATTGGAATCACCTTGTCCATCTGTCATTCTGTCTGTCCAAATTTCATTGCAATTATCTCAACAACCAATAAATAGATTGATGTTAAATTTGGTGTGTAGATTCATATATTTGTGGAACTTTGCCATTTTTAAAGAAATGAATTGATAGTGAAAATTTTTGTCACAAAATCTCTGTTCCAAATAGATGTATTGATTTCAAATTTGGTGTGTTACTTTATATAGAATAGGCATATGTTAAGATTTTGCTTGCTTTCTGATATCAACTTCCTGTACAAGTGGGGATATGCCTTGCATGAGGCGAGCAACTTTGTGTTTATCTTTATTGATGAAAGCTGTTTTGTTTTTCATTTCTGCAGATTTTTTTGCTTTGAAAAAAGGACCTCTAACACACAAAAAAAAATTAGGATTGGATATCACAATCTTTAGCAAAGTTATTTGTGTAATTATACTTGTACTGTATGTCTTTCATATCAGTGTTGTAGGAAAAAGATGCTGTTACGTGTCAGTTTTTTTGTCATGAATAATGTTCCTCCATTGCTTTGCTGTATTCATTGTTATCATCAGTATTTCTTTAGGGCATTCAAAGTCAATTTTTTGTTCTCAGGTGTTTTATTCCCAGAAAAAAAAAAGATGAGATTACTTTTTTATATTGTATGAAGCTAAAGAAAATGATGCAAGATGTACTTTTTGTTTTTGTACGGCTGAAAAAAATTTTAGACATATAATGGTATCATCCTGTCATCGTCATCACCATTGGTATCCTTTAACTTTAGTTTGTTTATGATAACTTGAGTAAACCATATCCAATCTTCTTGAAATTTTAACACATTGTTTCTAGGGACATGGAAGATGGCGGCTTTTTCCCCCCACCCCTTTTTGAAATAGGGGGCTAAAAAGAGGCAAAGGGTTGTTATGAGTAGAATTGGGAGATAAGTGCCTAAGGACCAAGAAATTAACTTTGAATGGTTTAAGATTTTTACTTGTCCTCACTTTTTTCAGCTCATATAGAATGTATTTTTAATTGAAAAATCAAGATACTGACAACTGTGTGGCTGGTTATTTTGAGGATGTAAAATTTTGTGATTTTCAAACAAAAAAGGTATTTGAAAAATTTTGCTGCACCAAGTACTTAAGTAAGAGTTAATATTCCGTGATTTTTTTTTTACGTCTAGACAGACTGCTAAAATATGCCACTATTAGAAGCTCAGGAAAATTACCTGCTGTATGGTATTAAGGTTACAGACCACCAATTCAACCAATGAGCATTTGGAACGTACGCAAAAATAGTCCTACGCAGAAATTACCCCTGTTCCTCATAGTGCTGTGAAAAAAGTTCTCATCTTATTTAAAAAATTTAAACAGTTTCTGAAAGGAAAAACATTTCTGTACATTTTATGGGTGCATTTTGCTTCTTGTGATGTGAAGCCTAATCTCCATAATGATTTTTAAATATACCCCTATCTTGTGAAAACACTGGGATTTCCCATGCTATTTATAGACCCTTCACTTCCGGTGACCAGTACTGCACTGCAAGTCTGCTAACCCCACATGCCATTCGGAGGATTGTGAGCTGACATATGTAGAATCATGCTGATATATAGTCCTCCGCAGGTTAAAGTTAAGGTAAAGTCCAGAGAAGCCATTGAATATTGTGAAATTAGCATAGAAGCCTATGGAAAGTGGAATTAGTGGTTTTTAGCCTTAATAGATCAATATAGGACTGAACAGGCTAATTAAATGTATGTCCATCTGTATGTAAATACCAGAGATTGTCAGTTATAATCAATTTACCAAGTCAGTAGAAAGGTACACTTATTTGAAAATCTGCTATGATCTTATTATCTGCTAAGATAACGGTTTATTATTTGCTAGTTTAAGTATGAGGAAAAAGAAATTTTACATGGTAAATAATATTTTATGTGTAGAACTTATTGAGGACATTTATTATTGTGACTTTGTTGTATGTGATGAATGCAATTTCAATTTTAGCAATGTGGAGAAAAAATTCAGTTTGGTAATGCAAAAAATTCCATCATGTTATTAAAAATTAAGAATATTAAAACAGTCACATTTTTTGCAATGATAAAAACATCACAATAATTTCTGAATTCACAGTAATTTATTCAAGGGCATAATTTCATGTGTGTTTTATTTTCATGTATTTCGGGGTTTTTTTAACATGAAAATGAAACTGGCACTTTTTTACCAATATCCTCAAGTCAGTGTAAAGGTGATAATATAATTGTCAATTTATTCTTGTTAATAATGTCCAGACAAATGTTATAAAGAATTGTATTGTGCAATATGTTGTCATATTACTTTATGATAATATAATATGACATTTTTAACAAGTGTTGTTTATCTTATATTTTGAAATATTAATGTATCCTGACTTTACCTGTGCACCTTTATCATGTTCTAAGTTTTAGTTGCACCAAGAATTTACATTTGTCTAATCTAGATCATACTCCCAGTTTATTTTAATCGAGTCAGGTATTCACATTTATCTTACCCTACCAATGCACTTGGCTTATGCTCCCAGTTTTAGTGTTCTGGGATTACCCTACCAGTACACAGGTTCATGCACCCAGATTTAGCAGAGTCTGGTATTTACATTTGTCTTACCCTATCAATGCAACTGGTTCATGCTCAAAGTTTTAGTATGGCCTGGGATTTACATTTACATGTACTCTCAACCTGCAATTACACCTGGTTCATACTCCCAGTTTCAGTAGTCAGTTTACCAGTACAGTGGGTTTATGTCCCTAGATTTAGTAGAGTTTGGTATTCATATTTGTCTTACCTTACCAATGCAACAGGCTTGTGCCACCAGATTTAAAGTCTGGTATTCAAATTCACTCTTGTCATACAAGTGCACATGGTTAATGCCCCCAGATTTAGTAGTTGTATTCACATTTGACCTACCCTACCAGTGCACCAGTTTCAGTAGTCTTGGGTTAACATTTACTCTTACTCTACCAGTGCACCTGGTTCATGCTTCCAGTTTCAGTGTCTGGAATTAACACTTGTCTTTCCCTAACAATACAACTGGCTTGTTCTACCAATTTTAGTAGAGTCTTGGTTTCACATTTATCTTACCTTACCTGCGCACAAAGATCATGCCCCCGATTAAAGTAAAGTCTGTGTTCTACATTAAATTTATTCATGGTTGTTTAGTTTTATTTGCATTTAATCCTTTAGGAAAGTGAAAGGAAATAAATATGAGAATGAAAACAAAAATAGTATGACATCATTTTTTTACAAAAATGCATAACATATGTATATTCAATAACATTAAGTGACAATCACAAAACTTTCTTTGCATGGAATATAATATTTAGTACCTTACCTACAAGCCTACAATAGTTAACGGTAGTGTACATTTGAGCATCAGTTACAATAACAAAGTTATTTTTTATTTAAGTTTCCTTTACAACCAAATAAAATGCTTTACAACTTTTTTGTGAAAGTGACGAAAGAACTTCATAAAACAAATTCTCAATACATCTTTTTATATTGAAATTGTAAAGTCATACATGTGAGAATGTATATTTTCTTTCAGAGAGGCCACTTAGCTTTTGAAGAATAAATTCTGAATAAATGTAGCAGAATCCCACTTAAAAAAAAAACAACAAAAAACTACAATTTTACAAATGCACTTCCTTTGTTCTGTATATGTTAAGATATATATTCCATTTGAGGGAACTGAATACATTTATTCATTGTGTGTTAGTTGTTTAATATTATTTTTTATTATACTGCTCCAAAGTGGTGAGGTATTGTGTGATACCTTCTGAAAAGTTGAGTGTCCGCCCATCCCCCAATGGTTTCCAGAGGATAATTCCAGAACAGGTTGATGAAATTTGCACAGTTGTTTAGTAATGTAGAATACAGGTTATGTTCAATTTTTAGCAAATTTTGGAGTTAAGCTATGCCATCCCCCTTTTTTCCCAATATGTGGCATGTTATCACTTAATGTTTCATAAATGCCCTATTTTTTTGCCTTGCATTCAAGGGGGATTGATAAGGCCTCATAAAGCTAGTTAAAACCCCACTTCAGGTAGAAAAAGAAAATAAACATTTGAAAATATTTCTTCTTTGCAAGAAATTTCTATTAGTTTAAGACATAATGATAGTAATAAAAATTATCATTTCTTGATCATATCAACATTAATGAATTGTGTTACTAGGTGGCCTATCTAAAAATGATAATGACAATTTAATTTTATTGCTTCATAGATAAGGATCTTGCAGATAACTGTAAACCATTATTATCACTGGTATAAGTCTTTTCCTGCTAATGTGTCCATATTAACTTCCAATGAAATCTGGGTAATATAGCTCCTTTCCTCATCCTGTAACATAAGAAGAAAAATTCAATCTACAAAGGAAAAAAGATGTTCTTCAATCTTGTATGGAAAAATGTCATTAGAAACAGTCAAAATATTATGAATATTAAAGAACCTCAGTGAGCATGCACACAACACCCTACATAGCCACATTTGCACTCTTTAGAAAAGTTTAGTCCCTATAATACCCTAAAAAGTGGTCCTTCTTGGCTGATGTCTGTGCAAATCAATTCAATCCAAACTTTTATCACAACTAACCATTCACCAAATTATATGACAGGTTAAAAATGGAGGTGCTAACCAAGCCTAAATCAACTGACTTGAACAAAGTCCCCCTTCCAAAAAAAAGTGGTTCCCATTCTAGCTTTATAGTTATACTTACAATTCATCAAAATTAGAAGGAAATCCATATAAAAATTGAGGCCCTTTAAGGGACAAGCCTAAATCAATTATTTTAACTAAGTTCCCTACCAAAAATAGTGGTTCTCTGTTCAGGTTACTAAATGCTGTGTAAATCAATTACATCCCAGTTTTATAACTACTAAGTTAAAGGCTTTGATTAATATATCTTTTTGTAATGCATTTGCACTCTTTAGAAAAGTAATGTTAACCTGTTCATAAACACCACTTGTCTTTAGTATAAACCATGATTATACTCTCCTATGGAAGGTTATAATGAAGACTGTAGAATGGTTACCATTGTCCAAACATCCACAATCAGTGAGATAAATCAATAAATAATGCTTTCAAAGCTTTATTTTACATTTGGTGCTATAGTTCATAAAAGAAAGAGCCCTTTCATTGGGACTGAAACATTATGGGAGACATCATTTCATGTGCTTTACCTTGTAATTAGTTAAGGTCTGAAACATGGTTCAACTGGCCACCTTTCATTTTGAAATGCCTGTACCATGCCAGGACCATTACAGTGGTTTTCTAACTTTCCGGTTTTTGCTCTAATATTGCATTTTATTATACACTTTCTTTTGACTACTGCCTAGATTTTATCAGTTTCTTAATTTTGTTATTACCCTTCACTTATAAAGTGAACAACTTAACTTTAATTGTTCAGACCTAAACTTACTATTATGTATAATACACTGAGCTTAAATATACAAACCTGATCAATCTGTATGTAGACTTTTCCTTTTTGATTGTTATACTCTATACACCCTGACATCTCTCGACAGTAATCAAAGTCCACTGTTAAAGTACAAATTATTTTTCTGTTTATCATTTATAATCAAATGATAGTTTCATTTTTTGACATTTGCTACATAGAGTATAAAGACTGGATAAAGATTCCATACAACAAATAGACTAAGTATTAGAAAATAATTAAATGTTTTTGTGCAATAAAAGAATATAATAGAGAAATATGGAAAAAAAGTCGCTATTCATTAACAAAATTGTTAGTTCTTTTGTTAAACATTTAGCATTTTAGACACAAGCATTTTTCAGAATGTCTTAAATAACAAAGTTAAGATGGGGAATGTTAATCTGCCAAACACAAGCATAAGTGCCACAAATCATATGAATTTACAAATGTTGGAATTTCTTGGAAAGTGATATAATATTTACATGTGGTTCTTTATAATGTTTCATTGCCAAAATCGTATGCTTTTCATATACATTTAGGCATCAAATTTGAGCAAGTCAATCATTTAATCATGAATTGAGCCACATATAATCTTCTTATATTATATATTATATTCTTGGCATATTTTGCTGTGTATACTAGAATCTATAACATCATAAATTATTATCATTACTGGTCATACTGGTCAAACAACACCATTTATTGTGTGAAAAACCTAAATTATGTACTAACAGTTTTGTGAAAAAAATTACTTAACTTTAGTAACCAAGTAAATAAAACAATATCCATTTATAAAACAGTGGATTTCAAAGAAAAAAAAGAAGTTGATATTGGACAGCATCCCAAAATGCTTTAAATATATACCCAGTCAATATAAAGCCATACATCGAAATCCATCCATTGGGAGCCAAGATAATTGTGACCAAAGTCAGATGGACAGACAGACAGACAGGGTGATTCCAATAAACCACCCATTTGTTGAGTTAGGTAATACAGTCTGACAGTTGTATTTGTGTGTATAACAAATTTTACTGCACTTACTTCCGTAAGTCAGTTTTGCTCTGCTTCCATCTTTTTTAATACTAACAGCAGAGCTAAAATAGAAACAGAACAATTGCTAAATACAGATGAATACAAATTTGGAACAATATAAAAGAAACAAAGAAAAATGATAAGTCAAACTCTAATGTTATCACTAGACAGAAAAATTCATTTTGTTTTCCTCCCTTGTAAAATAAAGTGTAAAATATATTCATGTTTACATCAAATTTTACCTATATTTAATGTATATAGAAAATTCAACACAAATGTTCAGATAGGCAAATTAACAAGTTGTTTAAGAAATGACTGTTAATTTTTTTAGTCTATGAAGAAACACTGAATCACATGGTGCCATTAGCAGGTTATTTTTAAGTGTGCACCATGGGCATTGAGGTTATGTCAAATAGACCAATAGAATATAACAGCCATTCCTTTTAATTTAATTTTAGTATCAATATTCAACAAGGAAATCACAATTGATGAAGTCACAGTCACAAAACAAAATTTTGGTCATGATATGATAAGCAAAATCTCTTCAACAACCAAAGAGCTCTATAAATGTACATGGGGTTGAAACTTTGTTAGTGGCTCAATTTTATGATTCTAAAATAAATCAACTAACCAACAAAACCATACAACTTTCCCATCATTGTTGACTAAAATCATATCTAAACAGCAAACACCCTATTAAAACAATAAAAAAGTACTTCTGAATCAGTGGTCATCTTGAAAGTTTATTTTGAAAGGCAAATTAATTAGGACAATTTTTCATTAATTTATTCCATACACATGTATATGACTGATTAAAGTTACAATGTTTTTCATCACAGGAACATAACTTTTAAGCATGACTGGTAAAATCTGTTTTGACAGTAAAACCTTAGTATATTGCTATTCAGGAAGTTTATTTAACAGTTTGCCTCACTCCATATCCTTCATTGTAGCTCAGTTGTTAATATAAAATTGTTACGCTTGAATTTATGATACCACTACATTTTTGTAAATTTAACTTTTCAATAATTGTGCAAACGCTGTGTTGGAAACAACAGGGTTCATGCCGTTTGATTTGAGAACAGAGAAATAGCTTGAGGCTCAAAATGTAACAAATATATGAAGTTTTGTAACCTAGAATCTTCAAAATTTGGTGCTAGTACCATTATTTGAAATATTTTGGTGAAATTCTGAGGTTATCAGCTCCAATACATGCTTTACCTTAACTTTTCCTTTAAATGCATCTGTTTTCCATGGAAAAACAATTTCTTTCTGTAATATCTGTCGATCACTCTCTTTCAGTAAGTCAAAATGGGCATAATTGCTTTCTACATAATAAGCAGACATAATACAAAATGTACTTAAATAATAAAACATTACATGTTTAATTTATGCTGCAAACACACACACATAATGTTTTTAGGCATTAAATGTAATGCATATAGAGTCAAACACACATTGGTAGTGATTATTTATTATGGCGCAAGTAAAATCGTACCAGTAGACAGGAATCGTTATACAGTTGATAGGGAAAACCAGTAATAACGTTCGTTAGTAACGTTACCTGCGAAAACGTCACATTACATCTACTACACTTTCCAACAGAATGTAACAGCACAAAATATTACAAAACCTAATTAACCAACATCATGTTTTTAATGTTGAAATAGTAACAAAATTACAGTATTTGTTACCAAATTTTTCAATTGTACATACTGATATTGCAGTTTGGACATTCAACATTTGTAAACTGATAATCCCATACTTCTTGTTTCATTGTTCTCAGTTGAACAGTACAGCTGTACCCAAAAACACCTATAAAACAAAACTACTGACTGACAGTTATGAAACTAGGAAAACAGAATGTACTAATATCATCATTTTGAACCTGATGGTATAATTTCAAAGATGCATACATTTATACTCATGGTTTTCAGAGGGACAAAATGTCTCTTTGTATGCATACTGATAAATTTTTTTTTTCAAGTACATGTATCACTTTTGCATAAATTTTTCTACAACAAAAATCAAGACTTCAAAGATACCATGCTTAAAATAAAATCGATCCCAGTGAACTTTAATTATTCTTCAAAAACTCAATTTTGTAAAACTTAATGTATTGTGTAGTAGCTGTTATCATTTTTCAAATTTTCATGTTTCAATCACATTTCAAAAAAGTTTAAGAAGCCCCAAAATTGCTCTATGTCAAATTTTAAAAACAATTAAAAGTGAAACAGGATGATGAATAAGGAAAATCATGGTGCTAAATTGGAGGGTAATAGTAAAAATACTTACCATACGAAGATTCTGATAAACTTAGAGGAATTTGAACTTCTGGTGGCTGATAAACCCTAATAAATAATGCAACATTATTGAGATACTGTGAAATACCTCACAAAGAGATACCCAATGAAAAAACAATTTCATCATTAATACTTAAGATTTGCTAAACTGACATGGTATTACATGGCCACTTTAAAGGTGCAACTTGACAACATCAGAGTAAACAGGCAATATTCATATTAATTTAAAAACTAGAAACACTGTGAGAAATGCTCACTAAATTAATACTCTCCACTCCTTCATTGACAACATGCACCTTTTGACTGCCAAATAGATTTAACGTAGTCAAACTTAAATAAAGATTATGTGAATGTTTCATTAAAGTCCATTCAGTTGCGTAGGAGGAGTAACAGATAAGATGGGTACCCCAATGTCCACATATTCAATTAAAGTCCCTAAACTGACTGAATCAAAGTGCACATTTGAAATATGAGATATAGATTCTGTGAAAGTTTCATTAAATTCCATTCAGTTGTGTAGAATGAGTAACTGATAAGAGATGGGTACCCCACATCAGAGAGTAATAAAATTCACGTTTGCTGATGTGAAACCTAAAAAAAACAACTTCAGATCAAAATCTAAAATAGACAATACACAATACTAAACTGTGAGCAATGCCTTGATACCCCAACTCCCCATTTGATAACATGAACCTTTTGACCTCCAAATAGATTTGGATCAAAATACAAAATAAAAGGTACACAATGAGAATGTGTAATAATGATTTTGTGAAAGTTTCATTAAAATTCATACAATGGTGTAGGAGTAGTGAAGTAAGAGATGAATTCCCCATGTCCCCATATGTCCCCATCTGTATAAAGGACAAAAGTCCATGTTTTGCTATGTGAAACCCCCAAACTGATTCAGATAAAAATTTAAAATAGGAGGTGCACAATGGGAGTATATAATAAAAAACTTATTGAAAGGGGTAGGTTCACTAACACATGTTTCACCCACTTTGTGAAAATTTCAACTTAACTTCTTTACTTTCCTGCTAGCATATTTTGAAGTAAAAATGATATCCAAAACCTACCATACACCAAAGAAAGTCATAGTCGAGTCGATGTCACCAAATACTGCTTCTACATGTATGTAGTTCAACTTTGTATGAATAGTGAGTTGTTTAATATGGGATAGCTTTTCAATCCAAATTTATAGCAAGCTTTGAACAACCACATATTTTGCCAGAAGTTGTAATGATATGGAAGGCTGTTTTTGAACAAAGAGTTCAACACATTCACTCTGTTTTCTAAATAAAATTGTCTCATGTAATAATTTCCTATGATCATATTTTGAAGTAATGATATCCAAATCCTAGTACATATCACATGCATTTTTTTCCATAACTGTTTTCAGTAATTTGAATTTCTAATTTTACTTAACTTTCATCTTCAGTTTGACTGAAACACATGCATAAACAGAAATATGAAGACATATGTATATTTAACAAGTGAATTATAAAATTTTCAAATTTATTAAGAGAACACTTTCATTTTGGGAACTGATTTTGATATTTCCTGTGTCAAATGAACAAATATTCTATTCCTGTTCTCCTTTATAATTATCAATATTACAAATCCTTGTCAAATTAAAACATTATATCAATGTCAATTTTCAAACACATTTGCAAAGTTGCAAATTTTGAAATGATGAAACAGAAACCTACTCTGCAGTAGTTCCCATAATGCATTTCTTTACCAGACCAGGCAAACTGAAGGATGATGTAATAAAGGCTAATTCTCCACCTTCCTGGAAAAAAATTAATACAGATAATAAACAACCTTCATTTCCCAACAACAGAGGGTCTCATCCCTTACAGGGGTTCTGTTGACAGTGTCAGTGTAAGACTGTTAGCGATTAGATACTTGACTAAAGAACTTGCAAAAAACAACGTACTAATTTCGTGGTGTACTTATTTTTTCATGGTGGACAGAAAATCACAAAATACAGTACCCAAGACATTGATTTCAAACTCTATAAGATACTAATAATTTTTTTTTAAATCATGAAAATCGATACCTGCAAATATATTCAGTAATGACAGAATCTGCAAAAATTAGCAACCACAAAAATTAATACGTTTACAGTATACAGTCGGCACCACAAGGTTGAGGTTGTATGAAAAAAATTCAACAGTCATCCCTCAAATAAATATTACAGTACAGGTTCTATTAAAAACATTTTGTTATGCTGTTTGCATAATTTAAAAAACTACAGTAATAGACTTAACTCCTTTACATTGAAACACAGTTGAAAAGTCAAGTTAATACCAAAAACAATTCTTTTTATCAATATTCTTAAAAAGATGATTTTCAATGATTATCTTTTACTATTAGATCAATATCAATATTATCTGGTTATTTTCATTTTGGCTATTTTTTTAACTGGTTTGGTCCTAAAAATGGACAGTAACCTAAATATTGGCTGTTATATAGTTTGGGCAGTATTGACTTTAATAATATATATGATTGATAAAGAATGTCTGTGTACAAAAAACAAGAGGCTCCCAGGAGCCTGAATTGCTCACCTGGTTAAATTTTTGCCTTTCAAGGGCAATGACTCCAACAAGGAGTTATCTAACAATTTTGACTCAAGATTGGCAGGACTTATCATAAGGATCATTTCATCAACGAAAGTTTTTAGTTTTCAAGATATTTGCCAATAAAAAGCTGCAATTTAAGCACAAGATATGCCTGTTGTCCTTTCAACTTGTCCTTATGCTTTTAATAAATTATGATCAACTAGAAATACTGTGAATATCCCCCCTCAAAAAAAAAAATAAAAAATGCATAAAAAATTTGGCACTATCAAGGCTACCTCAATTTAAACTAAGTTTGCTGTCTTGATTTTACCCATACATTTCTATCTTGTTTAAAACACACTTTCCTGACAAGGTTAGCAAGTACCTTTTATATTTATTAGTCGATCATCATAAAAAATGGTATGTTTTAAACGATTTTTCAACGAATAAAGTTTTTTAAAGAGTAAAACTTCATAACACAGAAACCTAAAATTTGACATTTATACAAAGCAGAAGGGAGCTTACTTCAATAGATATGAACAATTCACCAAAGTTCCATAAAAGTTAGAGAAAGTGTTTTTGAGTAATTGTGCGAAAACTTGAAAATCTCCCATTTTTTAAGTATAAAAATTCATAACACAGAAATGCAAAATCTTCAATTTATTAAAATCAAAAGGTGAACTTATATCAATAGATATGAACAATTCACCAAAGTTTCATTGAATTTGGTGAAAGCATTTTTGAGTTACTGTCCGAAGTGTGGACCACGGATAGATGGATGGACAAAGTATACCATAATACGTCCCGTCCTTGACGGTTCGATAAAAACTGTTTTAAACATAATTGTTTGCCTTTCAAGGGCAATAACTTTAAAAAGGAGTTGTCCAAAGACTTTGATCCCCACAAACTTTTGTACACCTTATCATAAGGATCATTTCAGCAATAAAAAGTTTCATTCTTTCTATCATAGTTTTCAAGATTGACAACTTTGATCCCTGAAGAATTTTGTTGGCCTTATAATAAGGATCATTTCAGCAACTGGAAGAATTTGGCTAAACCTAATGGTTCTGACTTCTGACTGACCCCTTCTGTTCTATTTTTAGTGACAATGGCCATGGTTGTAATGATGGATCAAGAATCCCTACATCAGTTCTATGCAGAATACCCCAAGAAACATTTATACCAAGTTTGGTTCCGATTGGTCAGGAGAATATTTTTGAATGAAATAACATTAAAAATAGCCAAATAATGTCGAAAAAGGGCAATAACTCCAACATGGCTCACCAGATTAAAACAAAAATTTGACCAAAGATAGATCTTATCATGCTGAACACATTTATTTCCATCAGAATTTGGCTAAACCTAATGGTTGTGGAGATATACGAGAAAAAATTCTAACTAACCCCTTTGTTTTATTTTAAGTAACAGCGGCTATGGTCTTCCACGGATCAAAAATAGGTTCTATGAAAAATACTCTAAGGAACATTCATACCAAATTTGGTTCCAACTGGTCAAGTTGTGTCAGAGGAGATTTTTTATAAGAAATAACTTAAAAAATAACAACAAACGTTGAAAAAGGGTAATTACTCCAACATGGCTTAACTGATTAAAATGAAAATTTTAACACAGATACATTTCATTATAAAGAACACTTTATTCAAATATAAGAATTGGCTTACCTAATGATTTTGGAGATATATGTCTGACCCCTATACAACAACGATGGACGCCAAGTGATGGCAAAAGCTAACGTGGCCTTCCGCCAGGTGCGCTAAAATAAAGTTATGATCCAAGAATTTTTAAAAAGGGGATCCAGGCTAAAACATTTCCATTTTTTAACAAAATTTGCACAGCACTGACTAAACCTTTCAACAAGAGAGTATGGATTCCCCATCCAACTCCTCAGAAGACCTATAACTCCTTCCAGATAGACTACATATCAGTCTGCCAACTTTTAGGCTCTGTTATACAGTACATTTCAAGGCATGAGTACTACTCATTACATAACAATGAAGGTGATTAAATAGAACTGTATTTATATGAATAAAGAAGATAGATTTAGCACTTAGTGTGACAGAGTCGTAAAGGTTTTGGGTATATACCCTCTGTACAGGAGATTGAGTTTCAGCTCCCAAAACCCATTTCTGGACCTGCCAGTGATATCCCTGTATGAGAATAAAATGTCTTAATCATGACAATTACCTTCCAAACACTAATGATAAGGTCGTCCAAAGAGTAGACCTTTAGATGATCATCAGCACCCACTGGTTTTGATTTATCTACAACAGAACTTAGCTTGGTCTCCATTGTATACAGCAATGATCTTTTATAGGGCCTGTGAAAAGTTAACATATAAAAGAAGGAACTTCCATTTAAAACATTTTGTTTTTTGCAGTTACAATAATTGCATAACGAAAGGATTAAACTGAGGAAAGGGGGCCTATATTGTACATGGTAATTGATGCATTTTATTTTCATATTTTCATGCACAATTATGTTTTCCTCTCTTGTTTGTTTCTATTTGTGTGTCAGAAGCCATGAGGCAATTAAGTTGATTTGTTAAAATTAAAACTCCTAATTACCACCACTATATGCTAATGTGAAATTCATGTGATTTACATATGCAATTCATTAAACATTATTCTGATGATGAAAATTCATGTGAAATTCTGATAAAAATCATGTGTATATGCTGACTTCAATAATAATGTGACATACTAGTATTCAACATAGAAAAAATCATCAATGGATTCCTAATAGACAAAAAGATCATTTTTTTAATAATTATTCTGATTTTTGAGACAAGGGTATTCCCATTTTAGCAATCTGATATTTGCTTATCTCATCCACAGGTGAGATAAAACACTCCACAGTAATGACATCAAGTATCATATAAAACATTTTATAACATCTTTTCAATACAAAGAGTAATCAAGGGAACCAAGGTTACAACGGTAATCAAAAGAATGTAATCCAGGGACAAAGACCAGATATGGAAAACAGACATACACAACAAAGAACATAAAGTAACTAAAATCAAACATACAAAGTAACAAAAGCAAATGAGCAACATGGACTCCACTAAAAACTGAGAGCATGGACCAGATGCACTGGTAGGGTAAGTGTCCTCTGAAGTGCTTTTTGAATTGATGTACTTAAAAAATTAACTTTAAAAGTGAGAAAAAGAATCAAACAGTGCTAGAAAATGCAAGACCAGGAATTCTCAGATATACTTGGGTAAGAAAAATGTTCTTAAACCAGACAAAGCTTCATTAGAGAGCTTGAAATATTACCCTTCTGTGTCTGGAGATTTTTCTGCCTTCCACTCACAATGAAGTTAAAAGGATAACTTTTATGGCAAATATACCAATGCCAATATATAGATAACAACTATCAGTACATTCTGATATACGTGTAACAATATCTAAGACAGAAACAGAAAGTTTTGGTTTTTGAACTTGTAGACCTTTACTGTATGAATCTATATTTTAAAAGCAATTTACCCATTAGCAATAACCTTCCCAGAGCTGCTATCGAAGAATAGTGGATTGCAAGAATAAATAGATACACTCTTTACACTGCTAACAGGAATCATGGTAAGTGAGTACCATCGAACTGACACCGTCAACAAATGAAATGTGACATCATGATGTTGTAAACGATGTTTGTTACTATCAGTGTCTGTCAGAACAATCTGCCAGGATATACCAGCATACCTAGAAAAAATGTGGATTACCAATATCTAATGGTAAAGCAGAAAAATATTTTTAAAATACTGTCAGCAGGTTCACTGGTACACTTAAATACACGCTGGATTTCTAACATGAAAATCCTATTGCTAGATTATTTCCTTCACTGAACATCTACATATAGTCCGTCTTTTTAAGTTATTTATAAAAAAATTCCTTGAAATTCAATGAGCAGGATCAGATTTGGTGGGAAAAAAAAAGATTAATTAAAATAAAACTGGTATAAATGTAAGAAATATTTAAAATCACCTTAATAGATAAAATACATAGGGTTATCTACCCTGTTCTCAATGCATAGTTATATCAGTACAGATCTTAAAAGCACCTAAACATGAGGAGATTTTATGGTATTTCTGTACAATTAAGATCTTGTTGTAGTTCATATCATAAATTCAGCAGTTAGTGCTTGTATTTGTTATTGTCATTTTATACCAAAATGAATTTGAACATCTGTGATACTAGGAAAACCTTGAACCATCCATTAGAAACTCAGATTTTTTATGTTTTGAAATAAAGACCCTGCTGCATTTTTTGCAAAAATAAAAACAACACAATAATTTCCATATAATACTATATTTAGAATATATGCACATACATTTTTGTATCTTATACTTACTTCAAAGCAGTTTCCACATCTTTACAATGAATTATACCAGTGTATGGATTCTTTTTCTTCAGAAACCTAAGAATTCTTTTATTTCTCATCTCAATACATCTAAACAATATAGGTATAATGTTAAAATCTTGTTTGTAAGTGCTACCAGTATCTTATTCCATTTTTTTCAATATACTTATAAATCAAATTTGAAGCACATGTATAAAAGATAAAACTTTCCTTCTGAATTCTTTTAAGGATCAGAAAGTATTGACAAAGCAATAATGGTTAGCTAGCTTTTTAAATTTAGTCTCTCTAACTTGCTTAAATATTTTTAGTTAAATAATGACTGGATGACCTTTTTATTATCATTGTTTTAATCACTAATATGGCTCATCATTTTTTTCATTTATGATATTTACAAAACAAAACTACAGAGAGACAATTCACAAACATCAAAGTCCAAATACATGGACAAAAAGTGATACACAGGAAACAGATAATGTACATGTACATACACCATGGTAAGAAATAAATTAATTTTAGATTAACACTATGATCCATGTGAGGACCTAAATTACTTTAACTGGTTTTTAACATTATTTAAGATTGGCTTTGTATTTCAAGTTGACAATTTCTTAAAGCATTACTGTGATCTTTCTCACAGATTTTGATCACAGTGCTTGCAGTATAATTCCAAATATAAAAAAAAATATGAATATAATGAACACCTCTGCATGAAGCTTGATTTCAGATTTGCCATTTTGAGATCAGCTGGCTGTTCGTTTTGTAATTGAGTTGGAACACTTCTTTGTAACAATGGTTTCCACAACAAGCTGCAAATAAGATCCACAGGGAAAATAAATAACTGCATAGACATGTACAAACAGAAATAACTGGCAGAGTAGTTCTTTTAATTTACCGCCTATGAACATATATTCTTTAAATCTACTAAATAACTTTCATTTCAAGATTACATGTAGCTTAAAATCATATAATTCCAAATACAGAAATATCAAAATAAGATCAAGAAAAGACATAGCCTTTAACTGAAATAAATTTATACATAAAGTGGTATTATCATAAAATGACATTACCTAATATGCTTGTTTCTGGTCCCATTTTTTGCCCCTTGGTCTTAAACACCCACCAAATCAATCCAAGCTTTCTTTTGGTTGTATGACTACTTGGGGGTACATTTTCAAAGAGATCAACTCAATAATAATCAAGTTATTATCTGGACATCAAGAAAACAATTGTTTCAAGCCCTTTTTGTTTCCCTTATTACTAAAGGATTAAAATCTCATCACCAAATCAATCCCGGCCTGAACTTTGAGGTATAAATATTGTGGAACAATATCATAGACATCAACATTCTTTTAATGAACTTATATTGTTAATTCTTTATAATGCATGCTCATCTTATGCCCTCCCTACTTCCTCCAGGGTCGATATAAAAAATGATAATGTTCATGTTTGAACTTTCATTTTACAATATTGTATCTTCTTGACTTGACTTTTTATGAGCAACTCTGCGGGTGTTTCTAGAAAAGCAGAGGACGCTTACCCTAACGGTGCACCTGGTCCATGCTCCCAGTTTTTAGTGGAGTCTGAGTTGCTCATTTACTTTTGTTACTTTGTATGTATGATTTTAGTTACTTTATGTTCTTTGTTGTGCATGTCTGTTTTCCATGTCTGGTCTTTGTCCCTGGATTACATTCTTTTGATTACCGCTACAACCTTGGTTCCCTTGATTACTCCTTGATATGAATTTGCCTCAAGAATTATGATAATCATTCAATACCCTACAACTGACCATTGTCCTAACACAAATCTGCAATTATTAAAGATAGGCTGCTAAACAGTCAATACTTGGTAGTAACCAAATAATCATGTCTAAGTCATGTAAGGATAGTGTTTGGTTAGTCATGTTTTAAATTCTACCACATCAATATGAGGAGTAAATTAGTTCTGACAGAGTACTGGTATATAGTTCTATAATTCCATCAAAGACACAAATAAAAATTCCTGACTTCATTTGTAATTTAGCCTTCAATAGACAACATCTTACATGTATATTCTGGACACCATGTTGTTTAGTCAGTAACAGGATTGAATATTTTTATAAGCTTCTTGAAAATGTTACTGTTTACACACACTTGACCAATAATAATGGCAGGGAATCATTGAATCATGGTAAATAAGATTAGGAATCAAATACAAGTTCCATTAAAATTCATCTCTTTATAAACCCAGCCAATTCACTCACAAACTTTGGATTTTTATTTACATGTTTTTTGTGAGCACACCTGGCCAAATTTATACAAGTTAAAAAAATTCAGATAAAATAATTTTCAATGCTTTAATCTTGGAAGGTTTTTACTGTTCATGTGCATGTACTTATAAATAAAGAAGACTTTAACTTACTTGTCTGATGACAACTGATGCCACTGATGACAAACCTGGGCAACTGTTAACAGATCACCCATAGTCAAGTATCCAAATATCTTCAGGATTATTTCATTGGGTATACTACAGGAAAATACAATATTTAGATTTTGCATTGTGCAATTAATACTGATAGAAATCATGTTGAAAAGGTTAGGATAATCATTATACAGTAGTTTATTAAGGAAATTATTTTTTTAAAGAACTAAGTAATTTTAAAATCCACTTGGGTTCATTTCCTGTTTCAAAGATAAACAGTACTGTGGAATGGATAAATTTGGTTCCCAATGAAAAGGATATTTCCATTGATGTGTATATCAAAACCACAAATTCAAGAATCCATGAACTTGTGTTTCTTCCCTAATCCACGAAAATTGGTATCCACAAATTAAAGTACTTTCAAAATATTTTATGTGCCTCATATAAATTGTAACTTATCAATAGCCTTAATAATATGGGGTAGCTTTATAAGCTATAGTAATTGATTGAATACTTTAATGGGTTTACATGCAGTACAGTCATTTTTTAACATGCATAGGTGTGACTATGACTCACTTATAAATACAAGCCTTCATTTTCCTTGGTGCTGTATGGACAAATACTTTCTTTGTAGCAGGTGACCTGTTGAAAGAATATTTATAATTAATTTGTGAAATATTGGTTCCAATAATGTAAGCAAAAAGTTTGAAAAGGAAATACTTGTAATTTTCATTGTGAGGGGTAAATTAAAAATCTGCATTGTCTATAAAAGCAAGCCGCATGAGGCCAAAATTTTTGAATTCTCATTTTCAAATTTTGGAGCAGATCCAGCTTTATCCTTGTAAGTTTTAGCAGGTCTGATTCATATGTGCAAATTCTGGATATATAAAGTTCTCTATGGATGGCGGGAATATTTTACATACTTGTAACTACATGTGTGACAAAAACAAATCCACATCAAGCTGATGAAAATACACATGTAATTAATGCCAGTGGTTGGAAAGGCAAGGGACAATGGGCCATTAGCCATTTCTGGCTGGAAACAGCCCCTTCATCTAAAAGAAAACTGAGACATATATATATGGTTTTTTAACAAGAGGCCCCTTCAGATCGTAAAGATCTTTAAAAAATCTTGAAAATGGTTCCTTTTCAAAATTTCCACCCCAACTACTGAATGCTAATCAGTTTTCTTCGTGCTAATAAGTGTCAATTTCTTATTTTCTTGCAGCAGAACTTCCCTGTTAAAGCTGTTTCTGCTGCCTGCCAAACTCTATCTGGGAACCATCTCAATAATGTTATTTTCTCATTAACACAAGTTACTGTTGAGCTCCCTTTGTCCTTGCTATTAATTTTAGTCAATAGGATAAACTACAGAAACAGTAGCTACACATGTATAGCAAATGTTCATTACAACCATATCATATAAGGGTAAATACATGTAAATACCCAGAATTTTGCTGTCTCACGTGTACATGTAGGCGACTTCAATTGCAGTATATATAACACTTGTATATATTCGTGGTTTGTTTGTAATACAGAATATAATAGAATAGAAATGTGGTGTTACATATAGTTGATTTAAAGTATGAAAAATTATTAATTCATAGAAACAGATCACCATTGATGACCTATGTATGTACAGTGTGGATGCTCTAAAATATTAATGGCTCAAAATTGTTCTGTTGGAAGTAATGTATTTCAGAAATAATATTTGCAGTTAGGAAGTGTGTTTGAACTTTTAACACAGACCCACAGGGAATGTTATAGGAAGTCTTACATATTCTGTTGGTCTAGTGTACAACTACTGTAATACTCTTACAAGTTGCATCTGTCTCATATCAAAAAGTATATAAGTCCCTTGTAGAAAAAAAACAAATTTGAAACTATATTGTATTTTATTTTTTTCCTTTTATCTATGGAAAAATTCGTGTCAAATCCAAAACATGTAAAAGATAAGGCATATACATTTTGTTACTTAGCTCTGTCAGAAAGAGTAATCGATGAAACCTAGATTCTAACGGAAATCAAAAGAATGTGATCTAAGGACAATGACCAGACATGGGTATTTCCAATTTTAATTTTTACTTTTAGAGCACATATTTCCAATTTTAATCATACATGTACCTTGCATTCCTCCCAGAAGGCGATTCCTTCTTCTCCGTCAAGTATTTGGCCAGTTGTTTTCTGTGATTCGGCTGTGCCATTAAAGAGAGCTAACCGCGACCAAGACTGTGATATGATAACCTAAAGAAATTGTTTACATGTTGACAGGAAAATCCAAATTCATCTTAAAACATATTTTAAAATCAATTTCGGATAAACCAAATTTCTGTTCGCTAAATTTATGCACTGGAAACAAGATTTTGCCTAAAACTTTATATTCTTGATTAATTTATGGCAACCATTTTTGCTGTTTGTTTCATAAACAACGATTTAAAAGTAAATTAAAGAAAAAAATCGTTTTAAATCTTACGGGTCAGTCCAACCGTCGACTGGCCAAAATTTTACGATTCTCATGTTATTTCCGGCATATTTTGTGAAAACAGCCCATGTAAACATGAGTTCAAAATTCTTCGACTTTTACATGTCTTTTGAACTAAAATCAGACTTCCGAACGGTATTTTGTGAAAAACCATGCTGTCACATTGGGGGGTGGGGTCGTCTGAATTTGAGTTTCATGTACTCACATATGGACATATATTCCACCAAAAAGTAAGTGACACATTAAGGTGAATACAAATGAACCTGAAAATCGTAGTTTGAGATAATTCCAAACCTTCTACAAAAAACACCAAACTATTTAAAATTTTCTCCATTGTGTTTTTTTATCAGCAGCTTGCTTATGAACTTCAGCATATATGTGGCTAAATTATTGTTTTATTTGAGTATATTTTTTCATTTCGGACACGACAGTTTGTTTTTATTTCAAGTGTTTGCTATATTTTCTTGTTTTTATATTTTTATATATAAAAAAATTGATTAGCAAAACGAACGAACATTAATGATATGCATTCATTATTGTTTACAGTGCCGCCATGATGAAAATACAAATATTTTATTTAGCTCGAACACAGTTACAATAATGAAGAATTATGATAAATAACTTAAGTGTTTATCATATACCATGTATTTGTTAATTATAATTTGTCTAAATCATGTGTTGTAGTTTAAGTAAATGTGTGCAGTACAAATTACAGGAGATATGGTACACAAGAAACTTTCTTAAGCCTTACATGTGTACTATATACATGTTCCATAGTCCATACAACATTTTCATAAAGACATGAAGAGTTGTTGTTGAGTCAATGACTGTTGATTTTCATTTAAATGAAACAGTCTATGATACAAACTTTTTGAACATGATGAGGGTAACAAACAAAACCTTACAAGAATCTGTTATTTGTGTATACAGTACCCCATATTTCATTTTTGAGAACAAAAATAAATTCATGTACAAGGTCAAGGAAACTCCAGTGAAACAAGTATTGCTGAACAGTTGACCAAGAGCAATCAAAAGCAATATTTAATGTTCCAATGTATTGTACATGTAAGTCATATGAGAACATTTCATACATAACTTGAAGTAAACTACATGAATCATATGATTTGGAAATTAATCTAAACATTAACATATACATTTGTATGACCTTGTATATGACACAATTTTCAGTTTTTTAAGAAGTTTGTCGTGCAATTTTTTTTACTTTTTTAATAGATCCATAAATACAAGCTGTTGACTTACATTGTATATCAGTAACTATGGATAAGGAACTAGTTTTATCAGTCATCAGATTTCTTTTGCACAGTATGTTGTCAAGAACATGTACAATTATACCATAGTCATTACAGTATGATAAAAGTCTATCCATGTTGATTTTCAGTATCTCTTTCCATATTAAAAGGAGATATGTTTTGATATTTTCCAGAAAATTTTGGATGCAGCCGTCACGTTTCCCTACCAATGATACAAGTTACCAGACAAGTCATACATAACAGGAAGCTCTGTTCAAATGAAGTATGATAATAGATTGTGTAGGTATTTGAGGTTCAGTATACAATATTTTTATGCCTTTTTTTTTTTTTAATTGTATATTGATTTGGGGTGTTCCAAAGGTAGGACCCACCTCTTTTGTTGGGAAATTTTGGAAGTAATGTGGAAAATTTTTGCAATGAGAAAATTATTAGCTTGGACCCCCACTTTCAAAGTCTTTTGATTGTTCACTAGAAACTCTCATTAGTCAATTTATTGTAGAAATGTATTTGTATTACATGTATTTCTACATGTGTAATGTAGATAGGTCCCATATGTGTTAATTGCTTAAAATGTAGCACTACAGTTCCCATGACACTTAAATGAAGGTTGTAACATAGACATAATATTTTAGCATAATGGGATGTTTTGTTTGAAGAAAAAAAACATCCAATGAGCCATATAATGTAGGGTTTACTTAAATAGAGGTCTACTTCAATACAGGATTCATGAATCACAATAACTTTGAATAAGAGTATTATGTATATTTATTACTGATTTTTATACTTCCAGGTCATCCATGGCATATATATGACTGAAAAGAATTCATACATGTATAATTTAGATGATCTTCAATGCTGTTCAAATCTCTGCTTGCACTGTAATGAAAACTGATATGAAGCTGAAGTTTGAAAATAAATATTTTCAAAATCATATTTCTTATGCAAATGTACAAGGTTTAAATGTGTTGTGCTTCAAAGGTAAGTCACTTTCAAACATGTATACAAAAACAGCCATGTATACTTCTTGACAGTACCATCCTGGAATACAACCTAGAATCCCTTGCATTGCAAGCTGTCACTCTATCAACTGAGCTAAAAAATTGCTTCATTGTTTTCTGTAGATTAGGTTGATTATGGTCTTTTGTAAATAGTTTTACTTTATTTGTTTTTTGGCCTTTTTATAGATTGCTTAATGGTATGTGGTTTGCCCATTATTGATATCCATGTGGTGATTTCACTTGTAGAAGCTTAATCGTTACTTGCTTTGTTTTTTGAATGACTATCTCATTGGCAAACATAAATGGTACATGTATTTAAGTTTTCTACTTATGACTAGTGAGTGCTAAATCTTTCACTACTTCTCGAACAAGTAATTTTTTGTAACAACTATTTGGCTAATCAACTGTTGATTCTGTGAGGTAGCACTATGAAACCACCTCAAAATGTCATAATAGTAGAGTAGTATAAAGCAGGATCATTTCATACAGTAAAACATTCTTGTCCTGAAATGCAAGAAATAATTGCAATATGCATTGAAACCACAACCAATCAATGAAAAAAAAAACAAGTTCCATGGGTAAATAGAATAAAATATAAACATTCACAGACATTAAACATTTTGAAAAAGAAGAGATTTATTGTTGAATTTTGAGCTAATCATAATCATGCCATGTACTTTGCACCTATAATTTACATTGAGTTGATCTGAATTCATGGTTTCCTTGTATAAACTCTACAAGACTGGTAACTTGTGATTTTTTTTTGTTCACAAGTTAAGAGAGATGTTGAGGTGAGGATAATCATACCATAAGCTCATGATGCACCTGTTTAATAGGACATCTTATCGAATGATAATTATTACTCAACTGTGCTGGTAATACCTGTTCATTGATCAGAGGGGGTTGGCACACCTCCTTTTTACCAGAAAATAAGTCATTTTACTGTGTAAAATTGACAAAACATGGAAAATAATGTGTTAGCATCACCATCACTTTGGCTTGCATCCCTCCTTTTCAAAGTGTCTGGAGCCTTCCCTGTTCACTAATCTGTAAATAGCTTTCATCATATTTTGCTTTAACCGTCTAGCATGAAACAAGTTGCCTGTTTTGAAACTATTTTAATATTCTCCATAAAAGCAATAAAGAAATACATAAAAAAAAAAAAAACAATGCTTAGGTAGCAAACCATGTTGTACTCCAGCAATGCTAAAGGTTGTCTGGCAAGCTATTTTCTGACTTGGTGCCATACCAGGGTATAGAGGAACGGAATTCCAACCTCTTTGTACGTTGTAGGAGTAACTGGGACGGATCCAGGATTTTAGATAGAGGCGCACAGTAAAAATTCTGCCGAGCGGAGCGAGGTGACACAAATTTTGAGGTTAAATTTTTGAAACATTATAGAGTGGGTGCAATGTAGATATCTTTTGTGGTAAAATTAGCGAGAAATTTTAAGTTTCAACTTGAAACCGCCTAAATCTACCCATGACAACCCATGCTTTGCAAATTTTAGGGGGCGCACTCCCCCACCAGAATACGCCTCCGAGTAACCATGTTGATTTTTATGAGCGGGGTCGGGGCTAGGATCACATTCGAAATTGAAAGACAGGACAATGATTTATAATTTTATATAAATACAAAGATGCAATAGGGTTCTGGTTTGCATATTACATAAAAAGATCCAGGACACAAAATTTGACTATATAGCCCCCTTTTTCCCCTTACGATTCAAATGGACATAGAAATGTATCATTATTTACCTGGGAGGGGGGACTGGTCATTTTTAAATCATATAAAATTTTCTTGACCCCGCCATGATATTTTCTTATCCCCCTTAAAAACTTTTTTTTTAAATGTGATACCCCCTCTATTAAACATGCGTATGGAGTTTTCATATACATGTAACAACTCCTACATTATGCCAGAGCTTGCCGAAACTACGCAGAGTTTTTGTATCGCGCTAGAATTCTAACAAATAAACTTCTGGAACAGGGTTGGGTTGTTACAAGATTGAAGCCATCCCTATAGAAGTTTTATGTTATGGTCGTCATCATGAAATCGTGGATCGTTATGGTGTATCCATCTGCGCCATGAAAACTGAATTGTTCAACGTGTCATGGTTTTCCTTTCCTCTTTCGTCTACCAAGGACTTGACTTTTTATGAGCAACTCGGCGGTGTATCTAGAAAAGCAGAGGACGCTTACCCTACTGGCACACCTGGTCCATGCTCCAAGTTTATAGTGGAGTCATAGTTGCTCATTTGCTTTTGTTAATTTGTATATTTGATTTTAACAAAATTTCATGTTCTTTGTACGTCTGTTTTCCATGTCTGGCCTTTGTCCCTGGATAACATTCTTCTTATTACCGTTATAACCGTAGTTCCCTTCACTACCCTTTGAAACAAAAGCAGTTGAGATGTTAAAGAATTCTTACAATAAAAAATTCAAGTCTTCAATTCCAAAACTTTATACTTTGGAAAAGTCTTATCAAAATCAAGCAGAATCAGACACAGCTCTTGAGATTCAAGATATTGGTAAGGAAATTGAATCGTCAGCAGATAAGTCGGACCAATTTGATTTAATAACTGTAAATGTTTTAGGTCCTGATGGTTATGTTGATGTGTGAACTTGATTTTACCAGAGATCATGCATATGACAATGAAATAAAATGTTTAATGGTGGTAAAATATGTTTTAATTTGACTGGTGTAATGCTCTGCTTAACTAAAAATTTGGATCCCCCTTGAAATCCATGTGCAAAAAAATGACCCCCCTCTTTGAAGTTATAAAAAAACTGAACCCCCTTTTCCACTTACAGAAAAAAATGACCCCCTGGATATATGTACTTGCTTTGTTTAAATTTTCAAATAAATTACGGTTTTAATATTATTTGTAAATTATTATATAAAGGATGCCGAATCTAGAAGTTTAACCTAAAAAAAAAGCTGTTATGCACGTGGCTAATTACAATATTCGTTATGTTTCGGCTAAGTTTACAGCCAATGAAATGAACATCTCGTTAGCGAGAACACAGTGTTACTTTATATATTTATCGGGCATTTTATAGAACCCAAAGCTTTTCCGAGAGGAAATAATCGCCTTTTTCTTGCGGTATATTTCTCTGTTTCCTTCCCCTTTTCCTATGATATCCCCTGGTGAAAATTATTGACACTGACTCGAACACTGGGCTGGAAGAGAATAAACATATAGTTTATTCATATTCTAACAGTTTTCATTGTGATTTCGTTTTACTTATAATATTGTGTGGTAGGAGTAGGACGGCCTACCTGCGTTGTAGTAGGTACATGTAGTGAGAACTGAGATCTAAATAGCCAGTTAATTAACTTGGCTAAAGCCAGTAAAGGATTAATTTTTTAGCCAAATCGTTTTGTCGCTGGCTTGTCACTGAGCGGTCTAGGGTTTGATTCTTTGTGGCGGAGTATGATTTTGTGAGTCAAATCACCCTCTCCCATTACAATTGAAACTTGAAGAAGCTAGGTCTAGGCCTAGGGGCTTGTTACTGTTAGTATCACTATCAGGGAACATGTATAGTCCATTAGAAGCTGTTAATTTTGTAAATCTACTCAGATGACTGCTTTGCCTTTTTTAGCATGTTTGTCTTCTTAGTTGGAATTAGTCATTTATGGCAACATCCCTTCAGCACATGCGTATGGAGTGTTCATAACACAACTCATACGTTATGCCAGAGCTTGCCAAAACAACACAGACTTTTTGTATCGCGCTAGAACTTTAACAAATAGGCTTCTGGAACAGGGTTATGTTGCTACAATATTGAAGTCATCACTACAGAAGTTTTTTGGTCGTACTCGTGGATCATTATGGTGTATCCATCTGCACCATGAAAACTGATTTATTTAACAAGTCATAGTTTTCCTTTCTTCGTTTGTCTACCCTGGATTGACTTTTTATGAGCAACTCGGCAGGTGTCTCTAGAACAGCAGAAGACACTTATCCTACCAGTGCACCTGGTCCATGCTCCCAGTTTTTAGTGGAGTCCCTAGTTGCTCATTTGCTTTTGTTACTTTGTATGTATTATTTTAGTTTTTTTATGTTCTTTGTTGTGTATGTCTGTTTTCCATGTCTGGTCTGTGTCCCTGGATTGCATTCTTTTGATTACTGCTATAACCTTGGTCCCCTTGATTACTCTTTTACACAAGACTTCTTAGTTGTGCAATGTTTTATGCACGTATTTGGACATCAATACATGTATGTGCAAATAGACAAAGACGTATACTTGTAATTAAAGAGACACATGTAGCTAAAAAACTTCTTAATCAGCCAGTTTATCAATAAAATTATCATGCAGTGGAGGACAAGATTTCCTGTCCTTTCCATTTATTTATTAAACTACTTTTTCCTATATTGAATTGTCAGATGGATTGATCTAAAAATCAGTTGTAGCAGATGACCAGAAGACGTAAAAATGGGAAACTGAAGGTTCTATTCAATTATCTTTAAAAACAAAAAAGTTCTAATAGGTTAATGTGAAGATAATGAATTTAATTTTGAATTATTTTCACATTTGTAAAATCGGGGTGTAGGTAACTTGTTTTCAATACTTCTTTTTCGTTTGTTTTGGTAGGAAGAAAAATGTGATACATGTACATGTATGAATATGATGCTAAGATATTGTAGATTAGGAAACTGAAGATTATATTTCAATATTCGTAATACTACTATATTTATGACCATTTAAATTCAATCAGTTATTAACTAAGTGAGTAGGAGATCTGGTTCCCCGCCACGTGTTATCATGAGATTTAAGTTAAATGTAGTTGCAAATCTCTTTAATTACAGGTCTATGATATAGACATCCAAGTACAAAATGTGCAACTATGAAGCCTTATATCACTTGCATTCATACATGCAAATCTCCCATTGGTAGTTTATTTCTAATAGAATGAGAATCTACCAACATGTACAGTTCTACTGTGGAAACAGATAATCCTCTGCTTTCTGAACACAGGGTTTGAAAATACTACAAGTCAGATAGCCCAAGGCTAGGAGATTTGCAGTCAGTCTACAATGTAGATAAACTTGTTTTAGTGCTAGTGCTAGACTCTATATATAGACAAATTTTAATTGCTGCTCTACCATAAATAGAGCAATTGAAACTACTCTCTTTCTTATTACACAGAGAAAAGATGTTTTTAGTGTAGCAAGTATTACCTGTTGGTAAAATGGAGTCTGGATCATACCTGCACTTAAAATAATTAACTTATCTTCCTTTAACTCCAAGAAATTAAATACCCACTATCGAAATTTTGAGTGAAAGCAAACATTTAAGATTTTCTTCTTTTGGGTTTCTATACTTCAAAATAAAAGGCAAAAAGATGTCTGTATAGTCAATAAGGAATACAATAGAATGCTACTAAAGGAGCTCATACATTTAAAAATGGCTCATTCAACAGGTATAAAATTTATGGTCCTGATTTGACAAAGAAAGGCTACCCATGACTCTCTTTACAAAATATATGTAGATTTCCAACTTCTCTGACAGAAACCTAAATTTGAACTTTTTCTCTTATAAAAACAGTCAAAAACTTCCAAAATGTCTGCATGATGGACCGAATTTTTGTCTGAAATGTCTGCATGATGGACTGAATTTCTGTCTGACATGTCTGTTGATCAGGCGGTATTTCAGACATGCAATTTAGAGAGGACGATCAGGAAGGGAACCAACACCAAGAAACATAGTTCAAAATAAAGTTTACTAAGTTTATTTTAAAGGCAAGATCAATATCATACCCTTTGACCATATTTTTAATGGATTCCTAATAATTTGCATCTTCCAAAACTTGATCTTTTATTTTTTTTATTTGAACATACTCAGAATGCAGGAGATTTGCAAAATTTTTGTGGGGGCATGCCCCTAGGCCCCTAGCCAGCACTCCACAGTATTGTAGAACTGCCTAATTTTGGTTTTGTAATCTGATGCTTTGTAACATTTATCACTTTAAAAAATTGTCAAGCATCTGTAAATCTATATATCTAGAAATAGCTGAAGCCAAGGCCTTCAGGATGCAGTAAAAATTTTCTGGAAAAAAATTACCCACAGCATATAGGGTTACCATAGAAACCATGCAAAAACATGCGAAAATTTGCAAAAAAAGTTCATAAAATCAGGTTTAAAAATATCAAATTTCCCGCAAAATATCTGAAATTTTTATTTCAATCCCTGAAACTGTTCAAACTTTTCCCTTCAAAAACCCCTTCCTCATATGGGCATCGCCTGTTAGATTTTGAGCTATTTCACTTTGTAATCCACTTATTAAATTAAGCATGGTAAAAAATTGACTTACTTTCACTTTCACAATGAAGTCAAATTGTCATTGAAAAAAAGCCCCTTCAACATTGAAAATGTATAAAACATTGCAAAATACTTTTAAAAGTCCCCTTTTTTCAGAAAATGTTTTATTAACAATAGATTCTTCATTTTTAATCACTATAGCAACCACCGGTTTCCATTTATGTCATTTTTCAGCCCTAGCCAAAAGTGCGAAACTAAACTAAACTGTGGAGTGCTGACCTAGCAAATTCAGGTCACTTTTTGACCCTCTCTATAATTGTAAGTCTAGATATTTTTTTTGGGAGTAGATGAATAGAAATCTGTCTAGCCCTGCTGTCTAGATTATAATCTTAACTAAATTCCATCCCTATGAACATTGTACTGTAAAAATATTTTGGTCACTATCTTTTTATACAAGCGCCAAAATTTTTGATGGTATATATTAGGGCCAAATCATCGCCTTAGGGGACACTTCGTTTCTATGCAATAACTTAAGTTGTGAATGACCATTGTTATAAAACTTTGATATGATTTTATTAAACACTATAGGAAGGTTCCTGCTTACAACTGATGTGGGGATTTTTGATCCGTCTAAAAACATGGCTGCTGTTACTAAAAATTGGACATAGGGGTCAGACAGTAGTTTTTCACATATATTTCTGAAATCGTTAGGTATAGGCAAATTCAGACTTGGTTAAAGTGCTAAGCATGATGAGTTTTATCTGCGGTCAAATTTTCATTTTAATCCATTGAGCCATGTTGGAGTTATTGCCTTTTTTCAACATTTTTTGCTATTTTTAATGTTATTTCTTTCAAAAGTCTTCTCCTCTGACACAACTGGACCAATTGAAACCATTAATGTTTCTTGGAGTATCCTGCATAGAACTGGGGTGGTGATTTTTGATCTGTCAAAAAACATGGTCAGTGTTACTAAAAATAGAACAGGGGTAAGACAGTAGTTTTTCGCATATACAAATGTATCTCCAAAACCATTAGGTTTAGCCGAATTCTTTCAACTGCTGAAATGATCCTTATAATAAGGCTTACAAAACTGTGCAGGGATCAAAGTTGTCAGACAACTCCTTGTAAGAGTTGTTGCTCTTGAAAAATGAAAAAAATTTATTAACAGTTTTCAGCCAATGTCTTGAAAACTAATAAATAGAAAGAAACTTCCAGTTGCTGAAATGTGAAATCTAGTATTCTTAACTTTTTGTCTTTTACAAGATTTTGAAGGAACTCGATTCATAAGAATAAAGAAACAGATTGGCTAGGAGAGGGGCACAATTAGTGCCTATTGGAATGCTGACACTTTGTTGAAAAATTGTCCCTCCAAAAGTGACAATGATGTTGTCAAGGAGAAACTCTAGCATCATGGTCTAGTATACTGATTGCCAGTTGCTCAGTGTTGTAGCATATATTCCAAAGGGTTGTGCCATAAATGGATATTTTCTAACAGTTATATGTGTATTAAAAAGTGAAATAACATATTCCATATATACACTCTTCACTTGTCAGGCCAGAGAAATAAATGTGAGCCAATAGATAATACAAGTCAAATACATGAATATACTGCTTGATCATTAATGGAGTATGTTAAGGATTGTGAACTATTAATTAAGAGCTTTTCAGTTCATTTTTGTTACTTTTTCAATAATTACAGCAAAACTGCAACTGTTACTAACAAAGTATGGGTGTCTGTCAGAATGGTCACCATTTACAAAGGATGTGAAGAAATGTTTCATTTATTTTGATTAACAATTTGTCAGAACAAGTGAACACATTTTAACAAGATTTCTGAAATTTTCTTCAATTTTGCCGGCAATTAAAGATTAACAATCTATTTCTTACAGAGGAATAACATTCAGGAAGTAGCAAGTGCCATTTTTTGTTTGTATTAATTATACCTACAATGACTGTGAAGGAGGCCGTATAATTTTGTAACATTGTTTTTATTTTTTTTTTTTTGGGTGGGGGGGGGGTGGTGTCTAGAAATGAAAATAATGTTATAGCATAAATTGTACATGTATCTTGTATATTACAAATTGTAATATGATATGTAAACATGTATTTTAGATGTTCCACTGAAACAATGAGAATGGAGGATGCTTCTGTTCCTATTACAGACTTATTTACATGTGGTGTGTGTGAACAGACAGAAACTAGTATTACTAATTTTCTAAAACACAAACTTCAACGTAAGTGATACAAAATGTAACTTGAGTATAGTGAACTGTTTAAATAATTGCAATAATTTTTGGTGTTAAATATTTTCAAGGTTGAGTAATTACAAAAATTAGAATTCTTAAAATCCTATTTCTGGCAATGATAGGGCTTCTATAAAATTTTAACAGCACCAGTAATGAGACAGTTGTAAATGATGACACTAATTTTCTACTTTAAATAGTTTATCTTCATGGCTATGGATTTCTGTATTAAGTAGCAGTCCGCCTAAGAATC
Source organism: Perna viridis (assembly GCA_037379345.1). NCBI lineage: Eukaryota > Metazoa > Mollusca > Bivalvia > Mytilida > Mytilidae > Perna > Perna viridis. The sequence goes on along the minus strand of CM074515.1, from coordinate 39,240,752 downwards.
GTGCAATTTTCACTGAAAGTGATTTATTGATGTCAGATATTTTATCCAAATTGACTTTAAATCAGTTGGATATACAAGAAAAACAATGAATAAAATGAAAAATGTTTTCACCATTACCATAGCAACAACCACTAATTTAGGGCCTAATAATCACAAAAACATCACAATTTGAATGTATTTTTTTTATATCTAATGGTGGAAATTTACCACACTAAATAATTATATTAATGAAGTGTGTCTTATAGAAAACAATTTACAATAAAGTACAAAGCAATCTGATTGGTTAAGATCTGGTTATCATAGCAACCAAAATTCTTAATTTTGACAATTTGAAATACATGAAAATAGGCTGTCTTCAGACTCGTTTTGCTGACAAGAGCAAGAAGATATTAATTAAATGTATGCATGGATGTGTAGTAGGTGCTCTCCACTGAAACATATCAAAAATAAAAATATGTAGCATTACTTTGTTACTCTTCCTCGCTGAATATTGAATCTATGAACCATGATTTCTTTGACTGAAAACAAAGGACAACAAATGAACTTTTGTTTGTTAATGCTTTATATGTATTCTATTAATGTTTAACAACATTTATAAGGAAGTATTAAGTTTAAATTTCTTTCGTAGATACTGGACCAGGTAACAGTTTTGTATGTCAGTTTTGTCAGATATCTTATAAAAAAGAAGCTACATTAGCACAACACTACAAAGACAGGCATAGAGTACCAATTTTTCATAAAAGAAAAACAGTTTCAAAGGGAAATAAGTACATATGTGTACCAACAGATTTACAAAAGGGAGATGATTCCAGTTGTCTTGAAGTTGTAACTGTTGATCACCTTGATGAAATCAAAGCTACTGAGAATAATATAGATGTTATAAATTTATTTACAAATGATATATCAATAAATAATGATAATCACTCTAATCATGATCATAATTTTGATGAAAATGATGAAACAGATATGATTGTAACAAACAATCATGATCATAATGATAACAATCATAAACTCTCTCAGATCACTTCAAGATCAAATAATGCTGACTCTAGGACTGTAGTTACGGATGAAATTTTCCAGTTAAAAAGTATCAATGGACCACAGTTAAGTTATTCTGATGCCATAATTTATAAAGGTGGTGAAAATGTTCTGGAACAAGGTACAACGGTACAAGTCAGTAATGGAGCAATTGTCGAAAGTAATGACAATGTACCAATTACTTGCAATGTGGAAATAATAAGCATTGATGAACCTAGTGCCAATTTGTATATTGATGATAAAACAGCAGAAAATACTGAAAATATCGATGATGACGATGATCGTGATGATGATGATGATAATGGAAATGATGCAAATATTCAAAATGATTTCTATTTTTGTGTGAAGAGTGATGTAAACAATGGAAAAAATCTCATCTATGAAAGAAAAGATCTATGTTGTATTTATTGTAGTTATCAAGATATGGTGTTAGCAAATCTATACCAACACATGTATGATCATCATAATGACAATATGAACACTAATATGGAATTGAAATTGCAGGATAATAGTGATAATGTTAAATTGATGAAATTTTCTGAGTATAAAAGGCATTGTTTTAAATACAAAACCAAAAATAGTAATAATAGGTGCAGAAATACAGAAACACAAGATCAAGCAGGTGAATTCCACTGTACAAAATGTGATAAGATGTTTACACGATTACGCTATTTAAAGAAGCATCTTAACCTACATAAATCAGAGAAACCATATCTGTGTGATTTTTGTGGAAAATCTTTCAAGACTCGGTCATACCTGACAACACACCATAAATCCCATGATACAAAAACGTTCGAATGTGACCAATGTGATTTCACAACTGACAATCGAGCTTTAAGACAGTTACATAGACAGCAACACAACAAAGGGAGTGTTTTGTGTGATATATGTGGTAATGCATATTGTGATAAATCAACGTTAACCAAACATAAGCGTGTTCATGATCCCAATAGGCCTTATCAGTGCAATTATTCGGGATGTACTTGGCGGTTTATGACTGAAGTTATGTGCCGAGCTCATCAGCGTAATCATAACACAGAAGGAAAATTCAAATGTTCAATATGTGGATATGTCTTCCGCCATAAGCATCATATGAAAAGACATGAAGATCAAGTACATGGGATGAAAGCTCAAGGATCAAAATCAGAAAATAGAGAAAATGAAACAATAGAAATAACACCCATGAATTCAGGTAGTATGATCTCAGGCGAGGAGCAGCAGAATGTTCTGAACATCATAAAAACAACACAAGGTGAAGAAACACCTACAGTCAAGGTAGTAGTTGAGTCAGCGGAAGATCATGCTTGTCTCGGCAACTCTATAGCAGGTGGACAGCTTGTCATCACCACAGACTCAGAGGCAGCTGGATTGAATTACCAGCAAATTGAGATTTCAAATGTTTCATTAATTGATAGTGATCATCAAACACTAATTATCCCTGTTCTTCAAGGTTCTGTAGAAACATCAATAGTCAAGTGATTCTAGATTTCATTCTACTCGGATTTTTATAAAGCATTATATACCAGATATTTTTTTTTCATGCTTGAACTTGCCTTGTTTCCCTGTTTAGTTTGTTAGAATGTTGACTCTTGACATTTTACCATAGAATTCCTTTCTAAGAACAATGAAGTTATTCGGGTTAGTGAAAAATCAGTGAAACTTTTATTTGAATACAATATATATTGTGAAAACTAAATAATTTGACAAGATATTTCATATTTCACAAAGAAATTGGAGACGGTAACAAATCACTTTAAAAAGAGGAACACAGTTAATGAAAACATTTAACCCTCACTGTTAATCAAAGACAAAGGAATTCCCACTGCTCATATGAAGTCAATTACATACATATACAAATACTATGGCAAAGGAAGGAGGTAAAGAATACTGTGGTTTAAGGACTTAATCTATCTTATTATTGAATTCATTCCTATACAAGCAGAAGCTTCAAGGTTTTGCTAAAGTTGAAATCTTCGACAATATTTTAGTTAAGATGTTAAGAATGCAATTTTTATGTTTCTGAAAACTTTGCTTACTTCTTCTTTATACACATGTAGTATTCTACATATATGCATGTTTCCTTCCTTAACAAAACATTAATACAGCCATATTTTGCTAACAACAGAAGTGTAAAGATCAAATTTCAAAATAAATATACAGATTTACCAGACCAGAATTTTGCTCCAAAATGCAAATATGCTGTAGCCTAAATATCTGGTGCAGTGCAAGCCAGCAGTAATTTGAAACAAATTGCCAGATTTGAATGAAAATTTTAATATTTTATGTTTATTGGTGTTGGTCTTTAGCTGGATCATGGCAATGTCAATTCACCTTAAGTTAAAGAAATGGCATTTTTAGCTCAACTGGCCATAGGCCATATGAGATATTGCCATCACTTGGCATCCATTGTTGTCCTTGTCGACAATTCTTCAAACACCTTCTCCTCTGAAAGTAATGAATGGATTTATTTCAAACTTGATATTACTAAAGTTTGTTTATTGCAAATTTGTTCCTGCACAAACTGACTGCATTTTTGATCTGTTAGAAAACATACATGTACATGTACAAAATGTAGCTGCCGTTACTAAAATAGAACGCAGGGGTCAGTAGTTTTTTGGATAAACATGTATCTCCAAATACTGACATGAGTAAAAGTGTTCACCACAATGAGATCTATCTGTGATATTATTTTGGTGAAAATATGTTGACCCATGTCGGCGGTATTGCCCTTTTTAGATCACCTGGCATAAGGTCAAGTGAGCTTATGCCATTACATGGCATCCTTCATCATTGTCTTGGACAAATTTTCAAAAATCTTCTCCTCTGAAACTACTTGACCAACAGGTTGTAAACTTGGCATGATTGTTCCTTAGGGTGTTCTGCACAAAATGATTATTGGGATTTTTAATCCATGAAAAAGCATAACCACCGTTACTAAAAATAGAACATAGAGGTCTGAAGGCAGTTTTTGGCAAATAACTGTTTGGTGCCTTCAGCAAGTTCTTGCATGGGTTATATTGTTCAACATCATTTGATGGGCCTATGCTGAAATTTGCAAAACGATTCGTCAACTGATGTAGGAGTTACAGCCCCAGAAACAGTTTTTTTTTTTTTTTTTTTTTTGGGGGGGGGGGGGGTTTATATTGCATGTACAGCTTTGAAAATCTTCTCAAAAACCATTTTACAGAATTCTGTGAAAGTTGGCATATTTGTTCCGTAGGGTATCCTACACAAAATGACCATTGGGATTTTTGATTCATGAAAAAACGTGGCTTCTGTTACTAAAAATAGAACATAGGGGTCAAAAGGCAGTTATTTGCAAAAAAACTCAAAAACTGTTGCCTTTAGCAAATTTTATGGCGGATAATATTGTTCAACATCACTAGATGGACTCATGCCGAAATTTTTAAAACGATTTGTCAACTGATGTAGGAGTTACAGCCCCAGAAACAGTTTTTTTTGGGGGGAGGGGGGGTTCTTTGTGCATGTACAACTTTGAATATCTTCTCAAAAACCATTCTACAGAATTCAATGAAAGTTGGCATATTTGTTCCTTAGGGACTTTGGCAACTCAAAAACCAATGCCTTTAGCAAAATTCTTGCAGGCGTAATATTGTTCAGAATTATGAGACGGACGTATGCATGTTTTTCAGTTCTGGTCAGCTATATAAAAAAAACATGTTTTTACCCACCATTTCAATTGGAAATGCTTATATACCTCGTGCTTTGTTAACATAAGTTTGAAGGTAAAATAGTGATTTAATCTTCATAAATCAAGCTAAAAAATCTTATTGAAGAAATGATTTATCAGAATGGCATTGAGAGGTCATTTTACTAACAACAAGTATGAGTCGTACAGAAGAATACCCGGTATTACGCGATTCCTTAATATGCATGTATAAGAAATGGAAAAAAAAACATTTTCTGTAGAGTCTTCAGAAAATAAAAAAAGACAGATATAAGGGATAACTTGGACATACTTGTGATTAAGACATACGATGGAATACAAATGCAAATACTTTTATTACCTAATTAATTACAGGGCCACTGCAGGCATATCGTATCGCAAACATTAAGCACATACATGTACATATAGTTCACAAATAACGACATATGTACCATTCATACTTGAAACGTGTAATTTAAGATAAAAGAAAAAAATAAAATAATATGGTAAGAGCCATTCAAAATACCTGTACATACAATGTATATGGTTTACATAAAATTTCTTCTGTTAAAATTGGATTCCAAATAATTAACTAGGATAGTTAGACAATTTCAGTAGTTGAAGTTCAGATAAAAAGCATTTCAGGATTCAAATAACCTAGATTTGGACAATTTGTACATAGCTTTTCATAAAATACTTTCCTGTTCTGATCGTAACTAGGACAAATACACATAAAGTGTAGTTAGTCATCAATATAATTAAGTTTTCATTTTTGACAGACCCTTTCACTGCGAGGTAGAAACTGTTGCTTGTTCATATCTTTGTTTTCCTGTAATGGTGACCAGTTTCTATACTGAGTGAGTGGTTACTTATTGGAAATGTTAAAGTTTAACGTTTTTCTTGATTCTAAATATCCAAATAGAATTCAAATTCAACAGTTGTTTTAAACTTGAAGTATGTATTAACTTTTCAATGGTCTTGGTTATAAGATTTTTTGATAGCATCCCAATATTATAGAAAATTTTCTTTCATTCTCTTTAAATCTCCCTTTGCTATGGTCTTTGCAAATTGTGTCAAATTTTCTGTTCAGGAAGATAATGTTGGAATACCAAGAATTTTCTTTCATTTGTTTGTTTAACCTATAATCATTGTATGCAGATTTCAAAAGTTCTGATACTAATACATAAACAGCTGAATTATAAGTCACAGTATAAGAGAAATCTTCCAAGTTCTGATAACACGGCAACATTTGTTGCTTACTTGGACAACCCCAAAATGAATTTACAAAATTCTTGGTTTAGTTTTTCATAGTACCAATCTTTGTAAACTTCAAACAGGTACATTGCTTTCCTCTCTGTTGTGATATTTAGTACACCCCAGTTTTCACAACAATATACTATAAAGTAATACAATTGGTTTTATTGTATGGTAAAGTATGTGTAATAATTTTTTTGTGGAGGTGATGTGGACTTCGACATCTCTGTAAAGCTTAAAACTTGCTTTCAGAGCCTTGTCATACATTTGGACTTGGGTTATGTATATTTACCCTGCAGAGTTGTTTTAAAATTATTGTCCCCAGATATTTATAATATTTTACACATTCAATTGGATGTTCACCGATAAAAAAAGTCCTCTTTTAGGAGTTGGTCTGTGTTACTGAATATTAGAAAAACCCTTGGTTTTAACAGTGTTAATGTTGAGACATCATTCAGTGTAATAGTCAAAATATGAAGTTTATTCTGCAAGTTCTCATTTGAGTTAGGCATTAGCACAAGATCATTAGCAGAAAACAAGCATGGTATATTTTTACCATCCAGTGTTACAGAACTAGATTTATCTACAAACATACTAAGCAGATCATTAATAAAAAATAAACAAGATGGACTTTAACATCTCCTTGTCGAACTCCTACCTCTGCAGTGGAGAAGTCTGTAAATTTGTATTACACACAGTTTGTAATTGGGATACATACATGTCAATATTCAATGTTCGTGAAACTGTTGAATATTTTATTTTTATTATTAAAAGCTAATTTTTATTTTTATATATTTTAGATTTTACAATTTTGGGACTTTATTCATTCTACAAAATGTAATATGGGGTATTTTCCCATTTTTGGACTTCAACCCAAAAACGGTTTCATCCAATGCCGTGACATTTTGATTGTTTATTTCTTTTGATCTGGACTTTGATTTTTATCTATCGTACCCAATAGAAAAAAATCCTGGAAAGCACTTTGCTACGGAAGCGTATTGGGGACATGGTATTTCCTTTTTTTTTAATTTGTTATATCAAATTACTAACTTGTTATTTCAAATTATTAACTATAAATTAAAAGCTGGTTGTTATTCAACTCCATTTTCTGGAAGTTCACAGCCATGGGTGGACGCTATTTAATTGAGTACTATTTTAGAATGCATCTCACATCTATATATAGATATTTTGATATTAATTTAATATAACTAATTAAAAAAAAGAAATACAATGTCCCTAATACGCTTCCGTACTTTGTCTAACTGTTTGTCTGTTCATGTTATCTTTTAAAACTCTTATTGAAAGTATTTTTGAAGTTATTTGACGCTTCCATTCTGGTCAAAATACTATCCTGTGATATACATTTTGATAGCTACATTAAGCTTGAGTTTTGTGTCCACATTATACCCATCAAGGTTCAACCTCTGCTGGCTGTGCCCAGAAAAGCATTTTATTTGAATTTATAAGGTTAATATGCAAATTACTTTCACCTTAGAAATTCTATCATTGAAATTTTTACCATTTTAAAAATATAACTAGTACCATAGAAGATTCTGAAAGTTGTGTTATGCTGAAACGCGATTAATAGTCTTTCTAGTTTAGCAAATATATTTTTTAATCGTTGGTGTAACTAACATTTTTTGCATTTTTCCTTGAAAGTGCATGTATTAAAAAAAACCCCGAGTATTTGTATTTCCTTGTTATTGCCTTACTCACAGTTTCTAGTCATATGGACTGAGTATTCCCTTTTGGGATTCAGTGTCCGGAACTATTTTCTGATTTGGCCGCCCACTGTTTGTTTGTTTGTTTGTTGGGGTTTAACTCCCGAGCAGCAATATTTCAGCTATGTTCAGGCCATGAACATGAAGTGGATGATAAAATGAACATGAAATGATGATGAAATAAAATATGGGATGGGACGCAAGGATAATGGGGTCGACAAATTTTGATTGCCACTGGAAATAGGGGGAGGTGGGTAGGGTCGGGCAATTTAGCCTCCTGTGGCGGAGCCATATGGTTCCTACTCCGGGAGAATACCACAGCAGCGTTCTTTAACGTGCGAGAAACGTGACATCTTTCCCAACACGGTGCTCCACTATGGTTTGCGGTCAGGTCTTCCGTATTATAGCCTGACAACCCCAGCATGTAACACACCAGGGGTACCCCATCCACTACCTGGGGCACACATCCCAGTTGCTCTGTGGGCAGAGCGCCCTAGCCCCCGGCTAAGGTTCTGAGCACTATTTAGTCGCCTTTTACGACAAGCTTAGCACTGCTGCAAGCCTATTCTTTTAACACCCGGACCTGCACGGGGCGGCCAAATCAGAAAATAGCTCCGGACACTGAGTCCCAAAAGGGATTAGGACCAAGCAAATAAAATCCGGGTATACAAATAAAAAAGAAAAGAATTTTTAACACGAAAAAAACATTACAAAGACACTACACATACGAGATGTGATCCAAACGCATTACAAAGGCACTACATATACGACGTGTAATCCAAACGCATTACAAAGACACTACACATAATACACATTCAGAAATTAATCTCTAAGTATATGATTATATATCAAACATTGAGTATCTATAAACATAATAATTGATATTTTAACGCTTCCTTTAACAATGGATACACAAAGGTTTCTTAATTCTGGTAGTATCCATACCAGCCTCAACAGCTAAATGAATGAACGCTATTTTTATTTTATTCCTTTAAGTTCTACTGGTATGGTGAAATTTATGCATTGTTGTTCAATTATTGTAAAGACTCTACTGTAAAACAGCATGCAGCTTGTCCAATGCCTCCTCTTTAATTTTGGCATGTTTTGAGAGTTCAAAGTTAAGTTAAAATTTATAACAATCTTGAAATTTTGATTTAATCAGTTGCTAAGAAATATTATTGGAATCAATTTTTGTCCTTTTAGTTAGTTTTTTTATAGATATTTCAACCATAACTTTTCTTTGTCTGAAAAAGAATTATATATTTGAAGAAAAGGAAATGCTTTCCCAATTCAAATGAACATCGCGCTCTGCTGCTCCATAAAGAATTATGGGTGCCACCAGAGAGTATTATAGAAAAGTGGTGCAAATAAAACGTACAGTTGTACTAACAAGACTTAATTTATGTTGACTGGAACAAGACAAAGATTTCTGATGGAATTTTCAGTTCTGGTTGACAAGTTTGTGATGTCAATTATAAAAAAAAATCATCATGTGAAACACTACTTGGTGTAAAACTTGACAATTTTCTGACATGGAAAGAACAGACACCATTTGTAAAATAAATAAAGTCTAGAATTTATTTACTGTCAAAAATTAAGTACTTCCTTGGTAGTAAGGCAAGGACAACTTTCTATAATGATTATGTACTACTTCTGATAGATTATTGTTGTATTGTATGGGCTGGATGTAGTAACGAGAATTTGAACAGAATATTAAAACTAGAGAAGAGAGCTGATAGATTAATACTGGAGTCCGATCATATGTCACCATCTGCCCTATTATTCAGAAAATTTGGCATAATAAATGTTGACCATAGTATTAAATATCTGACTTGGGTGCCATCCTAGGAACTGAATTCTAACCTCTTACAATGCAAGAATATTAGTCTGGTAACTTTAAATGGACAGGTTGACTTCTGGGAGAGTTATATATCGAAATTTCATCATATTCTGACCAATAAAATTAAAGTTATGGCATGGAAAAGAAAAATTCAATGATGAAAACGCAGCAATTGCCAACAACATTAAAACATAATACAATCGCAATTTTTTTGTAGTATGAAAACTTAAAATAAACTTTTCAAGATGATGAGAATGCACATTATGGAAACTATCATGTTCTATTATACATCTCTGCCAAAGCCTCTTAGCAAAAATCTATAATCAGTGCAGCTCTGTGACACTTATCAAAAAATCCCATAATAATCTAGATATCGTAATTAAATGAAGTTAAGAGAACCAAACTACGACGAGGACAATACAATTATATTTATGCAAATTTCACAGTCATATTAAAATCATCAATACAAAATTACACTTACCAGATATAACAGACAAAAAAGCCATATTCCCTGTTTTGTTTGCAGTAAAGAGCCTTACTGAACACTAAGAACAAACAAAATTTACTCATTCTAATGTAATAACTTATTTAATGAATTGAACAATGTTACATTATGAGTCTTCTTCAGCTTCTAAATTTATCTCATTTCCAAATTTAGCATATAGTTCTACTTTAAGTTCCTGTAGGATTTTCTTGTGACCTTCACATTTCCCCTCTAATGATTTTATGTCTTCCTCCAACTCTGCTTTGGCTTTCTCAAGCATTGATCCTGCATCTTCAGAAGAAAAGCTGACAAACACTTCTCCTATCTGATAAGTAAGATAAGTTAAAGAAGACACTTTTTAACATGTTGAATGATAAATACTAGGAGTGAAAATGAAAAATTGCTCAACATTTTGTGAAACATGGTATAAGCATAATATCAGGAGCAAATTTAAGGAGGACTGACCCACCAGATTATGTCAACCAAAAATTGTAAAAAGATTTTTTTTCTGCATGAAATTTTTGTTTTTCATCAATTCACTCTGACACCCTTTAATTCAGTTTAGTCCCAAACCTACAATCCTGGATACGGACCATTAAGACTTATTAAAGCATTAACTGTATTGCAAGTAATATAATTAGTTCAACGTAATTTGCCACCAGTATTATGACTAGTTATTAGGTTTCTTAACCATGTAAAGGGAACAATGGTAATCTTGCATTAGGCAAAAAATTCTGGTAACAACAAATATTTTTTAAATGACATTAACAGCAGACACCACACATATTCCACAAAGGATATGGAACTTGTTCAGAATCATCTTCTCTCATAAGCAACTCATTCTCTGCATCTTCTACATTCTGTAGTTCTTTCTGTTGAAAAGAAAATAAGGTTTCTGAATTCATAAAAATACTGTCAAAACAAAAACTTTAGTGTATTATCAAGGAGTATATCATGTTGTAATTATTTGCAGAGTCTTTATAACATGCATTAATAAATATTATGAAAACATTTTAAAAAATTGTCAACTTCTACATATATATACCCGGGTAAGGTGTAATTACTCTAAATCCTTTAAGTTTGATGTCAGACAATATTGACCTGATGTTGTACAACAAGATGGAGTTTCTCATGAGCATGAGAAACTTCTGCAAGTTGAAAAAAATTAAATGATCTGTTCATCGCTATTTTGCTGAAGTTTAAGGTATTAGATTTTTTTTATTTTCAGTTTTCCTACCCTAAATATGAACATTTTATAAGCGCTGCAAAGTCTCCTTTCAGAACTATTTTTCAGGGAGTGCTACCAGACATCACATATATTTTGCAGCTATATGATAATTTTCATTCTCACTCGACTGACTTCAGTTTTATTATTTTGTTCTTACATGCAAATTACATGTACAAATGTAAACGATATTTTGCAACTTGTGATTATATAATCAGAATCAACAATGATAGTTTCGGTATACTGTATACATCTTTGTATTAAATTTTTTTTGTGGGGAGGGGGGGCACAAAATCTTTACTATATTTAACACTTCAACAGAATACATTGACAAGTTACACAATAATGTTTAAAAATTAATAAATAAACTTCATTAAGAGGTCAAAGATTACCTGTTTATTTTTAATATCTTCTTTCAGATCTTGTAGCCTAGCATTGTTTCTTGCAAACTTGTTGATTTTCTGCTGGTCTTCAAAGGTGACTTTAATGTCAGACTCCTGAAACAAATATGTTGTAGATTTAAATAAATACACATAACAAGCTATTATATAAATTCTAAATTATTTTAGAACCAGGAATTTATGTGAGTGTGCTTATAGTCAAAACTAAGTGTTAGTAGGTTTACATCATGATACTTGGTTGAAATTAATGATTTTGCTGCATTGATGTTGCTAGATTATTATGGGATTTTTTGATAAGTGTCACAGAGCTGCACTGATGTTGCAAGATTATTATGGGGTTATACTCACATCCAATATTGTGGCTGAGCAAGGGATGCATACATGTACCCTTCTGGAACATTTCATGTTACTCCCCGTTTATTTTTTTTTTGCAGGAGTTCATATTGCTTGTGCTTTAGTTTTTTGAGTGACGTCTTGTTTCCCCTACATGTACATGTTATATGTTCACAGTTTTTATGTGTAATCTTTTTTTATTTAGTTAGCTACATTGTGTATGTAGATTGTCTCTGTTTCATGTGTTAACGTTTAGGACAAGTTTTTAGATTTTGACAATTTCAATCATCCCACTGCTGATGCTTCCGTATTATTTTCCAATATATAGTTCATAAAATGTGCTGAACTTATTTGTTAACTATTTTGCGACTAAGTTATCAAGTATATTAAATGGACAAAAACAACTGGTAGAGGCAATAATTCTAGTCTTCACAGTTAACATTTTGATCCATGGGCACAAACCATATTTCGGAATTTTTTTTATATTACTGGCTGTAATTGGAATGATTTTAAAAGGCTCATCAGCATTTCAACAAGCATTGTATAGACTGTACCAAATTATGGACAGGTCAAACCAGTCTTTCAATGACAAATTCTTTGTCCATCATGTCACTTATTCCTATTTCAGTCATTTTTACAATGTTCAAAATGTTTAGCCATTTATACATTTGTATATCTTCATTTTTAGTATCTAATATTTTTCATTTTCTATCTTAAGTGTCAGTCTCATGTAGTGCTGTACCAGCCTTAGACCAAGACCTAAAAATGAATTATTGTTATTATGAATAATATGATAAATACATGCATGTACCTACAATAATAGTGAAACTTTTGCTCATGAAAATACATGTAAACATGTACAATGTATGTGGCTACAACTATTCATCAATAAAAGTGAAACCTATAAATTGATACAGGGACGATAACGTAAACTTATAGAAGGGTCTGAAAAATTCCCAACCATGTTATAACTGTCAAATTTGCGAAGATAAATTTTGGTCGGTACGAGTTCGAGTCCCACGGAGGGAACAACCAAAATTTGCTTCACAAATTTGACAGTTCTAACATTATTGGGAATTTTTCAGACCCTTATATATATATACTTGACAAAAGAAATGCTGTGCTTGATTATATATTATATCAAAACCAATCAAAAATCAAAGCGCCGATGGCATGAAACATGTGGTATTTTAAAAACTGTAAAATCCGCTGATGACAATTTGTTTTTTCTTTATTTCAAAAAAAAGATTAATTATTTACAACGGGATCAGCGCTTTCATCACTACTAGAACTACACATCTGACGATTTGAAATTTCAATTTAAATTTCGTTCTCTCTTTTTTTTTGGTCTCCTTTCATTTCATTTTCATTTTGTTTCTCAATGTGTAATATTGACAACTTATTTCTAGTTTAAAATGAAGTCAATCACGTAGAATCCTTATATGGATATCAAAGGCATTCATAAAGTATAGTCACACTTCTATATATGTATTTATATATATGATTTTTTCTTTGACAGTGAATTGAGTAAAATATAATTTCAATCGAATACTGTAAAAACAGGCAATGCATTTATACGAAATAATCAATTTGATTCATTTTAATATTCATCTGCCAGATCTCTTTCTCCGTGGAAGTACTTTTAAGGTGGTTATCAACAGGAAGTCGTTTAGATTGACATCATACTTCCGAGTAAAAAGTATTTTAATTTAAATAATAAATATTGAGGACCATATGATAAACGCTTTTAGTGAAGACCTCCAAAAAGACGTCCTGTAAGACTGAATCCAAGCTCTTCGTGCTTCCAAGCCATGCTTTTATTTCACATTAAATACCATTATAAGCTTCGTCCTCTAATGCAACTACTTAAAAAATAATTCATGAATTTCGTTGACGACAAGCACCTACACGCTATTTCCAATGACCAATTCATTTGAAAGATAAGTGTGGAAGAAGAATAGTAATGCACAAAATATTAATTTTAAAGAGATAAAAATGAATTTCAAGAACTATGGTATTGACTAAAGCAACATTAAGGGTAAAAATTACCTTTGGTTTGTTTGGACTCGCCATGATGTAAGGGGATTATTACTGCCGGGGAGTGAAGCAGTCTTCATGAACTAATAAATTGTCGCATCTCCATCACGTGATTCGCCCCTCTTTACTAATATACAATATACTTTATCTAAAATGCATAGACTTCAGTAAAGATATTGACAATTGTACGTTTAAAGCTGCCCCAACCAGTCACAAATATAATTAACTGCATAAGATCCATCTATATAAATTGGTTTAGGCTCATTCACTATATATATGTATACCTACTTATTGACTTATACTTCACGATGTATAATAAACGAATTGCAACGTGAAAATTGTAGTACTCCATGAGTTAACGTAGTATTTTTTTCTTGTTTCTAAACAGCTTCATATGAAATTGGGAGACATCCTCTGATAGTTGGTATACATTAGTGGTAAAATTTGGTTTATATGGCAAGCCAAAGCGGACAAAAATGAGTATTTCCTAATATTAAATAATTGTTTGTTAATATTACAAATTAGATTTCTTATATCATAAAACATAAAAAATGATTATTTTCTATTATTAAAAAAATTATTTTAAAGAATGATTTTGTAATATTAAAAAGTATATACGTTTTCTAATATTACAAAATACGTGTTTTCTAATATTAAAAAATGATTTTTCAATATTACAAATTCATTTTCTAATATTACAAATTCATTTTCTAATATTACAAATTAGATTTCTAATATCACAAAACACTTTTTTAATATTAAAAAATCGATTGAATTTCTAATACTAAAAAACGACCTTTTAATATTAGAAATCGATTTTCTAATATTAGAAAATATATTTGTGGTATTCAATTACGATTTTTTAATATTAGAAAATCATTTTGTAATATTAAAAAATGTGACTGATTTTGCAATATTGCAAAGTGATTTTCTAACATTATAAATTCATTTTCCAATATCACAAATTCACTTTATAATATTACAAAATGTGTGATGTTTTATAATATTACTAAATCAGGAATTTGTAATATTAGAAAATGAATTTTTAATATTACAAAATGAATTTCTAATATTAAAAATCTTTTCTAATATTACAAATATGATTTTTGTCCACTTTGGCCATCCTCCCAAGTGAGGGTTTTGAGTCCACCCTCGCTCCCTCAGTTTGAAAAAAAAATTGACAGTGACAAGATCACTGGTGAGGATTACGAAGTGAGTATTTTTCATGATTTAACACTAACATTTTTTCAACAATTTTTTGTTTAAAGGGGGGGACGCCCCTGGATCCGCCACTGGATTCACACAATGTTCATTGTTACTATTGTAAGGCAATGTGTAACTAAAACATCTTGCTTTTGAAGATACTTACGTTATTAATTTGCAAATAGGCTTCATGAATGTTGCTAATTATAGGTCGATTTGTTACAGGTGGCGGTCCTAAAAAGTTCATTCGTTGTTGATCCGTACTGTAAAGGTACGTGTGTCTACGCTTGTATAATTAATTATGCAGGTACTCAGCAATTCTATTAATTGTTTGTTCTAATGTCATCAAGAAAAAGTGTTTGTAGTTGAACAAGAGATTCATCTCTTCGCCAAGTTAAACCAGATAAGTTGAAAGAGTATTCAAGAGCACCAAGATGCCAGCGGAAATCAAAAGAATGTAATCCAGTGACAAAGACCAGACATGAAAAACAGACCAACACAACAAAGAACATATAATAAATAAGATAATACATACAAAGTAGCAAAAGTAAAAGAGCAACTCGGACTCCACTAAAAACTGGGAGTATGGACCAGGTGCACGGGTAGGATCCTGTGCTTTTCTAGAAACACCCGCCGAGTTGCTCGTAAAAAGTCAAGTTCGGAGTAGACGAAAGAGGATAACTATGACACGTTGAACAAATCGATTTTCATTGTGCAGATGGATACACCGTAACGATCCACGAGTTCATGGTGACGACCATAAAACTTCTGTAGTAATGACTTTGAACAATCCTGTATCAACATAACCCTGTCCCAGAATTGCAGATGGATACACCGTAACGATCCACGAGTTCATGATGACGACCATACAACTTCTGTAGTGATGACTTCAATCTTGTAGCAACATTTGTAAGAAGTCTCCGGCGCCATACTAAAAGTCTGCGTGGTTACGACAAGCTCTTGCATAATGTGTGAGTTGTGATACGAAAACTCTATACGCAGGTGTTGAAGGGATGTTGCTAAAGATGAAAGGAAAGTTTTCCTTTACCATCGGTCTCTAAGTGTAGGTCGAGATACGACACTGGCCTCACAGTGTCTGTAGCATCATTTATCTGAAGTTCTTTGGGGAAGATGCGATGTATCAAATCCCCGAAACTAGGATTGTTTAACTATAATACGTCATCTATATAGCGGAAACTGAGATTAAATGATCCAGCAAACCATGTTCTTTCTTTCGGATCAGATCAGCTATAAAGTCAGCCTCATAAGAGTGAAGGAATAGGTAGGCAAACAGAGAAACACAATTTGTTCCCATTGGATTGCCGACCGTTTGTTGAAATCGTGTCTACCACAGGGACAGATATGTTGTCGATCAAAAATTCCACCATCTTCTTCTGTATATTTGGAAGATGATTTGGAATTATTTTTTTACAAAGTGTGAGGAATCTCTAACAAGGGATATATCCTTTTGTATTTATATCTACGTGTACCATTTTTGTTTGAGAAACAACGATGTATAATGTTTTTGAGTCGGGATTTTAACTGAGTATGAGGAATAGAAGTATACAGTGTTGAAAAATCATAGGTTTTAATGCTTTCATATTCTGATAATAATCTTGAAAGAGTAATCAAGGGAACCAAGGTTATAGCGGTAATCAAAAGAATGTAATCCGGGGACAAAGACTAGACATGGAAAACAGACATACACAACAAAGAACATGAAGTAACTAAAGTCATACATACAAAGTAACAAAAGTAAATGAGCAACTGGGACTCCACTAAAAACTGGGAGCATGGACCAGGTGCACTGGTAGGGTAAGCGTCCTCTGCTTTTCTATAACTTCTTAAACAGATGGTCTCCCGAAGAGCTTTCGAATGTTTCAGGATTCACATTGAATTAATACCACTACGGGAGTAACAAGAGTTGTGATAGGACTGGAGACCCTCTTTGACAGCTGTGAGTATAGAAGTTAAGTTTTGAAAGAGGTTTGGTGGTACATTTTGCAGATCCATGTAGCGTTGTTTGTATGGATTCTTGTGGAGTTTAGGATTGAAATATGCATAAAAATTCTGATTATAGAGACCACCTGCCTATTGTGACCATGATTAACTCTCCCTTGGAAGATCACTTAAGACAGGATTGACTGTATAAGTATTCTACTTGTTCAATGTTTCACGTATAATTCAGGTGCATATTTAACCCAAAATGACATGTACTCAATTGTTTGTTCATGGTTGCAAAGCAGGGGGTCGGGGAGGCACTCAAGAGGCCTGAACCGTCTCTTCACAAGATAGTGTGAGTGACAAACAGAATGGCACGAAGGGACAGGAATTGCTTAAGCAGAAAAATAATATATGATCAAATCACTTAAATCAATGAGGAATCTTGTTGAGTTATACTTTTTAAGATCAAACCACATATGAAACGCCAGTGGCATATCAATTTAATTGTACCTTTATGCCCTACTAAATGGCAAAGTATGAAGAAATCAACCAAGTTTTTTTGCATTTGGAATGTCAAGAAAATTGAAGATTTTGGGAAAGGCGCCAACAATGTTAGGAAATTGGGAAAACAGCCTTAAATTTTTGGGTTTTCCCTTACGCTTTTGGAAATTTGGAATATTGAACAAGATTTTCTGTGTTATATAACTACCGGTGCAATAATAAGTTTTTAAAAAGAGGGAGTGCATGAAAAGCAAGTGAAATTCGGGATGTAACAAACCTTTTACTTGGGGGAAATTTTTGGGTACTTGTTTGTTTGAAAAAGACATCCCATAACCCTCTTATATTTGTTTATATGTATAGGTGTTTTTAATTTTCCATCTTTTTAAACATTTTTTTTTGCAATTACAGTGTCTATGCACTTATAATTGATTTTATTTTAGGCTTCTACAGTACTGAATGGAGTTTATTGAAACTTTCACAGAATCTTTAATACATATTCCTATTATGAATCTATTTTAGATTTTGATCCAAATCATTTCGGAGGTCAAAAGGTGCATGTAATTGAATGGGGAATGGGGGTAGGGTATTATTAATTGAGTGAGCATTGCTCATAGCTTTTCTAGTTTACTACATTAATATAATCATTTCTGGAAATGAAAGTATTAAATTTGAAAAGGGTCTTTTACAGTATTTTCTAAGATGTGTCAACCATTAAAATTATTCATTTGATTTTTTAAAATATTTTTATATGACTGCAACAAATTTTGAGATCACATATTATTGCAAGGCAGGGTAATCATCCTTGGGTTCCCAAGATGTATCAAGTTTGAATTGTATGTTTATATGTACCCCAACTATTCAGGGCTCAACCTCTGAAGTCATATCAAGCTGGGCTCTGTGAAGCATTTTACCATTTATTAATCTACAATTTACCCCTTTCTTTTTTTTTGCAGAATCTTGGAAGTTTGTTATTTGACTGCAACAAATTTTGAGATCACATATTATTGCAAGGCAGGGTAATCATCCTTGGGTTCCCAAGATGTATCAAGTTTGAATTGTATGTTTATATGTACCCCAACTATTCAGGGCTCAACCTCTGAAGTCATATCAAGCCGGGCTCTGTGAAGCATTTTACCATTTATTAATCTACAATTTACCCCTTTCTTTTTTTTTGCAGAATCTTGGAAGTTTGTTATTTGAATGTAGAGAAATAAATAAGTCATTGGAATTTGAAGTGGAAGATATGAAACAAAAATTACAAGATGCTAATGGTGACATTTAAATGTGTAGAACAAGTTCTCTCTGGTGACATTTAAATGTGTAGAACAAGTTCTCTCTGGTGACATTAAAGGGTGATACAGTAAGTTCTTTTCGGTGACATTAAGGTGCATAGAACAAGTTCTCTCTGGTGACATTTAAATGTGTAGAACAAGTTCTCTCTGTTGTCCTACAAGTTCTCTCTGGTGACATTAAAGGGTGATACAGTAAGTTCTTTTCGGTGACATTAAGGTGCATAGAACAAGTTCTCTCTGGTAACATAAAGTTATGTAGTTCTCTATAATGACTTTAAATTATGTAGGGTAACTATTTTTGGTGACATAAAGTTACAAAGTAGTTTTTTTCTGTTGACATGAAAGTATGTTCTACTTGTTCTCTCTGGTGACTTTAAATTACGTATAGATCAAGTTGGTCTATAGTGACATAAAATTATGTAGAACAAGTTATCTCTGTTGACAAAGAAGTAATAGAACAAGTTGGTCTATAGTGACATAAAATTATGTAGAGCTAGTTATTTCTGGTGACATTAAGTTATTACAAAATGTAGAACAAGTTTTCTCTGGTGACATTACGATTACGACACAAGTTTTCTCTAGTGAAGTAAAGGTAAGTTGTCTCAGTGTCATAAAGGTACATGTATAATGGTCAAGTTCTTGATATAATTTATGTTAAATAACAATGATTGATTGAAATGACTATACACTGATCATCATATGGTTTTGAACTAAGCATTGATGTAGGATATTGGAATTGAAACAAATCTTGTGAGAGGGCATGAATGGTTATATATGGAAAACTTAATTTCTCCACTGTATTATGATTTCAAGATGTTATTATTCTGTGCAATTACTTGACAATAAGAGAATTGAACTCTTTAGAATAATACCACATTGGTACCATGAAAGAAAGATTGAGACCGATTTTGGGGGATGTAACTTGAACCATTTAGGAATTAAGAGCTAAAGGGGGCAGAAAAACGTGTTTCCTGCTGCCTGCCTAAAAACTATACTATAAGAGAATGAATCCCTAAGAAATTTAAGAAAACGAACATTGGTTTATTTTTGAGGTTGTGACTTGAGCCATTTAGGAATAAGAGACCAAAGAGGTGCCAGAAAATCATTTTCATGATGTCATTGTCTGGACATAATGAAAATACTTGTTGTTCTGGGCCTTTTTGGGCCCCTTATTCCTAAACAATTCAAGTAACAACCTAGAAAATCAATTCCAACCTATCTTTTATGGTATGGCACTTGGTGGTGTAGTTTCAAAGAGATTCATGCACTTATACTCCAGTAATTGTCAAGATATAATGTATATACACCATTATTTGACTGCAAATTTTTCGCAGGCATATAAACAAAATTGAAGATGACCTCTTTAGATTGGTCTTTATTGCACCTTAAACATTTTTAACAGAAACAAATGTCAACAAGGTATACATAAATCAACAAATATTTGTTTACAAATTAAAAATGATGTACAACAAACAACGACATCAAACAAATGAAATTCAATTTCACATGTTATGAATGGTCACATAAATAAAAGAATGTTGTTTACTTAAGTATCACAATTTCTGTTCACTACTTTTAAAAATTAATATTCTCAAATTTGTTCCTTGATTCAATTTTTCTCAAGATCTGACTCAAATTGATTGCCCTAAATTTATTGACAATAGTCAACCCAATTTACCTTTATCTAAAATTATTCAAGGGCGTAATTGAACTGACTCAAGTTATAGATAAAGGAACAAAAAGGAGTAAAAAAATTTAAAACCATATCTCTTCAACTAAAACAGCTCTTCACTATCACACATATTTTGTAAACAAGAGGCTCCCAGGAGCCTGAATCGTTCACCTAGTTAAGTTTTAGTTTTTCAAGGGCAATAACTATAACAAGACTCAATGAAGACATAGGTAGGATTTATCATAAGGATCATTTCATCGATAAAAGTTTCAATCTATACATTATAGTTTTCAAGATATTGGCTGAAAACTGCTAAAACATCATGTTTTGCCTTTCATGGGCAATAACTCTAACAAGGAGTCTTCCTTCAAGTTGGATCCCTGCAAACTTTCATAGGCCTTATCATAAGGATCATTTCAGCAATTGCAATTTCATTCTATCTATAATAGTTTTCAAGATATTGGCTGAAAACTGTAAAAAAAAAAAGCCCACATTATTTTTCACCTTTCACTCTATGTATTACAATTTTCAAGTTATTGGCTGAAAACTGCTAAAAACATCATTTTTTGCCTTTCATGGGCAATAACTCTTACAAGGAGTTGTCTGACAACTTTGATCCCTACAGACTTTTATAGGCCTTATAATAAGGATCCTTTCAGCAATGAAAAATGAAAAAAATTGGCTGAACTTAATAATTTTGGAGATATATGAGAAAAACTTCCTACTGACCACTGTTACATTTTTAGTAAGTGCAGCCATGTTTTTTGACGAATCAAAAATCCCCACATCAATTCTATGCAGATACCCCAAGGAACATTCATACCAAGTGTGGTTCCAATTGGTCTAGTAGTGTCAGAGAAGATTTTTGAAAAAAAATGTTGATGATGATGGATGCTAAGTGATGGCAATGGCTCACATGCCCTTAAAAGCCTATGATAATTTAATGTTCTTCCATAAGTGATATTTCAAACTGAAACTGTTTTGTTCAATTTGAATAACTTATTAATTTGTATAACGAGAAAAAAACCCAAAACAAAACAAATTTCAAAACAGATGTAATAAGCTGAAAATTATACAAGTATCATACATGAAAAACACAATTCTTTCACAGTTTACCAAAATGCTTTAAATAACCGAATTTCCCATGTGTAAACTGTATGTTAAACATTTTCATTATCCAAGTGGTTTGGCAATTAAAACAATTGATATGTTATGAAAAAAGATTCTGACTAAAATATTTTTTGCCTCTATGGCAAAATGTCTGAGGTACTTAGAGAGTAAGAAACCAATACATAACTCTGAGATTAAAATGAAATACTCAAGATGACACACAATGGAATGATATCTTTTCAAGCCTTAAATGTTTTGCTAAGAAAAGCATGTCGAGTTAAAAAAAATCATTATATAATATGAAAGTAACAAATGTATAAATAGATCTATGAAATAAGAGATATTTGTTCCTAAATTTTAGTTCAGAATCTCATTTTACATGTATCTCTTATTTATAAGGAAAGCCACAAAAAAACAAGCTATGCTTAGTTGCAGTCCAGTCTTTCCAAATCCTACACAAGCAAAAAAAATAAAAAAAATGATCAAATGCTCTTCATTAAGAAACAAGTTGTGAATTTTGAAATTTCTAAAAATGACTCGCTATAAAATTTGTAATTGCCTTATACAATGCAGTATCATGATTGAAAATAAGTTTTGGTCCTTTTACATCTTATTTCCCATATTATTCAAGACCAATAAGAATAAGAAACATGGCAGCTGAAGGTTTCATCAAACTTGCTGAGAAAAAAAAACTATTCTCTTCAGTTTACTTCAGTGAAAGTATCAATTTAAATGACAACAGAGATTAACTTTTATTGCACATTCAATCCATGAATATGTTGGAAAATAGTTGAAATATACAAATTATTTTATTTCTGTGATGTCATAGATAAAAATTACCAATGGTTTGATTGAATTGGCTGGTTCACCTTCATATTTTTTGAACTCTTTAAACAAAATAATACACAACTGTATGTATGCATAACCACTAAATATAAATGGTCAAAAGTCATGAAATATTCAATACACCAAATACTGGTACTTTAAATGCTTAAGTTTATGTTAGAACACATCTCAAATATTACTAATTATCACATAATATATAATAGAAAATATTTATCAGAATTCACATTACATTCTTTGGTTAGAATAAAGGAATTACTTAAGACTTCCAAATTTTTATTCAGTGTAAAAGAATTTATCAATTTCACAATTTCATGATCCACATACAAATAAATGAAAATATAAACAGTTAAAATTTCCTTTTTCACTTCAATAAAAATATTTGTATTTAATAATTGTTCAAATGGAAACAGTAACAAAACTGCACTTATTTGATAAGTAGACATACACTGACTGAATGTATTTGGTGTGTCTTTCATGAAAATAAGCCCAAAAAAGTTTCAGAATTTTGTTTAATATAAATGAATAATACATGTATTGCAAAATATTTTGCATTTTTTTTCTTTCAAGAAAATTAACAAGAACATGTGTCAATTGAACAATAAATATTTCAAACACCTCCAATAATTTGTTTGTCTACATAGAAAAGATTAAAAAACAGTAATAAAATGTTTTAAGATTGGTCTTGAAAATACATAAAAAAAACTGTGTAAAGCATTTTCCTAACAATTTGTTTACAAATTCCATTACAGGGTTGGCAAAGAAGATTGTCTTAATAATGCAGTAGGCAATTCCTTCAGACAAACTGTATTTACCAGTAAACTAAAAATGAATTTACGTAACAGATTTTTTAAGTTGTTGTCTTTTAAACTATAGGTATATCTTAAATATGGCCAAAGGGGGTCATTTGTGTTTGAGAGAAAAAAACATGATAAAAAAGATTGCTATGCATAGCTACAAGACTTCCCCACCACAAAAAAAAAAGAGATGACCCGCAAAAGTCCCATAACTCCCATAAAAATTGTCAAATCAAAATGAGGGTGCAATATGATCAACTAAATATGGCCACTAACAATCCCACAAATTTTGAACAAATCCAAAGAGCAGTTTCTGAGGAGTTGCATCCACTAAGTCAAGTGTGACAAAAGGACACACAGACAATGGTCTACTGATGCCCCCTTCTGGGTTGCAGTGGGAGACAAAAAGAACATTGTATAGTTACATGCAAACAATTGCAGTGCCCACAGTAATGGTCTTAAAATAATGAGCAAATACCTGAATCTGATTGGTTGAGAATTAATGTTTTTCAAATGATTTAGGACCTACCTAAAGTAGAAAAAGCACCATGTCATTAGGATAAAGAAAAGTGAAGATTTAATTAAACAAGCATGATATGAAACCATGAAAATGGAACAGGAAATCTACACAAAAACCCATTGCCTGCATTGGCACATTTTGGGAACAAAAGATCCTTAATGCATAAGTTAATAAATATTTTTTTTTTAAATACTGTACATGCAAATACTGCAAACAAATTCCTCTTAATACAATATAACACACAGTGCATTGGTACATGTGGACCTACTTGGACCTAAGCCTACACAAATTTCATATATAATGCACACAAGTTTCCCTTGTGTATAGTGCCCACTAAATTCATACAACAGCTTTATGTTTGTTTAAAATCATGGGCTTACGACTATTCACAGTAAAATCACATAAAATTCATGTGATACTCACTCAGTATTCCACAAGAAAACATTAACAACATTCATTATTTTCATTAGACTTTTGAGTTTCCTGCACTAATGGATCACTGTATGTTGGGGTTGAAGGTCGACTGTCATTTTCTTCCAAACTTTTTGATCTTACATTGACTGCAGTTTCTGAATCACCAGTTTCATGGATACGATCTAAAAAATGACCCCTGTGCTTCGTTTTATGTGTAAATTCTACCATTTTGTTGGTCATATCATCCATTAAAGATTTTAACTTTTCTTCAGACATCCCATCATCATGGTCAATTTGTTCATTTATAGCAATATCTGTCAGCTGACTGCTTGAAGCTGCAAAGTATAATAAAGTCTTTAGACTTTTACAGGTATGGAAATCTGTATCCAAATGATACAGAAAAGAGTGAACTGTGAGTCTCAATATCATTTTTAAAGTGGGAGAATTTGTGTAAATCAATCATATCTATTATTTACCTAGTCAAGCAGAAACTTACTATGGATCTTACTCTGATCAAAGTCATCCATATCATCTGTACATTTCACTATCTCTTCCTTTGTAGGTAACAGGTCAAGGTCATCCATTGACACTATATTTGTTCCAGACACAGGAGGAACCATTCTGTCAGCAGACAGAATGGTATCGTGCAAATCATTGTTTTCATTTCCATATGCATGGTAACCAATGTCTTTTTCTACAACTCCACTGTGTACAGGACTTTCATTTTGACTAAGAGGAATGTTACTGGAGATAGAATGAGTGGGACTAGTTACTACACTACTTGAAAGACTACAGAGTTCAGATTCTAGGTCATCTGTCACACCATGTTCTAGATCTTGACACATATCATGTGTTGTATCTTCACTTGACTGAGACATCTGTGGAATCAATGTTTTCACATCTTCACATTCAGTTCTGAGATTTTTAAAGTTTGGTAAATTGTCTGTGAATAAAAAAGAAAATAAAGTAAAAAATGAAATTAGAAAACAAAAATCTTACTGATACTGTAAATGAAGGGATTTATACTAAAGTTGGGATGCATGGATATTTCAAGCTCACTAATTTCTTGTTATTCTTATTAGCAGTCTTTAAAAAATACAAACAAGAAATCTGTGAGCTTGAAATATCCACACATCCTAACTTTAGTACAAACCAAGTTGACAAACAGGAAATTGTTGTCACTGAAGCCTGAAGTCAAACGGATATGGTATACCTAGAGCTTGGCTGTCAACTTGTTGTAGAGAAAACTTACAACAAACAGTGTAGTGTACAGACAGACAAACAGACAAGGGTATTACTCTCATTCAGAGCAGTGGTATAACCACAAATGTAGGTCAAGATTATGCAATAAAATATGAAACTACAATTTCTAAATGCAGAAAATGTTAGCCATAATTCATAACTCAATTCCATGAAAACTCATGAGGAAAAGGCTTTTTACATGTAAGTTTAAACCAATCATTCATATTACAAGCTGTATCATGTTCACATTTAGAAATTTGGAATACAATGTAATATGTATCACTATCTTTCAAAAAATTTTTTTTTATTATATTTCATTCAAAAAGTTGATTCAGGAGAGGACTTCTACCTTCAGGAAGAAAGAAAAAAAAATTCAAATATTTTGGCATCAGATGGATATACCAGATTTTGTTAAAAACAGTGCAATGACATTTATTGCTTTCAGTAAAAGTGTTGAATGAAATGGATATCTTTCTCATTTCCATTTTTAAATCTTTGGAATTAAAACTATTTTTTTTTTGCTTATCGATTTTGTTACACTATAACTTCAAAACACTGTTTGTTTACATAAGCACCAACTGACAAAAATGTAGAAAAGACACTAAGAAGAAAACTGAAGGAAGCCAATGGCCAAAAGGGAGAAATAGGCAACTAAATACCACAAAAACATTAAAACAATAATTTCAATATTGACAATTTCTCAATGGATAGTTCACCAATATTTAATCTACCAACCTGGGACATTCCACAAACCAGCTACCTCTAAAGTTTTGATTTTCTTCTCCAAATCTGCTACCCTATTTCCTAAGATTCTAAAAAAAAATATAAACCAAACTAAGCAAATTTGACAACAGAAATCTATTCTATTACATTATATTTTTTACCCCAGTTAGACCTTAATTCCTAAATGAAAAAATAAGAATTACATACATGTATATTACAATACAGCAAATGATCAGTATATACCTCCTTTCATGTATAAAAAAAGAAATCTGTGAGCCATGGCTCACTAGTGATAAATCCCCCTCCCTTCAATCACAATATAAGAAGTCCTCAGTAAATAGGAAGCTGTTGTCGAATTTTTATGAGATGTATTGCACCATATGGCATACCTACAGGAAGAATGTTTGTTTGTTGGGGTTTAACGTCCAAGCAGCAATATTTCAGCTATATCCAGAAGAGACAGGAAGAATGTAATTTCAATGTGATGAGTAGTTACTGAGAATGTGTGATAAAAATTTCAACTGTAAAAAATTTAAATTAAAAAAATAAACATGATGAGTAGTTACTGAGAATGTGTGATAAAAATTTCAACTGTAAAAAATTAAATTAAAAAAATAAACATGATGAGTAGTTACTGAGAATGTGTAATAAAAATTTCAACTGTAAAAAATTTAAATTAAAAAAATAAACAAAGTCCTCAGTAAACAGGAAGTTATTGTCAAATGTTTCTGAAAATGGATCCCATCATATGGCATACCTACATAAACAATGTGTTAAATTGTCAAGGTACTGTGATGAGTAGTTGCAAGGGTTAAACAGTAAATGACCCTTTTCTTCTGATCAGGATATAAAGATAGGAAGTCATATCCAGTACCAAGAAGTTCTATCATGTGCAATACCAGTCATAAAGTCTCAATATTAAAGATGGTGATGCTTCAAATTTGGTAAATAGTCTAGGATATAATTCAGGCCAGACAAGTCCCACTACTGGGCTGGTGAATGTCCTCATAGTCCTATATTATCAAAGAAAAACAGTATTGCCCCCTTTTCTACCTCTTGTGGCAAACTTGTTTGACAATTTCATTTAATCAAAGCCATACCAAAACAAGTTACCACATAAAAATAACATGTCAAAGATAACATGTCAATGATAACATGACAAAGATAACATGTCAAAGATAACATGTCAATGAAACCATTTGCTGACAACAGCTGATTTAAAAAAATATCTTATTACAAGAAGAAATGAAAATCTAAAGATAACATTGAACTACCATGTTCTGAAGCAGATTTTAAGAAAATTGCCATTGTAATGAATTTTCATTTTACACAATGGTTTGCATTATCTAAGGAATTATACATATTACTGATAATCAATAAAAAAACCTACTTGTTTGTTTTTCTTTGGTGAGATAAAGCTAAGTTCTTGTCATTGACAGTCTCCAGCAGGGCTGATGCTAAGGCTTGGAGATCAGCCATGGCCTGAGGTGTGGCAGCCATCTGGGAATGGTCTTCCAATAGCTTGTGAACTAATTAAAACAGGAAGTAAATCAGTGAAGAACCTTGAAAGGGGTTACACAGTTTAAGTCCTCATGCAAAAACAATATACCAAATATCTCCAAGCATTCACTTAGACAGAAGCTGAGAAATCTCTTATAATCAAAGTGTTGTTGGCACTGGAGTTTTTGATTTTTGTGAGAAAAAAATAGCACTATACACACACTTTAAAATGACCCAAAGATTACATACTGTAAAATAAAACTAATCATAAACTTGCATTTCCCATATAAATTATAATTCAGAAATGCTTTTTTCTTAAATGTTGAAACTGGATGTTAATATTTGATAGTGATTTCAGTGATATACATACCTGTTAAGCTTTGAAACATTTCATGTGGGAGATTCTCCCCCACTGACACTGTCAGATCAGTCATGTGGGGGATTTTTATGTAAAAATTTAATTATTTTGTATTTTGCACAGAAAAAAAACAGTAATTTTAACAAAAAACCTACCACAAATCTTACATTTTATATGAGAGTTTTGAAATTTGTCATCGATTCCACTGATGTAGGAGGGTTAACTGGTATTGATATGTTCTGTAGATCAATAGTTATAACAGTATCATACTTCATAAACATTTAAAAAGTTTGGTTCATGTCACTTTTCCCAGTTTTTTTTAAAACCTGTCCAAACTTTAAAAAAATAGTTTGCAATTACATTCAAAAACTCTGCTTAAGAGAGTAATTTCCTAGATTGATGTTTTTTTTAACCCTTTGAATTTTCCTGACAATTCTATTTGGTTAAAATAACTGCTCTACACTTGCTCTTTATCAATTATAAAATATTGACGAAAGGATGAAGATTAAAACAGATAAGTGTGTTGAATAGAACATGTTTATCATATCTAATGCTTCTTGACACATTTAAATTTCTGAAAAGCAAACTTAAAAACTAAACTTCTTTCAAGGCCAAAACAGGGAATGTATATATACAGCCCCTGGCCAAAATAAGAAAAAGTCCCTCAAATCTTTTGTTTTAAAGTCTAGATCTTAATTTAATTTGCAAGCAATGATAGAGTATCATAAACTGAATAATTGCCTGATGAAACATATTTAATGGTTTTGAAAGATTTTAACTGATATAAAAGGAACAATATATGAACTATATTCTACGAACTGTTTAGAAACAGTAGAGAAGTTCCTGACAAAAACCGGTGATATAAGGTGGATCAAAAACCCCAAAATTAGTCATAGATCTCCACTTTACATGTTAAATAGAACAAGAAATCTCACTAGTGAGACACTTGTTCCATCTTGATATAAGGAAAATTAATGTTTTTTTTTTTTCAGCAAAAAGGAAGTAGATGTCATATGAGTACAAGAACACATCCAACGGGACAACACCCCTATAGGAAGCATAGTAAATTATATCAGCTATCTGTGATTAATATTAGTTGAGAAATATGAAAAAAAAATTGTATATTATTGTAACACTGTATCAGAAAAAAGTGGGTTTTTTTCAGAAACAGGAGGTATATATCATACAAGTACAAAAAATGTATTTTTTATACAATATATTTTATCCATATGGAGCTTTGTATAAGATATCAGCAATCTGTGATCAACTGTACCCGCAAAAAAAAAATGTGACCAAAATTTGTTTACAATGTATTACTACTGTATAAAATAAGCTCAAGTTTTTTTGGCAAACATGTCATTCAAGTATGAAAACATACTCCATGATACAGTATACCTACCATATATAAAGCTTTGTGTAAAATATCAACAGCCTATAATTTACAGAAACTGTGATTTTTTCTAAAAAAAGTGTTACAGAATGACAGACACAGAAAAAAAACAGTATACCCACTCTTATATGGGTATAAACATGAACAGGTTTTTCATTAAAGGAATATTTTCCATTCATTACATTTGAAGAAAAAAGAGATTTCAAAAAATCGTTACACAATAACCCATAAAAATGAAAATAACACATCAAGAAGAAGTCAAATGTAAGTTTTAACATGTATTAGACAACTATCATTTTCCATTCAATTATCTGTGGTTGCAAAGTTATATATCATACACTTCTTAATGTGTTTCTATGTCGCTCAGAGGTTTGGGTTTTTTTGCTTATTTTGGCCATTTATTTAAAATTTGTTAGTTAATGGGACCGCTATCCTAATTTTTTTTATTCCTGCCTACCTCCTGAAACTTGCTATTACAAAAATA
Source organism: Perna viridis (assembly GCA_037379345.1). Taxonomy (NCBI): domain Eukaryota; kingdom Metazoa; phylum Mollusca; class Bivalvia; order Mytilida; family Mytilidae; genus Perna; species Perna viridis. Next base: position 39,210,759 of record CM074515.1, on the reverse strand, counting down.
AAAAATAATCAAAAATGTTTTAGCATCAAAGTTTCATATCAATCGACTAAACACTGTCAAGCTATGAACAACATTTAAAATATAAATCTAAAAATAAAATCAACTTCTAGTAGTTAGTAAGTGTTGTTAATGAAATAAACTTATACTATACAAACCATTCATTTTTAAAGTTCATTTTGTATAAATATATCCATTCCACAAAAAGTGGTTGGAAATGGGCAAACAGTTGGAAAAAATTTACAAAAAAACCCTCCCCCCCAAAAAAAACAAAAAAAAAACGTATTCAACCAAAATATCATTCTCATATTCATATGGCTCCCCTTCTTTTCTTTTTTTTTTCGACCAACCGGCTCTATTTGTAAACCAATTAATTAAAAATAAAAATCAAAGTGCTGATAGCACTGGCAGTTTTTGATTCTTGTGAAAATAACCGACTCTATTTGTAAACCAATTAATTAAAAATAAAAATCAAAGTGCTGATAGCACTGGCAGTTTTTTATTCTTGTGAAAATTGTAGCATGAACAAAATTTCAAAGATTATATGATGTTAAATAAAATTGTGATCATACATTTCATTTTAAATACTATTAAGAACTGTTCTTTTTTAATATGTATAAACTGAAAGTCAATCTATACTGATCCAACACACATTTACAAGTTTTCGTTCAATTTTACCTTTTCCCCCAATTTTTAATCTATCCAAAAGTTAATGTGTATTTACATTCAAATGCTATATTGACAGAGTATTTATCCTACATAACAATTATACTTAAATAAAACCAATATCAGCTTAACCCTTGTAATGCTACACCCAGACCTGTTCAGGATTGGGCCATGTTCCACTTTATCGGTTCTGGCAGTGTAAATCTGAGTTTAGGAAAGTACAATTTGTGTCCATCTGCAAACAGCGTGACTGTGCTTTAAAATGAGGCTATCTGATAAAGAGTTTGGTAATAAATAATGACTTGAAAGCTAAAAGAAGAGGTCATGAGTTTCCACTGTCGAAAAAAATGAGTATTTTTGGGGGGTAGGGTTCATTCTTGGATCCTCACCAGACCAGAAATAACCTGTAGTACTCTATTTCGTATGGAAACTAAATAAGAATGATTTCTGTTACCACCATTTCAATGTAAACCCCTTGTATTGACTACTTCCCGTTTATGGACAAACAGAGGCCAAAAATTGGAAAAAATCCTAATTTTCACACATATGATCCTTCAGAAGGCTCCTGACCCCCCACTTGTGACTGTAATGCACTTTATTTGGCTTCAGTAGCCTTCATGGTCTTCAGGCTGTAGGATGAATGTGCTTTGGCTCCTGATTTGTTCCCGTTGAACCCCACAGGTAGTAAATAATGACTGAATGATATACAAGGAATTACATTTGGACTATATATTTGTGTAGTGTTCAGAAATAGTAGGGAAGTTCCAAGGATAGACTGGTGACATAAGGTATTTTGATCCTGAAGGATCAAAAAACCCAAAAAACTTACGGGGGATTTGTAACTATTTTCATGGTATATATTTTCATAAATTGGTTACATATTTAAAATAAGCTGAAACTTTCTGTCATATAGTCTTAAACTCTATGTAGATCATGCTTTTAAGTCAAATCATGTTCCACCAAGGACAAAATCATTACAATCATTTAATTCTACAGATACAGATATAAACATGTACATGTACTGTTAAGAATTAAATATGCATATGATGTTGTCAATCCAATCAATAGATACATATACATGTATTATTTTACCAAAACAACAGCAGGTAAACCAACCCTACAATAGAGCCCATCAATTAACTGAATTTTTCAGGTTGGAATTAAAAATCTGTTTAATACCATGCAACAGCTGTGTAAATTTATTTCGCAATCTTTTAATTCAAAAATTGATAATGGGATAAAAGGTATTGTTTTAATATTATTCTATTACTGTAAAGATTTTGTGACATAAAAACCATACAATTTTACATCAACTTTTTACAAAAGCTTTTCACAAGCAACAAGAATCATATATAGAAACCATAATCATGTATTTATTACCTACTTTCCCACCAACTTTTAGATATGTAGATTAGAAATCAATGCATACAGGTATAAAATACGTGATTAAATGAACATTCTGCCAATTAAGTCAAGGACATTTATTGTGAGTTTGAAAACATATCAAGATATTGAATAGAAAATATTTTAGATGTCAAAAAATATGTGCATGTGTACATTTTGCCTTAGATTTCCTTAAAAGATTTTAAGAACAATCCTGGTAGACCTACCTTGCTTTTGTGTAACAACTAAACCAGGACCACTTCTACTTTGCCCTAACTTCAATGATGAATTCTTTGTCTTTTTTCTCTCTAGTAAATTCTGTAAAGATGTGAGCAGATGTATTAAACCATTTTTTTTCATTAAAAAAACCTTAAAAATATTAATTATTTTATTCCTAATTTTCTAGATTCGCTTCCAAAAGTGAGAAATGATGTATGGAACATTTTCATAATAAAAAAAATCTATATTTTACTAGTTTCTCTCTCTAGAACAAGCCTTAATTATCCTGGATGAAATCTGTTTGCTAGTTACAGAAAAAATGTGTTGTCCATATGTTTTGTAGGACACATGAAAAACATGTTGAGCATATATATAAGACCATCATGAAACACATGTTTAGAACTAAAGAACTAATTCAAGAAAAAACACTCAAGTAAATTATGTTTTATACAGAACTTCATATTTGAAAAGAGCATGTTTTTCATATGACTTTTTAAAAAAAATGCATAAAATCGTTCATTTCCAAAGGAATGGGAAGGAAATTATTTTCAAAATATTGACAATTTGAAGGGACATAATCATTTGTCAAGAAATCATATATAAAAAAGAATTTACTTTCTAATTTTCTTTTAGAAAAAGGGGCCATTTCCAGCCAGAAAAGAAGGCATATTGACCATGGCCCAATGTCTTCCCAACCCCAATATTTCCATATTAATGCAGGTATTGAAGTATCACCAATGTCAAACCTATACTTCTTGTATACCAGAAGAAGAATTGCAAAATATGTTTTGTATGCTTTAAGACATATTTTGCAACATTTCTTCTGGTTTACAAAAAATAAAGGTTTTTGACATTGGTATAACCTCAATACCAGTGACAAACCTGGTCTTAATGGTAGAATCTCAATACTTGTGACCAACCTTGTCATTATGGTAGAACCTTAATACTTGTTACAAACCTTGTCATTATGGTAGAACCTCAATACTTGTGACAAACCTTGTCATTATGGTAGAACCTCAATACTTGAGACAAACTCTGTGATTATGGTAGGATCTAAAAACATGTGACAAGCCTTATGGTAGAACCTAAAAACATGTAACAAACCTTGTCATTATGGTAGAATCTCAATACTTTTGACAAACGTTGTCATTATGGTAGAACCTTAATACTTGTGACAAACCTTGTCATTATGGTAGAACCTGATTTCTTGTGACAAACCTTGTATTTAGAAACTGTAGCCATTGCCATTGACTTTTCTTCAGCCATTTGTTTCAGCCTCTCTTGCAAGTACCTGAAAAATAATATGTTTAATTCGACATCACTAAATGAACCTAACTGTTTCAGTCTTTAAATACCTGAAAAATAACATGCAAATAAAGTTCACCTGAAATTTATATTATTTAACATGAAACTTTTGTGGATTTCAAATGAAATTCACTTGACATGATTTCATGTCAATTTGATGCAACAGATTTATTCCCATTAATTTTATATGGTTTTGTGACATTTTACCATGTGAAGTAATAATAAACACAACATTGTCCAGAGTCATCTTTCATACACTTTTAATTAAGGTGATGCTTAGACAATAGAATCTGATAACTTGGATAATAAAGTGGACTCCACTTAATTACATTGCATTATCATGTTAATATCATAGGAACTAAAAAAATGAAGAAAAAAAAACATAACATGTAAAAATTCCTCTTATTTGCATAAAATAAAACCAAATATAAGAAAATTCCTCTTAATTGCAAAAATATCTTTCAAAATTTACTAAAAATATGTACCTAAATAGGTAAAATAGTAATACATTGTTAGTGAAATCTATAAGTCTTTTTTCAAGAAGATATGCAATTAACAGAAATCCACTGTAGTCTTATTTAAGTTATAAAATGTACACGAGTTCATAAACATTTAATATTAAATAGTCTGTTAAAAAAAAAACCAAAAAAAAAAAACAGAGCTTTATGCAACCAAGTCCGGGAGTGATAAAACATATACATGTACATATATATAAAAAGCTTACTTGTTTTCCATACACAGGGCATCAATATCAACAATTCTTTTTTCATCACCTTTAAGGATGTAATTTAGTTCCTGGTTCAGTCTGTCATACTTAGTTTTATATGCCACTCTTTCTGTGACTAGCTCTTCTTTCTCATCAATAACCTGTTGTAAGTCCCTCTCTAGTTGATGAAACTGAAGGTACGAGATCACAATTAATTCCCCTTGATTTTTCGTTGTATACGAATATAGTTCCTTTTTTTTTAGTGTGTTTCTTCCTGATTTTTTTTTCTTTGCAGTCATAAACTTTACTGCTTAGTACTAACTGCAGAAATGTAGGGCAAGTATCAAATTTATAGTTTTTTTTTTCATTCTGTAATTTTATGTGGAAGTTGTGATTTGGTCCTTTGAAAGAAGGTCAAAATTTAGAACATTTGGCAGTGGTCACTTTTCATGTCTATGAGGTCTCCGAAGCAAAGTTGCTAAAAATAAAATATGATGGTGAATTTTTCTAGTACTCTTATAGAAATCTGCTTTTATACATGTTTCCATATTGGTGAAGTTTGAATGAGTTTGAAGCGGTGGAATTTTTTTTATATGTCAAGATGAGTCTGTTGAAATACACTACGAAATTAATTGTGTCCTTGTACCTGAAGTATTAGTAATACAATATTTTCTTTATCATTTACTTCACCTTTACTTTTAAGCATCCTAATGACTCACAAATTGTAGATTAGAAGCTTTAAGTATTGTAACTAAATTTTGCAAGGTTCAATTCCAATGAACCAGAAATCTAGCTAATCTTTCTTATTCACCCAAAGCGTATGGCATAGTAAGCAATAAAAATGTATGTTAGTTTTCTCCTTCTTAAGAAGTGACCAGGATCTTTGACATATTTTCATTCAAAATTTCATATGGAGTGACAGTTATTAAAATAATTAAAACTATTAATCATCATGGCAGGACAAAATTATTTTCAAGATTTTGTGATGATTTTTGAACAATACTGTTATTTACATCATTGACCAAGATAACTCACCTCTTCCCTAGAAGTTTCTAGCTGTTTAACCAAGTCTTCTCTTTCATGAGCAGGGAAGTGTCTTATGTTAATGCCTTCATCTGATGTACCTACTCTCTGTCTGGCTATCTGTTCTCTTAAAAGCTAAAAATTGCAAGGTATGAATATCATAGTCTAAAAATTTAATACTGTAAATATACCATGAATAGTAGTGTAAAAAATACATAAAAAAATCAGTAGTTTCTAATAAAAATAAAGGCAAATATTTGTTTGGACCTGCATAACTGACATATATTTGTCAGCACATAACTACCTTTGACATGTATAGAAACATATGGGAAATAAAGAACTACAGTGTATGTTACAAATTTCTGGAAGTTCAATGTACTAATGGTAGCATGTACTGATGAACAAATGGCTAAGTTCAACATGTAAGAATGTAACCAAACCTATCCATAATGCAAGGAGCATATCTTCAATATGTCTATAAACACTGTGGAAAATTGGAATAATATTGATTTGATACTTTCAGACAGACAGACGGTAGTCCAGCGGTTTCTAGACCCATTTTAAATGATGGTGACAAAGGTAATAACACCAAATGAACACCAACAGAATAACATCAGTTCTGATCATCTTAAAGGGCTTATTTAATGCATCAAGATCAAAACTGCAGTGATTTTGTAAGTAGCAGGGTAGAAAAATCACTCAAATTCTAGCAAGTCCTGAATATAATTTTTCAATATATTTACTACATGGCTATAGAGATTTTCACTAAAATTAGCCAGCCCTATCTCGAGCTGGTGGGTGCAGACAACTATTTCTAACTCTGATGTAGTCCCCAATAAATTTTATACCTGTGGATAAATTTGTTTGATCTTTTGTTATTGACTGTGTTTTGTTGATGCCCTCTTGTACACTTATGTGTCTGAGGATAATAAAGTATCTGGTCTTGATTAAATGAACCTTTTAAGATTCACAGTGTATAAATTTAGCTTGTTTTTTTTTAAGTGGATTTACTAATAAGAACTGGTAGTTTAACCAGAAAAAATGAAATAAAAAAAATCTTAATTGCTAATATGCATTAATGACTCAGGTCACAACCCCCAAAATCAATAACAGCCTTTATTTGTGGTACAATTTTTAAGTGATTCACAAATAGTTGGGACATCAAGCAAATGTTTGTGTTCTTTTTTTTTTTGGCCCTTACTGACACAACACCTAAAACAATTCAGGTCAGCTTTTTGTTGTATGGCACATTATGGTGTAGTTATAAAAAGATCCATTTACTTATAGTCATGTTATTGTCTGGACATCATGAAAATGATTTTCTGGCATCTCTTTGGTCTCTTATTCCTAAATGGCTCGAGTCAAAAATAAACCAATGTTTGTTTCATAAAATTTCTCAGGGAACCATTCTCTTATTGTAGTTAATAGGCAGACAGCAGGAAACACATTTTTCTGCTGCCCTTTAGCTCTTAATTCTTAAATGGTTCAAGTCACATCCCCCAAACTCAGTCCCAACCTTTCTTTTATGGTACCAATGTGGTATTATCTAAAGAGTTCAATTCTCTTATTCTCAAATAATTGCACAGAATAATAACATCATGAAATCATAATACAGTGGAGAAATTAAGTTTTCCATATATAACCATTCATTCCCTCTCACAAGATTTGTTTCAATTCCAATATCCTACATCAATGCTTAGTTCAAAACCATATGATGATCAGTGTATAGTCATTTCAATCAATCATTGTTATTTAACATAAATTATATCAAGAACTTGACCATTATACATGTACCTTTATGACACTGAGACAACTTACCTTTACTTCACCAGAGAAAACTTGTGTCGTAATCGTAATGTCACCAGAGAAAACTTGTTCTACATTTTGTAATAACTTAATGTCACCAGAAATAACTAGCTCTACATAATTTCATGTCACTTTAGAGAACTTGTTCTACACACAACTTAATGTCACCATAGAGATTAAGTAGAACATACCTTTATGTCACCAGAAAAAAAAAACTTGTTCTACATAATTTTATGTCACTATAGACCAACTTGTTCTATATGTAATTTAAAGTCACCAGAGAGAACAAGTAGAACATACTTCCATGTCAACAGAAAAAAACTTCTTTGTAACTTTATGTCACCAAAAATAGTTACTTTACATAATTTAAAGTCCATATAGAGAACTACGTAACTTTATGTTACCAGAGAGAACTTGTTCTATGCACCTTAATGTCACCAACGAGAACTTGCTATATAACCCTTTAATGCCACCAGAGAGAACTAGTAGGACATACTTTTATGTCAACAGAGAGAACTTGTTCTACACAACTTTATGTCACCAGAAAAATACTCTACATTATTTAATGTCACTAGAGAGAACTTGTTCTATATAACTTCATGTCACCAGAAAGAACTTGTTCTATACATTTAAATGTCACCAAAGAACTTGCGGTACATACCTTTATGTCACCATTAGCATCTTGTAATTTTTGTTTCATATCTTCCACTTCAAACTCCAATGACTTATTTATTTCTCTACATTCAAATAACAAACTTCCAAGATTCTGCAAAAAAGGGGTAAATTGTAGATTAATAAATGGTAAGATGCTTCCCAGAGCCCAGCTTGATATGACTTCAGAGGTTGAGCCCTGAATAGTTGGGGTAAGTATAAACATACAATGCAAGTTTGATACATGTACATCCTGGGAACCCATGGATGACTACCCTGCCTTGCAATAATATGTGATCTTAAAATTTGTTGCAGTCATACAAAAATATTTAAAAAAAAAAAAAAATCAAATGAATAATTTTAATGGTTGACACATCTTAGAAAATACTGTAAAAGACCCTTTTCAAATTTAATACTTTCAGTTTTAGAAATGGTTATATTTGTGTATTAAACTAGAAAAACTATGAGCAATGCGCATTAAATTAATAATAAACTACCCCATTCCCCATTCTATTACATGTACCTTTTGACCTCCAAAATGATTTGGATCAAAATCTAATATAGATTCATAATAGGAATATGTATTAAAGATTCTGTGAAAGTTTCAGTACCTTTTCAGAAGCCTAAAATAAAATCAATTATAGGTGCATAGACACTGTAATTGCAAAAAAAAATGTTTCAAAAGATGGGAAATTAAAAACACCCATACATATACACAAATAGAAGAGGGTTATGGGATGTCTTTTTAAAAAAAAAAAGGTACCAAAAAATGATTGATTTCCCCCAAGTAAAAAGTTTGTTACATCCCGAATTTCATTGATTTAAGTCATTTGATCATATATTACTTTTCTGCTTAAGCAATCCCTGTCCCTTCGTCCCATCCTGTCCGTCACTCTTGTGAAGAAACCCCTCAGGCCTCTTGAGTGCCTCCCTGACCCCCTGCTTTGCAACCATGATTAAACAATTGAGTACATGTCAGTTCAGGTTAACTATGCACCTGCATTATATGTGAAACATTGAACAAGTAGAATACTTATACAGTCAATCCTGTCTTAAATGATCTTCCAAGGGAGAGTTAATCATGGTCACAATAGACAGGTGGTCTCTATAATCAGAATTTTTAAGCATATTTCAATCAGTCTTCTAAGAAAAATTATTGCTGAATACTGTAAGCTGCTAAGACATGTTTAACAAAGTCAAAATGGCTCACCTTTGTACTGCTTTGTCCAAGTGATTTTTCCCCAGGAGAAGAAGGATAACATGGCTGAAAAATCAGGATGTATAAAGTGATGCATGTGTTTCATTTTTGACAGCTGTCAATGAGTGTCTTAAAACTTACCACACCACTCTTGCAGTAGTATCAATTCAAACTGGGTCCAGAAAAATTCAAAAGAGCTTCTGGAACCCTCAATGGTAGATAATTATTGGAATATAATAGCATCAAAACCATAACTTTTTATACTACTATTTCCCATACTCAGTTGAAATCCTGACTCAAAAGCATTACATATTGTTGTTACTCTAAAAAAAAAATGAAACACCCGGATACAAATATACACTTTATAGTAATTGGTAGAGATTCTACATACTTTCTAAAAAAAATATTCCCAATCATCTTCTAAATATAACTTTATAAGGAAGATGTTGACAAAATGCTGGAATTTTTTTTATCAACAACTTATGTATCCTGTGTCCAGTGTGGTGGACATGTTTTTTTTCACAATCAACCGTTATCATTCCAATGGAAACAACCATTTACCAAAATCTCTCTTTTTTTAAAAGTTTCTTCCCTAGCTTTTCTGGACTAAGTCTTTAAAGCTTTCAATGCAGCCTAATCTTTAAGATAATATTTTAGTAACAGACATTTCCGTATCCTTTGGTGAAATCGATTATCGTCAAGTTATTGGAATGCCCATAAGGAACAATTGTGCACCACTTATTGCGAACCCCTTTCTGTACTGTTATGAATCACAATTTCTGGCTAAAATTAATAAAGACCCTTCCAAACAACATTTGGTAGAAAAATTTATTAACACCTTTTGATATTTGGACAATATTCTGACTCTAATCAACGATGACTTCAATATTTATACTAAAGATGTATATTCTGTAGAACTGTTGTTGAATAAAGCAAATATTGATAATAAAGAATGTCCATTTCTTGATCTTAGTATTCATATTGATAATGGTAAACTTAATACATGTACTCAAATTTATGATAAAAGGGATATTTTTCATCCCCTATAGTCAACTATCCGTTTTTGGATAGTAACGACCTCTCGTATCGGTGTTTACAAATCACAAAAGGTTCGATTTGCTTGCATTTGTAACAATGTTTCAGAGTGTAACCAAAGGAATCTTTACATAAGTGAGATATTACTACATCACGTTTTGGATATCACAAGCTCGTAAAAACTATTAACACCCACAAAATATTTGAACCAATACAAGGAACTCATTCTCAAATAGATGTAAAAGAATTAATAGCTGCAGTTATCTGTCAACCTTTGTTTTATGGTAACATTCTACACAGAAGGCTCAATACTCACCAAATAAGTTAACAAAACCATTGAATAGGCTCATTCGTAATGGATATAGTTGTGATATTTATATTGTCAAATCGTTCAGGACAGCATTTGTTGGTATTAATATTGATTCACTCATACAGGATCTTTACATAGAAATTAAAACACTATATTTCAAAGCAGTTTTTGGTGTGACATGGATTGTGTCCTTTAGATTTATGATGTACCATGATTCTCAACCCCGCATGGGAAGTATTGGGAATGATTTTACATATGATGGGGACATAGGTTTTTGTACGTTTAAACTGGTCTGGATCTGGCATGTCAAGTTAACTGCTAGTAATCCTTAGTTTGTACATTTGTGTGATATATATTCAGTTTCTTTCTGTTTTAACAAGGGACTCAGACCTTTTTGATCAGGTGTGTTTAATTGTATAATATTTTCACTTTCAGTTCTCTTTTATGTTACTTGAGTATATAGGGGCAACTCTTTTGCTGTACCTGTGTATAATGATGTTTTGGGGCCAATCTCAGCCTGTCCTGTGCTGTGAGGGTTTCCTTGTCCTTCACTGAAGACCAATGGATCGCCTTGGGCTGACATTTTCATCCATGAGAGGTTATTGTCTCTTTGCCATATTCACTATACCTGACTTTGTCCAACAGATTACACAGTGTTCAGTGGTAATTAAGTAAGACACACCGGCAGGGCATGACATTAACATTTTATTGACCTTGTCCTATCGGGCAAATTGATGAAAATTCTATTTGCCCAAATACAAGATCTAGGTTGTCCTACAGTAAAATGAATGTTAAAAAGCTTTTCAAAGAGCTGCATAATACGACCGGAGCGGTTGAAACCCTGACCATACAGTTGGGGCAAGTGGGGACACAATATAAGTTTTTGACACACTTACAATTGGGACTTACAATTCATTATGGACAGAACAACTGGTTTGGACACTATATTACACAAAATTTGAAATTCAAATAAAAATTTTCAAAAATAAAAAAGTTGATTTTTTGCAGTGTGACCCCCTTGATCCCTTATAACATGAAAGCCATGGGAGTATCTAAAATCTGTTTAAAAAATACTGGCAGGATTTAATTAGGATCTAATAGAAAATTTTTTTTTTAAATCTCACCAAAAATAAAAGCCATTTTTTGTGGGTATGACCACACAACTCAAAAGTTGAGAACAGTCCAAAAAGCATCAAATCCGTTAATATGTTTGTTAACCAGATTTAAATAAGGAACAAAATAAAAAAAGGAATCAAAACAAAAACAAACATTCTACATGGGTTTTAATATTAAAAACACCTATTTTTACTGTTTTTGGCCCCTTATTCTAAAATGGAAGGGGCTACCAACTCCAAATAAATATAGGCACTTTCTTTAGAGGGTAATAAAATCACATCAAAATTTCATAAAATTGGTCAACCACAAATAAAGTTATCACACAAAAACCACATGACAACTATACAGATGAAGACAATATATGCCAATATATGACAGCAAATTTTGATTTTCCAAAATATGAATCAAATTTGGTTATCCTCAAGGCAAATATAATTTAACTTTCACTTGTCAGAATGGTAGTCTCACTTGATCAGGCAATAGGACAACCTTTGTCATACCCTGACTGGTATAATGTAGAGCAGAATTGTACGTAGAGAGCTAATTAAATCACCCTGAAAACTTATAAGGAATGTTGTATCAGTTCAATCCACCCTAAACACTTTTTACTCCCTTTATACAAATATGCTCTTTTAAATATTTTTATTATACATGTCGCAGAGCCCATTAAGAGCTTACAATGATTTGTATTTTGTGCTGAAGGCTAAATGGTGAATTTTACTTACTGTGAAAGTACTATTGTTTGTGGGGTACACATTTTCATGGGTTTCATAGGTAGGCCAAACCACTAAATTTTGTGCCCAACACAAAGGTGATTTCCATAAATGTTTATACTGAAAACCTCAAAACCACAAATTCAAGAATCCATGAATTTGTGTTTCTTCCCTAATCCACAAAAATTGGTATCCACAAATTAAAATACTTGAACTTCCACAGTATCAGGAATTTGTAGTAGCACAAAGCTTACTGGCATGGTACAACTCTTAAGGCTATCTGTATCAGCCAAAATTATAACAAATTACAATAGAGCATACAATTTGCCACCATGTATACCCTGTAGAGCTCACCTGTCCTAACTGTTTCTTTATATTCTGGTATCTCTCTTGTAACTGTTCTGCCATCAGTTTAAATTGGTCTCTTTCACTGCGACATTGATCCAGTTCTTTGCTCAAAATGAGCAATGCTTGACATTTACTCTCTAATTTCCTTTTACAAACTTGATACTGAAAAAAAATTCAAACATTAACTAAAGCAGCACTAGAACTGCCAGAAAACCAAGTACAAGGTTATTACACAACACAATTTATCAGTGTCCTTGATTCCTGATAATAGAGGTATACCTACCATTATAATAATTAAGGTGTACAGTGTCTCTCCTTTCAAACTACCTAGAGGTGCGCAGTGTTCACCCTTTCCAGCTACCAAATAATAATAAAGGTGTACAGTGTCCCTCCTTTCAAACTACCCAATAATAATAGGTGTACAGTGTCCCTCTTTTCAAACTACCCAATAATAATAGAAGTGTGCATTGTCCCTCCTTTCAAACTAAACTACCCACTAATAACAAAGGTGTGCATTGTCCCTCCTCCCAAGCTACCTTAAAATCACAGAGGTGTACAGTGTCCCTCTTACAAGCTAGCCTATAATAATTGAGGTGTGCAGTGTCCCTTCCTCCCAGCAGGTCCTATTATAAGAAAGATGTGCACTGCTCTCCTTCCAAGCTACCCTAAAATAATATAGGTGGACAGCTAGTGAACCCAAGCAATAATTCATGGCAATCGTTGTTCACTTTATGAATATATACATGTACATGTACCTAAATACTATCAACAGAAGATAGTAAAAAAATATTTACAGAAAATTACAACAATATATTTGCAGATAAAAAATACTCAAACAAAAGTGGTTGTACTTTTTAAATACATTTGTACATGGGATAAAGAATACTCAAACAAAAGTTACCAGATCATACACCTTCAAAAAGTAAAATGTTTATGTCACATAAGAACTTTCCCTTTACTTTAATTTTCAAAGTTAATGGTTGTACAATTTTCTTTTGTATAACAAACTTGTGTTCACTGTACTTATTGGTTGAATGAGTATCATGCACATAAATTTCCTCACACTTCTGCAATATCATGCATAGTGACATCTTACAGCACCATACCATATTAAAGAGAGTACCATTTTGAATTTTCCCCACAGAATCTATACAATATTATTTTAAAAAAGTGAGGCCATTTTACAAGCAATTTTAATGAACTTTTTGTCTTATGAAAAAATATATCTTGAGAATAAACCATTCATTAATAATGTATTTAGTTTTTACAAGGTTTATGTTCCCAGATTTAAGTGGTTATGGAGTAACAATTTTACTATCAAAACAAGTATTTTTGTCAAGGAAGTCTATTTATAGACTGAACTTGATTTAGAGATCGTTGTCAACCAAATTACGTAACCAGGGTAGACATTTCAAAATATAACAAAATAACACTCTGTGGGTTATTCTCCTTGCAAAGTTGGCATTAAGATATCGCTCCGCCGCCAATCATACTCCATGTCAAATATGTGATGTTTACTTTACGTACGATATGGGCATATAATGATATTAAGGCTATTTAATATGCGTAGAACTGCAAGATTTCAATGATTATATAATATTATCTATTTAAATTTTGACGCAGACAGCTGGACTATTTTGTCAAATTGACCCGAACATTTGCACTGGCAGGGAGGAAAGCCCAATCGTGATTTGCCATTTTTTCTCTCGATCTGACCCTTTTAATGAATATGTTGGGAGCTTCTTATGACGGAGCTGCAATGTACATTTTATGTGTAGTAAGTATCGATTACAGTGACAGATCTAGGGGAGGGTGCATGGGCTTGACATCCCTCCTTTTTATTGGAAAATTTCATGTGTGATTGATTTGATCCCTGGAATAAAACTTCTGTACATAAAATGCAAGCACTGCGTACATATATGTTAATTACTACATGTAAATGTACATAACTAATATAAAATGGTAAACACACATGTACATACATGTAGCAAACAAAGAATTGTTTAAAATTGAAAATAAACAGAGGTATATTATAATTTCAAAGCAGAGATATAAACAATGTCTCTGTTTCAACGGTAAGGATGAAAGGAGGTCATGTGGCATATTCATCACATTCAGTAGGTAATCTTGAACTATCAAAAAGGAGGGGTATCCAGTGAAAAAAAAAGTAATGTCTTTGGGACGAGAGTGAATACATGAGCCCTGATATTACACATACACTTGTACATGTTCCTAAAATCCAAACTTCCACACCGTCCATAGACCTTTATCCCATACCTATATCATGCCCACAGACCTGTATCCCTGTATCACATATCACATACTGTATATCACACCCCTAGACCTATATTGCATTCTATATCACACCCCTAGATCTATATTGCATTCTATATCACACTCCTAGACCTTTATTGCCTTCTGTATATCACACTCCTAGACTTATACCGCATACCCCTAGACCTACCAGTATATTGCATACCATGTATCACACCCCTAAACTCAATTCAAGTACCCTACATATATAACACCCACAGACATATATTGCATACCTTATAACACACACCTAGGCCTATATCACATACTATATATCACACCCATGGACCTATATTGCATTCTCTAAATCACACCCATAGACCTATATGGCATACCCTATATCGCACACATAGACATATATTGCATATCATATATCACACCTTGCACAGAACACAATTGAAGTCTATTTCGTATAGATAAAAAATAAGAAAGAATGTACATGACATGAAAATCTGTTTGATATGCAGTTTCAACCCTTGACCTATATCACCCTGTGGGCCAGTGACCCTTGAGTTGATATAGGAGTCTCCTGTTGATACTGCATGTGATATAGATTTTGGCATGCACTATTCAGTATGGAATTTAAAGAAATAGTAACACAATATACATGTGTATTATATCCATGTAAGTAACTGATTATCAATATGGTTCTTTTTCTGTACATTGTCAAGATATACCAGATACATTTATTTAGAATGCAGATCATCAATTAAGAAACATGATTTTCATGACACAAGAGAGACGCAGTTATGTTACAGATTCTGTATCCATGAAAGTGCATTGAAAATGTGTTGGAATTATCAAGACTACCAAAAGTAGACCTTTTCTAAGAGCTGATTTTTATGGACATTGTTACATGTACAATGTACTAGATATACATTATTTATTCATATACTTTGTATGTACACAGTTATTTTGAATTTTCAAAACTGGTGATAGGAATACTGTTTTTATTGCTGGTGTAAAACAGTGTAGTCATATTTCTTAGCAAAATTTGCTGTTTACATTCATATGTCTGTGAACAAGAAATTTACACTGAAAACTACAAAAATACATGTGCATGCACTCTAACTACTATGGTTACAGGCATATGCAGTACAGTATCAATTAAAGATTTCATACATGAAATTATGATATTTGTAATATAGTAATACATGCATCTAATTTGTTTTCTACTTTACAATGTGACATTAACTTCTCATTGGTAAATAAACATTCAGGAATTGATCCAGAGATTTTGAAATGGGGTCCAAACATCATTATAAATCATACATGGAAGAAGCCCTACAGCAATATCCTTAGGAAGCTTTCCATTTTCTGTATTTAGAAGGTCTTTGTCTGAAAAATGAAATGACTTTAATTTATTGTTTTAAACTCATCACTTCAAACCACCTTTTATGATCTATCTGGTTATGAGGGGGTGTAGTTTTAACAATGACAGGTGACAAGTAACCTGTTCTACTCTTACTTACAGGTATGTTACCTGTTATTAATAGTTATTGAAACAAAGATGTGCTCATGAAATACACTGTACATTTTTGTAAAGTTTGTAATGTTATTTCAGATAAATTTGAATTATTTCAGAGAAAGAAATGTTTATTTTTTCTTAATTAATACAGCTGATAAAGATTTTAAAAGAATAAAATCTAAGAACACTGAAATATAGTTAGATATATACTATATTAAAGTTTTTTAATGTAGGACAAACACTATGAATAATGACAGAAATATTGTTTGCAAATTTTCAGTCCACCAGTATTGATCACTGTGATAATATTGACCAGGTGGTTTATCAACCAGTAATAACTTGGGACTGTTATAACCATCAAACCTTTATTTTTGTCTGATTTGCACGAAATTATATATACATATAACAATGTTTCCCTACAAGAGGAGGTTTCTCCATATCATATGGTTAAAATACATGTGTATTTTCATGAATTTACATTGTAACATTTTGCATATATCAGACACTGTTATGATTTTTTCCTTGATTTCTTTTCAGTGGTTATCACATATTAGTTTCACTAGATGAAGTGAGAAGGAAGCAAAAGTAAAAGACCATTTATGTGCTGGGATACTATTTAAGCATGAAACAAAGTCCATGATTCTCAACTGCTGGTACATACATGTATGTGTAGCATGAAGCAGCTGTAAATGTATATGTCAACACCTCTTAATTAAAAAAAAAATATAAAAACATGAAGCCTGATTTCTTAGCACTTATATATTTGCAAAACATAAGAGTTACTGGAGTTGTATTATAATCTTATACATATTTGTGAAACAATTATGCAGAAAAAAAGTGAAAGAAATGTACATACATTATTGAAGGCAGACAGGTATAAAACACTCAGCAATAGTGATTCATCATAAAAAAGTGGTACTCATGGGATATGGGTTCAATATTACCTTTTTTGATTTGGAGAGAAAAAAAGATGGATTTATACTCAAAGTGCATCATAATCCTTGTATTCACCATATCTCTATACCACTGACTTTCCAACTTAATTGGAATCTTAAATTGCTCAAATCTAGGAGCTACCAAGTTGTTTTTAGTTTAAGAGTAATCAAAGGAACCAAGGTTATAGCGGTAACCAAAAAAATGTAATCCAGGGACAAAGACAAGACATGGAAAACAGACATACACAACAAAGAACATAAAGTAACTAAAATCATACATACATAGTAACAAAAGCAAATGAGCAACTCGGACTCCACTAAAAACTGTGAGCATGGACCAGCATGATCTTTAAACTGCATAGTATAGTAATTTTTACAACAAGAGGTTCAGTTTGAACTGAAAATTCCTCGAGAAAGGTAATCATTTATTGTAAATATGTGCACAGTTTCGACGAGCTAAACCCATAGTCTAATCTAGACAACAATGACAAGGACAAATTTTAGTTTAAATTTATTACATAAAAATCTACATCAGTGAGCACAAACAAGGAAAAGTTTTTTGCTCATTTATCCCTTGAGATTAGACCTTTGTTCAACTTCCTCCAGTCTGCAGGATTCATTTCTACTACATGCATTTCCAAACCAAAATTGCAAGGTGTGGATCCATTCTTACTTTGAAAATTCATTGAATATTGATAGTCTGTGATTCTCAGTGGAATTAATATTTTGTAAGAAATGGTTATTCAAGTGTTAGGAAATTTTAGGACATCAACGTACGTGTACAGCCAGGTGTATCAAAAGCAATATTACAAAAGAACAAAAGAAGATCCAAAAATATTTATTGATAAACGGACTGTATAAATATACACCGCATTAAAACAAATGGTTATTCTTTAAGAGGACTAAGTTTTGATCGATTTATTTAGCTTACAATTTGGTTACATGAATATTGTTGATTACTTTGGGCCTTCCTTGACTCAGTGCCTCAGCACTTTGATTTTACATCCTTTTTTTTTTCTATCATGTTCAACTTATCATGGTTATTGTTAATCTTGTCATTATTATCAAATCTTTAACACAGATACAAATGTATATAAACTTTTGTTTTTTTTTATTGCTCAATTATTTAGATTGAAGATTGGATGATTTCAAAGTAATTTTGTCTAAAAAAATAATTTTACATTGATTTTGTGGGTAGTATTAAAAATGCTACCAATTTTAGGCCTGGTGCTGTATAGATGTACATTTGTAGGTAGGGGCCTGAATCATAAACTGGTGAAAATTGTTGTTAAATCAATATATAATGTACATGTACACAAATTATTAAAGTCAAACATGTGACTGTTATTACATGTATTTAACATTATGTTCAATACAAATATGTATCTCTAACCCCAATAGCAAAGCCTAAAATCATATTAAAAGAACTTTGACACCTATACATCACAAGGAAATTGTACAGAAATTACAACATACAATCTTATTATGTTGCTACAAGATTGAAGTCTTCACTACAGAAGTTTTATGGTCAACATCATGAACTCCTGGATTGTTACGGTGTATCCATCTGCACAATGAAAACTTAGCAACTTGGCGGGTGTTTCTTGGAAAGCAGAGGATGCTTACCCTACCAGTGCAACTGGTCTATGCTCCCAGTTTTTAGTGGAGTTCGAGTTGCTCATTTACTTTTGTTACTCTGTATGTGTTGTTTTGGTTACTTTGTGTCCTTTGTTGTGTATGTCTGTTTTCCATGTCTTGTCTTTGCCCATGGATTACATACCTTTAGATTCCACTAGAATCTTGGTTCCCTTGATTACTGTTTCCTGCATGCAACTCATATGTTTTGCAATTAAATTAATTGAACAAACAAGCATGGATTTATAGTAGGTTTTAAAGAAATGTTTTTTTTTTAAGATGAAGAAAGTTGTAACTGTTAATTTATCATGGTTATTAAATTGTCTAATGTACTAAATATTAATATCAATCTAATAACTGATGATTTTCTCATAAAATGTTTAAGTAGTAACTCTCTTGTGGTATCAAGACTACTAAGTAATTATATTAGCAATTGTATATCCATCAGAAGCTCTGTACTGTCATAATCATCATTCATGATAAGATACATTTTTATGTTATACATGTAATTTGTTTATCATTATGAAACTTGGGCCTTTGCCAATTATTATAATTGTGTTTGTGCCAATAAAAAATTTGAATTTGAATTAAAATTAGAAATAATAAATGAATAAATATTTGTTAAATAAACCAATTAAATGGCAATTAAACTTCTTGAGAAATTAACTTGAAAAAACAATAACTAACTAGAAAGGTTCAAGAAATATGACTGTAAAAGCAATTAGAAATATCAAAGAAATTCACATTTCACAGCTTGGTGCTTTGATGTTGTCCTTTCCAAAATATATAAATGAAGATATAATATGGAGAATTCTCATTATTTCTAAGAATACAAGCCCATATACCAATGAATATATGAATGTGATTATGTATGAAGATAAGAATGTATGACTATACTAACATGTGTATGTATTAACATATTGTTGCTGAAATAAAACAAAAGATGAAAAAAAAAAGATTGTTATTAATGAAATACAAAAAAAATAGCTGAAATATTATAAGTGAGAGTAACTGATAAAATACAAAAAACAAAATAAAGAATATAAAAATGATAAAAACCAAACAAGCAAATGAATCAATCAATCAAAACATAAAAATTTGATGTTTCACAAGAATGAAAATACAATATATTAAAAGTCTCATATATCCTTTTGTTAAGATGTTTCAACTTAAAATTACCCATAGAAACTGGGAGGATCTCGTTACTACCAGATTACTACTCAAAGCACCCAAATATGATTAAATCTGGTGGATTATTGTCTGTCTGTAATGTTCAATTGTATAAAAGAGTGTGCTTTTTTACAAAAAATTGCTAATATCATATGAAAGTTAATGTGTAAAAATATAAATGTGAATTTTTATGTATTCATATATGTTATGATATTGACTGTTCTGTGTATTTGTCTTATTTATGTATGCTTGTGTGTTTTGTCCTCTTGCACACCTACTGTGCAAGAGACTATCAATAAATGTTGTCTCACGAATACAACATTTACAAATAACTCTAAAGTAGGTGGAAGTTCCTTACCTACATCACTTGTTAATACTCAACAGGGTAATCAATTAAATAGACTACAAGAACACTCCTACCTGAATTCAATTGATTTTTCACTCTTGATCAATGAATGGTGCATGCCACATTTTGAGTTGCTAAACAATCACTTTACCACAGAATGATATAAAAATGTAGAATTTTTTTTTACACATATTAGGTGCTACTGGAGGTTAAATTTTTTTCACTTTCCATATTTAGTATACCTGTGAACTAAAACATTTTTTCTAATTGTAAACAACCCAAGGCGAAATAGTATATAGGGGAGTGACCTGTGTTGAACAGATTTCGTGGCGAAACAACCTGGATTCCCTAATATCATTTTAATGTGAAATAAAGTCATAGCTTGGAAGCATTAAGAGCATGATTTCAGCCTGACAAGAAGTAAAGTCTTTCTGAGTTTCCATACAAACTTTGGTATTTTCATATCTTCTTCATTAAAAAAGCATTTTTTACATTTCTACATGGTGACCTCAATACTCAATATACTCATTTAAATTCAGATACTTTTTTGTTTGCCAAAAGCAATTAAATAGTGGGCCTTGCTGACTAGAAAGTCCTAAGTACATATGTACAAACAGTAAGTTATACCAGTTTCACTAATTAATGACAAGAAGTGACAAAATCATCAAGATGTCTAGAAAAAGCAACAACAGAGAAAAAAAGACACAAGAAGATTTCTAAATATATCTTTAGATTAAACTTCCTCCTATTACAGTTCACACCTGATTTTGGACATTTCAATTAGGATATAAATTTTTATGGATATTATTTTATATTTTTGATGTTCAGAAATGTTTTGGTTATTATATCATATTGTATTGATGATAACTTTGCAATTTAAAATATGGCATGAAACCATTTGATATGTTCATACTGGATTTAAAGGTTGTTAAATTCATCTGTAATGAAGAGTCTTTTCTGAAAGACAGGCAGTGCTCTTTGTCAAAAGCCATTATGCTTACGCATGTCATACACAAGTATCAGACAGAGATGCAGTGCTTTTACCAAAAGAGCAAACTTCAATTTAGGCATCAGTCTTTTCAGACTAAGTCTATCAAGACCAAGCCTGTTATGCATTACACGTCTCTTCAGACATACTTATTCTGTACATATCTTTTGCAGGCATCTATGAAATTGTTTTATATTGCAATGCCATGTATGACAAGCCCAAGTGGACAAAAATGTCTAGTTATAAATATTTATAAATAAATACTAATACTAATACTACTATTCTTTATTGGCACAAATACAATTACAATAATTGGCAAAGGCCCATATAATTGATATATAAAAGAGTAACATATATAGTAGCGGTATACATGTAAATAGAGTATTAATCAAATGTTATGAGAAGAGATATTTGTTATGAAATAAAATTTTTTCAGATAGAAAAAATAATATCTAAAAAATTAGTGATAATCTTTAGTATAGTATATGAATCACTGAATATACATTGTTTCAGTGTGTAGTAATTAACTGAATCAATATCTTTTTTGAGGATATTTGATAATTTGGACATAAATTGACTTCTAACTTTGGAGTATTTTTCACATTTTAGCAAAAAATGTAATTCATCTTCAACCTCCCCAGAGTTGCAAACTTTACATAATCTCTCGTTTGCAGGAATTGATAGATGACAGCCTTTTTCTATTTCCAAATTATGGCTACTGATTCTAATATTGCAAAGAGAGGATCTTTCTGATCTTTTTTGTAAAACATCAACAAAGCTTGCTTGTTTGTATCCAATGTGTATATTTCGATAAAATGTTAGTTTATTTGAATTTTGGATTTGGGAATGTTGCTCTTGCATAAATTAATCGGTTATTCGTTGTTTTATATTTGATAAAATAGGTTTAAAGCTACATTTTTGATAGATTATGTGTGAAAAACCAAGTTTATAAATATAAATTATAAATACATATAATAAATTTATCAATAATTATAATTAATGTAAAATGAATTATAAATATTAATAAAAGAACTGTCTTAGATTAATAAATATTTATAAATGAATTATAAATATTATTAAATAGGTATTTTGTCCACTTATGCTTGATAGTTATTTTCATAGTTATTTTTTAAGTCTTAATAAATGTTGCAACTTTACTTTGTCTCATATAGCCCTGCCCAACAATAAGGGTACAAAGACTCAGGTCCCAGTGTTCGAATTCGAACAATCGTGTTTACTATTTACAATGCAAGGCCAAGGAGTTGCAAAATAAATATTTCCCTGAAGTTGTGAGTTGTTAAAGCATATCATAGCCATTGGAGAAGAGGCTTTGTAGAGATTGAAACTATACAGATGAAATGTGGGGCTTGACAGCTGCAGCTCCCTCTCCAGACGTTCGAAACCCCCTTTTGTTACAATAGTCTAGTATTACTATAGTAATAGTAATTAGTATTGAAAAGAAATGAATTATATGTTACTTTGTACCTCAGCTCGTAAAGCCTCAAATCTAACTTTCACCCGGCCTAACTGTTCGGCTTCTAAACTGCAGGTTGCCATGTCTATCTTAACTTAACCACGAATATACAATGCAGATCTGTAAATGTCATAACTAAAAAATCGATCTTGCCGCATAATCAATCTGCATCACCTTTTCCTTAATAAATGGCGAATATTTATATTGAATTCAAGCGCAATTGTGACATCGGCGAAAAAGTTACAGGAAACTAATTACGGACAAGAGTACGATAATTTTCCGACTAGTAAGAAAAAAAAACAATACAAAATATAACCAACAACAGACCAAGGATTTTTATAGTATATTTAACTCATTTAACAAACAAAACCAAATACAAAAAAAACCAAAAAAAACAAAAAACAACAACAAAACAAAAAAACACTTACTGCAGGCCATGCTTGACCCTGGTTCATTAATAATGATAGAAAATACATGCACTGATATTGTTTTGGGTCTTAGCTCTAACACATAACCTACACTTACCTAATATCCTCTGTATGATGTTGCCTGGAATTACATGTATATATACATATATCTACATAAACATGTAGATGTAGGTATATATATCTACATGTACTATGCACTAAATATTTCCTGATGTTGTTATACAGTCATGGTTTTAATTTTTTCAAACATGTAACAAAGAAAACCTTTTAGGAAATGTTCAGGCGCGGATCAAAGAACTGGCGTACCAGGCATACGCCCCCTAAATCGGAAAGAAAAAAAATTTCACAAGTTTCACCCCATATTTTTTGCCTTGCTTTGCACCGCATTTGATTCAATTTACACCCCCCCCCCCTAAACTCAAATCCTGGATCCACCCCTGGTGTTTATTAAAGCATGATCAGATCTGAGAAGCTTAGATGTATTGAATGCATAAATACTTTTCTGTCTGCATGCTCAAGAATGCTTTAAAAAAAAAAAAAATTTTGGACAGGTTTTATCCTGAATATTATAACAGAAGTGTTTATCCATACTTTCCATTCCAAATCATTGCAAAATGTACTGTAACCACTGCTTATCAAGTTATTTTTGTTATTTTCTAGAACAAGATAAAACGGTGAAAAATGAATCCCCCCCAAAAAGTCCCAACATTATTATATACATGTTAAATCACATACCCTGAAATGGGAAAATAATATTTGCAAAAATAAGGAAGCTGGTTTGCAGTAAATATCTTGATCATATCAAATCATTTTGTTAAAAGCAAATTCTACCGGGCCACTGAAGACATACTACAATATATACACACAACCCATATTATTTGTTACTGTATCATATTTTATAGGGACAGAGCATGAGAAACATCCTATATATGTAGATGGTGTGAAATATGAATGGCTCAAAATCATTCAAAAGGAAAAGACTTGTTTTTAGGAAATGACATATGCAGATAGGAAGTGATTGTTTGAACTTTTAGAACCGTCACACAGTTATTGGCAGTTTTGCATATTCCTGTTGGTTGAAGCATCAGCAAAATAATAACGGTATTTCAGTATTTAAGTGCAAATAGTCCCATCCCTCATAGCAAAGCCTGAAGTCATATAGGTATAATTGCCCCATCCCTCATAGCGAAGCCTGAAGTCATATAGGTATAATTGCCCCATCCCTCATAGCAAAGCCTGAAGTCATATAGGTATAATAGCCCCATCCCTCACAGCAAAGCCTGAAGTCATATAGGTATAATCGCCCCATCCCTCATAGCAAAGCCTGGTCATATAGGTATAATAGTCCCATCCCTCATAGCAAAGCCTGAAGTCATATAGGTATAATAGCCCCATCCCTCATAGCAAAGCCTGAAATCATACTGGTATAAATAAATGAGAAGAATGAAAATGATTCCCTTTGTAATATATTTTTGAAGAAAAAAAAAGTTATACTATTTTAATTTTTTTTAATTCAAAAAGCATGTTATCCAAATAAGATCCTTAAATTATTAAAAAAGTAAGAAACATACTTTGTTTCTGTCAACATCATCAATAAGGTAAGGGTCAGTTAGAAATTTGGGTTTGTGTGTGTTGTGTGTGTTTTAAAATAATAAATTTGTGCACCTACATGATTTTTACAATTATGATGTCATTTTTCAAATTTAGATGCAAAAAATAGTCACTCTCTTCATGTAAGTTTCATATCACAAAAACTGGTGATGATAGCTAGAGAATATAATCCTATAGAAAAAATAAATATTTTGAAAAATAAGTTCAGTTGACTCATTAGGTTTCTCTATGTACAAAGAGTATTAAAAAAAGTAATAATATATTGATAAGTGTCAATATTTTCTCAACCTAAGCCAACTCAGACTGATAGTATGGCACACTAATATTAGAAAATCCTCAACTAAAACAAAAATCATCAATATGTTAAATTTTAATTGAAGTTGACAAACATGATAGGTCATGCATAAACACTTCATACCAACTCAATTCTCTATGCATCATGACATAACATAAATACTGCTATCACAGACAACAAAACATTGATATACAATGAACTATAAATCATTGAGTTTCAAGTTAAATAGGTATTCTATAATGGAATTTCCATTATTATCTCCCATATATTACCATAGCTTTATTTACCCTTAATAGAACATATAACAGTTCAAAACATTTCATTTGACATACAAAACTTCAAGTCAATACATTCAAACAATACTATTAAATGACACATCAGATTTTACAAATGTGAGTATTACGCTTTACAACAGCATTCATTTTTTTATAAATTCTACATAGCTTAGAAAAAAATTAATACATAAATCTTTCACATTGATGCTGCAATAACAATTTATCTTCATTTTCTCTTACTAAAATCTTTGGTATCCTGATATCCAAGAAATTAATATAATTATAGACATCACTATCCTAATATTTGGAATACTTGTTTTTGTTTGCTTTTTATTTCAGCTAATATGTAAAGCATTTCATATTTTGCACAAAAAGTGATAATAAACATTTTTGAGATCATTTTCAATCTCTCTTTAACATTGTTTCCATAGTAAGAATTTGACTGAAAGTGAATCTCTATTCCTATTCTACAAAACACACTAGTTTTAAATGTTTAAATTGAAAACTGTCAACAACAAACATAGAGATAAATGTCAGTACACAAAGGAATGTTTATTGCACACTATCAATTTAAATGTATAAAACTGTTCATGTTAACCCTTCATCAAATTCCTCATCATCATCTAACTGTGCTCTAGATTTTGCTCCATCCTCTATGGGAACATCTCCACCACCTGTTTTTTTCTTCCCAACACCTCCAGGTATTATCATAGATTTAGCTAGTTTTGCAAACTGAAAAAAAATGCTGTAAGTTGTATTTCATGTACTAGGAAACAAGAAGCGAATAAATATTTTGATTGAATACTCATTTGTTTTATTTCATTTGGTCAATTTAGATAGTAGTAACAGTTACTCTAGACATGATTTGAAAAGCCTGTTACCACACAGAAAAGACTTATATCAACAATAACAATTTCATGCCAAGTTAAGTTTTTCGTATTTATAGATTGTTTGGTATTCAATTTCAGTTTACTTTAGGTTGATGGAGTATGTAGAGGCAACCATTTCGCTGTACCTGTGTATAATATTGTTTTGGGGCCAGCTGCAGCCTGCCCAGTGTTCTTGCCGTTCACTGAAGACCCATTAGTGGCCTTGAGCTGACAATTTTCATCCCGATGGGGTTGTTGTCTCTTTGACATATTCACCATTTCCATTCTCCTTATGTTCAGACATTTTATCTATAAACTTACAGCGTTATCCATAAATTTGATGTAGGGACTAGATAGAACTTCTACAGCAGCTTCTTCATCACCATTATTATATGCTGCTAGTAATTCCTCTATTAATCCAGCTTCTTCTGAACCTCCAAATGTCCCATGGCTACAAATTTAAATTAATAACATATATTCCTATAACCATACATTTATTTCATCACAATCATAGATAAAAAACTATTAAGATGAACAAAATGAATGTGATATTAAAACTACTCCTGTTTTTATATATTTTGATACTCCAGTTGTGAAGTTCACTGCTATCTATTTTGGTCTAAATAAAACATTCAGCTGCCATTCAATAAAAATCAGATGAAAAGATGACGGTTTCGCCCCTTTGACCCATTGCTACTAAAAAAAATTATGAGAAATATATTCAAAAACTGATTGAAATATGGTAGTAAAGACTCAATTAAAAAAAAATTCTATATTGGACCAGAAATTTAACTCAAAAACTGTTAGAGATATCTGAAATCTGAAAGTAAACGCCCCCAGGGATTTTCATAAGGAATCAAATAAAATTGGACCAAAAATAAAAAAAGTTCATTTTTTGGGAGTGACTCCATTTTGGCTTGCTATAGACTAAAAATGCAACTGGTATTTTAAATCTGTTATGTATTCTCAACGCAATATTTTGTAAGAAACAAATAGAAAAAAGTATTGCAAATTTGAAAGAGAAATAAACCTACAACAACAATTTTAAATAAACATCTATTTTACAAATTTCAGTCCCTTTTTTGTAGAACAGTGATATACTCAGGATTAAAATTTCATATTTGGTTCACTACAAGTATTAAAGTTATTGCAGAGAAATGAAAAAAATTAAAGATAGCATAAAATAAAAATAATTAGAACTTTCTCTCAATTTGAAACCAGGCCCAAAACCCTGTTGACGACAATTTCTAGACATTCTGTTTGTAATGGCGTTATGATGGTACCTTAAAGAAATCATTCATTTGATGTTTTACTAGACAATGACACAACCTATGATCTTAACCTAAATCGTTTAAATTTGTGATGTAAAAGAGAGACAATCCTGATGTATTACACTGAACAAACAGAATTTGTGTTGTGTTCATGTGATATGTGTAAGATAAGTATATTACAACAACAGCTCCAATAGCCTCTTGTTAAGCTACGATCATTTGGTTTCAGTATGAAGTATAGTCAGGTAAGTCAGTCTGAAGTATGCACAGGGATTCAGTCTGAAGTATGGTCAGGTAAGTGAGTCTAAAGTATGGTCAAGTAAGTCAGTCATAAGTATGGTCAGGTAAGTCAGTCTGAAGTATGCTCAGGTAAATCTGTCTGAAGTATGCTCAGGTAAGTTTTGGTTATGTTGCAATATTACTGCATATGACACAAACCTCAGACTATGATGAAAGAATTTCTCTGCCTCCACAGGATCACCATTATACAGATAGACAATCACAACTCCTACAGTACAACGGTTTATTTTGGCATAGTTCTCACCATGGGCATGAAAGTCTATTTCTTTTTTTAGTGCTGACAAACCTTCATCAAATCTGAGAAAATTGAGAATAAACAAATAGAAGTACATCTCAAGTAAAACTCAAACCCACATATACATGAAGAGATTACAGAATACAAAAAAAAATGTTAAAATACATAAACAAATCATTTACAGCAAGTTGAAATAGGCAATTTCAATACAAATCTAGCAGTGCTAGTGAGTAATTTAAATAGCTCTCTAGGTAGAAATGTGCCCCACATTATACCAATGTGTCCTACTTAACTACCAAAGAATACCTGTGTGATCTTTTGGACACTGCCTTTTAAGTTTGAATAGCTGTCAATCATGATGGTGGATGGTAAATTTAAAGGTTAAGGTCATCATAATTGACAGCTATTCAAAATCAAAAGACAGTGTCCAAAAGATCACACAGGTGTTCTGTGGTAATAAGGCAGGACACATTGGTATAATGTAGGGCAGATTTCTACCTAGAGAGTTATTTATCCTGCAATGAGTTCATTAAAGGGCAAATAACAGGTGTCAAATAAACTTTTGCTTCATTTGTATAGTAGCGAATGAAGCAATTAAGCTCCGCCCACCGTCACAATCATGTGTCCCGTCAAATCGATGTCAATTTGTCAGTCATAATGTTTGAAAGACATTGTGCCATCCTTCTCCCAAACAAACATGTCTAGCCGTGTCAGTTCAATGTTTTACGGTGCAATTTTGAACATTGCCACTTTGAATGTGTACACACACAATCCAACAAATCAATAACTTTGTCGAAAGTGTAAGTAGGTCACGGAAGAATTTATTTCACATCAGAAAAACATGTTAAATGACGGAAATTGTTGTTTAATGTTGAATATTTATGTTATGTTTATGACTCGTTTAAAAGTAAAAGTTACAATTTACAACATTTCGTCAAATAATGTCCATCTCTCAGAACTACTTTTTGTCGCGGGTTTTCAATGAATGGCCCACAACAGGTTAATACTTTTGAATTAAATACTCTTAACAACACAAAACTGACTTATTGCAAGATAAACACAATATTAGTGTATTACAGAAAAATATAGAAAGTATCTGTTTGAGGCTAAGGAAGGGGAAGTAACTGCGAGGCTCTGCCGAGCAGTTACTCCCCTTCCAAGCCGAATATATTTAAATTACTCACTAGCCTACCAAAATTTGTACTGAAATTGGAACTGGTCAATTTAAACTACAGGAAGCAGTAAATCTCACAAAACATTACAAACAAAACAGTCAATTTTCTCTATATATGTACATCCTCTTTATATCTTAAAACAATACTTTTTTTTCAACTGTTAAGAGTTCAATTGTCTGAATCATACCAAACACTAAATACTGTGACAATATCATTGTTCCCATGTACCAATTCTTTGTGGTTTTCTTTCAAATCACACATGTGTATACTGGTATACAAAATAAAATGTTTATTTTCTGTAGAAGACATAACAGCATCAAAGCATGAATATAGTTCCCAACAAATTAATTGTACTTAGTAACACCAACCCTGGTAATTTTGTTGGCTAGTTAATGTTGTCATTCATGGATGTCTTTGCCAATCTTATATCAATAAAGGTATGAACAGAGAGTTGACATTTCATTGGAAAACATTAAAATGTACTGTAATCATGACTTCAACATCAATCTAAAAATTTTAAATACGGGTGCAACAAAGATATGGATGAACTATGTATATATTTGACTTGGAATAGCCCAAACCTTTTTTCTCTGACAAGTAATAATGCTGCTTTCCCAGTGAACTCAGCACATCTCCTGGAATTATCTTCCAGCTGATAAGAAAATAACAATTCAAGGTAGGTCAAACTTATTACAACAAGAATCTTTTTGCATCTTACAAATTTGTATAGAAATATGTATTTTTAAAAAGCAGAATGTGGTTAATATATTTGACAAAAAACTACAGTTGGCCAAATTACAAACATTTACATTTTGTATTTGAAAAGCCCCTTTTTCAAAGGAGATATAATAAATAGAAAAAATATTATTGGAATTTTGACAAGGACACAATATCTGATATTTCTTTCAAGAATCTGAAAGGATTTCAAAAAAGTGTTATTTATATAATATAAAAAAGTACTGATAGCACTAGGAGTCCTTCAAATCTTGAGTTGATATGAAGACTAGATCTTAATTTTATTTGCAGAAAAATTTTGCTTGTAGAAGGCGTAATCAAGGGAACCAATGTTACAGTGGTAATTAAAAGAATGTAATCCAGGGACAAAGACCAAACATGGAAAACAGACATACACAACAAAGAACATTATGTCTACTGTGATGAGTAGTTGCTGAGAAAGTGTGAGTAAAATTTCAACATTCAAAAATATGAAGTAAAAAAATAAAAAAGTCTTCGTAAAAACAGGAAGTTGTTGAATTTTTCGAAATGGATCCCACCATTAAAAGAATGTGTTAAAATTTCAAGCCACTGTGATGCATAGTTGCTGAGAAAAGTGTGAGGGAAATTTCAACTTCCCAAAATATTAAGTCAAAAAATAAAGTCGTCAGTAAACAGGAAGTTGTTGCCAAATTTTTCCGAAAATGAATCCCACCATATGGCATACCTACATGTACATGAAGAATGTGGTAAAATTTCAAGCCGCCATGACTTCGAAACTTGGTTGAAATCGAACACTGGTCAGGGGAGTCAACAATGTATATTTACACTAATTTTATGAAATGAATTTTATTCTGGTAACTTATTAGAAAAAAAATCTTCCTAATAAATCTCTGCTTTTTCTATATGATTATGTTTATTTTTTGTACAAAAAATGTTTATACATGTATATATGGTTCATTAAATATCATCCTAAACTTATTCTTATATCAAACTTTTAAGTGTACTCCACAAAAATGGACATCTGATATAAACCATGTGCTACACTGAGTATATAGCTTCTTACAACATTACAGATTATCTTATTTCTCCAATTGAGAGAGTTAAATGATGGTTTTGTTGTCATGAATTATAATATAAGAGGTGAATTTTGCTAAGTTCAAGGCCCATTACTTCAAAAAAAAAATCATTGGAGCAGAACGAGTCAAACTTGACCTGTAACTTATCCTGGTGAAATTATATACCAAAAATCATGTCAATATCTGCAAGTGTTTAAAAAAAAAGTCCAGAAAACTGAAGATGGACTCACGGACTGACAGACAGGTCAAAAACATTATACCCTTCGCAACTTCATTGCGTGGGGTATAATTAAAGTTCTCTCAACATTTGTGTGTAAGGTCATACAACTAACAACTTGTTTTGATGACTTTATAAACCGAAATTCACACCAATCATCTGCCAAAAAAAACCCTTACTAGTCATGTTATAAATACAGTGCAAACTAGGGATGTGACCTTTCAAAAGAGGTTTAAATAAAATGATAAAAGTTGATTGAATATGGAGTATGTGTCTATTTCGTTTTCTATCATAGTCATGTATTTTGTTCAGCAAACGTTTGTCAATGTTATGGCATCATGCACATGTACCGGTATTAGTTCTCATTACCAAGAAATCATTAACTCCTTAGGCAATCAGGCACTTTATGGTAAAAGATTGTAAATTTAAATCAAGTTGGGAATAGAGATTCAAATAAATGACTTATAAACAAACAAAATTGGTTTTTGGGACATAAATGGGTGACTGCTGTCCACTTTAATGAGATCACTGCTGAATGGAATTAAACTATATAGGGAAAACAATCTGTCTGGTGGGATTGAAAGTGGATGTTCACCAAAGCGACCACTAGTCTGAAGTGATTAAAAGTGGATGTTCACCAAAGGGACCACTAGTCTGAGGTGATTGAAAGTGGATGTTCACCAAAGCGACCACTAGTCTGAAGTGATTGAAAGTGGATGTTCACCAAAGGGACCACTAGTCTAAAATACATGTACATTTTAGTTTAAATCAAGAATAGAAGAAGAATCAGTTATTCCAATGCAATATGTTGAAATTTGGAAAATGAAAAATGGGGGACACATCTTGCAGAATTTTTTGAAATTTAATAAATGCCTGGTGGTTAAAAAGTCACATGAATTTTTTCAATCACCAATTTATAAATGGAGAAAATTCAATACAACAAATTTCTTGGAAAAATATTCATAAACCTAAGTGTGTAAGTACCTCAGCAACATCACTAGCACTCATGTATAATTCTGCTGATTTCCCTGGATGTGATTGTTCTACAGCTCTGAAAATTTGAAGAAAGAAATCTTTTTGACATGACATTTCTAAGAAATCAAGTTACTAAGAAAATATACAATTTTTTCAAAGTAGCAGTATTCTACATTTGCTTTAATAAAAGTTTCTTGAGACGAAACTTGGCAAACTGAATTAATATTTGATATACAATATGATACCATAAAAGACCTCAATGAGTTTTCTAGAAAAATAAGGACCGACATAAAACAACAATACATCATAATTTCATACAATAAGAACACAACCTGTGTCATGCCAAAAACTGCTTTTAAATATAGTGTGTTAGTTTCTATGTAAAGACCCTAAGAGCAAATCAATGTTCAGGGCTGTAATGTGACATTGCTTTTAAAAAGAAATAAAAACCCCATTTTTTCATACCCGTAAAATACATTTTTCTGAGTACAAATAACCATTTGCTTGGAATAAATAGATTAATGATCCAGAGGCTAGGAGTTTAAAAATAGAATTCAGTAATAACATACTTAGCAGCTTTTTCCAGTGTTAACGCAGCAGTGTCTGGTGTACCATTCTCTTGGAACAATCTGGCAGCTTTAGTTAACAGATTTACACAGCTCTCTACATCCTTATTCTCCTTTGCAATCAGTCCAGCCTGTTCATATGACCTAAATAAACAGGG
The DNA here is from genome assembly GCA_037379345.1 of Perna viridis. Taxonomy (NCBI): domain Eukaryota; kingdom Metazoa; phylum Mollusca; class Bivalvia; order Mytilida; family Mytilidae; genus Perna; species Perna viridis. The sequence continues at coordinate 39,177,786 of CM074515.1, read as the reverse complement.
AAATAATGAAGCAATTAATAGAATAAAGAATCTATGGTATATTACATACATGTGATGCATATGAACTTGTAGACTGGTGAACATAGGATCTGAATGATAAAACTATGGTAAGACTGTACAGTTCAAACAAAATGAAACAAGTATTATTATACAGATCAAACTGATTCAACAAATGTTTCCTGTGTAATAAATGTCAATAATTCAAATCTGAAATAAAATTGGTAATTACAATCTTGAAATTTCTCCCACCAGAATGTCATGACACAAAAATCAATCCACCAATCAGAAAATAAAAATTCATGTTAAAAATAGCAATGAATTACATAAAGAAAATCTATATGATAAGATAATCAATTGATTATTGTGATTAACCAAACTATAAAACTTATGTCAAGAGTGCTTGAAGATTTAACTCATGTGCAGAATAAGTTCCATGCATTCGTTAAATATGGACATTCTTCAGCATTCCTGATCATATTTGTTAATTCAGTTTTTCCAGTTAATTATCTTATTAATATTTTTTCTAAACTTGTCTTGAAGAAAATTCAAAACTTAGCTAATTTTTTTTTACAATGTCCTCAAGAAATATCTATGTACAACACAGAAAATTTAAGATTCTTAATAAGCAAAACAGTATTTCATTGACAGATAAGTTATCTGTCATAATTTAACTCTTTTTTTCTGGTCAACAACTTTAAACTTCTATTACTGCAGCAAAAATAATAAATGTACTTACTTTCCAGCATGGAATGGTCTGATTACCCATTAAGGATAAAATATATAATTAATGAAAAGCTTTGCTAAGTGCAGCATGATATGACTGCAGCCAGCTGAACTTTGTTCATTAAAGGCAAGTGTAGACACAATATCAGTTTTTGACACACTTACAGTTCAATATAGACACAACTAATTTGGGTCATAACCCCCAAATTCATTACCAACTTTCCTTTTGTGGTGTGAAATCTAGTTATAAAATTCTATGAAAATCAACAAATACACAAGTTATTGCATGAAAACCAAGTGCTGTATAAAAACAACAACTGTTGAAATCACTTCCAACCTCTCTACTGTCCTGTTTGCAAAGGCTATTCTAGAATTGTCAGGGGATAGAATTATACTGGCCAGGAAATATTCTGACATAGAACAGTTATAAATTGCCCTGACCTATAATTGTAAGGAATCTTCTGACCTAAAACTGTGAGGATTTTTTTTACCAAGAACTGTCAGAAATTATGTCATGTTTAATAACCATTACTGACTATCCAGTTCAAGAATATTGATTTGAATTTTTCCGCCAATTTACTTGGTTAAAATTACTGCTTTTCACTTCCTGTTTATCAATTATAAAATATTGATGAAAGCCTTCAAAGGATGAAGATTTTGAGTGATAAGTGTGTTAAATAGAATATGCTTAACACATTAATGCTTCTTGACATTTTGCAAAAAGTTAATTTCCTGATAGCAAATTTAATTACTAAACATCTTTCAAAGCCAAAAAGAAGTCCCTAAAACCTTCATTTGAATAAGTCTAGATCTTAATTTTATTTGTAGCAATGATTCAATATTGTTAAGATGAATATTTGCTTGAAATATATTTACTGATTTTGAAAGAGATTTTAATGGATGTAAAAGGTATTATGTAAGGATTATATTCTGTGTATCTTCAGAAACAGTAGGGAAGTTACTGACGTAAACAGGGGACATGAAGAATCAAACCCCAAAACTGTAAAAGATAATTGAAATCTGATTAAAATTTTCATGAGGAATCTAATTAAAAAAATCAAAATCAGACCTGAAATCAACAAGCTATCATCAAGAAGTCAGAAAAAATACTCGTCTCTGCCCCTTATTCTTACTTGAGACTTCAGTTTGACGCTAAACCTAAGTTATTTTGTTTGCGCATGTCTGGCGCATTGGAATTGTAAATGTCCAAACATCGGAGTTTGTAATCAGAAGTTTTTCATTTACACACTTAATTCAACAACTTGCAGACACTTACATACATGTGGATACTAATACTTGATTACAAATTTAGTCCTTGATTATTTTAAATGTTTAATTGTTTATTGGTTGGTTCATGCTCTTATAACGCATATCAGGACAAGCTGCTAGCTGAAATAATTTGCCCTCTCATTGTAGTAAGAGCTTTTGCAATAATGCAGAAACAAATAATGAACCGTAAAGTTGTCTTTAGAGATAACCCTACATCCAAAAAGCTAATAACGCTGATGGAATGTTCCAACCGTGTGGCACCATTAAACTTTGTGCCATTGTTAGGAACACTTTACTCTGCCGCCTGACTGAACATCTAATATTGTTTATTTATCACACCAATAAAATCAGCGCTTCTGGTTTTGTGACATAATCAGACACATTTGTGAAATCAGACATGTTTGTGGAACCGGACACTCTTTCTTCAAGAAATACTAAATTCTAATTTCAAGTTCAACTCAGACCTTTCCTTACATACCAAGTACATTTAACCTTCTACGCTACAGAAAGGTACCTCTAGAATTTTAAAATTTTATATAGTTTTATAAAAGAAAATGATGAAAAGTACCCCCTACAAAAGAAAAGTTGTCTGAATTGCAAACAATTAAGGAAACCCCTGTCAACTGCTGAATGGATTTCATTTATCATAAGGTTCAAATCAACTAACAACTTGTACTTTCAAATTTAACTATAACCCTTACCAAACTAATGACACAGCCAATGGTAAAATAAGCCCAAAAAGGTTCATAAAAAAAAATACTTTCTTTCAATAGTTTAATTTCTCCTAAAAGTAACTACATGTAGAAAAACTGAGCAAAGCTTACTAGGTGATACCCCCGCAGAAACCATATAAGAAACCCCATAAGTGATGTAAGTCAGTAAAATGGAAAAGCAAAACAGGAGGTGCATGATGGCGTCATGTAATTAAGAATCAGTGAAAGTTTCATAAAATATCATTTAGTGGTTTTGGAGGAGTTGCAGATTAGAAGATGGTCTTCCCCTTTGTCAACCAATGACAAAGTCAATGCTTTCCATCAGGAAACCCTTAAGTCATTCAGTTGGAAAAACAAAACAGGAGGTGCACAATGGTGTCATGTAATAAAGAATCTGTGAAAGAGTAATCAATTGAACCAAGATTCTAGTGGAAATCAAAATAATGTAATCCAGGGACGAAGACCAGACATGGAAAATGTTTGGGATGGGTGGTTAGTACTATGCTGTGTTATAACGAAAAAAAGTCTGTTTGGTTCAACTTGTATTTCTAGCCTGCCCAACAACTTAAGTTTCAATTACATTACGTATAATAACAGATAACGTTAGTAATGTTTATGATAAAGTTCATACTATTCTTTGACAGAAAACAGACAAATATAACAAAGAACATAAATTAACCAAAATAATACATACAAAGTAACAAAAGTAAATGAGCAACTCGGACTCCACTAAAAACTGGGAGCATGGACCAGGTGTATCGGTAGGGTAAACGTCCTCTGCTTTACTAGTAATGCTTGCCGTGAAAGTTTCATTATATTCCATACAGTGATTTCTGATGAGTTGTGGATTAACACTTTGAACAAAGGAATTGACAGACAGACACCATACAGTGGGGGGTATAAAGGATTTTATTCTTGCTACTATCATATTCTATACTGGTAATCACTTATAAAGTAGTTAATGTAGATGATATTTATTAGGATACGAATTCATTCTCGACTGTATCTCTGCAGTTTTGATGTAGCAATCTTTGGCTTCCGTTAACATCTTTGCATTTCTGTAACAGGTAGCTGAAAAACAATTTTAAAATCCTACATTCAAAAAAGAAATGATTCTTGTTCCCAATTATGGGTTTGAATTTCAAAGGAAAAAAATAGGAACAGTGGATAGATTGAAGATCCTGAAAATTTGTGAAATTTAAAATGCCTGGACCTACGGTAAAACTTACATATACCTTTAAATTTTGTATAAAGAACAGATACTAGTATTTAAATCCTGTAAATAACTCCAGATGAAAGTACTCATAAATAGAAAAACAGTCAGTCCCTACATATCCAAAACCATTTGATAAGACCCAAATTCCAATAAGCAATGATTAGTAAAATCCATTTGAGTTTTATAAATCTTAAAAAAAAAAAAATTTGAATTAGTTCTATTTTTCAACTGCATTTGGTTTTCTATAGTGCATACTGACTCTGAAAACTATTTTCAGAATTTTATCACATTAGACCAAGAATTTCCATCAGGCTTAATGTAATTCTAATTTTAAATATTTAAATATAACTAGAAGTAGAAAAGTAAAAATATTTTGAAAAATGTATTTTTAAGATTTTTTTTGCCAAGATTTATTAAACTCAAACGGACTATATTGACATTTTAAAGATGTGCAAATGTACTTCACTACACTCTCTTCAAGAAGTATTGAGTGGAATACAGATAACCAAAGAGGTACAGGTACACTCTGTATACTCAACTTTCATGTATTACCTGCTTGAGAGTATTCTGATGCTGCTCCATCTAAATCTGGTGTCCATTTCAGGAATGAGGTTTTCAGGCTAAAGAGGAAAGACAATCTGTATCATGAACAGGTTTAGCTACTGGATATGCATTAAACCTAATGATAAAGCAATGAGCAGGTGAAATTTTTCCAACATAGTCTCTGTTAATGACACATGTCCAATGATGACAGTGTTCTTTAGGAGCCTGAATCATTCACTTGTTTTATTTTTTTTTTAGCCTTTCAATGGTTACTACTCTGACCCATGAAAACCTTTGTATGCCTTTTTCATAAGGACCAGAGTATTTGGCCATAAAAACTGCAGTCCATACTCAAAATAAAAAAAAAAATCATCTTTCTAGTGTACATGTTTTCTTACGTACTGAAATATAGTTCTACAGGTATTATTGTAATAAACAGCTTTATGTCGGTTTTAACTAAGTGCCTTTTTGAATAAGAAATTCCAGTGTAAAATGCCCCTTTTCTGACCAAGCACCCTGCCTTAACATAATCCTGGCTAGAATATTGTCAAATTTTGGATGCCAAAATAAGGTATTGACTAATGTCACAAGATATAAAAATGGTGCTTCAGCTCCAGTTGATCTATTTTGGTACTAGAGCTGACTTGACTTTTGAATGTCAGTACATGTACATGCATAATAGAAAGAACACTATTACCATTTTCAAAGACATTATTAGAATAAAATAAGGTTACGAAACCAACAAGTCCAATACATGTCTAGATCTATGTCACTGTCATTACACATGTAATCTTCAATACATTGTATGTATGTAAACAATTTTAAAACTACAGTGTGGGATATAAATTTCCTTAAGTAATCCACTAATGATAGTATATACATGTAATGCTAAAAAAATGATTAAATTTGACATGCTAAAAATGTAGAACATGAGGCACTCGAAGAGCATTAATCCCTCACCTACTAGCAAACCATGCCTTATTGACTAAGTAAGTAAATGTATTATGCTTTGTTACAATGTTTGACAAAAAAATGCTGAAAAAGAGCATATATTGATGAATGCTGTAAGTTCAACTGAGTACCCAAGACACTGTAAAATATTGGATATGCCTTCGAAGAGTTTTTAGAACCTCTAGAAAAATTTGGACAGGGGTTAAAACATCATAAGGGGGGAGGGGGGAATTTATCACAGCAATGAGGTTAAAATATTGCAGCATGGGGTTAATTTATCACAGCAGAGGGTTAAACTTAACAGAGGGTTAATTTATTGCAACAGGGGGGTTAAACTATCGTAATACATGTTCTAGGGAGTTTATTGTAGATCATAAAGGGGAAATTAAGATATTGCAGGATCAATGGGACAGATTTTTTATGAAGTTGTCGGTGAGGTTAGTATACATTGCAGAATTTTAAAATATGTAATAGGGAATATGTGAAATACCTAGTATATCAAGTACTGTACATGTAGTTATCAATTTATCCTGTTTGGGATTAACATTAATTTTCATTTGATAGTTTAATGGAAAGTTTAATACACATTAAAATTTGTCAAATTTATTGTAGATTAGAAATACACAAGGTTATCACAAATTTCAGAATTACTTTTTGCTCAACTATGAAAAAAAACAAAAAAACACTCAAACTTTTATAATTATAATAACAGCTGAAAAAAATCTTAACATTACCATTACAACATTTACTAGACATAACAATATTCCTATTATTTCATACAAGTTAACCTTTTGAATGATCAAAGAGGGAGATCTCCCATTTTCAGCTTCTCTAAGAGGGAGACTTAAAATGACCACCTTTTTTTGCAGAAAAAAGATGATTTTGATAGAAATCCAAGTAAAATCTTTGATTTGAGTAATTAGTACAACAGAAGGATGAATTATTTGTTGATTGTTTCTCAATGATTATTATGTTACATAAACATTATATTTATATCAATTTAATTAGCCATTTATAACATAATTTATGGAATATTTCTACTAAGAAGATTTTGGGGGGAAATTTTGTGAAAGAGGGAGATAGACCCCCACAAAAGGAGACTCCCTCCTAAAGAAGGAAGGTTGACAGGTATGTTATTTCTCGGTTAAATGAAAAAAAAAAACCTTTTCTTTTCCTATGTATATGACCTTTATGACATCGAAATACAACGTAAAATTTATAAAGTTTTCCTTTCTTTTTATCGTTAACAATAATAATATTATCAATTACAATATTAATGTCTTTTTTTCCCTTTACCCTAAAATAATTGTTTTTAATCCAATTACACAAAGTATTAATGCATGTTTATTCTCCTTAAGTTTTGGAAATATGGCTAGGGGCTACATGCCTCCCGATGCATGAAGAACAAAAAAGATGAAATATAAATAAAAAACTTATATATTGAAAAAAATGTCTAATGAACATTGAAAGGAAAAGAATTTTACAACACATCACTCGCTATATTTCCCAAACTTTTTTTCTCATTCTAGATCCGTATGCAGGTGACACTCTTGCTTTAGCGGAATCAGCTGGTGAGCTCCAGGCGCACTAAATAAATTCAAAAATTATTATGAAACCAGTCTTGAATTACATTTTCCTTTAAGCAATACCGTTGTTATCATTATAATAATGATACTCCACAAATATACATGTATCTTCAACAAATTGCATTTTATAACATCTATTTAATTGTCTGTTTATAATATACAAGTACAATAAAAAAATTTTATTTTGACACATCCAAGAAATGTATGTATGATATATCTTACTCTATAAAATTTTCAATACATCTATTGACAGGTTATTTGAACAAAATGCCCCTTCAAAGACCTTTTAATTCCCTTTCCTTAATTATATGTTTATTTTGCATTCGTGGAACACACTGTATGAACGGTTGTAGCCCAAAATGTGTAATCCCAGAATTTCTCCAACATTTAATTATTAAACTAAAACAACATCAAATAAGGTTAGGGATTATGGGGTTCTCAAAAGGGTTTGAAAGTTTGAATTTACCTGCATTTTATATTTTCCAATAAATAAAGTTGGATGATAAAAACACAAGCAAACATATGAGCCAACCAGATACAGGTAGCAGCAGGCACAACAGCAAGACCAAAGCAGAAGTAGCAAAATATTGACAACAGACTTGGCATCCTCAACCAACAGATGACAGATCAAGATTATGCAGACCAGACATCTTTTTGTATACGTATGGAACTTCGGTAGTAATAATTGTTCGAAATTGACTTTATGCTATCTCTGAAAGTACTTTATGTTTTGTTAATTTTGCATTGTTTTTATCATATGTTACATGTGTATGCAATAACGCGATATATTTGTAATTTGTAATACAATAGTTATAATATATATTTGTCTTATGTCAATATAAAAAAAAAACAAAAAGTCAGAAACTGAACAAAAAATAACAAATTTGACCAAAGATAGATCACATCATGCTGAACACTTTCACCTACATTAGAATTTGGCTAAACCTAACGGTTTTGGAGATTTACATTGTATGCGAAAAACTACTGTCTGACCCCTATGTTCTATTTTTAGTAACGGCGGCCATGTTTTTTGACAGATCAAACATCCCCACACCAGTTCTATGCAGGATACCCCAAGGAACATTCACACCAAATTTAGTTCCAATTGGTCAATTAGTTTCAGAGGAGAAGATTTTTGGAAAATTGTTAACAACCACAACAACTGACACCAAGTGATGGCAACAGCTCACATGGCCTTCCGCCAGGCGAGCTAAAAATTGTTAACCACAACGACGATGACAGACACCAAGTGAAGACAATAGCTCACATGGCCTTTGGCCAGCTGAGCTAATAAAAATAACATCAATATATTTATGATGCTTTCAATGAAAATCAAGTAAAATCTCAATTGCCCACTACCTGTAAATACATGTACCAGTCAAGGTGTTGCAGAAATCAAGCATTGATGAGATTATTTTTGTTGGTTTGAAAGGCTGAAATGTGTTTTCATAGCGCAGATGGATACACCATAACGATCCACAAGTTCATGATGATGACCATAAAACTTCTGTAATGATGACTTCTATCTTAAAGCAACATAACCCTGTTCCAGAAGCCTATTTGTTAGAGTTCTAGCGCGATACAAAAAGTATGCATAGTTTCAGCAAGCTCTGGCGTAATTTATGAGTTGTGATATGAACACTCCATATGCAGGTGCTGAAGAGATGTTGCAACAGATGAAAGAAAAGTTGACAATTCTGAAAGAAAAGTCATCACTTTGGTCATAAAGTTTGGTCAATAATTTTCCTTTACTGTCGATTTCTAAGTGTAGGTCAAGATATGAGGCTGACTTCACGGTGTCTGTAGTATCCTTTATCTTAAGTTCTTTGGGTAGATGTGATGTATCAAATCCCCAAAATTAGGACTGTTTACAGATAATATGTCATCTATATCGCGGAAACTGAGATTAAAGGATCTAGCTAAATGATACTCTTTCTTTCAGATCAGATCAGCTATAAAGTCAGCTTCATAGTAGGGAAGTTGCAGAGTGTGACCAGCGACATAAGGGATTTTGATCCTGAAGGATCAAAAACTCTAAAATACATTACTGTAGTTGTGACAGCATTTAATAGCCAAATATGGCACACGAATCAAACTTGTAAAACTCCAAAGAAATGACTCTTTAAACCTGGTATTTTCAATACTTGAAAGAATTTGTACTAAAGGTACAAAGTAGGTCCCTATACTTGAAACAGACTTTATTTACCTAAAATCGCTAACAAAAATGTACATGTATTTTACAATAATGCATCCATTGTGAAGACCTTGGGGCATTTTGTTCAAAAATGGGGATGCTAATGGGCATTTCACTTTGATGTAGGCAGTGCTCCAGCTAGAAATTGAAAGGGGCAGGGTGCTGTTGAGCAGATGGGCACCTTTGTAGTCGGAAAAGGGCACTTTTTTTTGGTTTGCATGTTTACCATGTCAAGTTGTTTGTTTCATTTTCTACGTATGCATCTGGGAGTATTTCAGCTGCCAAGGTCCATCTTGGGTTTATCTGGTTTCTAACATCGTGATGGTTTTGTCTACTGTTGATTTTACCATGCTGAGGTTAACATCTCTACGTTGGAAGACCAGTGATAAAAGGGATATGTGTGGTAGTGTATCTGCCAGCAACAAGAGTGATCTAAGTGTAGTTGGGTCTTTAAGACTCTTCAGGATACCATTAACAACTGGGTCACTGCTTATACCTGACATCCCTAGGTCAACAACAATAGCTTTATAGGATCTAACTATGCTGTAAACTGCTTGGTTATGGGATAACCATCTGTTGTGTTTGGCTTGTTTAATGCTCAGTGGTGCTTGGTTAAAGGCAGCTTGAACCATTTTCAGACTGGCTGTATGGACGCAACTATACTTGTAATACTTGTAGATTTTTTAACGTTTCATCGATTTTCTTCATGACTGGTACGGAGTTGAAGCTACATGTATCTCTACAGGCTAGTGCAAGTCGATGGTCTCTGTAGTGGTTTGTGATTAAGAATGGGTTGCTGTCTTTTAGGTTTTTGGCTATGAAATTCGGATATGAATTTTATAAATTTTAATTATGGAGAAAATTCCACGGAGAAGTAAAATGATTTGCAAATCGGCTTCCAATCTCCGTATGAATACACGTTATTCGTCATTGTCTATCTTGTAATTAATTTTGTTTGCACAACGCTCGAAACTTTTTCATAAATATTTAATCCAATAAATAACAACTAAATTTTTTAAAATCTGACGAGCAGCGAGTTTTTATAAGTCTATTTTTAGTCATATCATAGGTCACGATAAAATCATGTCAGCTGCCGTACTGGTTCAAACAAGCAATCAAAGTTTCAAAATTATGTATTTTTTTTAAAACTTTTGTTCGAAAATTTAATGTCATCAGTACATGTACGTGGTCACATAAATATTTTATTTGAAAAAAAATATAAAATGACTGGTACCGAGTTGAGTCTGTGTTGAAGAACAATATGATGGATGCGTTCGTCTTTGCAACTTTCTGCTTGTCACTGCCGAGTTGAGCTAAACGTCGTTTCTGCGAAGGCATAGTGGTTTATGAATAACTAAAAACTGACTCAAAACGCACGTTATATACATTTATCAGCTGTGACATAGAGTAGTCTTGTTGAGATCAATCATACCACCCAAGCAGCGGGCACGCGCTAAATTTTCATCACCTACTTCAAACTAATTATGTTAATCAATTACACAAAACAAAAGGTAAATTGTAACTGATATCTGGTAATTAACACCTTTGAAGTTTAATCTACAGTAATTGATTTTAATAACATGATTGTATTCTCTAGGTAAACTTCAGGTACATGTCATGACTGTAGTTGTAATATTTATGACAGGAAATCGATCGATCATGCAAAAAACCACCTGTTCAGAACTTACCGTTGCAAAAAAAAGCCACAAGGGCGTATCAGAAAAGTTGTAAGGGCAGAAGGGCGTGAGTAAGCGCACCAAGGGCTTGGCACCCTTCTATTTTGGGTACTGAGACCATTGGTAAGTGATTTGTGGTGGAAAAAACATTTGTTCTTTGGATTCAATACACCAACTGCGTCAATTTTGTTGTAGATTTGGAAAATTAACCTATGAAGCGAGAGGTGTATGGATGGTACTTACATGTAAAATTCTAGCCTTGTGATTTATAGTGGTTTTGCCACTGCCCAAGGCCAACCATCACTGGAACTTGCTTCTATCAATGGTCAACTGATATCAAATATGATATAATTTGATAATAACCAGCCATTGATAAAAACAAGTGCCTATGCCAATGATCTTACAATGACCTCTCTATACTCAATGTCAGTTCAAGCTTTTCGATTTAATCATAATTTTCTTCAGCTGTTCTTTCATTGAGGAAGAGGTGTCTTTCTTTTTATTTGTTATGCATTTCTCAGATTATAAAAACCAAACATCAGTACTTACAATTGATATGCACAATCAAAAAGAATTTAAAATTCCTTACAAAATATTCCATTGTAATTCTGCCATTGTTTGTTGCTATTTAGTGCTGATTGCTGACAAAATACTGATAACGAGCACCGTGAAGCAGTGTGAGCTCTACTGTCATTACATGTACATTCTAAATTTCCCTTAAGGTTCCCCAATATACTAACGAAAGAAAAGTCATGTCCCAGAAGTAACAAAAAGTGACTGTCCTCACGTAGAAAATTCATTGTTTCCTTCAATCAAACAAAGAAAAAAATATAGGTTAAGATTACGTTTCAGTAAAAATAAATTCATCTTTTCTGATAGTTTTCAAGTCATTTCTAATTTGTTTTGCTTATTTAAAGAAGTGAATGTTATGTTTATAAAAACTTTGGGAAACATGTGGATGTATGTATATTTCCACTGTTGCTGTTGTCAAACACCTAACCCGCCTCGGAAAAAATATAACTCCTATTATATTATCAAAATTGAAGCATAGCTTTTCTAAGGCAAAAAAAAATATGTCTGTTTCGGGTTTCCTGACAGACCTCAATGTTTTTCTCCCAACCCTTTTTTCTTCAAAATTAACAAAATCGGTAATTTCCGTGAATTTCCGGTATAATACGGATCATTTCCGGTAAAACCGAAAGTACATTTAAAACCAGGTCACAATAGAGTTCGAATAGGAGACTGATTTATATCACGTAAATCCAAGCGTATTACTGATGATGAGCACAATGGAAGCCATGAGTATCGTGGCACTAAAATATAATAAAAGCTGTCACCAAGAAAGCAAATCTCTCCTGTAAGCGCTTCCAAATAGACTGATTATACTTATGGAGCTTTTTGAGCTCTATCATGAAGAAGTTGACAGACAAACATTTACAATAACTGTTAAGTGCAAGACAGATTTCACCTCCAAAGATGGATTTGAAATAGGTGGAAACGTAACCATTGGTGATTTGGTGAAATCAACAATCAGCAACATGAACTTACATTAGTTCTAGAGTGAACTCAGCTGCTCAAGACAGAGTAGCAGTTTCTGCTTGTTGCCGCTTATTTTACTGTACCAGACATACATTTGTACATCTATAACATACAAGTCAGACATTCTTCATACTCAAGGTTTAATAAAACAAATGAATGAAACATTTTGATAACACTTTATTCATATAAATATGCATTTTTCACTTTGTCTTTCAAAAAATACATCGATGAACAGAGAAATTTGTAACTTTTTGAAATACATTTGCAGGTAACATTTTAAAATACAGTGTACTTTTGTTTTGTTCAAAATTCCTACAAAAAATAAGTGTATTGTAATAAAAGACATGATTAATAGGTGTGTATGTTAAAAATTAAATTTTCTACTTAAAACCATACACTTTCATGACTTAAACATGATGCTATTTTACAAATATAGGCTCAACTTTAGTCCAGGAAAAAAAAAAAAAAAAAAAAAAAAAATTAAATGAAAATGCCTACCTACCTAACCTATTTTTGGGAGGAATGTAACCCTAAACAGACTTTTTTTTTGGCCTAAGATAGGAAAGGCAATCATTTTCTTGTTTTGAATTTGCAGCTGTGGTCTGAATTTTGTTTACGTCACATGATATGTGTAAAATATTCCCACCATCCGTGGACAACTGTAATATTTCCGGTATCTGTACAGATTGATCTGACAGGCCAAAACTGAAATGGATGATGCTAGAGATGCCCTTAAGGGATAAAAAATGTAAAGTATTGCGAAGTGCTATAAAGTTATTGACCATTCTGAGAGCCAGGGGAAAGAGGGGTATGGGGTTGGAATTTTTGTTGAAATTTTTCAAGACATTTCTTAATTTTGTAATGTCTTTTATCATTTTCACAAGTCTCACACAGACCATGGCGATAAATGTATGGTAAAGCTCACGGTGCTCACTGATTTAGGCAATGCCTACCCCATATTGTATTTTTTGATTTCTATGTTGACAAAAATGTAATTTCTCACAAATTTGAAAATTAATAATTATTGAGTAGGAACGATAACCTTCAAAAGAATTTTTTACACAAAATAAGGCGGTTAATCTTTGTTTTTTCCCCAAACTTCCAACAACCAAAACTCGTCTTGGTAATAAAATAAATGCTCATTACCAATGTGTAAACATGGTGATGTGGATTTAAAATGTCACCAATGTGATATGAATGAGAAAGTTATATAACACATTTTAAATATTGGTAGGTGTCAATAAAACTGTAGACCAATTCTTATTTCAAATTTGAACAATATGTTATGTACATTGTACGTGACGCCGATTATACACAAGGATCTGTAGCTGAAAGGTTTTAATTTAATTCAATGTGTGGGCGGCCAAATCAGAGAATCGCTTAGAACATTGAAATTATCCCAAACTGAAAGGGATTACAGTATAAAAATTTTAAATTCTACAATCGATGTCGAGACCAACATAATTTATACATCGTTTACAGTAAATATCATAATGTACCATTTTTCGGCCTTGTTGATATGATCTAAAGCTTCTTTCCGTCGTCGTTGTCGAGTTTCTGTCATTTCTGATCATTTGATACCATAACAAGTTATGGGTTTGGGGTATCACTAATTAGCGACAAGAAGCGTCAAGAAGTTTTGAAAAAGTGACAAGAAGAATAAGTAGCGACAAGAAGCAGTGAAGTAGCGTTAAGTAGTTTTATTTTGATTTAAGGTGAAATAAAAAAATGAATGTAAAGATATTTTAATAAAGTGACAAGAAAAATTAAGCTCAAGATTTTTAAAATTGAACATATATCATTGCATCTGGTCCTTGCTCCCGGTTTTTAGAGTCCGATTTGCTCATTTACATTTGTTGCTTTGTATGTATTATTTTGGTTATTTTATGTTCTTTGTTGTGTATGTGTCTGTTTTCTGTGTCTGGTCATAGTCTCTGGATTACATACTTTTGATTTCCTCTAGAATCTTGGTTCCCTTGATTACTCTTGTAAACAAGAAAAATAGCCTGATTTTTTTCCAAATGTTATAATGAAAAGATTGAATAAATGATTTCTAATCGTTTCTAGATGGACTTTTTTAATCGAAGAAAAAAATTATTGAGTCGAAAGAAAAAGAGTTTCAGATTTATTAATGATCAATGGTGAAACGTTTGACCTTTTTAGAAATTGCCTTAGCCGACCTAATGCGTTTCCTCTGGCCAGGCTTACATGCACTAACACTTGTAACCTTGACAAAAATTGTTGCGTTATCTCCAACAAGTAAGTAATCATAAAAAAAAATTATTGCTTTAATCCATCTACGCGCAGGGGTAGATCCAGACACTTTGAAAAAGAGGGGTGCCAGCTACGGTTCCTCAGAAAAACGGGGGTTCTAGGATATTATTTGCCATTTTTTGTCAATTTTACACATAAAAATGATAAATTTTCCAATGTAAAGGGGGTCCATCCCCTGCACACCCTCAGGATCGCCCACTGCACGCGTCAAATCTGGGCAGTAGCTAATTGACCTGGAATACTTGGGCGCGTGTGTATGTGTGTGTTTATTTAACTCATATGGATGGATTATTTTTAGTCATTTAATTACAACTACACATTGTATCGAAAACCAAACATTTTGTATATTGTTATTAATTTCTTTCACGTGACCCTATATTACTTTATTTTTCTTATAGCACCTTTCAGTTAAAAAATGTATAAAATGTACTTCAAATTTTACAACCTTTTTCAGTAAAATCCATTTTTTCATCAATGCTTCCTTCAATATTTCATCTATTTTCATTTTGTTTTTATTTTACTGTTTCCGTTCAAAGTTGTATTTTCAAAATCTGGAAAGAGTTTTCTTGGCTCTTTATTGGAAATATCTTTACATTTATTTAAATGCCTCTTTTCGCCAATTTATCTTCTTGTTGCTTTTTTTCTAGACTTCTTGATGTTAGTTATCGCTTCTTGACGCTTCATATCACTTCTTGTTGCTAATTAGTGAGACCGATAGTTCTTGTTCAACTCGCCCTATTTCAATCTCGTATCTGGAATAAACATGTGGACTGCATTGTACGATCTTCTGACCAACTTCAACACGCTGAGGATACTGTCACTTTTCTCTGCGCCTGCTATTACAAGATTCCGAAGAATTGTAAAAGAGAAGTAATTCAGTAGTTCTCACCAGAAAAAAATGCCATATTTTCGTTTTGGTTTTTGTTTTCTAGACAGTCGATATTACATGTAATTTGATTCCCTACCCAGTACTTCAGATTCATGAAACTTAATATTTGACCGAGACCAAAGTATTTTAGTTATATCAGATAAGAATTTTATATATCAGCCAAGGAGTATATATCAGAACTACCAGCTATCAAAAAAGCAAAAACAAAAAACCAAAAAAAAACAAAAAACAAAAAACAAAAACAAAATAGAACTAAGTACAACATTCAATATTAAACCCCTGTCCTCAGTTCTGATGACTGTTTAAATAAAGAACTAAGTTTTTCTTCTTGTTCGGGTGTCGATGGTGCTAAAATAATTTTTAATTTGTCAGCATCGTTTAAATTTGGGATTCCTATAAAACTAGGATTCTCATTACAGAATAATGATATATACCCTACATAATCTTGCCTGGCAATTTTGTTCTTTTCACAATATAGAAAGAAATGCTTCTCATTGTCTAGAGAATTACAAACTGTACATAACCTATTTTCTCTTTGAATCTTTAGTTCCCTGCCCTTCTCGATCAATAAGTAAGTTATGCGGTCACTTATTCTAAATTTAGTTATTTGTTGGTTCTTTTTAAAACAATTTAACTTGTTTATCACGGAGAAAGCTTATCATTTTTCATTCATTTTATAAAATTTGTCTTCTAATAGATTTTTTTTACATAAGCATTAAGTTTGTCTTTATCAAGTTGTCGGTTGTAATTGAGACATGTTCAAGTTCTGTATCAGACTCAATCCGTAAACCAACAGTAAATACTACGGAAGCGTATTGGGGACATGGTATTTTTTTTTAATTTGTTATATCAAAGTACTTATTTGTTATATCAAATTACTTATTTGTTATATCAAATTCTTTATTTGTTATATAAAATTAGTAATGTGTTATATCAAACTACTTATTTGTTATATCAAATTACTTACTTGTTACATCAAATTATAAACTTGTTATATCAAATTATTAACTGTAAATTAAAAGCTGGTTGTTATTCAACTGCATTTTTTCTGGAACAAAAAGAATAAAATTAAACAGATATGGTCAGATAATAGACCAAAAAAGATATTAACATTTTAGGAAATAAGATAATGAAAACAATAATCCAAAACATAGATATTTCCAAAAAGTAAAGCATTAAAAAAAATGTTAAATTAAAATAGAAGAAATATAACTCTCTTTTAAATAAATTTAATAATAAAACAAATGATACTGGGATACACCTACATCCTTAGATAATAAGAGTGGTCAAGAAGAAGACTGGAAATGTTTAACAGATAAAGAAAATGTAGGAAAATACATTCATCAATGAGGAAATAAAAACTGAAGTTGAAGTTTTTGGAATGAAAAAGAGAGAACTATTTTAAAAATATAATGAAGAGACAGATTCTCCTATAACCATTCCTGAAGTCATGAAGGCAATAGCAAGAGTGGAGGAAACAAATGCTGATGATATTAAATGAAGTGATAGTTATTGTTTGAGCTTGAAGGGTATGTTTAAGTTGTTTAACTTGATATTAAAAAGTGGCATTTATCCTTCAAGCTGGAAAATTCATTTATTATTTTATTACACAAACCCGGTGACAAAAGTGATCCAATAATTATCGTAAAATATCAGTCATTAGCTGTATTCCAAAGATTTTTAATGCTATATTGAATGATAGACTTAATAACATGGTTGATAATCAAATCTGTAATTATCAGTTTCGTTTCAGTAAAAAAAAAAACACAGAACGTCTCAAAGTGTATTCATTCTAAAAAGTTTAATAAATAAATATACTCATAAGGAAAAGAAACTTATACATATCCGCTTTGTAGACTTCGGCTTTGTATGAAGAGACACATTACTTTATAAATTATTTGATATGGGGTTGGTAAACATTTATTCAAAGTGATACAAAACCAGTACCAATGTACTCAATCAGTCATAAAATATAAGCAATGTCATTCTAACTGTTCTAATATAAATAGGGGAGTGAAACAAGGTCACAGCTTGAGCCCTCACTGTTCAATGTTTTTATCAATGATATGAATAATGAATTCGTTAATCAACAATAATGAGCCTTTGAAACTCATTGACTTCCAAGTTTGGCGTTTTCTATTTGCAGATGACCTTCTCATGCTGTCTGAAAGTAAAACAGGACTGCAGAATAGTCCATTATCTTAGCTGCGAAACGTAGCTCCAACTATTTTTGTGTTGAATGCAAAATATGTATTCATAACCAACCGAAAACAAAGTCGATTTTAAATATTGACACATTTTTCAATGTCAAATCCTCTAGAGTAATTATGCCTCAGTAAAAATATGGTCTTTATTTAGTACTTTCCGTTCAGTTACCTTTGGGGTTCTGTTGAAAACTGTGGCGATGTCCTAAAAATGCTAAAAATTGAATTCTCGGTGCATGATGGATCCTCCCAGGCTATGAGCTATACTATAAATGTGCGTTTCTAACATCCTTGTTCCTAAATCATGTATTTTAAGTAATTAATGCAACTGATAATCAAAAAAATACTGTTTAGAGTAATCAAGGGAACCAAGGCTACAGCGGCAATTAAACGAATGCAATCCAGGGACAAAGACCAGACATGGAAAACAGACATACACAACAAAGAACATAAAGCAATTAAAATCATACATACAAAGTAACAAAAGTAAATGAGCAACTCGGACTCCACTAAAACCTGGGAGCATGGACCAGGTGCACCGGTAGGGTAAGCGTCCTCTGCTTTTCTAGAAACACCCGCCGAGTTGCTCATAAAAAGTCAAGTCCGGGGTAGACAAACGAGGAAAGGAAAACTGTGACCCGCTGAATAAATCAGTTTTCATGGTGTTGATGGATACACCATAACGATCCACGAGTTCATGATGACGACCATAAAACTTCTGTAGTGATGACTTCAATCTTTTAGCAACATAACCCTGTTCCAGAAGCCTATTTGTTAGAGTTCTAGCGCGATACGAAAAGTCTGCGTAGTTTCGGCAAGCTCTGGCATAACGTATGAGTTGTGATATGAACACTCCATACGCAGTAGCCGAAGGGATGTTGCCACAGATGAAAGGAAAGTTGACAATTCTGAATGAATTATTAGAAGTATTGTACAAATCATTAAAAAAAACTAGTATAAATAAGATATTTAATTTGATTTATAACGAGCTTCCCAGTTGATTGGGTCAAAGGGGCTTGATCCTCCTATGCAACCCGACTAGTACATAGGAGCAAGCCCATGTGGTCGGGCCTCGTACTTTTCGTTGAGACCATACCTGCAAACAGACATATGAATGTTTTTTACATATTGGAATTGACTAATCAAGGCACGATGACTTTGAAATGACGACTTTAATCTAAAGGCGCATGTGTAACTCGTTGAACCCGAATGGAAATGTGTTGTATTGGTCGCAGTTTTATAGATAAGTGTAATACTATGATTTCAGACAGCAGCTCGGTCAGTGGCAGGTCCGGTAAGAGGATTCCGGGGGTTAAAAACCCTACTTCTGTCGGGAAATGTGCAAAATTATAGTAAAAATAAGAAAATTAATAACTGGGACTACTTTCCTAATTTTTTTTTTTAGAAAAGATCCTCTTCCTTTCCGGAACACCCTTTCAACCAAGAGATGGGCAATGCGCTATAGGTCCCATTCAACCTGACGGTTCGGTATGAACTCCACTCTTCGTTACTGCTAAGTCTCCCATTCCCAGGAGACTGACCCAAACATCAATTTTATGTTTTACGAAACATAAGAAATCAAGGGAAACCACGATTAGGAAGAAAATGTTTCGTTTTTCAACTATATTACATCTTTACTGACAATCTGATGTCGCTGTAAAAATTGTACCTTAACTGCATTTATTTTACAAACATGTTTACTTGGACAATTTTATATATAGTTTTTGTTGTTATATAATTGTCTTATATGTTTATACTAAATTCACCCATTTATTAATCCAAATTGCTGAGATTTGAACATTGTAGATATTACAAGGGAGATAACCACATTCAGTAGCCACAGTGGCAGCTTAGTTATTAGTGATATCTCATATCTCATATTTGTCTGCTAGCGAGGATCTGTTCTGTATAAATTTGAACATTCATTTAAATTTCAAAGGAAGATCCAGTGGCGGGACCCGGACCTTCTTATCATCTTTGTAAAATGAAAATATAACGAGGTGAGTAACAACCACACCGGGATGAAAATGTCAGACCAAGCTAGGCCACCCATTGGTCTTCAATGAACGACGAGAAAATCCTAATGCAGCTGGCCTAAAAACATTTTACACAGGAGACTTGCCCCTATATACTGAAGTAACATAAAAATAAACTAAACATAAGATGAAAATGAAACAAGACAAACGAGGCCAGAAATTCCTGACATGGTACCTATATGCGCTATTACAAAAAAATTGCGCCGTCTTGGGCTAATTTTTATTTATCTTGCTTGGTCGCATCGACGTCAGAAAAATGCCTAGCTGCGAACGTCATGATTATCCGGACTAGACAGGCGCAAACAATGCAGCGGGGTTATATAGTACAATTATTAGTTGGCGTGATAACAACCCAAAATATCACACAATTAAACACACCAAAAAATCAGTTCAAAAAGGTCCGAGTCCCTTGTTACGACAGATAATATAGGGTAGGCACTACCTAAATCAGCGAGCACAGTGAGCTTTACCATACATTTACCGTCTGTGCGAGACTCATAAAAATAATAAAGGACATTACAAAGAAGGGGTCGACCCGGATGAAAATATTTAAGATGCAAGGGGCGAAACCAAGATTTAAGATTAAGGGGGGGGGGCACTTTTAAAATTTTGCCGAGTGTGCGAGGCGAACAATATTGTTGAGTTAATTTTTTTAAATATTCTTCTAGAGTGGGTGCAACGTAGATATCTTTGGTGGTAAACTTAGCGTGAAATGAAAGTTTCAACCTAAAACCAGTACCGCCTTAATCCTAAATCTACCCCTGACAACCCATGCTTTGCACATTTTAGGGGGGGGGGCGCACGCCCACCACGCCCCTGCCTGAATTCGCCCCTGGCAGCAAGCGAAATCGATATTTCTATTTGAAAATCTGTCTTGTTAATTAATGGGGGAGTTTTTTCAATAAATGAATAACTTGAATTTTTTTTCCCCAAAATTCAAACCCCATACTCGAAAAGATGAATTTATTTAAACTAAAACGTAATCTTAAGCTATGCATTTTTATTTGTTTGGTTTAAGAAAGCGATGAATTTTTCTCCGTAAGGACAGTCACTTTTTGTTACTTCCGGGACATGACTATTTTCGTTAGTATATTGGAGGGAAATTTAGATAGTACATGTAATAACCGTAGAGCTCAATCCGCTTCGCGGTGCTTGCTATAAACTGAATATAAATTACACTAATGTACAAAGTAAAGACTATACTAGCAAGGAACTGACATGCACGCTCCAGACGAGTTTAAACCTACAAAAAGTTATGTCCCCATCGTATGTAAAATCAATCCAAATTCTTCCAATGCAGGATTGAGAATCACGGTACATAAATGACACAACTTATGTCCACAAGCCCATGTCATGACAAAACTGTTTTTTGAATATAGTTCTTAAATTTCTATGTAAATAACGCACGAGGGCCGCATCCAGAAACTTTGAAAGGAAGGGGTGCCAGCCGAAGTTCCTCAGAAAAAAGGGGGTGCTAGGACTTTATTTGCGATTTTTTATCTATTTTACACATGAAAATGACAAATTTTGCACCACTCTGGATCTACCACTAGAATCATGTTACATGTAATACAAAAAATGCTATCTTAACGATTTGACAACAGTATCATCAGGCACATATCCAAGGACTGTCACCCCCACCAAACTCAAATCATGGATCCGCCCCTGATCATAACCATATTCCTAACGAATGAGCCAGTTCAGTGGTTCAGTTAACTTATTGGGTGAGTATCGAGACTTCCATGCTTTGTGTAGAATATCACCGTAAAACAAAGAGTGAGAGTTAAGTGCATGTATTAATCCTTCATAAGTACATCTGTATTGAGAATGGGTCAATTGTATCGGTTGACAAAAAAAAAATATGAATGTTTAAGCGTATTTTTGCGTGTAAATGTGTACATTAAAATGTGTTTATCAAAAATTTTTGGTGCCCTGTTGTGCCCCCCCCCCACCCCCGATTATTCTCTTGATCCGCCAAGTGCTGAATTTACATTTGATATACACAACCTTTGTTTTGTATCACAAGGCTTAATTTCACTCGATCAGTGTATTCGTTAAGTCGTGGTAGCGTTTTAAAACGATTAAAAAATAATTTAATTTCAGAAGTAACACGGTTCCTGATTGGATAAGTATCAAAATTAGACACATTATCATGCTCACACTGATAAAATTGTCATTGATGTCGACAAAATACCCAAATTATCACGACTTTTCGAGATAATTTTTCGCGACATTTATTTATCACGATGACAGAAGTAGACTTCCATAAATTGGATAATTATAGTTTGTGTCTCATACGGTAAATTGCATTGGTGTTTGACTTACGATATTTGAGGACAGGATCCTACGAAGTCCTGCTATTCAGTTTTGACGATTTTAGACGGCCGCTGGCTTAAAGATCTTCAGACGCTATAAATACGTTTGACTTGAACAGGTAGCTGGTTCTATTATTTGTGATCAATATTATAAATCACACTCTTTTATAGCATTTTGTTAACAAAGGAAATTTGCATACCAAATGAAATAGTACAACGTCGATTAACACATGTACAGATTTTTCTGCATTAATCTGATTTGGGGTTTTATGTACAGATAATACATTAAATTAAAAAAAGATTAAGTACTAACTGATTGGGTCATCGTCCTAGATGGTGTAACCTTCATTTCCTATATAGTTACACAGTTTCCTCTACCGGTAGGAGTCTGCTCTGCTCTTCATGCACCCACTTAAGCGGCATGCAGCTACCAGACATATCTCCATACTATTTATTTTTATCTTGCAACGCAGTTAGTGTTAAGCCTCTGGAAAAAAGCACCATTTCAATATTCTGCAATGTTTGACAACAAGTTTGTAAGAAGTGCATTTTCTAACAATTCACGTATTGGTTTGAAAATTGTGGGAGATTGAGCAAATGTTATCCTTGAATCCCCTGTTATGAATTCCTGAATCGAAACCCCCTTTTATAAACTATCGCTATTTGATATATGAGTTTTATTGTTTCAACGAAACCCAAAACCAGATATAAGAAGACCTAGACCGAATTATTCTGTCGTTTAGAAAGCCATGTTTATCATTCTACATTCATCTTTTACTAATCTGACTTTTTTTATTTATTTTTATTTTTTTATGCTGCTTTCTACAAGTAAACATCGCTTACGAAAAGCGGAGTACTATTTACATTATGTGATTTTCATCTGGCCCTACAAAACAATGTGTATCTACATGTGTAGTGTCCCATACACATGATTTTAAAGTAAATTATGTCACGCACATACATTTTACAACAGATAGGATTATCATTTAGATGTTTACTGTGCAGTGATTTGCTCTACTTTTTACCTATCACAAAGAAGGTGGAATATGTATCGACGTTAGGTAGGCTTAACCGTTAGAAATGTCAGGGGCAAATCCAGAGATTTTGACAGGTGGGGTGTCGAGGTTATTATTACGAAATCAACAAAAATTACACAAAAGGGGGTTCTGATCTCCGGACTGCCATTCCCCTAGATCCGTTTCTTAATGAAACATTCAAGAGTGTAAGTACGTGTACACTCTAAAGATAATTTTAGAACGAAAATAAGTTTAGTCTACTGTTGTCATTAACACAGTATTGCGTCATGAAGTTAATGATAATTAAAAAAAAATACATTTTGATTCTCATTTAAAAGCACGAGTTCTCGGGAAATTAAAAAAAAAACATTTCTACGTTTGAATAAACACAGATAAACAAATCGAACACGTTAAACAGGTTCAAAATGCTTTCTTTGTGATTTAGCTTAGTTATAATGATCGTTTCTTAATATCTTTACAACCAGTGGGAAAAGGCAGATATCGCTAAGGATCTTCCCTGAACTTAACGAAGTAACCATGGCAGACAAGTAAGTGGTCCCTTAGACTAGCGTGAAGCTAGCCGTCAATAACTTAGCCGTCAATAATATTCATGAATATATTCATAAGATTTGGGTGCGTTCAAACAAAATTTTTAAATTTGAAATACGCGAATCGATTTCGCTATTCTTAATATTTTCGTGCAGAAAGTAAGAATAATGATAGAACATACGTGTAAATCTGTTCACAATGGCGTACTTATACATTTGTAATGATGTTATGAAATATGAAAAAAAAATAAGTAAAGTATAATAAACTAAGGTATCGAATACGCAATAGAGGTGGATCCAGGATTTCAGGTTAGGGTCATAATAAGAACGCTTAAGTAAGAAAATTATGTTGGTTAGAGTTTTTAAAAAGTCAAGATTTCAGAAAAAAAAATTAAAAGGGAAAAAGGGGGTTGTGGCCCTTATGAATCAGAGCCCGTGCAGTTACTTTTTTCAATATGTACACGGGAATATTTCTCTTACAATTATCTTTTAATCCTAAGAATTAGACATTTAAGTATAATAAACAATATTCAATATTTTATTAGTTTTGAATGATAATAAAAAATTACTTTTTAAAGGTCATTATGCTAATAGAAAAAAAACTCTGTCACTAATAATAAACTTCAAATTTATTTTAAAACTTTAAAAAGAGAAATAATGTCTTTTCAATAATAAAGTACACTACATGAAATTTGCCGGAATTTTGAATTATTTGGAAGATTTAAAGTTTTCATGCACAGTGTTCAAAATGATTGTATTAAGAAAGTATTCATTTCTGCAACATTAATTGTGTTGACGGAGCTGTAAATCCTTAAATTAAACAATACAGTTTAATCCATGTATGTGGAAGTTACACCTGTCTAATTTCTATTCAACTCGTCTTAAAGATAGAGGCATTAATTTACAAAGTTTATAAATTTATCTTTCTTTGAACTTTCCCCACGGGTTTGAAACAGGGGAAAGGGTAAATAGTACCAACATTGTGAAAAGTTTCAGGTGATATTTTAATAGAAAAAAAGTATAATGAATAAAATTTATGAAACAAAAAAGTTACATGTACTTGTTACATAGGCAGATCTTTGATTTCAATAATATGAGGCATATAAAATTGCATGGTAACTCTTAAAAGACGTTGGAATATATAGAAACGTAAACTATTCAAGATACTTTCCAGTGCTGATTGCATTTCAAACTTTCCGTTGTACATGTATTGAGGAGGAGATTTTGACAAAAGATACACATTTGTTACCAAAATAACTCCTTTTAATATCCAGTTGAAATCTCGAGTATGAGGAGTTAAATATAATGTATAGCTTTTTTCAATTCTTTTTTCTAATACAAATCTGTATAAATATTTTCTTGCAACGAATTGGTTCATTCTGATACTTACTTTTATTCAAGTTCAATTTACTAGTATACAGAGGGCTCCATTAGGATTTAACCCCCGGGTCCCTACTAGAGCTAAGCCTCCACATACTGGTGACCTATAATGCAACCAAAGATACATGTACCTCGCCTCGTTTTGTAAAAAGGAGTAAGTTCTAGTATCGCTTCTGCAAAGAAATACACAAAAAAAAAAACTTCGAAAATGAAATAATGAACCAAATTCGAAGTCAACCGGGGGACCAAGGTCTATTAGTCCGTTAGTTCATTTAGGGACTGAGATTTTAAGCATACTTCAGGAATATGAATTCCCAAAATATTTGGAATTTCCATCTTCTTTTGTCCTTCAGACAATTTAAATTTAAAAAAAATCGTCGAGCGCAGCATGATACGACCACAGTGTTCGAACCCTGAAAGGTTGGGCACTTAATTATGCCCCGTATCACTTGAAAACCTTAAGAGATATCTGAAATCTGATTGATAAATGCAGGCAAGATTTTTTCTAAGGAATCCAATAAAAAAGGATTTTAAAGAAGTTTAATTTTTATTTGTGGTGCCATACTTTGACCTCCTATAACTTGTTTGTTTGTTGGGGTTTAACGTGACCTCCTATAACTTAAAAATGTTCCAAAATACATGGAATCAGCGGCAACATTTGTTTACAATAATTCTATTAAGAACACAACAAAACAATTACAATAGGAATAAAACAAATATTCTACATGGATTGTGATACCAAAAAATATTTTGACTCTTTTTGGTCCCTTTTCCGAAAACGTTGGGGGCCACAAAGTCCCGTTGAGGTTAAGATGAGATTTTAGGCTTACTTAAGGACTATCGGCTACCCAAAATATAGGGTATATTCATATCTTCCACTGTTGTTGTCCCTGCCACCCACACCAAAGTTGATACATAAGTGGTAAAGGGGTGGTACTTTTTAAAATTTTCTCAACGACAGAAGACGATATGGAAATCGATAGTCCTTAAATTGGCCTAAAACCTCATCCCAGTCCCAAGATGGACTAACGGGCCTTGGTCCCTGCCTTCCACACCAAAGTTGGTACAGAAATGACTTGTTTTTGAAAACGTTTGGAGTTGTTTTAATCGGATTTGTAATTGCTTCTTTTAGGTTTTCCGTAAAAGAGTGAAATCATATCGATTTTTCTAATTTAAATTTTTTTCGTTTAATTTTTTTGTATTCATACTTCTGTTAAGTTTTCTGATTTTTTTTCTGATAAGTCTGCGCAACGAATTAGAGAAGGTCAACTTAAAAACTTAAAAATGTAGTTTTAAATATGGATTTTATGTACACGAAAAGTACTGCGCGGGGAAGGATAACACCAAACCTCATTTTTCGAATATGTATTTAATTAGGATAATGCAGGAACAATAGATTGTTAATTTGACTTTGTTGACGATTTATAAACAATTTGCAAAATATATAGTATTTTATTTCTCCGTATAAAGACTATGTTATTGAATGAAAAAGTTTTGGTCGAAAAAAACTGTGCCATTTAAATGGTTACTAATAATTGTTTACTAAACTCTAAGTTAAGAACACAATCAAGCGTGAATCACTCTTGAAGCTCCAAGTATCTACGAAGGATGTGTGGATTATTGTAAAGAATTTACATTATCTAAATATCTTTGTTAGACATTCGTTTGCTATCTTAAATGAATCATCAAGTGAATTTTAATTTACAAGTTACCGCTTTCTATATGTATATCTAATTTTATATAAAGCACTAATTCAGTTTACATGTACATTGTACATACATCTATGAATATCAATTTGTTTCATTCTAAATCGGACTTAATTAATATGCTTAATTTATATTACAATGAGTAACCAAAACAAGGGAAATTAAATCTTATAGTCAGGAGTAGATCCACAGGACGGAACTGAATCCCGTTTTTGTTGAAAAATTTTGTTAATTCCATGGAAAATTTCGCCAAAAATGAACTAATAGCCTGGAACCCCCCCTTTTTTCGGGAAACCATCTGGAACCCCCTTTTTCAAAATTTTGGACCCGGTCACGTCATTGATAGTACTTTGAAGACAAAAAATATAACAATATTTAGAAAATCTACTTATCTCTATTCCCATTTAACGTTTTCATTATATGGATAACTTAATTCAAATTTTGAACGCACCGCTCATGAATATTATTGACGCTAAATTATTGACGGCAAGCTTCCATGCGGGCTGGTATTGACGGCCAGATTCACTTTAATGTCCCTTAGGTAGTTTCTTAGACACATCTACAGAAGCGTACTGGGACATGCAAAAAAAATATTATCTTGCCAAGGCGAGTTACCATCTCACCACGGCAGCTTATTATCTCGCCACGGCGAGTAATCATCGTGCCATGGCGAGTTATTATTTTGCCATATGAAGATGTCATATGAGTCTACTAGTATTTCTGTCATCGTGATAATTAAAAGTCGCGAAAAGTTATCTCGAAAAGTCGTGATAATTTGGGTATTTTGTCGACATAAATGACAATTTTTAGACTTTTTTTAGATAAAATTGTCATTTATGTCGACAAAATATTCCAATTATCACGACTTTTCGAGATAATCTTTCGCGACTTTTACTTATCACGATGACAGAAATAGACTTCCATACATACATGTATGGATCATGACTCGTTCATTTTGCGACATTATCCAAGCTCGTTGTAGAAATTTTTAAGCTTTACTTTGGAAGTCTATTTCTGTCATCAAGATAAATAAAAGTCGCGAAAAATTATCTCGAAAAGTCGTGATAATTGGTGTATTTGGTCAACATAAATGACAATTTCATCTCAAAAAGTCACGATAATTTTTCGTGATAGTTAAGATAATTATGTCGACCGTTCCAGTTAATCATCACGACTTATAGAGAGTCATGCCAATAGGTAGCCTCGACATAAATATTTCCGCGATAGCTTTTTACCAAAATCATGACATTACAGCTTTTTATTGTGACAAAATGGAGACAAGTTGTCTCAACTTGTCGTGAACGTATTGATATCTGTTGACATAAATTATCGCAATTTTATAGTTTAAAGTTATGAAAATGCCAAGTAGTGTCAGCTACAAAATGTATACATTGTGATAAATCATGTTGACTTTTTTGTGAAATAACTTGAATTGTTGACGTAATATTTCGAAATTTCATGATGTTATCGTAACTTACCACGAAAAACTAGCTTTTGTCGAGACATAAAGTCAATCAGCCAAGTTAATTCACGAAAAAGTCAACATGATATATAGCAACTAACATGTTTTGTTGTTGACACTACTTGGCATTTTCACAACTTTAAATTTTCAGATTACGATAGTTTACATCGACAGATATCATAACTTTTACGACCAGTTGAGATGATATATCACGATTTGTCATGATAATTAGCACATAAAGTCGTCGTATTAGTATAAAGTTGTCATAATTTATTGTGAAAATATTTTATGTCAAAGGCACAAGTTGTCGTCGGTTCCCTTAAAGTCGCGATAATTCATGTAATTATATTGAACGGTCGACATAATTATCTTAACTATTGCGAAAAATTATCGTGACTTTTTGAGATAAAATTGTCATTTATGTCGACAAAATACCCAAATTATCACGACTTTTCGAGATAATTTTTCGCGACATTTATTTATCACGATGACAGAAATAGACTTCCATACTTTTCATCAAAATTTGGCTTAAGCAAATAAACCACATAAGCGACATAGTTGAAGCTAAAAACAAGCACAAAAGTATATACTAAATGGTTATCAAGCTGTTTTCATAGCTTTTACTTTTATTGTAATAGAACTTATTCAAATAAGAGAAGGACTGTGATATATATCTTGTTGACCGACAATAAACAAAATAACTAATTTGATGAGAAACCTTTTTCAGAAATAATTTTGATGAAAAGCTTGAACATTTCCACAACGGAATAAACACCAAAACGTGTACTAGCAAGCTCTTTTTAACAGAAAGCTTATAAACGGGTGTTGTAATATAACCACACCCAACAGATTTTTTAGCGAGAAGAATGACCATGAACGGATCGATAATATATGTGAAGTATTGATCGTGTGAAATCGCACATTTTCACAAATTTGGTAAAGGGAGGTTGTCCCCCTGCATGTTTCAACATGCAAAACAGTGTAAACAAAATACATGTTTTTCTTAAAACGTAAAAGTATTATTTTCGATAACAGATTCACGACTCTACCATTTCATATTACAACTTCTAAATGGCCATTTTAAAATACCATATTTTGCAAATGAATAATGGAATGATTGTAGAATTTTTCGTTTTATTTACCCCTATACTCCCGCAAAAAAATTAAATGAATACAAAATAAAAAAAAAAATCAGTAAATTATGTTGTTGCAAGTAAGTGCCATCATGTCATACTAATCTATTTTTACAAAAGTTCGACGTATTCCAAAAAATAATTATGGCAAAAGTGCAACCGATCAATTGCCACATACAGAATACACTAACACTGAAGTTTTTTTTTAACATAAGTATAATGGTATCCCTCAATATTATCCTGCAGTGAAGCTATCTGGGAGAAAATCTACCATGAGATTGATGTGCGTTCGAGTAACCCGATAAAATCACTTTTAAACTGTGAAGCCATTCCTCAATATTATCTACAGGAATACAAATACATTGAACTTCAATGTATTTCTTACACCGGAGATATTGACGATTATATATAAAATTATGATATGCATGGCAGACATACTAAAGTTTTTTTTATCAAGTCTATTCATTTGAGTTTATAACACATGTAACGAATTCGCATGAATTTTTATAAAATACTTTTCATTATTTTGCTTCTTAACTTTATAAAATTCTAACATAAACATGTACCATTAAAAAAGAAATTTGATTTTAATAGGCGGAATGCCACACATTCCTATTCCTAGTCCTCGTTTGTCTACCCCGGACTTGCCTTTTAAGAGGAATTCGGCGGGTGTTTCTAGAAAAGCAGAGGGCGCTTACCCTACCGGTGCACCTGGTCCATGCTCCCAGTTTATAGTGGAGTCCGAGTTGCTCATTTGAATTTGTTACTTTGTATGTATGATTTTAGTTACTTTATTTTCTTTGTTGTGTATGTCTGTTTTCCATGTCTGGTCTTTGTCCCTGGATTACATTCTTTTGATTACCGCTATAACCTTGGTTCCCTTGATTACTCTTTCCAATACTTAAAGTACAAACTAATGCTTTTCATTTCTTAAAATGTCGAAACACTAATTTCATTTATTTGCGGAATAATTTTGTTTTATTCAAGAATAGATAATGGAATGAATCTTCTGTTGCAACTTTCAGAAACAGATATTTTTAGATCAACTCTTCATCAATTACCAGTGTATCCAATTTTGCCAAGCGCTTCGAAGCTTCATTTGTTATAACGTCACTTGGAACGTTTTCAAGATTCGGATTCAATAAAAACTCACATCAATCTATATAGTCATTACCGACAATAAGAATGAAGCCTGAGGATTTAAAATGCTTAATGTCCATACTTTATCTGGCAAATGTTCCAAACAACATTAGTTAAAGAAGTTAGAGAAGTTTATCCACAAATCTACTTATAAGACTATTTATGATAATAAGTTATTTCGATTAAGCCCAAGTGTGCTTCTTGCTCCCGGCTACGCCCGAAATATGATCACTCGCTTCACATATTAGGTAAAACATGTATTTTAAATATACTGCGAAAATATTTTGATTTGTTTTCAATGTCACGTTCACGATCTGCAAATTTCTTCGCCCCCTCCTTCACGAACATAAAAGTGTTATTAATTTTGATTTAAAATGAAAAATAGTGTTATCAAATAGACATTTAGGAATTGTAACCTGAAATGGTAAAATCATGAATTCATATGTTAAGAGCTGATAGCCAAAATAATATTTTACAATTGAAAATAAAAATATGTATTTTGTTTACATTGTTTTTGGTGCTGAAACATGCAGGGGTACAACCTTCCTTGTCCAAATGCGTGGTTTTAAACGATCATCGCTACTTGACATACATCATCGATCCGTTCACGATCACTTTTCTCTCTTTACATATTTTGGTGTTTGGTTTGTTAAATATAGGTTGTAAGACCAAAATTATGAATGGCTAATAAATATTCTGACGGATGTGACGAAATTTGTCGACACGGAGGTAGACGATTATGCAAGTACGGAGGCGTTGTCTCGACTTTTAATACGTCGAAAATTTTGGAGAATGGATTTTTTCAAAAATCAAGATTTCACGCAAAAAAAACAATCCCCATTTTTAAAGAGGCAGGGGTACTACCGGCACGCCTTTCATTGGATACACGACTGCAATTAAGGATTGCGGTATATAGTAGAAAACTTGCTAAGTATCTGCTCTGCATGTGATTGAAAAATGACAGAGAGATTACGTGCGCGCGTCTGATAAAAATATATTTATTATATAGATAGCAGTGATTTACTTAATGTTCGTGGTCTATTTTTTTCTCGATAATTCACACTGTGAAATAAATTCGGTAATTTCACTCTCGCGCTTTCTCCCGCCAAAACGTGACATCACGAATGTCAATCCGCCGTTCACAAAATTTTAAACATATGTTGAAAATAACAATGAATAATACAGGAAATGTATACTCGTACCAAGAACGCATTAAGATTTAACTTGTACGCGGAACAAGTTCCGGGCGTTCCTCGGCACTCGTGATCATATTTTGGTTATTCACTCTTTCCAATTAATTATCCTATTATTCTTTGACGCATGTTAAGAAATATGGTAGACATTCAAGCATAAACTGTGTCTCTGTTCGATACTTATATTCTCTGACAAACGTAATGACGTCTTGCCGTCAAGTTAATTATCAAATATGAAGAACACGATGAGTTATACTGTTAGAACTGATAACGCAGCATAGATATAGGGACATTATACAGGCAAAATTATTTGACATGTTTTTCACACGAAACCCATATCATTTTCACCTGAATTGGGCAAGTGAAACTTCACTTGGAAATCATCTGAATCGAGCTTTCATATGATCACGTAAAATCGTGATTATTCATGTGAAGATCCATTCACATGAATTTCACGTGCAATATATTTCTCTGTTTATATAAGTAAGGTTTTATTCATAACATATTTGACAGAAAAGAAAAGCAAGCAAAAACTTTTGTGGATTATTTTGAATTCTGAATAACTTCGTAATTATTTAGTCTCGGTTTTCTTTGGGTCCTATTTTGAAGTATTATTAAAATAGACTGGATCAATTCTAATACTAGAGTGCTTACATTATATACAGGATGTACAAAATAATAGAATAAGGGAAGTTCGGAAGCAGTGGTTGCTCAATATAAGTTTTTCAACACCAACAATTTTGTCTATTCTTTGCTATTTTGAATGTTGGAATGAGATTTATGTATAGGCTTGCTATTCTATACCAGATGACTCGGTACACGAGTAATTTGATTTTAGGTTAACAATTAGTGAGCCAGTTTCAATGTATCCTTGGGCTGAGTACAAAGGTTGGGTTTTCCCAAACACACCCCCAATGAAAGAAAAGGGGGCAGAGAAACATTTTCAGGACCTCAGAAACTTCAAGTCGAGGGAAACAGACATTCTTATGTGTTCACAAATGAGAACAGGTAACGTAACCATTATCAGTGGCGAAAAACAGAAAAGTTCTCCTATTCTATACATTTGTGTTAGTATCTACACTAGCAACAAGCTATAAAGCCGTGCTTATATGCGCGTGTATGTTACTGATCACACATAGATCAGTTGAACATAATAGACCTTGTTGTCTGCGGGATAGTCTTTGTGCATGTCAAATGAATATATTTCGGCGAGTTCTATTCCAAACCCTATCCTTAGTTTGTTCATCGACTATCCCATAGTTAAGACGAAAAGGTATAATATCCAAATTTTAATTAGTATAGAGCCTTGAGGAGACGATAAGGCTATAAAATGTTACAGAGAGGAACATCCAATTCCTCAAGAAGATGGCGGACCATCTAATTCCCTAAGAAGATGGTAAGCTATTATGATATATTGACCACTAATCAGAATTCATATTTCCTTTCCTCGTTTGTCTACCCCGGACTGACTTTTTATGAGCAGCTCGGCGGGTATTTCTAGAAAAACAGAGGACGCTTACCCTACCGGTGCACCTGGTCCATGCTCCCAGTTTTTAGTGGAGTCCGAGTTGCTCATTTACTTTTGTTACTTTGTATGTATGATTTTAGTTACTTTATGTTCTTTGTTGTGTATGTCTGTTTTCCATGTCTGGTCTTTGTCCCTGGATTTCATTCTTTTGATTACCGCTATAACCTTGGTTCACTTGATTACTCTTAACTAACCACTTCTATGTTCCCATTTCTTTACATGTAAAAAATGTAATTTTCAAAGGCTTTCAAAAAATCATTATACAAATGGCACGATCATCCACATTTTTACCTTGTCTGCTAAATAAGAGAATAACGGCAAATTATTCAAACGTAGTAAATTACAAATATGACTTTAAAGTACACATTCTTAGCCTTATTTTGACTTCTTTTGACCAACAAACACACAGTTTATGCATTTACAATGAACAGATTTAGAGTCAGGTTGGCAATTGGACCCGGAAGTGGGAAATGAGACCATGTTCCTAGTGCCAGACCATACCATATCAGGCCAAATAACGTGAGTACAAGCTACACTGCTAGAATAGTTTTCAGATTTGACATGTCATCGGTATGATTTTATTGCAGGAACCCATTGGCTACATGAAATCATATCAATGCTCCTTTGTCAAACCACTGAGTACAATTCTATGGGTCCATGGTGGGAGATGAACCTTGAATACCTCTGTCAACCCGAGGCAGTTGATAAAATTACAAGCCCAAGAATCCTTGCTACTCATGTTCCCTTCTGTATGCTCCCTAAGCAACACTTAGACAATGGATACAAAATAATTTACTTGAGACGGAATCCGAAAGATAGATGTGTGTCTCTAAAATGTTTCCTGCATGGGAAGTTAGGCCACCCAACCTGGACGTGGCCTGAATTCTTTGATGAGATCATAATGGAAGGTATGTATGTCATTCAGGGTTTCTTTCTTATACTATATCATATTTCTACTAGAACACACCCGCGAAATCGCGGGTATTTAGGTATGGTATCTGGAAAATTAATAGTGTGTTCTTATGTAAAAAAAGATGTGGAATGGAAATAGTGAGGACGACAGTCCTATAGCCGAAAATTATGACTGTACATTTACAATGAAATTCATAAATTTAAAAATCGATGTGAAATCTGTAATGTTTTTTTTTGTGAAATGTGTTAACGAAACAAACTTTTACGTAACTGTGTACAAAATGAATTTATTTTTGCAGAAAACGAAGAGTAATTTACTTTAATAGGCATTACAAACGATATTTCGATCTCCATCATTTTCAGTTATATATGTAAGAGGTAAAATTGATTCATTCTGTGGAGAGTGGATGTCCGGCATCATACAATGAAACTACAAAAAGAATATCAGGCTAACAAATCAATTTAAGTCATGCTAGTTTTGTCATTATAATAAAATTTGGTAGAAATAGTGAATTTTATTTATTTTTTTTAATTCACACATTAGGTAATCCTATAATGTTATCCCCTATGTTGCAAAAATCTGTACATTTATCATGATATTTGAAAAAAAATTCAACTTCTTTGCATGTTTGTTCTGCTTTTCTATCTTTGACTCATGTGCTTTATAAATATTTATAATTCAATTATAAATATTTATAAATGATCTATAAATATTAAAAAATAAATTGTTGATATTTATAAATGAATTATAAATATTAATAATTGTTTATAAATATTTATAAATAAGCATTTTTGTCCATTTTGGCTTGCCATAGCTTCCAGGGGTAAAAAAAAAACTGCATTTATCTCGTGAAAGTCCTTAATGTGCATGCTCCAAAATTAAGATGAAAACGCTTATTTTAATTTTGTACTTATTCTGACTTGGTTTCTTCTTGTTCTTTTTTTTTAACTTATTCGGACTTGGTTTTTACTTTTAAAATTTGTAACATGCAAAGCAAATATTAATTTTTGTAAAATGTATGACTTCCTGGAGTGAAAAAATCGTATGTACCAGTTCTTCGTACCCATAGAAATCGTATGTACCAGTTCTTCGTACCCATAGAAATTGTATGTACCAATTCTTCGTACCCATAGAAATCGTATGCTACTAATTCCTGTATCGATTTTGATAAATCAGGTGGTATGGTAGTAATTTTTGAAGGTTTTTGTGAATTTATATAGAATACGGTTATTTCTTGTACAGACAATAGAGTAGTGGGACACCATCATAAATACATGGAGTGTCTTGTTAAAAGTCATTTTACAAAGACAGGTGAGCAGACCTGTTTACGGAAGCAAAAGTTCCGATACGTTACCCAATGTACCGCGCTTCCATGGATCTCAAGGAATCGTAATTTTACCCCCTGACATTATTATGTTAAAGTGCCGTGTGAACATCATTGCTTAGCACGAAGACGTTGTTATACTTAGACATTTTATGGTACATTGTTTATCATTGTGAAACTTGGGCCGTTGCCATTTGTTATAAATGTGTTTGTGCCAATAAAGAATTTGAATATGATATACTTCATTAGGGATGGTTCGGTTAACCGTCGGAAATACAAAAAAACGCTAATGGTTTAACTGTACATGTTACGATTTTACTGTCATATAAGTAACCATGCGCCGTCATCTAATCAAGGCATGCGATTGTTATTTGACCAGAGGCTAATTGCAACATACATGTAAAAGTTCTCAAAACATCTAATTAAAACTTGCGGAAGCCCATTAGGGTCAGTGTTTTATTTCATTTATTTTTTTCGAATTGTGGAATTTTTCAGCTTTAAAGTTAGTGTTATGGACTTTAATGTTGGAATTCCCAACTTTTTGTATTTTATTTTATTGACTTTAAAGCTGGAATTTCCAACTTTGATGTTGGAATTACCGACTTTAAAGTCTACCGGTTAACCGATCGAAAATTCTAATGGTTAACCTGTTAGTAATTTCAGATGATTTTGACAACCTTAATTTATAATCCTGTTGCACGTGTTTTTATCGATACTTTTGTTTTAGGAAACAAGATGTGTTTTTATTAGTTGCTTTTGGATTAACAAGCTTGTACTCTTTCGAGGCAGATACAAGCATGCCTTTTGTACTATAAATTAAAGCGTTAGTATTCTGTATCGATCTAAAGAATTAAAACCGAATTTAACAGATTTGCATACAAATGTAATTCGTTTTTCTGTTGTATTTTCCCATCACTGTCCCAGGTAAGGGAGTGAGCACTCACAAACATGTCTAAACCCGTTACATATATACTTGATGTGCCTGTCCAAAGCCAGGAACCTGTAGTCGTCTTTTTCTAAATATTAGATCGATTTTCGTCTTTTATGAATAGTATCACTTCAATTATTTGGGGCTTTTTACAACTTGATTAATGGTATGGTCTTTTCTTTTCATTGTGATGGCCTGTAGAAGTTTAACTTTTTCGTTGACCTTTGGTGTATGACTGTCTCATTGGCAATCATACCAAGAATACAGTTAAACATATAGCGTTTCCACTTATAAGGAAAGAAAATGAAATTAAGAATGAACACCGCCGTCACATTGTCAAGGGAGAGAAATGAACGTGAACAGATCGATAATATAAATCAAATACTACTGCTTGATCATGAATGATGGACGTTAAGGATCGTGAACCGTTTATTGCATCTAGGAGTTTTTTAGTTCAGTTTTGTTACTTTTTCAATAATTACAGCAAAACTGCAACTTTTTC
This sequence comes from Perna viridis, assembly GCA_037379345.1. Classification (NCBI taxonomy): domain Eukaryota; kingdom Metazoa; phylum Mollusca; class Bivalvia; order Mytilida; family Mytilidae; genus Perna; species Perna viridis. The sequence continues at coordinate 39,140,885 of CM074515.1, read as the reverse complement.
AAACAAAGCAAGGTGTCTGTCAAAATGATGAAGTTTGATCAGATCAATGTAAATGTTTTTATCTAGTACCTACTTTATATTTTGAAGTTGCCTTGCTATTTTTATTCTTCTTTTTGGGGGGTTACATTTCAGATAAATATTACAGTGGATGGTTTAACTACACGAAAGAAATGGCAGAAGCTATGGCTAATAAAGCAGCAAACATTTTCTGCGTGTCGTATGAGAACTTAGTTATTGTAAGTCTCTTTTTTATCATTAATTATAACAAATGGACAATAAGCATACAAAAAGTTAAACACAGTTTGTATATTTGTACATTTTTATGATCAAATCGACAATAAGCATACAAAAAGTTAAACACAGTTTGTACATTTGTATATTTTTATGATCAAATCGACAATAAGCATACAAAAAGTTAAACACAGTTTGTACACTTAGTACTAAAACCCCATCTCTTTAAGCAAAGTAATACGGTGCTTATAAGCTAGCAGAGTGTGTAAAGGATCAGGACCCTTTAGTTTAAGATTCTATATAATTTTTTTTCATAAAAATAATACTAAATCACCTTTAAAATTTTTTGCAAAGGATAGTTGAAAATTTTGCACTTTGAAAGGAAACTTATATTATTTTAATCTCAAAATTACGATAATCAAGAAACACGTCATTGTCAAAACCCATTAAAACAGAATCGTAGAAAAAGTTTAAAACCATTTCAGAACGTAAGTACATATGAAGGACTTATACGTACATGGATGGAGAAAAACGTTGTATGTTGCAACCACGTTTCTGGTACGAACATCTTCATACCATGAACACACAAGTTTGTTGTTTGCATAGAAAATTGATTATTTTTAAGAACTATTGCGTGGCTATCGTTGCTTGAAAATTACACCGTGTAGAGTTCCAAGTTAAAAAAAAAACACAAAATGAACAACCTCAAGGTACACAGCATCAGTTTTTTCAACAATAAAAAGGGGGGAAAATAATCAAGGGTATCAAGATTCTAGCGGAAATAAAAAAAATGTAATCCAGGGACAAATACCAAACAGACACATACAACAAAGAACATAAAATAACTAGAACAATGCGTACAAAGCAACAAAAGTAAATGAGATATCCGGACTCCACCAAAAACTGGGAGCATTGACCAGGTGCACCGGTAGGGTTAGCATCTGCTTTTCTAAAAACACCCATCGAGTGGCTCATAAAAAAGTTCAAGATGGACGAAAGAGGAGAGGGAAACTATGACGCGTACAACATATCGGTTCTCGTGATGCAGATGGATACACAGTAACGATCCACGAGTACAACGTCTGTGGTGATGACTTCAATCTTGTAGCAATAAAACCCTGTTTTAGAAGCCTAACTGTAGGTAGTCTAGCGTGGTACAAACATCTGCGTAGATAACGTATGAGGTGTGGTATGGAAACTCCATACACAGGTGCTGAAGGGATGTTGCCACGGATGAAAGGAGATTTAACAATACGGAATGAAAAGTCATTGCGTTTGTCGTATAGTTTGGTCAATATTTTTCCTTTACCATCGATCTCTAAGTGTAGGTCAGGATACGAGACTGACTTCAGTGTCTGTAGTATCCTTTATTTCAAGTTCTTTGGGATAGATGCGATGTATAAAATCCCCGAAACGATAATACTTCATCTATATAGCGGAACTGAGATCCAAGGATCTGGCTAAACCATGTTCCTTCCTTTGGATTAAAATCAAAGATTGTATCACTATTCTTTTACCCCAAAATATTTAACATATGTTTACATCTTGCTCGTTGAACTCGTTCCAAACTCAAACTTTTTGGTGTTTGCTTTTCTGAATCAGCAGTCTCGTATTTTAGGACAAATAACATGTTAAGGGAGCATATTCATTTCCAATCTTCAAGATTTAAATATTCAACTTTAAAGTAGAATTCTATCATGAGCAGTTTACATCTATTTATAGCATTATTAAATTACAGGTACACAATATTAATATAAAATATAAAAGTAAACTTGACGCTTCTGCTTTAAAACTTAGTTTGTCCTTAACTTATGGCAAATTGCATATTAAAATATCATTCGGTTGTCCGTCTGTTTACATGGAAAAAAATTCGCAATCCTAGTTTGAAACTGATTTTAAATGAGGGAACGTCGACCATGCATCATATAAGTACACAATATACAAAAACATACTTGAATAAAATATAGTTTGGTCTTACAGGAACCTAAAAAGTCAATCACCGACCTGGCTCACTTTTTAGAAGTTCCCTTTACCAACCAGTTTATAGACGACATTGTCGAGAAATGTAAATTTAACAATTTGAAAAGCAAGAAACTGGATGCTTCAATGATTGTAACGCTCGACAAAGAATCAACTACATTTAGAAAAGGTAACCGCTGTGTGTACTAGACAAGTTTCAATGTAAAATGCAAGGGGAAGCGATTTTTAAGCTGTCACTGGGAGATTGTAATGATCAGAAGCAGTCAGTTTACAAATTACCCATGTTATTTACTTTATGAACCGAACCTACGGCAAGCCAAAGTGGACAAAAATGAGTATTTTCTAATATTAAAAAATGATTTTTTGATATTACAAATTCATTTTCTAATATTACAAATTAGATTTCTTATATCACAAAACACTTTTTTAATATTAAAAACTCATTTTTAAATATTAAAAATTCAATTGAATTTCTAATATTAAAAACGATTTTTTAATATTAGAAATTGATTTTCTAATTTTAGAAAATGGATTTGTCGTATTCAATTACGATTTTTGTTTTAATATTAGAAAATCATTTTGTAATATTAAAAAATGTGACTGATTTTTCAATATTACAAAGTGATTTTCTAATATTATACAAATTCATTTTCTAATATTACAAATTCAATTTGTAATTTTACCAAATGTGTGATGTTTTATAATAATGCTACATCAGGAATTTGTAATATTAGAAAATAAATTTTTGATATTACAAAATGAATTTTTAATATTAAAAAATCTTTTTTAATATTAAAAAATGATTGTGTAATATTGAAAAAGTATGTTTTCTAATATTACGGAATAAGTGTTTTCTAATATTAAATAATGATTTTTTTTCAATATTACAAATTCATTTTCTAATTCTACAAATTAAATTTCTTATATAACAAAACACTTTTTCAATATTAAAAAAAAATCAACTGAAATTCTAATATTCCAATACGAATTTTAATATTAGAAATTGATTTTCTAACATTAGAAAATGGATTTGTCGTATTCAATAACGATTGTTTAATATTAGAAAATCACTTTGTAAAATTAAAAACTGTGACTGATTTTTCAATATTACAAAGTGATTTTCTAATATTATACAAATTCATTTTCTAATATTACATATTCAATACGTAATATTACAAAATGTATGATGTTTTATAATATTACTAAATCAGGAATTTGTAATATTAGAAAATGATATTTTAATATTACAAAATATTGATTTTTGTCCACTTTGGCTGGCCATACGAACCCTTATTAAGATAAAGATGTATAATACAATGAGGTCATTAAATGTAAATCAGCGGTCACATATAGGGCGAATATGGGGGAAGCAAAACATGACTTCTTCATAATTCTGCATTCTACAGCTTAGTTGGATTTGTACCTAGATCTCCATGTGAAGTGTACGTCAGGCATAAGATTCCCCTTTTTAGCTGCAATCGAATAGTTTTTTTTATAGCCAAGGCAATCGGAACTCCTCATGCAGTCTTTCTAGTTACACAAAAGAAAAACCTCAGAGACACGAGGCGTAAGAATCTGTCCGGAATTTGATTGTCAAATTATAGTTTTACTGGTTGACATTTTTACCATTCCCTTTTTTCCTAGCTCCTCGCTTTGCGCCAAAATGACAGAGTTATAATTGTTCTCATTTGCCTCGGCGGTAGGGTAAGTTTTGACCTGTTGACCTCTTGTAATCCTTTGAAAGAGCAGCATACACGTACACTGCACGGAAAGTTAATTTTGTACATGTTATCAAACGGTGCGAAGACTGAGCTGAATGCGTATTACACCGAGTTGACATCGGACTGGGTTAATTCAGGTGATAACGGTGTATTTTTATCCTGATGTGATATTCTTGTAGTTACCGATATAGTTTGACCAGTGCTTAACATATTTAATAGTTCGTCATTATTGTTTTGAGCAGTCATTCGTCAAGGTATTCGATATTAAAATAACAGATGAATATTCGAAGACTACTTCATTATTTTCTGTTGACATTTCAACCAGGTACCATTTTAACTATTTACAAAGGTGCCATTTTGACCAAGTGCCATTTTAACTAGCACTCGGTAGAATGACCCCCAAAACCATCCTGACGTATTTTTATTACGATTACCGCCTCATGACATCAGAATCCCTGATCTGACAAATAAAAATGAAACTTTGCATAGACGATGCCATAGAAATTTTGATTGTGCATTTCTCTTGAATTGTGTCACTTTTTTGTCTGGTGTTATTGGTTTTTGCAAATTTGTAATCATTCTATCTGGCTAATTTGGTCATGTGTATGTTATAATAATAGAGATGTAGGTGCTCCGAGGCCCTAAAAGTGCATGGCAAATGTTTCCTGCAACAGCCACGATTGGTTAAAACATATTCAAAGACTTGTTCGTTAATGTTAATGTACGAGTCTCTGAAACTAGGTGCCCAGAAACTAAGTGCATTTACACATAGGCGTCTATGAACTAACTTTTAAAACTTGAGTATAAAGCTTATCAACCGAGAAATGTAGCTAGTTTAGAAGAACATATATCTAAGGATATGATTTATTTCAATGTTTGTGGCTTAATTTTGAATGACTTAGCAGACAGTTTCGACCTGGAGGTCAATAAATTGAATATATTTCGATCTGAAAATTTAAAAAACTGGGAGTGGCCAACTACTAGTTTGTAGTTCAAAAATGTACTATGTCGGAGAGTTTTGAGTTCATTCATCTAGGTGCTCCATGGAAACCGATATAGAACTTGAATGTTACGTAAACTGGCGCACTGCTACCATTCATCATGAATTTTGGTGTGTGTGTGGTTTTTAAATGTCATTTGTAAAGAATGGTGGAATTACAAATAAAAGCAAAGAGTTCAATATTTACCATTTATAACAATAAGCTTCTTTTAAGATACGTTTGAATTCGATCCCCGTACTTTCCAGTTATCCCATATTTTGCAATTTGACGATTATTTGAGGCGTAAAAATTCAAGCGGTCGATATAAATTGATTCAGTACATGAGTACTTTGATTTGAAAGGCAATTACTTGTTCTTTATTTCTAGTGATATCTAACGATTTTTTTAAGATGATGGTATCTGACATTCATGGATGACGAATTTTTTAATACAAGTCATGTATAATTATGCTTCATCAAATAAAGTTCATACAATATCGCATACTGAGATTATAAAACTATTTTATTTTCTGCACTCCTCACTATTTCACTTTAGCAGTATGAAGATATTAGGAAACAATTTTCAAATAAGATTTTACATAAAAATTTTCTTATTGACTATATACTTGTACTTGATATTTACAAGGCTTTCAATCTTAAGACTTTCGAGCCTATGTATAAAAGGTATGGGTTTTAATTAACAGAGTTCAAACTAGCTTGCTTTAGCATGTATAAGACCGAAGGGAAAACAGACTGATACTTTTTACTATGCCCGACTCTATACCCTCTGTCTTACTTCTAAGTGTTTGTCGCGTTTTCCTTTCCAATCTCTCTTAAACTCTTTCTACTTAACTTCATTTCTTGTTTTCCAATACTGTCGCCAAATAAAATATAACGAACAGGTATACTTCAAAACATTTCGTGAAGTATGATGGAATGTTAGATAATGAATGCAAATCGACAATTCCCTAAGTCCTACTAAAATACGAGTTCAGCTTGTCGTTGATACTTAACTGAGTTCAGTTTGTCGTCAATACTTTGCTGAGTTCAGTTTGTCGTCAGTACTTTACTGAGTTCAGTTTTTCGTCAGTACTTTACTGAGGTCATCTTGTCGTTTTAGGCATTGTTGGACCCTTTCTCTCTGAATTATTTAAAGTTCTAGGATGTATAATGTTAAGTGGTAAAACATTTCGATCTAAAGTACTACTGACGAGATTAAAATTTGAATGAAATATGAATTATCAATATTTACTTAAACAGGTATGCCTTAAGCATATTTCATGTCTAGCAATCAGATAAATTTCATGAGTTTGCTTGAAACCCAATGTTGTTTGTTGTCAAGTTACCGGCTTCCTTGATCTTTGGCTATTAATAAAGCGTTAAATACTGCCAAGAAAGGGATTTTTATGGCTGACTTTGTTCCAGTGAGGAAGATTTAGGTATCAGTGATCGTAAGCTGTAGAATGCACAATTTTAAAGAAATCGATCTTATTTGATTTGCATCCGCCATATTAGGATGTCGGTAACTACATATCGGTAACAACTGTCATCCACATTGGTTTACCCCTAGTGAATATGCACATCTACAATTTATAACCATATATTTAAAAAAATCAGTCTTACGTTACGTACACAAACACTTTCTTTGTTGAAACATGCTAAAAAAAAAGCACCACAACTACAACAAAATTCGTTAAAAAAGGTGGCGTAGTATGCGCGTCTACACTTCATTACAATACAACTTACCAAATGCGAAAATAATAAATCAGGTGGATTCTGATTAAAGTCTGATTCTGTTATGGAACCACAAGATCAGTATTGTTGAAGCATGGTTGAAATAGTCCAAGTCCATTTGCCAAAATGAACACCACGGTGTAGTGTGCACATCTGCACTAAGTCTTCATAACATACACTTCACAATCTAACCCAAATGAATCTAAATAACTGCCGTAGGGGAAGACCTCTTGATTATGAAAGGGGGGCTGACAATTTGGGACATACTATTCATTTTCCAGAAAACTGTGAGTTTCAAATGCTATATGGCTAGATTTTTTATTTTCATAATACATTGTACTGTACAGCAGAAAATGGGGGCCAGAAAATAATTTATTTCGTAAAATTGTCCTGGTATTGAAAGCCAGAATATCTATTTACAATTTTTTCCTGGCCAAGATACTATTTAAAAAAAACAAACTGTCAGACCCTTCCATAAAAAAATCAAATGGTAGTCACCTTAACCGACCATAGTTCTCTTTTTCTAATAGAATCGATTTGTATTCACAGGTAAAATTGGCGATTGGAAGAATTGGTTTACTGTGGCACAGAATGAAAGATTTGATGCGAAATATAACGAGGAGATGAAAGGAATTGATTTGGATTTTATATATGAACACCCATAAATTCTTATGCATCTTATAATTTCAAAGATACATTAAACAACACATATATACAGTAGACTTTTTTTACCGATCCATGTGAGTTTGCATTTTCCGTCTGTCTGTCGTTATCTTTTCATTTAAAATTCTTCTCGTCTGAAACCGCACCGCGGATTATTATTATATTCATTGAAAGTTAAGTAGACCTAAAGCAAAACATGACAGCCGTTACTATTTTTATCCACAGTTTTTAAGTCACCAATTTCTACATATTTAAAAAAAATAGACTTGACCTTCAGGAAAACAAATGCAATCTTCCTTCCCCTGCTTAAAGAGCTTTACATAAGTATCCATTTGGTCGAGGGGTATATAACGACCCTCAGTCAAATGCAGTTATTGGTGTTAGAAGTTCATATACGACGATTTTTGTGGTTTTTGTGACCCGCTGCACGATATGGCGAGGCATTACATTTGTGTGATATTCTCCGAAAAGTTGCGTGTCCGTCCATCCGCCCGTTTGTCAGTTCGTCCGTTCGTCTGTCCGTCCCTCGACGGTTTCCAGATGATAACTTGAGAACTGATCAATGACTCATATTTTTTTAATCTTCGCTCAGTTGTAAAGTACCGTAAAATAACAGTATTATAAGTTCAATTTTCAGCAAATCCAAAATGTAGTTTTCGAGTTTGACCATTTTATTCCGTCTCACTTCTTTCTCCATTACGCGGCGGGCATCACTTTAGAATCGGTATTTCTAAGAGTCGGACAAATGGTGAAACATGGGGGTATGAGATTCATTAAAAACATTGTGGACTGATAGATAATACATGTTCTTCAAATTAAAAAAATGCTTATGTAATTTTTCGGCCAGCTTATTGCTAAGAGACAAGGCAATCGGCTCATCAACCATACTAAGGAAAATTTCAAATAATCAGAAATTATGTACTTTAAAGTATTCATATTTTTTACTGATCATTGCTACAGAAATAAAATTGTAACAATTTACAGATGCAATCAAATCGTAAAAATAAAATAGATTGTCGATCGAAACCTTCATTTTGACAGGGTTCCAAGTTAACAAATGCTCACATGAGCAAAATTGCAGTTTTTCAAAATAGAGCAAAATCAGCCAAATTGAAAAATATTTCCCGAAAAATACAAGACTGACGTATTTACAGACAATTATCATGCAATAGACCTATATCCATATGAACCAAATTAACTTAAAAATTGGTGGGATTTTTTTTCTATATTTTATGGTGTCCATGACAACAAAATTTATCATTATAAGATAATAAAAAATGACAAAAGTCGAAAATCCTTTTTCAGAAATATGCAATATAGTCAGAAATGTGAATTATTATTAAAGGATAGGCCATTATACAACTATTATATATACATATATATATAACAATACAGGTAAGGCATTTGAAAGGTCAAATTAATACAGGGAAGATAATATATGTTGAGACGTTGTATAATATTGATTTGTTGTGACATGTATCATTAATTCGATCCTCTATCCTACATAATAACACCTACTACTATACATCGTGTACGAAGTTCAAACACTAGATTTATCCTACGAGGAGGAATGACCCGACTAGCGAAAGCTACAACGATTGTACAACGATACGATAAAGATGTTAATACACTATAATAAAATATTTATAATGAAAGAAAAAGAAAAGATAAACTGACGTTTGAATTGCTTTGACTTAACACACACGTAGGAAATACTTGTGGCACACAATGTTACCCTTTGAAACCTGTCACTTTCTATATACATGTATGCATTTATTCAAAGAACTTTAGAACTAGACTTTTTTTCATAGAAATCAGTAAATATGCTATTCCGACTACATGTACATGTATAGGTGGTTAATAATATGAGGGGCAGGGATTTTTTTTCTTAATTTGTATTATTAAATCTTCATTCAACTATCAAGCTAAGAACCTTTTTGAAATATGTAGATGTCCCTTAAAAAGGCCGTTTAAATATGTGGAAACTGACATCTGAGGCACATTTACATGTTCACTGTGTAGGGATTCTATTCTGCGTCACAGCCGGGATGTTGACTCTCAAAGGCATAAAAGCTGTTTTCATGCTTTCAACTGTGACAGCAATACTCTGGTATCGGCCCAACTTTAGTCCCGGGTGATTTCTCCTGCATGATCCCGCTCCCGCTACCATGGGTTCTCATCCAACTTGAAACTTAGAAGAATAATACGACTCGCCGTCGTCTGTCATGCTCATTGATACGACTAGGAAAGAAAAATGAAATTTCAATCCACTAAATGAATTTAAAACATAAGGAAAACATTTGGTCTTTCTTGAAATTTAGATCTGATAAATCGGATTCAAACAAATTACAACACCTAATAACTAACTAACTAAGGGGTTTTTTAACGTCCTTGACTACCCTGTCGGGTCTCGCACGGACGGCCCAATTTGGTGGGCTTTAAATAATTTGCTATTTATTTAAATTGTATTTTTAGCAAAAAAAAAATAAGTTAAAAAAAAGGGTAATATACTAACAATTTATGAATAGATGAAATGTTAGAAATTAAATAGTAAATAGTAAAAATGAAATTTGAAAATGGACCATGTAAAGGAGGAAAATGCCAAGTTGGAAGGAAAAGAGTCAAGGGCAACTAGTCGGATCCAGAAGGCGGAAGACCTGTAAGATTTAATTTGCCAAATATTGTATGCGTTTTAGAGTCAAATGGGTGTGGTTTGGTGAATATCCAAAAGTGAAGTGCAAATTTAATAATTGATTAGAGTTTTAGTTTATGCCGAGCCAAAAAGTGTATGTAAATTTAGACTGCCTTGTCTAGCCGGGTGTAGTTCCCGGATTTTACCGTGCTAGCACACGACGTTGGTACGCAGTTTTACTAACACCACATGAGACCGTTCCAGCTCATGCTTCTGGTGAATTAGTTGACCAATTTTTTTAAAATAAGTTTGGAAACTGGATTGTTTATCATTGGTTAGATTGGTCAACTTTTAGAATTTAACAAGTGTTAATGTAAATCCAAAATTTACACGTAGACTTAACAACAGCCAAAAAGTTTAGCCAAAGAAACAAATAAAAATGTATTTATAAGCCAAAGTAGTAAGATAAAAGATAGTGAAATAAGGAAAATAAAATAAAAAATAAAATATTTTTTTTTATTTTGGAGTTTAGCTTTATTGACTATGTATAAACCGGAGTTTTTTTTTAAAGAAGAACGCACGCGACATTATACTACACACGGCTGGAGCTATCGGCGCGGTAAATATGTTTCATAAGCATATGTGTACACGATTAACAAAAGTAAAAAAAAATAATAATAAATAATAATAGTAAAAAATAAATAAATAAAATGAGATACTATGTGTATAAATATATTGCATTGTGGAACCCCATATCAGGTGATTAATTTTATTTTAATTCAATTGTATATTATTGTTTTTTTATTGAAGAATGAAAGATGACATTATTTTAGATAAATGGTAAGTAGTGTCAAAAGGCCGATTCTACCGCACATGCAGAAAATCTTGCATAAAACCCCAACCCGACGGCCAAATGCAAACAGACGCATCCCTATTTAGCATAGGGTAAATACAAAAATTATGTCTTTCGCATCGATCGGAGAAGACTTCATCAGTGAATATTTCTTCCAGGAAAAGGTTGAAGAGCAGAGTCAGGAAGCTCTGAAATGGAAGGACTTACCCATCGGGGTAATCTACAAGATCACGGAGGTGATAGAGGTGGATGGAAAGTTCGGTATTTCTTAGATCCTCACCTTGAAGAATAGACAAGGAGAGAGCACCAAAGCTCTCTCTCAATCGACTCGATCCAAGCTTTTCGGTAGGATTGCCTCCCAGAGTCTACGTTGTCCATTTATTCATATCTAGAGGAGCATGCCCAGCAGGGGAATGCTTTTGAAGAGGCTATTAGGACCAAGGATCAATCCGCTACCGTCGTACACCTGACGCCCGCTCTTCAAGTACAACCCATCGCCGTAGGTATTGGACAAATTGCTCGGGCTGAGATACAAGCCACGACCCTGAGGTTTCACGCAACACACTTTTCCACCCTTCTTCAGGTACAATCCAGACCCCACGGCCTTTTGGATGGCTGAACTACCCAAACCGCTCAATGCACCCACCCCCAATGCAGGCAGCACGGTTTTGGCCAGCACTGGTAGCGTAGCAGAGGCAAGACCTGCGAGCATGGGGAGGAATCCACCTTCTTTCTGCACGTTATGCCTCACCTGCTTCGGACTCATCTTCAAGACCATACCACCCTTCCCACTCTGCAAAAGCTTGGTGATGCGCTGGATCTGGCGGTGAGTGAGGAGCATCTTATGCTCACCGGATAGGTTTGCGTGCAGCAATCGGACGCTCACGGGGCAACCCTTCTTCGCTGCACGCTGGATCTTCTCTGTCTGACTCTTCGTCAAGTTGAGACCGTACTCTTAATAATCCATTTATTTATACCTCACGCAGATGGAAGCGGATGGTGAGATGCTCTCCTTGCAGATCGATGGGGCGACCGTCTTGATCGATCAGATACGTCTGCATGCGGTCGATGGTTCTCAGGGTCACGGGTAAGTAGACTAGATTCTTGGGGGTCTGGATGATCTTCATGCCAGGATCGACCGCGGGAAAGAAGCTTTATATTGTGGACTGCTGGGTGCCGTTGACGTAGCTTCCGTGGATGATATCACTATTCACCAGGATGCTATTGATGCTGATGATATTGACGATATTCTCACCCTCTGCATAACCATTAGTGCTACGCTCGTAGGCATACGTCCGGCGCTCGAATCCAAGCACCGTATTTAGGCTATTAGACACGTCGAAATCCACTTGATAATTTCTGGCGAGGGTGAGGGTTGCTCTCAGGGTCGCGCGGTTGGCATTGAGAAGGACCTTAGCCTTGTGCTTATGGAGCCGCAGTTGCCGCTGAATCTCATCGTTGATATCGTCGATGCCGTAGGAGCGGTGCTCAGCTCGACGGGAAACCAGTTAGCCCCATCATCGGGAGAGTAGCGGAAGAAATTATTACCTGCATGAATATTGGGGATGGAGTAGTAGGTCTCCAGATTCACGAGGGCCATCTCGTAAGATTTCTCCTCGCGCAGTTGGAGGGGTGGGTTGAAGCGAGTCAAGATCTGACTATCGTTTCCAGAGACGATGAAGGAGAACCCATGCTTGGGTTCGGTATTGGTGGCGATTTTCCGCAAAAGTGAAGCGTCCATTTATCTAACCCTCCTCAGAAGACGACGCTCATCTTCTGGGCATCGGATTCGAATTGGAGGATTCGGTCGGAGATGACCAGGGCGAAGGCTTGGGTATTGGCAGGGACGTTGCGCTCGAAGTCGGCTCGGATCTAGATATCCACCGTCGACTCTTTCAACCGCTCGGACTGATGGCTCACGTCAATGACGAATAGGGGATAGAGATCGATGAAGTCGGAGGGATTGATGCCGCCATTGCTCAGCAGACTTTCCATGCTATAGAATTTCTTGCGGAATTCGGCAGCTTCCTTGTAGAGCCTAGCGACCCTGCATTGGGTGAAGCCGGCATTGAAGTCAACGGCGGGATAGCGCTCCGCAATCGGCAGTGGTCGAAGACAGTGGCAATATGCAGCTGGTCATTATCCCTTTCGGTCTGAAAGGCGACGATGATCCATCGCGGTTTTTCTCGCCCGCTTTTAGCGGCTAGACGCCTGTGAAATTGCGAAGTCTGGAGCACGGCGATTGAGTCGCACTGCCTCATGCGAAATCCGCAATCGATCTTGGTCTTGCTCTGGATAGTCTTATAGAGCCGCAGCTTCTTTTCGTCGGAGGGGATGACGTGGGGGACGAACCAGGAAACCTTGCTCAATACTACTTTGGCCACGTCGTTGACGGCGGCGGCTCGGAGGATGGCATTTGCATCCGAATCGCGCACCAGGGAGAGCTCGTGCTTGAATCTGTAGACGATCTTATCGTAGTCCTCGGCAAAGCCAAAGACGTGCTTGAGCGGGATGGAGAAGGAAAAGGATCCCTTATTGGTTGGCTTGGTGATGATATACCCGTGACGTGCTGCGAATCCAAAGTTTTCTGCCTCGGCATTGGTCGTGGAGTCTTTGAACCATAGTTGGTTGAGGTCTTTCGATTTGGAGAAATCGTCGGGGTACGTCAGCATTCCTAGCATGGTGGTGGCGATGCCGGGGTCGTTGAGGTGCTCGATCTGCTGGCCGGAGAGTCGGTAGCTGATGCTACGAAAGAGATACATAGCACCGTTATGGACGAGCGATACCAGATCGCCGTCGCCATACGCAGAGCCATCATTCTTCTGAAGTCGACCTTCAATTAAGAGATAGCTTTCGGCGGGGTGAAGGAAGGTACGTGCTTGATGGCGTACTAAACAATCTATAATGACGTGCTTAATGTCCTCTGAAACTCCACATTTTTGGCATAAAGGCGATATATCTTTAACATATTTTCCTATTTGACCTGGTAGCATGGTTGTGCCCAGTCTGAGTCTAGTAATTGTTTTTGCGTGATGCCTTTTACCACTGTAAAATGCTGATTTTACATAAACATTAGGTTTTAGCTGTTTATGCCAAATGTGATTCGAATTTTCCCAGCTTGTCTGCCATTTTTGTCTAAAGATTTTGGAAATAATAGAAATAAATTCTTTTGAACTTAACCCAATTTTGACACCAATAGTAGGGTTTGATAGAGCTTATTTTGCCAATCTGTCGCTTATTTCATTACCCGGAATACCGACATGTGCCGGAATCCATTCTATAATTACACTTATATTTTTCTGTTTTAGAAATTTTGCGTATAGTTGAATAGAATTTAACAAGTCTGGTCTGCTAGATTTATTATTTTTAATAGATTGAAGAGAACTAAAAGATCCGTGAGGATGACAATTTTTTTGTCTTGATAATTTTGATAAATTATCCATTTTAACGCAAGCGATCTTGCAGTCATTTCTGTTGAATAAACGGAAATATTATCCGTCAACCGAGTAGATAATGATACTCTTTTACCAGGGTAAAGAATGCATTTGATGTTTTACCAGAAGCAGGTTCCTTGGAGCCATCTGTATATATTTTTATAAAGTTTCTATATTTTTCATCTATAATTTGCATAACAGCTGATTTAATCAAATGCGGATTGTCTTTTTTGTCCACTTGTTTTTTTAATACACTCGGATGTGTTAGCCGTACCAACTATCCAGGGGGCATGTTTTGGTTGTTCGTTTTGAACGATATCTATTGTGTCTAGATCGTTCTCTGAGAGAAATTGACGTACTCTGAAACCATTTTTTCCCACTTATGTGAATATCTTTTAGTATATTCCGAGCATTGTTCGGTTATCTTATTGGCTGATTTGAAGAATTTTGTTTACATCTAGCATAATATTTAAGACTCTCTTCTGAGCTGTAAAGGGAGTTCACCTGCTTCTGCTAGAACTTTTTCTAAAGGTGTTGATTTGATTGCCACTAGAACAATTTTAAGTCCCCTAGATTGAATGCGGTCTAATTTTTCTTTAACATTTGGAAGGGCAGAATTAAATGCTTGACACCCGTAGTCTAAAATTGACCTTAATAGAGACCGGTAAAGCATTAGTAAGGACTCTGTTCCCATGCCAAAATTTTTTGCTGTAACATATGTCAGTAAGTTCAAAATTGGTTTTGATCTTTCTTCTAAATATTGCACATGCTTATTCCATGTAAGGCGTTTGTCAAAAATGAGACCTAAAAATTTGACATGTGTTTGAAATGAGATTGGTTTATTATCTAATAATAAGCTGACAGAGGTCTCTTTTTTATCGCCTCAAATAATTCCCACTGTTTTGCTTTGGATATTTTAAAGCCCTATTTTTTTTACCACTTACTAATGCTGTTAAGGGTTAGCTGCATTTTTCGAGTAAGAGCTTTAAGATCATAACCCCTTAACCACATGGCACTGTCGTCTGCACATTGTGATAAAGTGGCGTTTTGAGATTGGGAAACCAGGTCATCTATCATGATATTAAAAAGTGTAGGTCTTATAACGCTACCTTGTGGAATACCATTATCTAACTCAAATTGATTTGATTCTTCTTGATTAATTTTTACTCTAATTTTTCTATCTTGGAGAAAAGCAGCTATGAAGTTAAACATATGCCCATTGATGCCATAAGATTTGCATTTACATAACAATCCTGGTTTCCAAACTAGGTCAAATGCCTTTTCAATGTCTAGGAAAAAATGCTAAAAGATGTTGTTTTTTAACTTTAGCCTTTTTGATATCACCCTCAAGCGTTAACAAATGGTCAGAGTAGACCGACCCTGCCTAAAGCCGTTTTGCGTATCTTTAATTATATTTTTCTCTTTCGAGAAGAAATTTGAGTCTTTCATTAACCATAGCTTCCACACGTTTACAAAGATTAGAGGTTAAAGAAATAGGACGGTATGATTTTGGATCAGATTTATTTTTGTTAGGCTTAGGAATAAGAATTGGCTTGCTTCCATGAATCTGGTAATTTACCACTTTTTCAAATTTTATTTATCAAATCTAAAAGCAATTTTAGCATATTTTCGGGCATATGTTTAAACATTTCATATGATATTCTGTCGTCACCTGGTGCTGACGCTTTTTTATTTCTAATTATTTTACACATCTCCTCTATTGTAAAGGGTAGATTGTATTTAGATTGATTGTTAGCATGACAGTTATCTTTATGAATTGGATTTGAAGCTTCAAAATTGTTCTTGTGAACTTTGAATTCTGGATCAAGGTTTTGGTCACTTGATGCGATAGCAAATGTGCGAGCCAAAATATTTGCTGTGTCCTTATTGGAAACTGCTTGAAAGTTATCAACAGACCGTGTAGGAATATTACTATCCCTGTTACCTTTTAGGCCCTTAACCACAGTCCATACTTGTTTTACGTTGGACTTGTGGTTCAATTTGGAACAAAAGTTTTGCCAATAGTCTTTTCTAGCATTTCCTATAGATTTTTGAAGTTCTTTTTTATATTCTTGGTGATCATTTTCGGATTTTGACTTATTGAAAATACGTTCTTTATTGCGTTTTTCTTTTTTAGCGTCAGTGCATTGCTGAGTCCACCACGGACAGTTTATCCTTTCATGAACAGTGCCGTTGGTTTTTGGTATTGCAACCTCTGCTATATTTGGAATTGCTTGACATAAGTTTTGATTGAAGAAATCAATGTTTTGACTAATGATGTTATTAGGATCGACATCTTGACATAAAGTTGAAAAAGTTGCCAATCTGCTTTACGAAATTGCCAACGTTTGGCTGTGCAGATATTTGTGTTGATAGGTTTGGCAAAATAGGAAAATGATCTGAACCTAAGGAGTCAGAATACACATAAAAAGATGAATTGTTCGCCAAAAGAGTAGATGTTAAGCTTAAATCAATATGTGAAAGTGAACCATCATGGCAGCGGTGTGTGCCTGTACCGTCATTCAAAACTATAAAATTATTATGTTCAATGAAATCTTCTAAAATTTCATCATTTTTATTGGTTGATGTTGACCCCCATAACGAGGATTTGGAATTAAAATCTCAAACAATGGCAATATTGTCTTTAACCTTATCAATAATATTTGCATAATCTTGTAATTTAAGATCTTGATCTGGGGGTCTATAAATATTAATAATATTAATAATTTTATCTTGACAGTTAACTGCAATACCAATGGATTCGATAAAATTTGTGCTAAGAGACAGTTGAGTAAAATTTAAATCTTTTGCTACATATATGGCAACACCGCTGCCTTTTTGTTTTATTGTACCCTTGTTTTTACCCTTAGTTATTTTAGTAGCAACTCTGTTTTGAATAACAGGTTGATGATAGCCTTGTAATATAACACATTTTTTATCAACAAAATGGGTTTCTTATATACATATGACGTGAGGTTTGCCATTTTTATCTAAATAATATTTAAGTTGTAGAGAATTAGCCCACAATGAGCGGGCATTCCATTGAAGAATTTTTAGACCCATTGATCATTACAGAAATTTATATTAAAAATAATTTGTTAAAACAAAATGCAAAAAAAAAAACAAAACAAAAAAAAAACAAAACGCGCAAAGGTGCTTACTGCTGTAGCTGAATTTTGACACCCATGTTTTGCCAAAAAGTTACTAAAACTTGCACAAGGGATTTGTCTATACCAGAAGCGTATATTTCAAGTAATTGCACATGAATGGGATTCCAAATGACCTTAATTATTCTTTTAGGAGAGTTAATTTTATCACCTTGAAGTAGAACTTTATTTTTATGATCCTTATCATATTTGGAAAAGTTTACCGTAAATGAACCTAATTTAGGTTACAGACCACCAATTCAACCAATGAGCATTTGGAACGTACGCAAAAATAGTCCTACGCAGAAATTACCCCTGTTCCTCATAGTGCTGTGAAAAAAGTTCTCATCTTATTTAAAAAATTTAAACAGTTTCTGAAAGGATTGTGAGCTGACATATGTAGAATCATGCTGATATATAGTTCTCTGCAGGTTAAAGTTAAGGTAAAGTCCAGAGAAGCCATTGAATATTGTGAAATTAGCATAGAAGCCTATGGGAAGTGGAATTAGTGGTTTCTAGCCTTTATTCAAAGATAAGAGTTTTGATCTTATAGTTTTAGAAGGCACATGTATCAAGAAACTCTTTTTGAGAGGCTTGATATTGCCTCTTTGTTTATATCTCCCAGAGTCAAAACAAGGAGATAGTGCAAAGTTTGCACTGTCAAAGTCATAAATTTCTTAGCCTTCGAGCTAAGAATTATTGCTTCTTCCTCTGGGAAGAAGTTCAAACTTTTTTGATTTTGGCCATTGAAATTGGGCCCCATGCAGGTCCGGGTTTTAAAAGAATAGGCCTGCAGCAGCGCTAAGCTTGTCGTAAAAGGCGACTAAATAGTGCTCAGAACCCTAGGCGGGGGCAAGGGCGCTCTGCCCACAGAGCAACTGGGATGTGTGCCTCAGGTGGTGGAATGGGGTACCCCTGGCGTGTTACATGCTGGGGTTGTCAGGCTATAATACGGAAAACCTGACCGCAAACCATAGTGGTACACCGTGTTGGGAAAGATGCCACGTTCCTCGCACGTTATAGAACCCTACTGTGGTATTCTTCCGGAGTAGTAACCATAGGGCTCCGCCACAGGAGGCTAAATTGGCCGACCCTACCCACCTCTCCCTATTTCCAGTGGCAATCAAAATTTGTCGACCCCATTGTCCTTTTGTCCCATCCCCTTTTCATTTCATCATTTCATGATCATTTTCTCATCAATTTCATGTTCATGGTCTGAATACGGCTGAAATATTGCTGCTCGGACGTTAAACCCCAACAAACAAACAAACAAGCCATTGAAATTGGCCTTTTTGATATGCATTTCTGGTGAAGTGCCTGTTGGGCTTCTGTCTTTTCTTTTAAGACTAGCCATAACTAATAGTGAATTAATAAAGATTTGATCAAACCTCCTGTTTTGAAAGAAAAAAAATATATGAATCAAAATAAATGAGATTTACGGTGGATATTTATTTTATGTGATAAGAAAAACTAAAAACAAATATTTAAACAAAAAAGCGGTTTTTTACTTTTATATATAAATTAAAAGATGTATGGGGGTAGTATGAACTTAGTCTAAAAACTACAAATCAAATAATAAAATAAAAAAAAAGTACACAGTGCAAACAAAACTTAATTACGAACGAACCCAACGGGAGCGGCGACATACACGACTGTAAACACCATGGGTATTTCATTTTTTTACGAAATAAACAGAATTCTTACATCAAAACTCCATAATCTGATATTTCCTTTTCGTGCATGTACATGTATGTTACATATGTATGAACCTATGGCAAAGTAAATCATGCAAAAAATCTAAGTCCAGATTATCTAGATCTGGTAGGGATGTTGCTTAGTACCATGATACATCAATGCACTAACAAATTTTCATCCTTCCAATACTTAAAGTAATTTTAACCGAAACTTAAAACAGAGTAGTTCATGAGATGTGTGTTAAAGCGACTTAATTTTTGTATGGATGTTGCTTACAACCCATGATGCATGCACTGACTAAATACCATTCCCCCAGCACTAATAATTATGGAGATTGATGTTTTTTTACAAGTAAAACCCTATTTATATCACTTTATAAACTTACCTACATGAAAACTGCACTAATCTTGGACTGCCTACAATTTTGCTTCAATTTAAATTTCTGACCAACAGCCCCCTAACTACTTTTGGTCGGCGAATGCCAGGCTGAAAAGAAAATTATCATCACCAAATTCCATATAGTGTTTGAGATTTGAACCATAATTTGTGTGGTATATGTGGAAAATGAGTGTCAGGGCGATCTTATTTTGGTACTGAGGTTTACATTCTTGCTACCCAAGATGCATTTGCTGAGGAAAGTGACTGAGATTTTGGTCTCCGATGAGTAGCGTTCACAAAGCATTCCTATATTGTACTACGCACAAAGTTGATAAAAGTCACATAACTTTCGTAGAATTTGTCGAATCCAAATGACAGCGGGATATGGTCAATTACACATAGTTACTAATCCTACAAAGTTTCAGCAAAATCTATTCAGTTGTCTCTGGGGAGTTGGGTCCACAAAGTATTTCTATGTTGTAGTATGCATTTCGTTGTTTCCTTGTGTGTTTTTTTATTCTGTGCTCTATTTTTTATAACTTGGTTTTTATGGTCATACTTTAAGATTGCATTGTTCTGTTGGTTTGATTGCATATTTCTTGACTTTGATGTGAAAGTTTTGGTGGATATAAATTTCCCTCAATATAAATTTACAAGAGGAATAGCTGAGTATCCCTCATAAAGTGCAAAGACCAAAAGACGAAGTTGAACTGTACTGGTTTTCAAACTTATTATATGGTTTTAACATTTGGTATACATTTCAAGAAAATTTATTAAGAATTGTAGCCATGAGAGTGTTACCAAGAATGTGACAGACATATGCACGCACTCGTGGGCGGAAAGATGCCAGGTTTTTCTTTGCCCCTGCTCCCTGTTGCACTTGTGGCGTAAAAATAAAAAAATATCGCCCATATATTTTTGTAAAATTGAAACAAATTATCAAATATGATATTGATTTATAAAATCATTAATTCTCACATTTCAAAATCACAATAATTACTAATTTTAGGGAAGAGTCAAAATACACGTAGCAGCAAAACCGCAACTCTGAGTATAGTGTTCATTTATATCAAAAGAAATTACTGCAATCACGCATAGCATTACTCCTACAACGTAAGAGTTTGGAATTCCGTTCCTCCATACCCCAAAAGTTAGGATGGCCTCAAGGTAGAAAATAGCTTGCCAGACAATCTCTAGCACTGCTGGAGTAGCATAGCATACTTGATATCAAGTACAAACTAAAGCTTTTCATTTCTTAAAATGTCAAAACACTTATTTCATTTATTTGCGGAATAACTTCGTCTTATTTAAGCAACTTTCTAAATAGAATGAAACTTCTGTAGAAACAGACATTTTTAGATCAACACTTCATCAATGACAAATGTAGCCAGGGGCGAA
Source organism: Perna viridis (assembly GCA_037379345.1). Lineage (NCBI taxonomy): Eukaryota > Metazoa > Mollusca > Bivalvia > Mytilida > Mytilidae > Perna > Perna viridis. The sequence goes on along the minus strand of CM074515.1, from coordinate 39,120,041 downwards.
TCCAGGATTTTAGATTAGGGGCGCACAGTTAAAATTTTGTCGATCGGAGCGAGACGAAAAAAAAAATTGAGGTTAAATGTTTGATATATTCTTCTAAAGTGGGTGCAAGGTAGATATCTTTTGTGGTAAAATTAGCGAGAAATTAAAGTTTCAACCTAAAACCGCCTAAATCTACCCCTGACAGCCCATGCTTTGCAAATTTTAGGGGGGGGGCGCACGCCCGCCACGCCCCTACCTGAATCCGCCTCTGGTATCCAATTTTGCCAAGCGCTTCGAAGCTACATTAGTTATATCCTGGTTCCCGGCACTACGTTCCAGGTATTAGCTACTAGCAATACACTCTCACGAGTATTAGGTCTCAGTATCGTATTAATTTTCCCATAGACTTCTATAGTGAAGTGCATATTTTTAGGATTTTTAAAAAAATATGCAAATCGATTCAATAAAACTTTCACTTATGTAGCATTTCTAAGGACATGTGAAAAAATAATTTCCCGCAAAGAAAATAGGGTGAGTCCACGAAGATCGGACAGAAAAGTAGTCTTGAACTATAAATAGCCATTTTCCTTACTTTCACTTTCGTTTTGCACTCACCAAACCAACCTTTTCAGTGGAACATTTTTATGATATTATGTTAGATTTTCTTTTAAAAACGTTCTTCATCTTACAGTGTGATGTTTGCTCTATTTTATAAGTCATTGTTCATATCTTTTGACAAAACATTAGTTTGTAGAGAGGCAAAAAGAAAATGCACTATATTTTTATAGCATCCATGTTTTGACGTACACCCGCTCAGGGATATGCAATACGATACTGGTACCATTATTTGTATATGTGTAACATACTGGATATTGCGATCGGGAACCAGTCTACATTAGTTATAACGTGTACGTCACTTAAAAACGTTTTCAAGGCTAGGATTCAACACTGTATTCACCAGGGATATGCAACCCATGATACCAAGATGGCGGATCCACCAAGTAAATGTAGAAATGCGAGGTAAAAGTGTGTTGTCTGTGTTTTTTTCATGTTGACTTTCTGTTTACATTGCATCCTTAGTTTGTATTTGATTGTTTAAGGTATTGGCATTATATCTTAATGAGGAAATAAAGACACAAGTGAATAACAAAGGAAAAGAGCCTGTTTATACTACATAAACCGAAACAAAAACAAAAAAATTGAAAAATCTAGTAGCCTTCAATATATACACCTAAAACTGTTATCATATCCTTCACAACTTCTCAATAAAGATATCACTGATTTTTACCCATATTGGTCCCGTTAAAGCCGAAATACCTCAATCATGGACTCAGTGGAATTCAGAGGTTGTATATAGCTTTATTCAGAGACTATATAATACTTACTTTTAGGAATATAAAGTCCATGTCTTATTGGGTTCAACATGCAACTTAGTTTCAAAATTAGTGTAAAAGTTACATGATCAAATTATTTCTTTTTCAAAAACTTGATGCTGAATCAATTGGATGTTTATTTGATCAAAAAAAAAAAAAAAAAAAAAATGATTGAAATGTATTGTGATGCAGGGGCGTTTCAGAACCCCTGCATTCAAATACATTCCATTCATTTAGTTTAGATATATAATCGTCCAATTTTTAATTCAATGCCAGACTGTAACAACTGAAAGAACAAGACCACTTTGCGAAGTATATAAAAAAATCAATTATTTGAACGACCAGGCATGAAAAATAGGAATATTGACCTATCTTTTAGAAACATTTGTCATATGTATTGATTAAATTAAAATCCTTATTCATGTAAAGAAGCATGAAATGTATATTTATAACCAGTCTATGTCACAGGCTGTTAGAACGGCGACCTTTTTGTCTACACTACCCCGTCAGATAGTAATGATAAAGTACTTTGGTCAAAGTCAAGTAAAAGGGTCCGTTTCATAAAAGGTATAACTAAATACCTAAAAAGTCTTCCACGCCTTTTGTAATGGTACCAGTATCGTATTGATATTCTTGAGGACGTCAAAACATGGAGGTTAATAAAATAGAGTTCCTTTTTTTTCTTATTTTTTTAAAACAGCTGCATTTAATTTTAAACTTGAATTTTGGTCATTTATTGCGTCCACGCAAAAAGAACATATTTCATCAATAAATATACCCCCTTTTTAACTATTTTTATTATCAATCACGTTATCTGATCATGTGACATGGGGTTAAAAATGGGAACGAAACAGAAAATAACAACTGAATTTTCTGACGATGGATTTGGAATAATCCGCATGCTAAATGAACAGAATCGGTTGAATATTGATTTCTTTACGGCTCTAAATGCTGCACTTGATAAAGTTTTAAGGTAAATCGCTGATAGTTTATAATTAGAAATTAACATTTATATGTTGAACTCAGCCTCTTATGAATTATGGGACCTTAATTATGGAATTATAAAGCTATTTCATTTAAAGCATAACGCATATATATTAGTCCATTGGCTGGGGGGTCAATATACCGGGAGATGATAAATTCAGCTACATAGACATTTCAATGACAACATGCCAATACAAACCGCTCCAGAGTTCAAATTGAAAATTGAGACCCTGCTGAGATAATAGATACATTAATGACCACATCTGTAGTATCGCGTGACCAAAGATAATTAGTGCCTGTAGGGTGAAGACCAGAAATTTTTAGGAATATTTCTTGGCATGGAGAAATGTTTGAGAGACTGAATACTTGTAATGATAATAAGAAGACGAAACTGACAAAATAGAATATGTTTTCCAATTTCGTTTTTGGAACATAATAATTACATAAAAACTACCAACAACATTTGCAGTTTGTTTGTGGTGATAAATAGATAAGTAGAACCTCGACTCGACTCGTGTTCCTCGGAATACCCTTCTATATTTAGTATGAATACCCGTAAAGTACGATAGATCAGTATGTCAATAAATAAGGGTAGTGGTCACTTGAGACTATTTTGCTATGCAAGGAGGTCTGCCCAGCGCTTGTTCCATTACCTACTTGTAGGTTTTCTTTAAGAAATAAAATCAAGTCTTTACGATCTTCTTCCTATTTTTACGATTTTTTAGGTTATTTTTATAAATAATTTTCATTTTCCGAGGGCGGCCATGTTAAACCGTGGCTTTTGTGGAAATTTATATAAGGTCGTCCGAAAGGCCTTATAATTACCTATTTTTATATACAGTGAAACCTATCTAAACAGAACCTAAATAATCCAAAAACCTGTCTAAACCAGATACTTCTTGAAGTCACTTTGTATCAATTTTAATGTATTTTAACCTGGGTAAACTGAACTCCCTTCTAAATCGAATAACCTTAAAATCGGAAAGGGATCCGGTTTAGACAGGTTTCGTTGTATATGTATAAAAAAGACTACAATTTTGTCCCTTATATTTGTGAACATCTATTTTCACTTTTTTTTTAAATGGCGCGGTACTGATGAGTTCTTTTATACATGTATGTATGCTGTTACAGAACTTTAAATGGCGCTCGATCTTTCACCAAATTTTGTTTGCTTGGACACGGTTCAAAACTGTAATCTAGCCAGATAACATTTCTTAATTATTATTATTTTTCATTATTTTATTTAATCAAAGCAGTTGTAAATATATAACAATCTAAGACCATCGTTTAAAATTACCCCAACAAAAAAAGTAAATACAAAATGAAAAAAACATTTCTTATGTGCGAATTTCTAAAGTCTATACCATGCCAAGACAAACCGCTCCAGAATCCAACTTTAGACCCTGCTGAGATAATAGATTAATGACCACATCTGTACTATCGTGTTACCATGTGCAAAGATAATTAGTTTCCTTAGGGGGCAGACCAGAACAAATTAGGGGTATTTCTTGGCATGAAACTCCCCAAATAATAATAATAATAATAAAAAAAACGTAGAAATTCAGCGACTTTTTATCTGATAAATTCAGCTACATTTACCTGAGATTTTTATTGGAGAAAATACATTGTACATGTAAAACCCCTTCAGTTAGCCACTACCCCTGTTCACCACGGAAAGATGGAAGTAGGATTTGAGCAGGATATTTAAAAAAAAGTTATGTCCACTAAAACCAATGTGTTATTTATTGTTCACTAAACATGATAAATCGTACTAAAATCAAGAACCATGAAGTCTGAAAGTTCTATTTTTACACAGTGTGCTAAAAAGGTTTCTACCGTTAAGTGATAGTCGCTGAATCGATGATGTCGCTGAATATGTGAACACGTGACCTCAGGACATTGACGTATTTTTCTGCTCTTGGAAAATTCTAAATTTTGGAAATTTCACTTCTGAGGTGATATATTATGACTTCAATGTCGTAAATATTACTAATTATTGTACCAATCTACTTTTTTGGTGCTAATAGACCCTTTTGTGGTAAGTTAATGAGCATGCTCAGTATACACTTCCGCGAGGTAGGGCTTGGATAGAACAAAAGAATTTTCTCCACGGAGTTGTATATTGACCATGCTCATCGAGCAGTCTTAAGTTAGCACAAAAGGGTCTATTGCCCGTTTTTATGTTCATAAATTTTGTATTTACATGTACTATAAGTATAGACCTGTTCATAGAGCCCTGGGTAGATGACCCTCGGAATATCGAACTATACTCATTATCACAGTCGATGAAATTGGACTGTTATATTTATAGCACGATCTTACGAGTTATTCAAATAGACTTTGAGCCCGAAGGCCGAGAGTCTATTTATAACGGCGAAGGCGGTACTATAAATGATTTATGACATGAATTAACCACACGATAAATTAATTGACCAATTAGAAATATTCAGGCACGGTTACATCGTGCTTTCGTTTTGCATTAAGTCAAAATAAAATATTACATGTAAGTACCAGTCCATTTAATATTTAGACACTGTCCATATTAAAGTAAATGACGGTAAAGAAAACTTCCCGAACCAACAATGCTTTTTCAATCTAAATATGCTATTTTTTTACTTAACAGTTGCCCTTTCCATATTCAGATCTGTACATAAAATGTACTTTTGAGAAAATCATATAATTATCTCAGGGACCCACTAAAATCAACCAAATCGAACAAAATCAAGAACGATAAGTCTTGCAACGTGCTAATTTTATGTACAATCTATATGAATTTTGTCTCAAAGAATGGAGAATGTTAATAAATGGATGAAACACATGGATCAAAAATGAAAACAATGGAAGATAGATAGAAAAAACGCCTTTAATTATTTTAAGTCTGTAGCTGTACTGTACAAACTTTTGGTAAAAATTGAAGTAAAAAAATCCGGAAAGATTAGACTAAGATCAACCTTGGTTTAATGATAAATGTAAAGAGAGTAGGAAGAAATTTCATTAAGTCAGGAAGCGATAGGTTTTTTTTTAAATTCGAAAACAGTAAACTAATGAAAAAGAGAAGCAAAACATATAAAGGTTAAATTAAAAAAAGGATTGATACCTTTCAGAATAAAATTGGAAATAATTTACGGAAAGGAAACAATTCCCAGTCAAAGGCTTTTAGGAAAATATTGTACACTATTGGCAAAAAAGACAAAAGCAATATTTCCGTAGATACATGTACATTGTACTATTTTCCCCTAGAACTAAATGAGAAAGAAAAAATAGATGAAAATGTAAAAAAATGGCAAAACCTGTGTAGATGATATTTTTAATGAATATCTTAAAATCACTGTTTTGGAGCTAATGCCTGTACACTTCAAGATTTTTAATTAAGTACTTGATACAGGTATTGTACTAGAACTTTGGTCACAAGAAATTATAGTACCTATTTATAAGAACAAAGGTTTGGCATTGGACCCGAATGATTATAGAGGAATTACACTAAATTCATGCTTAGGGAAAAACCTTCTCTTCCGTTTTGAATTAGAGACTTACTAAGTTTTCTGATGAAATTGAGTTCATGTCTGAGTCGCAGACTGAATTTCGAAGGGGTTATTTTACTGTTGACAAATTTTTTGTCACGTTCTATTAGCTTTATATTTTTTAAAAGGTGAAACACTATTTTGTACATTTTTTGACTTTATAAAAGCATTTGACACATTTTGGAGAGATGGTCTGTGGCTAAAAGGTAAAAAATCCAATATAACAGGGAAAATACTTTCAGTTATTATCAATATGTAAATAATGTGTCAGAATATTTGGTCTTGCATCAGACATAAAGGAAAACTGTCTGCAGCTTTTAACTGTGGATTGGTGTAAGACAAGGAGAAAACTTGTCGCCTTTTTGTTCTAATTTTCTTAATGATCTAGAAATCTTTTCACAAGACAATGAAGTAAAAAATCTGGATTTCATAGAAAGTTCATGCTCTGAAATGCTTGATATGTAAAAATATTTTTGGTGCTTTATGCAGATGATACAATTATCATGAGTGTCAAAAAACAAAGGAAGGTATGCAAAAAACATTGGATGTGTTTGATGATTACTGTAAAGAATTGAAGTTACAAGATAATACTGAAAATACAAAAGTTGTTGTCTTCAGTAAAAGAACGTGTAAATAACATTTTCAATTTAAAATATATAACAAAAATATAGAAATAGTAGAGTCGTATACATATCTAGGCACGGTTTTAAATTACAACGGCAGTTTCACTATTGCAAGAAAGCGTCTGATAGATCAAACCCAAAAAGCTCTTTTTGATCTCTGTAGGGTACTTAGAAACATTCTACTGCCAATGGATTTACAGTTGAATTGTTATATTACACTGAGGTATGGGAGTTTGAAAACATTCAAAACAATGAACAGGTGCATCTTAAATTTTGTAAAAAATATCCTCAAGCTGAGAAGCAGCACTCCGAATTTTATGGTTTATGGGGAGTTAGGGAGAATTCCACTTGAAATATTTGTTAAAGTAAGAATGGTTAGCTACTGGGCAAGAACTATGCAAAAAGAATCTAATGCTTAGGCGTATGATAAAATTCCATGACAATAATCCAACCAAATTTAGGTGGATTAATTATGTAAAATCTATGATGATACGGGTCATGGTTACTTATGGAACGAACACGTTAAAGTTAATACTAATGTGTAATCAATTCTATCAATCTTGGTTTTTCCAAATGCACAACACATCTCGTGGTGAATTCTATTCTATCTAAATTTGAATTCAGAATTGAACCTTATCTTCTTAGATTGTCCCCAGCAGATCGTATTCATTTGACAAAATTAGGATGTTCCAACTTAGATACCCATAGAAACAGGAAGATGGTCTGGAGTTCCAAGAAATCCATACAAATTTCATATGACGTTTACAATTCTTCGTAAAAAAAACACACACTCTTTTGTATAATTGAACATTACAAATGGACAATAATCCACCAAACTAATCATATTCAGGTGCTTTGAGTAGTAATCTGGGACGTTATGAGATCTCACTAATTTACTTCATTATGATTTTTAGGTATTTTAATTTATACCTCAGAGGCGTAGCAACCCAAAATAGAGTAAGCAAGTCTCGTTCTAGTTTCATTTTCTTTACCGGAATTTACGACGTAAAAAGTATTGAAAACCGAAGACCGATTTGCATTTTATTGTTTACTTCCGGGTACTCGAAACGCTGTATAACAATGCAAAATCTTCTATTTTATGTTTTTTTCTTTATACATGTACCTTTATCATGTAGAAACAGATATTTGTTATTTTTTATCGGTATTTTTTACACAAAAAGATGTTTTGCCCTCAACACTGAACTCAACGCTCTCATAATGACAAGTCTCAATGCTTTTGAATGGTAGACTAGGACACATTCTCGTGAAATCACGGGGTCACATGACGAGACTTACACATCCTATTGATTGGTACTACAGAATAAGTAACATATCATGTTTAGGTACCAATGAAAATTATTGGTATTACTCTTGCAGTACCTGTCGTACTAGGCTACGCCCCTGTACCTTCCCATAAATTATGAATCAATTTGTCGCGAAAGAATATTTTTGGGTTCTTTTTCGGTATAAACCTAGTATCATTGAACCCATCTGGGTCAAAAAGTTAACTTTTTCTGACTCTATTGTTCAAGCGACTAAATCATCTTTAGATGTCAAACAAACATCAGACATTATTTTTTTATTTTACCAATCATGGGCTTTTTTCAGGCAAACTACATAGACATCATAATACAATAGTAATTACAAAGATGCAATATAATCTAACAGGTCCATATATCACGGATTGACTGAGTCAAATTCCTTTAACTTAATTAATACATATGTCAATAATGTATTATATATGGGGTTGGCCATTAATTTTGTATTTTGCAAGATTGTTCCCTGCAATTGAAAATAAGGATAAATCAATAATGTTTAATTATAAAAAAATATCGTATTAAATAGTAATATAGCGTCAATATGCTTTAAAATAGAAATAAGGTTTCAGCCGCGTGCAGGTCCGGGTGTCAAAAGAATAGACCTGCAGCAGCGCTAAGCTTGTTGTAAAAGGCGACTAAATCGTGCTCAGAAACTTAGCCGGGGGCTAGGCGCTCTGCCCATAGAACAACTGGGATGTGTGCCCCATGTGGTGGAATGGGGTACCCCTGGTGTGTTACATGCTGGGGTTATCAGGCTATAATACGGATAACCTGACCGCAAACCATAATGGTGCACCGTGTTGGGAAAGATGCCACGTTCCTCGCACATTAAAGAACCTTGCTGTGGTATTCGATAGGAGTAGGAACCTTTGCGCTCCGCCACAGGAGGCTAAATTGCCCGACCCTACTCATGTCTTCCTTTTAACTTGTGGTAATCAAAACTTATCGTACCATCCCTTTTCCATTTCATCATAATTTCACGTTCATTTTATCATCCCTTTCATGTTCATCGCCTGAATATAGCTGAAATATTGCAGCTCGGGCGTTAAACCCGAACAATCAATCAATTAATCAATCAGGTACGTTGAGTATCCTTTTAATCACGTGATCATGATAATCAACGGAAAAAGAAGAATGTTACACCATATGTTATATAGGATATTATTACAGTATGAAGTGTGAAGTGTAATGAGGTGGATTTTTTTAAATAGATGAAAAAAATATGAATAATCGAAATAAATACTGGTATATCAATCATATAGCTCAATGTATCAGTCCTTCAATGTTATCACGAGAATTTCAGTAATACTACGGTTATCGAATTATAATATACAGTATACATGTATGTAACATTACCCCTCCGAAAAGTTGCTTAAATTGACATGTTTCAATTTAAAAACCTCTATAGTATTAATGCTTCAGTAAAAACATATTTATTTGGTATTTTCTGTTTAGTTGTATCACGATTGATATTAAGTCTTCTTTAGTTTGTTTAATAACTATTGGCAATTTTCATCGTCAGAATTTATCAAAAACTGCTAAAAATGGGATTTTCGATTTACTTACAACCGTCCTACAAATTCAGCTGTACAAGCTATTGCGCGACGAAAACATCTCAAATTTGGTATCATTCGATGGATGATTTAATTTTCTACATCGTGAATTCAAAATTTGTTTATTTATTTTGTAAGAATAAGAATATTAAGAAAATACTACCACTACACTTAGAAAACATGTCTCAGTATGAAACAATATCCTTATTCAGAGCATACTGTAAATCTCATATCTTTGGTTTCATAACTATAAATCAAAGCGCCGATGGCGTTGAACCTCGGAAGTCATGAGATATTTATAGGTGTTTAAAAAAACCTTTATTATCATCTGCTAATGGTAATTTGTTCTTTCTGTATTTCTAAAAAAGATTTATTATTTACAACGGGATTAACGCTTTTACCATTACTAGAACTACACATCCACACAATACGGATGAGTCAAAATTTCAATTTAAATTACGTTTCCTATTTTTTGGTTTCGTTTCATTTCGTTTTTATTTTGTTTCTCAATGTGTTATCTTGACAACCTATAATGTTTAGTTTTAAACGTAGCCAATCACGAGGAATCCATATACGGATATTGAAGACATTAATAAAATGTAGTTCAAACTTCTATATGTGTATTTGAATTTTTCTTTTACAACCAATCATGTAAAATAGAATTTTAATCGTACACTGTAAAAACGGGCAATGTATTTATATGAAATAATCAATTGATAAATTTTACTATTCATCCGCCAGATCTCTTTCGAGGTGGAAGTACCTTTAAAGCGGTTATCAACCGGAAGTCCTTTTGATTGACATCAGATGGTTTTACATGCAAGACTCAGACGTCACATGACTTTCGAGTGTATAATGGTGTATCTAACATATCTGCTCAATTAAAGCGCTTAGTTTTACATATTAGTGTTTTAATTAATAATTGATTGTGAATTTTCAGAATTTCAGATTTACTGTTATTTTATCCGTGTGAACAGGTGATTGAATATTAATTAATTCCCACATACTAACATACTAACATACTAACATATGTAATATAAATATTACTTTGAATATTTAACTTTAATTAAAAATCAGAGACTGTAGTCTTCAAAGTCGCTAATCGTCAAATATTCTGTGCCATTGATTTTGGCTTGCTTTCAACATCTGAAATGGCACGAATGCGATACGCTTTAAAATAGGTTGACTTGATATGGTTTCTCTTTCGTAACCGTGATGACCGGAATGTTTCTCAATCAAAACAACTGGTTATCAGGTAGTGCGGGATAGTGTTTTCGTTCAACAAGTTTCGCTCAAATTTTAAGGGATCTTTGGGTCGCTTATGATATTGACCAGGGATCCAGATTAGTAACTGTATAGTGAAGGAGATTTAAAAAGAATCTCAGTAATTGGATTACTCCACTTCTTTTCTCTTACATAGACAAAAAAAAAAAAAATAAATAAAAAAACACTCAAAATTGTACCAAAATGCACGCAAAGAACATTTGAGGATTGTATGTTTGATTGAATTTGTTGATTAATTTTAGGATGAGTAAAAAAGTGCGTATTTGCATCACAAATGAATACACAGATTAGCAATTACGATATGGACATTGCATTTTCATTTGTGGGAATCCGGCTACTTCTATAACGTAAGAGGTTAATATAAGAATATAAGAGTACCGTTTCTTCACACTCAAACACCAAGTCAGAAAAACCTCTAGCGTTGCTGGAGTAGAAAATCTACTTCTCGGTGATTTTAAAAATAAGTTACTCTTGATTTTCAGCAATGAAAACTGCAAGGCTTTGATAACAACATCCGAAGGGAAGTTCTACAGTAATGGGATCGATCTTGATTGGTTGGTGGTACAAGACATCGACATGAGAACGAAATTCTCACGATATTACAAGATACAATGTGGAGGATTATGCACTTTCCAATTCCGACTGTGGCTGCTTTAAATGGTAAGGCAAACGGTAACTAGGGTATTATTAGGACGTAATGGCGAATGTTTTTTTAGGAACTGATTCTAAGTCTTTCACAAAACCTATCGACCTGGCGAAACTATTACTTGTAATAATGACCCTGCAAATGGCCCACAAAACACGCCACAGATCTACATGGATAAGAAACCACGTTAATGAACTGAATTGGTTAAACAACCAGTTGGATCAGGTCTCAATCAATTGATATGTTGATAAAAAGTAATCAAGGGAACCGAGATTCTAGCGGAAATCTAAAAAACACAACCAAGGGACAAAGACCAGACATGTAAAACAGACTAGCACAACAAAGAACATGAAATAGCGAAAATAATACCTCCAAAAAAGCCAAAGTAAATCAGCAGCTCGGACTCTACTGAAAACTGGGAGCATGAATGAAGTGAATTGGTAGGGTAAGCGTCTTCTGCTTTTCTAGAAACACAAGCCGAGTAGCTAAACTATCCACATATATTCAGATAGTTTTTATCATGATTCTAACTGATGTATACTATTGTGAAAAAAACTACTTTTTTGCCCTTAACTTAGTCGAATACAAAAGTAATTCGGATTTGACAAAGGCATTGCTGTTCTTTTTTTGCTAGTATATAGGTATTTATATGCATTGGTAAGACAATAACTTTGACGTATTGTTAATTATACTACATTTCCTATTTTAATATTTAAGTATATCATAACAATGGGCACTACAAGTTAGCACTGACGTACGAGTTTTTATTGTGTGAAAGAGATCACAGACTCGATCGTATTTAGAAAAAAAGTATTATGCACTGTTTAATCACGTAAAATGTTTTATACTTATTTCAAAGGTCACACTTTCGCCGGTGGAGCCTTTATGGCCATGTGTCATGATTACAGAGTAATGCGGTCCGATCGCGGTTGGATATCATGGAATGAGACTCATCTTAAAATGCCAATTGGTGATGCTTTGATGGAAATTTTAAAGTATGTAAAAAAATAAAAAGATTATGTAAAAGAGATATGCAGGACAAGTTGATATATAGTATATATATAAACACGAAAACAATTTTTTTCTTTTCAAAGACAAGATCATATCACGCACATTTTCATCGTACCCTGCTATGAAGCCATAATCTCGATAACTAAAGTTTTTTAATCATAACTCATGTATTCCGATTCGATTTATCGATTTTTATTGTCCGTTATATCCATGGGCAGACATTTTACACATTTCAAGACCAGTATATTTTGATAAAGAATCAGAATTGTAAACCAAAACACATGATAATAATGCATGATCAAGCACATCTATGTGTATAAATTGTGTGTAGTCCTTTCTATGATTTTAACGTATAGAACATCTGGATCGTACAGTGATGGTTACTTCATCATTTTTTTTTATTTGGCAATTTAACCAGTATTTTGTCACAATTTCCTTCCTAGAACTAAAGTTTGGAATTTAGAGGCAATGCAAGAAGCCGTAGTTTTTGGTAGAAGAATAACAGCACCAGAAGCAAAATCCCTGGGTTTAGTAAATTCTGTATCAACACTTGATGATTTGTTACCGGAAGCCAAGCGTCTTGCAAGGCGTGCACTCGGGAACAATAATATTGACCGTGATGCGTTGGCTAGGATGAAAAAAGATATTTATGTTAGAACAGTATTTGATGGTACAATAGGTTCATCGAAGCTTTGAATTTAATCCACAATACCAGAGTTTCAAAGTAAATCTTAAAAACGATATTTATATATAAAAAAAAATCCTGTTAAAACAGGTGACCAGATATCATATAACCTGATACTGTTATTCACTGAGGATTGAGTTCAATAATTGGCTTCTACAGTACTGTAGATACCACAAAGCCTAACCCAAGAATTGAGTTTCGTGATTGTCCCTCATTAAAATATTTGTATCGTGTTTGCTTTTTCACTTCTGAAATACAAATTTGTTCCGCTTGTTTAGGTTTAGAGAAAAATATCTCTACTACATGCCTACTCGGTTGCTGAATTCACAGGCAATCGTGCATAAAGTGAAAAAAATACGAAAATCAAAAGAAAAAAAAAACAAATACAAAGCGGAAACAGAAACAAGAAGTCACATGGACGAAAGCAGTTTGAACTCAATGCAAACTCAAAAGAAATCAGCAATTCGGACTGGGAGTATATTATACATTGGTAGGGTAAGCGTCCTCTATCTGCTTTTATGGAAAAATCCCTTCAAGATAGTTTTGTCATATTTGTTGAATTGGTAAAAAGACCTAATTGAATACTAGTATGTCATGACCAAGTTTCGGTTCAACTGTTGCCAAGGAATTGTCAGTAAAATGAAAAGTAATTAATACTCGGTAGAATAATTAAAAGAAACGGACTAAAGCAATACATGTAAATTCCTGACACTTCGTGGTCGGTGGCTTTAAAGCGCCACATTTATTCATCTCTGGTTTTTTGTGGATGATTCACATCTATCGTGTACTTTTTTGTCTCATCTGTGTCGTATGTTAATTTCCAACCCAGGCATCCATATGTTATTGTTATAATGAAAGCACACTTCATATGAATATTATTTTGTTTGTATTATAAAATAGTGGTTGGAAAATACACTTATATCACTTGGACCAATTACATATTTATACGTTACAGGGCAAATTGGAATCCAGTAGTATTGTACTGTTTAATGAAAATTAATTCCGAAATATTTTTTGCAAAAGGGCCTAAATTTTATTATAGGATCTAGTTTATAGGATTTTTAGGATTGGTACTGTTTAATCCTTGATGTCAAGTCAAACCATTAATATTTTAAATAGGTCTTTCAGTTTGCATCCATATACGAATTTATTTTGCTATTATTAAAATGAGATTAATAAACATTTTTTAGTAAATCCTAATAGAATCTGACTTTGCTGAAGATAAAATCAGCATCATAATTTCTTATTGTTTGCTGAAAAGACAGCCAAATGTTATATGTGATGTGGCAGTCATAAAAAAGATGTTCTAAAGGTGCTTCTTCCATGCCACATAAGGAAGATAAATTTGTGGCATTAAGTTTAATCTTATATAGAAAATAATTTGTTGGCAACATCCTACTTTATGATTTGTCATAATATCCAGTAGTTATGAAAATATTTTAAAAATACAGTACCAGTTGTTACTTGCAGTTTCAAAAACATTTTCTAATTCCAGTTACTTTTCTTGAGGTTTGACAAATACCTGATATACACAATATTTTTATTTTTATTTAGCTTTTCATTTAGTGAAGTTATTTTAAATGAATGAATCAAATGATACAAATATATCTAAATTTTACTCTTGACAATATTCCTTAACTCCTTGATAAATTTTGGAAGTTATTTTACAAAAGTCTATAATTATACAATAAAACAATAAGGAAGGGTTGTGTATGTTTTTTGTTTAATTTGCTGAAATGTGAGAAGTATCTTACTTTAACAGTCTGTAATATCTTTCAAAAACTATATACCATTGTTTCCCAATTAACATATATAACTAGAGGCTCTGAAGAGCCTGAATCGGTCACCTGGATTGATACGCAACATATTTTTGTAAGAGCGACCATACCTGAAAGAACAATCATATCAATTTTCATTAAATTTTTTCTAGTAGTTTCTGTGGAGAAATTTTTTGTAGTAACATAAAAAAATAGCAAAAGTATGTCAAAGAAGGGCAATAACTCTAACATGGCTGAACGGATTTACATAAAAATTTGACCACATGCTAACTATACTAAACACATGTATTCTATATCAGAATTTGGCTGAACCTATCAGTTTTGGAGATATATGAGAAAAACTTCTGTCGTACCCCTATGTTCTATGTTTAGATACGGCGGCCATGTTTTTTGACTGATCAAAAATCCCACAAACTTATATGATGAACGCTCTAAGAAATATTCAAGCCAAGTTTGGTTCTAATTGGTTTGGTTGTGCAAGAAAAGATTTTTGAAAGAAATAACATTAAAAATAGCAAAAAAGTCGAAAAGAGCTATCACTTCAAGATGTCTTAACAGATGTACACGAAAATCACTGTTAGGTCTCATTATGCTAAACACTTTTAACTTGTCAGAATTTGGCTGAACCTAATGGTTTTAGGGATATATTCGTAAAACATATGTCTGACCCTATGTACCACGACACTTGGTACTGCCGTAGTGGTATTAATTCAATGTGGATCCTGAAAAATACGAGAGATCTTCTGGAATCCCTCAATTTTAGATTATTATCAGAATACAATAGCATTAAACCTATGATTTTTCTACTCTTTCTATTCCCCATACTAAGGTAAAATCCCGACTCAAAAACCTTATTCATCGTTGTTATTAATAAATAAGATGGTGCACTAGGATACAAATATGAAGTTCGTGGAAGAGATTCCTCATACTTTTTATAGAATAATTCCAAATCATCTTCCAACTATACTGAAGAAGATGTTTTTTTCAAAATGCCGGAATTTTGATCGACAACATATTCGTCCAGTGTGGTGGACGTGTTTTTCATAAACGGTCGGTATTCCAATGGGAACAAATTGTGCTCCTCTACTTGCCGACCTATTCCTTCACTCTTATGAGGCTGACTTTATAGCTAAGGAACATCGTTTAGCTAGATCCTTTAATTTCAGTTTCGCTATGTAAGATGACGTATTTAATACTATAATCGTTAACCAATCCTAGTTCCGGGGATTTGATACATCGCATATTTTCTACAAAAGTGATGACTTTTCATTCAGAATTGTCAACTTTCCTTTCATCTGTGGCAACATCCCTTCAGCACCTGCATATGGAGTTTCCATATCATAACTCATACGTTATGCCAGAGCTTGCCGTAACTACGGTGACGTTTTGTATCGTGCTAGACTTCTAACAAGTAGGATTTTGAAACAGGGTTATGTTGTTACAAGATGAAGTCATCACTATAGAAGTTTTATGGTCGTCATCATGAACTCGTGGGTTGTTACGGTGTATCCATCTGCACCATGAAAACGGATATGTTCAACATGTCAGAGTTCTCCTTTCCTCTTTCGTGTACCCCAGACTTGACTTTTTATGAGCAACTCGGCGGGTGTTTCTAGAAAAGCAGAGGACGCTACCGATTCGCCTGGTCCATGCTCCTAGTTTTTAGTCGAGTCCGACTTGCTCATTTGCTTTTGTTACTTTGTATGTATTATTTTAGTTACTTCATATTATTCATTGTTGTGTATGTCTGTTTTCCATGCCTGGTCTTTGTTCCTGGATTTCATTCTTTTGATTACCGCTAGAACCTTGGTTCCATTGATTACTCTTCCATAGAACTTGAGGTAAAGTATACTACAGACACTGGGAACTAAGCCTCATATCGTGACCTATACTTACAGATCGATGGTAAAGAAAAACTATTGACCAAACTATACGACAAACGCAATGACTTTTCATTCCGTATTGTCAATTTTTCTTTCATCAGTGGCAACATCCCTTCAGCATATCACAACTTATACGTTATGCCAGAGTTTGTTTTAACTACGCAGGCTTTATACCTATAAATAGGAACAAGGTTATGTTGCTACAAGATTAAAGTCATCACTACAGAAGTTCTATGGTCGTCATCATGAGCTCATGCATCGTTTGGGTGTATCCATCTGCACAATGAAAATCAATTTGTTCAACGTGTCATAGTATACCTTTCTTTTTTCGTCTACCCTGGACTTCTTTATTTTTTATGATTCACTCTCTGGGTGTTTATAGAAAAACAGAGCACGCTTACCAACCGGTGCACATGGTCCATGCTTCCAGTTTTTAATGGAGTCCGACTTGCTCATTTTCTTTGTTACTCTGGTCTTTGACCCTGAATTACATTCTTTTGATTTCTTTTTTTGAATCCCTTTTTTTTGGTTCCCTTGATTCTTTTTAGTAGCGGCCGCCATGTTTGTCGGTAAATATAAATATCCCTGCATACATTCAGTAAATTAGAAGCAGAAATAGAGTAATTAGAAAAAGATGTAAACAACAATTCTTCAAAAAACTTATCATTTCCTCTGAATCAGAAAAAGCTCGAGTAAGAAGTTCAAAGACAAAAACTTGTTTAAAACATTATCTATATCATAGCACAAAAAATGGACTACTTCTATTTATCTAATAATGTCATTGCAGCTCAATGGAGAACAAAACAAAAATCATGTGAAAGTAATCTGACATTTGGTGAGTGTAGTTAAAGGTTGAGCAGAGTGAAATATGGAAAAGTCCTGGCTCTGATGGCTTTTCGGTTGATTAATATATGTATATTTTTAAAAATATTGAATCCTTATTTAGATGACTAAGGTATGGGTACAATTCAGGAGTTTTTTTATTCAAATTTTCATTACCAAAGTACTAATACCTGCATCCCTAATGAAGGAAAGGATTGAAAATTCAGTAAAAAAAATGGAGAGGAATTAATCTGATGTACACTGATATGAAAATAACGTAAGCTGTCATTTCCATTTGAATTAAGCAGGTTTCTCTTCCGTTATCAGTGATTTTCAAAAAGGGTTTATGGAAATAGATTCATTTGGGAGAATTCCAGACTATTCTATGTCTTGATGCATTATTTAACATAAAATAAGGAGGAAGGTCTATTGATTTTTAGAAGGCTTTCGATTCAGTTGAATTGGATTTCATCAAAAAGCGCTTCAAAGTTTTAATTTTTGTGATTATTTTTGCAGCTGGGTTGATATTTTATATAAAAGGGCAAAAAGTTGTGTGATTAACAATAGACCCTTATTAAATGTTTTTTTGTTTTTTTTAATTAGAAAGAGATGGTCGTCAAGGTGATCCTTTCTCACATAACCTATTTGTAATTGAAGTTGAACTTTAGCCATGAAGCATAAATCAACATCTGGTATAAAAGGAGTATATGTGGATGACTTTGAACCAAAGTAAGCCAAAATGTAGATGATACATTTTCATCATGGGATGTTAGCAAATCATCTTTAAGAGGAACTTTTAAATGTTTTAAAGATTCTTATTCAATATCAGGCTACGAAAGAGAAAATTAAAGACAAAAGTGTTATGGCTAGGTAGTAAAAACTTTTCAAGTTTGATCTCATGCCTTGACATTAAACTTGATTGGTCATTTTCAAACTTAAGGTATCTTGGCATATATTGTTGAATTTTAAAAGGAAAATAAGAGAATAACAAGGTTTATTTACAGAGTAATCAGGGGAACCAAGGTTATAGCGGTAATCAAAAGAAAATGAAAATCTGGCTACATAGAAAAGTGTCAGTGCATGGTAAAATAATTATAACTGAAAATCTAGAATTTAAAAAACTAGTACATTTATTGACTGCATTGCCCAATTTAAATCAATCTTCACTCAGTTAAAATCCCGACTTAAAACATTATACATCGTTGTTTTTTTTCAAAAACGATGGTACAACTAGATACAAATATATAGTTCTTGTTAGAGATTGCTCATACTTTGTAAGAAATAATTCCAAATCATCTTCCAAATATACAGAGGAACATGTTTACAAAATGCTGGAATATTTAATCTACAACATATTTGTCCAGTGTGGCGGACGTGTTTTTCAACAAACGGTCGGCATTCCAATGGGAACAAATTGTGCTCCTTCACTTGCTGACCTTCCCCTTCACTCTTATGAGGCTGACTTTATAGCTGATCTGATTTGAAAGAAAGAATATCGTTTAGCTAGATCCTTTAATCTCAGTTTCCGCTATATAGATGACGTATTATCTTTAAACAATCCTAATTTCGAGGATTTCATACATCGCATCTACCCCAAAGAACTTGAGATAAAGGATACTACAGACAATGTGAAGTCAGCCTCATATCTTGACCTACACTTAGAAATCGATGGTAAAGGAAAACTATTGACCAAACTTCACGTCAAACGTGATGACTTTTCATTCAAAATTGTCAACTTTCCTTTCATCTGTGACAACATCCCTTTAGCAACTGCGCATGGAGTGTTCATATCACAACTGATACGTTATGCCAGAGCTTGCCGAAACTACGCAGACTTTTTGTATCGTGCTAAAATTCTTAAAACTGGATTCTGGAATAGGGTAATGTTGCTACAAGATTGAAGTCATCACTATAAAGTTTTATGGTCGTCATTATGAACTCGTGGATCGTTATGGTGTATCAATCTGCACATGAAAACTGATTTATTCAACGCGTTATAGTTTTCTTTTCCTCGTTTGTCTACCCCGGACTTGACTTTTTATGAACAAATCGGCGGGTGTTTCTAGAAAAGCAGAGGACTCTTATCCTATCGGTGCACCTAGTCCATGCTCCCAGTTTTTTAGTTGAGTCCCAGTTACTCATTTGCTTTTGATACTTTGTATGTATGATTTTAGTTACTTTATGTTCCATGTTGTGTATGTCTGTTTTCCATGTCTGGTCTTTGTCCCGGTGTTACATTCTTTTGATTATCACTATAACTTTGGTTCCCTTGATTACTCTTTGATTAATTTCCAATATTAGTTTTTACATCAAGTTGAGAAATCTATCCCAAGAAACTCGAAATTTGCATGTAACCATGTAGGTTTAAAATCTGGATCATTTTTTTTGTCATCCCAATCCATACCGCTCTAGTGTTATACAAGCTCATCTTTAAACCAGATATAGAGAAAAAACTTGTTAAAGCATGTGAGGGATTCATCTAAAGATTTTTCACTACCATCCAATGTAAGAAAAATGTCATCGGCATACTGGCTTAAAAGCTTTTCATCATCATCTACATGTACAATGTATATAGATTTCATGAATGTTGTGATAAGATGTTAGTTTTAGTGATAACAATTTAACACCTATGATAAATAGTAAGGAGAAAGTGGATCCCCTTGTCTGCAATCCCTCTCAAGATTGAAGAAGTTGGATGTGTCCATTGTTAATAAAACAGCGCTTATCCTCATTATATCGAGTCTCGAACCATCTGCAGATGGAAAATTAAAACTCTTTAGAAATATCTGTAACAAGTCCAAGTTTAAATCAAATAATTTTTTAAAATCTACTAAAAGAAGCAATCCTGAATTATCATTATTTTTTTAAGATAGTGCATCTTACATAAAATTCTAGTATTATTCCCTATAAATCGACCCTTCAAAAACCCTATTTGAGTGTTACAGATAACTTGCTGCAACTCAGATTTCAGTCAATTTGAAATAGCAGCTGGTGCTACTTTAATATTAGTATCTAATAGGCTAATTGGTCACCATTTGGTACACAAGTAATGACACTTTGAAATTGAAAATTTGAAAAATTTCCACACTCATATCCAAAGGATAAAGAACGATAAAGAAAGCGTCCGAGATCTCTCTACAAAAATTCGTAAAAATTAACGGTAAATCCATCTGATTCAGGACTCTTCCATTTTCCATACCTTGTAGTGACATATAACTTTCCTCATAGTTCAGATTACCTTTACAGAGGTCCTGTTGTTCCTGTGTGAATTTAATATCGTGTTTAAAAATATGAACTAATTACTCCTCTAGATGAGTACAGATTTTTATAAAAGTTATGTTGTTCCTGTAAATTTTCAGTCTGATTAGATATATAAATACCTCGGTCACATACCACTCCGGCTATTGTCTTCTTAACAAAATTTCTTTTCTCTAGCTAACAAAAATTTGGGTACATTTTCCCCATTTTCATTCCAGATTGCACGGAATCACCATAGATCACGGAGTTCGAATGTTTCAAGAATGTCTTTAATCATTTTACGAGAGTTAGGGTTTTTGTTATTCAAAATATTATATGTATCTAAGTAAAATCCTGAACAACATTCCAGTCATCACATAATAAAATACTGGTATTTGCAAAACAATAATTCTCTACAATAAATTTTAACGATGGTTCATCTGTATTATGTCCATAAAAACAAACAAAAGTTAACTTTTGTTCGCATAAGGAAAAATCAAGAACAATGTAAACTGCCCATCAGGATCAGTTTTAGAATCAGTGATATTAAAATCTAAACCCTTTTAAACATAATACAAACATCAGCACATCTATTATTACAATGCATATGCTGCCAAATTCATCTTCCAAAATTTTTGAACATATTCACTACTGTGAGTTTCTTGAAAAATATAGATGCCCCCTTTTATTTTACACAGTAAAAAAACTTTCAATCTTTTTTTCCTATTTCCAGATAGAACTCGAACATTCACAAAAAGAACTGTTGCATTATTATCAATACTCATCATGTAATAACATCTACTAATGGAAAAAGTACATTGGTCAAACAATAATAATTTAGCACAGGACATAATATAACATACATGCAGACATACATATCGTACATACAAAGATGACACTTTTTACAATGCATAATACACATCAGGTACATTTAACAGTCGAATTGGCTTGTCATCCAAACTGAGATCTTTTGTTCAAAAGCATGACAATAAATTCACGAATTTCCCCAAGAAGACTTCATAAATATGAGAATTGGTAAAGAGAAATTCAACCCTGTTTACTCCTACTTTAATTTATAAATTAAGTGAGTGTCTGTCATTCTACTTTAATTCTATATTTTCAACAAGGGGAAACAACAATTACGGAATTAGATATCATTGGCTGATACTACTGCAGCATATAAAGGAAAAAGTGGAAACTTTTCTACGTTTTCTTCCTTCACCACATCAAAATTAATGTATATGTATGAACTTACTTTTTCGTTTCACACTGAATTGATAGGAAAGAGATCTACAGCCAGAGCGGACATGTGCAATGGCATCCTAGCAGAAATCCAGAAGATAAAAAACATACAAAATTTACATCAGAGGTAATCAGGTACCGAATTGTTTATATCACATAGTATACAGTAAATCAGAACTAAAGAGACAATGAGAACAAAATAGGCTTTTGAATAGTATATGCATCATAAGTTATTTAACTCAACAATAAAGCACCTAGTAGAACTGAAAAAGTTAAGGATTTTGATAATTAAAACAAAATGCTCAACTATATAATCAAATACCTCAAATTTTATCCTCTGTTTACTATACTTCAATTGTCCGTAAACATTACAGTAATAAAATAGGCATTATCTATAGTACCTTTTTGTTCTAGTCTTGTAACAAGCCCAAGATTTCTTTATGTAATGTCATCATGTAATTTAATGTTGTTCCTAAGATTTTTAATTATCAATATGTCAATTTACATTTCTGTATTTCTGACTGTAACAATTACTGGTCTAATCTCACCTCCCCACTTCGGAATGCAATGAATGGCAATCACATTAAATGGTTCTATATTCACCCATTTATCTTATTCACAATTTCAACACACTCTACACGAAGATTATTATGTCTTTTTTCTGGAGTATTTTTCATATAATTACCTAGCATCTATTGATCTGTTGTTACAGTCCTTTACTACATCTTTCAATTCATCTATTGGTTTGTATTTTCCCTCAGTCTTTCCTCCTCCAAATCGTTTTCAAGAACTGACTTCATCATTTAGTCTTTCGTTTTTTCCTCAATACTACCAGTCCAAAATTACACAAAGTATTAGTTGATGCAGAGTTTCTTAAAAATCAATAAATAATGCAAAGAAAAAATAAAAAAAAATGCAGAGAGTACAAAAGGACAGCAAAATCCACATATAACTTTTATTAAAATAATCCATCTGAGAACTTATCAAATGCAAACCAACAACAATAACAACAACGACGACGACAACAACAACAACAACAAAACACCCCAACCCCCCCAAAAAAAAACAACAACAAAAAACTGAGAGCCAACTTAGCTGATTACTGCTACGGCGGCGGCCATCTTCATCCCCGGGACTCCCACTTCCTGTTTATATGATTTATCTTTAAATTCAAATATATTGTTTTTTTTTAATATGATTTCAATAGTAGATTTTAGTAGGAAGTGGAATATCAAAATTTTCATCAAGCTATATTAACAGCTTGCTATATTTTATAGCCTAGCAGAGTGGTCTAAGGCACTGGACTTTATCAACTAGATCTACTGTCCTGTACTACCATACATCGTATACTAAGTTACAGTCCAAGATTAATCCTACGAGGAGGAATGACCCGGCCAGCGAAAGCTATATTTTTATATATCCTTGCTGACCGAGTGGTCTAGGGCGCTAGTGCTGGCGGTGTTCTCACAGATGTCACAATGGTTCGAGTTCGGGTCCCGCGGAGGGAATGACCAAACATTTGTTTTACAAATTTGACAGTTCTAACATCGTTGGGAATTTTTCATACACATCTACACTTACATTATCTTCCCAGTATGAATTTGATCCGATGGAACAGTGTAGCAAATAGAGTCATCACATTCTGAGACTTTGTATAATATTGATTTATTGTGACATGTATCGTTAACCTGATCCTCTATCCTATACAATAACACCTAGATAAACTGTCCCGTACTACCATACATCATGTACTAAGTTACAGACCTAGGTTAATCCTAAGAGAAGCAATGACCCGGCCATCGGAAGCTATATTTTTATATGACCTAGTTGGTCGAGTGGTCTAGGGCGCTGAACTTTGTGCAGGCGGTGTTACCAAAGATGTCACAGCGGTACGAGTTCGAGTCCTGCGGAGGGAATGACCAAAAATTTGCTTTGCAAATTGGACAGTTCTAACACTGTAGGGAATTTTCTGACCCTTCTATACTTACATTATCTTCCCTGTATGAATCTGATCCGATGGAGCTTTGTAGCAAATAGTCGCATTCTAAGTCGTTATACATATTTATATACTTTTTTCTCTTCTGTGTTTGTAAATGTCTGATACATGTAAGTATTGCTGTTTTTAAGAGTCGTGTATGCTCTGTAAAGGGTCCATTGATTGGAAAGCATTTCCTATTCTATATCAATGTATGCAACTATTATACACTTTATAAAGGGCCTTTCGTTTGGAATAAAGCACATTCTGTTATATTTTATTCTATTCCATATGTAAATGTAACAAATACATCTTTTTGAGCAATATGTGTAGCCTTTTAAAGAGTTGTGTTTAGAAGTCAGGATATCGATGCATCGATGGAAATTTTCTTCAGCGAATCAATTGCTGACTTGACTGGACGCTGTTGTAGTAGTACCTGTTTCACTGGAAGAATGAATCATTGAAGACTGTGTGGGTAAAGGAAATTGTTTAAACCTGTTTGTGGGCACCAAATTCTTCTAACAGGAACTTGTTGATCATTTTTAGTTCCGATCATGTGCATTTGTTGACATTTGCCCTAGCCGCTGACGACAATAGATGGAACCAACTATTACCGTACATATCATAACAGGATAAACATTCATCAGCAGGATTATCAACTGTCATAGCCGCCTGTATACTGATGTACAAACTTTGAAAAGAACATCTGTTAAAAACTTCTATATCATCGTGTAGGGTTTTTTCCAACGGCCCTACCTTCTACTCCACGTAAATGAATCTTTCCGAATAAAACTATAACCAAGAATCAAAATATTCATGTAGCTTCTTTATGAAGGTCAGTTTTGTAGTACAGCTAAATATCTCCAAGTACCTGTTAAATCGAATGAGGACCTTTCAGGAAAGACAATACTCCCGTAATGTTATGGTTTGACGTGCATTTGAAAGACATGTGGAATGTTTTTTTTATTTGAAAAAACCTTCATGTGAACCACTTTTCAGAGCATTTTATTTATTGCTCTGGAGAAAAAGTTACGGACCCTAGTAAGTGAAACTAATGGAATTAAAAATTAATTAGTCCTTGTGAATTTTGGTTTCAAAGGACGTTGTAAGATTTCCCGCATTTTGACAATCTATGAAGTTTTTGAGAGTTGACGTTCAATCTCCGAAACAGAGGATTGTAGCTCTTTCGTCCCTGTAGTATTTGATTGACGTCAGAGTTTGAAAGGTTGAACTTAGCGAAAGAGGCGTTATATTGAGCTGTACAGTGACTTATAAAATCGGTTTGTATTTGTTATCATTTTAACTTTGTATACACCGATGACACAAGACTAGGAATTCACTCCTCTTCCGCCAGCGTGCTTTTCTTCCATATAGCGTTATCCACGAACGTCATCTGTAATGTATTATTCAAGAGTTGTACCGGTCATTTTTTTCATAATCATGATCAAGTGTAAAACATTAATATATGATAATTGAATCATACATGTAATTACGAATCTTTTAGATTTCAAGAGCATACATATTTTATATGTTATGTTATATTACAACTGAATTTTATATTATAAAATGTTTAAAATGTAAAATTATGATAATATATGTTAAAAACTACTTATTTTTGATAAAGATTCAGTGTTGTGTGTCATTTCTATATGATGGAGCAAAGTGGGGAATGGCGCAGAAGCCTTTAAATATTTTAATTGTTGTTCCGCTACATTTGGGCTTCTTACTGAAGTGTATTTATGTCCTCAGACATAAAGGAATTTATGATGTAAAAACAATGTATTTGATGATTTTCATATTAAGTTTATACAAAGGGCTGATCATGATCCATTACGTGAAGTAAGTCATACTTATGCTACAAGTTTGGAATACTGATCTGTGCAAGGAAAAAATCTTGGATTATCTACAGTATTTGATTTGAATAATTACAATAATTACAATCAATGTAAAGTACAAATGAGTTATTTTATGAATTATGATTACCACAATACAGACCACAAGAAGCAGCCTCAGATTAAAAAAAAAATTACAGATGGCTGCTTCAAAGGGAAATATTTTTTCATAATAAATCGTCAAGTCAGTAGAGACCTTATTTTTGTTTATGGGTTGATTACTACCTGAGTATAAAGAAGAAAACCCTTATTTTAAAAGGGGAATCCCTCTAAGTTTCCAATCATTTCAAAGCTTAAATATGCAAAGTGGAAAGGCATCTAGTTTAAATGGTATTCCAATTGAGATTCTTAAGGATTGTAGTTCTATACTTAACCCCTTAATTTAGAAACTATTTAATCCTGTATTCTCATCCGGTATACATCATACACAGTGGTTTTCAGTATATCTGTACCCTGTTTTTAAATCAGGTGAACCGAGTAAAACAGATAGCCATTAATGCATGCTTGATATATTATTTAACTTTGATTTGAATAGCAGACTTCATATTTCAGTGATAAATTCTTGTCAGATTGGATTTTCTCAGAAGATCATCTGATTAAGTACTATTACTGACAATATATAAAAAGGGAAATATTTTTGCCTATTTTTTTTATTCCAAAAAAGCTTTGAATAAAGTTATACATGCAGGAAAATATAATGATACTTTTAATAAATAGTATATTTGGAAAGTTGACTCCATGTTTCAAGTTTTCCATTTATGTGAGACAGCGTGATGTTTTAAGCCCAAATATTTTCAAAATATTTATCTTAAAGTTCTTATCACGTCTTAATTGTGTTATATTAACAATCGAAGGATTGACTGTCTAATGTATGCTGATAATGTTGTAATATTTTCAGAAACACATGATCGATAGTTTGCGAAAGAGAATTGATACATTGTATACTTTTTGTGAAGAATGGTGTTTTGATATAAGAAAAAATTTTCTAACAAATAAGTAAACTTTTTCAAATACCCAATTTGTTTCGGTGGGACAGAGATTGAATATGATAATTTCTATACAAATCGTAGAATTATATTTACGTGTAGTGTTAAATTCAAACAACATAAAGATGACTTATAAAGAAATCACTTAAAGAATGTTTCAAGTTACAGAGGTGATTGTCTTCCCCTTATCCTTGCATTACATCCTTTATACATCCGCACGATCATTCGATAAAACCTATTCTTTTGTATGGTTCTGAATTTTTAGGGAATGCTTGCTACTGATTCTGCTGCATGTAAGAAAACAAATGTATATATTCTCGAAAAAGTCTTATGTCAAGATATTACGTATAGGTCATGCGTACTACTTATAGGTCATATACTAGATTTATGAAACACATTCTTGGTGTTAATAAAAAATCAAGCAATATATCTGTGATGTCAGAACGTGGTTAATTTCCTATTTATTTTACAGTTATCTTATCATTTTTAAAATATTGCCATAGATTAGGTTTGAATGATGAATTATGATGCCTTTATGTGTAATAAACAACCAGCTTCATCTGTCTAAAGTCAGTACATGTTTTGCAGTGTAGAAGCTATATAAAATGAAATTAAATAACTTAATCGGATAATTTTTCACTTATCATGTTCATAGTGCGGTAGAATGTATAATATTATATTTCTTATGCATGTACAAACCTCAGCAGAAACGAAAAAGTCCAATCTCCACATTGTATTTCGGTTTTAAGGATTATTTGAGAAATTCTGATTCTTCGTTTAAATTAACAGAAAATTTGTAAATGATATGCCACTATCGCAGTAACCCACTAACGACATGTATGAGTTACGTTGTGCCCAGTGAGAACCAACATCGGTGTAAATGGTAAGCGTGTAAAATTTAGCGAGATTTCAATGCACTACAATCGCCCTGTACGCCCTGTTGGTAGCTTTGACGGTTTCTAACTCACACAACATACTTACCCAAGCAAATACCGACCAAATCGTAGCAAATGGCCATCACATGTACGAAGAATTGTTATATCACTCAAATAACCCAACACCAATTTTTTTTAGGGCATTAGAAATTACCTAGTCTAGTGAAATACGACAATGAATAGAGTACACCCAAAGATTACAGATTTTCAAACTCCCATTTCGGAGTGACTCGAAGGACTGCCCAAAAATGTCGTAACAATCCTGGAGTGATCTTGGCATACTTCCTTAAAAAAGCAATAAAATACTTCCATCTCGGAGGTTTTTTTTTTATTGCCCTGAGTATCCTTTGAAGTAACACCTACGTCCTACGACCACGTATGGTGAACATGATTACAATACACAAGGTGATCAAATACTTAGAGTGACTCCGAAATACTTCCAAAAAGGCAATAGATGGGAGAAATAGAGGTAACGTAGCTTATCGGGCAGATATATTGCAAAATTTATTAGCGAGTGTAAAAAATTTAGGACATCCAACATTATTTATTACATTATCTGCATATGATAATAATTGGCCAGAATTAAACATGTAATTGAATGAAATATCATACGAGGAAGCCAAAAACTCTAAATCCTGTAAAGAAAATATGAGGAAAGATCCATTATTCACTTCTCATCATTTTGAAAGGAGGTGGAAAGCTTTCTTTATTATAAGTATGTTTTAAATGGAAAAGAAAAACCTTTAGGGAATATTGAGGATTTTTTTCCACTTGTTGTATACCAAAATAGAGGAATTCCAATTTACCTATTTTTTGTGTATAACAAATGTCCCTACTTTGATTTAAAGTACATCATCAGACACTGTGCGTTACTATGAAAAGGTTATTTGTACAGCATTACCTTCAGAAAAAAAAGACCCAGATCTGTATTTTTGATTGAAACGTTTACCAATTCATCATCATACAAGATCGTGCAAAAAGACGTAATGTCTCTTGTTTTGGCTTTCCTAAGACACCTTGTACTAAAACAAAGATACTATCAAATGTTGATGTCACAAACCAGGCAAGTTGAGGACATATTTATCAAAGGGCTAGATCAGTTGATGATGTTTATATAAATCCGTACAATCCTAAATTGTTAAAAAGCTGGCGTGCTAGCATGGATATTCAAATGGTTAGTGGAGTTCATTGGTTAGCGTATTATGTTTTAGTTACATAACAAAAGCTGTACTGATGATTTAAAATATGTTCAGAATAAATACACATCAATGGCATGTGTGTATTAAAAAGTAGACGGATGTCTGCACAGAGGGGCAGCGGCTAGAGTTGGTCATTTGCAATTAGTTTGGTCTTCAAGAACAACATATTTTGTTAATACACGTATTAGTGATGAAAGTTATAAAGTTTTATTACCACGAAAGAAGAGAGCGATTAAGTGACAATAGCTCAGAAATTTTTGCTCGAATATAATGTATTATTATATGGATCGCCCGATAAAATTAGATAACATGTCTCTTTTCAATTTGCATCATGGTATAAATTTTCGTCATCTGAATATACTGATGTCTCATTCAGGAGTTGTTAGTAATTCTTGTACCAAACCGCTGCATCTGTTTTTAAGCGGTGGTGCTGGTACTGGAAAATAATTTCTAATTAATACACTGGTAGACTGGTTAAGACTCTTCACTGCACCATGTGTAGGAGTATTAGTTTGAGGACAAACTGGAATGGGTGCAAAAATATTCACGGGAAAACGTTACATTCAACTTTTAAACTACAGGTACAACATGGATCTGAACCAACTTACGGAGAGTTTAGTAGTAAAACTCTTCAAGATTCACGTAGAATATGTCATTCTGTGCATACTATTTTAATTGATGAAATCTCAAGGGTTTCAAGTCATGTATTACTTTATATTTATAGACGATTATCAGCTATAAAAACAATGATGATTACTTTGAATGAAAACAAACCTTCTAGAATAAATACATGTATACAGTTTGATGATATTGTAGTATTGGAGGTCTATGTTATGTTAAACATCACAATGCCACTGTTAAAGACCAAATATCTTAAGAATTTCATTACAGTGGTAAATCAATTACTAGAAATCAGTTTACACATCTTCCTGCTTGGGTATCAACTATTCATAAAGTTCAAGGAGTAACATGCGATAAAATAGTGCTTGGTATAGGAAAAACTTTTCGCACAAGGACAGATTTATGTTGCTTTGTCCAGAGTCAAAACACTGGAAGGACTTGCAATAGAATTACTTCATCCTACAAAAATTAAAACAGATCAACAGTGCTTCATTTCTACAATTCAATACCAAAAGTTAAAAAACAGTCATAGTTGAAATTAAAAAAAATCAACTTTAAAACAAGTTTGACATTACTACATGAAGTAATCATGTGATAATTCAAAATAATATGATTTTAGATTTTACTGTTAGAAGTTTCGCTTTGAACAAATATGTGTATGAAAAAAAAAATACACCTACATGTATATACATTTACCAGATGTACATGTACCTGTACAGTTATACAACTTGTAATTGAACTAAATTTTTAAACATACATGAAGACACTTGAAATTTTCAAGTAACGTTTGAAGTTGAAACATTTGAAATTATCACAAGTCAACTAAATTTAAATTTGATGTTTGATCTGTAATCTGTGAAAGGAAATTAGTGACATGGTATCAATTTTTATTTAATCTTGTCCATCTACATTTTTTCTTGCGCTTTTGTTATCAAGATAAGTGCCTCTTTCTATTTATAGAATAGTATTTTACCCCATTTTGCAGTGCCTCTTTTTATGTATTAAGTAGTCTTTACCCCAATATGCAGTGCCTCCTTTTATTTATTAAATAGTCTTTCACCCCACTTTGTATGTGCTTATACAAAGACACTACTTATACAAGTTGCCAATATAATATATACAGTATACAAATCTATTTTTTGACACCTGTCGTCGAATACATATATATATAAAGAGAGTTGCAGCTCTGATTGTAAGGTTAAATTAACAAAAATTATAAATAACATTTATGTTCATCATTAAAATGATACATGTAAGGTTTTGTAACATACTAAATTATACAACATGTGCAAAATAAGTAATATAGTTAGTATAATGTCTGAAAATTGATTGTATTTTCCCAAATTTCAAATTATGATTTTATTTTGAAATTAATTTTTGTGGCAAGATATATTTGAAAGTAATGTAATCACTGTATAATTGAAGGTTGTCTCTACAATGGAAAATGAGAGAAATTGTTAGACTGGAGAAACCCATTCGGGCACAAGTTATCACAGCACAGTCTGAAAGAGAATACATAAACTAAAAAAAAAACAAAACAAACAAAAAAAAAAAAAAATAAAAAAAAAAAAAAAAAAAAAAAAAAAAAAAAAAAAAAAAACAACAATGAAATGGTAGTAAAAGAAGGAATAGTGGCAGGTGGCAGTGGTTTTCAAAAGATCAGTGTATACAGCAGAGTTGACTTCCCCTGGGGCAATATCAAAAACAAATAAAATTGTTGCTCTCGGGGACACAAAGGTTATCAGAAAAGCAGAAGAGGTAGTTCAGGTGCCAGAAGAAGTGAAAACCGCAGCTAAAGAAGCGAGCTTTCATATACACACAGTAACCTCACATAGCCTGATCAAAGTTTCTAATTTTCTTGAAGAAAAAGAGGGAACCATTTAATGTTATAGGCAGGGTTGTAGATGTAAGATAGTGCTAATTTTATAACAGGACTGCTTCAAAAGGAAAATT
Source organism: Perna viridis (assembly GCA_037379345.1). Taxonomy (NCBI): domain Eukaryota; kingdom Metazoa; phylum Mollusca; class Bivalvia; order Mytilida; family Mytilidae; genus Perna; species Perna viridis. The sequence continues at coordinate 39,088,540 of CM074515.1, read as the reverse complement.
ATATATATTAGGAATAAAATTGCAATTTATTGTCAAATACTAATTTAAAAAAAAATGATTTCTTTTTTATTGTCCTAAATATTGATAGGGTGAGATCAAAACGTTGCAGTCGACATGTGTTACTGGCCATTATATTACATGCACATGTACGTTATTAATTTTCCTGGTTGGAGGGTCACATTAGCTATTCCTATTGCATTTATTATTCCTTTCTATCATTTCTGAATAATACTTACAATCTGATCACTAAAGAAGGATTTCTGATGTACAAGCACATGCTTGCATTTGCTTACCAAGTGAGCCATTCCAGCTTTTTGGGCTTCCTTTGTTTTAGTTTCTTTGTTTTCTATGAATTAAAAATCTTCCTAATGGAACAACTGGTAAAAGAATAATTCAACTGAATTTGCATGTACTATAATGTTAAAAGATACTTTTGTTAGCATGCATTCATATAGTAGTTGCTGGTATTCATTATGTGCCATTGAAATTATTCTTGTAGTTTTGTTTTTTGTGTGAAGGCCTTAAGGAAGATTAGTTGTAAACTAATTGTTTTACGCTCTTGAAATAAAGTATTATCATAGTTGATGCATGATTGGTGTATTTAAATTCCAACAAATGTATGCTACATGTATGATATTTAATGATTATAAGGCAGTGATAGGGATCAGAAATTTGAAAGTGGGACGTATTCTATTAAATTCAGATTTTCAATGGAACAATTATTAACATTGTTTGTAAAAGAAATAACATTATATGGGACCTTTTAAATTTGAATGTGTCAAATGGCCAAAATTTCTAATCTTAATCAGTGATAAGGTGCATGTAAATAAGAAGGAAGCATAAAAACATGCATTGTACCAATTTATGTAAATTTTGATAAGTTCAGGTTCTGTACATGTATATTTGCAATATGACTAGCAACCACAAAAATTAAAAAAGTGAACCAAGTATGTATGACAATTAACATTAATTTGACAAATACATTTGTACCTTACTGATATCTGCAGACATTTCTTATTACAAGTCAATCAAATACTTTTGAAAATTTACAATTGGTAGTCTTGGTAATTTGCTTAATTGTCATTATTTTATAGTTTTATTTTGATAGCCAAGGCAAATCTTTGTTGATACATGAAAATGCATCTTTATTTGGCATTTCTTCACTTTTCAACAAACTTGTTGCCAAATGTATCAATATTTATTATTGGCCAATTTAATATTTTAAAAATTAATAAATTTGGAAAATATGGAAAACTGAAGAATAGTATTAGTGCTGCGGACGGTTAAGGATTTTTCGAACTTGAATGGGGCTAGAGGGTATACGGCTATAGTATATGTCAATGGAAAGATAAATTCATGCAGTTTTTGAATATCATTCTTTTCTAACTGAAAAGTAGTAAAGTTTTCTGCTATTTTGCATTGATTAGAGAAGGGTCAAAGATCAATCGACCCCAATACACTTTGATAAGTCATTTATTAATTGTTCATTGTAGGTATCGGGAAACGGGTAACATGTAAAGATCACATGCATAGAATTTCAAGAATATAAGCAAATAACTTTTTTTCGACAAAAGTTAACTATTTAATCACTGAACAAAAATGCCTCTAAATTTGGTTGCATTTTAGTGCATTTGTAATGATTTAGAAATAAATGAGGCACCGTAGAATATTAAATGTATACCTAAATATTTTGTACTGAATAACAAATAAAATACATACAAAGTTCTCGATTCGATTTGACTGTTAATTTTTGATTACGGTTAAATGGAAACCAATTACATAGAAAGCCTTGAAATTCATTGAAAAACTAAAGGTAACGCATTTATATTGTGTGAAATTTGGTTGCTTTCTTAGGGAACGTTAAAATAATTTTCTGAGCAATCCATTGTCAATTAAAAAAATATTTGTACTATTTGACATATAAATGATATAAAACATTACATTGGAACAAAAAATTCTGGGGGATAAAATGCCATTATTATTTAAGAAACTGCACTGCCTGGTTTCTGCATGGATAGTCTCTTTAAGTCATTGGCATTCAACAATTTTATTGTTATCGATTATCCAAACTTGTTTCAAGAGTCAGAGATGCTTTTCAGATAAGAATATTAAGCATGACGTCTGTTAAACATTAATGCTGTCCACATTGGTTCCCAAACAAACATGATTCAACAATCTCACGTCCAATATCATGTTGCACTGAAACTTTTTTGTTATATTGGCTGTATATTGTTCAACTTTGTGGTATTATCTCAATGCAGTATAAACTCACGCATTCAGTAAATTTAATTAATTATCCATAGGTTTTTCCAAACATGTGCAATCTTGTATTACATTCAATTTTTTTCAAGTGTTCCATATGCGTGATAATTTTTTTTTGGATTATGAATATTGTTAATAAAATATCAAGCTTTATATCTTTATATCTTGTTATTTGTTAAAATGTTTTATTACTCTTTTAATATATTTTAATTTTGTAAAGATCAACATAATTATATGTTCTGAAAGATATAGCAATATTATTACACTGTACTTTACATTCAGTAACTGTTGTCTTTTGTGTGTACATGTATTTATCTTTTATTTCCAATCAGTACTGGTACCAATGTATAAAACAAAGATTCTTGAAATAATTCATTGATTTTTCGTTACTTATATGCTTGATAAGTTGGTTAGTGGCGGATTTAATTTTTTTCAAATTTAGAGTATTCAATGTTGCTTATATTGCTTTATTTGATTGTGTTAAGCTTACCTGGTCAATGCCAATTTTGAGTTATTACTTTGCATCTATTTGCTGTTAGCTACTCTATAAACAAGACAAATTTTGAAATCTTCTCTGTTATAGCTTGGTTAATTTTCACGTATACTTTCTAGGAGTATTCATAATTAATTCCCTAACAAAGAATGGTCAAATTGTTTTGGTCATATAATATCAATAGATTGCATACCAAATATATAACTTTTTATATACTAGTTCTCAGTATCCAGGTGAATAATTCATGATCAATCATCTGAGCATCTAGTGTTTATTAAAGTGCTGTTGCGGGAAATTTTAGAAGCTTTTCTATAGCATGTATATAGTGACCTTCCAGAAAAAAATGGGAAATCATATCTATATTTGAGTTTTTATTCTGTTTAATTTATATACAAATAAAACGTGTGATTTTTTTTAACAAAAAAAAAAAAACACAATCCGCTGAGGTAATTTACATAATCTTTAGTATGAGTTTGTGCATGAATTGCACTAATAGTGCCATACTTCTTTTAATAACAAAACAAATGATGTTTGTGTGTAAATAAGTGAAACAGTGGTAAGAATATTGTAATTTTCGTTATTTTTCAGAATTATATGGAATAACCGAAAGGATGAGGGTCCAAAAGGCCTTATTCTGACTACTGAAATAAATGTTAAAAAAATATCATCAATTCGGAAGAAAACTAAATAATAATGTAATTCTTATTGTAAATTTTCAATTTTATGCATTTAGTTTGTGATTTAAAAAATAACAATGCAGAAACGAATGCACAAAAACCGCCTGGAAGGCTATTCTGTAAATAAAATAGCATTTTTTCACACTTCTGCCACTTATTTTATAGTGAGATCCAGCGTTAAAAAAAATCAGAATGAAACTGAAAGTGTGCATTTATAAATTCTTTCTACAGGAAAAAGGATTTTAATCATGTGACCTAGCTACTGTCACATGATTAAGCACCTGGCCAGCCGTGTAATATACATTGAAACCCTAATTACACTGTAGCAAGTGCAGTAGATATATTAACTAAAGAGCTTTTCCTTATCTTTATGTCAGAGAATGAAATAATGTCTGAAATAATATTTGATCAGATGTCGATTTTGATATAGCCATTGCTATGAACATGATTGCATGTAGGTGAATGTACTTATTTTTAACCGCTTTACTGCTATTTACATGGGTTTAATCTAATAGAATCTATAATTTGAATCTAATAGTTTTCAATATTTGTTTGCTCTAATTTCCGTTTAAATCTCCTCGATAGAAGATTGTTCTGCATTATGATTACTTTTGCGTGGAACGTAGTAAAATAAAATGAGAGGCTTTAAATAAGCTCGTAAAAGCATCAGTATATAGAAACTTGTAGCACGCTGTCTAAAGATAATTTTGTTTGTAATAAATGTTGCAACGCACTTTATTCCCTTATGCGATCTAGCAAGTTAAAAACACTGTTATAAGATCAAGCGCGAATAAAACTTTTTAATCGCTCCTGTCTTTATTTTGAAAGTAGAAAAATTAAAAGTCGTTTGCTTTGTTTGCCTTCTTTCAACAATGCTTTCTTTATCCGAAAAAAAAAAAAACATGTAGACACAGCCTACATGTAGTTTTAGTATTTGTTATGACAGCTAGATCTAATATAATATCTGTGCCTTCTTGATATTTAATGCAAATTGTAGCGTCTGTATTTCAGTCAGCTGCATCCTGTGTAACGTTTGTATTCAATCCATGTCTAGAATATTTTGTTATCCGCCTTTTCAAAATATAAAAAAAAAAAACAAAAACAGGCGCGTCCCGGGTGGTGGATTTGATGGGGTGCGACTATGCCTTATACATGTAGGTTGTCAGGTTAAATAAGCATGGTCTGACCGTGAACCATCTGAGGTTTAGTGTTATGAATATCCACTTGACATTTATTGAAATTAGTTTTCGAACCTGAATTTAACATATGCCAAGCTTTTATGCATTTTAGCGGAGATACGGTTAGCATTGATGTTAATCTTCGGAAACTTTACAAAAGGAGACCCCCGTTATTTTTATCCAAAATTAAAGAGCGTCACTTCTGGGTTCTTAACTTTCCCATTATTATGACTGATGAATAGCGAAAATTTCGAAAGCGGCAGGATTTAAGCTCCCATCATGAGACGGACAAGACGCAGGATTTAAGCTCCCATCATGAGACGGACAAGACCATTGGAGATTATGGAATGTATAAAAAAATGTCGGGAGGCTCCAGCCGAAAGCGGTTGCTAGCGCGAGGTTTAATACCTATAGAGATGCATTTATTTTAAACTTTCCCGCATTAAGTTACTATTATTCGTATTCATTACTCTAATGAAAAAGTTTCACTTTTATTTTTCTCATTTATATATTTTAAAACTTCGCAAATATTATAGGAATTGTTGATTTAACTAAAAGTAATAAGTTTATCAACAACGATTTGTACATGTACGTGCTTATTATATTTCAGCTATAGTACTCTGGAAACTTTTAACACTCCACTAAAACACTTTTGCCAATGTTACGATAGTTTACGGTCGTACTTAGTCATCGTTTTGTACGTAATCTGATCCCTTCTTAAGCATTCTCAAGTTTCTTAACCTCTTAATTTTCTGTTTAAGGCATGCGTAAATTTCAAATGAAATTGCAGTATTATTCTTTTTATTTTATATCAGAAATTTAGACTAAAGTTTTAGACATTAATTTTCTTCAGATCAAGTCAGATTAATTTTCTATGGTTGGATTTCCTCCCAGTAATAAATTATGTAAACAACAATGGATAGGTATGTCCAAGAGGTAAACAATTTAAGCCCCTTCATACATACTAAAGCACTACGCGACAAAAATTAGTTTTAAGGCATTCGGGTTCAATTCTTCCACTCATTTTACTAAGCAACGAGATATATTTTATATTTTGATTGGTTGAAACAAGTGTGATTTTGGTAAATACAGCAAAAAAGTAGTTCCAAGCTCACTTCACATTGCGTTTCGGAACAATAAAGAACAAAAAATCATTTTTGTGTCTTTAACATATATTTCATGTATGCTGTATTATATTTTATATTTAAGGTTATTTAGTTGTAAATATTTTAATTAAACATTAATGTGAGTATTTTATCTGTAATGAGATGAAAATATTATTTATAATAATGTTACTTAATAGTTTTCAAGAAAAATATGCCATATCATGCAAGACAGTTTATTTTAGTAGTCTCGCAACTTGTAAATACATGAAACTTTGTAAATAGTTTTAAAAAGAAAGAAAAGATTCTTTATTGAACTGTTTGTTAACTGTGCTTCAATATTTGTTTTGGTACGATTATATTATCATTGCCGCTATCAATTTAAGTGGTACGTTTAGCCTGATATCATGGTATTAAAATTATTTTGTGCAAGGAAAGTAACCATAATCACAAATGTTGAAAAATAACAAGTCCTCTAGTTTTTGATAGTTTATTTAGAAACAGCTAAAGCATGGGGTTTGTTTATTTAGAAGCCAATATGGCAAGATTTCTCTTTGTGACGTTTGTTTTGAAGTTTTTACTCTGATTTTTCATAACAAAATGCAAGACGGTTTTCCCGCACAATGTGTTACGAAGCTATTGTTACACAATTAATAGAACAGCGCACATAACATGCTTAAGGCATGAACAAGTATCCCGTAATACATATTAGATATTCCCCTCTTCACATTTTTAAGTTATGTATTCATCAACCAAGTTCAGTTAGCTAATTTAAAGAGTTATTCCCCTTTATCACTTTTATTGTGCAAGTTGGACTTACTTGCACCCATGACTTTTAAGTCAGTTAGCTTTTTGGGTTCATTCATGTATTATAGTTCGTTTGCAAGAGTTACTTAGTGACAATGCATACCATATCTGCTACATGTTTGTTTAGACATTATTCAATATTGTACATTATTGTTGTTATATTATTCATAATTTACAATTATTATATGGTCACTTTACATTGCGCTTCGGAACAATAAAGAACAAAAAATTATTTTTGTGTCTTTAACATATATTTCAGCCCTTTACCCAAAGTCTGCCCAGACGTAAAGGAGGTCACGTTGGCAAGAGTCCGACCCAAGAAACCTGAAAACAAAATTCCGATACTCGTACAAAACATACCCCAAAAAGCAACTCTGACACTATTATGCTGCATCCACCCGACATGATCTCTTGCTTTCAGTGAATTGTTTACTTACAATAGATACTAGTTCTAATCATTTAAAAAGTGAGACGAGACGACCCTATGTCTGATTTTCTTAAATGTCCGTACAGGTTCAGTTCAGCAAATTCATTGTATTTTTTTTTAAACTACGGCACTGCTTGTTTGATGACGCTATGGTGTTGGCGATTAAAATATAAAGATATCCAATATTAATTCAAATTGCTAATAAAAATGGACATCACACACTGTGTAAATAGAAATCTTCTGTGTTTCAACATACTTGTGTTATCTATAATACTACATGATTTTACTTGTTTAATGACTTACAGATAACAAAGTAGACAACTGTGGCATCCGCTATTCAAATTATAATCTTGGTACAGAATATTATACACATACTGTCTGCAATTGAGGGTGGTATACTGGATTACCACACAAAGGGAGAATATCGCACGAGACGAAGTCGAGGAATGAACCGGCCAGCGAAAGCTATATTTTAAATTAGACTAGCTGGCCGGGTGGTCTAGGGCGCTGAACTTAGTGCAGGCGGTGTTGCCATAGATGTCACAGCGTTACGCGTTCGAGTCCCGATATACACTATAATACTGTATGTTATATTGCTAAGACTTCACAATGATATAAAGTAAATGTTTATATCTCAGGAGTCAATAATTTAATACATGCAATATATAATGTTAAAACCCTACCACTGAACGCTAAAGTATAAACGGAGGTCCCCCAAAATATGATACGAGCTGCTAGGTTCTATAGGTTATGTTAAGGTCAGGTCGTAGTAAAAATATTTACTACTAAAATACAGGGTCATGCCACGGGTGTTGTTCTCCTGGCGAGCTGGTAGCGCTCAGTGGTCAAAATCGAGCTGAATAGAACTAACTGCTCTCAGAATAGTTCTGCCAGGATTAATTTCAGGACGCCGGTCCCCAGTTTATGTATAACTGCCCACTTGTTTGAATTTTAGGCCCACTTTCAGGAATGTGGGGATTCGGCTAATATCATTGGTTTATCCTTGTGGACCTCCAAACAATATGATTGGTTAAGAAATCTCTGCATTCCCACAGAAGTCTATATTCTCCTAACCAATTAATTCCGGTGTGCCAAATATAAACATGGTTGACATCGAGGGGAAAATATAGTAACGGGATGGAAAAGAAGGAAGACGGGACCTACTATATCTTATGATACAGGAAAAATAAGCCCATAACAATCATATCCCTTAGCAGAATATACGAATATAATGACAGGTGAGAAATATGAATAAATAGACGAAATGAAGCTGGGGACTGGTCGACAGCCTGGGACTGACTGGACACGAGGGATGCAACAATGAGAACGAACTCTGTCTTGACCCTTAGAAAAGATTCCCATAATAATCCCAATACAATTATATAGATACAATCACATAACTATGTTTAAATTGTCCATATCGCGCATGAATTCACTCAGACGGACACGAACAAACAAGAAAAAGGAACCTGAGTGACACTCAAAAATATATCTTCATTATAAACCTACTGACCTAAACCCAATTTTGTAACAATATACACTGTAAGTAGTCCAAATTTCACTGTAGAATTTCTTTGTATGACCCATTAAAAATGCTTTGCAGGGCACAGCCTGATACAGCCACAGAAGTTCAACCTTGAACCCTAACAGTTTGGGCAAGTACTGAAACACTTCCAAGCATGTCAAGCTTGATACAATCTGGAATTTTGATTGTGATTAAACATTTGACACACAATAAGAATTTGACTAGAATGGTTTGCAACTTCTTGTAATTTCAAAGAAATCTATTCATTTATTGTTAAATTATTGTCAAGAATTAGGAAAATAGTTGTTTCTGGCGTAATAAAAAATATTTGGTCCTTACAATCCCAAACGGTAGAGGACCTAACCCAAAATAAAAATGAACACAACCCTACTTTTGTGGTATAAATATTGTGGAACAATATCATAGAAAGCCATGTATACAGTTAAAATATTTTTGGCCTATAATTTCAAACCAGTTGGGGCCATAGCCCTAAAATCAATACCAACCCTCCTTTTGTGGTTTGGAGACATATTTGAAAACTTTACTAAGATAAATTAACTCAACTTAAATATCAAAGTTATTCCACAACAACTAAGTGTCTAAGGACAAAATTGACAGTACCATACAATAAAAGATTGCAAAATCTGGAGACTACACCACTATCATGGTCTTAGGAAAAACCCTAACAAAACTTAACCTTGTGTTGCTTATGGGTGTTCCTGAATCTTAATTTTCAATTCCTGAATGGAAGTTGGCGTTGTAGCTAAAAAGGACTTCAAGGTTTGACACTTCACAGTGGTCCGGTAGTCCTGTGCCAACATACATGTATTTGAGCCATGACAACCATGAAATTTAAATTTGATAGTCCTTCAGGCACCCTTAATTAATTTTTATTTGTTTAGTTTTAAGGAGAGGGTCCAAAAACAATTGTGAGGACCACTTGATTTACTTATCAAATAGTCCTCTGGGCTACATAGCCAGAAAAGTTAAGTGTCAAACCCTGAACTAATAAAGCTCTTACTGATATCCGCATTACTTAAACATATAACTTTGAAGTTACACTAGTTACAGTAAATTTTCAAGATTAGTGTGGTCTAGGTTTTCTCTCAGTAGTTGTCTGTGCATGATTATAATATCTATGGGGACATAAAACTGTTCTTTAATTGGCCATAAATCTGTTCTTTAATTGGCCATAAAATGATTTAATTTTGCCTCAGTATTAAATTAAATAAGATAAGTGTGAAAAGTATTATGAAGATAAAAAAATCCATCAACTGATATACCCAATGTTAATATACAAGGTGACATGTATGTTGATTACTTTATACCATGTACATGGCTGACAGTTACCTGTAGTAGCCAAGTGGACAATATCTTCCCCAAATAACATTCTGTTGTTATTTCAGGTGGTTAATTCATAAGTATGTTATCACTCTTCACGTCATCCTCCGAAGTCAGGGTTTTGAGTTCACCCTCGCTCCCTCAAACGCCTGACATCACTCATTCATATATTGAGTGATTGAGAGAAAAATGGAAATAACTGATTGATCTTAGTAAACTATTTTCATTATATTTATGTTTTTACAATGCTACTTACTTATAGTACTATGAAATACATATCCTACTACTTCATGTAAGCAATTTTGTAAAAGCAACAAACAAATAATAAAAGCCTTCCAGAAATACAATTTCTGACAAAATGGTCTTCAATGTGAATTTACAATATTGATTAGAATGTTACTAATCTGCATAATCGTTAAGAATTTCTTGTAATCATGTTATTATGCATACTTTCTGATTTTAAAACACAGACTACTCAAATTTAGTTAATCTTTTTAAGGATGCAATTCCGCGCTGTCCAAGCCCAGATGTCTGACCTCCGGATAAGGTAAAAAAATAAAATAAATTAAGACCCCCCCCCCCCAAAAAAAAAAAAAAAAAATAAACAAAAAAAGAAAAAAAAAAAATAAAAAAAAAACGTGCCCTACATTCACATTGAACGGACCTTTAAACACGCATAACTTACCATATTCTCAAGAACTTTACAAAAAAACAAGCAGTAAAAGTCATAAGGTTTCTGTTTTTTTATGGAAACAGTTGTAAAAAGGGAGTTTATAGGTAGGGGAACCTTAGTCGCCTCAGATGTTAATGAAATATGGCGTACATCATCGGAACCTCTCTAATTATTGCCATCTATTTCAGAGAAAAATTAAGTGAACAAGAACAGTTCCGGATTTTTTTATTGGTTCAGATACTACGACAGATAATTTGCATACTGACTGATTGAATATTCAAAGGTAAAGTTCACTTCTTTGTTATTCAAATAGACATATAATGTACACACATGCTTTAAATAAGTGCAAACGCATAGACTAAGTGTATTTGTCTGTGGACTTGGAAGCAATGTGGACGGAGTTATCTACCTTTCTCGTTGAGAATTGTTTATATGAATAATATTTGTGTAAATTATTGACATTTAAATTGAGATGCTTACTTATATGGACATTATTTTAATATTCTTTATGTTTGGACTTGTTTTCATTCTGATATCATAATGTGTTATTATCATTTGTGAAATTTAATAAAAGAAATGACACCGTTTAAAATGCTCACATTAAATTTAATGTCATGGTAAATTTCTATTCAACTCTATACCCAATATTACGTTCTACCTATTCAATATGATCAATCATATATATGATGACTGATGATATTGAGTCTTGATATTGCATGCTTCCTCCTGGAGAATTCATCGTTTTCATGTGGTAATTTATACCACTAATAATTGGATGACTTGGAAGGTGTGCTATGATTTATTTTGTGAATTTCATGATACAGATAATGTACCAATTTTATACATTAAAATGATCAAAATGTGGCAACTTTACTTAAATTGTAATCTTAATTAGGTGTGTTACACGATGAGGGTACAGAAACTCATCTGAAAATTCATGTTAACACGGGATTGCAAGGTTTCAAGTAGACTTTGCAGAGGTTGCAACTATAAAAAAAATCTTGCATACATTTTTTGTACATATAGCAGTTCCCACAGTCAATGGCTGCTTTTCTAACAAAACAAATCCTTACAGCATATGAAGTTTTCAACTTGTCACGGGAAAGTGTAACCAAGTACCTAACTTTCCCTGACCCAAATTTCACTTGCCCTGGGTAACGGGAATAGGAATCCTAGAAGACTGCTTTAAGTAATAAACTGGTTGGTTATGCAAAATTTGTGTTCACAGCACAGAGTTATATATAAATCCTTGTTCACAGTAATAGTTAAAAGTATGGTTTAATTGGACTGTCCATTGTGTTGGCTTAATGTGTAAATACAAGTGGAAAAAAGGAGATAGACACCTTAATGCATACTGTATATGCATGCACAAATGTATATAGTAAATGTACCGGATATCAGAATAATGAAATTTCCCCTGGACTTTGCCACATATAAGAAACAAGAACATACTTAATGTATTCAATTTTCTTTTATTATACATGTACAATGTATCACATTTTACCACAATATGTCTTATAGCAGATACTGAAAACTTTTACAACTGTATTGTTTTACATTTTTATATTAAGTGTCAGTCTTGGACAGATAATCTCCCTTATAAATAGGTAAATACATGTAATATTTAATCTGCGCCTTCCTGATGCTCAAAATATAATGTGTTGATTCTCCCATACTAAACATTTACTGAATCTAAGTCATTGTGTTTCCAATATACCGTATCAGTGGCGGTTTACCGGGGGAGCTAAAGGGGCTTTAGCCTCCCTTTTTGCGTCTCATCAAAAATAATAATTATCATCATAAAATTAAATTAAACGAGTCTATATCTTTGTCGTATCTCGTATGTACTAACAGCTATGAATGAAACCAATTTACATCTTGTTTGTGTATATATATCTGGTCCGATATGTTTCAATCGATTTATTTCGCGTCATATGTCACACCCACCCATGAGAATGTTTAAATCGATTATAAAGCATAATATCAATATATTGATAATAAAATTGGGAACGTGTATATTTCTTTAACTGTATGAAGGTTACAGACCACCAATGTAACCAATGGGAACACACCGAACCAACGCCAGCATGCCGGAAATCGGGGTTCGATTCTTCGGGCTGCATATTCGACATATAGAATTAAGATTTTAATTGCTTATTCCAATATAGGGGTTTGATCCAGAGAAAAAGTGGGTGTTCTTGAAGCCAATTTGTGAATAAATTTCTGGATAGGTTCCCGTCTTTCAAAAAATTCTGCCTTGGGTTCATCCCTGGCGCATGTTGTATCCACATTTTATGCGCCTCAAGTTAACGGCGACAAACGGCTCACTTTCTATATATTGACACCAGATAAACAGTTCGTCCAGAATAGGTATACGTACGTACCTGTGATCAGGGAGTGAATATTGTTGTGATTGGAAATTAAGAATTTCAGCGGACTTTGGATGGGCCGAATAAAATCAGGACGGAAATTTACGGACGGACCGGGGGGGGGGAGAGAATCGAGAGACTATGCATTTGTTTTCAATTGAAGAAATAGAAACTTTATTGCTTCATAATTAGCAATTGTAGGAAGGCGAATGTCTTGCACGCCCTTCCTTGAATTGTAGTATACCACAAATCTATTAACTTAAGTAAATGATGTTCATGTATGTGACAAACGAAAGTGCACAAAAAATCGTATTTTTCAATAGTAAAATTGGAATTTCCAGTATAAAAAAGAAGATTTTCCATATTAAAAAAAAGGGATTGTTAAATATTATCAATTCATTGTTTTTATATTAGCGATTTATTTTTAGATATTAGAAATTCAATTTTTAATTAAAAAAAAAAATCGTTTTCTAAAAATAGACTTTGATTTAAATTACTAATGTAAGAATTTCTTTAAATTTCTAATATTATTTCTAACAAGAAATTGATTTTTTTAATCATAGAAAATGAATTTTGAATATGAGAAAATAATTTTTAATATTAAAAATATGTTTCTAATTTAAAAAAAAGAATTTTCCATTATATAAAAAGGAATTCTGAATATTAGCACAGGGATGTTAGCCATTCATTATTTTTATACAAGCAATTTATTTTTTAATATTGGAAATTCAAGCTCTAATTAAAAGAAAAATCGTTTTCTACAAAAAGAATTTATTTTAATATCTAATATAACAGTTCATTTTAGTTCTAATATAAGAATTTATTTTAATTCTAATATAAGAATTTATATTGATTCTTATATAAGAATTCATATAAATTTCTAATATAAGAGTTTATTTCAATTTATAACTTGATTTCTAATAAGATTTTTTTTAATAATAAGAAAATGGATTTTAAATATTGAAAGTGGCTTTTAATATTAAAAAGTCCACTGCATTTTTAAGGAGAAAAGATGTTGAATTTTAATATTAAAAAGAAAAAAAAACAATAATTTTTAATATTGAAAAATTGTTTTTCAATATTAGAAAATGAATAAATTTCTAATGGTGTCTTCCCGATAGTCCAACATTTGAAAATTACAGGTAAAATAATGTTGGACAATCGGGAATGTTTTGATAAGGAATATATGTGTTTGCTAATTAGAAAATGTTTTGATAAAGATAGTTTTGAGGTTCTATAAGGGATATTCATTGAAAGAAAAAAAAAACTTGTGTGTTGCTTTAGGTTTGTAAAGTTAGTTTGTTCTCTATTTGTCTTAGTTTTTCTTGTTTTTGGTTTGTTGCATCAGTATTTGTTAGCTGATGCTTTATCTCAATTATCCTTGTTTTTTTGTTGTTGCTGTATTGCCCCGTCCAGGTATCAAAGAGTAGACCAGCAGCAGCTCGAAGCTTGTGAAAGGTGACTTTTTTATACATTTTATATTCAAATGTTTTTATTTCATCAAATAAATATGATATTATACATGTAAATCCTTTGTCATTTTTGTTGAATGAAGCATACTATTAAGCAATTAGCTTAAAGTGCTACAAGTCATTACAAAAGTACACTTCATGTATTAAATTTTAATAATGATTTTATCAAATAATTTGCATTGCTGGAATTTATACTCAAATCAAGTTCATTATTAATTCATATAGTATTTGATTCCTAAAGCATTAATAATACTTGACATTTTTATAAAAAAATATGTATCAAATATTTTTCTTTTAAAAATAATGATTTGTTTTAATATTATTGTTTGCTTCAGATTAAAATATCCAAAACAATATTATAAAAAATAAATATGTATTTCAAATTGAAATTATCTTTCATCTATTTTAAGAAATTGTTTTATATTTAATCTATATAAATATGTATTTATTATTTATTTATTTACAATAGAAACCCCTTGCAACCCTTAAATTATAATGATGCATGACCATACCTATTAATTAAAAACAACTCATGTTTATCAGTTAAAACCGGATCCTTGTCCTCTAAGTTTGGGAGGGGATGGAGATAAAAATGAGCAAAAAATTCCGATTTTACCATACAGGAAAAGAATTCCGGAATCCTACTAGATATAACATGCACAATCGTTAGAAGCTCTTGAAGTACTATACTCTGCAGTACTACTAAAATCTTTTTTGTATCACACATCGTTCTGACCCCAAACCGACAGATCAATATCCGAATATTCCGGGCCAGAGGAAATTTGGACTAGGCATCTCTTCAAAAGCCAATGCATCTTATAACAGTGCATCTTTTTATCTTGTAAGGCTCATAGGATAGAAAAATCACCTTACTCTCCAAAAATTTATCAAATCATATATAATTACTTTATTATATTAACTTATACTGGTATGCCTATGGATGGAACTTCAAGTATTTTTAATGAATATTATGCTTAAATTGCTTATACAAGAAGAAAGACTAAGAGTCACACATTCAAATATGGCTACTCCTCTAGATCTGTTGAATACATGTACATGTATTATATTTCAATGCATTTGTAAAACAGTTGATCACATGTAAATTGATCAATACCCATTCACAACTTTGTTGATGTCAGATGTCTGGTGATCTAAACCAAAGGTGATTATTGTAATTATAGTGTGTTATGTATCTGCCTTAATGTGGCAATCACAAATATTTTTGACAGAACAGAGACTTGAACAGTGGTGAAATCTTGTATTTGCAGCTAATTCATCAGGTACATTTAAAGACAAAGCTTCAGCTATATACAAAATTCCCTAAAATATTCGGCAGATTTTGTATATTAGTTGTAGTAACTTATCTTGTTGCATGCCACCTCATAATATACGGTGTATAAATGATGTCTTCATGTAAGCAGGTTCACAGCATGAGCTTTAAGTGCTATGAGAGAAAGGAATAATTTTGAATAAACAGCAGAGTACTTCGGAACACACGGTATTTTTTAAACAAGTTATTACATGTAAAAGTCAACTAACTTCATGAAATTAAATGCAAATAACTTTATTTTCAATAGACAGAGGTGTTGGTTATTATTTCCAATCATTGTAGTTAGTATTGCTTTTTACATTGTAGGTACAGAGTAATTAAGGGAACTAAAATTCTAGCAAAAGAATGCAATCCAAGGACAAAGATTAGACAGGGAAAACAGACAGACAGAAAAAAAAGAAAAAAAGAAATAAGCAAAGCAACAAACGTATATGAGCAACTCAAACTCCACTAAAAAATGGACCATGAGCACCGCTAGAATAAGCATCCTCTGCTTTCCTGGAAACACCCGCCGGATTGCTCTTTAAAATCTAAGTCAGTTCATCAAACATTTTGATGCGTGATGCCTTGCGCAAAAAAATAAATGCTTTGAAACTGGCTAATCTCTTAAAAATCACGTGCACTTGTACAAGTGCATGTTTTTTTTTCTGTACATATATTTATTTCTTATTATAATTGTGTAATTTGAAAACGCAGGTTTACTTTGCATTTCATGACTTATACAAGCTATAGCACTGAAATCATTTTATATCATAAATATATGAAATAACGATGAAATTAAAGCTATTCTCAAAATCATATATTTTCCAATTGAAATTTTTATCTTCAACTTGAGAATTATATCTTCCAATTGGAAAGTATACTTCCAATTGGAAATAAAATATTCCGTTTTTGAAAATTTATTGGAAAACAATTCGCTAATTTGATTTATTTTGGAAGTAATTTTCTTCAATGGAAATTTTTTTTCCGATGGGAAGAAATTTTTTCCAATGGGAGCACTTGTTTTCCAATCGGAAAGTCGATATTCCAATTGGAAATCAAGTTTTCCTATTGAAATAAATTTTCCCATTTTTGTTTTTTTTTCAAAATTAAAAAAAAACATGTTTGCTGTCTTCACAAAAAATGAAAATATTATATTTGTTTTTCTAATTTTATTCCGTACAGTTTGGTGTATAATATTATGTACTTATTCTAAAAATGGCGATTTGGGGATTTGCAAAAAATAGAATTTGGAAATTTAAATTAGAAGAACTTTAATACTTATACAGCCTAAACTAGGAGGGGGCGTTCATTCAATCTCCATTAGAAGTTCAACGTTGCAGTTATTTTAGCAAACAAGTAGAATTTTGTTCTATTAAAAGCCGGCTTTAAAGTCACAAAGAATTCAATGGAAATTTTTTGGGGAACGGGATAATTTTTTTGTCTCACTTTTTGGCTATAATTTATTACATATATTATTATTTTCGATCATATATA
Organism: Perna viridis; assembly: GCA_037379345.1. Lineage (NCBI taxonomy): Eukaryota > Metazoa > Mollusca > Bivalvia > Mytilida > Mytilidae > Perna > Perna viridis. Next base: position 39,071,407 of record CM074515.1, on the reverse strand, counting down.
GAAAATACTGCATATATAATTGTATTTTTTTTTACCGTATATTTGTAAGTTTTGAACATATATTTGTAAGATTTGACCATATATTTGTAAGTTTTGAACAAACAGTATATTTGTAAGATTTGAACATATCAATTTATCTTTTATATATAGCAAAATAGTACATAATATATATTTGTAAGTTTTGAAAATTAATTTGTTTTATTAATCAACATATTTTTATGAATATCGAAACGTTAAATGTGGCACATTCGATGTATTTCTGAAAAAAAAAATTATGGTGTGTTTTTGTTGTTGTTTCAGGTTATTTTTGACCTTACATTACAGGGGATGGCTAAGGACTTTTAAAGCTAATTTAACACCACCGCAGATTTCACACGCCTGTCCACATGAAGGAGTGCGTCGCGGTGTCCTTATATCATTTACATGTGTATTGGGTTGATTTTGAAGAATTGTCATCGTTCAGTTACCGTGGATTTTATTACTTCTTTGTCAGGGCCTTCCAAAGCTTACTTCTTGAAGACCTTTCGGTAATCTCTGAAAGTATTTAGTATTTATAGATTGTGAATTTGTTTCGTTTTTGTAACCACACAGTATAAGTATAGCGGTGTTTGAAAAACAAGAAGACTCCAGGTAGTAATTTTATGGCGTAAAAGTTGTATTTAACGGCGGTAAATGTTGAAAATTTCAGAGAAAGCTCTTTAATTGTTATTTAATTGAACACAGATTTGTAGATGCGATAGCAATAGCACGAGAGAAAGGTGATAAAATTGAGGCATTACGGGGGGAGAAGACAAATGGAGGAAACACATAAACTGATAAAATGTTACACGATACAGCTGAAAGTGCTACTGAAAACAACAAACGAGTTTGAAATTTGGCGATTGGAATGTTTTTGTATGCCATCTTCCTAACGTAGTCACCTCTTTCTAATATCCCGTTGTTTAATTGTCCTTGGATTTCACGATGACTTTTGACCTATACCCGTGTATTCTTTATGGAAAGTTCTTTAAAACTTAGTTTAAACATATATGTTAAGTAATTTGCATATTTTAACATTAGACCAAAGCAATAGAATGACACGAACAATAGCAATAGCTTCTAGTTTCTATAAATAGTATCCGTAAAGTATAGAAATGATCAAGCTTGACACATATTTGTTGAAAGGCAAATAAAAATGTAAATTTGTTGGTTATATTATTGTATATATGACACACATTTAAATATTGGAAGGCAAATTAGAAATTCAGATTTATTTTAAATAATACAGTTAGCTAAAAGTGTGGTTCAGTTGCAGAGGTCAGAGTGGGAAGATAAATTGCAGAGAACAGAAGAAGAAGACTCCATAGCAGATGACTTCAAATTTTCAGGTGAGAAATTAATTATAGAACAAACCTTGATAGAATTGGGAGACAGAAAAAGTCCTTCTAAATATCATATCGTATTACTTTTTTGTGCATAATATGGTGAAAACACAATTTAAAATACATAAGCTGACTCTCCTTATTTAGAAAAAAAATAAACATCGAGGAAATTGTGAGTATTAGGACTTTGGCATTTGAGTTTGTATTAAGTAAATTTTCTTTGATTGTTTGTTTGTTTGTTTTGTTTTGTTTTGTTTGTTTTACTTTGTGTTGATTTGTTCTTTTATTTTTTTTATAACAGTTATTTTGCATACAATTAGAAATGGGATAAAAAGTACACGTTTGTCAGTGTATAAAACTGAAATTGCATTTCAGAGTCATATAAAGCGCGAATATTATGTTGAATGTCTGGATGATTTACCATCAGATAATTTTTTTCCACTGATTTTGCTGTTTCAGCATGACAACTGCATATTTAATTAAGAAATGGAAAAAGCTTTTCCAAACTTTTGACCTTACAAAGGACAACTTGCTAACGATAGAGGATGCCTTTCGTTTTGCGTAAGTTAGTTACATGTACTAGACACTGGCAATGTCTTGTTTTGTTTTGTTCTGTTTTGTTTTGTTATTTTTATTTATTAGTAAGTAATTAAATTGGCACCATCGACAGAATAATATCTGATGCATATGATAACTTTGATATTCAGAAATGTACACGAAAGCCCATTGAGCTTATTTTCGTAGACTAAAAAAATAATTCACATAAGAACGCGAAACTGTCGCGAAATAACGCCAAACTTACGCGTTGTAACGCTAAACTTATGCTTAATAAAGCGAAACTTTCGCGAAAGAACGCCAAACTTACGCGAAACCTTCGCAAACGACGCAAAATATTTCTGTATATATTATAGAACACGCAGATAGATAATATGTATTCCTCTGCTAAATAAAATATTTTGTTACCTAGCACCTACCGCCTTATTTTTATTTTTAGTCTACAAAAATGAGCTCAATGGGCTTTCGTAGAAATGATATGTTCTGAAATTGAAATTGGCGCAATCGGGTGACAGAAAATAAATTAATTGGAAGAAATTTGGCCAAAGTCAGTTTTCTCAGACTCTAGCTAAACAGTGAACAAATTGATTTAATACATGTATGAAGAAATCTTAAAAAGAGATTAAGTAGTTTTCAATCAATATTATCATATTGATGTGGTATTCACGCTTGTTTTTTGCATTTTCTGATACATGAAAACATGAAATGCTAATGTTGCTTGTTCAAGGATAATAGTATATTTTTAAGAGTTTTGTTATCATGCATTAAAACAGAATTGGGAATGTATTTGTAGTGATAATTCTATTAAGATTCATCAACTGGACGGAAAGGCAGCCCAGGACTTCAAGTCTCGTTTTGTGAACTTTTTCCAGGATTTTTTCTTAAAAGGGGATTGTAAAATAAATGAAGAAAAAATGATAGGAAGAATGGCCGAAGAATACAATAAAGATGTGGTGAACTTTAGAAAAAATGTAAAAAGACTATGTGGGGAGTTAGTGAGCATGACAGATATCAACAATGATGGGAAAATTTCAAAAGAAGAATTTTGTCAACTATTAAAGGCAGTTGATTTAGAGTCTTTTGATGAAAAATATTTTGATGCCTATCCTAAGGATGAAGATGGAGCAGTTTCCACTCACTTGTTCCTTCAAAGCTGGATTGAATACATTTGTAACAGTGATGAAAACAATGTCAGTCATCTAGAAAAGGCTCGGCTTTATGGCTTTCGAATGATCGACCATATTTAGCTTTTGAATTACATGTATTGAATGCAAACTGAGACATTTTATATATTTGTCACCGGGTTGATTTGCATGATAAACTTTAATCATTCATTTTTTCATACATCCATCCATTCATTCTATCATATTGACGTATTCGACGGGACAGTATGAAGAAACGGACTTTAATTTATAGACGGACTATATTTAACGGTATTTGCGTTCGCGCGTTAAACTAACTGCATGAGCACCCGCACTTCACTCGTATCTAAATGGAATCGGGCAATTTTCGTTGTCCAATAGTTAGTCACATCGCCGTCTTTCTAAAAATATCCGAAGTGATACTGCACTCAAAGTGAATGATGGATATTAAGTATTGGGAGAAGATATGGTAATCAGTCGCTGTTTTAACTCATATAAAAGGGTGGGTGAATACAACACTTAGCCATTATACCAATTTCATTGGCACTAAATCAAACGACATGTATGAGAAATCCCGCAAGTCCACGAAAAGGCACAAGGTCACGACTAGAATGAGGATGATTGTTATTCACTTCTCGCGAGATCCCACTTATGATAACCAACTATACCCAAGTAGGCATTTAAATTTTGTCTTTACCAAAGTAACAATTAACAGTACAACAGACAGAAACATACCATAATTCAAGCGTGTTAAAACAGGGTTTAATTTAATATTTTCGCCTGGCCGCCTACGAGTAAAATTTTGTATGTAAGCACGTATTTCTATCTGAATTCATTTGAAATTACAGTAGTTCACACCAAATTTTGGGGTCACTTGCTAGTGAACCCATACTAATTTCAAACTCTGGAGACTCTAGAAGTAATTGTATAAATACAATCCTATAAGTTGAAAGTTTATTGAACAAAAACGCAAATTAAACAAATAAATACTAAGTACAATGAGGGATTTTCCAATTACAGAATGCCGAGCCTTGAGAATCTGGGCGTTAGAGGTGGGTACTGTCATAGTCTACAACAAAATATACCGATGCTATTTAGGACAATGTATATTAAACATTAAATTCTAGTTATTTATCAGCCAAATACTCTTTACTTTTGGACTGGAATCCGGTGTCCCAAATTAAAATTTGACTTCCTGATTAAAAATTAGAGTACACGCATACCAATTGATCCTTTTTTTAAAACTTTGTTCGCCACCTGGAGTACACAACGCTAACTTGCGTACAGAAATACCCAGTAAAAGACCCTGGAATCTGAATTACAAATAAAAAGAGGTTATTACCCTTGTTAAATATAAAAATTAAATTCACTAATGATGAAAGGTAAAAGTAGTTTAAGAATGGTACAGCGACTTATGAAAAATGCCCAGCCTTTACTGTTGTGATATATATTCTAAAATTTTCAATAAGTATTACCCACATATGTCTGCATGTCAAACTACCATTTAATATCCATTATAACATTGATAAATATCTTTCATCAACAAAACTTGATTAAGTATTGAATCGGGCAAATATTGCACATTTCACGAGGGTTTGATCGAGAGTTAATTCTTCCTTAGTATACCTTTTAACCTGAGAACAGTATAAAATAATTGTAGCATGACATGCATTAGCTCTTTATCCATTTTTTATTCTTATGACAAATTTTCAAACATGACAGAAAAAACAAAGACTGTGGATTTATAGCAACAAAATTTCCATAAGCTTAACAAGTGAAGAGTCACAATAACCTTAATTAAAATTAAATGCCACAATAATGACTAGAACGTCTATATTCTGAATAGAAAGCTTTAAACTTTGGAAATTGAATTTAACTCTGATTCGAACATTGGCATAATTCATACTTACCAAGTAAGTTTACTTTGCGGGAAATCTTTCACAGTATATAGAGTTTGCATGTCATTGAATATCCCAGGTTACGATTTTTTTTTGTTACTATCATCTATTATGTTTGAGAATGTATTAATTTTGCTCGAATTTATTTGCATTTCATTATTGTAAATATAGTACCATAATGTGTACTTTTAGAATAAATTATATATCCTTGGACGGCTCGATCTTTTGCAGTGGCCATATTTATACATTGCTGGAACCAAAACCATCATTTTCCATTGCGACATATGCTTTCAATTGTTCTTAATGATCAAGATGTCTGTACGTCATTCCTTTAGTTTATCATACTTTTGTGTCGATACTCGGCCTATCATAAGCGGCATAATGGCTGGATATATGTGGAGCTTTCTGAGACTTTTTTTATGTGATATCTTTGCGTGAGTGCTATTTAGACGTTTAAATTCGAATGAATTTGGATTTTCGTTCGCATAACGTTAATTTTTTCATTAAAGTAGATAAATGGGAGGGGCACCATCCATTTTGTATTCCCAACTGTGTACAGCATGTGTATGCTACTGTGCATATGCCTATTCCGAATGACGTTTACTTCGGTAGTATCTGATTTTTTTAGTATTATTTATTATATTTTTTTATTATTATCATTATTATTAAAGGCTTCCTCTCCACAAGGGGACATTTATTTATTGCATTTTTTAATTATTGTTTTTTTCCCTTTATATAAATTCCTCAAATGGATTTTTCAAGAAAGGCTACTTCAGCCTGTTGTTTCGTAATAGCTTACTGGCACGTTGATGGGCTTCAAGTCATCTTCCATAAGACCGATTTGTCTTTCTGGTGTATTTAGATATTATTTAAGTGCATCCTTACCCAAATTAAAGTCAGAGCGGCTGTACTATTCAATGTCAGACTAAAGAAAAACAACTCTCAAATACCAACACTTAAATAAGCTTAACCATGACATAGACTTTATTTAAATAAAACCACTTGAAGATGTCTTAAACAGAATAGACGATCTATGGTATTAAAGAAAAGTGCTTAACTGGTTCGAAAATTAATATATATCTAGTAGAAAGCAAAAGTAGTGAACAAATCTCTTCATCATTTTTCGCTACTGTTCTAGATAATATTCTCTAACTAGACTATTTGCAGATGATACGTCTTTTGGTTACTCTTATTCCAGTCTTGAAAACAAAGAAAATGTAATTAATCATGATTGAAGGAAATTGAATGATTGGTTCTCAACGTTGATAACCTTATTCTAAGTGTATTCAAAGTGTATCCAAACACTTGTGTGGAATACGAAAATTAAAATATAGGTTAAGTAGAAAAAAAATATCGATAAGTTCTTTCTTGTCTTTATACATTGTATGCCCCATCTTACAATATGCCAATGAGGTCTGGGATAATCGCTGTATAACTTATTCTAACATGTACGAAAAAACAGGCTGGGGGAATTTGTCTGAAAGGCGAAATAAGATAAATTACAAATGTTTTACTATATACAAAACGGCAATGCTCCAAGCTATCTCCGCGAAATTACCTCCTCTCCATGTTCAGAGTACAACAGACTATCTATTATGTAATGGATTACCCTTCTGTAGATTATCATTAGCTAGTGAATCATTCATACCATCTTATGGAACGCCTAAACTGTCTGATGAGATACACATTTGTTTACGTGTTGTCAATTTTATACTACTTGCTGTGGTTTTATAATAACATGTGGTCATTTTGTATTTACGTTATGTAGGAACATCTTTACATTATGTCATTTTGTCCTTACGTTCTGTAATTTTGTCTTTACGTTCAGTCGTTTTATGATTACGTTATGTCAACATAAATTTATGTTATGTGGATTTATCTTTACGTGCAGTGGCTTTCTTATAACGTGAGGCCGTTTCATCTTTACGTTATGTCGATCTCAATAAACTGTATGTGCATTTTCTTTTCTGTACGTGCAGTGATTTCTTCTTTACGTGATGTGGACAAAAATTTCATGATGACGTGTGACCCCGGAACTTTTCGACCCGGTGTAAACTTCAAATATTTCCGTAAAAGGCAAAATAGACGTCACAACGCCGGTTAGAAAAAATGCTGAATGAATATACTTGGGTAGTCTATCCAGTCATCCTAGAGTGTTTATTCTATAGTAAAAAATAGCTTATTTGTTATTTACGTTCAATATTATCACAATTGATAAACCTGAGACTCTGTTGATGACTTGTGGCGATTTTCGTAGTCAGAATATATTTTTTAAATTCCAAAAAACATGGGAATTTCGACTCCCGCGAAAATTTGCATAAATTCGACTCTACAAGTTATTGCGTGACTAAATTTATTTTCTACATAAAAAAAAACACCAAAACTACTTTTCAAGAAAGACTTTTCAAAAAAAAAAAATTAAAAATATTACCCCTACTCCTAGAAAACTGGCATCAGTATCAAACATAATTTTCATTCACAGCATACCGACACTGTGAAACTAATATTTTAGGCATTCATAATTAAGATAATGATGTACTCAACATATCTGATCAATTCAGGCGTCTGAATTTCTTTATGAATTTTCCCTTTTTATGAAAAAAAAAACCACATTATTGTCGCCTATGCTCTTGAAATTTGCAAATATGTTGGATACAACGATAATGAAAGCAATCGCCCGCAACATGCCCAAGTGTACGCCGTTTATATGTTAAAAATTAACATTTTGGTTCACGTTGAGGTTTTTTTTCATGGGTAAGGGTGGTAATTTTTGCATCAACTTTACTTGGAAAAATTCAAATATTAATTACCTGGCCGATTTGAAAGCTTAGACACTATACAAATCTACTGTATCGCGCAAAAGATTGTTTAAACTACGGTATTCTGCAAAAAAAAGATAACAACGGGTGATATAGAAGAAATTCTGAAATTCTGTAAATTCTACTTTTTACTATTTTATAGTAATTGTAACCCTATAAAAAATTACACGCCTGAATTGTTCAGCTATTTTGGGCAAATAATTATTTTTTAAATTATGAATGCCTAAAATATGAGTTTCACAGTGTCGGTATGCTGTGAATGAAAATTATGCTTGATACTGAGACCAGTTTTTTCGGGGATAGGGGTTAAATTTTAAAACATTTAAAAAAATCTTTCTTGAAAATCAGTTAATGGTGGTTTATTAATTCAGGAAATTTAATTTCTATCGAATGATTGAAAATCTGAGACTTTTTAGTCGAGTAATATCTTGTAGAGTCGAAGATATGCGACTTTTTACGAAAAATACAAAAAAAAGTATTGTTTTGAATTGATCAGATATATTAAGTTAATCATTATCTTAATTATGAATGCCTAAAATACGAGTTTCACAATGTCGGTATGCTGTGAATGAAAATTATGTTTGATACTGGGACCAGTTTCTAGGGGTAGGGGCAATACTTAAACATTTTTTGAAAATTCTTTCTTGAAAATTAGTTTTGGTGGTTTATTAATATAGAAAATTAAATTTAGTCACGCAATAACTTGTAGAGTCGAATGTATGCAAATTTTCCCATGTTTTGGAATTACCAAAAAAAATATATTCTGACTACGAAAGTCGCCACAATTCATCAACAGAGTCCCACGTGTATCAATTGTGATAATATTGAACGTAAATAACAAATAAGCTATTTTTTACTATAGAATAAACACTCTAGGGTGACTGGATAGACTACCCAAGTGTATTTCGTTCAGTTTTTCTAATCGGCGTTGTGACGTCTATTTTAACTTTTACGGACTGATTTGAAGTTTACACCGGATCAAAAAGTTTCGGGGTCACACGTCATCATGAAATTTTTGTCCACATCACGTAAAGAAGAAACCACATCACGTACAGAAGAGCTCACTGCACGTAAATAAAAGAACATGCATATAAAGTATTTAGAGATCTACATAACGTAAAGATGAAAAGATGAAACGATCTCACGTTATAGGAAAACCACTGCACGTAAAGATTACCCACATAACGTAAATATATGTTGGCATAACGTAATCATAAAACGACAGAATGTCAAGACAAAATTACAGAATGTAAAGACGAAATGACAGAACGTAAAGACAAAACGACATAATGTAAAGATGTTCCTACATAACGTAAATACAAAATGACCATATCTAACTATAAAACGACAGCAAGTAATATAAAATTGACAACACGTAAACAAATGTGTACCTCATCAGACAGTTTAGGCGTTCCATACCATCTGCTATAAGATAATGGAACAACTTAAGTGAAGACGTACGAAATGCAAATTCAGTATTAAGATTTGAATGTGCAATCCGAAGCGAAAACACCTTGCATAAACTTGACATTCCTCAGTATTTTAATTACCGCCCTCGTAAATTAAATGTTTGTTTGACCCAGCTACGATGTTCAGCACCTTTCCCTTACTACGATTTACATAGAGTTCATATTGTAGCTGATTCTGTGTGTAGTTGCAGTGTTCATACTGAAAATATCTACCATTTTTTTCGAATGCAAAAAATATATACAGAAAACCATATTACACTATTCGAGAGTTAGCGTTTAATTCCTGTAAGGATAAGTGTTTCACTGATTACCAGAGGTAGTACTGATCTTACGTACGAAGAAAACATACTTATTTTTTACCTTCTTTCGCCTAAATGACCTGGAATACTTTAAGTTATGCATTGCCTTGCTGATTAGAAAGATGTAGATGCTACATAGATATGTTTGAATTTGCAAAAGCTTGTTTGAAGTAGGATACTTGGAAAAAAATGCCGCATACCGGTGAAATGGAAGAAAATATGAAAATTCCCGTTCTCATGAAAAACTCATTATTGTCATATATGTATTGAACTGAAAAAATACCCATCTGAATTGAGCAGGTATGTTGAATACATCGATAATTAAATCACTAGTACCCAACCTGTTTTTTTTCCATCGATCATATGCTAAAAATTAACATTTGGGTTCATGTTGAGGTACTTTTTTTCATGGGTAGGGGATTGCAATTTTTCACCTAATACAAATATAGTACTGGGAAAAGTTCAAATATTTATTATTCGGGCTCATTATAAAGCTAAGACACTATATAATTGTATTTGAATATACAAAAGTTTGTTTGAAGTACGGTATTCTGAAAAAAATGCCAATTACAGGTTAAATGGAAGAAAATATGAAATTCCGAAAATTCCTCTTTTTGAAAAACTCATTATTGTCATATTGAAACTGAAAAGTACGAGCCTCAAATGAAAAGATATGTATGATTTAACGATAATTAAAACAACATTTCCCAACATGTCTATTTTACACCGTTTAAATGCCAAAAATTAACATTTTAATTCATGTTGACGTATTTTTTTTCATGGGTAGGGGTGGCAATTTTCCACCTATTTTGACTTGAAAAAGTTGAAATATTTATTACGCGGGCTGATTTGGCAGCTAAGACACTATATTAATGTACTGCATCATACAAAAGCTTGTTTAAACTACGGTATTCTGAAAAAAAGGAAATAACGGGTGATGTACAAGATATTCTGAAATTCTGAAAATTCCTCTTTTTTCGATTTTGTAGTATTTGTCACAAAAAGAAAATTTTGAATTGATCTTATATGTTTGGTACGTCATTATCTTAATTATAAATGCATAAAATACATGAGTTCTACGACGTCAGTATGCTGAAAATGAGAATTCTGTTTGATACTGAGACCATTTTTCTAGGGGTTGGGGTAATATTTTTAGCATTTTTTGAAAGCTCTCTTGAAAATTAGTTATTCGTGATTTATTTATGTGGGAAATTAAATTATCTATCGAATGATACCAAATTCGAGACGTTTTAATTGAGCAATAGCTTGTAGAGTCGAATTTATGTGACTTTGGTAAAGGAAAACTGTTGACAAAACTTTACGAAAAACGTGATGACTTTTCATTCAAAATTGTAAACTTTCCTTTCATTTCTGGCAACATCCCTTAAGCAACTCGTACGTTATGCCAGAGCTTGCCGAAACTACGCAGACTTTTTGTATCGCACTAGAACTCTAACAAATAGGCTTCTGGAAAAGGGTTATGTTGCTACACGATTGAAGTCATCACTACAGAAGTTTTATGGTCGTCATCATGAACTCGTGGATCGTTATGGTGTATCCATCTGCAACATGAAAACTGATTTATTCAACGGGTCATAGTTTTCTTTCCCTCGTTTGTCTACCCCGGACTTGACTTTTTATGAGCAACTCGGCGGGTGTTTCTAGAAAAGCAGAGGATGCTTACCCTACCGGTGTACCTGGTCCATGCTCCCAGTTTTTAGTAGAGTCCGAGTTACTCATTTGCTTTGGTTACTCTGTATGTATGATTTTAGTTACATTATGTTCTTTGTTGTGTATGTCTGTTTTCTAAGCAAGAACAAATAACACAATCTCTATCCAACGTCTGTCAATTATCACGTGACTGGTGGAATACGTCTTGACTGGTTATCCCGACATTACTAGATAATACAAATCTGTTACATGACGACATAAATAAGGAAATGAGCTAAAAACTTTTTCGTGACCAAAACTTGGCTTAACGATTCGGAAAAGTCAGTATTGGAAAGCCAGAGAGGACACACGAAGCTATAATTTTTCCCATTGATTTCAATGGTTCCAATTTTACTTCGAAATTATAAATTTAAAAATCCCGGTAAAACAATCTCACCCCGACGTTATTTTTCTCACCTCCCTTTTTCTTCACCGATTTAGAGGAATCGTCTCTGTGTATCTCGGGGTAGAGATAGCACAGTGAGAATTCGTTTTTTCTTGGTTCCCTTGATTACTCTTTCTTTTCTGTAAGAATTTTAAGGTGGAAATTATTTTTCCCAAATCCTAGGGTATTGTCTGGAAGGGCTGGTACGCTGTGGGACAGCTAGGTCTAGGACATTTAGGACTAGAGAAGATAAGTTTACATCACAGCAGTTAATCTCTTACAAAAGAACATTGTTTTCAGTCACAGGAAAAGGGACCTATTGTAAAAATTTAGTCTTCCCTTAAAAAAAAAAAAAAAAAAAAAACCTACATACACACATAAACAAAAAAAAAAGTCCTTGCCCAATTTTCACCCAATTTTTCGGACTATTTTGGAAACCTACGGATATTTTGATAGAAGAGGGTGCAGCCATCAGCCACTTAGAGTACAATGGGTACACAGGTAAGAGTGAATTACTGCTCGTATGAAGAGCTTCTAGACCTCCCAGGTATAAGTAGAGCTTTAGGGACACAAATTCTTGATTTGAGGGAGGAAAAGGGATCCCTAACTTTTCATGACCTTAGTGAAATTCCGTACTTACGGGTAACCCCCCAGTTAGTGGAATTAATGGACTTTACCCCATATGAGGAAGACAATGAGGGGGATTATAAGGATGACCAGTGGGAGCATGGAGACACGGTCAAAAGAGTGGACGAGTTCGTAAGGACAAGGTCCAAACCTGGCCAACAGGGATATGCAACCTTAAGCACTACTGGGTATGGAGGGGAGTTGGGTAGCGAGGGAAAATCGTGGGCAGAAAGAGCCCCTTCACGCCCTGAGTTAAGTGAGTTATCCCTAGATGATATTGGAGAGCATGACTCTGCATTTTATGTTGCCCCTGGCCCCACATCGCAGGCAACCCCATGATCGCACACTACACCTGGCCCGAAATATCCCCACCAGAGACAAAGGTCAGTGTCGCAAAGGTTGACGTACGAGACCGCACTAGTCGAAGGTTATGGTAGGGGGAGAGAGAAGGTCAAGGAGGGATACATTTGTTGGTAGTAGGGGTTACAACCGGAATAGGTCAAGCCTTGAACCTAATGAGATGGAAACACCAGCAGGTGGGACGGGTCATTTCAAAGAGAGGTGGAGAGCAGACCCGAATAGGGGGGAAGCCGGGAGAGGTACAGGTAAGCCCTATGGTGGGAGGAACTGTAGGCACGAACCTTATAGAGAAGGTAGGGGAGACGTGTTTAGGGGTAGGCCCCAAGGTGTAAGAGTCCACAGGGATAAAACACCATCGGGCAGGATGTGTGAGCGACCCTACTCGGGTCGTGCAGGTTCAGCACCTATGGATAGAGATGACTGGGAACAAGATGAAAGAGGGAGGGGAAATACCAAAGGTGTCACTATTCCAAAGGCCTTAAAATATGATGGGAAGTCTAACTGGCAAGCTTTTTATGCCAAGTTCTCCCGGTACTCAGAGGTGAAGGATTGGTCCCCACAGGAGTGCATGGACCAGTTGTGTTGGGCCCTTGAAGGAAAGGCCAGTGAGTATTACGCACTTCTGGTGGAGCGCAACCACAATATGGCTTATGCTGACTTAATCAGAAAGTTGAAAAAACGGTTTGGGTTTAAAGAACTCCCAGATACGGCCCAAGCGCAGTTCAATAATGCCCAACAAGCCCCAGAAGAGTCACTTGAGGACTGGGCTGACAGGGTTCTAACCCTGGCCACTAAGGCATTCAAGTCTCTCCTCGATCCCCACATGTACCAGCAGGCACTTCTGAAACTCTGTCAGGGTGCGGCAATATACGCCCCACAAGCATTGAGGAGGCAGTTGATAAGATGCGCTGGTTTCACTATAACCACCAAGCTTTATATGGTAGGGGGGGGGGGCCAGAAGGGAAATTAAAATGATGGGTCTCGAACGGGGGTGGGGAAGCCACTCGGAGAGGGAAGAGCTTCCTCAAGTATGTGCAACTGCAGAGGGGGAGGGAAGGCGAATCAGGCATTCTGGAAAAATGAAATTGAACGGCTGGAGGGAAAAATTGAGGAGGTAAGGAGGCTGGTTACTAATATGGCTGGTCAATTCAGGCCCTCAGTCTGCCGTAGCCCATCCCAAAGCTCAAAGGGGAGGAAGTGTTTCCATAACCAGCAGGAAGGCCACTTTAAGAGGGAGTGCCCAAATGGAAGGCCTGATTCCCTGAAACCAAAAAGCGTAAGTTTTTCAGAGAGGCCGTTAAACAGCAACGGGTCAGTTCACGAGGCCTGAACTTGACTCCTGAACTCAAAGGTCTCACCGGTAGTGAAACAGTTAGGGCAGACAGTACACTAAGGGTGCAAGGGTCTATCCTAAAAAAAAAAACAACTTAAGCCGGTGGCTCATGTGGATGGCAAGGGAAAGCAAGTTCCCCCAGAGTATCCTAGGACCAAATCTGGGGTAGAACCTCAAACCCTGGCCCAACTGGAATCAAGACAATGTTAGAGAGTCCCCATCCAAGGCAAGTGTCTCCAGGGAGGGGTAGAGCCCAACAAGGTTGCCTTAGAAAAGCGGTAGGGAGGACCCATAATGCCCAGAAATTTCCAATCTTCAAGCCCAGGTGGCGATACATTGCTGGCACATGACACTAATCGGAACAAAAAGCTATCCCATGGGGACCCACCTAATGTAACCGCAACTCCAGAAAAAGGCTACGAGTCTGATTCTTCTGATGAGTTGGATAAGGAAGTGGGGCAGTATTTCTTTGGGGCGTCAGTCAATAGGGACGACTCATCTAGTAGTGATGACACCATAGGCCTGAATGCAGGGGAGATAACAATGGATAGTACTGAGTTGGAAAATTGGTGGAAATGGGGAGAAGATCAGGTGCACAAAGGGGGATTGGATCATGGGAAAGTAGATACTGAAACGGTGGGGGATAGGACAAAATCACCCAGTGAGGCCAGGGGGGGTGACAGAAGGAAAGAATCAGGGGGATCCTATCGACCTTGTTGAAAGTTCAGAAACTGAGATGGAGGAAGTAGATGGAGAAATTGAGACTGTAACGGTCCGACATCTGTTGTGAGGGAACATGTTAAGAATCCCAGTTACGGTCCAGGGCCAGGGGGTGACAGCGACAGTAGATACGGCCGCTGAGGTCACCCTCATTTCTGATGAAGTGTTCAAGTCCCTAAATGTCACACCACCCATTAAGCAGGAGGTAGTAATGAATACTGCAGGCAGAGATATGCAGATGAATGGGTTTGTAGCAGGGCCTGAGGAAATTGGGATTGGTAGGCAAACATTTGAAGCTGATGTTCATGTAGCCCCAATAAATGATGAGATGTTGCCGGGGATTTCTTGAAGCTGCAGGGGGTGGACCTGCAGTTGGCTAAGGGTACATTTTCAGTTAGGGGGAGTCAGTCCCAATGAGCAGTGGGCCAGTCTTAGAATGCCCCCAAGTAGCAAGGGTGGCTCTGGAGACAAGAGTAAAAATACCCCCGAACTCTGTGGTCCGACTGAAGGGTACCCTAAGCGAAACTTTGAATCGGGATTATTTCCTAGGAGCAAGCACGGTCAAGGAGATTTTGATCCCACGTATACTGAACAGTGCGGGCTCAGAGCCCACTGTGTGTCTCATCAATGTGTCAGACTTGTTCATTGAGCTAGAAAAGGGGATTGAGCTGGCTCATGCAGAGGAGGTGGAGAGTGTTGAGGGAAGAAAGGGAGGGGGCTGTTTAAAGGGTCCTACTATAGGCCAGATATCAAGCTCAGAGGACACGCCCTACTCTAGTGTGGAGGTACCCCCCCCCACCTTAGGGTATTGTATAACAGGTCGAAGAGAATGTTTGGGGAAGAACATCACCCTAAACTAGCGGCACTTCTACAGGAGTTTCAGGATGTATTTGCAAAAAATGAATTTGACCTGGGGAGTTTTGATCACATAGAACATGAGATTGACACTGGGGACCACCCCACAATTAAGCAGCGTATGCGCCGTACACCCCATGGTTTTGCCTATGAAGAAGAAGCCCACCTGAAGAAAATGTGTGAGGCAGGGGTGATCCAACCCTCCATACCACAATGGGCGTCTGCCCCAGTATTGGTACGTAAGAAGGATGGCGGGGTTAGGTGATGTATAGACTACCGCAAGCTCAACTACCTCACTCGCAAAGATGTTTTCCCCTTCCATTGGTAGAAAAGAGCCTTCATTCCCTAGCGTGTAATGTCTGGTTTTCCAAACTGGATGCTAACTCTGATTATTGGCAAGTCAAAATCAAGGAGTCTGACCGCCCGAAAACGGCCTTTATTACCAAGTATGGGCTTTCCGAGTTTGCCCGTATGGCCTTTGGTTTATGCAATTCGTCGGCCACGTATGCCCGGGTGGTGAACCTTGTCCTCAGGGGATTGACATGGAATGTGGTCTTGGCTTTTCTGGATGATATACTGGTCTTAGGCAAAGATGTGGATACACATTATGAAAATATAAGGACAGTATTTGAAAGGTTTAGGGAGTATGGCTTGAATTTGAAGCCCAAAAAGTGTGAGCTATTCCAACAGGAGGTTGAGTTTTTGGGGAGGGAAGTGGGGCCCCAGGGAATGAAAATAGGCCCCAGATATGTAGAGGATGTTGAAAAATTGCCTACTCCTCGAAACACAAAAGATGTGGAGAGGTTCCTGGGATTTGCGAACTACCACCGCGCTTTTATCAAGGATTATTCCAAAATAGCCATCCCTCTGCAAGACCTAACAAATAAACGGCCTATCATTGGGGTACAAAACAGCAAGAAGCCTTGAAACCTTAAGGCAGTCGCTGTTGTCAGCACCCGTCCTAGCTATCCCCAATACTGCGGATCAGTTCATCCTAAATACTGATGCCTCTGACAGGGCAGTGGGGGCTGAGCTTTTGCAGGTCCAGGGTGGTCAGGAGAGGGCAGTGTCTTTCGCCAGTTTTACTCTGACTCCAGAACATAAGAAGTACTGTACAACTCGCAAAGAGTTGCTTGCCATTGTGCGGTTTACACGCCTATTTCGTCACTATGTATTGGGGCGTCCCTTTATAGTACGGACAGACCACCACAGCTTGACTTGGCTAAGTTCAAGGAGCCACAGGGGCAGCTGGCAAGGTGGATGGAGGAACTTAGTCAATATGAACATACAGCACAGGGTGCCAGAGAGACAGTAGTTGAAGCTGGCGGGGAGCAAGTACCTCACGAAAGAGTAGTAGAGTGTCAAAGTAGGGACTCTGACCTGAAGTGGGTACTGGCATGGCTGAAAGAAGGCATCAAACCCTCCGAAGCGGAATTGTTTGGGACAGGCCCAGCGGCCAAGTATTATTGGATAAGTAGGGAGGCCTTTGAGCTTCAGAGGCATGGGGTCTTAGTGAAGAAGAAGTTTGGGGACAAACCCACACTGTAAGTGGTGCCCACTGAGTTAAGGGGGAGGATAATAGAACTAAACCATGACATCCCTATGGCCGGGCACCAAGGGGAAGCACGAACCCTCAGTAAAGTCCGACCAAGGTACTACTGGCGGGGAATGAAAGGGGACATTGTGATATTCATTAAGGATTGTACTCACTGTAATCAGAACAAGAAAGCGAATAGGCATGCTAAATACCTCCTCAATTTACACCATGCAGGGGCACCCATGGAAAGATTACATCTTGACTTTATAGGCCCTCAGCCTAGGTCTGAGAGTGGTAATGAAAACATCTTAATGATGGTGGATCAATTCACCAAATGGGTGGAATGTATTCCCCTGCCATCCCAGAATGCAGAATTAACGGCAAAGGCCGCCATCAATAATTTCTTCTTGCGTTTTGCTCTCCCCTCCAAATCCATACAGATCAGGGGAGAAATTTCGAGAGTCGACTGTTCAAAGAGATCTGTGAACTGTTGCACATCCATAAGACCCGCACGACTCCCTATAGGCCTATCAGCAACGGCCAGGTTGAAAGGTGTAACCGAACCCTTATTGGAGCAATTAGGTGTTTTGTAGGAAGGAATCAGAAAAAACTGGGATATGTATCTTACCCAATTGGCAGCATCGTTAAGGGCCTCTGTTAACCGTAGCACAGGGTTTACCCCTAACAAAATGATGTTAGGGAGAGAGGTTGATCATCCAGTGGAACTAATATTTAGGCCACCGGGAAAAGAGGAGTCCATCGAAGAAGGAAAGTATGTCCAGGAGGTAGCGGCAGCAATGCTCAAAGCCCACGAGATCGTTAGGGAGAACTTGAAGGCATCTCAATTGCGCAATAAGAGAGATTATGACTTGAAAGTAGTGTCCAACCAATACTACTCTGGGGATTTAGTTTATCAGTTAGATACCGCCATTGTCAAGTGGAAGTGTAGGAAGCTCATCTTGGAAGGGTCCGGGGGTAGTTACCAGAAGGATAACCCCCTACTTGTATGTAGTCAAATTCAAGAAGACAGTGCTCACGGCACATCACGACCGATTGAAACTTTGTAGAGATAGGGATGTGTCCACATGGGTAACTAAGCTACAGAAGCAAGTGCGGGAGGGGGATCACACAGAAACAGAAACATCAGGTGCATTAGGAGTAGAGTCACCTGATGATGAGCAAGTCATAGAGCAACTATTTTGCATCTGAAATAAACCTTATGATGGGAAATTTATGATACAATGCGATAGTGTGCTAAGTGGCTGCATGGTCGGTGCGTTGGGATATCTGCCGAAGAAGCGGTAGAAGCTGAGAATTGGGAACAATATATATGTCCCCAGTGCTCCACCCGGGGGTGGAGTCAACCCGCAGGTAATGTGTATTAACTGTCTTTCAGGTCATGTCAGAAGAGGGGAGCCCGGCAAGCCCTCGGAGGTTTGGGGTTCTCTGTTCCCCAGTAAGTTCAAGGGGGGTCTTGCCGGCCACAGCCAGCCGGCCGATTCCTCGAGTGGAAGAGGTGGCCCGGTCGGCAGTTGTGTCCAGGTCACAGACACGAAGCCCGGTAGGAGGGTGCAAGGATCCTGAGCCCAGGGGCAAGGGACCTCAGATGAGCGAATCCTCTACCTCCCTCAGTGTCTGCCCTTATTCACCCTGTGGCCTCCGGGTTCGGCAGTTGGAGGGGCACGTCCTCGGGGCCCATGTTGCTCCTGTTTTTGACCTCAGGGGGGACATCACTAGTGAGGCAATTCGCCGGGTGGTGGCCTCACTGAGAGCCCGAAGCTTGGAGCTGGGTGGGATCGAGGGGACCCTCCAGCTGGTGAATTTCAGGGGCCTCACTCCCACTTAACCTGAGGCCCTATGACGGCATGCTGAGGGGGATTGCCAAAAAGGCAAGTTGGGATGGCCCTGCCTCCTTTGGAGTCAACCCCATCACCTCCCCTGCTGCCTTAGCTCACTGGCGGGTACAGGTGGTGGTGATTGAGTTGTTGGGCCCGGAGAAGGCGGAGAAATTTCTCCAAATGGCCCCCTCCCCCCGTGTCTAAGGATCCCAGAGGTGGGGGTAAGAGTGAGCCTCAACAGAGGAGCCCCGTCTCTGTTTTTGGTAGGATAGGGAGACTTGGCACTCCGACCACGGCAGGGAGGCAGGTGGTTATCAGGTCGCCACCATCCTCCCTGTCGAACCCCTCCAAGTCTTCCCGGAGCACACGTCCCCCAACGGGCTTGTGCTTTCCTGAAGATGCATCGAGGAGGCTGGAATCGGAGTTCTTACGCACTTCACCTGCAGTTGAGGCACTTCCTGAAGCCTATGATGCCCATTGTTACCCAGACAGGGCTAGGAAGTCCCTTGGCCTTTCCCAAGCTGCTGGGATCAGGGAGTTTTTGGGGGCCCCGCTGAAAGGCACGGTGTCCTTTGGCCAGGTGTCTATTGTGGGGGGATGTGCGGTCTACTGTGATCCCAGCAGTTGGCCAAAACCTGGGAGGGTGCCCCAAGTCCCGGATTGTGTGGTGGCAGTGGGGGTGCACCCCAAGAATGCCAGGCAACTGGATGACCGCGCAGCGGACCAGTTAAGGACACTGCTGCGTGATCCTCAGGTAGCCGCTCTTGTGGAGGTTAGACTGGACAGGAGTACTCCCAAGGACAGCTGGGAGCGCCAGGTAAGCACCTTCCGGTGGGCTTTCCAAACCAGGGTGGAGGGAAAACCCATCATCCTCCACCTGAGGGAAGAGGAGGGTGATGAGGTGGCAGCAGAGGTGCATCGGGTGGCTCTCCAGCTGTGCAGGGAGTATCGCCCCCAAGACCAAAAAATACACCTGCACTGCTTCCAGGGGGGTCCGAACAGGTGCGTGGTTGGATTAGGGCTTTCCCAGAGTGTGTCTTTGGGTTCACGCTGGGAGTGGCCAAATTCAATCACGTACAGGCCCAAGCCCTATACTTCTTGGAGCCAGGGAGGAATCTTCTAGAATCTGATGCCCCATATTTTCCCCCACCTGGGACGGCTGTAGGCCATCCACGCTATTTGCTAGCAGTGGCCAGGGCAGTAACCCAGGTGAGGGGAGGTAACTCCCTGGCCTTCTTAGAGAATGGACGCAGGTTTATATATATATATATATATATATATATTCCTGATAATATAATAATAAATTTCTATTAAATAGTAGGGATAGTAGATATATTAGACTATTACCTTGTATGTACCCAAGTAGGGTATGTAAATACATGTATATTGTTCTGGCAACTCCCAGAGTGGAGAGTCAAGTGTTGAAAATCTGTACGTTTAGTTTTTTACAAGGGGAAAGTGGTCATATATTAAATAGTGGGAGGGGGTGGATTTTAAAATTTATAAGAACATCTGTTTAGCCTCTGCAGGGCTGGGGAGGCTGCAGGGAACCAGGGGTATTCACTAGTTGGGGGCCCAGGGGCCGCAGCTCGCTCTCCGTAAAAATGGGATATGGGAATTTTTATAAGCCCAAGGGGAACACAAGGGGTAAATGGGGGCCTTTAATAAAACGGAGGGGAGTGAAGTGGTCCGGGGTTTAGGTTGCCCCAATAGGATGCAGCTTTTGGGGAATCCCCGACACTGTTCCCGCAAAAACCAGCCAGCCGGAACGAGCAGACGGTTTTCAGATTCCAGCCTAGTTAGACGCATTTTATATACGAAGAGGCGATTAATACGCAACTATAGATAGAAGCCAGGTGTACATCACATATAATAGTAAGTAGTCGTAAACACTATATAATTATACAACTGATGCATTTTTATTGTGGCTTTTGGAGTCAAATTTCATCAACATGATCTTGCAAATGGACCAATAAAAACCTATCAAGAAAGAAAAACTTTGTGTAATTAAAATACGCCAAGAAACAACAAACTTTAAGATGTATTGGTGAAATTTGTAGCAAACATTTCTTAATGTTAATTGTCCACATATAAAAATAGCTGTTCGATTGAATTGTGATTACTTTATGCATTTGTTGGTATCTTTCAAAGATTTATTATTATAATCCTTAAACATCAATTATTTTCGAACATTTTAATATCTCTATTGCCTTTGATAACCCCATATTCTAATAGCAACATTTCAATTTTCATAATCAGATCTACACAGGCAAAGTGTCACATGTGTCATATGGTTTGCATCATATGTTTATCATATAAATCGAGCACCATATGATATTCATATGTTTCGGTATACATATGATTATCATATGATAGTCATATGTTTTTTTCACAAACATATGATTGTTATATGTTTTTTAAGCCAAAATTACCATATGAGAATCATATGATAATCGTATGACTATCATATGTTCAATATCATAGGATTGTCATATGATTACCACATGATTATCATGTGGCACATTTGGCTGTGTAGTTGAGTCGAATGTGACACCAACAACGTACGTAGCGTCTACATATTTCAGTAAGTATTTATAGAAGTCCTATTCGCAAAAACGCCAGCTTGTTCGATTTGATCTGTGTATGAAAGTTTACGACAAATCGATGAAAAACATATTTATGCATTCACATTTTGCAATGATAGTCTAAAAAGGAGTCAAAATTTCACCGAGACAGGACTTCAGATTGGGGTCGACAAGAATAAAGCCGTATTGTTTAGCAAGCTATGAAACACTATTACAAATGTCACCACAAATAAAATTTTGGCAGGAATTCGTATTAAAACGCAATTAGTTATTTGAACTATCAAAGTATAGTGGATGAGATCAGAAAAAAAATTGGGCAGTTGTATATCTTGTTTGAACATTTGATATAGCTTTGGAACCAATTGAAGAGTAAGTCTAGTATGTACGTACTATACTGTATAATCCAAGTAATAAAATGGGTTGTTGCGGTCCCTAAAAGTTCGGTTCCTTCTGTAATTATTGTCTATATCTCATACATGTATGAAAAAAAGGCAGCTGTCATTTTTGTTTACTTGTTTAGGATATCCTAACTCAATATCTTCACTTAAGATGATCATAAGACTGCTAATTAGACATCCTTAAGTTAGGATCAAAGTAAAAAGATGTCTTAACTTGCGACACTTAAGACTAAGATATATCCTTAAGACATCCTAAGACAAGTTTTAGTCTTAAGAGCAAAGTGTTACCGTAGCAACATGGAAATCACTTATCAGCACGGTTGCCAACCCTCGTATCCGTCTGAATACTTCCATCTGGGTAATGAAGTCAGTAATATCATTACACCCAACTTCGAAAAAGACAACATCAGGTCGTAATTATAACCATCTACAACTCCCATATCATGGTATAGGCTTTTTTTCGACTATACTTCCCCCTTCTCTGCATTACCGGTAAATTAAGTCAAAGTTTTCGTTCCATAAATTAGTTAATTTTTTTTCTAATTCTTTCATAAATACAAAGATCTGATGCTGAAGTTTGAACTTAATCAAAACGTAGATTTCACATCCTACATTGTAGTTTTTATTGTACTATAATAAATATAGCTTAAACAGAATCCTTAAGTCTGGCAAAATATTTGAATAAATTTATCTGTAAGGGTCATCTTCACCGTATCATTATTAAATCTTTGAACTCTGTTTTATCGGTGCAAATACTGACTCTCTTGTTAATACATTTAACACCAATTAACTTTATTATTTCGTTTTACTGTTGTATTTTCCCACCACTGTCCCAAGCCGGAGGAAGGGTTTAGCGCTCATAAACATATTTAACTCCGCCAAAATAATCAATGTGCCTGTCCATAACCACAAATTTGTAGTCCAGTGGTTGTAGTTGTATTTTTGGTCTATGTTATTCGTTTTTTTTTAATTCATTAGGTCGATTTTTCTTTTCTTATGAATTATTCATAGTTTCATATCATTTATTTTAGGGCTTTTTACAGCTAGTTTATGGCACGGGTTTTGCCCATCATTGAAGACCGTGTGTTGACCTGTATAAGTTTAAATGTTCGTTGCTAAGCATTTGGTGGACGACTACCTCATTGGCACTCATACCACATCTCTTATTTTTATATCAATAAACTCTTGTTAAACGGGCCCATAGTTTTAAATTGATTTAACATCTTCTGTTTTTAAAATAAATTATAATAGGGAAAATATCATTCTAATCTGCAATAGTCAGTTTAATCGACAGTTTAATCAGACGTCGACAAGGGTGTACTCAAGCGGCAATTTATTTTGCAAAGATCGGATCAGTTTTGTGTACATATACTGAAACTAAAATGCAACTCCATGATACATGTATGAGATATGGGTACACATACAGATGTGCCAAAGTCATAATAACGGGACCCACTGAATTAACTGTTTTAGGCATTATGTCGATTTATTGAAATAAATCAAAAGATATTGGGTAATTACATATGATTGATTGATTGAATACGTTAAAACATAATCAATCAATCAATGATAAAGCAATAAGCTGATTTTTTTAAAAAAAAGTTCAAATTAAAAAAATCAAGTTAAAAAGCATATCCGTGTGTGGTAAGAACGCCCAAGAAATAAAAATAAAACGTGTATTTAATGTATATGTACGAAATGTATCTTCTAATTTAGATTTAAAAAATAGCCGAACATAAACAAATATAACAGTTAAGAAAATCGTCGTTGAACGTCCAACTTTGTATAATTTGTCAATAAATCCAAGGTCTTAAGAACTGCTTTGGAAACAAACATTTAAAACATTTAACTGAATTTAGAATTAATAAGTAAATACGATCACGGATTCGGATAATTTAAACTTCTCCGTTCAGTTAAAATTCAATTTTGAGTTTGATAGGTCTTTGTATTGATCTACGGCTAAACCAACTTTACCCTATAAAAACTTAAAATTAGTTTTGTTCGTATTCGTATAATGTTTTAAAGTTAATGGAGAACGGTTCACTTGAAAGTCCAGGAAGAAGCAGTGGTCACCTGCATAAAACTGGGTCGTTTCGTGTAGCTACACCTTGCCACCACAAAGGTCCACTGGATTTGTACATCATCCGTATCTCGCCACCTTGTCGGGCCGTTTGGTTGTATCTGTTACAGGTAGGGTCAACTTGATAGAATATTTCAAAACTTTAAACATACTGAATTTAATTTATTTGTAGAGAATTATTAATATGTTTCTCTATGAGGGATCCGTTTTAAACTCGAAAGTGAAACTGACTGGAAGATTACAATGTATATGTAAAAATGTGATCAAGGCAAAAATGTCATAAACGAAGTCGAGACGAAATGGAATGAAAAGTGCAATATGATTGTGAACAGATCCGTAACGGATGTCAAGTATAGCAGTAAGATTATGGAGGATTTTCAGGATCGTGAACATATATTATGTTGTCTTCCCCAGCCATTTCAGTAAAACTGCATTTTTTACAAGCAATTCCATGATATACATGTATCTCTAAAGAAGTAACGTTTATAATTGATATGGATTATATATATGCCAACCCGAAATCGACCCCGGGGTCGATTTTGGGTTGGCATAATATGTTCGAAGTGTAGATGTAAATATTAAAATACAGTCAATTGTAACGAGCCCCGGTGTCTGAATCGGAAACTGGGTAATGTTCACTGCTAACCGATCATTTCATCTTTTAATGTAAACTTCCAATTCTCAAACAAGTAAAAAAACACGCGTAGAACACATGCGTATGATATTGAAGAGGTACATTTTGATCTCGTATGAAGCTAGAACTATGAAGCTATTACGGTAAACAGGGCACCGATCAGAGCTTAATGTGGAGTAGGAATAGATAATTATGCAAATCATATGCAAATGTAAAGTACTGAAATTACGAGTGCAAGAAGTCGCTAAGTAAACAAATATTAGCGACTTGAAACAGTAACATTTAGATCTTTCACACTTCTAGTTTTGGGGTTGCCCACAGTACTGGGAAATTCATTAATTTACTTATTCTAACTTAAAATGAATGATAAAAAAGGGAAAGCGCGATCGGCTTTTTCAGGAATTAAAACATACGTGTACCTGCCGCCGTAGATTTTTTTTTGTTTGAAATATAATTACATATATACATGTATGTACTCAACTTAATGATATTAGTTCATTCTCATTTGAAATGTACTTTTTTGAAAAAGGTGTTTTTTTCTGTTTTTTGTTGTTGTTTATTTTTGGTTTTTAAAAAAAAGGAAATATGATAGATATGGATAGTCATTACGAGAAAATACTATATTTCTATGCCTTAAAATTAAAAAAATGTCAACATAAAAAGTACAAAGTTCGAAAGATAAGAAATAAAGTTTGTCTGTAGTTGTGTAAAATATTTTCTCTGAATAAATGTTAGTTAAAAGAAATGACAACTTACGTTGTTCAAATAGCAAAATAAAAGTCACTAAAATTAAGTTATGGCAGATGCAATTTTTTTTTTTTTTTTGGGGGTGGGGGGGTGGGGTGGGGTCGAATCCAGAAGTTTATAAAGGGTGGTTGCTATCGTTTGCTCATTTTTTCCAATATTTTATATATAATAAAAAATACTTTCGAACAAAAGTAGGTGGACTTAGGTTCCAACCCCCGGAATCATCCTTGGATCTGTAAACAGGACATGCAAGAGGATGTGTTAACAAAGTGACATATTGAAATGAAACCCGATTACACGAACAGTATCACTTGTGTATCAGCGTTTATTAAGGATTTTAAGTATAGTTTCCTTGTTTCGTTGCTGTCGAGTTATAAATTGAGAGTTTAATTAAAGTGAAGGCTCATGCAATTCATTTCAAGTGCTTTTATTATGTAATAACTACTGTTTACAGAGGCGCGACGAACGACTCGTTTTAAAAAAGTATAAAATTGATAATTAAAGAACAAGGTACATTTGTACCACTTCGGTGGAAATGATTCAAATTTAACCAAACCGAGTAGAAAGACAGTTAAATGTAGTAATACGGTACATTTTCATAAGTGTAAGACGATTGAAAGTATTCATCATAAGCATGAAAGATACAATTGTGAATTTGTATTTTTTGAGAAAAAAAACGTTTATTTGTTGCCCATAAATATTTTTGCCCATATTGAAGATGTATATAAAACATTAAATTAACTGGTATATGAGATTCACTTTGAGCAACGCATAATTATGTAAGCTAGCCTCACAGGCCCCCGTTTCAGGCAGAGCTGGTAACACAGACTGGTAATACTTAGGGGGCAAGACTCTGTCTGAAACGGAAGCCTGTGGCTAGCCTATAGAAATTTAAATCTGTTATCTTGTTTCCATGTGGCAAAAACTGATTGTAGAAAAAGCTAATTGTAGATGACGATGTCATAATGACTTTACTTAAACGGACTGACGATATGAAGTCCTATTTTTTTTTAACTTTTCAAATAAAAACAAATATATGGTCCATCCGTGTTTACATCGTGACATTTTACATGGCTCGGTTGAAATTGAAAACCCAATTCCTGCGCTCTATGGCAAACGACCCCTCTTCTATGACAACTAAATGCGCATACTCCAATTTCTAGTGACCTAAAGATTAATTAAAGTTAAAAAAAACCAAAAAAAAAAAAAAAAAAAAAAACAAGTGCATAATCGTGTGTACTAAAGCATGTTGGAGAAGTAATGCCGGGCAGAACGAAGAGAAAAAGAAGCTCACATGCACTTAACAACACCTGGGAATTTAAGTGCCTTGGATTATAGAAAACTCTTCGTAAATAATCATTCTCAAAATGTTTGGAATTAAATAGTACATATTCAAGAGCAAGTGAAGCTTAACTTGAAGTTTTCTGTGTCTGCGTTTACTTTTCTATATACTAATTGGCTATCCAATTATGGGTAATGGTATAAATGCCATACCAAGAGACAGAAGTATAGGATGAAGAAAAAATTCAGATAAAAAAGCAGGTAACGTCTAGCCTTGTACACAAAACGACAGGTTTTCACTGGCCTGTTTAAATCAACACCTTGATAATATTACATGTAATTGTGATTTTATGCCAAAAAGCAAACGTCCTAAACAACAGCTTATCACATCGACATTTTTAAATAAAAAAAATAGAAAAAAAAACAAGTAGTATTTGAAATGACGATTTTTAATAGATATCCTGTCTACAAATTCTAAATTTAAAAGGCAGTTCTTGAAATGGCGATTTTTAATAGATATCATGTCTTTTTAGTTATGAATAAGTGCTCATTCCGGATTTATGATACGTTTTTCTTTTTTCAAATTTCATCATACCTCCAAATCAAGTAGTTGTTCCTCTTGTTTTGCTGCAACCAAACGATATTTAGAAAGTTTCCAAACAGGTAAGATTAGAAAAACAGAATGCTATGCTTAGTTAAAATTTAAAAAAAAAAATAGTTTCAACACACAAACAAAATATTGTCTGACCCAAGTAATGGTATTATTTGATTATCGTGTAAAGCCGAGTAGGATATTCTCCGTTACCACAGTCTTAAAGTTAAGCCTACCAAGATTTGTAGGTAATTATTCCTACAAATCGTCGTAAATTGCGAAGAATATCAGATTTCTACTTTTCGCTTCTTCTGGAATATCCCCGCTCTCTTCTGCCGTAACCTCATTTCGCCTGCGGTAATCCCACACATACTACATGATCTTCTACTTTTTCTTCTACTAATTAAAAGGCCATAAAGTTCAACTATTTTCTGAGCTGCTCACTGTAATATATCTAAAAATTCCACACGTCCTGCTCTGCTCATACCCATATTGTAAAGTTTACAGATATGCCTATAATAAATGATTTTAAAGCACAAGTCAAGTACTAGAGTTGCACTCCAGTGAAATAAAAAGGGGGAGATAATGTCCTTTTTACAGTCTTGTACAAATGTAGGTTTAGCAAGATCATAGAAGGATCCCCATTTTTAAAATTTCTAATTCCGGTTTTTGGTCATGTCAGGTAGATGAAAAAGGTACTATCCTTTTTTCAGTCCGTGCTGTATGAGTGTGTATGCAGTTGAGTTTGGTAAATACATTTTACACAAAAGTAATTTTATGTTTATTTTAAGTATGAGATACCCCATGTTCTTCACGAGGTCGATTTGTCGAAAAGATCCTCATTACCAGATGTGTTCAAACAGCAGCCACACCAAGAGGTACCCGTACTAGTGGATGGTGATGTCGTAGTATTCGAAGGGTAAGATAAACACCAAGAACATATTTATTATGTTGATCAAACGATATGTGGTAACAAAATTCTATGTATATACTTTTCAGTTAAGGTGAATAATGATAAATTAGCTTTTCATGTATGTTGAACTACAGCTTTTGTTACATGTGGATTTATCATTATAAGAGAAAAATGTATACGCGTTTACTACGAAAATGTTCAAGGAAAATGAACTGTTAAACCTGTATCAACAACATTGTAAGCATGTTTAAGTAGCCGCTTGACTCCGCCGACCATTCTTTACATGGTATCTAAATTATGTAAAGTATCCAACCAATATTATTATTTAACTAAGTACATTGTTAATATACATGTTGAAGATGTGACCTCCTTTTATGGAAGAATTCGACAACCACTTTCCTTTATTACTGAACTTAGTCATTTTGTCACCTTCTGTTGAGAACGATACCAGTCATACTTTGTGTAATCTTTAACTTACAATTTAATACAATACAGTACATTCAAGACTGACTTTGATTTAGAAGAATATGTCGAACTTAACATTGCAGAAAAAACGACAGGTTGTCAATTGCACAATTTAAATGTTGAATTTTATTATTTACATGTAGGGTATAACCTGGCCATTAAACAGGTGAGATGCCTGAAGTAACAATATGTAGGTTATGTTAAATTACCATGACCAAATAGAGGGCGAACTCCATTTTCTAGTGAACTGCAGTTTTTATAATGACATTGTGACATTATATATTGTACGACAAGCGAATATGTTAAGAAAAACGATCAAAAGAGAGTTGTCTATTTGTTACTTTATGTTCGGGAAGTTGCTTAATTTGTTTCAAGTGTTTAATACTCTCATTTTGTTTGCAGTCTAACATAATTTGTATTATTAATCTATTCTTGTTGTGTCTTCAGGATTTTTCCTCTTTCTTAATAACCCTTGAAAGAATTATATGATTATTACTTAAGGTTACACCACCAATTCAACCAATGAGCATTTGGAACGTACGCAAAATTAGTCCTACGCAGAAATTACCCCTGTTCCTCATAGTGCTGTGAAAAAAGTTCTCATCTTATTTAAAAAAAAATTAAACAGTTTCTGAAAGGAAAAACATGTCTGTACAATTTATAGGTGCATTTTGCTTCTTGTGATGTGAAGCCTAATCTCCATAATGATTTCTATATTATCCCCTATCTTGTGAAAACACTGGGATTTCCCATGCTATTTATAGACCCTTCACTTCCGGTGACCAGTACTGCACTGCAAGTTTGCTAACCCCACATGCCATTCTGAGGATTGTGAGCTGACATATGTAGAATCATGCTGATACATAGTCCTCTGCAGGTTAAAGTTAAGGTAAAGTCCAGAGAAGCCATTGAATATTGTGAAATTAGCATAGAAGCCTATGGGAAGTGGAATTAGTGGTTTCTAGCCTTAAGCTGAAGCCAAATGGCAAAATGAAAAGTTTCTTGAAATAGCTTTAAACTACTTGAAGATCTTGTAAACTTTGCCACGAAAGGAAAACACTACAAAAATCCTTCAAAATTTTAAGTTATAGGTCCAAATTATGGAAAATTGGTCTTTTTGGCTGATTTTTATGTCCTATCTTGTAAAACGTGTAGAAAATTTAGTAGAAATATCAAATATTAAACTTTGAGGGCTATATTTACCTAAATATGGTGGTAATCAGCACTTGAAATCAAGTTTTGTGTAGATTTGAGCACTGTCAATTTAAAGTTTGGTCCTTTTCTTGATAATCCGTTGGTTGTAAAATATATATCATATAATTATTTCGGATTGAACAGGTTGTTGAAACACATGTTAAATAACAATTTGTTGTTCTTAAAATGTCGAATTTAATCGGATAATATCTAAGAATATGAATTCCACGATTGGCTACATATTTTTTTAACGCATATACGTATTTTATATTTTTTTTGCGATTTTTCATTCCAATTTTCACAGGTTTGTTCGACAATTACAAAGGAATGAAAGTGTTGGTATTGTAGATAATAAACATATATTGATTTTATTGTGATTCATACACTACATGTATTGACGCCTCTGACTTACGAAAACTTCAGAATTATGAGAGATTTTATGAATTTAACATTTAATTATTTTTAGCTAACAAGAATGAAGCATACGAACTTTTTATTTGTTTTGCCGTCAGTGATTTTGGTAGTGCATATGTAAATATAGATGGATCGTTTCTTAAAAATGCATTCTGTAAAAAGTGTTAGGTGCTCAGTTGAACTTACAGCATTCGTCAGTATATGCCCTTTTTCAGCAATTTTTTTTGTAAAACATGGTAATATAGCATGATACATTTACTTACTTAGTTAATAGGGCATGCTTTGCAAATGGAGCGATTCAGGCTCTTCGAGAGCCTATTGTTTAAGCTAGCTTTCTGTCACTGCAAGCATTCCTTTAGTGTATATCTCATTTTGTGTATATGATATACATGCATGTTGAGATATTTCATAGAGAGAATTGGATGTATTATTGAGTGAATTTTGTGGTGTGTTTGTTTGTTGTTTCAGTTCATTTTTTTTTATTTTACATTAAAAGGGGATCTGTAAGGCTTTATAAAAATATTTTAACCCAATCCAAGATTTCATGCACCTGTCCACATTTAGGAGATTTTGGTCTTAAATGTGACTGTCTTTGTGTCAATATATATTTTTTTAAAAGTGATTTTGAAAAAAAAAATGTAATTTTCTGTTACCATGGATTAACCACTTTTGATGTCTGACCAATATTCTAGCGGTAATCGGAAGAACGCAATTTACATAAAAAATCCAAAATAACACGTACAAAGAAACAAAAGTAAATGAGTAAATCAGACTCCACTAAAAACTGGGAGCATTTAACCAGGTGTATCAGTAGGGTAAAAATAGATAAACGAAAAGTAATATATATATATATATATATATATATATATATATATATATATATATATATAATTTTCAAAATGCCTACATGTACTTGATGGTTTTGATAATATGTAGGCCTCTTAACGATTAAAGGTTACGTATTTTTATTGCAAGATTGTATTAACCACGGGTAAACATTAAACGGGCCAGAATATTTTTTCACTCCAGATACTGATCAAAAACTTTTTTTGGACAAAATACTGGCCACATTCTTCAAAAAAAAATAAATTCACAGCTCTACCTCCGTGGAAAAAGTTTCTGTAGCAATTTCATTGTAAAGTCATAATGTTACAGATAAAGACCTTCCCTTATATTGCTAATTCATAATCAGAGAAAAAGAAAAATGTCGGAATTGTGTGCTACCTGCCAACATAAATGTACAAATGTGATTTAAATTTAAAACTCCTGTTTATGTATTAATAATTTCTTTTTTTTCATATTCTCATTGTCCTCCAATGACTCATTCTTGATTTGGTCCCATCTTAATTTTGATTTACGAATTGGAAAACTCGGATATGGCATCAATGTCAATTTACCCGATTACTTGATAATAATTGCTCTTGATCTTAGCTATTTATTTGTTTAAACTCCTGCCTATTTTAATATTCTCTTATCTTTTCGAGATTTGTTGTACCGAATTCTCTTGCATGCCAAATTAGCAAATTGTCATCTCTGATTTATAAGGATTTGGGAAAATATATTTCATTATTTGAATTAGAATATGAAAACACAATAATGACTTCCATTTGTTAATTCATTAAATAATATTTTATGTCTTTTTAACGTTACTGCTTTCTGATGTCGGATCATGTCTTTTTCTATTGCCTCAATACTACAAGATTTCTCGGTCTTCTCTACCGTTATAACAACATAGTAAATAGAGTTGCACTGTTTGACTGAACCTGTAATATAAGTCACAGGGCAGGTTGTCAGACATTACACCCAAGAGATTGTAGAAAACCATAAACGGCTGTAGGGGTGATGACGGTTGTAAAATGTTATTTTACATCTTTATTCTAGTAAATCAATATACTTCTATAGTTTACCTGAAATCGATATTAATGTATGTGTCATCACATTTAAATCAAGAACACACATGTGTTTGTGTGCCCTTGAAAGACATTTTTCTTCTGACTTATAACTTTTTACCACACCAAGTTGAAGTACCATTCATACAAACTCATCATCTATGAATATTGCAAACAAGATTAAGCTGCTGGTCGATTTTTGGGATCATTTATTCAACCACTATGTCAAGATTACTATGTGTCACCAGTTGGTTTGTATAAAAAAAAACCTTACAAATTTTGAATGATTCATCATTTATCATACCCTAAAGGTAACTCAGTTAATAATCGTATTTTGCCTGAAGTAAAATTGGTTAATTTTACTACTGTAGATAATTGCCACCATAAAACTGTTAAGTTCTCCTGTTTATATGGCAAAATGTGACATTGAGATGGCTTACAGAAATTTGCCCCTGTCACCTTCAGAATATCATAAAATGTTTATTTTTAATAAATGTTTATACAAAAATACCCCGTTTCCAGAGTTACATCTATACATGCATGCACTTAAGTTTTATTGGAGTATTATAATTTGGTGTGTGAGTGCAGATCACGGATATCTCCTCGTGGAGGTAATTTTAGCAGGAAACTTTCAGCAGTTTTAGGTCACGTGATTTGGGAAGGGTCAGTGATTATGTAAGAATCTTGATGATGCTGCCTTTTGTTTCATGACGAGCTTTTTGAGAGTTTCACGATTTGCGAACTTTAAATTCAACTATTTTCCGTTTTATTTATTTTGTGTTTTATGCAGTTATCTATTGTTCTACACGGATTATTCAATGAAACTCGTATAATTGTGCTATATTGACTTTGGACACTTTCTTTACATAATTATCAGTAGGACTTCCAGACGAACGCGTTTGCTTCAGTCTAGGTTGTATTATCCTGATATGCCGGAGAATTGGACTGCGTCTAAATTGAGGACAGAACTGATCAAATTTGACATTATTCCGCCGGTGCATTCTAAAAATGCTCGTCTCTTGACTTTGTTCAAAGACGTGGTCAGAGAGACGGAGTTAAATGGAACAGCTTCTGACCGAGATCAACAACGAGATGGAAGAGCCAGTACCGGATGTCTTGTCTGTTCAAGGGTCAAGCCTAAGACCAAATGACAGTATATTTCTAGATACTTAACTCAACTGTCAATGGTATGAAATCAGACATGAACAAGCTGTAAACATGTTTGTTTATTGGGGTTTAACATCCGAGCAGCAATATTTCAGCTATATTCAGACAATGAACATGAAATGGATGATAAAATGAACATGAAATGAAAAAAAGAAAGGATGGGTCACAAGGATAATAGGGTCGACAAATTTTGATTGCCACTGGAAAAAGGGGGGATGGGTACGGTCGGGCAATTTAGCCTCCTGTGGCGGAGCGCAAAAGGTTCCTACTCCTATCGAATACCACAGCAGGGTTCTTTAACGTGCGAGGAACGTGGCATCTTTCCCAACACGGTGCACCACTATGGTTTGCGGTCAGGTTTTCCGTATTATAGCCTGACAACCCCAGCATGTAACACGCCAGGGGTACCCCATTCCACCACTTGGGGCACACATCCCAGTTGCTCTGTGGGCAGAGCGCCTAGCCCCCAGCTAGGTTTCTGAGCACTATTTAGTCGCCTTATACGACAAGCTTAGCGCTGCTGCAGGCCTATTCTTTTAACACCCGGACCTACACGGGGCAGCTGTAAAACAGAAATATCTACACTTAAGGACAATCGGGACATTCCGGCAGCTGCTGGAAGCCCTGATCAAATAAACTTCAACCCGCTACAGCAACGGTCTAATGTTACATGTACTGATTTGGAAACGGAGCCCACATTAGAAACTGCGTATGGCAGACTTCCGGTAATAAACGACACAGGAGTTTCAAAAACATGATTTTGCTATGCCGTTGAATCTCTGCCTTTTGTGGAAACCGTGAATCCTTTACTCAAGAAGTGGAAGGTAAGGACATTAATTTAGCCTCCCTCCTAATTCCTTACTTCACTGGGAAAGAAATCAAAGAAGACAAACCTTATCCCAGGCTTGCTAAACAGTTAAATATTAGTGACTTTGTCACGGCATTTGGCATTTATAAGAGTATAATGTCTAAGACTTTTCCACAGAGTTGAACTGGATCTGTATGAGAGAGATATTGTGGACATGGCCACAAGATATAGTGGTAATTGTTTTTATGAATATCACAGACAATTCAGTGCTAAAGCAGCTGCCCATCTTAAATTCCAAGGCATTCCTGTGGATTGGTCAATCAGAAATAACGCACTGTTTGCAACATATTTGCAAATCACAAACCTATTACATGTTTTACGTGTAACAGCACCTTTCATACCCCTGCCTTCTGCCCTTTAGTCATACAAGGCATGGGACACCAATTTGTGCGTAGTAATGAAACATTCAGGATGACAGACTTGTATGGTAGACAGAGACACATGTTTGGAGGGTTGGAAATATGTAACAACTTTAATTCTGATAGACGTTGTTCCAGACCTAGATGTAATAATGTGCATTTATGCTTTTATTGCAAGAAGTCAGATCATGCAAAATCTAAATGAAATGCCCGAATTAAAAAAAAAAACTTGCAACCCCCCCCCAAGGCACTGTCAAAACCTTAGTAAATGGTCAAGAAGTAGAATACACCCCTTCGTATATCAATGTTGCCAAGCTTGAGTCTTACTTGAAAGGCCACAATGACAATATATTTGTGGATAAGTTAATGCAGGGTTAATGTGGGGGTTTTGATACTGGATTTAATAGAACACCTTCGAACTCTATTGAAGGTAAGAATTTTTCGTCCGCTAGAACACAACCACAAGTTACTTCTAGCTGTATAGAGACTGAACTTAACAAGGGGTTTTTGATAGGGCCATAGAAAACTATTCCCTTCAATAGATATAGAATAAACCCAATTGGTATTGTGGAAAGTAAATATTCAAAAAAGAAGAGAATGATAATGGACCTTTCAGCTCCACACAATGACGATAATAATGGTAGATCGAATGATTTTATTGATAAACAGGATTTTTCCTTGCAATATGTAACTATTGATCATGCTATTAGGATTATTAAAAAATGTAGTTATGGTAGTTGGCTATGCAAGAATGACATTTGTGATGCATTTAAATTAATCCCTATTGCGCAGTATTTATGGCCATTTCACGGTATAAAGTGGAACTCACAGTATTATTTTTATACAAGGTTAGTGTTCGGTAGTCGTTCTAGTCCGAAGATATTTGATTCATTGTCTACCTCTGTTTGCTGGATTGCATCAAATAAACTTGGTGTATCGAATATTCTACATTTACTTGCCGATTTTCCGATTATTGACCCTCTGATTGTGATGCTGACAGAACTATTTCCATTTTAACTATGTTGTTTAAACAGTTAAAAATAAAACTAGCCCCTCATAAAATTGTTGGACCTACACAGTGTTTGAAGTATTTATGTGTAATTTTGGACACTAAGAAAATGCAAGCGCGGCTTCCAGCACAAAAAAATTGGCAGGATATTGGATATTATTCAAACTTTTTTGGTCCTTGCAATGTGGCTTAAATTCTTGTTAGGGGCGTGGATAATGACATTGCTGATTCCATTTCTCGTTTCCAGATGAACCGGTTCCAAGATTAGCTCCTTGGGCAAAACAGCAAGCTATCCCGTGTTTACCACTGGAGATGCTGCTGATGAACTGATTCATTCTCATTTGGATAAACTGTGGAATACATCTATAAATGGTTATACAGATACTTCTTATGCAAGTGGTTTCCAACGTTGGACTTTAGACAGCACTCCACAGTTTAGTTTAGTTTCGCACTTTTGGCTAGGGATGAAAAATGACATAAATGGAAACCGGTAGTTGCTATAGTGATTAAAAATGAAGAATCTATTGTTGATAAAACATTTTCTGAAAAAAGGGGACTTTTAAAAGTATTTTGCAATGTTTTATATATATTCAATGTTGAAGGGGCTTTTTTTCAATGACAATTTGACTTCATTGTGAAAGTGAAAGTAAGTCAATTTTTTACCATGCTAAATTTAATAAGTGGATTACAAAGTGAAATAGCTCAAAATCTAACCGGCGATGCCCATATGAGGAAGGGGTTTTTGAAGGGAAAAGTTTGAACAGTTTCAGGGATTGAAATAAAAATTTCAGATATTTTGCGGGAAATTTGATATTTTTAAACCTGATTTTATGAACTTTTTTGCAAATTTTCGCATATTTTTGCATGGTTTCTATGGTAACCCTATATGCTGTGGGTAATTTTTTTCCAGAAAATTTTTACTGCATCCTGAAGGCCTTGGCTTGAGCTATTTCTAGATATACAGATTTACAGATGCTTGACAATTTTTTAAAGTGATAAATGTTACAAAGCATCAGATTACAAGACCAAAATTAGGCAGTTCTACAATACTGTGGAGTGCTGGCTTAAAGGGAGCTGCCTATACCCCTACACATTTAAAAAATTGCTTTACACCTTAGAAACTAGTGTTTTTATGCTATGCTTTGATACAAGGGTTAAAACAATGTAACTTATGGTATGGACCTATGTTGTTGTTAGCTAATAAGTCCCTAGCAACCAAGTATGCAGATTTTTTGCAAAGTTAACAGAACAATCATTGAACTAATTCATGTGTGAATATGGCTCTTGTCATCACAAAGAATGAAATATATTTTTAAAAGCTAAATATTTGCGCAGGTTACATGTAAAATAGTTAACCGGGCAACTTTTAAGTGCACAATAAGCAAAGGTTTAATAACCTTAGACCTGGAGTGGACTTTTTAGTATTTGGTTTTCAGTTCATTCAGATTTCTGTGATTTTTCATGTGATGAGCTTCAAATGCACTATTTTGGCAGAAAACCTGTGTTAAAAGCTTACAAAACCCCAAATTTAGGGTTTATAAGTACATATGGGTTGTGATTTTGTATGTTTTAAGTGGAAATTTTCATCTAAAAGATGATTATAGCAAAACAGTGAAATGCATATCTGTACTTAGGTATAAGGAAAGTTCTCCACTAATGAAGAGGAGATAGCCTAGTATGAGAATGCCTCTAAAATTGTTATCAATTGTCCAATTATGATAAATTTGGTATCATTTTACTCGTAAGAAGGTAAGCTTTCAAGAAATAACTAGAAAATTACAATATTTAATATTGCATTTTGCTTAAGCCAGCACTCCACAGTTTAGTTTAGTTTCGCACTTTTGGCTAGGGATGAAAAATGACATAAATGGAAACCGGTAGTTGCTATAGTGATTAAAAATGAAGAATCTATTGTTGATAAAACATTTTCTGAAAAAAGGGGACTTTTAAAAGTATTTTGCAATGTTTTATATATATTCAATGTTGAAGGGGCTTTTTTTCAATGACAATTTGACTTCATTGTGAAAGTGAAAGTAAGTCAATTTTTTACCATGCTAAATTTAATAAGTGGATTACAAAGTGAAATAGCTCAAAATCTAACGGCGATGCCCATATGAGGAAGGGGTTTTTGAAGGGAAAAGTTTGAACAGTTTCAGGGATTGAAATAAAAATTTCAGATATTTTGCGGGAAATTTGATATTTTTAAACCTGATTTTATGAACTTTTTTGCAAATTTTCGCATATTTTTGCATGGTTTCTATGGTAACCCTATATGCTGTGGGTAATTTTTTTCCAGAAAATTTTTACTGCATCCTGAAGGCCTTGGCTTGAGCTATTTCTAGATATACAGATTTACAGATGCTTGACAATTTTTTAAAGTGATAAATGTTACAAAGCATCAGATTACAAGACCAAAATTAGGCAGTTCTACAATACTGTGGAGTGCTGGCTTATTCACCACTTTGATTGGTATTGTCACTCCTTTGGGACGGGTACCTATTATCAATGAGGACCTGTTAATAAAATTTGTAGCATATTGCAGCGAATCTCTTAGTTTAAAAGTAATCAAGGGAAGCAAGGTTATAGCGGTAATCAAAAGAATGTAATCCAGGGACAACAACCAGACATGGAAAACAGACATACACAACAAAGAACATAAAGTAACTTAAATCATACATACGAAACAACAAAAGCAAATGAGCAACTCGGACTCCACTAAAAACAGGGAGCATGGACCAGGTGCACCGGTAGTGTAAGCGTCCTCTGCTTTTCTAGAAAAACCCGCCGGGTTGCTCATAAAAAAGTCAAGTCCGGATTAGACAAATGAGGAAAAAAAACCATGACCCGTTGAATAAATCAGTTTTCATGGCGCAGATGGATACACCATAACGACCATAAAACTTCTGTAGTGATGACTTCAATCTTGTAGCAACATAACCCTGTTCGAATTGTTAGAATTCTAGCGCGATACAAAAAGTCTGCGTAGTTTCGGCAAGCTCTGGCATAACGTATGAGTTGTGATATGAACACTCCATACGCAGGTGCCGAAGGGATGTTGCCTCAGATGAAAGGAAAGTTGACAATTCTGAAAGAAAAGTCATCACGTTTGTAGTAAAATTTGGTCAATAGTTTTCCTTTACCATCGATTTCTAAGTGTAGGTCAAGATATGAAGCTGACTTCACAGCGTCTGTTTTATATTCAACTATTAAGCTTTATTTGTCTGGTATCAGATTTTTTTTTATTTGAAAGCGGGGTTTTCTGACCCTCTGAAGCATACAGAAAGGTTAGAATGTATTTTAAGAGGTATAATAATAATAATTAAGAAATGTTATCTGGCTAGATTACAGTTTTGAACCGTGTCCAAGCAAACAAAATTTGGTAAAAGATCGGGCGCCATTTAAAGTTCTGTAACAGCATACATACATGTATAAAAGAACTCATCAGTACCGCGCCATTTCAAAAAAAAAGTGAAAATAGATGTTCACAAATATAAGGGACAAAATTGTAGTCTTTTTTTATACATATACAACGAAACCTGTCTAAACCGGATCCCTTTCCGATTTTAAGGTTATTCGATTTAGAAGGGAGTTTAGTTTACCCAGGTTAAAATACATTAAAATTGATACAAAGTGACTTCAAGAAGTATCTGGTTTAGACAGGTTTTTGGATTATTCAGGTTCTGTTTAGATAGGTTTCACTGTATATAAAAATAGGTAATTATAAGGCCTATCGGACGACCTTATAAAAATTTCCACAAAAGCCACGGTTTAACATGGCCGCCCTCGGAAAATGAAAATTAATTATAAAAATAACCTAAAAAATCGTAAAAATAGGAAGATGTGTTTTTTTTATTCTGTGCTCTATTTTTTATAACTTGGTTTTTATGGTCATACTTTAAGATTGCATTGTTCTGTTGGTTTGATTGCATATTTCTTGAGTTTGATGTGAAATTTTTGGTGGATATAAATTTCCCTCAATATAAATTTACAAGAGGAATAGCTGAGTATCCCTCATAAAGTGCAAAGACCAAAAGACGAAGTTGAACTGTACTGGTTTTCAAACTTATGATATGGTTTTAACATTTGGTATACATTTCAAGAAAATTTATTAAGAATTGTAGCCATGCGAGTGTTACCAAGAATGTGACAGACATATGCACGCACTCGTGGGCGGAAAGATGCCAGGTTTTTCTTTGTCCCTGCTCCCTGTGGCGTAAAAATAAAAAAAAATCGCCCATATATTTTTTGTAAAATTGAAACAAATTATCAAATATGATATTGATTTATAAAATCATTAATTCTCACATTTCAAAATCACAATAATTACAAACTTTTAGGGAAGAGTCAAAATACACATAGCAGCAAAACCGCAACTCTGAGTATAGTGTTCATTTATATCAAAAGAAATTACTGCAATCGCGCATAGCATTACTCCTACAACGTAAGATTTTGGAATTCCGTTCCTCCACACCCCAAAAGTTAGGATGGCCTCAAGGTAGAAAATAGCTTGCCAGACAATCTCTAGCACTGCTAGAGTAGCATAGCATACTTGATATCAAGTACAAACTAAAGCTTTTCATTTCTTAAAATGTCGAAACACTTATGTCATTTATTTGCGGAACAACTTCGTCTTAT
The DNA here is from genome assembly GCA_037379345.1 of Perna viridis. NCBI lineage: Eukaryota > Metazoa > Mollusca > Bivalvia > Mytilida > Mytilidae > Perna > Perna viridis. Next base: position 39,031,269 of record CM074515.1, on the reverse strand, counting down.
TTAAGGAACTTTCTAAATAGAATGAAACTTCTGTAGAAACAGATATTTTTAGATCAACACTTCATCAATGACCAGTGTAGCCAGGGGCGAATCCAGGATTTTAGATTAGGGGCGCACAGTTAAAATTTTGCCGATCGGAGCGAGACGAAAAACAAATTGAGGTTAAATGTTTGATATATTCTTCTAAAGTGGGTGCAAGGTAGATATCTTTTGTGGTAAAATTAGCGAGAAATTAAAGTTTCAACCTAAAACCGCCTAAATCTACCTCTGACAGCCCATGCTTTGCAAATTTTAGGAGGGGGGGGGCGCCACACCCCCACCTGAATCCGCCCCTGGTATCCAATTTTGCCAAGCGCTTCGAAGCTACTTTAGTTATATCCAGGTTCCCGGGACTACGTTCCAGGTATTAGCTACTAGCAATACACTCTCACGAGTATTAGGTCTCAGTATCGTATTAATTTTCCCATAGACTTCTATAGTGAAGTGCATATTTTTAGGATTTTTAAAAAAATATGCAAATTGATTCAATAAAACTTCCACTTATGTAGCATTTCTAAGGACATGTGAAAAAATAATTTCCCGCAAAGAAAATAGGGTGAGTCCACGAAGATCGGACAGAAAAGTAGTCTTGAACTATAAATAGCCATTTTCCTTACTTTCACTTTCGTTTTGCACTCACCAAACCAACCTTTTCAGTGGAACATTTTTATGATATTATGTTAGATTTTCTTTTAAAAAAGTTCTTCATCTTACAATGTGATGTTTGCTCTATTTTATAAGTTATTGTTCATATCTTTTGACAAAACATTAGTTTGTAGAGAGGCAAAAAGAAAATGCACTATATTTTTATAGCATCCATGTTTTGACGTACACCCGCTCAGGGATATGCAATACGATACTGGTACCATTATTTGTATATGTGTAACATACTGGATATTGCGATCGGGAACCAGTCTACATTAGTTATAACGTGTACGTCACTTAGAAACGTTTTCAAGGCTAGGATTCAACACTGTATTCACCAGGGATATGCAACCCATGATACCAAGATGGCGGATCCGCCAAGTAAATGTGGAAATGCGAGGTAAAAGTGTGTTTTCTGTGTTTTTTTTTTATGTTGACTTTCTGTTTACATTGCATCCTTAGTTTGTATTTGATTGTTTAAGGTATTGGCATTATATCTTAATGAGGAAATAAAGACACAAGTGAATAACAAAGGAAAAGAGCCTGTTTATACTACATAAACCGAAACAAGAACAAAAAAATTGAAAAATCTAGTAGCCTTCAATATATACACCTAAAACTGTTATCATATCCTTCACAACTTCTCAATAAAGATGTCATTGATTTTTACCCATATTGGTCCCGTTAAAGCCGAAATACCTCAATCATGGACTCAGTGGCATTCAGAGGTTGTATATAGCTTTATTCAGAGACTATATAATACTTACTTTTAGGAATATAAAGTCCATGTCTTATTGGGTTAAACATGCAACTTAGTTTCAAAATTAGTGTAAAAGTTACATGATCAAATTATTTCTTTTTCAAAAACTTGATGCTGAATCAATTGGATGTTTATTTGATCAAAAAAAATGATTGAAATGTATTGTGATGCAGGGGCGTTTCAGAACCCCTGCATTCAAATACATTCCATTCATTTAGTTTAGATATATAATCGTCCAATTTTTAATTCAATGCCAGACTGTAACAACTGAAAGAACAAGACCACTTTGCGAAGTATATAAAAAAAATCAATTATTTGAACGACCAGGCATGAAAAATAGGAATACTGACCTATCTTTTAGAAACATTTGTCATATGTATTGATTAAATTAAAATCCTTATTCATGTAAAGAAGCATGAAATGTATATTTATAACCAGTCTATGTCACAGGCTGTTAGAACGGCAAACTTTTTGTCTACACTACCCCGTCAGATAGTAATGATAAAGTACTTTGGTCAAAGTCAAGTAAAAGGGTCCGTTTCATAAATGGTATAACTAAATACCTAAAAAATCTTCCACGCCTTTTGTAATAGTACCAGTATCGTATTGATATTCTTGAGTACGTCAAAACATGGAGGTTAATAAAGTTTCTTTTTTTCCTTATTTTTTTTAAACAGCTGCATTTAATTTTGAACTTGAATTTTGGCCATATTTAAAGATGTATCCAAGTAGAAAAAATGTGTGATTTTTATTTACAGATTCAAAGACAGGAAAGAGGAAGGATTTCCAGTTGATAGGCAGTACTGCAGCACAACAACAATATCAAAGTGAAAGTAGAAAACATATGCTTTTGACTTCAAGGTTTAATGATATTCCGATCTTCGTGGACTGGTCTAGGTTTTTTAAGTTAAAATCAAATTTGAACATTTCCTGAAACATGATATATGTATGAAAGTTTATTTGAATCAACTTTTCAATTTTTAAAATTTTTGTGAAACATGCACCGTTAGCATTGGAGCCAATGAAGAAATCTATACGATACTGAGACCTAATGAGTTTCTCTCCCGTACACTATAATACCCCTGTATTCACCGAGGTGAATGACCAATATAGTTATTTATAGATACAGGAAAACTTCTAAGTCCTTCTTTGAGGCAATCTTCTACAATGCAGTATTTTCCATTGCAGCCTCCCACACTTTCCGATAACAATATTTATTGCGTGGATCAGTAATGCGTCCACGTAAAAAGAACATATTTCATCAATAAATATACCCCCTTTTTAACTATTTTTATTATCAATCAGGTTATCTGATCATGTGACATGGGGTTAAAAATGGGAACGAAACAGAAAATAACAACTGAATTTTCTGACGATGGATTTGGAATAATCCGCATGCTAAATGAACAGAATCGGTTGAATATTGATTTCTTTACGGCTCTAAATGCTGCACTTGATAAAGTTTTAAGGTAAATCGCTAATAGTTTATAATTAGAAATTAACATATATATGTTGAAACTCAGCCTCTTATGAATTATGGGACCTTAATTATGGAATTATAAAGCTATTTCATTTAAAGCATAACGTATATATATTAGTCCATTAGCTGGGGGGTCAATGTACCGGGAGATGATAAATTCAGCTACATAGACATTTCAATGACAACATGCCAATACAAACCGCTCCAGAGTTCAACTTGAGACCCTGCTGAGATAATAGATACATTAATGACCACATCTGTAGTATCGCGTGACCAAAGATAATTAGTGCCTGTAGGGTGAAGACCAGAAATTTTTAGGAATATTTCTTGGCATGGAGAAATGTTTGAGAGACTGAATACTTGTAATGATAATAAGAAGACGAAACTGACAAAATAGAATATGTTTTCCAATTTCGTTTTTGGAAAATAATAATTACATAAAAACTACCAACAACATTTGCAGTTTGTTTGTGGTGATAAATAGATAAGTAGAACCTCGACTAGACTCGTGTTCCTCGGAATACCCTTCTATATTTAGTATGAATACCCGTAAAGTACGATAGATCAGTATGTCAATAAATAAGGGTAGTGGTCACTTGAGACTATTTTGCTATGCAAGGAGGTCTGCCCAGCGCTTGTTCCATTTCCTACTTACAGGTTTTCTTTAAGAAATAAAATCAAGTCTTTACGATCTTCTTCCTATTTTTACGATTTTTTAGGTTATTTTTATAAATGATTTTCATTTTCCGAGGGCGGCCATGTTAAACCGTGGCTTTTGTGGAAATTTTTATAAGGTCGTCCGATAGGCCTTATAATTACCTATTTTTATATACAGTGAAACCTATCTAAACAGAACCTGAATAATCCAAAAACCTGTCTAAACCAGATACTTCTTGAAGTCACTTTGTATCAATTTTAATGTATTTTAACCTGGGTAAACTAAACTCCCTTCTAAATCGAATAACCTTAAAATCGGAAAGGGATCCGGTTTAGACAGGTTTCGTTGTATATGTATAAAAAAGACTACAATTTTGTCCCTTATATTTGTGAACATCTATTTTCACTTTTTTTTAAATGGCGCGGAACTGATGAGTTCTTTTATACATGTATGTATGTTGTTACAGAACTTTAAATGGCGCTCGATCTTTTACCAAATTTTGTTTGCTTGGACACGGTTCAAAACTGTAATCTAGCCAGATAACATTTCTTAATTATTATTATTTTTCATTGTTTTATTTAATCAAAACAGTTGTAAATATATAACAATCTAAGACCGTCGTTTAAATGTGACCCCAACAAAAAAAAGTAAATACAAAATGAAAAAAACATTTCTTATGTGCGAATTTGTAAAGTCTATACCATGCCAAGACAAACCGCTCCAGAATCCAACTTTAGACCCTGCTGAGATAATAGATTAATGACCACATCTGTACTATCGTGTTAACATGTGCAAAGATAATTAGTTTCCTTAGGGGGCAGACCAGAAATTTAGGGGTATTTCTTGGCATGAAACCCCCCCAAATAATAATAATAATAATAAAAAAAAACGTAGAAATTCAGAGACTTTTTATCTGATAAATTCAGCTACATTTACCTGAGATTTTTATTGGAGAAAATACATTGTACATGTAAAACCCCTTCCGTTAGCCACTACCCCTGTACACCACGGAAAGATGGAAGTAGGATTTGAGCAGGATATTTAAAAAAAGTTATGTCCACTAAAACCAATGTGTTATTTATTGTTCACTAAACATGATAAATCGTACTAAAATCAAAAACCATAAAGTCTGAAAGTTCTATTTTTACACAGTTTGCTAAAAAGGTTTCTACCGTTAAGTGATAGTCGCTGAATCGATGATGTCGCTGAATATATGAAAAGTGACCTCAGGACATTGACGTATTTTTCTACTCTTGGAAAATTCTAAATTTTGGAAATTTCACTTCTGCGGTGATATAGTATGACTTCAATGTCGTAAATATTACTAATTATTGTACCAATCTACTTTTTTGTTGCTAATAGACCCTTTTGTGGTAAGTTAATGAGCATGCTCAGTATACACTTCTGCGAGGTAGGGCTTGGATAGAACAAAAGAATTTTCTCCGCGGAGTTGTATATTGACCATGCTCATCGAGCAGTCTTAAGTTAGCACAAAAGGGTCTATTGCCCGTCTTTATGTTCATAAATTTTGTATTTACATGTACTACAAGTATAGACCTGTTCATAGAACTCTGGGTAGATGACCCTCGGAATATCGAACTATACTCATTATCACTGTCGATGAAATTGAACTTTTATATTTATAGCACGATCTTACGAGTTATTCAATTAGACTTTGAGCCCGAAGGCCGAGAGTCTATTTATAACGGCGAAGGCGGTACTATAAATGATTTGTGACATGAATTAACCACACGATAAATTAATTGACCAATTGAAAAATATTCAGGCACGGTTACTCGTGCTCTCGTTTTGCATTAAGTCAAAATAAAATATTACATGTAAGTACCAGTCCATTTAATATTTAGACACTGTCCATATTAAAGTAAATGATGGTAAAGAAAACTTCCCAAACCAACAATGCTTTTTCAATCTAAATATGATATTTTTTTACTTAACAGTTGCCCTTTCCATATTCAGATCTGTACATAAAATGTACTTTTGAGAAAATCATACAATTATCTCAGGGACCCACTAAAATCAACCAAATCGAACAAAATCAAGAATGATAAGTCTTGCAACGTGCTAATTTTATGTACAATCTATATGAATTTTGTCTCAAAGAATGGAGAATATTAATAAATGGATGAAACACATGGATCAAAGAATGAAAACAATGGAAGATAGATAGAAAAAGCGCCTTTAATCATTTTAAGTCTGTAGCTGTACTGTACAAACTTTTGGTAAAAATTGAAGTAAAAAAATCCGGAAAGATTAGACTAAGATCAACCTTGGTTTAATGATAAATGTAAAGAGAGTAGAAAGAAATTTCATTAAGTCAGGAAGCGATAGGTTTTTTTTTAAATTCGAAAACAGTAAACTAATGAAGAAGAGAAGCAAAGCATATAAAGGTTAAATTAAAAAAAGGTTTGATACCTTTCAGAATAAAATTGGAAATAATTTACGGAAAGGAAACAATTCCCAGCCAAAGGCTTTTAGGAAAATATTGTACACTATTGTCAAAAAAGACAAAAGCAATATTTCCGTAGATACATGTACATTGTACTATTTTCCCAAGAACTAAATGAGAAAGAAAAAAATAGATGAAAATGTAACTCTTTCTTTTGGAAATTTTGTTAACAACTTACCAAGTGAATTGAATGAAATACTTACTGGTCCGAGAACGAAATAGTTAAAAATATTAGAAATCTACAAAAAAAAAAAAAAAAAAAAAAAAAAAATATAAAAAAATGGCAAAACCTGTGTAGATGATATTTTTAATGAATATCTTAAAATCACTGTTTTGGAGCTAATGCCTGTACACTTCAAGATTTTTAATTAAAAACTCGATACAGGTATTGTACTAGAACTTTGGTCACAAGAAATTATAGTACCTATTTATAAGAACAAAGGTTTGGCATTGGACCTGAATGATTATAGAGGAATTACACTAAATTCATGCTTATGGAAAAACCTTCTCTTCCATTTTGAATTAGAGACTTACTAAGTTTTCTGATGATATTGAGTTTATGTCTGAGTCGCAGACTGGATTTCGAAGGGGTTATTTTACTGTTGACAAATTTTTTGTCACATTCTATTAGCTTTATATTTTTTAAAAGGTAAAACACTATTTTGTACATTTTTTGACTTTATAAAAGCATTTGACACATTTTGGAGAGATGGTCTGTGGCTAAAAGGTAAAAAAATCCAATATAACAGGGAAAATACTTTCAGTTATTTTCAATATGTAAATAATGTGTCAGAATATTTGGTCTTGCATCAGGCATAAAGGAAAACTGTCTGCAGCTTTTAACTGTGGATTGGTATAAGACAAGGAGAAAACTTGTCGCCTTTTTGTTCTCATTTTCTTAATGATCTAGAAATCTTTTCACAAGACAATGAAGTAAAAAATCTGGATTTCATAGAAAGTTCATGCTCTGAAATGCTTGATATGTAAAAATATTTTTGGTGCTTTATGCAGATGATACAATTATCATGAGTTTCAAAAAACAAAGGAAGGTATGCAAAAAACATTGGATGTGTTTGATGATTACTGTAAAGAATTGAAGTTACAAGATAATACTGAAAATACAAAAGTTGTTGTCTTCAGTAAAAGAACGTGTAAATAACATTTTCAATTTAAAATATATAACAAAAATATAGAAATAGTAGAGTCGTATACATACCTAGGCACGGTTTTAAATTACAACGGCAGTTTCACTATTTCAAGAAAGCGTCTGATAGATCAAGCCCCAAAAGCTCTTTTTGATCTCTGTAGGGTACTTAGAAACATTCTACTGCCAATGGATTTACAGTTGAAGTGTTATATTACATTGAGGTATGGGAGTTTGAAAACATTCAAAACAATGAACAGGTGCATATTAAATTTTGTAAAAATATCCTCAAGCTGAGAAGCAGCACTCCGAATTTTATGGTTTATGGGGAGTTAGGGAGAATTCCACTTGAAATATTTGTTAAAGTAAGAATGGTTAGCTACTGGACAAGAACTATGCAAAAAGAATCTAATGCTTAGGCGTATGATAAAATTCCATGACAATAATCCAACCAAATTTAGGTGGATTAACTATGTAAAATCTATGATGATACGGGTCTTGGTTACTTATGGAACGAACACGTTAAAGTTAATACTAATGTGTAATCAATTCTATCAATCTTGGTTTTCCCAAATGCACAACACATCTCGTGGTGAATTCTATTCTATCTTTAAATTTGAATTCAGAATTGAACCTTATCTTCTTAGATTGTCCCCAGCAGATCGTATTCATTTGACAAAATTAGGATGTTCCAACTTAGATACCCATAGAAACAGGAAGATGGTCTGGAGTTCCAAGAAATCCATACAAATTTCATATGACGTTTACAATTCTTCGTAAAAAAACACACACTCTTTTGTATAATTGAACATTACAGATGGACAATAATCCACCAAACTAATCATATTCGGGTGCTTTGAGTAGTAATCTGGGATGTTATGAGATCTCACTAATTTACTTCATTATGATTTTTAGGTATTTTAATTTATACCTCAGAGGCGTAGCAACCCAAAATAGAGTATGCAAGTCTCGTTCTAGTTTCATTTTCTTTACCGGAATTTACGACGTAAAAAGTATTGAAAACCGAAGACCGATTAGCATTTTATTGTTTACTTCCGGGTACTCGAAACGCTGTATAACAATGCAAAATCTTCTATTTTATGTTTTTTTTTCTTAATACATGTACCTTTATCATGTAGAAACAGATATTTGTTATTTTTTATCGGTATGTTTTACACAAAAAGATGTTTTGCCCTCAACACTGAACTCAACGCTCTCATAATGACAAGTCTCGATGCTTTTGAATAGTAGACTAGGACCCATTCTCGTGAAATCACGGGGTCACATGACGAGACTGACATATCCTATTGATTGGTACTACAGAATAAGTAACATATGTTTAGGTACCAATGAAAATTATTGGTACTACTCTAGCAGTACCTGTCGTACTAGGCTACGCCCCTGTACCTTCCCATAAATTACGAATCAATTTGTCGCCAAAGAATATTCTTGGGTTCTTTTTCGGTATAAACCTAGTATCTTTGAACCCATCTGAGTCAAAAAGTTAACTTTTCTTGTTCAAGCGACTAAATCATCTTTAGACATCAAATAAACATCAGACATTATTGTTTTATTTTACCAATCATGGGCTTTTGTCAGGCAAACTACATAGACATCATAATACAATAGTAATTACAAAGATGCAATATAATCTAACAGGTCCATATATCACGGATTGACTGAGTCAAATTCCTTTAACTTAAATAATACATATGTCAATAATGTATTATATATGGGGTTGGCCATTAATTTTGTATTTTGCAAAATTGTTCCCTGCAATTGAAAATAAGGATAAATCAATAATGTTTAATTATAAAAAATATCATATTAAATAGTAATATAGCGTCAATACGCTTTAAAATAGAAATAGGGTTTCAGCCGCGTGCAGGTCCGGGTGTCAAAAGAATAGACCTGCAGCAGCGCTAAGCTTGTCGTAAAAGGCGACTAAATCGTGCTCAGAAACTTAGCCGGGGGCTAGGCGCTCTGCCCATAGAACAACTGGGAGGTGTGCCCCATGTGGTGGAATGGGGTACCCCTGGTGTGTTACATGCTGGGGTTATCAGGCTATAATACGGATAACCTGACCGCAAACCATAGTGGTGCACCGTGTTGGGAAATATGCCACGTTCCTCGCACGTTAAAGAACCTTGCTGTGGTATTCGATAGGAGTAGGAACCTTTGCGCTCCGCCACAGGAGGCTAAATTGCCCGACCCTACTCATGTCTTCCTTTTAACTTGTGGTAATCAAAACTTATTGACCTTGTTATCCTTGTGTACCATCCCTTTTCCATTTCATCATCATTTCATGTTCATTTTATCACCCCTTTCATGTTCACCGCCTGAATATAGCTGAAATATTGCAGCTCGGGCGTTAAACCCGAACAATCAATCAATTAATCAATCAGGTACGTTGAATATCCTTTTAATCACGTGATCATGATAATCAACGGAAAAAGAAGAATGTTACACCATATGTTATATAGGATATTATTACAGTATGAAGTGTAATGAGGTGGATTGTTTTAAATAGATGAAAAAAATATGAATAATCGAAATAAATACTGGTATATCAATCATATAGCTCAATGTATCAGTCCTTCAATGGTATCACGAGAATTTCAGTAATACTTACGGTTATCGAATTATTATATACAGTATACATGTATGTAACATTACCCCTCCGAAAAGTTGCTTAAATTGACATGTTTCAATTTAAAAACCTCTAGGGTATTAATGCTTCAGTAAAAACATATTTATTTGGTATTTTCTGTTTAGTTGTATCACGATTGATATTAAGTCTTCTTTAGTTTGTTTAATGACTTTTGGCAATTTTCATCGTCAGAATTTATCAAAAACTGCTAAAAATGGGATTTTCGATTTACTTACAACCGTCCTACAAATTCAGCTGTACAAGCTATTGCGCGACGAAAACATCTCAAATTTGGTATCATTCGATGGATAATTTAATTTTCTACATCGTGAATTCAAAATTTATTTATTTATTTTTGTAAGAATAAGAATATTAAGAAAATACTACCACTACACTTAGAAAACATGTCTCAGTATGAAACAATATCCTTATTCAGAGCATACTGTAAATCTCATATTTTTGGTTTTCATAACTATAAATCAAAGCGCCGATGGCGTTGAACCTCGGAAGTCATGAGATATTTATAGGTATTTTAAAAAAAACTTTTATTATCATCCGCTAATGGTAATTTGTTCTTTCTGTATTTCCAAAAAAGATTTATTATTTGCAACGGGATTAACGCTTTTACCATTACTAGAACTACACATCCACACAATACTGATGAGTCAAAATTTCAATTTAAATTACGTTTCCTATTTTGTGGTTTCGTTTCATTTCGTTTTTATTTTGTTTCTCAATGTGTAATCTTGACAACCTATAATGTTTGATTTTAAACGTAGCCAATCACGAGGAATCCATATATGGATATCGAAGACGTTAATAAAATGTAGTTCAAACTTCTATATGTGTATTTGAATTTTTCTTTTATAACCAATCATGTAAAATAGAATTTTAATCGTACACTGTAAAAACGGGCAATGTATTTATATAAAATAATCAATTGATAAATTTTACTATTCATCCGCCAGATCTCTTTCGAGGTGGGAGTACTTTTAAAGCGGTTATCAACCGGAAGTCTTTTTGATTGACATCAGATGGTTTTACATGCAAGACTCAGAAGTCACATGACTTCCGAGTGTATAATGATGTATCTAACATATCTGCTCAATTAAAGCGCTTAGTTTTACATATTAGGGTTTTAATTAATGATTGATTGTGAATTTTCAGAATTTCAGATTTTTTTTTATTTTATCCGTGTGAACAGGTGATTAAATATTAATTAATTCCCACATACTAACATACTAACATACTAACATATGTAATATAAATATTACTTTGAATATTTAACTTCAATTAAAAATCAGAGACTGTAGTCTTCAAAGTCGCTAATCGTCAAATATTCTGTGCCATTGATTTTGGCTTGCTTTCAACATCTGAAATGGCACGAATGCGATACGCTTTAAAATAGGTTGACTTCCGCTAGAATCTTGGTTCCCTTGATATGGTTTCTCTTTCGTAACCGTGATGACCGGAATATTTCTCAATCAAAACAACTGGTTACCAGGTATAGTGTTTTCGTTCAACAAGTTTCGCTCAAATTTTAAGGGATCTTTGGGTCGCTTATGATATTGACCAGGGATCCAGATTAGTAACTGTATAGTGAAGGAGATTTAAAAGAGTCTCAGTGATTGGATTACTCCACTTCTTTTCTCTTACATAGACAAAAAAAAAAAATAAATAAATAAAAAAACACTCAAAATTGTACCAAAATGCACGCAAAGAACATTTGAGGATTGTTTGTTTGATTGAATTTGTTGATTAATTTTAGGATGAGTAAAAAAGTGCGTATTTGCATCACAAATGAATACATAGATTAGCAATTAGATATGGACATTGCATTTTCATTTGTGGGAATCCGGCTACTTCTATAACGTAAGAGGTTAATATAAGAATATAAGAATATAAGAGTACCGTTTCTTCACACTCAAACACCAAGTCAGAAAAACATCTAGCCTTGCTGGAGTAGAAAATCTACTTTTCGATGATTTTAAAAATAAGTTACTCTTGATTTTCAGCAATGAAAACTGCAAGGCTTTGATAACAACATCCGAAGGGAAGTTCTACAGTAATGGGATCGATCTTGATTGGTTGGTGGTACAAGACATCGACATGAGAACGAAATTCTCCAAGTTATTACAAGATACAATGTGGAGGATTATGCACTTTCCAATTCCGACTGTTGCTGCTTTAAATGGTAAGGCAAACGGTAACTAGGGTATTATTAGGACGTAATGGCGAATTTTATTTAGGAACTGATTCTAAGTCTTTCACAAAACCTATCGACCTGGCGAAACTATTCCTTGTAACAATGACCCTGCAAATGGCCCACAAAACACGCCACAGATCTACAAGGATTAGAAACCACGTTAGTGAACTGAATTGGTTAAACAACCAGTTGGATCAGGTCTCAATTAAATTGATATGTTGATAAAAAGTAATCAAGGGAACCGAGATTCTAGCGGAAACTAAAGAACACAACCAAGGGACAAAGACCAGACATGTAAAACAGACTAACACAACAAAGAACATGCAATAACGAAAATAATACCTCCAAAAAAGCCAAAGTTAATCAGCAGCTCGGACTCTACTGCAAACTGGGAGTATGAATTAGGTGCATCGGTAGGGTAAGCGTCTTCTGCTTTTCTAGAAACACAAGCCGAGTAGCTAAACTATCCACATATATTCAGATAGTTTTTATCATGATTCTAACTGATGTATACTATTGTGAAAAAACTAATTTTTTGCCCTTAACTTAATCTAATACCAAAGTAATTCGGATTTGACAAAGGCATTACTGTTCTTTTTTTGCTAGTATATAGGTATTTATATGCATTGGTAAGATAATAACTTTGACGTATTGTTAATTATACTACATTTCCTATTTTAATATTTAAGTATATCATAACAATGGGCACTACAAGTTAGCACTGACGTACGAGTTTTTATTGTGTGAAAGAGATCACAGGCTCGATCGTATTTAGAAAAAAAGTATTATGCACTGTTTAATCACGTAAAATGTTTTATATTTATTTCAAAGGTCACACTTTCGCCGGTGGAGCCTTTATGGCCATGTGTCATGATTACAGAGTAATGCGGTCCGATCGCGGTTGGATATCATGGAATGAGACTCATCTTAAAATGCCAATTGGTGATGCTTTGATGGAAATTTTAAAGTATGTAAAAAACTAAAAAGATTATGTAAAAGAGATATGCAGGACAAGTTGATATATAGTATATATATAAACACGAAAACCATTTTTTCTTTTCAAAGACAAGATCATATCACGCACATTTTCATCGTACCCTGCTATGAAGCCATAATCTCAGATAACTAAAGTTTTACTCATTTCAAGACCAGTATATTTTGATAAAGAATCATAATTGTAAACAAAAACACATGATAATAATGCATGCTCAAGCACATCTATGTGTATAAATTGTGTGTAGTCCTTTCTATGATTCTAACGTATAGAACATCTGGATCGTAAAGTGATGGTTTCTTCATCATTTTTTTTATTTGGCAATTTAACCAGTTTTTTGCCACAATTTTCTTCCTAGAACTAAAGTTTGGAATTTAGAGGCAATGCAAGAAGCCGTAGTTTTTGGTAGAAGAATAACAGCACCAGAAGCAAAATCCCTGGGTTTAGTAAATTCTGTATCAACACTTGATGATTTGTTACCTGAAGCCAAGCGTCTTGCAAGGCGTGCACTCGGGAACAATAATATTGACCGTGATGCGTTGGCTAGGATGAAAAAAGATATTTATGTTAGAACAGTATTTGATGGTACAATAGGTTCATCGAAGCTTTGAATTTAATCCACAATACCCGAGTTTCAAAGTAAATCTTTAAAACGATATTTATATATAAAAAAAAACCCTGTTAAAACAAGTGACCAGATATCATATAACCTGATACTGTTAGTCACTGAGGATTGAGTTCAATAATTGGCTTTTAGAGTACTGTAGATACCACAAAGCCTAACCCAAGAATTGAGTTTCGTGATTGTCCCTCATTAAAATATTTGTATCCTGCTTGCTTTTTCACTTCTGAAATACAAATTTGTTCCGCTTGTTTAGGTTTAGAGAAAAATTATCTCTACTACATGCCTATTCGGTTGCTGAATTCACGGGCAATCGTGCATAAAGTGAAAAAATACGAAAATCAAAAGAAATAAAAAAACAAATACAAAGCGGAAACAGAAACAAGAAGTCACATGGACGAAAGCAGTTTGAACTCAATGGAAACTCAAAAGAAATCAGCAATTCGTACTGGGAGTATTTTATACATTGGTAGGGTAAGCGTCCTCTATCTGCTTTTATGGAAAAATCCCTTCAAAATAGTTTTGTCATATTTGTTGAATTGGTAAAAAGACCTAATTGAATACTAGTATGTCATGACCAAGTTTCGGTTCAACTGTTGCCAAGGAATTGTCAGTAAAATGAAAAGTAATTAATACTCGGTAGAATAATTAAAAGAAACGGACTAAAGCAATACATGTAAATTCCTGACACTTCGTGGTCGGTGGCTTTAAAGCGCCACATTTATTCATCTCTGGTTTTTTGTGGATGATTCACATCTATCGTGTACTTTTTTGTCTCATCTGTGTCGTATGTTAATTTCCAACCCAGGCATCCATATGTTATTGTTATAATGAAAGCACACTTCATATGAATATTATTTTGTTTGTATTATAAAATAGTGGTTGGAAAATACACTTATATCACTTGGACCAATTACATATTTATACGTTACAGGGCAAATTGGAATCCAGTAGTATTGTACTGTTTAATGAAAATTAATTCCGAAATATTTTTTGCAAAAGGGCCTAAATTTTATTATAGGATCTAGTTTATAGGATTTTTAGGATTGGTACTGTTTAATCCTTGATGTCAAGTCAAACCATTAATATTTTAAATAGGTCTTTCAGTTTGCATCCATATACGAATTTATTTTGCTATTATTAAAATGAGATTAATAAACATTTTTTAGTAAATCCTAATAGAATCTGACTTTGCTGAAGATAAAATCAGCATCATAATTTCTTATTGTTTGCTGAAAAGACAGCCAAATGTTATATGTGATGTGGCAGTCATAAAAAAGATGTTCTAAAGGTGCTTCTTCCATGCCACATAAGGAAGATAAATTTGTGGCATTAAGTTTAATCTTATATAGAAAATAATTTGTTGGCAACATCCTACTTTATGATTTGTCATAATATCCAGTAGTTATGAAAATATTTTAAAAATACAGTACCAGTTGTTACTTGCAGTTTCAAAAACATTTTCTAATTCCAGTTACTTTTCTTGAGGTTTGACAAATACCTGATATACACAATATTTTTATTTTTATTTAGCTTTTCATTTAGTGAAGTTATTTTAAATGAATGAATCAAATGATACAAATATATCTAAATTTTACTCTTGACAATATTCCTTAACTCCTTGATAAATTTTGGAAGTTATTTTACAAAAGTCTATAATTATACAATAAAACAATAAGGAAGGGTTGTGTATGTTTTTTGTTTAATTTGCTGAAATGTGAGAAGTATCTTACTTTAACAGTCTGTAATATCTTTCAAAAACTGTATACCATTGTTTTTCCCAATTAACATATATAACTAGAGGCTCTGAAGAGCCTGAATCGGTCACCTGGATCGATACGCAACATATTTTTGTAAAAGCGACCATGTTTTTTCTTGGATAAAACGCTCATACCTGAAAGAAAAATCATATCAATTTTCATTAAATTTTTTCTAATAGTTTCTGTGGAGAAATTGTTTGTAGTAACATAAAAAATAGCAAAAGTATGTCAAAGAAGGGCAATAACTCTAACATGGCTGAACGGATTTACATGAAAATTTGACCACATGCTAACTATACTAAACACATGTATTCTATGTCAGAATTTGGCTGAACCTATCAGTTTTAGGAATATATTCGTAAAACTTATGTCTGACCCTATGTACCACGACACTTGGTACTGCCGTAGTGGTATTAATTCAATGTGGATCCTGAAAAATTCGAGAGATCTTCTGGAATCTCTCAATTTAAGATTATTATCAGAATACAATAGCATTAAACCTATGATTTTTCTACTCTTTCTATTCCCCATATTAAGTTAAAATCCTGACTCAAAAACCTTATACATCGTTGTTATTAATAAATAAAATGGTGCACTAGGATACAAATATAAAGTTCTTGGAAGAGATTCCTCATACTTTTTATAGAATAATTCCAAATCATTTTCCAACTATACTGAAGAAGATGTTTTTTTCAAAATGCCGGAATTTTGATCGACAACATATTCGTCCAGTGTGGTGGACGTGTTTTTCATAAACGGTCGTATTCCAATGGGAACAAATTGTGCTCCTCTACTTGCCGACCTATTCATTCACTCTTATGAGGCTGACTTTATAGCCAAGGAACATCGTTTAGCTAGATCCTTTAATGTCAGTTTCGCTATGTAAGATGACGTATTTAATACTATAATCGTTAACCAATCCTAGTTTCGGGGATTTGATACATTGCATATTTTCTACAAAAGTGATGACTTTTCATTCAGAATTGTCAACTTTCCTTTCATCTGTGGCAACATCCCTTCAGCACCTGCGTATGGAGTTTCCATATCATAACTCATACGTTATGCTAGAGCTTGCCGAAACTACGGTGACTTTTTGTATCGTGCTAGACTTCTAACAAGTAGGATTTTGAAACAGGGTTATGTTGTTACAAGATGAAGTCATCACTACAGAAGTTTTATGGTCGTCATCATGAACTCGTGGGTTGTTACGGTGTATCCATCTGCACCATGAAAACGGATTTGTTCAACGGGCCATAGTTCTCCTTTCCTCTTTAGTGTACCCAAGACTTGACTTTTTATGAGCACCTCGGCGGGTGTTTCTAGAAAAGCAGAGGACGCTCCCGATTCGTCTGGTCCATGCTCCCAGTTTTTAGTCGAGTGCGACTTGCTCATTTGCTTTTGTTACTTTGTATGTTTTATTTTAGTTACTTCATGTTCTTCATTGTTGTGTATGTATGTTTTCCATGCCTGGTCTTTGTTCCTGGATTCCATTCTTTTGATTACCGCTAGTACCTTGGTTCCATTGATTACTCTTCCATAGAACTTGAGAGAAAGTATACTTCAGACACTGCGAACTAAGCCTCATATCGTGACCTACACTTACAGATCGATGGTAAAGAAAAACTATTGACCAAACTATACGACAAACGCAATGACTTTTCATTCCGTATTGTCAATTTTTCTTTCATCAGTGGCAACATCCCTTCAGCATATCACAACTTATACGTTATGCCAGAGTTTGTTGTAACTACGCAGTCTTTATACTTATAAATAGGAACAAGGTTATGTTGCTACAAGATTAAAGTCATCACTACAGAAGTTCTATGGTCGTCATCATGAGCTAATGCATCGTTTGGGTGTATCCATCTACACAATGAAAATCAATTTGTTCAACGTGTCATAGTATACCTTTCCTTTTTCGTCTACCCTGGACTTCTTGATTTTTTATGAGTAACTCTCTGGGTGTTTATAGAAAAGCAGAGCACGCTTACCAACCGGTGCACCTGGTCCATGCTTCCAGTTTTTAGTGGAGTCCGATTTGCTCATTTTCTTTGTTACTCTGGTCTTTGACCACGAATTACATTCTTTTGATTTCTGTTTTTGAATCTTGGTTCCCTTGATTCTCTTTAGTAGCGGCCGCCATGTTTGTCGGTAAATATAAATATCCCTGCATACATTCAGTAAATAAGAAGCAGAAATAGAGTAATTAGAAAAAGATGTAAACAACAATTCTTCAAAAAACTTATCATTTCCTCTGAATCAGAAAAGGCTCGAGTAAGAAGTTCAAAGACAAAAACTTGTTTAGAGCATTATCTATATCTTAGCACAAACAAATGGACTACTTCTATTTATCTAAAAATGTCATTGCAGCTCAGTGGAGAACAAAACAAAAATCATGTGAAAGTAATCTGACATTTGGTGAGTGTAGTCAAGGGTTGAGCAGGGTGAAATATGGAAAAGTCCTGGCTCTGATGGCTTTTCGGTTGATTAATATATATATATTTTTAAAAATATTGAATCCTTCTTATTTAGATGACTAAGGTATGGGTACAATTCAGGAGTTTTTTATTCAAATTTTCATTACCAAAGTACTAATACCTGCATCCCTAATGAAGGAAATGATTGAAAATGCATTTAAAAAAAAATGGAGAGGAATTAATCCGATGTACACTGATATGAAAATAACGTAAGCTGTCATTTCCATTTGAATTAAGCAGGTTTCTCTTCCGTTATCAGTGATTTTCAAAAAGGGTTTATGGAAATAGATTCATTTGGGAGAATTCCAGACTATTCTATGTCTTGATGAATTATTTAACATGAACTAATGAGGAAGGTCTATTGATGTTTAGAAGGCTTTTGATTCAGTTGAATTGGATTTCATCAAAAAGCGCTTCAAAGTTTTAATTTTTGTGAATTGCAGCTGGGTTGATATTTTATATAAAGGGGCAAAAAGTTGTGTGATTAACAATAGACTCTTATTAAATGTTTTTTTATTTATTTTTATTTTTTTAAGTAGAAAGAGGTGGTCGTCAAGGTGATCCTTTCTCACCTAACCTATTTGTAATTGCAGTTGAACTTTAGCCATGAAGCGTAAATCAACATCTGGTATAAAAGGAGTATATGTGGATGACTTTGAACCAAAGTAAGCCAATATGTAGATGATACATTTTCATCATGGGATGTTAGCAAATCATCTTTAAGAGAAACTTTTAAATGTTTTAATGATTCTTATTCAATATCAGGCTACGAATGAGAAAATCAAAGACAAAAGTGTTATGGCTAGGTAGTAAAAATTTTTCAAGTTTGATCTCATGCCTTGACATTAAACTTGATTGGTCATTTTCAAACTTAAGGTATCTTGGCATATATTGTTGAATTTTAAAAGGAAAATAAGAGAATAACAAGGTTTACTTACAGAGTAATGTCAGGGGAACCAAGGTTATAGCGGTAATCAAAAGAAAATGAAAATCTGGCTACATAGAAAAGTGTCAGTGCATGGTAAAATAACTATAACTGAAAATCTAGAATTTCAAAAACTAGTACATTTATTGACTGCATTGCCCAATTTAAATCAATCTTCACTCAGTTAAAATCCCGACTGAAAACATTATACATCGTTGTTTTTCCAAAAACGATGGTACAACTAGATACAAATATATAGTTCTTGTTAGAGATTGCTCATACTTTGTAAGAAATAATTCCAAATCATCTTCCAAATATACAGAGGAACATGTTTACAAAATGCTGAAATATTTAATCTACAACATATTTGTCCAGTGTGGCGGACGTGTTTTTCAACAAACGGTCGGCATTCCAATGGGAACAAATTGTGCTCCTTTACTTGCTGACCTTTTCCTTCACTCTTATGAGGCTGACTTTATATCTGATCTGATTTGAAAGAAAGAATATCGTTTAGCTAGATCCTTTAATCTCAGTTTCCGCTATATAGATGACGTATTATCTTTAAACAATCCTAATTTCGAGGATTTCATACATCGCATCTACCCCAACGAACTTGAGATAAAGGATACTACAGACAATGTGAAGTCAGCCTCATATCTTGACCTACACTTAGAAATCGATGGTAAAGGAAAAGTATTGACCAAACTTTACGACAAACGTGATGACTTTTCATTCAAAATTGTCAACTTTCCTTTCATCTGTGACAACATCCCTTTAGTAACTGCGTATGGAGTGTTCATATCACAACTGCTACGTTATGCCAGAGCTTGCCGAAACTACGCAGACTTTTTGTATCGTGCTAAAATTCTTAAAATTGGATTCTGGAATAGGGTTATGTTGCTACAAGATTGAAGTCATCACTATAGATGTTTTATGGTCGTCTTCATGAACTCGTGGATCGTTATGGTGTATCAATCTGCACATGAAAACTGATTTATTCAACGCGTCATAGTTTTCTTTTCCTCCTTTGTCTATCCCGGACTTGACTTTTTATTAACAAATCGGCGGGTGTTTCTAGAAAAGCAGAGGACGCTTATCCTATCGGTGCACCTAGTCCATGCTCCCAGTTTTTTTAGTTGAGTCCCAGTTACTCATTTGCTTTTGATACTTTGTATGTATGATTTTAGTTACTTTATGTTCCATGTTGTGTATGTCTGTTTTCCATGTCTAGTCTTTGTCCCGGTGTTACATTCTTTTGATTATCACTGTAACCTTGGTTCCCTTGATTACTCTTTGATTTATCCAATATTAGTTTTTACATCAAGTTGAGAAATCTATCCCAAGAAACTCGAAATTTGCATGTAACCCTGTAGGTTTAAAATCTGGATCAATTTTTTGGTCATCCCAATTCATACCGCTCTAGTGTTATACAAGCTCATCTTTAAACCAGATATAGAGAAAAAAAAACTTGTTAAAGCATGTGAGGGATTCATCTAAAGACTTTTCACTACCATCCAATGTAAGAAAAATGTCATCGGCATACTGGCTTAAAAGCTTTTCATCATCATCTACATGTACAATGTATATAGATTTCATGAATGTTGTGATGTTAGTTTTTAATGATAACAATTTAACACCTATGATAAATAGTAAGGAGAAAGTGGATCCCCTTGTCTGCAACCCCTCTCAAGATTGAAGAAATTGGATGTGTCCATTGTTAATAAAACAGCGCTTATCCTCATTATATCGAGTCTCGAACCATCTGCAGATCAAAAATTAAAACTCTTTAGAAATATCTGTAACAAGTCCAAGTTTAAATCAAATAATTTTTCAAAATCTACTAAAAGAAGCAATCCTGAATTATCATTATTTTTTTAAGATAGTGCATCTTACATAAAATTCTAGTATTCTTCCCTATAAATCTACCCTTCAAAAACCCTATTTGAGTGTTACAGATGACTTGCTGCAACTCAGATTTCAGTGTATTTGAAATAGCAGCTGGTGCTACTTTAATATTAGTATTTAATAGGCTAATTGGTCACCATTTAAGTAATGTCACTTTGAAATTGAAAATTTGAAAAATTTCCACACTCATATCCAAAGGATAAAGAACGATAAAGAAAACGCCCGAGATGTCTCTACAAAAATTCGTAAAAATTAACGGTAAATCCATCTAATTCAGGACTCTTCCATTTTCCATTCCTTGTAGTGACATATAACATTCCTCATAGTTCAGATTACCTTTACAGAGGTCCTGTTGTTCCTGTGTGAATGTAATATCGTGTTTAAAAATATGAACTAATTACTCCTAGATGAGTACAGATGTTTATAAAAGTTATGTTGTTCCTGTAAATTTTCAGTCTGATTAGATATATAAATACCTCGGTCACATACCATTCCGGCTGTTGTCTTCTTTACAAAATGTTTTTTTCTCTAGCTAACAAAAATTTGGGTACATTTTCCCCATTTTCATTCCAGATTGCACGGAATCACCATAGATCAAGGAGTTCGAATGTTTCAAGAATGTCTTTAATCATTTTACGAGAGTTAGGGTTTTTGTTATTCAAAATATTATATGTATCTAAGTAAAATCCTGAACAACATTCCAGTCATCACATAATAAAATACTGGTATTTGCAAAACAATAATTCTCTACAATAAATTTTAACGATGGTTCATCTGCATTATGTCCATACACACAAACAAAAGTTAACTTTTGTTCGCATAAGGAAAAACCAAGAACAATGTAAACTGCCCATCAAGATCAGTTTTAGAATCAGTGATATTAAAATCTAAACCCTTTTAAACATAATACAAACATCAGCACATCTATTATTACAATGACTAACAATGCATATGCTGCCAAATTCATCTTCCAAATGTTTTGAACATATTCACTACTGTGAGTTTCTTGAAAAATATAGATGCCCCCTTTTATTTAACACAGTCAAAAAATTTTCAATCTCTTTTCCTATTTCCAGATAGAACTCGAACATTCACAAACAGAACTGTTGCATTATTATCAATACTCATCATGTAATAACATCTACTAATGGAAAAAGTACATTGGTCAAACAATAATAATTTAGCACAGGACATAATATAACATACATGCAGACATACATATCGTACATACAAAGATGACACTTTTTACAATGCATAATACACATCAGGTACATTTAACAGTCGAATTGGCTTGTCATCCAAACTGAGATCTTTTGTTCAAAAGCATGACAATAAATTCACGAATTTCCCCAAGAAGACTTCATAAATATGAGAAATGGTAAAGAGAAATTCAACCCTGCTTACTCCTACTTTAACTTATAAATTTAGTGAGTGTCTGTCATTCTACTTTAATTCTATATTTTCATCAAGGGGAAACAACAATTACGGAATTAGATATCATTGGCTGATACAAGCAATACTACTGCAGCATATAAAGGAAAAAGTGGAAACTTTTCTACTTTTTCTTCACCACATCAAAATTAATGTATATGTATGAACGTACTTTTTCGTTTCACACTGAATTGATAGGAAAAAGATGTACAGCCAGAGCGGAAATGTGCAATGGCATCCTAGCAGAAATCCAGAAGATAAAAAACATACAAAATTTACATCAGAGGTAATCAGGTACCGAATTGTTTATATCACATAATATACAGTAAATCAGAACTAAAGGGAAAATGAGAACAAAATAGGCTTTTGAATAATATATGCATCATAAGTTATTTAACTCAACAATAAAGCACCTAGTAGAACTGAAAAAGTTAAGGATTTTGATAATTAAAACAAAATGCTCATCTATATAATCAAATACCTCAAATTTTATCCTCTGTTTACTATACTTCAATTGTCCGTAAACATTACAGTAATAAAATAGGCATTATCTATAGTAAATTTTTGTTCTAGTCTTGTAACAAGCCCAAGATTTCTTTATGTAATGTCATCATGTAATTTAATGTTGTTACTAAGGTTTTTAATTATCAATATGTCAATTTTCACTTCTGTATTTCTGACTGTAACAATTACTGGTCTAATCTCACCTCCCCTCTTCGGAATGCAATGAATGGCAATCACATTAAATGGTTCTATATTCACCCATTTATCTTATTCACAATTTCAACACACTCTACACGAAGATTATTATGTCTTTTTTCTGGAGTATTTTTCATATAATTACCTAGCATCTATTGATCTGTTGTTACAGTCCTTTACTACATCTTTCAATTCATCTATTGGTTTGTATTTTCCCTCAGTCTTTCCTCCTCCAAATCGTTTTCAAGAACTGACTTCATCATTTAGTCTTTCATTTTTTCCTCAATACTACCAGTCCAAAATTACACAAAGTATTAGTTGATGCAGAGTTTCTTACAAATCAATAAATAATGCAAAGAAAAAAAAATGCAGAGAGTACACCAGGACAGCAAAATCCACATATAACTTTTATTAAAATAATCCATCTGAGAACTTATCAAATGCAAACCAACAACAATAACAACAACGACGACGACAACAACAACCAGAACAAAACATCCCAACTCCCCCCGAAAAAATAAAAAAACAACAAAAAAAAAAAAAACTGAGAGCCAACTTAGCTGACTACTGCTACGGCGGCGGCCATCTTCATCCCCGGAACTCCCACTTCCTGTTTTTATGATTTATCTTTAAATTCAAATATATTGTTTTTTAATATGATTTCAATAGTAGTACATTTGAGTAGAAAGTGGAATATTAAAATTTTCATCAAGCTATATTAACAGCTTGCTATATTTTATAGCCTAGCAGAGTGGTCTAAGGCACTGGACTTTATTAACAACTAGATATACTGTCCTGTACTACCATACATTGTATACTAAGTTACAGCCCTAGATTAATCCTACGAGGAGGAATGACCCGGCCAGCGAAAGCTATATTTTAATATACCCTTGCTGACCGAGTGGTCTAGGGTGCTAGTGCTGGCGGTGTTCTCACAGATGTCACAATGGTTCGAGTTCGGGTCCCGTGGAGGGAATGACCAAACATTTGTTTTACAAATTTGACAGTTCTAACATCGTTGGGAATTTTTCATACACTTCTACACTTATATTATCTTCCCTGTATGAATTTGATTCGATGGAACAGTGTAGCAAATAGAGTCATCACATTCTGAGACTTTGTATAATATTGATTTATTGTGACATGTATCGTTAACCTCTATCCTATATAACAACACCTAGATAAACTGTCCCGTACTACCATACATCATGTACTAAGTTACAGACCTAGGTTAATCCTAAGAGAAGCAGTGACCCGGCCATCGAAAGCTATATTTTTATATAACCTAGTTGGTCGAGTGGTCTAGGGCGCTGAACTTTGTGCAGGCGGTGTTGCCAAAGATGTCACAGCGGTACGAGTTCGAGTCCTGCGGAGGGAATGACCAAAAATTTGCTTTGCAAATTGGACAGTTCTAACACTGTAGGGAATTTTTCTGACCCTTCTATACTTTCATCATCTTCCCTGTATGAATCTGATCCGATGGAGCTTTGTAGCAAATAGTCGCATTCTAAGACGTTATACATATTTATATACTTTTTTCTCTTCTGTGTTTGTAAATGTCTGATACATGTAAGTATTGCTGTTTTTAAGAGTCGTGTATGCTCTGTAAAAGGTCCATTGATTCGAAAGCATTTCCTACTCTATATCAATGTATGCAACTATCATACACTTTATAAAGGGCCTTTCGTTTGGAATAAAGCACATTCTGTTATATTTTATTCTATTCCATATGTAAATGTAACAAATACATCTTTTTGAGCAATATGTGTAGCCTTTTAAAGAGTTGTGTTTAGAAGTCAGCATATTGATGCACCGATGGAAATCCATTTTCTTCAGCCAATCAATTGCTGACTTGACTGGACGCTGTTGTAGTAGTACCTGTTTCACTTGAAGAATGAATCATTGAAGAATGTGTGGGTAAAGGAAATTTTTCTTTAAACCTGTTTGTTGGCACCAAATTCTTCTAACAGGAACTTGTTGATCATTTTTAGTTCCGATCATGTGCATTTGTTGACATTTGCCCTAGCCGCTGAGGACAATAGATGGAACCAACTATTATCGTATATATCATAACAGGATAAACATTCATCAGCAGGATTATCAACTGTCATAGCCGCCTGTATACTGATGTACAAACTTTGAAAAGAACATCTGTTAAAAACTTCCATATCATCGTGTAGGGTTTTTTCCAACGGCCCTACCTTCTACTCCATGTAAATGAATCTTTCGAATAAAACTATAACCAAGAATCAAAATATTCATGTAGCTTCTTTATGAAGGTCAGTTTTGTAGTACAGCTAAATATCTCCAAGTACCTGTTAAATCGAATGAGGACCATTCAGGAAAGACAATACTCCCGTAATGTTATGGTTTGACGTGCATTTGAAAGACATGTGGAATGTTTTTTTTATTTGAAAAACCTTGATGTGAAGTACTTTTCAGAGCATTTTATTTATTGCTCTGGAGAAAAAGTTACGGACCCTAGTAAGTGAAACTAATGGAATTGATTTAAAAATTAATTAGTCCTTGTGAATTTTGGTTTCAAAGGACGTTGTAAGATTTCCTGCATTTTGACAATCTATGAAGTTTTTGAGAGTTGACGTTCAATCTCCGAAACAGAGGTTTGTAGCTCCTTCGTCCCTGTAGTGTTTGATTGAAGTAAGATGTTAGTTCGTTAAGAACAGAGTTTGAAAGGTTGAACTTAGCGAAAGAGGCGTTATATTGAGCTGTACAGTGACTTATAAAATCGGTTTGTATTTGCTATCATTTTAACTTTGTATACACCGATGACACAAGACTAGGAATTCACTCCTCTTCCGCCAGCGTGCTTTTCTTCCATATAGCGTTATCCACAAACGTCATCTGTAATGTATTATTCAAGAGTTGTACCGGTCATTTTTTGTATAATCATGATCAAGTGTAAAACATTAATATATGATAATTGAATCATACATGTAATTACGAATCTTTTAGATTTCAAGAGCATACATATTTTAAATTTTATGTTATATTACAACTGAATTTTATATTATAAAATGTTTAAAATGTAAAATTATGATAATATATGTTAAAAACTACTTATTTTTGATTAAGATTCAGTGTTGTGTGTCATTTCTAAATGATGGATCAAAGTGGGGAATGGCGCAGAATCCTTTAAATATTTTAATTGTTGTTCCGCTACATTAGGGCTTCTTACTGAAGTGTATTTATGTCCTCAGACATAAAGGAATTTATGATGTAAAATCAATGTATTTGATGATTTTCATATTAAGTTTATACAAAGGACTGATCATAATCCATTACGTGAAGTAAGTCATACTTATGCTACAAGTTTGGAATACTGATCTGTGCAAGGAAAAAATCTTGGAGTTATCTACAGTATTTGATTTGAATAATTACAATAATTACAATCAATGTAAAGTACAAATGAATTATTTTATGAATTATGATTACCACAATACAGACCACAAGAAGCAGCCTCAGGTTTAAAAAAAAATAAATTACAGATGGCTGCTTCAAAGGGAAATATTTTTTCATAATAAATCGTCAAGTCAGTAGAGACCTTATTTTTGTTTATGGGTTGATTCCTACCTGAGTATAAAGAAGGAAACCCTTATTTTAAAAGGGGAATCCCTCTAAGTTTCCAATCATTTTAAAGCTTAAATATGCAAAGTGGAAAGGCATCTAGTTTAAATGGTATTCCAATTGAGATCCTTAAGGATTGTAATTCTATACTTAACCCCTTAATTTAGAAACTATTTAATCCTGTATTCTCATCCGGTATACATCATACACAGTGGTTTTCAGTATATCTGTACCCTGTTTTTAAATCAGGTAAACCGCGTAAAACAGATAGCCATTAATGCATGCTTGATACATTATTTAACTTTGATTTGAATAGCAGACTTCATATTTCAGTGATAAATTCTTGTCAGATTGGATTTTCTCAGAAGATCATCTGATTAAGTACTATTACTGACAATATATAAAAAGGGAAATATTTTTGCCTATTTTTTTTATTCCAAAAAAGCTTTGAATAAAGTTATACATGCAGGAAAATATAATCATACTTTTAATAAATAGTATATTTGGAAAGTTGACTCCATGTTTCAAGTTTTCCATTTATGTGAGACAGCGTGATGTTTTAAGCCCAAATATTTTCAAAATATTTATCTTAAAGTTCTTATCACGTCTTAATCGTGTTATATTAACAATCAAATGATTGACTGTCTAATGTATGCTGATAATGTTGTAATATTTTCAAAAACACATGATCGATAGTTTGCGAAAGAGAATTGATACATTGTATACTTTTTGTGAAGAATGGTGTTTTGATATAAATCTTATAAGAAAATTTTTTCTAAGAAATAAGTAAACTTTTTCAAATACCCAATTTGTTTCGGAGGGACAGAGATTGAATATGATAATTTCTATACAAATCGTAGAATTATATTTACGTGTAGTGTTAAATTCAAACAACATAAAGATGACTTATAAAGAAATCACTTAAAGAATGTTTCAAGTTACAGAGGTGATTGTCTTCCCCTTATCCTTGCATTACATCCTTTATACATCCGTACGATCATTCGATAAAATCTATTCTTTTGTATGGTTCTGAATTTTTTAGGGAATGCTTGCTACTGATTCTGCTGCATGTAAGAAAACAAATGTATATATTTTCGAAAAAGTCTTATGCCAAGATACTACATATAGGTCATACGTACTACTTATAGGTCATATACTAGATTTATGAAACACATTCTTGGTGTTAATAAAAAATCAAGCAATATATCTGTGATGTCAGAACGTGGTTAATTTCCTATTTATTTTACAGTTATCTTATCATTTTTAAAATATTGCCATAGACTAGGTTTGAATGATAAATTTTGATGCCTTTATGTGTAAAAAACAACCAGCTTCATCTGTCTAAAGTTAGTACATGAAATTAAACAACTTAATTGGATAATTTTTCATTTATCATGTTCATAGTGCGGTTGAATGTATAATATTATATTTCTTGTGCATGTACAAACCTCAGCAGAAACGAAAACGTCCAATCTCCACATTGTATTTCGATTTTAAGGATTATTTAAGAAATTCTGATTCTTCGTTTAAATTGACAGAAAATGTGTAAATGATATGCCACTATCGCAATAACCCACTAACGACATGTATGAGTTAAGTTGTGCCCAGTGAGAACCAACATCGGTGTAAATAGTAAGTGTGTAAAATTTAGCGAGATTTCAATGCACTACAATCGCCCTGTACGCCCTGTTGGTAGCTTTGACGGTTTCTAACTCACATAACATACTTACCCAAGTAAATACCAACCAAATCGTAGCAAATGGCCATCACATGTACGAAGAATTGTTATATCACTCAAATAACCCAACACCATTTTTTTAGGGCATTAGGAATTACCTAGTCTAGTGCAGTACGACAATGAATAGAGTACACCCAAAGATTACAGATTTTCAAACTCCCATACGGAGTGACTCCAAGGACTGCCCAAAAATGTCGTAAAAATCCTGGAGTGATCTTGGCATACTTCCTTAAAAAAGCAATAAAATACTTCCATCTCGAAGTTTTTTTTTATTGCCCTGAGTATTCCTTGAAGTAACACCTACGTCCTACGACCACGTATTGTGAACATGATTACAATACACAAGGTGATCAAATACTTACAGTGACTACGAAATACATCCAAAAGGCAATAGATGGGAGAAATAGAGGTAACGTAGCTTATTGGGCAGATATATTGCAAAATTTATTAGCGACTGTAAATGTTTGTTTGTTTGTTTGTTGGGGTTTAACGTCCGAGCAGCAATATTTCAGCTATATTCAGACGATGAATATGAAATTGATGATAAAATGAACATGAAATGACAAAAAAAAAGGATGGGTCACAAGGATAATAGGGTCGACAAATTTTGATTGCCACTGGAAAAGGGGGGATGGGTAAGGTCGGGCAATTTAGCCTCCAGTGGCAGAGCGCAAAGGTTCCTACTCCTATCGAATACCACAGCAGGGTTCTTTAACGTGCGAGGAACGTGGCATCTTTCCCAACACGGTGCACCACTATGGTTTGCGGTCAGGTTTTCCGTATTATAGCCTGACAACCCCAGCATGTAACATGCCAGGGGTACCCCATTCCACCACCTGGGGCACACATCCCAGTTGCTCTGTGGGCAGAGCGCCTAGCCCCCGGCTAGGTTTCTGAGCACTATTTAGTCGCCTTATACGACAAGCTTAGCGCTGCTGCAGGCCTATTCTTTTAACACCCGGACCTGCACGGGGCAGCGACTGTAAAAAACTTAGGACATCCAACATTATTTATTACATTATCTGCATATGATAATAATTGGCCAGAATTAAACATGTAATTGAATGAAATATAATACGAGGAAGCCAAAAACTCTAAATCCTGTAATGAAAATATGAGGAAAGATCCATTATTCATTTCTCATCATTTTGAAAGGAGATGGAAAGCTTTCTTTATATAAGTATGTTTTAAATGGAAAAGAAAAACCTTTAGGGAATATTGAGGATTTTTTCCACTTGTTGTATACCAAAATAGAGGAATTCCCATTTACATATTTTTTGTGTATAACAAATGTCCCTACTTTGATTT
The DNA here is from genome assembly GCA_037379345.1 of Perna viridis. Taxonomy (NCBI): domain Eukaryota; kingdom Metazoa; phylum Mollusca; class Bivalvia; order Mytilida; family Mytilidae; genus Perna; species Perna viridis. The sequence continues at coordinate 39,001,776 of CM074515.1, read as the reverse complement.
AAAGTACATCATCAGACATTGTGCGTTACTATGAAAAGGTAATTTGTACAGCATTACCTTCTGAAAAAAAAAAAACCCCAGATCTGTATTTTTGATTGAAACGTCTACCAATTCATCATCATACAAGATCGTGCAAAAAGACGTAATGTCTCTTGTTTTGGCTTTCCTAAGACACCTTGTACTAAAACAAAGATACTATCAAATGTTGATGTTACAAACCAGGGAAGTAGAGGACATGTTTATCAAAGGGCTAGATCAGTTGATGATGTTTATATAAATCCGTACAATCCTAAATTGTTAAAAAGCTGGCGTGCTAGCATGGATATTCAAATGGTTAGTGGAGTTCATGGGTTAGCGTATTATGTTTGTAGTTACATAACAAAAGCTGTACTGATGATTTAAAATATGTTCAGAATAAAGTGTACAAAGACATACATGCTAATGTGCAGCAATATACAAGTAAAAATCTAATACACATCAATGGCATTTGTGTATTAAAAAGTAGACGGATGTCTGCACAGGGGGGCAGCGGCTAGAGTTGGTCATTTGCAGTTAGTTTGGTTTTCAAGAACAACAGATTTTGTTAATACACGTATTAGTGATGAAAGTTATAAAGTTTTATTACCACGAAAGAAGAGAGCGATTAAGTGACAATAGCTCAGAATTTTTTGCTCGAATATAATGTATTATTATATGGATCGCCCGATAAAATTAGATAACATGTCTCTTTTCAATTTGCTTCATGGTATAAATTTTCGTCATCTGAATATACTGATGTCTCATTCAGGAGTTGTCAAAGAATTAAGCTGCATTCTATTAATAACAAAAATGTAAAAAGAAGGACATTTGCAATAAGAACTCCAAAATTTCAAGGTAATAGTGAGCAGATTATTTTTCTCTCCAGATGTTGCATTTATCCTTTTTCGAAGTGGAAGTAGTGTTATTTCTACCATATTCAAGAAGCGTTCTTGTCGAAGAACAGTCCGGTTTTAGGTACCACACTTGAAGAAATAAGAGCAATTGTTGCTCCAAATATACATGAAACAGAAAAAAATACAGGACGAGATTTCAACAGTGTATTTTTTACTCGATATACCTTGAACTGTAGATATAAATATAAATAGTCCTACAGAAGTTTTAATTATAATAAGGAGCTATCAGAAACTTTTCACGTTTTACAAGTTAACAGATTATCACCGGAGTCCAAAGATTTAGGCAAAAATATAACAAAAATTAACAGACGATCATTTCAGGGTAGTCGAAAATTGTTTTAGTAATTCTTGTACCAAACCGCTGCATCTGTTTTTAAGCGGTGGTGCAGGTACTAGAAAATAATTTCTAATTAATACACTGGTAGACTGGTTAAGACTCTTCACTGCACCATGTGTAGGAGTATTAGTTTGAGGACAAACTGGAACGGGTGCAAAAATATCCACGGGAAAACGTTACATTCAACTTTTAAACTACTGGTACAACATGGATCTGAACCAACTTACGGAGAGTTTAGTAGTAAAACTCTTCAAGATTCACGTAGAATATGTCATTCTGTGCATACTATTTTAATTGATGAAATCTCAAGGGTTTCAAGTCAAGTATTACTTTATATTTATAGACGATTATCAGCTATAAAAACAATGATGGTTACTTTGAATGAAAACAAACCTTCTAGAATATATACATGTATACAGTTTGATGATAATTCAAATATTGGACTTCTATGATATGTTAAATATCACAATGCCACTGTTAAAGATCAAATATCTTAAGAATTTCATTACAGTGGTAAATCAATTACTAGAAATCAGTTTACACATCTTCCTGCTTGGGTATCAACTATTCATAAAGTTCAAGGAGTAACATGCGATGAAATAGTGCTTGGTATAGGAAAAACTTTTCGCACAAGGACAGATTTATGTTGCTTTGTCCAGAGTCAAAACACTGGAAGGACTTGCAATAGAATTACTTGATCCTACAAAAATTAAAACAGATCAAACAGTGCTTCATTTCTACAATTCAATACCAGAAGTTAAAAAACAGTCTTGTTGAAATTTAAAAAAATTAACTTTAAAACAAGTTTGACATTATTACATGAAGTAATCATGTGATAATTCAAAATAATATTATTTTAGATTTTTCTGTTAGAAGTTTCGCTTTGAACAAATATGTGAATGAAAAAAAATACACCTACATGTATATACATTTACCAGATGTACATGTTTCTGTACAGTTATACAACTTGTAATTGAACTAAATTTTTAAACATACATGAAGACACTTGAAATTTTCAAGTAACGTTTGAAGTTGAAACATTTGAAATTATCACAAGTCAACTAAATTTAAATTTGATGTTTGATCTGTAATCTGTGAAAGGAAATTAGTGACATGGTATCAATTTTTATTTAATCTTGTCATCTACATTTTTCTTGCGCTTTTGTTATCAAGATAAGTGCCTCTTTCTTTTTATAGAATAGTCTTTTACCCCATTTTGCAGTGCCTCTTTTTATGTATTAAATAGTCTTTACCCCAATTTGCAGTGCCTCCTTTTATTTATTAAATAGTCTTTCACCCCATTTTGTATGTGCTTATACAAAGACACTACTTATACAAGTTGCTAATATAATATATACAGTATACAAATCTATTTTTTGACACCTGTCGTCGAATACATATATAAAGAGAGTTGCGGCTCTGATTGTAAGGTTAAATTAACAAAACAAAAATTATAAATAACATTTATGTTCATCATTAAAATGATACATGTAAGGTTTTATAACATACTAAATTATACAACATGTGCAAAATAAGTAATATAGTTAGTAAATGTCTGAAAATTGATTGTATTTTCCCAAATTTCAAATTATGATTTTATTTTGAAATTTATTTTTGTGGCAAAATATATTTGAAAGTAATGTAATCATTGTATAATTGAAGGATGTCTCTACAATGGAAAATCTGAGAGAAATTGTTAGACTGGAGAAACCCATTCGGGTACAAGTTATCACAGCACAGTCTGAAAGAGAATACATAACCTAAAAAAAAAACAAAACAAAAACAAAACAAAACAAAAAACAAGGAAATGGTAGTAAAAGAAGGAGTAGTGGCAGGTGGCAGTGGTTTTAAAAAGATCAGTGTATACAGCAGAGTTGACTTCCCCTGGAGCAATATCAAAAATTGTTGCTCTCGGAGACACAAAGGTTATCAGAAAAGCAGAAGAGGTAGTTCAGGTGCCAGAAGAAGTGAAAACCGCAGCTAAAGAAGCGAGCTTTCATATACACACAGTAACCTCACATCGCCTGATCAAAGTTTCCAATTTTCTTGAAGAAAAAGAGGGAACCATTTAATGTTATAGGCAGGGTTGTAGATGTAAGACAATGCTAATTTTATAACAGGACTGCTTCAAAAGGGAAATTATATATATTAAGAATAAAATTGGAATTTATTGTAAAATACTAATTTTTCCAAAAAAAAAAAGATTTCTTTTTTATTGTTCTAAATATTGATAGGGTGAGATCAAAACATTGCAGTCGACATGTGTTACTGGCCATTATATTACATGCACATGTACGTTATTAATTTTCCTGGTTGGAGGGTCACATTAGCTATTCCTATTGCATTTATTATTCCTTTCTATCATTTCTGAATAATACTTACAATCTGATCACTAAAGAAGGATTTCTGATGTACAAGCACATGCTTGCATTTGCTTACCAAGTGAGCCATTCCAGCTTTTTGGGCTTCCTTTGTTTTAGTTTCTTTGTTTTCTATGAATTAAAAATCATCCTAATGGAACAACTGGTAAAAGAATAATTCAACTGAATTTGCATGTACTATAATGTTAAAAGATACTTTTGTTAGCATGCATTCATATAGTAATTGCTGGTATTCATTATGTGCCATTGAAATTAATCTTGTAGTTTTGTTTTTTTGTGTGAGGGCCTTAGGGAAGATTAGTTGTAAACTAATTGTGTTACTCTCTTGAAATAAAGTATTATCATAATTGATGCATGATTGGTGTATTTAAATTCCAACAAATGTATGCTACATGTATGATATTTAATGATTATAAGGCAGTGATCAGAAATTTGAAAGTGGGACGTATTCTATTAAATTCAGATTTTCAATGGAACAATTATTAACATTGTTTGTAAAAAAAAATAACATTATATGGGACCTTTTAAATTTGAATGTGTCAAATGGCCAAAATTTCTAATGTTAATCAGTGATAAGGTGCATGTAAATACGAAGGAAGCATAAAAAACATGCATTGCACCAATTTATGTAAATTTTGATAAGTTCAGGTTCTGTACATGTATATTTGCAATATGACTAGCAACCACAAAAATTAAAAAAGTGAACCAAGTATGTATGACAATTAACATTAATTTGACACATTTGTACCTTACTGATATCTGCAGACATTTCTTATTACAAGTCAATCAAATACTTCTGAAAATTTACAATTGGTAGTCTTAGTAATTTGCTTAATTGTCATTATTTTATAGTTTTATTTTGATAGCCAAGGCAAATCTTTGTTGATACATGAAAATGCATCTTTATTTGGCATTTCTTCACTTTTCAACAAACTTGTTGCCAAATGTATCAATATTTATTATTGCCCAATTTAATATTTTAAACATTAATAAATTTGCAAAATATGGAAAACTGAAGAATAGTATTAGTGCTGCGGACGGTTAAGGATTTTTTGAACTTGAATGGGGCTAGAGGGTATACGGCTATAGTATATGTCAATGGAAAGATAAATTCATGCAGTTTTTGAATATCATTCTTTTCTAATTGAAAAGTAGTAAAGTTATCTGCTATTTTGCATTGATTAGAGAAGGGTCAAAGATCAATCGACCCCAATACACTTTGATAAGTCATTTATTAATTGTTCATTGTAGGTATCGGGAAACGGGTAACATGTAAAGATCACATGCATAGAATTTCAAGAATATAAGCAAATAACTTTTTTCGACAAAAGTTAACTATTTAATCACTGAACAAAAATGCCTCTAAATTTGGTTGCATTTTAGTGCATTTGTAATGATTTAGAAATAAATGAGGCACCGTAGAATATTAAATGTATACCTAAATATTCTGTACTGAATAACAAATAAAATAAATACAAAGTTCTCGATTCGATTTGACTGTTAATTTTTGATTACTGTTAAATGGAAACCAATTACATAGAAAGCCTTGAAATTCATTGAAAAACTAAAGGTAACGCATTTATATTGTGTGAAATTTGGTTGCTTTCTTAGGGAACGTTAAAATAATTTTCTGAGCAATCCATTGTCAACTAAAAAAATCTTTGTACTATTTGACATATAAATGATCTAAAACATTACATTGGAACACAAAATTCTGGGGGATAAAATGCCATTATTATTTAAGAAACTGCACTGCCTGGTTTCTGCATGGATAGTCTCTTTAAGTCATTGGCATTCAACAATTTTATTGTTATCGATTATCCAAACTTGTTTCAAGAGTCAGAGATGCTTTTCAGATAAGAATATTAAGCATGACGTCTGTTAAACATTAATGCTGTCCACATTGGTTCCCGAACAAACATGATTCAACAATCTCACGTCCAATATCATGTTGCACTGAAACTTTTTTTGTTATATTGGCTGTATATTGTTCAACTTTGTGGTATAATCTCATTGCAGTATAAACAACTCACGCATTCAGTAAATTTAATTAATTATCCAAAGGTTTTTCCAAACATGTGCAATCTTGTATTACATTCAATTTTTTTCAAAGTGTTCCATATGTGTGATAATTTTTTTTTTGGATTATGAATATTGTTAATAAAATATCAAGATTTATATCTTGTTATCTGTTAAAATGTTTTATTACTCTTTTAATATATTTTAATTTTGTAAAGATCAACATAATTATATGTTCTGAAAGATATAGCAATATTATTACACTGTACTTTACATTCAGTAATTGTTATCTTTTGTGTGTATATGTATTTATCTTTTATTTCCAATCAGTACTGGTACCAATGTATAAAACAAAGATTCTTGATATAATTCATTGCTTTTTCGTTACTTATATGCTTGATAAGTTAGTTAGTGGCGGATTTAATTTTTTTTCAAATTTAGAGTATTCAATGTTGCTTATATTGCTTTATTTGATTGTGTTAAGCTTACCTGGTCAATGCCAATTTTGAGTTATTACTTTGCATCTATTTGCTGTTAGCTATTCTATAAACAAGACAAATTTTGAAATCTTCTCTGTTATAGCTTGGTTAATTTTCACGTATACTTTCTAGGAGTATTCATAATTAATTCCCTAACAAAGAATGGTCAAATTGTTTTGGTCATACAATATCAATAGATTGCATACCAAATATAAAACTTTTTATATACTAGTTCTCAGTATCCAGGTGAATAATTCATGATCAATCATCTGAGCATCTAGTGTTTATTAAAGTGCTGTTGCGGGAAATTTTAGAAGCTTTTCTATAGTATGTATATAGTGACCTTCCAGAAAAAATGAGAAATCATATCTATATTTGAGTTTTTATTCTGTTTAATTTATATACAAATAAAACGTGTGATTTTTTCCTCAGAATCCGCTGAGGTAATTTACATAATCTTCAGTATGAGTTTGTGCATGAATTGCACTAATAGTGCCTTACTTCTTTTAATAACAAAACAAATGATGTTTGTGTGTAAATAAGTGAAACAGTGGTAAAACAAATGATGTTTGTGTGTAAATAAGTGAAACAGTGGTAAGAATATTGTAATTTTCGTTATTTTTCAGAATTATATGGAATAACCGAAAGGATGAAGGTCCAAAAGGTCTTATTCTGACTACTGAAATAATTGTTAAAAAATATTATCAATTCGGAAGAAAACTAAATAATAATATAATTCTTATTGTAAATTTTCAATTTTATGCATTTAGTTTGTGATTTAAAAAATAACAATGCAGAAACGAATGCACAAAAACCGCCTGGAAGGCTATTCTGTAAATAAAATAGCATTTTTTCACACTTCTGCCACTTATTTTATAGTGAGATCCAGCGTTAAAAAAATCAGAATGAAACTGAAAGTGTGCATTTATAAATTCTTTCTACAGGAAAAAGGATTTTAATCATGTGACCTAGCTACTGTCACATGATTAAGCACCTGGCCAGCCGTGTAATATACATTGAAACCCTAATTACACTGTAGCAAGTGCAGTAGATATATTAACTAAAGAGCTTTTCCTTATCTTTATGTCAGAGAATGAAATAATGTCTGAAATAATATTTGATCAGATGTCGATTTTGATATAGCCATTGCTATGAACATGATTGCATGTACGTGAATGTATTTATTTTTAACCGCTTTACTGCTATTTACATGGGTTTAATCTAATAGAATCTATAATTTGAATCTAATAGTTTTAAATATTTGTTTGCTCTAATTTCCGTTTAAATCTCCTCGATAGAAGATTGTTCTGTATTATGATTACTTTTGCGTGGAACGTAGTAAAATAAAATGAGAGGCTTTAAATAAGCTCGAAAAAGCATCAGTATATAGAAACCTGTAGCACGCTGTCTAAAGATAATTTTATTTGTAATAAATGTTGCAACGCACTTTATTCCCTTATGCGATCTGGCAAGTTAAAAACACTGTTATAAGATCAAGCGCGAATAAAACGTTTTAATCGCTCCTGTCTTTATTTTGAAAGTAGAAAAATTAAAAGCCGTTTGCTTTGTTTGCCTGTAAAAACTCCAGGTTCTGGGTATTTATCTATCGCAATGATTAAGCACAGTTATGTATAACAAAGTTCTTTCAACAATGCTTTCTTTATCCGGAAAAAAACATGTAGACACAGCCTACATGTAGTTTTAGTATTTGTTATGACAGCTAGATCTAATATGATATCCGTGCCTTCTTGAATATTTAATGCAAATTGTAGCGTCTGTATTTTATATGAACGAAGTTGTCTTATTTCAGTCAGCTGCATCCTGTGTAACGTTTGTATTAAATCCATGTCTAGAATATTTTGTTATCCGCCTTTTCAAAATATAAAAAAAAAAACAAAAACAGGCGCGTCCCGGGTGGTGGATTTGATGGGGTGCGACTATGCCTTATACATGTAGGTTGTCAGGTAAAATAAGCATGGTCTGACCGTGAACCATCTGAGGTTTAGTGTTATGAATATCCACTTGACATTTATTGAAAATTAGTTTCGAACCTGAATTTAACATATGCCAAGCTTTTATGCATTTTAGCGGAGATACGGTTAGCATTGGTGTTAATCTTCGGAAATTTACAAAAGGAGACTACCGTTATTTTTATCCAAAATTAAAGTGCGTCACTTCTGGGTTCTTAACTTTCCCATTATTATGACTGATGAATAGCGAAAATTTCGAAAGCGGCAGGATTTAAGCTCCCATCATGAGACGGACAAGACCATTGGAGATTATGGAATGTATGAAAAAATGTCGGGAGGCTCCAGCCGAAAGCGGTCGCTAGCGGGAGGTTTAATACCTATAGAGATGCATTTATTTTAAACTTTCCCGCAATAATTTACTATTATTCGTATTCATTATTCTAATGAAAAAGTTTCACTTTTATTTTTCTCATTTATATTTTTTAAAACTTCGCAAATATTATAGGAATTGTTGATTTAACTAAAAGTAATAAGTTTATCAACAACGATTTGTACATGTACGTGCTTATTATATTTCAGCTATAGTACTCTGGAAACTTTTAACACTCCACTAAAACACTTTTGCCAATGTTACGATAGTTTACGGTCGTACTTAGTCATCGTTTTGTACGTAATCTGATCCCTTCTTAAGCATTCTCAAGTTTCTTAACCTCTAAATTTTCTGTTTAAGGCATGTGTAAATTTCAAATGAAAGAACAAGAATTTTAATGAATTACACAAAAATAGGCCCTACATATTTATTGATTCTTAAAAGTTAACACATTTTTTCCCACTTTTTCTTTAGTAATAAATGTAAAACCCCAACATGTTTATGCGTCGGGAATCTTTTTTAAAGATACTACTTGTTTTATGATTACATGACATGAAGAATACGATCTTGGATCCTAGAGCGGATAATAAACTGAAGCCCCCGACATGCACATCATTCTCAAAACAATCAAGAACTTAGTGTTTAAAAAAAGACCCCCTAGATTTAAACCAAACCTATTGTCGCATATAGCAAAAAGGTTGAAAGATTCTTTTAGTACAGATTTTAACAAAAATGGTGATTTTGGTAAAAATTGCAGTATTATTCTTTTTATTTTATATCAGAAATTTAGACTAAAGTTTTAGACATTAATTTTCTTCAGTTAGATTTTAGAATTATTAACATTTTCTGAAATTAAATAAATCATTTGAAGTATTTTGCACATGCAAGAGGATTACGTAAGATATATTTCCTTTTGGGTAAGCTGTGAATGTTCTATTGTTAATTAAGAGTTATAGCAATTTGAACAAGTCAAAGCAGATTAATTTTATTTGTTGGATTTCCTGGCAGTAATAAACTATGTAAACAACAATGGATAGGTATGTCCAAGAGGTAAACAATTTAAGCCCCTTTTTACATACTTTAGCACTACGCGACAAAAATTAGTTTTAAGGAATTCGGGTTCAATTCTTCCACTCATTTTACTAAGCAACGAGATATATTTTACATTTTGATTGGTTGAAACAAGTGTGATTTTGGTAAATACAGCAAAAAAGTAGTTCCAAGCTCACTTCACATTGCGTTTCGGAACAATAAAGAACAAAAAATCATTTTTGTGTCTTTAACATATATTTCATGTATGCTGTATTATATTTTATATTTAAGGTTATTTAGTTGTAAATATTTTAATTAAACATTAATGTGAGTATTTTATCTGTAATGAGATGTAAATATTATTTATAATAATGTTACTTAATAGTTTTCAAGAAAAATATGCCATATCATGCAAGACAGTTTATTTTAGTAGTCTCGCAACTTGTAAATACATGAAACTTTGTAAATATTTTTAAAAAGAAAGAAAAGATTCTTTATTGAACTGTCTGTTAACTGTGCTTCAATACTTGTTTTGGTATGATTATATTATCATTGCCGCTATCAATTTAAGTGGTACGTTTAGCCTGATATCATGATATTAAAATTATTTTGTGCAAGGGAAGTAACCATAATCACAAATGTTGAAAAATAACAAGTCCTCTAGTTTTTGATAGTTTATTTAGAAACAGCTGGTTAGCAAGCATGAGGTTTGTTTATTTAGAAGCCAATATGGCAAGATTTCTCTTTGTGAAGTTTGTTTTGAAGTTTTTACTCTGATTTTTCATAACAAAATTTAAGACGGTTTTCCCGCACAATGTGATACGAAGCTATTGTTACACAATTAATAGAACAGCGCACATAACATGCTGAAGGCATGAAAAAGTATCCCGTAATACATATTAGATATCCCCCTCTTCACATTCTTAAGTTATGTATTCATCAACCAAGTTTAGTTAGCTAATTTAATAGAGTTATTCCCCTTTATCACTTTTATTGTGCAAGTTGGACTTGCACCCATGACTTTTAAGTCAGTTAGCTTTTTGGGTTCATTCATGTATTATAATTCGTTTGCAAGAGTTACTTAGTGACAATGTATAACATATATGCTACATGTTTGTTTAGGCATTATTCAATATTTTACATTATTGTTGTTATATTATTCATAATTTACAATTATTATATGGTCACTTTACATTGCGCTTCGGAACAATAAAGAACAAAAAAATATTTTTGTGTCTTGAACATATATTTCAGCCCTTTACCCAAAGTCTACCCAGACGTAAAGGAGGTCACGTTGGCAAGAGTCCGACCCAAGAAACCTGAAAACAAAATCCCGATACTCGTACAAAACATACCTCGAAAAGCAACTCTGACACTATTATGCTGCATCCACCCGACATGATCTCTTGCTTTCAGTGAATTGTTTACTTATACTAGGTACTAGTTCTAATCATTTAAAATGTGAGACGAGACGACCCTATGTCTGATTTTCTCAAATGTTCGTACAGGTTCAGTTCAGCAAATTCATTGCATTTTTTTTAACTACGGCACTGCTTGTTTGATGACGCTATGGGGTTGGCGATTAAAATATAAAGATATCCAATATTAATTCAAATTGCTAATAAAAACGAACATCACACACTGTGTAAATATAAATCTTCTGTGTTTCAACATACTTGTGTTATCTATAAAACTACATGATTTTACTTGTTTAATGACTTACAGATAACAAAGTAGACAACTGTGGCATCCGCTATTCAAATTATAATCTTGGTACAGAATATTATACACATACTGTCTGCAATTGAGGGTGGTATACTGGATTACCACACAAAGAGAGAATATCGCACGAGACGAAGTCGAGGAATGAACCGGCCAGCGAAAGCTATATTTTAAATTAGCCTAGCTGGCCGGGTGGTCTAGGGCGCTGGACTTAGTGCAGGCGGTGTTGCCATAGATGTCACAGCGTTACGAGTTCGAGTCCCGATATACACTATAATACTGTATGTTATATTGCTAAGACTTCACAATGATATAAAGTAAAAGTTTCATTTAATATTAATTTTGCTACATAAAGAATTAAATAATATGTTTTGTAGCCAAACACTGAGCACTCTGAATCGCATAAACCCAATTTTCACTTCTTTTCCACAAGGCAGATTCCGTATAAGAGTATTTATCATCCTTTTTTTGAGACAAAACCTTGAAGCAAATTTGTGTAGGTTTTGTGTTACCAAATGACAAGAGTTCAGCTATTTTGAGTAATTATTAATCACTTAAAAATGTATGACTGCATTAAAAGAAACCTCTTAATTTATCAAAAAGAAGTAATAGTAAACAAAAGTCTTACGGTATATGCGTATAAACCTTAAGTTTTGAAGGAGCAATAAAGCTTCTAATGTGAAAACAAGAAAGTCCTAAAAATGATCATATTCATATTAAATCTTTAATTACGAAATGGTGTTCATGTTAAATAAACAAATTGACACACGTAAGTTTCCTTTTATCAAGACAAGCAAACAACAAGATTTTGAGTATTATTTACTTGTTGAACTTGGTATAGCAGGTTATCAGGGCATAATGCAGTACAAACTCAAAATTTGTCGGTATTGAATAGCACTTAACTATAACACAATCGAAACATATATATTATTATATTTATTGAACTGTAAAGTGTAAAATTAACATAGTATTGCTTTTAACATGCGTGTGGTTATTATTTGAGTTTTGAATATTTGCTATACTATTTTGTATCAGTTCAGTTTCCAATGCTTAAAATTAGACGAGATTAAAGTATCTTAACAAATAACAAGTTTTAGTGGATCTACTGGAATATCAAACAAAAGAAATGATCAAATAGTAAAGGACAGAATTTCATTTGTCTCGTTTTCGTTTGTATTCATGATCATAAATCGATTTAAATTGTCTTATTACAACCAACACAATTTATATTTCAGGTATCAACATGAGACAAGTCAATATATACTAAAAATAATCGTAACTTATGACCCTTATACACGTCCATATTCAGGAAAAGGATTGTGTTATATTCTTTTTTTTTGGATACAGAAACAGAACTTAACTTAAAAGTATAAATTTCCATCGTTTATCACCAGATCCTTTCCAATGAAATATTAGCATAATTAAGTCCACTTTGTAGTTATAATTTCATAGCATGTTAATCCTTATTATTTTTGTTTTTTTTTTGTTGTTGTTGTTGAAATAACAGTAAATTTATGGAAATTGGTAACGCCTTTGCTGTTTTTATGTGAAAATGGAACGACTCAAGTATAATCCTATAAACGTTGAACGTTTCTAATTCATACGTACCTCCGAAATGGGACTTAAAGTCTTTTTGTGATAAACATTACAAGAAATATGGACTGAGGGTGATTTCTTATGTTTTTCCGATCTTTGAGGGGGTAAAACTATAACATATAAATACATATTGTTTGTGTTTCCCGTCAAATCTTCATAAATTGCCTATTATGGACAATTCGTAACATCAAAATAACTGTTAACACATACAAAGCAAAATAACATACAGTACCTTAACCAATTCACAGAACTAAGATTGTGATCTGTCATTGATCATTGATCTGTCAAACCAAGTCGCTTCCATGTATTTACATTTTTGTGAACAGCTTAGCATAGTACAGTTGAGTACAGTAAAGCCCTTTTGATTCTGCCTATTTCCATGTTTAAAGTTAATCCCTACAAGTACATAAATTCATTCATTTTTATCAAAAATATTTGCTTCTTAAGGAAAAAAACACCTTATAATAATTCGAAGAATGACACGAAGAAGAGGTAACACATTTTTGGTTAAATGAATATATTGTTACGCCCTCACGGGTGTGTAGGTATATTTCGAGCGCAAGTGTATAGGAAAGTGGTATTTCACTGGTAGCGTGGCCTTTGAAGGTATTTCCATATACTTGTTCTTAATACACAACCCAACAGAGTTCCAACTTATAAATAACATTTATTAACCTCTCAATAATTTAATACATGCAATATATAATGTTAAAACCCTACCACTGAACGCTAAAGTATAAACGAAGGTCCCCCAAAATATGATAAGGGCTGCTAGGTTCTATAGGTTATGTCAAGGTCAGGTCGTAGTAAAAATATTTACTACTAAAATACAGGGTCATACCACGGGTGTTGTTCTCCTGGCGAGCTGGTAGCGCTCAGTGGTCAAAATCGAGCTGAATAGAACTAACTGCTCTCAGAATAATTCTGCCAGGATTAATTTCAGGACGCCGGTCCCCCGTTTATGTATATCTGCCACACTTGTTGGAATTTTAGGCCCACTTTCAGGAATGTGGGGATTCGGCTAATATCATTGGTTTATCCTTGTGGACCCCCAAAAATTATGATTGGTTAAGAAATCTCTGCATTCCCAAAGAAGTTTATATTCTCCTAACCAATTAATTCCGATGTGCCAAATATAAACATGGTTGACATCGAGGGGAAAAATATAGTAACGGGATGGAAAAGAAGTAAGACGGGACCTACTATATCTTATGATACAGGGAAAATAAGCCCATAACAATCATATCCCTTAGCAGAATATACGAATATAATGACAGGTGAGAAATATGAATAAATAGACCAAATGAAGCTGGGGACTAGTCGACAGCCTGGGACTGACTGGAAACGAGGGATGCAACAATGAGAACGAACTCTGTCTTGACCCTTAGAAAAGATTCCCATAATAATCCCAATACAATAATACAGATACAATCACATAACTATGTTTAAATTGTCCATATCGCGCGTGAATTCACTCAGACGGACACGAACAAACAAGAAAAAGGAACCTGAGTGACACTCAAAAATATATCTTCATTATAAACCTACTGACCTAAACCCAATTTTGTAACAATATACACTGTAAGTAGTCCAAATTTCACTGTAGAATTTCTTTGTATGACCCATTAAAAATGCTTTGCAGGGCACAGCCTGATACAGCCACAGAAGTTCAACCTTGAACCCTAACAGTTTGGGCAAGTACTGAAACACTTCCAAGCATGTCAAGCTTGATACAATCTGGAATTTTGATTGTGATTAAACATTTAACACACATTAAGAATTTGACTAGAATGGTTTGCAACTTCTTGTAATTTCAAAGAAATCTATTCATTTATTGTTAAATTATTGTCAAGAATTAGGAAAATAGTTGTTTCTGGCGTAATAAAAAAGATTTGGTCCTTACAATCCCAAACGGTAGAGGACCTAACCCAAAATAAAATTGAACACAACCCTACTTTTGTGGTATAAATATTGTGGAACAATATCATAGAAAGCCATATATACAGTTAAAATATTTTTGGCCTATAATTTCAAACCAGTTGGGGCCATAGCCCTAAAATCAATACCAACCCTTCTTTTGTGGTTTGGAGACATATTTGAAAACTTTACTATGATAAATTAACTCAACTTAAATATCAACGTTATTCCACAACAACTAAGTGTCTAAGGACAAAATTAACAGTACCATATAATAAAAGATTGCAAAATCTGGAGACTACACCACTATCATGGTCTTAGGAAAAACCCTAACAAAACTTAACCTTGTGTTGCTTATGGGTGTTCCTAAATCTTAATTTTCAATTCCTGAATGGAAGTTGGCGTTGTAGCTAAAAAGGACTTCAGTGTTTGACACTTCACAGTGGTCCGGTAGTCCTGTGCCAACATACATGTATTTGAGCCATGACAACCATGAAATTTAAATTTGATAGTCCTTCAGGCACCCTTAATTAATTCTTATTTGTTTAGTTTTAAGGAGAGGATCCAAAAACAATTGTGAGAACCACTTAATTTACTTATCAAATAGTCCTATGGGCTACATAGCCAGAAAAGTTAAGTGTCAAACCCCGAACTAATAAAGCTCTTACTGATACCCCCATTACTTAAACATATAACTTTGAAGTTGCACTAGTTACAGTAAATTTTCAAGATTAGTGTGGTCTAGGTTTTCTCTCAGTAGTTGTCTGTGCATGATTATAATATCTATGGGGACATAAAACTGTTATAAAATGATTTAATTTTGCCTCAGTATTAAATTAAATAAGATAAGTGTGAAAAGTATTATGAAGATAAAAAAATCCATCAACTGAGATACCCAATGTTAATATACAAGGTGACATGTATGTTGATTACCTTATATCATGTACATGGCTGACAGTTACCTGTAGTTAATTCATAAGTATGTTATCACTCTTCACGTCATCCTCCCAAGTCAGGGTTTTGAGTTCACCCTCGCTCCCTCAAACGCCTGACATCACTCATTCATATATTGAGTGATTGAGAGAAAAATGAAAATAACTGATTGACCTTACTAAACTATTTTCATTATATTTATGTTTTTACAATGCTACTTACTTATAGTACTATGAGATACATATGCTACTACTTCATGTAAGCAATTTTGTAAAAGCAACAAACAAATAATAAAAGCCTTCCAGAAATACAATTCAGACAAAATGGTTTTCAATGTGAATTTAAAATATTGATTAGAATGTTACTAATCTGCATAATCGTTAAGAATTTCTTGTAATCATGTTATTATGTATACTTTCTGATTTTAAAACACATACTACTCAAATTTAGTTAATCTTTTTAAGGATGCAATTCCGCGCTGTCCAAGCCCAGATGTCTGACCTCCGGATAAGGTAAAAAAAAATAGAATAAATTCAGACCCCTCCCCTCCAAAAAAAAAAAAAAAAATAAACAAATAAACAAAACAAAAAAAAAAAAAAAAACAAAACGTGCACTACATTTACATTGAACGGACCTTTAAACACGCATAACTTACCATATTCTCAAGAATTTTACAAAAAAAACAAGCAGTAAAAGTCATAAGCTTTCTGTTTTTTTATGGAAACAGTTGTAAAAAGGGAGGTCATAGGTAGGGGAATCTAAGTCGCCTCAGGTGTTAATGAAATATGGCGTACATCATCGGAACCTCTCTAATTATTGCCA
Organism: Perna viridis; assembly: GCA_037379345.1. Classification (NCBI taxonomy): domain Eukaryota; kingdom Metazoa; phylum Mollusca; class Bivalvia; order Mytilida; family Mytilidae; genus Perna; species Perna viridis. The sequence goes on along the minus strand of CM074515.1, from coordinate 38,985,266 downwards.
TCTATTTCAGAGAAAAATTAAGTAAACAAGAACAGTTCCGGATTTTTTTTTGGTTCAGATACTACGATAGATAATTTGCATACTGACTGATTGAATATTCAAAGGTAAAGTTCACTTCTTTGTTATTCAAATAGACATATACTGTACACACATGCTTTAAATAAGTGCAAACGCATAGACTACGTGTATTTGTCTGTGGACTTGGAAGCAATGTGGACGGAGTTACCTACCTTTCTCGTTGCGAATTGTTTATATGAATAATATTTGTGTAAATTATTGACATTTAAATTGAGATGCTTACTTATATGGACATTATTTTAATATTCTTTATGTTTGGACTTGTTTTCATTCTGATATCATAATGTGTTATTATCATTTGTGAAATTTAATAAAAGAAATGACACCGTTTAAAATGCTCACATTAAATTTAATGTCATGGTAAATTTCTATTCAACTCTATACTCAATATTACGTTCTACCTATTCAATACGATCAATCATATATATGATGACTGATCATATTGAGTCTTGATATTGCATGCTTCCTCCTGGAGAAGTCATCGTTTTCATGTGGTAATTTATACCACTAATAATTGGATGACTTAGAAGGTGTGCTATGATTTATTTTGTGAATTTCAAGATACAGATAATGTACCAATTTTATACATTAAAATGATCAAAATGTGGCAACTTTACTTAAATTGTAATTTTAATTAGGTGTGTTACATAATGAGGGTACAGAAATTCATCTGAAAATTCATGTTAACAAGGGATTGCAAGGTTTTAAGTAGACTTTGCAGAGGTTGCAACTATAAAAAAAATCTTACATACATATTTTGTACATATAGCAGTTCACTTTCATGATGTTAAAACCATCCATATTAATTTTTCATGCTGTACAACTTTCAGTACAGTAATATAATGTAAGTCCAGATACACGTATCCCTGATATTCGCAGTGGTATAATGCTACATTTTTATTTTTAATGTAACATTTGGCAATAATGAAAAAATAATTTACTTTAATTAGAGAAGCCTGTACGTCACTCCTATAACACTAAAGTCACAAGTGCAGGCGATAATGATACCAAAATTAGTCTCTGTTGACTGCATGGCTTCCTGGACTTTTGTTATTATTAACTTAAAATGTCAAACTTTTTCATTTTCTATTTTTTAAACTGCTGACCACATATATTATTCCTAGGTCAAACCAATATGTACAAATGCACATGTACTAAGTCCAGTGTTCCAGGATTTTTCAAAAATTTAGGTTTCCTTGGGAAAAATCCATATAAAATCAACATTCCCACAGTCAATGACTGCTTTCCTAACAAAACAAATCCTTACAGCATATGAAGTTTTCAACTTGCCACGGGAAAGTGTGAACAAGTATCTAACTTTCCCTGACCCAAATTTCACTTGCCCTGGGTAACGGGAATAGGAATCCTAGAAGACTGCTTTAAGTAATAAACTGGTTGGTTATACAAAATTTGTGTTCACAGCACAGAGTTATATATAAATCCTTGTTCACAGTAATGGTTAAGTTTAAATTTAAAAGTATGGTTTAATTGGACTGTCCATTGTGTTGGCTTAATGTGTAAATACAAGTGGAAAAAAGGAGATAGACACCTTAATGCATACTGTTTATGCATGCACAAATGTATATAGTAAATGTACCGGATATCAGAATAATGAAATTTCCACTGGGCTTTGCCACATATAAGAAACAAGAACATACTTAATGTATTCAATTTTCTTTTATTATACATGTACAATGTATCACATTTTACCACAATATGTCTTATAGCAGATGCTGAGAACTTTTACAACTGTATTGTTTTACATTTTTATATTAAAGGTCAGTCTTGGACAGATACTCTCCCCTATAAATAGGTAAATACATGTAATATTTAATCTGCGCCTTCCTCATGCTCAAAATATAATGTGTTGATTCTCCCATACTAAACATTTACTGAATCTAAGTCATTGTGTTTCCAATATACCGTATCAGTGGCGATTTACCGGGGGAGCTAAAGGGGCTTTAGCCTCCCTTTTTGCGTCTCATAAAAATAATAATTATCATCATAAAATTAAATTAAACGAGTCGTATATCTTTGTCGTATCTCGTATGTACTATCAGTTATGAATGAAACCAATTTACACCCTGTTTGTGTATATATATCTGGTTCGATATGTTTCAATCGATTTATTTCGCGTCATATGTCACACCCACCATGAGAATGTTTACCACTGCTGAAGCGTGTGTTTCGATACATGTTTAAGTACCTTATATATACAAATATCATCGAACAATTAGTTTTCAATAGGAGGTAATTATAAATTAAAAAATCAATCACCGAAATTACCACCGTCATTATCACCACGCGCTAAACTTAAAATGCAAAAGTTTAACATTATCTTAAAAACTTCGATTTATTGATACAGAATTGTGATCTAAGTCAACACAAGCCAAAGAAAACAAATCGATTATAAAGCATAATATCAATATATTGATAACAAAATTGGGAACGCGTATATTTCCTTAACTGTATGAAGGTTATAGCCAACCAATGTAACCAATGGGCATGTGGAACGTACGCAAAAATAGTCCTACGCAGAAATTACCCCCTGTTCCTCATAGTGCTGCGAAAAAGTTCTCATTTTATTTTAAAAATTTAAACAGTTTCTGAAAGGAAAAATATTTCTGTACATTTTATAGGTGCATTGTGCTTCTTGTGATGTGAAGTCTAACCTCCATAATAATTTCAAAATATACCCCTATCTTTTGAAAACACTGGGATTTCCCATGCTATTTATAGTCCCTTCACTTCCGGTGACCAGTACTGCACTGCAAGTCTGCTAACCCCACATGCCATTCTGAGGATTGTGAGCTGACATATGTAGAAACATGCTGATATATAGTCCTCTGCAGGTTAAAGTTAAGGTAAAGTCCAGAGAAGCCATTGAATATTGTGAAATTAGCATAGAAGCCTATTGGAAGTGGAATTAGTGGTTTCTAGCCTGAAATCATGACTTACCTAATTCTAGAAGCAGTACTTCCAAAATTTCACAACATATAATGGAAAAAAACACCGACTTGTTCCCATTTCGCGTTAGTAAAATTTGGAGTGGACTAAAGCGGAATAGGAACATGTGTAAACATGTAATTAAGTGTTACTTGTGTTTTTAGCAATTAAAAATACTTTCTACATAGAAATATTTTATGTTTTATGCAGAAAAATATGCAAAAAATGTATAAAATCACATTAAAATATACAAAAATGTTTTTCTTAATTATGTTTATTTAGTTATCAAAACATGCCATAAATTAGTAACTGTGTTTTTATAATGGATTTATTGTAAATTCACATTTCTCCTTAGTACTTTTTTTACCTTTTTTACCTGAAATTCACAGCTAAGGCGAAATGGGAACACACCGAACCAACGCCAGCATGCCGGAAATCGGGGTTCGATTCTTCGGCCTGCATATTCGACATATAGAATTAAGATTTTAATTGCTTATTTCAATATAGGGGTTTGATCCAGAGAAAAAGTGGTCGCGGGTGTCCTTGAAGCCAATTTGTGAATAAATTTCTGGATAGGTTCCCGTCTTTCAAAAAATTCTGCCTTGGGTTCATCCCTGGCGCATGTTGTATCCACATTTTATGCACCCCCAGTTAACGTCGACAAACGGCTCACTTTCTATATATTGACACCAGATAAAGAGTTCGTCCTGCATAGGTATACGTACGTACCTGTGATCAGGGAGTGAATATTGTTGTGATTGGAAATTAAGAATTTCAGCGGACTTTGGATGGGCCGAATAAAATCAGGACGGAAATTAATGGACGGATGGGGGGGGGGATTGGGGTTGGAGAGAATCTCGACACTATGCATTTTTTTAAATTGAAGAAATAGAAACTTTATTGCTTCATAATTAGCAATTGTAGGAAGGCGAACGTCTGGCACGCCCTTCCTTGCATTGTAGTATACCACAAATCTATTAACTTAAGTAAATGATGTTCATGTATGTGACAAACGAAAGTGCACAAAAAGTCGTATTTTCAATAGTAAAATTGGAATTTCTAGTATAAAAAAGAAGATTTTCCATATTAAAAAAAAGAGATAGTTAAATATTATCAATTCATTGTTTTTATATTAGCGATTTATTTTTAGATATTAGAAATTCAATTTTTAATAAAGAAAATCGTATTCTAAAAATAGACTTTGATTTAAATTACTAATGTAAGAATTTCTTTAAATTTCTAATATTATTTCTAACAAGAAATTGATTTTTTAATCATAGAAAATGAATTTTCAATATGAGAAAATAATTTTGAATATTAAAAATATGTTTCTAATTTAAAAAAGAATTTTCCATTATATAAAAAAGAATTCTGAATATTAGCACAGGGATGTTAGCCATTCATTATTTTTTATACAAGCAATCTATTTTTTAATATTGGAAATTCAAGCTCTGATTAAAAGAAAAATCGTTTTCTACAAAAAGAATTTATTTTAATTTCTAATATAAGAGTTTATTTTAGTTATAATATAAGAATTTATTTTAATTCTAACATAAGAATTTATTTTAATTCTAACATAAGAATTTATATTAATTCTTATATAATTCTAATATAAGAGTTTATTTCAATTTATAACTTGATTTCTAATAAGAAATTTTTTTAATAATAAGAAAATGGATTTTAAATATTGAAAATGGCATTTAATATTAAAAAGTCCACTGCATTTTTAATGAGAAAAGATGTTGAATTTTAATATTAAAAAGAAAAAAAAACAATAATATTAGAAAATGAATGAATTTCCAATGGTGTCTTCCCGATAGTCCAACATTTGAAAATTACAGGTAAAATAATGTTGGACAATCGGGAATGTTTTGATAAGGAACATATGTGTTTGCTAATTAGAAAATGTTTTGATAAAGATAGTTTTGAGGTTCTATAAGGGATATTCATTGAAAGAATAAAAAACTTATGTGTTGCTTTAGGTTTGTAAAGTTAGTTTGTTCTCTATTTGTCTTAGTTTTTCTTGTTTTTGGTTTGTTGTATCAGTATTTGTTAGCTCATGCTTTATCTCGATTATCGTTGTTTTTTTGTTGTTGCTGTATTGCCCCCTCCAGGTATCAAAGAGTAGACCTGCAGCAGCTCGAAGCTTGTGAAAGGTGACTTTTTTTATACATTTTATATTCAAATGTTTTTATTTCATCAAATAAATATGATATTATACATGTAAATCATTTGTCATTTTTGTTGAATGAAGCATACTATTAAGCAATTAGCTTAAAGTGCTACAACTCATTACAAAAGTACACTTCATGTATTAAATTTTAATAATGATTTTATCAAATAATTTGCATTGCTGGAATTTATACTCAAATCAAGATCATTATTAATTCATATAGTATTTGATTCCTAAAGCATTAATAATACTTGATATTTTTTTTTATAAAAAATATGTATCAAATATTTTTCTTTTAAAAATAATGATTTGTTTTAATATTATTGTTTGCTTCAGATTAAAATATCCAAAACAATATTATAAAAAATAAATATGTATTTCAAATTGAAATTATCTTTCATCTATTTTAAGAAATTGTTTTATATTTAATCTATATAAATATGTATTTATTTTTTATTTATTTACAATAGAAACCCCTTGCAACTCTTAAATTATAATGATGCATGACCATAACTGTTAATTAAAAACAATGAAAGTAGGACAATCAGAACTTTTATTGTTGAACAATCAGGAATAAACCTTTCTAATAGTAAAACAAAATTGTCAAAAAATGAATTTAGATATTTGAAAAAAAAACTATTAATAAAACTTTATTTCTTTTATAAAAAAAAACGAATGAACTATTATTAAAAATTAGTTCATAATATTACAAAATTAATTCATGTTTATCAGTTAAAACCGGATCCTTGTCCTCTAAGTTTGGGACGGGATGGAGATAAAAATGAGAAAAACTTTCCGATTTTACCATGTAAAATAGTATTAGCATACAGGAAAAGAATTCCGGAATCCTACTAGATTCACTAAATTTTTTTTTGTATCACACATCGTTCTGACCCCAACCGACAAATCAATATCCGAATATTCCGGGCCAGTGGAAATTTGGACTAGGCATCTCTTCAAAAGCCAATGCATCTTATAAAAGTGCATCTTTTTATCTTGTAAGGCTCATAGGATAGAAAAATCACGTTACTCTCCAAAAATTTATCAAATCATATATAATTACTTTATTATATTAACTTATACTGGTATGCCTATGGATGGAACTTCAAGTAGTTGTAATGAATATCATGCTTAAATTGCTTATACAAGAAGAAAGACTAAGAGTCACACATTCAAATATGGCTACTCCTCTAGCTCTGTTGAATACATGTACATGTATTATATTTCAATGCATTTTTAAAACAGTTGATCATATGTAAATTGATCAATACCCATTCACAACTTTGTTGATGTCAGATGTCTGGTGATCTAAACCAAAGGTGATTATTGTAATTATAGTGTGTTATGTATCTGCCTTAATGTGGCAATCACAAATATTTTTGACAGAACAGAGACTTGAACAGTGGTGAAATCTTGTATTTGTAGCTAATTCATCAGGTACATTTAAAGACAAAGCCTCAGCTATATACAAAATTCCCTACAATATTCGGCAGATTTTGTATATTAGTTGTAGTAATTTATCTTGTTGCATGCCACCTCATAATATACGGTGTATAAATGATGTCTTAATGTAAGCAGGTTCACAGCATGAGCTTTAAATGCTATGAGAGAAAGGAATAATTTTGAATAAACAGCAGAGTACTTCGGAACACACAGTATTTTTTAAACAAGTTATTACATGTAAAAGTCAACTAACTTCATGAAATGATATTGAATGAAATTATATGCAAATAACTTTATTTTCAATAGACAGAGGTGTTGGTTATTATTTGCAATCATTGTAATTAGTATTGCTTTTTACATTGTAGGTACAGAGTAATTAAGGGAACTAACATTCTAGCAAAAGAATGCAATCCAAGGACAAAGATTAGACAGGGAAAACAGACAGACAGAAAAAAAGAAAAAAAGAAATAACCAAAGCAACTAACGTATATGAGCAACTCGAACTCCACTAAAAAATGGACCATGAGCACCGCTAGAATAAGCATCCTCTGCTTTCCTGGGAACACCCGTCGGATTGCTCTTTAAAATCTAAGTCAGTTCATCATATATTTTGATGCGTGATGCCTTGCGCAAAAAAATAAATGCTTTGAAACTGGCTAATCTCCTAAAAATCACGTGCCCTTGTACAAGTGCATGTATTTTTTTCTGTACATATATTTATTTCTTATCATGATTGTGTAATTTGAAAATGCAGGTTTACTTTGCATTTCATGACTAATACAAGCTATAGTACTGAAATCATTTTATATCATAAATATATGAAATAACGATGAAATTAAAGCTATTCTCAAAATCATATATTTTCCAATTGGAATTTTTATCTTCAACTTGAGAATTATATCTTCCAATTGGAAAGTATACTTCCAATTGGAAATAAAATATTCCGTTTTTGAAAATTTATTTTCCTATTGGAAAACAATTCTCTAATTTGATTTATTTTGGAAGTAATTTTCTTCAATGGGAATTTTTTTTTCCGATGGGAAGAAATTTGTTCCAATGGGAGCACTTGTTTTCCAATCGGAAAGTCGATATTCCAATTGGAAATCAAGTTTTCCTATTGAAATAAATTTTCCCATTTTTGTTTTTTTTTCAAAATTTAAAGAACATGTTTGCTTGTCTTCACAAAAAATTAAAATATTATATTTGTTTTTTCTAATTTTATTCCGTACAGTTTGGTGTATAATAGTATGTACTTATTCTAAAAATGGCGATTTGGTGATTTGCAAAAATTAGAATTGGAAATTTAAATTAGAAAAAGTTTAATACTTATACAGCCTAAACTAGGAGGGGGCGTTCATTCAATCTCCATTAGAAGTTCAACGTTGCAGTTATTTTAGCAAACAAGTAGAATTTTGTTCTATTAAAAGCCGGCTTTAAAATCACGAAGAATTCAATGGAAATTTTTTGGGGAACGGGATAATTTTTTTTCACTTTTTGGCTATAATGTATTACATATATTATTATTTTCGATCATATATAGAAAATACTGCATATATAATTGTATTTTTTTACCGTATATTTGTAAGTTTTGAAAAACAGTATATTTGTAAGATTTGAACATATCAATTTATCTTTTATATATAGCAAAATAGTACATAATATATATTTGTAAGTTTTGAAAATTAATTTGTTTTATTAATCAACATATTTTTATGAATATCGAAACATTAAATGTGGCACATTCGATGTATTTCTGAAAAAAAAAAAATATGGTGTGTTTTTGTTGTTGTTTCAGGTTATTTTTGACCTTACATTACAGGGGATGGCTAAGGACTTTTAAAGCCAATTTAACACCACCGCAGATTTCACACGCCTGTCCACATGAAGGAGTGCGTCGCGGTGTCCTTATATCATTTACATGTGTATTGGGTTGATTTTGAAGAATTGTCATCGTTCAGTTACCGTGGATTTTATTACTTCTTTGTCAGGGCCTTTCAAAGCTTACTTCTTGAAGACCTTTCGGTAATCTCTGATAGTATTTAGTATTTATAGATTGTGAATTTGTTTCGTTTTTGTAACCACACAGTATAAGTATAGCGGTGTTTGAAAAACAAGAAGACTCCAGGTAGTAATTTTATGGCGTAAAAGTTGTATTTAACGGCGGTAAATGTTGAAAATTTCAGAGAAAGCTCTTTAATTGTTATTTAATTGAACACAAATCTGTAGATGCGATAGCAATAGCACGAGAGAAGGTGATAAAATTGAGGCATTACGGGAGGAGAAGACAAATGGGGGAAACACATAAACTGATAAAATGTTACACGATACATCTGAAAGTGCTACTGAAAACAACAAACGAGTTTAAAATTTGGCGATTGGAATGTTTTTGTATGCCATCTTCCTAACGTAGTCACCTCTTTCTAATATTCCGTTGTTTAATTGTCCTTCGATTTCACGATGAATTATTGTATATATGACACACATTTAAATATTGGATGGTAAATTAGAAATTCAGATTTATTTTAAATAATACAGTTAACTAAAAGTGTGGTTCAGTTGCAGAGGTCAGAATGGGAAGATAAATTGCAGAGAGCAGAAGGAGAAGACTCCATAGCAGATGACTCAAAGTTTTCCGCTTTTCAGGTGAGAACTTAATTATAGAACAAACCTTGATAGAATTGGGAGACAGAAAAAGTCCTTCTAAATATCATATCGTATTACTTTTTTGTGCATAATATGGTTAAAACACAATTTAAAATACATAGGCTGACTCTCCTTATTTAGAAAAAAATAACCATCGAGGCAATTGTGAGTATTAGGACTTTGCCATTTGAGTTTGTATTAAGTAAATTTTCTGTGATTGTTTGTTTGTTTCTTTTGTTTTGTTTGTTTGTTTTACTTTGTTTTGTTTTGTTCTTTTTTTTATAACAGTTATTTTGCATACAATTAGAAATGGGATAAAAAGTACACGTTTGTCAGTGTATAAAACTGAAATTGCATTTCAGAGTCATATAAAGCGCGAATATTATGTTGAATGTCTGGAGGATTTACCATCAGATATTTTTTTCCACTGATTTTGCTGTTTCAGCATGACAACTGCATATTTAATTAAGAAATGGAAAAAGCTTTTCCAAACTTTTGACCTTAGAAAGGACAACTTGCTAACAATAGAGGATGCCTTTCGTTTTGCGTAAGTTAGTTACATGTACTAGACACTGGCAATGTCTTGTTTTGTTATGTTTTGTTCTGTTTTGTTTTGTTATTTTTATTTATTAGTAAGTAATTAAATTGGCACCATCGACATTATAATATCTGATGCATATGATACCATTGATATTCAGAAATGTATACGAAAGCCCATTGAGCTTATTTTCGTAGACTAAAAAAATAATTCACATAAGAACGCGAAACTGTCGCGAAATAACGCCAAACTTACGGATTGTAACGCTAAACGTATGCTTAGTAAAGCGAAACTGTAACGAAATAACGCCACACTTACGCGTTGTAACGCTAAACTTATGCTTAATAAAGCGAAACTTTCGCGAAAGAACGCCAAACTTATGCGAAACTTTCGCAAAAGACGCAAAATATTTTTATAGATATTATAGAACACGCAGATAGATAATATGTATTCCTCTGCTAAATAAAATATTTTGTTACCTAGCACCTACCGCCTTATTTTTTTTTAGTCTACAAAAATGAGCTCAATGGGCTTTCGTAGAAATGAAATGTTCTGAAATTGAAATTGGCGCAATCGGGTGACAGAAAATAAATTAATTGGAAGAAATTTGGCCAAAGTCAGTTTTCTCAGACTCTAGCTAAACAGTGAACAAATTGATTTAATACATGTACGAAGAAATCTTAAAAAAGAGATTAAGTAGTTTTCAATCAATATTTTCATATTGATGTGGTATTCATGAATCTCATTTTTACGCTTTTGTTTTTGCATTTTCTGATACATGAAAACATGAAACAGAAACATACCATAATTCAAGCGTGTTAAAACAGGGTTTAATTTAATATTTTCGCCTGGCCGCCTACAAGTAAAATTTTGTATGTAAGCACGTATTTCTATCTGAATACATTTGAAATTACAGTAGTTCACACCAAATTTTGGGGCCACTTGCTAGTGAACCCATACTAATTTCAAACTCTGGGGACTCTAGAAGTAATTGTATAAATAAAATCCAATAAGTTGAAAGTTTATTAAACAAAAACGCAAATTAAACAAATAAATACTAAGTACAATGAGGGATTTTCCAATTAAAGAATGCCGAGCCTTGAGAATCTGGGCGTTAGAGGTGGGTACTGTCATAGTCTACAACAAGATATACCGATGCTATTTAGGACAATGTATATTAAACATTAAATACTAGTTATTTATCAGCCAAATACTCTTTACTTTTGGACTGGAATCCGGTGTCCCAAATTAAAATTTGACTTCCTGATTAAAAATTAGAGTACACGCATACCAATTTTTTGAAATTTTGTTCGCCGCCTGGAGTACACAACGCTAACTTGCGTACAGAAATACCCAGTAAAAGACCCCGGAATCTGAATTACAAATAAAAAGAGGTTATTACCCTTGTTAAATATAAAAATTAAATTCACTAATGATGAAAGGTAAAAGTAGTTCAAGAATGGTACAGCGACTTATGAAAAATGCCCAGCCTTTACTGTTGTGATATATATTCTAAAATTGTCAATAAGTATTACCCACATATGTCTGCATGTCAAACTACCATTTAATATCCATTATAATATTGATAAATATCTTTCATCAACAAAACTTGATTAAGTATTGAATCGGGCAAATATTGCACATTTCACGAGGGTTTGCTCGAATAGCCCATAAATTGAGTTAATTCTTCCTTAGTATATCTTTTAACCCGAGAACAGTATAAAATAATTGTTAGCATGACATGCATTAGCTCTTTATCCATTTTTTATTCTTATGACAAATTTTCAAACATGACAGAAAAAACAAAGACTGTGGATTTATAGCAACAAAATTTCCATAAGCTTAACAAGTGAAGAGTCACAATAACCTTAAATAAAATTAAATGCCACAATAATGACTGGAACGTCTATATTCTGAATAGAAAGCTCTAAACTTTGGAAATTGAATTTAACTCTGATTCGAACATTAGCATAATTCATACTTACAAGGTAAGTTTACTTTGCGGGAAATCTTTCACAGGATATAGAGTATGCATGTCATTGAATATCCCAGGTTACGAATTTTTTTTGTTACTATCATCTATTATGTTTGAGAATGTATTAATTTTGCTCGAATTTATTTGCATTTCATTATTGTAAATATAGTACCATAATGTGTACTTTTAGAATAAATTAAATATCCTTGGACGGCTCGATCTTTAGCAGTGGCCATACGTATACATTGCTGGAACCAAAACCATCATTTTCCATTGCGACATATGCTTTCAATTGTTCTTAATGATCAAGATGTCTGTACGTCATTCCTTTAGTTTATCATACTTTTGTGTCGATACTCGGCCTATCATAAGCGGCCTAATGGCTGGATATATGTGGAGCTTTCTGAGATTTTTTTTATGTGATATCTTTGCGTGAGTGCTATTTAGACGTTTAAATTCGAATGAATTTGGATTTTCGTTCGCATAACGTTAATTTTTTCATTAAAGTAGATAAATGGGGCACCATCCTTTTTGTATTCCCAACTGTGTACAGCATGTGTATACTACTGTGCATATGCCTATTCCGAATGACGTTTACTTCGGTAGTATCTGATTTTTTTAGTATTATTTATTATATTTTTTTTTATTATTATCATTATTATTAAAGGCTTCATCTCCACAAGGGGACATTTATTTATTGCATTTTTTAATTATTGTTTTTTTCCCTTCATATAAATTCCTCAAATGGATTTTTCAAGAATGGCTACTTCAGCCTGTTGTTTCGTAATAGCTTACTGGCACGTTGATGGGCTTCAAGTCATCTTCCATAAGACCGATTTGTCTTTCTGGTGTATTTAGATATTATTTAAGTGCATCCTTACCCAAATTAAAGTCAGAGCGGCTGTACTATTCAATGTCAGACTAAAGAAAAACAACTCTCAAATACCAACACTTAAATAAGCTTAACCATGACATAGACTTTATTTAAATAAAACCACTTGAAGATGTCTTAAACAGAATAGACGATCTATGGTATTAAAGAAAAGTGCTTAACTGGTTCGAAAATTAATATATATCTAGTAGAAAGCAAAAGTAGTGAACAAATCTCTTCATCATTTTTCGCTACTGTTCTAGATAATATTCTCTAACTAGACTATTTGCAGATGATACGTCTTTTGGTTACTCTTATTCCCGTCTTGAAAACAAAGAAAATGTAATTAATCATGATTGAAGGAAATTGAATGATTGGTTCTCAACGTTGATAACCTTATTCTAAGTGTATTCAAAGTGTATCCAAACACTTGTGTGGAATACGAAAATTAAAATATAGGTTAAGTAGAAAAAAAATCTCGATAAGTTCTTTCTTGTCTTTATACATTGTATGCCCCATCTTACAATATGCCAATGAGGTCTGGGATAATTGCTGTATAACTTATTCTAACATGTACGAAAAAACAGCCTGAGGGAATTTGTCTGAAAGGCGAAATAAGATAAATTACAAATGTTTTACTATATACAAAACGGCAATGCTCCAAGCTATCTCCGCGAACTTACCTCCTCTCCATGTTCAGAATACAACAGACTATCTATTATGTAATGGATTACCCTTCTGTAGATTATCATTAGCTAGTGAATCATTCATACCATCTAATGGAACGCCTAAACTGTCTGATGAGATACACATTTGTTTACGTGTTGTCAATTTTATACTACTTGCTGTGGTTTTATAATTACATGTGGTCATTTTGTATTTACGTTATGTAGGAACATCTTTACATTATGTCGTTTTGTCTTTACGTTCTGCCATTTCGTCTTTACGTTCTCTCATTTTGTCCTTACGTTCTGTAATTTTGTCTTTACGTTTTGTCGTTTTATGATTACGTTATGTCAACATATATTTACGCTATGTGGAGTTATCTGAAGTGCAGTGGTTTTCTTATAACGTGAGGCCGTTTCATCTTTACGTTATGTCGATCTCTAAATACTTTATGTGCATTTTCTTTTCTGTACGTGCAGTGATTTCTTCTTTACGTGATGTGGACAAAAATTTCATGATGACGTGTGACCCCGGAACTTTTCGACCCGGTGTAAACTTCAAATATTTCCGTAAAAGGCAAAATAGACGTCACAACGCCGATTAGAAAAATGCTGAATGAAATATACTTGGGTAGTCTATCCAGTTACCCTAGAGTGTTTATTCTATAGTAAAAAAAATAGATTATTTGTTATTTACGTTCAATATTATCGCAATTGATAAACCTGAGACTCTGTTGATGACTTGTGGCGATTTTCGTAGTCAGAATATATTTTTTTAATTTCAAAAACATGGGAATTTCGACTCCCGCGAAAATTTGCATAAATTCGACTCTACAAGTTATTGCGTGACTAAATTTATTTTCTACATTAAATAAAAACACCAAAACTACTTTTCAAGAAAGAATTTTCAAAAAAAAAAAAATTAAAAATATTACCCCTACTCCTAGAAAACTGGCCTCAGTATCAAACATAATTTTCATTCACAGCATACCGACACTGTGAAACTAATATTTTAGGCATTCATAATTAAGATAATGATGTACTCAACATATCTGATCAATTCAGGCGTCTGAATTTCTTTATGAATTTTCCCTTTTTATGAAAAAAAAATAACACATAATTGTCGCCTACGCTCTTGAAATTTGCAAATATGTTGGATGCAATGATAATGAAAGCAATCGCCCGCAACATGCCCAAGTGTACGCCGTTTATATGTTAAAAATTAACATTTTGGTTCATGTTGAGGTTTTTTTTCATGGGTAGGGGTGGTAATTTTTGCATCAACTTTACTTGGAAAAATTCAAATATTAATTACCTGGCCGATTTGAAAGCTTAGACACTATACAAATCTACTGTATCACGCAAAAGATTGTTTAAACTACGGTATTCTGCAAAAAAAAGATAACAACGGGTGATATAGAAGAAATTCTGAAATTCTGTAAATTCTACTTTTTACTATTTTATAGTAATGGTAACCCTATAAAAAAATTACACGCCTGAATTGTTCAGCTATTTTGGGCAATTAATTATTTTTTAAATTATGAATGCTTAAAATATGAGTTTCACAGTGTCGGTATGCTGTGAATGAAAATTATGCTTGATACTGAGACCAATTTTTTTCGGGGAAGGGGTTAAATTTTAAAACATTTAAAAAAATCTTTCTTGAAAATCTGTTAATGGTGGTTTATTAATTCAGGAAATTTAATTTCTATCGAATGATTGAAAATCTGAGACTTTTTAGTCGAGTAATATCTTGTAGAGTCGAAGTTATGCGACTTTTTACGGGAATATTGAAATTCCCATTTTTGCATTTTGTATTTTTATTATTATTTTTTTGTTTTGTTACGAAAATCGTCACAAGTCACCAACAGAATCCAAGAAGTATCAGTTGTGAATATCCCGAACATAAATAATATACTAGTAAGCCATTTTTTACTGAAGAATAAATACACTAGGGGTTTTGACATTTAAAACTATGTTAAATTAAGCGAGTTCCATTGTATTCATTTTGGTACAAAACCCAAGTGTTACCGCAACTTTCTTGGTATCATTGTAAAGCTGAGACACTTGGCAGCATAGTGATACATATATATTTGAAGTTACTTCGTTTTGCAGAAAAAAAGAAGATAGAAGTATAGAAAACGTAAACAAGATGCCCCAAGGACCCTAAATAGATCACCTTCTTATTTTTTTAAGGACAACAACTCTAACTTTAAGGAGCTGTCCAACAATTTTGACTCAATGAATACTTTGATAGGACTTATCAGAAGGATCCTTTTATCAATTCAAAGTTTCATTCTGTCAATTATAGTTTTCAAAATATTGGCTGAAAACTGCTAAAAACATATGTTTTTGTCTTTCAATGGCCAAAAGTTTAACAAGGAGTCATCCAACAACTTTGATCCCCACAAACATTTGTATGTCGTGCCATAAGGATCATTTCAACAATTTAAAGTTTTATTCTATCTATCATAGTGCAATAACTCTAACAAAGATTTTCTCCCTGGCGACTTTAGTAAGCCTTATAATAAGGATCATTTCAGCAATAAAAAGAATTTGGCAAAACCTAACGGGTTTGGAGATATATGCAAAAAACTATTTTCTGACCCCTATATACTATTATTAGTAACGGCGGCCATGTTTTTCGACGAAACAAAAATCCCCATTTCAATTTATGGAGGATAAGGAAGTGGGGCATATTTCTTTGGAGCGTCAGACAATAGGGACGACTCATCTAGTAGTGATGACACCATAGGCCTGAATGTAGGGGAGATAACAATGGATAGTATTGAGTTGGAAAATTGGTCGAAATGGGGAGAAGATCAGGAGCACAAAGGGGGATTGGATCATGGGAAAGTAGATACTGAAACGGTCGGGGATAGGACAAAATCACCCAGTGAGGCAAGGGGGGTGACAGAAGGAAAGAATTAGGGGGATCCTATCGACCTTGTTGAAAGTTCAGAAACTGAGATGGAGGAAGTAGATGGAGAAATTGAGACTATAACGGTCCGACATGTGTTGGGAGGGAACATGTTAAGAATCCCAGTTACGGTCCAGGGCCAGGGGGTGACAGCGATAGTAGATAATGTGTTTTTACATATTTAATCACAATAACAATAACTGTCATGTGCTAAAAACTGCTTTTAAATTCAAAATGTCTTTTTTTGTCTGACCTTTCGCCATTTTTTCCACTGAAAATAGCTCTAAAATTTACCCTAAAATGTAAATTTTCTACCTCAAAAAATTTTTTTGAGCTGAAAAACATGATTTTTCAAGTCAAGCAACTTTATTGCCTCACAAAACAAGTGACAGAAAAAATCAGATATTTTTTTTGAATTCTTAGTAAGCAAAAATGTATTTTTTTTGTTGAAAAAACGCATTTAAAAAAAAGGGGGTCTGCCGCAGTGTTTTTGATTCCAATGAAAGAAAAATCTGTGGTTTTGACTTAATATTTGTTTATTTATTTCTATTTAATGGATTACGGATTACTCTTGAAAGAACAGCAAAGTATTAGATTTCTACTACCTTCCAATTTCCAAATATGAATATCCAAAAATGGCACTTTAATTCATGATGCTGTTGACACATAGCTAAAAAAAACTAAGTCCAAAGTGTATTTTTGCCAATTTTAAAAAAGTGTAATTTTCT
This sequence comes from Perna viridis, assembly GCA_037379345.1. Lineage (NCBI taxonomy): Eukaryota > Metazoa > Mollusca > Bivalvia > Mytilida > Mytilidae > Perna > Perna viridis. The sequence continues at coordinate 38,968,286 of CM074515.1, read as the reverse complement.
TTGTATTTAAGATACAAGTTTCCTGAATGGCTTAAATCAAAGTATGAAATGGCTCTATTTAAATGATTAAGACACAATGTATGAATTTCTTTACCTGTTTGACTTATTTGGGCTCCAAAAGTGCCCAAAATGTGACTTTATTGCCTTCGCAAGAAAAATGACCAAAATTTTGAACTTTAAATTGTTATAACTTTTGAACCCCTTGACCGATTTTAAAAATTTTTGCACCATTAAGTTACATTTCTTGAGCTCTTTCAAACTTTCTATATACTTCATATTTTGACTGACCTCCCTACATTAAGCGGGAGGTAGTAATGAATACTGCAGGCAGAGATATGCAAATGAATGGGTTTGTAGCAGGGCCTGTGGAAATTGGGATTGGTAGGCAAACATTTGAAGTTGATGTTCATGTAGCCCCAATAAGTGATGAGATGTTGCTGGGGATTGATTTCTTGAAGCTGCAGGGGATGGACCTGCAGTTGGCTAAGGGTACATTTTCAGTTAGGGGGGAGTCAGTCCCAATGAGCAGTGGGCCAGTCTAAGAATGCCCCCAAGTAGCAAGGGTGGCTCTGGAGACAAGAGTAAAAATACCCCGAACTCTGTGGTCCGACTGAAGGGTACCCTAAGCGAAACTTTGAATCGGGATTATTTCTTAGGGGCAAGCACGGTCAAAGAGATTTTGATCCCACGTATAATGAACAGTGCGGGCTCAGAGCCCATTGTGTGTCTCATCAATGTGTCAGACTTGTTCATTGAGCTAGAAAAGGGGATTGAGCTGGCTCATGCAGAGGAGGTGGAGAGTGTTGAGGCAAGAAAGGGAGGGGGCTGTTTAAAGGGTCCTACTATAGGCCAGATATTAAGCTCAGAGGACACGCCCTACACTAGTGTGAAGGTACCCCCACCTTAGGGAATTGTATAACAGGTCGAAGAGAATGTTTGGGGAAGAACATCACCCTAAACTAGCGGCACTTCTACAGGAGTTTCAGGATGTATTTGCAAAAAATGAATTTGACCTGGGGAGTTTTGATCACATAGAACACGAGATTGACACTGGGGACCACCCCACAATTAAGCAGCGTATGCGCCGTACCCCCATGGTTTTGCGCATGAAGAAGAAGCCCACCTGAAGAAAATGTGTGAGGCAGGGGTGATCCAACCCTCCATATCACAATGGGCGTCTGCCCCAGTATTGGTACGTAAGAAGGATGGCGGGGTTAGGTGGTGTATAGACTACCGCAAGCTCAACCACCTCAATCGTAAAGATGTTTTCCCCTTCCATTGGTAGAAGAGTGCCTAGCGGGTAATGTCTGGTTTTCCAAACTGGATGCTAACTCTGATTATTGGCAAGTCAAAATCAAGGAGTCTGACCGCCCAAAAACGGCCTTTATTACCAAGTATGGGCTTTCCGAGTTTGCCCATATGGCCTTTGGTTTATGCAATTCGCCGGCCACGTATGCCCGGGTGGTGAACTTTGTCCTCAGGGGATTGACATGGAATGTGGTCTTGGCTTTTCTGGATGATATACTGGTCTTAGGCAAAGATGTGGATACACATTATTAAAAATATAAGGACAGTATTTGAAAGGTTTAGGAAGTATGGCTTGAAATTGAAGCCCAAAAAGTGTGAGCTATTCCAACAGGAGGTTGAGTTTTGGGGAGAGAAGTGGGGCCCCAGGGAATGAAAATAGGCCCCAGATATCTAGAGGATGTTGAAAAATGGCCTACTCCTCGAAACACAAAAGATGTGGAGAGGTTCCTGGGATTTGCGAACTACCACCGCGCCTTTATCAAGGATTATTCCAAAATAGCCATCTCTCTGCAAGACTAAACAGGTAAACGGCCCTATCATTGGGGTACAAAACAGCAAGAAGCCTTTGAAACCTTAAGGCAGTCCCTGTTGTCAGCATCCGTCCTAGCTATCCCCAATACTGCGGATCAGTTCATCCTAGATACTGATGCCTCTGACAGGGCAGTAGGGCTGAGCTTTTGCAGGTCCAGGGTGGTCAGGAGAGGGCAGTGTCTTTCGCCAGTTTTACTCTGACTCCAGAACATAAGAAGTACTGTACAACTCGCAAAGAGTTGCTTGCCATTGTGCGGTTTACACGCCTATTTCGTCACTATTTATTGGGGCGTCCCTTTATAGTACGGACAGACCACCACAGCTTGACTTGGCTAACTAAGTTCAAGGCGCCACAGGGGCAGCTGGCAAGGTCGATGGAGGAACTTAGTCAATATGAACATACAGCACAGGGCAGGGTCCAAGCATGCCAATGCAGACGCCCTGTCGAGAATGCCTTTCCCGCTCCCATGCCCAGAGTTCATACCAGAGGTGTAACTATTGTGCCAAAGATCACCATAATTAGACAAGGTTTGCCGAAGAAGTAGACGATGTTGTACCCCTTGGGAGAAATAGGCCTTAGAATGAGATATTTGGGGGCTCGGATTTAATTCAAGTGAAAAAGTTGTCGGTACTACAATCCGGGCAAGAGTGGTCCCTGGTGTCCCACCAAGGGGGGGGGGACCAGCCGTAAAGGTAACCAGTATTGTAACAGGGGAGGGGGGGTGCCACAGAGACAGTTGTTGAAGCTGGCGGGGAGCAAGTACCTCACGAAAGAGTAGTAGAGGGTGAAAGTAGGTACTGGCATGGCTTAAAGAAGGCATCCAACCCTCCGAAGCGGAATTGTTTGGGACAGGCCCAGCGGCCAAGTATTATTGGATAAATAGGGAGTCTTCAGAGGGATGGGGTCTTAGTGAAGAAGAAGTTTGGGGACAAACCCACACTGTTAGTGGTGCCCACTGAGTTAAGGAGGAGGATAATAGAACTAAACCATGACATCCCTATGGCCGGGCACCAAGGGGAAGCACGAACCCTCAGTAAAGACCGATCAAGGTACTACTGGCGGGGAATGAAAGGGGACATTGTGACTTTAATTAAGGGTTGTACTCAATGTAATCAGAACAAAAAAGCGAATAGGCATGCTAAATACCCCCTCAATTTACACCATGCAGGAGCACCCATGGAAAGAGTACATCTTGACTTTATAGGCCCTCTGCCTAGGTCTGAGAGTGGTAATGAAAACATCTTAATAATGATGGTGGATCAATTCACCAAATGGGTGGAATGTATTCCCCTTCCATCTCAGAATGCAGAATTAACGACAAAGGCCGCCATCAATAATTTCTTCTTGCGTTTTGCTCTCCCCTCCAAATCCATACAGATCAGGGGAGAAATTTCGAGTCAACTGTTCAAAGAGATCTGTGAACTGTTGCACATCCATAAGACCCGCACGACTCCCTATAGGCCTAGCAGCAATGACCAGGTTGAAATGTGTAACCGAACCCTTATGGGAGCAATTAGGTGTTTTGTGGGAAGGAATCAGAAAAACTGGGATATGTATCTTATCCAATTGGCAGCAGCGTTAAGGGCCTCTGTTAACCGTAGCACAGGGTTTACCCCTAACAAAATGATGTTAGGGAGAGAGGTTGATCATCCAGTGGAACTAATATTTAGGCCACCGGGAAAAGAGGAGTCCATCAAAGGAGGAAAGTATGTCCAGGAGCTAGCGGCAGCAATGCTCAAAGCCCACGAGATCGTTAGGGAGAACTTGAAGGTATCTCAATTGCGCAATAAGAGAGATTATGACTTGAAAGTAGTGTCCAACCAATACTATCCTGGGGATTTAGTTTATCAGTTAGATACCGCCAGTGTCAAGGGGAAGTGTAGGAAGCTCATCTTGGAAGGGTCCGGGGGTAGTTACCAGAAGGATAACCCCCTACTTGTACGTAGTCAAATTCAAGAAGACAGTGCTCACGGCACATCACGACCGATTGAAACTTTGTAGAGATAGGGATGTGCCCACATGGGTAACTAAGCTACAGATGCAAGTGCGGGAGGGGGATCACCTAGCAACAGAAACCTCAGGTGCATTAGGAGTAGAGTCACCTGATGATGAGCAAGCCATAGAGCACCTATTTTGCATCTGCAATAAACCTTATGATGGGAAATTTATGATACAATGCGATATTGTGCTAAGTGGCTGCATGGTCGGTGCGTTGGGATATCTGCCGAAGAAGCGGTAGAAGCTGAGAATTGGGAACAATATATATGTCCCCAGTGCTCCACCCGGGGGTGGAGTCAACCCGCAGGCAAGGTGTATTAACTGTCTTTCAGGTCATGTCAGAAGAGGGGAGCCCGGCAAGCCCACAGAGGTCCTGGCAGGCGGAAAAGGTCACTTCTCCAATGGCTGCTTGTGCCAGGGCCATCTAGGAAGTAGACGAAAGGAGGGAAAGGGAGAAGCTGGTGTCGGGGGAGCAGCCAGAGGGGGTACCCGAAGGGAAGGGGCAAAACGAGGAGCAGCCAGAGGGGGTACCCGAAGGGAAGGGGCCCAGACCCACCTTTGGAGGCGGGCAGGGGGAGGTCGAGGCGTAGGGGCCCTCGTCGCTCTGCCCCATCGGAGGGAACAGGCTGCTTCTTTCCCATCCAGGGAAGGGAGGGATGTTAGGAGCAGGGTGGGGGTGTCTTTTTCCCGGGTAGGCGGAAGGAGGGTCCAATAGTGCCCAGGGGTGTCCCGGTTGGGAGGGGGGCTGGGTTCTCTGTTCCCCAGTAAGTTCAAGGGGGGTCTCGCCAGCCACAGCCAGCCGGCCGATTCCTCGAGTGGAAGAGGTGGCCCGGTTGGCAGTTGTGTCCGGGTCACAGACACGAAGCCCGGTAGGAAGGTGCAAGGATCCTGAGCCCAGGGGCAAGGGACCTCAGGTGAGCGAATCCTCTACCTCCCTCAGCGTCTACCCTTATTCACCCTGTGGCCTCCGGGTTCAGCAGTTGGAGGAGCACGTCCTCGGGGCCCATGTTGCTCCTGTTTTTGACCTCAAGGGGGACACCACTAGTGAGGCAATTCGCCGGGTGGTGGCCTCACTGAGAGCCCAATGCTTGGAGCTGGGTGGGATTGAGGGGACCCTCCAGCTGGTGAATTTCAGGGGCCTCCCCCCACTTAACCTGAGGCCCTATGACGGCATGCTGAGGTGGATTGCCAAAGAGTCAAGTTGGGATGGCCCTGCCTACTTTGGGGTAAACCCTATCACCTCCCCTGCTGCCTTAGCTCACTGGCGGGTACAGGTGGTGGTGATGGAGTTGTTGGGCCCGGAGAAGGCGGAGAAGTTTCTCCAGATGGCCCCCTCCCCCGTGTTTAAGGATCCCAGAGGTGGGTGTAAGAGTGAGCCTCAACAGAGGAGCCCCGTCTCTGTTTTTGGTAGGATAGGGAGACTTGGCACTCCGACCACCGCAGGGAGGCAGGTGGTTATCAGGTCGCCACCATCCTCCCTGTCGAACCCCTCCAAGTCTTCCCGGCGCACACGTCCCCCAACTCCCCCAATGGGCTTGTGCTTTCCTGAAGATGTATCGAGGAGGCTGGAATCGGAGTTCTTACGCACTTCACCTGCAGTTGAGGCACTTCCTGAAGCCTATGATGCCCATTGTCACCCAGACAGGGCTAGGAAGTCCCTTGGCCTTTCCCAAGCTGCTGGGATCAGGGAGTTTTGGGGGCCCGCTGAAAGGCACGGTGTCCTTTGGCCAGGTGTCTATTGTGGGGGGATGTGCGGTCTACTGTGATCCCAGCAGTTGGCCAAAACCTGGGAGGGTGCCCCAAGTCCCGGATTGGGTGGTGGCAGTGGGGGTGCACCCCAAGAAAACCAGGCAACTGGATGACCGCGCAGCGGACCAGTTAAGGACACTGCTGCGTGATCCTCAGGTGGCCGCTCATAGGGAGGTTGGACTGGACAGGAGTACTCCCAAGGACAGCTGGGAGCGCCAGGTAAACACCTTCCGGTGGGCCCTCCAAACCAGGGTGGAGGGAAAACCCATCATCCTCCACCTGAGGGAAGAGGAGGGTGATGAGGTGGCAGCAGAGGTGCATCGGGTGGCTCTCCAGCTGTGCAGGGAGTATCGCCCCCCAGACCAAAAAATACACCTGCACTGTTTCCAGGGGGTCCGAACAGGTGCGTGGTTGGATTAGGGCTTTCCCAGAGTGTGTCTTTGGGTTCACGCTGGGAGTGGCCAAATTCAATCACGTACAGGCCCAAGCCCTATACTTCTTGGAGCCAGGGAGGATTCTTCTAGAATCTGATGCCCCATATTTCCCCCACCTGGGGCGGCTGTAGGCCATCCACGCTATTTGCTAGCAGTGGCCAGGGCAGTAGCCCAGGTGAGGGGAGGTAACTCCCTGGCAATCCTCAAAGGAACCTTAGAGAATGGACGCAGGTTTATATATATATATATAGAAGTTAAATTGAAGTTTGACCCTGGATGCTCAGAAAAAAAAAACTAATAACAGTTCATAGAAAAGAGCATTCCGGGGGTAAGCTGGACAAATATTCAAAACTTTAGTAGAACCAAGTTATGGTTCCCAGGAAGAAAAATATTTCTGATAATATAATAATAAATTTCTATTAAATAGTCCAAAGAAGGGATAGTAGATATATTAGACTATTACCTTGTGTGTACCCAAGTATGGTATGTAAATATATTGTTCTGGCAACTCCCAGAGTGGAGAGTCAAGTGTTGAAAATCTGTACGTTTAGTTTTTACAAGGGGGAAAGAAAGTGGACATATATTAAATAGTGGGAGGGGGTGGATTTTAAAATTTATAAGAACATCTGTTTAGCCTCTGTAGGGCTGGGGAGGCTGCAGGGAACCAGGGATGTTCACTAGTTGGGGGCCCAGGGGCCGCAGCTCGCCCTCCGTTAATATGGGATATGGGAATTTTTATAAGCCCAAGGGGAACACAAGGGGTAAAGGGGGCCTTTAATAAAACGGAGGGGAGTGTAGTGGTCCGGGGTTTAGGTTACCCCAATAGGATGCAGCTTTTGGGGAATCCCCGACACTGTTCCCGCAAACACCAGCCAGCCGAAACGAGCAGACGGTTTTCAGATTCCAGCCTAGTTAGACGCATTTTATATACGAAGAGGCGATTAATACGCAACTATAGATAGAAGCCAGGTGTACATCACATATAATAGTAAGTAGTCGTAAACACTTTATAATTATACAATTGATGCATTTTTATTGTGGCTTTTGGAGTCAAATTTCATCAACATGATCTTGCCAATGGACCAATAAAAGATCAAGAAAGAAAAACTTTGTGTAACCAAACTACGCCAAGAAACAACAAACTTTAAGATGTATTGGTGGAATTTGTAGCAAACATTTCTTAATGTTAATTGTCCACATATAAAAATAGCTGTTCGATTGAATTGTGATTACTCTATGCATTTGTTGGTATCTTTCAAAGATTTATTATTATAATCCTTAAACATCAATTATTTTCGAACATTTTAATATCTCTATTGCCTTTGATAACCCCATATTCTAATAGCAACATTTCAGTTTTCATAATCAGATCTACACAGGCAAATGTGCCACATGTGTCATATGGTTTGCATCATATGTTTATCATATAAATCGAGCACCATATGATAATCATATGTTTCGGTATACATATGATTATCATATGATAATCATATGTTTTTTCACAAACATATGATTGTTATATGTTTTTTAAGCCAAAATTACCATATGAGAATCATATGATAATCATATGACTATCATATGTTCAATATCATAGGATTGTCATATGATTACCACATGATTATCATGTGGCACATTTGGCTGTGTAGTTGAGTCGAATGTGACACCAACAACGTACGTAACGTCTACATATAAGTATTTATAGAAGTCCTATTCGCAAAAAGGCCAGCTTGTTCGATTTGATCTGTGTATGAAATTTTACGACAAATCGATGAAAAACATTTATGCATTCACATTTTGCAATGATAGTCTAAAAAGGAATCAAAATTTCACCGAGACAGGACTTCAGATTGGGGTCGAAAAGAATAAAGCCGTATTGTTTAGCAAGCTATGAAACACTATTACAAATGTCACCACAAATAAAATTTTGGCAGGAATTCGTATTAAAACGCAATTAGTTATTCGAACTATCAAAGTATAGTGAATGAGATCAGAAAAAAAATTGGGCAGTTGTATATCTTGTTTGAACATTCGATATAGCTTTGGAACCAATTGAAGAATAAGTCTAGTATGTACGTACTATACTGTATAATCCAAGTAATAAAATGGGTTGTTGCGGTCCCTAAAAGTTCGGTTCCTTCTGTAATTATTGTCTATATCTCATTCATGTATGAAAAAAAGGCAGCTGTCATTTTTGTTTACTTATTTAGGATATCCTAACTCAATATCGTCACTTAAGATGATCATAAGACTGCTAATTAGACATCCTTAAGTTAGGATCAAAGTAAAAAGATGTCTTAACTTGCGACACTTAAGACTAAGATATATCCTTAAGACATCCTAAGACTAGTTTTAGTCTTAAGAGCAAACTGTTACCGTAGTAACATGGAAATCACTTATCAGCACGGTTACCAACCCTCGTATCCGTCTGAATACTTCCATCTGGGTAATGAAGTCAGTAATATCATTTCATCCAACTTCGAAAAAGACAACATCAGGTCGTAATTATAACCATCTACAACTCCCATATCATGGTATAGGCTTTTTTTCGACTATACTTCCCCCTTCTCTGCATTACCGGTAAATTAAGTCAAAGTTTTCGTTACCATAAATTAGTTAATCTGTTTTTCTAATTCTTTCATAAATACAAAGATTTGATGCTGAAGTTTGAACTTAATCAAAACGTGGATTTCACATCCTACATTGTAGTTTTTATTGTACTGTAATAAATATAGCTTTAACAGAATCCTTAAGTCTGGCAAACTATTTGAATAAATTTATCTGTAAGGGTCATCTTCACCGTATCATTATTAAATCTTTGAATTCTGTTTTATCGGTGCAAATACTGACTCTCTTGTTAATACATTTAACACCAATTAACTTTATTATTTCGTTTTACTGTTGTATTTTCCCACCACTGTCCTAAGCCGGAGGAAGGGTTTAGCGCTCATAAACATATTTAACTCCGCCAAATAATCAATGTGCCTGTCCATAGCCACACATTTGTAGTCCAGTGGTTGTAGTTGTATTTTTGGTCTATGTTATTCGTTTTTTTTTAATTCATTAGGTCGATTTTTCTTTTCTTATGAATTATTCATAGTTTCACATCATTTATTTTAGGGCTTTTTACAGCTAGTTTATGGCACGGGTTTTGCCCATCATTGAATTAACTGTTTTAGGCATTATGTCGATTTATTGAAATAAATCAAAAGATATTGGGTAATTACATATGATTGATTGATTGATTGAATACGTTAAACCATAATCAATCAATCAATGATAAAGCAATAACTGATTAAAAAAAAAAGTTCAAATTAAAAAAAATCAAGTTAAAAAGCATATCCGTGTGTGGTAAGAACGCCCAAGAAATAAAAATAAAACGTGTATTTAATGTATATGTACGAAATGTATCTTCTAATTTAGATTTAAAAAATAGCCGAACATAAACAAATATAACAGTTAAGAAAATCGTCGTTGAACGTCCAACTTTAACGATATAATTACAAACTTTAAATGTATAATTTGTCAATAAATCCAAGGTCTTAAGAACTGCTTTGGAAACAAACATTTAAAACATTTAACTGAATTTAGAATTAATAAGTAAATACGATCACGGATTCGGATAATTTAAACTTCTACGTTCAGTTAAAATTTCAATTTTGAGTTTGATAGGTCTTTGTATTGATCTACGGCTAAACCAACTTTACCCTATAAAAACTTAAAATTAGTTTTGTTCGTATTCGTATAATGTTTTAAAGTTAATGGAGAACGGTTCACTTGAAAGTCCAGGAAGAAGCAGTGGTCACCTGCATAAAACTGGGTCGTTTCGTGTAGCTACACCTTGCCACCACAAAGGTCCACTGGATTTGTACATCATCCGTATCTCGCCACCTTGTCGGGCCGTTTGGTTGTATCTGTTACAGGTAGGGTCAACTTGATAGAATATTTTAAAACTTTAAACATACTGAATTTAATTTATTTGTAGAGAATTATTAATATGTTTCTCTATGAGGGATCCGTTTTAAACTCGAAAGTGAAACTGACTGGAAGATGACAATGTACATGTAAAACTGTGATCAAGGCAAAAATGTCATAAACAAAGTCGAGACGAAATGGAATTGAAAGTGCAATATGATTGTGAACAGATCCGTAACGGATGTCAAGTATAGCAGTAAGATTATGGAGGGTTTTCAGGATCGTGAACATATATTATGTTGTCTTCCCCAGCCATTTCAGTAAAACTGCATTTTTTACAAGCAATTCCATGATATACATGTATCTCTAAAGAAGTAACGTTTATAATTGATATGGATTATATATATGCCAACTCGAAATCGACCCCGAGGTCGATTTTGGGTTGGCATAATATGTTCGAAGTGTAGACGTTAATATTAAAATACAGTCAATTGTAACGAGCCCCGGTGTCTGAATTGGAAACTGGGTAATGTTCACTGCTAACCGATCATTTCATCTTTTAATGTAAACTTCCCGTTCTCATACAAGTAAAAACACGCGTAGAACACATGTGTATGATATTGAAGAGGTACATTTTGATCTCGTATGAAGCTAGAACTATGAAGCTATTACGGTAAACAGGGCACCGATCAGCAGCTTAATGTGGAGTAGGAATAGATAATTATGCAAATCATATGCAAATGTAAGTACTGAAATTACGAGTGCAAGAAGTCGCTAAGTAAACAATATTAGCGACTTGAAACAGTAACATTTAAATCTTTCAAACTTCTAGTTTTGGGGTTGCCCACAGTATTGGGAAATTCATTAATTTACTTTTTCTAACTTAAAAAGAATGATAAAAAAGGGAAAGCGCGATCGGCTTTTTCAGGAATTAAAACATACGTGTACCTGCCGCCGTAGATTTTTTTTGTTTGAAATATAATTACATATATACATGTATGTACTCAACTTAATGATATTAGTCCATTCTCATTTGAAATGTACTTTTTTGAAAAAGGTGTTTTTTCTGTTTTTTGTTGTTGTTTATTTTTGGCTTAAAAAAAGGAAATATGATAGAAATGGATAGTCATTACGAGAAAATACTATATTTCTATGTCTAAAAATTAAAAAAATGTCAATATAAAAAGTACAAAGTTCGAAAGATAAGAAATAAAGTTTGTCTGTAGTTGTGTAAAATATTTTCTCTGAATAAATGTTAGTTAAAAGAAATGACAACTTACGTTGTTCAAATAGCAAAATAAAAGTCACTTAAATTAAGTTATGGCAGATGCGATTTTTTTTGGGGGGGGTGGGGGGGGCCGAATCCAGAAGTTTATAAAGGGTGGTTGCTATCGTTTGCTCATTTTTTCCAATATTTTATATACAATAAAAAAAACTTTCGAACAAAAGTAGGTGGACTTAGGTTCCAACCCACGGAATCCTCCTTGGATCTGTAAACAGTACATGCAAGAGGATGTGTTAACAAGGTGACATATTGAAATGAAACCCGATTACACGAACATTATCACTTGTGTATCAGCGTTTATTAAGGATTTTGAGTATAGTTTCCTTGTCTCGTTGCTGTCGAGTTATAAATTGAGAGTTTAATTTAAGTGAAGGCTCATGCAATTCATTTCAAGTGCTTTTATTATGTAATAACTACTGTTTACAGAGGCGCGACGAATGACGTCGTTTTAATAAAGTATAAATTGATAATTAAAGAACAAGGTACATTTGTACCACTTCGGTGGAAATGATTCAAATTTAACCAAACCGAGTAGAAAGACAGTTAAATGTAGTAATACGGTACATTTTCATAAGTGTAAGACGATTGAAAGTATTCATCATAAGCATGAAAGATACAATTGTGAATTTGTATTTTTTGAGAAGAAAACGTTTATTTGTTGTCCATGAATATTTTTTGCCCATATTGAAGATGTATATAAAACATTAAATTAACTGGTATATGAGATTCACTTTGAGCAACGCATAATTATGTAAGCTAGCCTCACAGGCCCCCGTTTCAGGCAGAGCCTCGCTCCCTAAGTATTACTACACAGACTGGTAATACTTAGGGGGCAAGACTCTGTCTGAAACGGAAGCCTGTGGCTAGCCTATAGAAATTTAAATCTGTTATCTTGTTTCCATGTGGCAAAAACTGATTGTAGAAAAAGCTAATTGTAGATGACGATGTCATAATGACTTTACTTAAACGGACTGACGATATGAAGTCCTATTTTTTTAACTTTTCAAATAAAAACAAACAAATATATGGTTCATCCGCGTTTACATCGTGACATTTTACATGGCTCGGTTGAAACTGAAAACCAAATTCCTGCGCTCTATGGCAAACGACCCTTCTTCTATGACAACTAAATGCGCATACTCCAATTCCTAGTGACCTAAAGATTAATTAAAGTTAAAAAAAAAACAAAACAAAAAAAACAAAAAAAAACTGCATAATCGTGTGTACTAAAGCATGTTGGAGAAGTAATGCCGGGCAGAACGAAGATGGATGTTTCAAAATCTTTTCGCGAAAAGAAGCTCACATGCACTTAACAACACACTTAACAAGTCCCTTGGATTATAGAAAACTCTTCGTAAAAGACATTGTTATATAAGTGCGTACACAATATGTCTTTTTAAAATGTGCTGTCGTGATTGTTGACTGGTACGAATGGAACATATAGTGGAATAAAGTAGTGACGTCGGATACATGTAAGAACTACAATGCACTAGGCGTTTTTGCAAAAAAAATTGTGTAACTTTAAATTTTAAAATACTGAATTTCAAACATTTTGAGAATGGTCTAAACTCAATATATTCTACCCATCAACCATTTATATATTAACGTCAAATAATGGAACGAAATTCTGACATAAACTACCGATGAGAAAAGTTTAAAATTCTAAAGTAAAGGAAGAACCTGAATAAGATATAGAAATATTTACATTTGTAAAGTACTTTTCTGTAGGGCTTATGATAAGTGTGAATTGGCGTGGACAAATTTGATATATTTGAATTCTAAAGATCTTTTATTAAACTTGGAACAGAATTATACCATCTGAAACATCCTTTTAAAGTTTTCATAAAAAAAACCAACTGTGCATTGAATAACAATCTCCTTTTTTATTCATTCATGGCAGTTAAAAATAGATATTGAAAATAACTCCCTAATGACCTTTCGTCTAAGACAATATATTTTGGTTTCGATTATATGTGTCTGTTATTGATTTGACTTTACGGAATTAAATAGTACATATTCAAGAGCAGGTGAAGCTTAACTTGAAGTTTTCTGTGTCTGCGTCCATACTTTTCTATATACTAATTGGTTATCCAATTATGGGTAATGGTATAAATGCCATACCAAGAGACAGAAGTATAGGATGAAGAAAAAATTCAGATAAAAAAGCAGGTAACGTCTAGCCTTGTACACAAAACGACAGGTTTTCACTGGCCTGTTTAAATCAACATCTTGATAATATTACATGTAATTGTGATTTTATGCCAGAAAGCAAACGTCCTAAACAACAGCTTATTGCATCGACATTTTTAAATAAAAAAAAAAAAAAAAAAAAAGTGGTATTTGAAATGACGATTTTTAATAGATATCCTGTCTACAAATTCTAAATTTAAAAGGCAGTTCTTGAAATGACGATTTTTAATAGATATCATGTCTTTTTAGTTATGAATAAGTGCTCATTCCGGATTTATGATACGTTTTTCTTTTTAGCTCACTTGGCCAAAGGCCATGTGAGCTTTTGCCATCACTTGGCGTCCGTCGTCCGTCCGTCCGTCGTCCGTCCGTCGTCCGTCCGTAAACTTTTACATTTCAATCTTCTTCTCTGAAAACACAGGGCCAAATAAAACCAAACTTGACACAAATGTTCACTGGTATGAGGGGATGAAAGTTTGTGATTTTGGTGCCGATCGGAAATTCAAGATGGCCGCCACCGAGGATCTTAGTTTAACATTGGACCCTATGGGAGAAACATGTAAAAATCTTCTTCTCGGAAACCACTTGACCAAATTAAACAAAACTTGACACAAATGTTCACTGATATGAGCGAATGAAAGTTTGTGATTTTGGTGCCAATCGGAAATTCAAAATGGCCGCCACCGAGGATCTTAGTTTAACATTGGACCCTATGGGAAAAACATGTAAACATCTTCTTCTCGGAAACCACTTGACCAAATTAAACAAAACTTGACACTATTAAATGTTCACTGATATGAGGGGATGAAAGTTTGTGATTTTGGTGGCGATCAGAAATTCAAGATGGCCGCCACCGAGGATCTTAGTTTAACATTGGACCCTATAGGAAAAACATGTAAAAATCTTCTTCTCGGAAACCGCTTGACCAAATTAAACAAAACTTGACACAAATGTTCACTTTTATGAAGGGATGTAAGTTTGTGATTTTGGTGCCAATCGGAAATTCAAAATGGCCGCCACCGAGGATCTTACTTTAACATTGGACCCAAGAGAAAAACATATAAAAATCTTTTTCTCGGAAACCGCTTGACCAAATGAAACAAAACTGGAAACAAATGATCGTTGGCATGAGGAGATGAAAGCTTGTGATTCTTTTGCCATTTCAAAATGGCTGCCACTGTGGATCTTAACTTAACCAAAGTTTCCGCTCGAGAAAATATACATCTAGAGGTCGCCACATGATCTTCAACAAGTGGGAAATTTCCTCCATGTAGCAAGCTCTAAATTGCCCCAATAAAAACAAAGTGGATAAATCAGTGAACACAATACTGAGGGGGGGGGGGGCTGGAGGGGGTCTGATCCCGGAATCCGACTTTATTTTTACTAAATCCCGAAATCCCGAACAACAAAGGAACTTAAAAACTGCTAAAATCCCGATTCCCGGTGGATTTATTTCCCGAAATCCCGGGCTTAATTCTCAGAAATCCCGAAATCCTGAGCTTAAAAACCTCTGATCCCAGCATCCCGAAAAAGGTCCGGCCCTTCCTCAATACTATATCAGTTTATCATTTATGGTAAGAAACTAAAATGTTTTAAAAAAAGACAACTACATGCCAGTGACTATATTTCCTGCCTTGGGACAGGCGCAAACAATATGCAGCGGGGTTAAACTAGTTTTGTTGGATCCAAACCCTCCCCCTCTATACGGTCAAAGGCTAAAATAAATACAAAGTTAGACACACAGTAAAAATCAACCTGAAATACATCCAATTCATTAGAAAAGTACCTCAACAATTATTAACAATAACATAGAAGACAAACAAATGAGGTATAAACAAGGAATGCTCGCAGTTACTGAAAGCAAGCTCAGGACACAAATAAGGATGACAAATCTTCAAGCCTCCCAACACAAAAAATATCAGTTACAAAACTTCCAAAGGATTTAGAACTGCAACATCATAGACTATGTTGGTCTAGCAAGAAGTTGTGCAATGACTAAAATGCTAAAATATGAATGATTAAGTTATAATGTAATGATCTAATAAGAGTATCAATATTTTTTCCTACAAAGACAAGATTTGATGATCTGACAACAATGTCGAATTTATATCCTTTATGAATCAGTCTATTTAAATAATTCTTAAGATTTGATGGACATTGTTTGCATTTATGTGCCTTGTAAACTATATTTCCATACAAAACTGGATGTGAAATGCCTAGTTTAATAAGATTAGTTTTTTAGCAAAGTAATCATGTTGGAGGCTAAGAAACGCTGTGTTTTGCAGAAATTGCATGGATTCCGCAAAACAATGGCAATTTCTGCATTTTTAAAGGCCTGGTTCCGGATTTTAGTATGTTGGGGTTGCAAACTATGCATTATGTCCCCTTTCCAACCTGTCCCATGCAATAATTCCTGTTTACCAATGCTTTAAATTGCAAGAAAATCTTCATCTAAGGAAAATTCCTTGTAAATTTACGCAAAATTATATGAAATATTTAGCAAGTAATTAAACCAGGTGAGCGATACAGGCTCACGTGAGCCTCTGGTTTCAAATTTCATCATACCTCCAAATCACGTAGTTGTTCCTCTTGTTTTGCTGCAACCAAACGATATTTAGAAAGTTTCCAAACAGAATGCTATGCTTAGTTAAAATTTAAAAAAAAATAGTTTCAACACACAAACAAAATATTGTCTGACCCAAGTAATGGTATTATTTGATTATCGTGTAAAGCCGAGTAGGATATTCTCCGTTACCACAGTCTTAAAGTTAAGCCTACCAAGATTTGTAGGTAATTATTCCTACAAATCGTCGTAAATTGCGAAGAATATCAGATTTCTACTTTTCGCTTCTTCTGGAATATCCCCGCTCTCTTCTGCCGCTAACCTCATTTCGCCCGCGGTAATCCCACACATACTACATGATCTTCTACTTTTTCTTCTACTAATTAAAAGGCCATTAAGTTCAACTATTTTCTGAGCTGCTCACTGTAATATATCTAAAAATTCCACACGTCCTGCTCTGCTCATACCCATATTGTAAAGTTTACAGATATGCCTATAATAAATGATTTTAAAGCACAAGTCAAGTACTAGAGTTGCACTCCAGTGAAATAAAAAGGGGGAGATAATGTTCTTTTTACAGTCTTGTACAAATGTAGGTTTATTAAGATCATAGAAGGATCCCCATTTTTAAAATTTCTAATTCCGGTTTTTGGTCATGTCATGTACAATCCGTGCTGTATGAGTGTGTACGCAGTTGAGTTTGGTTAATACATTTTACACAAAAGTAATTTTATGCTTATTTTAAGCATGAGATACCCCATGTTCTTCACGAGGTCGATTTGTCTAAAAGATCCTCATTACCAGATGTGTTCAAACAGCAGCCACACCAAGAGGTACCCGTACTAGTGGATGGTGATGTCGTAGTATTCGAAGGGTAAGATAAACACCAAGAACATATTTATTATGTTGATCAAACGATATGTGGTAACGAAATTCTATGTATATACTTTTCAGTTAAGGTGAATAATGATAAATTAGCTTTTCATGTATGTTGAACTACAGCTTTTGTTACATGTGGATTTATCATTATAAGAGAAGAATGTATACGCGTTTACTACGAAAATGTTCAAGGAAAATGAACTGTTAAACCTGTATCAACAACATTGTAAGCATGTTTAAGTAGCCGCTTGACTCCGCCGACCAATCTTTACAGGGTATCTAAATTATGTAAGGTATCCAACCAATACTATTATTTAACTAAGTACATTGTTAATATATATGTTGAAGATGTGACCTCCTTTTATGGAAGAATTCGACAACCACTTTCCTTTATTACTGAACTTATTCATTTTGTCACCTTCTGTTGAGAACGATACCAGTCATACTTTGTGTAATTTTTAACTTACAATTTAATACAATACAGTACATTCAAGACAGACTTTGATTTAGAAGAATATGTCGAACTTAACATTCCAGAAAAACGAGAGTTCGTCAACTGCACAATTTAAATGTTGAATTTTATTATTTACATGTAGAGTATAACCTGGCCATTAAATAGGTGAGATGCCTGAAGTAACAATATGTAGGTTATGTTAAATTACCATGACCAAATAGAGAGCGAACTCTATTTTCTAGTGAACTGCAGTTTTTATAATGACATTGTGACATTATATATTGTACGACAAGCGAATATGTTAAGAAAAACGGTCAAGAGAGAGTTGTCTATCTGTTACTTTATGTTCGGGAAGTTGCTTAATTTGTTTCAAGTGCTTAATACTCTCATTTTGTTTGCAGTCTAACATAATTTGTATTATTAATCTATTCTTGTTGTGTCTTCAGGATTTTTCCTCTTTCTTAATAACCCTTGAAAGAATTATATGATTATCACTTAAGGTTACAGACCACCAATTCAACCAATGAGCATTTGGAACGTACGCAAAATTAGTCCTACGCAGAAATTACCCCTGTTCCTCATAGTGCTGTGAATTTTATATTTACCTAAATATGGTGGTAATCAGTACTTGAAATCAACTTTTGTGTAGATTTGAGCAAAAATTAGGTTAGAAATGAGGAAAAACTCACATTCATTACTGCGGTTAAGGCCATATAAGCATTCCCCTATGGCAACATGGAAAATCCATTATTGAGTACTTTTTTTGCTGGTCATGTTTTAATGTGAAAACACTGTATTTACAAATTTAAAGCCAAAGATATCACCTTTTGTGAAAATTTAAAGATTTAGGATTTTTGACATGTGATCAAGAAAAAGGGGGAGGCATGTCAGAAATAAATTTTTAAAAATAGACCAATTTTTCAGAAAATGATTACTTTTAAAACTATCTCTTTATTAATATTGTTAAAAAACGAGTTGTGATTGATTTTTTATTTGAAAAATCAGAAAAAGTTCTTTGCAAATATTTAATGCATTTAAGTATGGTAGAATATTGTCACTTTTTTGCTCGCGCAACTTGGTTACCCTATATTTAAAAATCAAATATTTAAAAAAGTACTTGTCACATTTCACTGAAACTTTGCAAATGCATTCAGTATGTGTGTAGAAAGATACCTGTATAGTTATTTATTTTTTCTAAGACAAAATATGACTCTTAAACCGTGTTTTTAGTCGAATTACCGTCATCAAAATTTCTAATTTTCTAGGTATGATTATCCGGTCTTAACGCAGAACTTTCTATTTTTTTTTTCATTTTTCCATAAAAATACCAAAAAGTATCTAAAATCGTTGTTAATGACATTGATAGACGAGTAGCTGTATCTATTTTTCTATTCATGGTTAGATGTTTTATATAATTTGATTTATTTTCTTGACGCTTTTGAACGTGACCTTTTGTTATTTTGAAATAAATTTGAAAATAATTCGAGACTTTTGTATGCACCAGGCTGGGCGGCAGGAGTACTATTTTCTAATTGTATTATTGAATCTGATAATCATGTACAAGTTACTATAATAAACACTGACTTATTACTTACTTATTTCAAGAGGAAAATATATAATCAAGCAAAATGAGGTTATTAACTTCTATTAAGCGTAAGTGTTTGTAAGAATCACGCAAATGGGAAAAAATCAGAGACATGCATATCAAAACCCCACCAATCTGACAATAATCTTACTCAAGGATACTTTCACTATTTGAAAATACTATTATTTGATCTCTGCATCACCAGTTTTGCTCAGAAATTTTTCATTAGAATCTTAGAAAAATGAGATTTTTGACAGTGATATCTGCCCTTGAAATGTTCACTTCCAGTGCATTTCAATGAAATCGTAACTCAAATGTTACGGAAAATATTGTCTGTTTTCCTTGATTCTGATGGTGCAAATAATTAAATTACACTATCGAAATGGTCGTTTTTGTTTTCATACTATGTTTCACCTACTGCCTGATTCTAACAAGGACTGACACTTAAAAATCTTTTCTTAAAAAAATTACTGTAGTCCAAAATCATTACCCTGTCGTCTAATATTATGTGTTATTTTTCATCAAGTGGGTTCACATGTCCAATCTGATCAAACAATCTAACAGCTATTTTAAGAAAAAGCTGAGACGTTTGTCATCCAGATGTAGAGACGGTTGCCATCCAGATGTAGAGACGGTTGCCATCCAGATGTAGAGACGGTTGTCATCCAGATGTACCATGGACCTTGCTCTCTTTTCGAGTTTCTCGATTGATTTTGGCCTGTAATTCTAGTTTTTTCGACTTTTGGAAATTATGTTGTAGATTGATCTCCTTACATAGGTTTTTTATTTTTGTCTTTGCCTATTAATCAAATCGCTTTAATAAACACTACTCCAATTCAATTTCCTGATGTTAAGGTTTTATAACTTGATTAAAATAAATACACTTTCAGACCTCCTGTTCTACGATATTTAGCAATGAAGTACACAAACTACTCAGGATATGGTTTAAGTGTACACCAACAGATGCTCACAGAGTCTATTATCTCTTGGTGCTTTTCTGAAGTATATAGGTAAATATTTCATAGATACATGTACATTTTCATATACTCGGGGTATTTGTTTCATGTATCCATAAGAGGCGATGCCATTCGTTATGTAGAATGATGTAATTAATTAACGACGCCTTACGAATTGTTCAGAATGGTTTGCGAGCTCTTTTTGATGAAATGATCAATAAAGAATCATGGACATTCACTTTTTAAGGATGCCAATAAATACTTGCGATTCATACAAAAGATTCATGTAGGTGAAAGGGGGTATTTTGTGAATCGGATTAATTTGTTGAGACGATGTACATGTATTTGTGTTAAAATATTTCTAAAACATTTTTGAGAGTTTCAGTGCAAGCTTTCGGCGACTAATAAACTTATAAATACTTGAGACAAGGTGCTAGTATCAACAGTTGTTTTTTTTAGTTTAGAGATACAGAAACGTATGTTTTAATCGACATGTTTTACTATAAAAGAAGTCTGTATACGGTCACTGGTGTAACTTGTTATCTGCTTCAATTTCAAATTATAGAGAAGAGTATTTTTTTCACTTTTCAGAATAATTGGATTCTCGTACATTTATCCAGAATTCCTAGACCACTACAGTTTGAAACCACGTGACGCCAACGAAGCATTTGTTGAACGCGGATTACAGGAAGTAACGAAAATTTTAGAGCTTATAGAGAGTCGTTACTTAGTAACAAACAAATATCTCACTGGACCACGGAGTACTATAGCAGACATTTGTGTTGCTGTAGTAATTAGTTTACTTGACTGGACCAACTTTAATTTCAAAATGTGGCCTAAAGTAGAGGCATGGTTGAATCGAGTGAAACAAAATCATTTTTGGGATGAGGTTCATGTGACACATAATACTTTTGTAAAAGATATTCGACGGTCAAGTTTAATCTTTGACTGATTTTAAGTTAACACACACATTTACAAGTGAACCGTACCATTGGAGAATTATCTTTAGCGCTTCATATTTACTTTACTACATTCCATATTTTCCTTATCAAATTATTTAATGTTTGTGTTAGGATATTGAGCGTTGATGTAAAAATGCGCTTGCAGCAGGTTTAAATTGTAGTAATTTGAGCTGAAACAATTACTTGTGATAAAATATAATTCTTCTTCTTTTAATTCTAATATCATGCAAAGCACTGTCAATTTAAAGTTTGGTCCTTTTCTTGATAATCCGTTGGTTTTTTTCTTACTCAAACTTTGAAATGTAGTTATCTCTCATAGACCAACAATAGGACGATCATAAAAGAGTATAAGCTTGTTTCGAATGTTGTCAAACTTCGAATGTGAAGAAAACAACTATATTAAATTTTTTTTCATACAAATACAGTAAAACTTTCCAAGCCATTGTCTGGTATATCATATAATTATTTCGGATTGAACAGGTTGTTGAAACGCATCTTAAATAACAATTTGTTGTTCTTAAAATGTCGAATTTAATTGGATAATATCTAAGAGTATGAATTCCACGATTGGCTACATATTTTTTTAACGCATATACGTATTTTATATTTTTTTGCGATTTTTCATTCCAATTTTCACAGGTTTGTTCGACAATTACAAAGGAATGGAAGTGTTGGTATTGTATATAATAAACATATATTGATTTTATTGTGATTTATACACTACATGTATTGACGGCTCTGACTTACGAAAACTTCAGAATTATGAGAGATTTTATGAATTTAACATTTAATTATTTTTAGCTAACAAGAATGAAGCATACGAACGTTTTATCTGTGTTGTCGTCAGTGATTTTGGTAGTGCATATGTAAATATAGATGGATCGTTTCTTAAAAATGCATTCTGTAAAAAGTGTTAGGTGCTCAGTTGGACTTACAGCATTCGTCAGTATATGCCCTTTTTCAGCATTTTTTTGTAAAACATGGTAATATAGCATGATACATTTACTTACTTAGTTAATAGGGCAAATTGAGCGATTCAGGCTCTTCGAGAGCCTATTGTTTAAGCTAGCTTTCTGTCACTGCAAGCATTCCTTTAGTGTATATCTCATTTTGTGTATATGATATACATGCATGTTGAGATATTTCATAGAGAGAATTGGATGTATTATTGAGTGAATTTTGTGGTGTGTTTGTTTGTTGTTTCAGTTCATTTTTTTACTTTACATTAAAAGGGGATCTGTAAGGCTTTATAAAAATATTTTAACCCAATCCAAGATTTCATGCACCTGTCCACATTTAGGAGATTTTGGTCTTAAATGTGACTGTCTTTGTGTTAATATATATTTTTTAAAGTGATTTTGAAAAAAAAATGTAATTTTCTGTTACCATGGATTAACTACTTTTGATGTCTGACCAATATTTTAGCGGTAATCGGAAGAACGCAATAAACAAAAAATCCAAAATAACACGTACAAAGAAACAAAAGCAAATGAGTAACTCAGACTCCACTAAAAACTGGGAGCATGAACCAGGTGTATCAGTAGGGTAAAAATAGATAAACGAAAAGTAAAAAAAAAAAAAATATATATATACAATTTTCAAAATGCCTACATGTACTTGATGTTTTTGATAATATGTAGGACTCTTAACGATTAAAGGTTACGTATTTTTATTGCAAGATTGTATTAACCACGGGTAAACATTAAACGGGCCAGAATATTTTTTCACTCCAGATACTGATCAAAAACTTTTTTTGGACAAAATACTGGCCACATTCTTCAAAAAAAAAAAAAAAAAATTCACAGCTCTTCCTCCGTGGAAAAAGTTTCTGTAGCAATTTCATTGTAAAGTCATAATGTTACAGATAAAGACCTTCCCTTATATTGCTAATTCATAATCAGAGAAAAAGAAAAATGTCGGAATTGTGTGCTACCTGCCAACATAAATGTACAAATGTGATTTAAATTTAAAACTCCTGTTTATGTATTAATAATTTCTTTTTTTTCATATTCTCATTGTCCTCCAATGACTCATTCTTGATTTGGTCCCATCTTAATTTTGATTTACGAATTGGAAAACTCGGATATGGCATCAATGTCAATTTACCCGATTACTTGATAATAATTGCTCTTGATCTTAGCTATTTATTTTTTTTAAACTCCTGCCTATTTTAATATTCTCTTATCTTTTCGAGATTTGTTGTACCGAATTCTCTTGCATGCCAAATTAGCAAATTGTCATCTCTGATTTATAAGGATTTGGGAAAATATATCTCATTATTTGAATTAGAATATGAAAACACAATAATGACTTCCATTTGTTAATTCATTAAATAATATTTTATGTCTTTTTAACGTTACTGCTTTCTGATGTCGGATCATGTCTTTTTCTATTGCCTCAATACTAGAAGATTTCTCGGTCTTCTCTACCGTTATAACAACATAGTAAATAGAGTTGCACTGTTTGACTGAACCTGTAATATAAGTCACAGGGCAGGTTGTCAGACATTACACCCAAGAGATTGTAGAAAACCATAAACGGCTGTAGGGGTGATGACGGTTGTAAAATGTTATTTTACATCTTTATTCTAGTAAATCAATATACTTCTATAGTTTACCTGAAATCGATATTAATGTATGTGTCATCACATTTAAATCAAGAACACACATGTGTTTGTGTGCCCTTGAAAGTCATTTTTCTTCTGACTTGTATTTTCTTTTCCCTAAATTGTATTCCCAAAGTCAAGAATACCATTAATAAACAGACCATAAATATGTCGATATAACTTTTTACCACACCAAGTTGAAGTACCATTCATACAAACTCATCATCTATGAATATTGCAAACAAGATTAATACAAAGTAAAACGTGAAGTATGACTTTGATTAAGAATATTTATGTGGGCAACGACTAGCCGAAGCTGCAATTGTACCGTGCTATACTTCTTACGGTTAGGCTTCTGAAACAGGGTTAGGTTGCTACAAGGTTGTGAAGTCATCACAACAAACGTTTATGGTCATATTAGTAAACAAAAATAATTTCTGTAAAAAAATACCGTCGGCTTTAGAACAACCAGAGATGAAGTAGCTGCTGGTCGAATTTTGGGATCATTTATTCAACCACTATGTCAAGATTATTATGTGTCACCAGTTGGTTTGTATAAAAAAAACCTTACAAATTTTGAATGATTCATCATTTATCATACCCTAAAGGTAACTCAGTTAATAATCGTATTTTGCCTGAAGTAAAATTGGTTAATTTTACTACTGTAGATAATTGCCACCATAAAACTGTTAAGTTCTCCTGTTTATATGGCAAAATGTGACATTGAGATGGCTTACAGAAATTTGCCCCTGTCACCTTCAGAATATCATAAGATGTTTATGTTAAAAAAATGTTTATACACCCCGTTTCCAGAGTTACATCTATACATGCATGTACTTATGTTTCATTGGAGTATTATAATTTGGTGTGTGAGTGCAGATCACGGATATCTCCTCGTGGAGGTAATTTTAGCAGGAAACTTTCATGTAGGGGGGAAGCAGTTTTAGGTCACGTGATTTGGGAAGGGTCAGTGATTATGTAAGAATCTTGATGATGCTACCTTTTGTTTCATGACGAGCTTTTTGAGAGTTTCACGATTTGCGAACTTTAAATTAAACTATTTTCCGTTTTATTTATTTTGTGTTTTATGCAGTTATCTATTGTTCTACACGGATTATTCTATGAAACTCGTATAATTGTGCTATATTGACTTTGGACACTTTCTTTACATAATTATCAGTAGGACTTCGAGACGAACGCGCTACAGCAACGGTCTAATGTTACATGTACTGGTTTGGAAACGGAGCCCACATTAGAAACTGCGTATGGCAGACTTCCGGTAATAAACGACACAGGAGTTTCAAAAACATGATTTTGCTATGCCGTTGAATCTCTTCCTTTTGTGGAAACCGTGAATCCTTTACTCAAGAAGTGGAAGGTAAGGACATTAATTTAGCCTCCCTCCTAATTCCTTACTTCACTGGGAAAGAAATCAAAGAAGACAGACCCTATCCCAGGCTTGCTAAACAGTTAAATATTAGTGCCTTTATCACGGCATTTGGCATTTATAAGAGTATAATGTCTAAGACTTCCACAGAGTTGAACTGGATATGTATGAGAGAGATATTGTGGACATGGCCACAAGATACAGTAGTAATTGTTTTTATGAATATCACAGACAATTCAGTGCTAAAGCAGCTGCCCATCTTAAATTCCAAGGCATTCCTGTGGATGGTCAATCAGTAATAACACGCTGTTTGCAACATATTTGCAAATCACAATCCTATTAAATGTTTTACGTGTAATAGCACCTTTCATACCCCTGCCTTCTGCCCTTTAGCCATACAAGGCATGGGACACCAATTTGTGCGTAGTAATGAAACATTCAGGATGACAGGATTTAATAGAACACCTTCGAACTCTATTGAAGGTAAGAATTTTTCGTCCGCTAGAACACAACCACAAGTTACTTCTAGCTGTATACAGACTGAACTTAACAACGGGTTTTTGATAGGGCCATAGAAAACTATTCCCTTCGATAGATATAGAATAAACCCAATTGGTATTGTGGAAAGTAAATATGAAAAAAAGAAGAGAATGATAATGGAACTTTCAGCTCCACACCATGACGATAATAATGGTAGATCGAATGATTTGACTGATAAACAGGATTTTTCCTTGCAATATGTAACTATTGATCATGCTATTAGGATTATTAAAAAATGTAGTTCTGGTAGTTGGCTATGCAAGAATGACATTTGTGATGCATTTAAATTAATCCCTATTGCGCAGTATTTATGACCATTTCACGGTATAAAGTGGAACTCACAGTATTTTTATACAAGGTTAGTGTTCGGTAGCCGTTCTAGTCCGAATATATTTGATTCATTGTCTACCTCTGTTTGCTGGATTGCATCAAATAAACTTGGTGTATCGAATATTCTACATTTACTTGACGATGCTGACAGAACTATTTCCATTTTAACTATGTTGTTTAAACAGTTAAAAATACAACTAGCCCCTCATAAAATTGTTGGACCTACACAGTGTTTGAAGTATTTATGTGTAATTTTGGACACTAAGAAAATGGAAGCGCGGCTTCCAGCACAAAAAAAAATTGGCAGGATATGGGATATTATTCAAACTTTTTTGGTCCTTGCAATGTGGCTTAAATTCTTGGCCGGTTGGAATGGCGTTTCTTTTTTTCCTCCATGAGGAGTTTACTTCAACTTCTGATTTACATTGATGCTACTGACTGTGCCTTTTGGAGTAATTTATGGAAGTGATTGATTTCAATGATATCTTCCTATAGAGTTATTAAACTTACAGATGTCGTCCATGGCTCTGTTTGAGCTTTACCCCATTGCGAAGGCAATTGCTGTATTAGGAAAGACTTGGTCGAAGAAAAGAATTCTTTTTCATTGTGACAATTTAGCTACGGTTGCGATTATTATCAAAGGGAGATCATCCATTCTAATTATTATGTCATTAATGCGTAGAATTACTTGGACTGCAGCTACCCATAATTTTACAGTTCATGATGAGCATGTTAGGGGCGTGGATAATGATATTGCTGATTCCATTTCTCGTTTCCAGATGAACCGGTTCCAACACTAGCTCCTTGAGCAAAACAGCAAGCTATCCCGTGTTTACCACTGGAGATGCTGATGATGAACTGATTCATTCTCATTTGGATAAACTGTGAAATACATCTATAAGCGGTTATACAGATACTTCTTATGCAAGTGGTTTCCAACGTTGGACTTTATTCACCACTGTGATGGGTATTGTCACTCCTTTGGGACGGGTACCTATTATCAATGAGGACCTGTTAATAAAATTTGTAGCATATTGCAGCGAATCTCTTAGTTTAAGGGTAATCAAGGGAACCAAGGTTATAGCGGTAATCAAAAGAATGTAATCCAGGGACAACAACCAGACATGGAAAACAGACATACACAACACAGAACATAAAGTAACTTAAATCATACATACGAAATAACAAAAGCAAATGAGCAACTCGGACTCCACTAAAAACAGGGAGCATGGACCAGGTGCACCGGTAGTGTAAGCGTCCTCTGCTTTTCTAGAAAAACCCGCCGAGTTGCTCATAAAAAGTCAAGTCCGGGGTAGACGAATGAGGAAAAAAAACCATGACCCGTTGAATAAATCAGTTTTCATGGCGCAGATGGATACACCATAACGATCCACGAGTTCATGATGACGAACATAAAACTTCTGTAGTGATGACTTCAATCTTGTAGCAACATAACCCTGTTCGAATTGTTAGAATTCTAGCGCGATATAAAAAGTCTGCGTAGTTTCGGCAAGTTCTGGCATAACGTATGAGTTGTGATATGAACACTCCATACGCAGGTGCCGAAGGGATGTTGCCTCAGATGGAAGGAAAGTTGACAATTCTGAAAGAAAAGTCATCACGTTTGTAGTAAAGTTTGGTCAATAGTTTTCCTTTACCATCGATTTCTAAGTGTAGGTCAAGATATGAGGCTGACTTCACAGCGTCTGTATTATATTCAACTATTAAGCTTTATTTGTCTGGTATCAGATTTTTTATTTGAAAGCGGGTTTTTCTGACCCTCTTAAGCATACAGAAAGGTTAGAATGTATTTTAAGAAGTGTAAAAAAGAGGTGTGTTAGTAATCAGATAGTAAGAGGCAGCCAATTACTTTCAAAATCTTATTACAGATATGCAAAGTTTTGAGAAATGGACTCTTTAATCCATATTTAGATTTATTAATGCTAGTTATGTGCCAAATTGCTTTTTTGGCTTTTTAAGATGTGGTGAATTTACAGCTAAGTCCTCTGTTGATCTTGACAATTGTATTCAGGTGAAAGATATTATAATAGCTACAGATGAAACCTTTTATACTTATTGCTGAAAGCCTCTAAAACTGATCCGTTTTGGAAAGGAGTTCAAATTGACTTTTTCGAGAAAGATAAATTAAGTCCTGTTAAAGATATGGTAAAATTTTTAGAGTTAAGACAGTTGCAAGGTGCAATTGACTCTTCCTTTTTATTTGTAGATAGTTCTTAGAAGTTTTTAGATTGTTTTAAATATGTGTTGTATCTGTGATTGGTTTATATGATACTTATTATTTAGGACATTCTTTCAGAATTGGGGCCGCTACCTCAGCTGCGGCAGCTGGTGTAGAAGATCACTTAATTCAGACACTTGGTCGTTGGTCATCTACTTGTTATGTACGATATATCCGAACTAGTCTAGATCAGTTAAAATTGGCACAAAACAAGCTATGTAAGGAAATTTTTTTGTCCCCAATTCATATTGCAAAAGTTTTTCTGTTAAGCCTGCTGGGCTCCCCCAGGCTTCAGTTCATTAGACTAAGATTGCAATGTACCTGCTGGGCTCCTTTGAGATATTCAATATCTCCTTTTTTAAATTCTTACTTGTTAATTACCGATCTACATTACATGTATCTGCTGGGCTCCCCCAGGTATTCATTAAGAAATATTTCTAGTGCATGTGCATTTATCTGCTGGACTCCCCCCAGATACAATGTTAGGGTCACCTGCCCATCTGCCGGGATCTCCCAGGTGTTGGTAAACTAGTAGCTCCAGAATGCCAAAATATATTAGAGTATATATAAGGGTAGAATTATGTTATTGGTTTTGAAAGTGTTAAGAGCTGACGTTGTGTTAATGTATAAATGTTACTGAGTTACTAATATTTTGTGTTATATGCAAATAGTGTCAATAGATTTATTAAGCTGAAATTGTATTTTGTATGAGTGATACACATGCTTTAGTTTTAGTCGGATTCATATCAGGCAGCAAGATCTTCTCAAAAATACATGTACAAGGGAAATATTTAGAAGGAGTACGAGTTACATCATAACACATAGTTCTAGTAAAGGCTTATTATTTGGTAATTTCGGGAAGGAGCTGTCTTTTTGATAAATATTTGACGATTGGCAGTATGTCAACATGTCAGATATTTGAGCGTTTTAGTACTGCTTTGAAGTGGGTTAAACGACAGTATATGCCTAATGGAAAATTATTCACACATTAAACGATTTTCTAAATATTTCTCTAGGAAAAGAGTGATGCCAATTATATTTAAGCAGGTTCCTGAACATATGAAAGCAAATTAGTTCAACAATGGAACCTAAAAACTGTTGGGCCAGTTCAGATTTTGACATTTTTATGTATTGAGCTTGACACTATTAGAAATGAAGCATGTCTACCACGTGCAATCAATAATATAGAGAATATCAATTATTTATGACTCGAAAGAGTCAGTTTTAAGGAAATCCAAATGTTGTGTGTTTTTTTTCCAACTATATGTATAAGGCTGTTGTTGTAGGGGGTCTATTTCTGAGGCGGTGTTATGAATTTTCTTTTAGCTTAGCAAACCTCACCATGGAGATAAGTTGGCAAGAGGTTGTAAGGACGACTTTAAAGGTTGGAAAGATTTCTTGTCTCGGTGTAATGGTTAATGCTTTTTATGAATAAAAACTCGTTTCTTCTGATAAACTGGAGCTTTTCACTGATGCATCTGGAAAATTGGTTATGCGGCTGTTTTTAGTAGTTCTTGGTTTTATGGAATATAGAATACAAATTGGTTGATTTATGATCTTACTGTAAAGGAATGTTATCCAATTATAGTAGCTTTATAATTATGGGTGGACAAAACGGTCTGTAAAACAATATGTTTTCGTTGTGACAACGAATTTTAGGCCATGTTATGAACAGTCTAAGTAACCAGGAGAAAGAAGAGAGGTTTTTATCAAGAAAATTGATATTTATATCATTGGAATAATACACTTTGTTCAAGGCAATTCATATTCCTGGTGAAAAGAGCAAACACGTTGATGCCCTTTCCCGTTTGCAGATTCAAGAGTTTCTTGCTTTGAAGCCAGACGCATATCGAATCCAAATAACGGTCTCAGTCCTTCCAAATTCTCTATGTTCAGCTATTCAGTTCAACAACTTGTAGTCATCATTAGGCCCAAGAACCAAAAAAATATTTGAACGTGTATGATCTAACTTAGGTATTTTTGGTCGACAATATATGTCGAAGCATTTAGAAACTTCAGTATTTATCTCCACTTTTTAGTTGTACATTGTAGTTAGCTTTCCTCTATAACAAGGGTTATACTGCATCTGCAATTATCTCGTACAATTCGGTTGTTGGCTACTACCACAACTTAGAAAATATGGCTGATCCATCTATTTTTTTTTCATTTCAAGGTTGATCCTAGGGATAAAAAACAAAAAAAAAAAAAAAAAAAAAAAAACAAAACCATCGATTGATTTTAGGTTGCCTTCCTGTTTTTCAAAGGCTTCTTAATGTAGTTGACCTAATTTGTACAAACCCTGTTTACGACGCTTTAAAAAAGCAATGTATTTATTAGTTTCTAAGGATTGGGTAAATGACAACTAATGAAGGGCATAACCACTGTCTACAATTTAAAGATGTGTCAAATGAAACGCAGGGCTATGTGATTCATTTGCTTACAGACACTTGGTACCAGGGACCATAAAAAATTCATAATTAACAGGCAAATAGGTAAAATATCCCCAGTGTTTCGCAGAACAATATTATAGCTTGAAGGGCTCTGTGTTTATAAATTTGGATGGTTCTTTGAGAGGGCGCGACCAAGTCGTAAATATGTTACAAAAACCTCTGTCGTCTTTGGGTTAAGCAAGTGGTTGTTATAAATATAATAGCTTTAGAATTGGGACCTGCTGTCACGCCACGGAACAAAGAATATCCGACAAAAAATTAGATTATTGGGGCGCTGGCATTCCTATGCATTAAGTAAATAAGACTCGATCATGTATCATTGTTATGCTATAAATGTACAAATTTTAAAGACAATCAATATATGTCAGTGTCAACAAACTTTTTGTAAGCATCATGTTGTACATGTTCATTAGATTTAAACATGGCTGATGACGAACAGGAGCAGTCGTCTTGTGTGCTGCCCAATAACAGAAATACCACCTTGTTGTTTATCTTTGCATTGCCAGATAAACAACTGTGTTAAAAGGGTTAACATATATGTGTAAATTAATATGTCTGGATGACGAGCAGGAGTCATTTTCAGTATTTGAAGTACATATTTGCCTATGACTTTTATTCTTTTATCATCGATGTTGTGGCTAGTTACAAGCTAGTGACCGTAAACTAAGAAATTGGTGTTTATTTGTCGACCCATATATATACATTATGTTTATAATTATATGTTTGTGCCCACCTTTATCTGCAGCTGCGGGTGGTAGGATCTTTCGATCTAGTTGGCCATGAGCAGTGTCCTAGCTAGGGCAAAATGGAGGGGCGCCGCGCCATGCCCCTATCACG
Organism: Perna viridis; assembly: GCA_037379345.1. NCBI lineage: Eukaryota > Metazoa > Mollusca > Bivalvia > Mytilida > Mytilidae > Perna > Perna viridis. The sequence goes on along the minus strand of CM074515.1, from coordinate 38,937,091 downwards.
CCCGCGACCCTCTGCCCCTTCTGAGTACCACTTTAGTGTCCATTTACAATTATCTGAATGGCCCTTTAAGATTTCCACTTTTGTTAATAAATTACCCCAAGCCAATTGAGAAGTGTCACTTTCATTGATTACATCCTGTCGTAATTAACCCTCAGGTAAACCTCAGGTAATTATAGGTGATCAATCAGCTGACTAGGGTTATCCGATAATGATTGACAAATAGAAAATGAATCCCGATTGGATCTATAACAATTGTATGGACAGCCAATCATTGGTTAATTAATTTCTACTGCACAACTAATTTTACCAATATTTTCAAGTTAACAGGTCTAAATTTTGTAGAACTACCGGTGTAAACAATTGCATGTTGCAAATGTTTGTTTATTCAAGATGTTAGTTACCTCCCTTATAATGTCAATATTTTCAACAGTAAAGGACATTTTCCATAAGTTGTAATTGCAATAGTTATAGGAAATAATATTTCTTTTACTTACTTAAGATTTTGATACTTAATTGGACCAATATTGAATATTTGTAACATTTCATGCAACATTTCACCTTATAGTATGTCATAAATGAAAAGAATCACCTGCCCATATCGATTTGCTGCCTCAGTGCAAGAATAATGACAAATCTTGTTCACACATCAATTGATCAAATCAAAATTGATTTCCTAAGTCTTTCATTGGGGTCTGAAGGCTACAGTAATGCATTTTAATCACATCTATATATGTGTTAAATTTCTAAAAGCACTTTGTCATCTGAGAAAGGTCTTTCAATACAATGAGGGTTTCATGCCTAAATTAATCATGCAGTCAAATTTACTCAGTTTTGCAAATTATGATGCGACCTTCCTTTTCAAAAGTTGGCAGGTAAGCAATAAGAATACAAATTACTGACTTAACACATACAAAATCAATGTCCCTTTTTTGTTGAAAAAAACACATGCTACACGTTAAAGTGCCCTCTTCCCTGCGCCCCTCTATTTTCAGATCCTAGCTAGAACACTGATGAGTATGAACCTAACCTTTGCCTTCTTTTTAATTATAAATATAAGATATTGATTAAAATAATAAAACTTCGACGTTAAATGGAATAATTATATCATGTTTTGTGTATATCAATTTAGAATTCAAACGCTTTCAATTGGTAAGAACAAATAATTTCCTACAACTAAAAGAACTTCATTAACATCAAGGAAAAATTCGGCTAAAGTTGATGTATGGTAAGCCAATTTTTATTCACATGTCTAGGAAATGCACAATAATTGGATTCATATTTTGCATTGCACAACTAGTTTTTTTTTCAAATCCTACGTAGAAACTTTTCACAAAAGTGACATTTTCTCGGTTTTAATACAATTTATGGTAAAATCTCTTATTGTATATGCATGAAGCGAAATGTAATAAATCATTCGTAGTCTTCTTACAATAATCTTATATGATTTATCATACCACAAGTCTTTAAAGAACAATTGGATAAATATAACTATGACTAAGCCATGTAATTCTATAAGATTATGGTTTTGGTAATTGGCAAATATGAAACAGTTTTCTTCGACCACATTCAGAAAATAAGAAAGGTAAAAACATGTGTAATGAATTTTGTATACTAACAGATTTTTCAAGTCTAATATGACCAGATATTTTATCCGTGATAAAACTAATCTGAAAATCAGTTCAGTTAGGACAATAATTAATTTAATATTGGCTATATTAAAGCTTATTTCTGCAGACTTTTCATAAAAATCATATAACAGCAGCAAGTCCGAACGATTGTATTTACTCAATAGATTCTGAAAAATCCCGTAGGAAAATATGAAAAAATGTCTTTATAGTTACACCAGTTTAAAGGCGGGGAGAGGTGTCATACTGTATTACCAGTTTCTGCCTGCTTATCAATCATGCTATTTTTTGGAACATGTTTTTACTCATCAAAAACTCTTGATATTTTGACACACGCTGTATATAGATGAGTTTTGCTTTCCTGGTTTATGTCAAAACTTCTTTACTTCTTGCTTGAGGAATCAGTTCATAGAATTCGGGTATGGGATTATCACTAGTAAAACATTGGAATAGATTTCTTGTTCTTCGTAGAGAATGACACAGATTCATCGACATTATCATCATAAGAGGTATTAGGCGTATGTATTCGTTTTAAAGTAAATATTTATTTTAAATCAAACAAATAACTGTAAATGTTTAATGATCTCTTTTTTATGGAAACTTCTACAATAATCAAATTTTGCATTATATTCGATATCACTGAAAAAAAGCGATACGGTTTTTACATACAGACAACATCACTTACTTGTGTAAAACTATATGTTTAAGTCTTGACACACACTAATTAATTTGATATTTGAAATAAAACGATATTTCGAGAATATGATAACATTGAGGAACAACGAAGAAGTCAGATTTTGGGAAGGAGTTTTATCATTACACCTTACACGATTGTAATTTTATGTTTAAAAAACAGAAGACAGAAGTATGCAAAGCAATAAAAATTACAATTGCTTCTGTGATCGAATTCAAAATTGTTACAAGCCGAAGTAGAAGTCAATTGAAAAGTAAAATTAAAATATCCACAGTCATTGTTGCACTTGAGGTTAAAAGGAAGACACAGGACGGTACAAAGGTGTGTATTTATGTCCTCGGGCATACAATGTAAAGTAATTTATGATGTAAAACAAATGCTATTGAAAGATGTTCATTTTGAGCTTTAAAGTACACAAATATGTCTTTATAGTTATAGCCAAATCAAGAAGCGGAATTTTTATTGGTCAATCCATCAAACAATAGGAATCAGACACGCGTTTTTCTGTCTGGACAGTGTGTTCAGCCGTCTGCAAGTACAAACACCATTTTGGTGGAGCAAAACAATGCCCATCTGCCCATTCCAATTAGTTACTCAGTTGACTTAACCGGTTTGATTACGGAGGCAGTCACCAATTTTTACATATCACTTTCGCTGTTTCTTAAATTCATATCTTAGTTTTTTAGGATTATTTGATAAATTCTGATTATTTGTTCAAACTCGCAGTGAGTTTTGCTTAATTGAAATTGAGTACAATGTATGCAAGTAAGCAAAATATTCATAATTGCTATGTATGTTCATATATTTGTTTTTCTTTTTGTTGAACATATTTAAATAAAATGCTAATTTTCAATCAATCAATGTATATTCGATAAATAGCGATATGGAACTGACTATGCCTTTAGGGTGTAAATGGTACGCCACTGTTGGGGTCATCCAACTTAAGACATGTAGTTGTTAAATGTAAGCTGTGAGCCAAACCGGGAGTAAGTAGTGTGCTACCGTCGTCGTCGTACAGCTGAGTACATGTATATACATGAAATATACTTCTGGGATTTGTAAGGATTTAACAAATCATGACTTCAAGTTATTCATGGTGGTGCTAGGAAAACAAGTGAACTATCTTTACATGTCGAGTCATTTCTAATGTTAAAGAGGTGATCAAAGGAAAAGTGGGTACATAATTATAATAAACATTTTCTAAATATCTTTGTAAAAAGAGAAAGTAATTGTAGGAACTTTATGAATATTGACATTTGGCTCTCTCTACTCACGGACGATCTACTACCAATAAAGAACTATTTGTAGTCCCTGATACATGTATACTAAACACAATTCATGTTCAACTAACGCAATAGCACCTTAATACATTGTGTTTTTGTGTGTATTGTTTTTTTGAAAATTTGTTGTAGACCTCATAAAGGTACTAACATCCCAGACTTTCTATCCCAACTTGACAAAAATCACACTCAACTTACTTAAAAATGATTTCTTGTTAAAACTTATTTTCATATTTTAATTGTAATGTAATGCTTTGCTACGATTAATTGAAACAACCATGCCAAAATCTGATTAAAACATAGTTGACATGAAATAAATTAAATGTAGAATTAAATGTCAGAAACATTTCATCACCCAATATAAAGTGTTTGGAAAAACATGTTATGTCAATTTGGATAAATAAATTTACTAAAGTATTCATTTTTTTGTATAGCGAATTCATTAAAAGATTGTTCTTTTTATCTCAGTTTAGTTATGAGCCTTTCTTTATTTTGAAGCGTCTTTGAATGTTTTACAAGGGCTTGAAAATTACATTAAAATGTATATAATACATGTAAGCAAGTTTTATTTGGTATAAATAAATCAATAATAAAAAAATCTCATTAAATACTTGCAAAGCAACAAGTATTATATAGTAAAGCATATCAAGCAACAAAGAATTTAAATCAAATGTACTTTACAAACCATGCCCAAAACTATGCAATATAGTTATGTTGTTAGGATGCAAATAATTACTTTTCCCCATTCGAGTAGCAAACACGTCTATTTAAAGTTTGGTAGAAGCCACTTAACCAGATTTAAATATTCCAATTTCAAAATTTTATTCTACCAAAACCTTAAATATGCTGGTGGTAGAAAGCAACTTCCATTTTAGTGGTTTGTACTGAAGCGACATAACTTCCAGTATTCTGTTGGTATAATATATTCATTAACTCATTCCTTAACAAGTACTGTTTTCTAGTACTTCACTTCGACATCTCTTCCTATGCAAATATTTTTTTTAATGAAAAAAAAAAAAAAAGAATAAGTTAATTTCATTACATAAAAGGCCCTAGACGGCCTGCACCTCTCACCTGGAGCTAATTTCTTTACCTAATGCATGCTTGATGTCAGGAATTAAAAAAAAGATATTCTAGAAATTGAAAAGTTTCCCTTTCTGCTTCCATGTCAAAACTGTAAAAAAAGTTATTTTATTAAATTTTTAAGGACATCAACTCCTTTTAGAATGTTTTCTTACAACAGCTCAGTTGAATATTTTAGAGCTAGCTGATCATGAGGATCAATCTATCAATTGTAAGTGTCAATCTATCTTAAGGCTTGCATTATATTTCATTGGTTAAAACTTTTACCCTTTAAGCATCACTCTGTTACTCTAACAAATAATCTTCGTAAAGCTTATAAGCCATTAGACACTTTGTAAGCCTTATCATAAAGACCATTCCATAAATTAAAAAAGTTTCTATCTATTTTGGTGTTCAAGTAATTGTTTTAACATTGCAAAAACTTCAATTTTAGCCCACCTTGCCAAAATTATGAATGTTTCATAGGGTATTCTGCAAGAACTGATGTGTAGATTTTTGATCCTTTGTAAAATAAAAAACATACTAAAATTAGAACATAGGGGCAGAGAATGTTTTTGGCATGTATAATTCTGTCATAATAAAAGTGTTTCAGCATGATGATATCTGCCTGTGGCAAAATTTTGGTATAAATTTGTTAAGCCATGTTTGAGTTATTGTCCATTTTCAATGTTTTTGTCGCTTTTTTAGATGAACTTACATTAAAATATCTTCTACTCTGACAATACACGACCAATTAGTACCAAACTTGGTATGAATGGATTTTTGATCAGTCGAAAAACATGAGCGCTATTACTAAAAATAGAACATAAGGGTCAGATAGACACATATATCTTCAAAATTCTGACGGGGTTAAGTGTTCTACATGTGGTAATATTTCTATGTAAATCTGTGAAGCCATATTGGACATGTTGGAGTTTTTGTCATTTTTTTATGTTTTTGTTTTTTAATGTTTCATCAGCACCATAAAAACTGATTTATTCAACGGGTCATGGTTTTCCTTTCCTCGTTTGTCTACCCCGAACTTGACTTTTTATGAGCAACACGGCGGGTGTTTCTAGAAAAGCAGAGGAAGCTTACCCTACCGGTGCACCTGGTCCATGCTCCCAGTTTTTAGTGGAGTTCGAGTTGCTCATTTACTTTTGTTACTTTTTATGTATGATTTTAGTTACTTTATGTTCTTCGTTGTGTATGTCTGTTTTCCATGTCTGGTCTTTGTCCCTGGATTACATTCTTTTGATTACCGCTATAACCTTGGTTCCCTTGATTACTCTTTCACCGCTATTTTGTAATGTTTTTTTTAAACTTTAATATTTTTTCCCTCGGAAACTTCTGGACTGAATTCAATGACAATTGTCTCGGGTTTTCTTTCTCTCATAGTGCATGTGCTATACTTTGAAATAAGAGGCTTTACCTTAATGATTTATAAAAAAGACATGAAGGCCAAGTGTTTCGACGGATCAAAATAACCTGTGCATGGGCGTTAATGTCTCAGTCTTGCCTTAATGTTTCCATAGACTTCTAAAGGAAAAGGATGTTGAAAAAAATATGTGAACTGATTCAATTAAACTTTCACTTATGTAGCATTTCTAAGGACAAAATAAAAATAAATTTCCCGCAAAAAAGTAGGGTGAGTCCACGAAGATTGGACAGAAAAGCATTCTTGTTGTATAAATGGTCATTTTCTCTACTTTTACTTTTGTTTTGCACCCATCAAACCAACCTTTTCGTACACGCACTATCGCACGTGTTGCTTTGTGATATCAAGTTTAAGATCAAATTCAAAATTTTAAACAAATTAGTGGCCCAGTGCGGGTCCGGGTGTCAAAATAATAGGCCTGCAGCAGGGCTGAGCTTGTCGTAAAAGGCGAATAAATAGTGCTTAGAATCCTAGCCGGGGGCTAGGCGCTCTGCCCACAGAGCAACTGGGTTGTGTGCCCTAGGTGGTGGAATGGGATACCCCTAGCGTGTTTCATGGTGGGGGTGTCAGGCAATAATTCGTAAAACTTGACCGCAAGCCATAGTGGTGCACCGTGTTGGGAAAGATGCCACTTTCCTCGCACGTTAAAGAACCCTGCTGTGGTATTCGATAGGAGTAGGAACCTTTGCACTCCGGCTCAGGAGGGTAAACTGCCCAACCCTACCCATCCCTCCCTTTTATCTTGTGGCAATAAAAACTTGTCGACCCTATCATCCTTGTGTCCCATTCCTCTTTTCATTTCATCATCATCATTTCATGCTCATTTTATCATCGCATTACATGTTCGTCGCCTGAATATACTGAAATATTGCTGCCCGGGTGTTAAATCCAAACAATCAAACAACCATTAAACAAATTATTGATAAATGACGCATGTTTTATGGTAATTTAATCTAATTTTTCGATGTCGGAGGTGTGTCCACTGTTTCCCAGTTGTCTGCTTCGCTTGCAGCATGATACGTGGTTAGAAGTGAACGATTTCGCCCTCATCTAAATAGTGGTTGATAATGTTGGTTATTGATATGTTTCTTGTCGTTATTTGACGTTTTACTTTCATTTTGAAGAAGTGTCATCGTTCTGTTACCGTACAATTTGTTACTTTTGTTGTCAGGGATTTTCTGAGCTTACTTGTAGAGGTACTTACATTTATTGATGACGTTTTGGGGATCTCTGTCAGTATTTACATTTTAATAAATGCTATGCGGTGGTGCACGTGTGTTGCGTTTCACCACATCTGTTCCGTTTCTTATTTGGTTTGTTTATTTATGTTCCTCCAACATTAAACAATTATACTGAAACACTATTTCATTACGTTCAAGGATTTACATAATCCCTTTTGCGCTGGAGATATTTTTTGTTTTGACCACCACCGAATCCCTTAAAATGCCCTATATGTAGTATTCGGGAAAACTTTACAACTCGACTTTGACTCGAACAGGGATTGATTGCGCCGACGGCAGCACACCAAGGATCCGAGACGGTGGATGATTTGAAAGTAGACATAGTTTGCTATGTAAGTATATCAATTTGAATATCCAAGACCACCTTATTCGCTAGCTGACATATACGATTAATAAACACAAAACTATACATATGAGAATAATTTCTCTTTTTTTTGGTGGGACGTCAACTTGTGCTCATAACGTTTTTTTTCTAAATCCATTTTATAATTGACTGGTGTCAGAGTTTAAACGGTCATATCTAGGTAACAAGAGCAGATGGCAACACAGAGACCATCCCAAAAGGGGGGGGGTGTCAAGAATTTTTTTAACAGAAAGGGGATGCGTTCCAATCCAAAAAAAAATGGGGTTGTTCAGGCTACAGTGTGTGCTGTTTTACGGTGCCTATGTTTTCCACCCCTACCCCAGGTTCTGCCACTGCATGTCCAGTTTTAGTCTAATTTCTTTCTATATGAGTCCCATTGCACAGTAACACATACGTCAACAAGTTTTAAATACAGCTATTTTTTTCCAAAGTATTCTATCAGTGTAACGCTGGTAAACGATTCTATGCCATAATAGTTTGAGTCAATAACCCAATTCGGGACAATTTTTTATACAAGTAGTACAGACTAAGCTAGCAATCATGTTCTAAAACTGACCTGAAAGTGTGCAAACTGCATGTTCATTTGAAATATATCAGAAGGATTGTTATTAAACTCAATGGAATACTAGAATACCATATGGAGTTGTGCATTTTACGAGGAACTTCCACTTTTCATTATCAAATAGGAAGCGGGGTACCAATTAAAGAATTCAGTGGTCATTTTTTAGTTAAAACATTAAATACCATATTTGCATTCATAAATGCCATGTCCAACAAGTCGCTTTTCGTATTAAAAAGTCGGAGTTTTGGGACTACTTGTCAAATTCTTGCGTAGAACATCCATAGATTCGTTTCTGTGTGCTACCAACATCACCGAAAAATGGTAATGTTGTTGCTGGCAATACTTGGAAAATATCAAAGAGATTGCAGGCCAACCAATCACATATTTAAACCTCTTATCATTAGACATTAGAATGACAAGAGTGAAGCAATTTTTACAGGAAAAATAGGTTGTATATACATGTATTTCTTAACAATATAAACAACTAGCTTCTTTTTTATTGAAAAAAAAACACAACATATTTTTTCAGAAAAAAAACGACTTAGAAAGTAAAATGGATTTGCCGTAACGTGAAAACGTTGCGTTGTTTTTATACGACTAAAAAAAATGCGGTCGAAAATTGATATGGCGCTGTCGTCGTCGTCCTTGAAATAACTCCAATAAAAGCATACGAATGCATATGATAATATTCCACAATATTCTATACCACATGGTCAGACTTGAATTGATTCTTGGGGTACAGACTTTCAGAAATTAGTCTTTTAATCTTTGGTGCGATTTTGAAAAAAAAGATGCTCTTGAAAATTTCAGCCTGCCTTTTTCAATCAGATTTCAGACATCCCTTACAGTTTTCGAGTTATAAGGGGTCAGAGGGACCACTCCCCCCCCCCAAAAAAAATATTGACCTTTGTTTATTTTTGGTGCGATTCTTATTTTTTTAAAATTGGATTCTATATGAAAATTCCAGCGGAATGCAAAAACCTATCATTTACTGTTACTGTTTTTGAGATAATGAGGTACAAATTGATCCACGATTGCACCATAAAAGACCTTTATACATGTACTTAAATTGAATGTTAAAAATATTGTGCAATATTGTGACCAATGAGTGGTTTTGTCCATAATAAACTGTAAGTCCCTATGTTTAGTGTGTCAAAAACTAATACTGTGCCCACATTTTCCACAAGTGTACATAGTTCGACTGGCTGCGTATCATGCTGCGCTCAGCGAAGCTTTTTATTTTTTTTTATAATGTACACATTGATATTTGAAATTATGTATGAGGATTCATGCATGCTTGTTGCAGTAGATTTATGTTTACGTAATTTTTGTTGTCGCATAAATCATAACAGATTTCAACTCCATGCAGATTTGTAAAAATTGATAAGATTTTAGTAAAAATAAGATAAAATTAATCGTATCGGGGTGTCTCTGGTGGAGTAGGTATAATGCTTATAAACCCTTTCGAAGAAGTCGGTGTCATGCACTCCCGTTTTATTTTTTGTTTTTTTTATTTGTGGGAGTTCATAAAGCAAGCTCTTTAGGGAACTACCATTTTATTCTAAGAAGGGGTTTGGATGACATTTTAAGACAAACAGACCGAATTTCTCATTTTTCGAATTGAATATATGTATTTAAAAAATCTATTGTGCACATGACCTACATGTACATTTCTCAAAATGTAAGATTAGAATAAAAATTCTCTCGAAGCAACCACCCCTCAAGAAACAAAATGAAAGGTAGCTCCCTTGGTGATTGTGTGCTGTCGTTTTTTTATTAATGCTCTATATACTTGTATATGTTCTTATTCTGCTCCCTACATTGTTCCCTATGTTAATGGCGTCTGTTTTCCAGTTTTCACAGTTTTTTATTGTCATATACTTGGGATTTGTTCCTCATTCATTTTTGTGTATTGTTTCCTTACTCTTTTCTTTTTAAGATGCTATAGAAATGGTCAAAATAAATAACTTGTCAGCCGACTTCTGGGCCATATTACTTAAAGACCGTCCTTCTTATATCCTAGTTCTGTTGTAGATACTATATAAAGGATCAAAATAAATAGTTGTCCGCTCCCTCTTTCTAATACTATAATTTAGAAGCATACTATTAATTATATTCTTTTAGTATTAGTCTTTTAAAGCGTAAAAGCCATTTCCAATTTTCTAATTCGATCCATTTGATAGGAGAAAAATGTCAAAATGAAACAGAATATAGTATTTAAATTGCGAGAATGTGTGTCATATGATCAGTTTAAATATACATAAAAATGGCGGCCTCCAGACAAGTTGAAGCGGTCGTCCGAAAATAACGTGCTGTAGCTAGCGAATAAGGTGGACTTTGGTATTCAAATTGATATACTTGCATAGCAAAATATGTCTAGTTTCAAATCATTCACAGTCCCGGATCCTTGGACTACTGCCGTCGGCGCAATCAGTCCTGATTCGAGTCGAGCCTACTACACATAGGGCATTTTAAGGCATTCGGTGGTGGTCAGAACAAAAATATTTCCAGCGCCGAATCCCAAAAGGGATAAGGATTTATATACCCTCAAAAGGGATTGATATTGAAAATTGATCTTAACTCTACCTCTATATAATGTTATAAGAAATGTTGCTCGCAATATCATTGACTAGGGAAATAAAATATAACTGGAAGATTTTAGAAGAAACATTGATTGGTGTTAAGTAATATTTCGGCTATATCCGGGCGATAAACATGAAATGGATGATAAAATTAACATGGAATGATAATGAAATAAAATATGGGATGGGACGCAAGGATTAATAGGGTCGACGAATTTTGATTACCACTGGAAATATGGATTGTCGGGTAAGAACAGGCAATTAAGCGTCCTGCAGCGGAGCCGACGTTTCTACTCCTGTCGAATATCACATTAGGGTTCTGGCATCTTTCCCAACTCGTTGTACCATTTTGGTTAGTGGTCAGGTTTTTCATATTATGGTCAGCCAACCCAAGCATGTAGAATACCAGGAGTACCCCATTCAAACAGCTGGGACACACAACCCAGTTGCTCTGTGGGTAGAGCGCACAGCCCTCGGCGAGAGTTCTGATCTTCATTCAGTCGCCTTCTGTGGGCTTATTATTCGATTGTAAATGAAAACTATTGACCAAACTTTACGACAAACGTGATGACTTTTCAATCAGAATTGTCAACTTTCCTTTCATCTGTGGCAACATCCCCTGAGCACCTGCGTATGGAGTGTTCATATCACAACTCATACGTTATGCCAGAGCTTGTCGAAACTACGCAGACTTTCTTGTATCGCGCTAGAACTCTAACAAATAGGCTTCTGGAGCAGGGTTATATGTGGCTACATGATAGGAGTCATCACTACAGAAGTTTTATGGTCGTCATCATGAACTCGTGGATCGTTATGGTGTATCCATCTGCGCCATGAAAACTGATTTATTCAACGGGTCATGGTTTTCCTTTTCTCGTTTGTCTAGTGTTTCTCGAAAAGCAGAGGACGCTGACCCTACCGGTGCACCTGGTCCATGCTCCTAGTTTTTAGTGGAGTCCGAGTTGCTTATTTACTTTTGTTACTTTGTATGTATGATTTTAGTTACTTTATGTTATTTGTTGTGTATGTCTGTTTTCTCTGTCTGGTCTTTGTCCCTGGATTACATTCTTTTGATAACCTTGGTTCTCTTGATTACTCTCTTATGACACCATGACAAACATCCCAGCTTCCCAAAAATTTGTTAGATCAACTGAAACGGAAGACTATAAAAAGAAACATTTGTTACAAGAAAAAACAAACCACACTATTCTGGTAGGAAATAGGTAAAGTTGGTATTCGAAGTGGTTGACCAAGTTGCCATCTTCTATGCGACCCCGCCAAGAGCAATGCAATTGAAATTTCCTCTCTTTTCCACCGAAACTTCCTCATAGCCTGACACTGCAGCTTCAAGTAAAAGCTATTCAAGTATACAGTCACAAATAGAAGAGCTGTACAGTGTATTCATAACAGTTCTGTGTGAGGAACACAAGTTCACCTACCAGAATGTTCATTACTTTTACTCGCTTTCAATTGACAAAAAGCTTAACTCTGTTACGAACCAATTCTTTAAACACCTTGGTACTGTTAGTAACAGTTATATTTTTTGTTCAAGATAGTATTGCAAATCCATGGCTAATAAGCTTTTCAAACAGAAATAACATTTTTGCTGATGGAAACGGTGTCTTGGTGATGCAATTTAATCGCATTGCAGGAGCCTTCCAAAACCTTGTACCACTAAACTACAAAATGAAAGCCCGTGTTCTTTTTTGTTGGCTGCACTGACATTTTGAAGACAAGTATCGACGATTTTAAATGACTAGAACAAAGGGCAATCAATTATGATGCATCAATGCAATGTTTCATTGCGTGCTGTTAAATCGTATTTGGGCGGTAACAAAATGTTGTGGCTGGTATTGTTTTTTGAAAATTGCATTTATTTCATTATTGGAATTGTTTTTGATAATTGAATACTTCCTCTCCGTTTCTCAACATACTGCGATACTTTTTTTGTCGCAGCTAGAAAATCGATAAAATATGGACGTTTTCTGTGGTGATCTTTTAAGTTAATAAAACTAATACTTCATAATTTTTAACCAATTTTGTCAATTACTGACATGGTTACATGTATATAAAACAAAAGCGTACTAAATATTTTTTGGGGTATAATTTTATTTTTTTTGCAAATATTCGAAATATTCAAATGAGAAGTTGTACTTGAACCAATGGATAAATGAGATTTTATAAACCACTATTTAAATAAATATAATCGATATTTAAATACAAACGTTAGGCTTCTGGAACAGGGTTATGTTGCTACAAATTGAAGTCATCATTACAGAAGTTTTATGGTCGTCATCATGAACTCGTGGATTGTTACGGTGTATCCATCTGCGCCATGAAAACTGATTTATTCAACGTGTCATAGTTTTCCTTTCCTTTTTCCTCTACCTTGGACTTGACTTTGCACCTGGTAAATGCTTCCAGTTTATAGTGGCGTCGGAGTTGCTCATTTGGTTTCGTTGTTTTTTTTGTATGATTTTAGTTACTTTGTGTTCGTTGTTGTGTATGCTTGTTTTCCATGCCTGGTCTTTGTCCCTGGATTGCATTCTTTTGATTACCGCTATAATCTTGGATCCCTTGATTACTCATTTATATTTTTAATATTTGAGATGTGACCTCAAGGTTCAAGGTCGACCTTTCATTTCGGACTGCTTAAATTTGATTTTCTTTGCTTGTCTACCACACTGCTGCGGACCACACTATTAGCAAGTTCTACTTAGAAATAGCAATTGATTCTTGTATTAGACGGAAATTGAGATCTAATTTAAAATGTTTGAATTTGTTCATACCAGCGAAGGGAAATATGGCATACAAAAATGGTAAAATGTTTGTTCTTTACAAACAAGATTTATCTTTTACCTCATTTTGTAAGAAACGTTATCATAATCGACGCGTACGACATCGATATTTCGATACAGCTTGAACTTAGCTTCCCATTGATATAAAGTTTTGCCGCATTATTTTGCGGTTCATTAAATTCTCAAATGGATAGCCTGCTTTCTTTCTATACATTGTATGGAACTGAGAGAGGACAGTAAACTCCTAGTATACTGTGAAACTGCGATACAGCTATCTTCAGCATTTTTGTACTCATATAAGAAAAAAAAAGCAATAAGATTCAAATGGTAAAGTATCAATTGTTATCGCATTTTTTAACAGAAATAACAGGCATCGGGACATACTGTAAATCTTTGCACAAAGTTTTCGTTGCAAGTATCAGCAACATTCTTTAAATTGATCATCTTAAACAGGAAGCCTTTATGGAAATTCAGTATACAGCTGTATCTTAATAGGTTGTAGTTTGTGTAATATTTTCCAGTCGGTCGCATATAAATTTGAGTTTTTCGTATTATAAAGGTGTACCGTTTCATGCATTTTTGTCGTATAATCTCAGCAACCCTTCAATATTATGATTTGAAATTCTGGCTGTACAATTTAATTTTTTTTTTATAGTTTTGTAGGAAAGGATTATACAAACCATCATGGTATAAATGTATTTCTGGATTTGGAAAATTATTCAATTACTGCATTACAAAATTGTCTTGGAACTTTCTCATATTTTGGTAATGACTATGCACTCACCGAGAAAAATATTTGTAATATCAATGACGAAACCTGAAGATCCTTTCAAATGTAATGTTATCTTTTTTTCTACGATACCATTGGAAAATGTACGTATGTTACTGTAGAAAAGAACGGATATGGTGAAACGTAACAAATGCACAAGGTATAACTTAAATACAAAACAAAAAAGAAAAAAAAAATTTACGCAGGGATGCAATTAGGGGTCGAATATCTCTATTAATGAATTTGTGAAAACAAGGTTTAAATAATAGACAATAATTTGAACATCTTTTACCAATGAGTCTATTATGGGCAGTCGATAATCCCAAAGGATTTTGTGATAGAATGAGCTTTATAAACTATATTTTCGTAAAAACACTAGGTGGGCAATATCGTTTTTAATAAAGAACCTGCAAGTGCTTATATTTTGTATCAAAGTTTTGTAACGGTGAAAAAAAAACCAGTAAATGTTTTTAGAAGTTTATGATATCGATACCCCTGGTGTTAAAAAGTTTCTTGTTAAGAATTTTTTGCTTTCATTAAAATCCAACACTTAATTACAAATACGAGTAAAACGGACCAGTTCTGAACTATAAAATGGTAGTTCAGGGATATCATCTTCTAGGAATGCAAAATTATCAATAGGAAAATCAAAATCATTTCTTTTGTCATAAAGTTTAGTTTAAAGGTTTTCATTTTTTAGTGTGATATTATCTTAATCCAAAAAGGTGTACGAGTACTATTATTGTTAGAATAAGTCATCTTTAGTTCTTTTTGGGTAGATTTTGTGAACGTGGTTTTGAAGTTAATTTATTTACGTCTAAAACATCATCAAAGTATCTAAAAGTGTTATTTAATTCATGCAGCAGATCATGTTTTGAAGGATCTTTAAAGACTTTAACCATGAACTGCAATTTATAGCAGTAGAGAAACGAATCGGCTATAAAAGGAGCCCAATTAGTGTCTTTTGGAATACCAACAATCTGTCTGTATAGAGTATTACTAAATCGAATAAAAATATCAGCATTGATCAATCCGAGTATGTCCAACTGATGTATACACAAACGCATATTGAATTTGCATAATTAGATTCTGATATTGTATTTAAAGATGATATAAATATTCGTTTCACATATCTTTTCTTGATATTATAGTCAAATTCTTAATAACATAATGTTCAATAAAAGGAAGCAATTCTTTGTCGATTAGTCTTATATAGTCACCTGGAGAAAATCCTTAAAAATCTAGTTATTTATCATTATATAGTGACAGTTTTCTGTGTCGGCTTAATGCTCTTACGAACTACTTGCGTAAAGATGAAGGTTGATTTCACGACACCACAATATCGTTTAATTTCGACATATTTCTTCGGTGGACATAAAAATCCATAGAGATTTAAGGAAGCTCCCAGGTCTCAATATTCGCTGGCTGCGCAAGGTGATATGCGTGTTTTCCGCATTGCGTCACTGTTGTCGTTAAATCATTACTTCGTGCAGATTTGTTTAAAAATGATTAATGACTCAATAATCAAATATTTTACAACGTTGAATGCATAAAATAACTTTGTTGTGTGTTCAAACTAGATTTGTTATTGTTGTACTTCGCTTCAGGTAATGTCTGCGCCCATACGAACAAAGTTTTCAGGAAAGTTATGCGCTTTTGATATGGTAAATTTTTCTCTTGAAACACTGCAAAATAGATCTATGTACACTTCTCGGCAGTTTTACTAAAAATCACCTTTGACTGAGATTGAATTCAATGGAATGAGAGTGTAAGGAATATACTTTTGTTTCTGTCGTTTCGAAAATGTTATGTTGTAATCGGTCAATCTATAAAAAGGGATTAGTTATATTGGTGAGGAATAGAATCCACATGCAAGTATTTCCCATTGAAAACTGTCCATGCATGCAGATCGTGTTCATGTTGATGTGCATATATTTATTAAACAACTTGATATCTGACTGCTTTAATTACAATTTGTACAAGTTGAAAAACAAAATTGTTAGTGCTTACATATTGAAAAAAAAAAGATTGGTCCTTTCACTTATGTAGTCTCAACAAAGATTCAACTAGTTTAAACTGAATATTTACAAATCACAGCCATGTCTTGAATAGTCCCAACATAGTTTCACTGAGTTTTGACAATCTGAAATAGTTCAACTACTACCAGTCTCATGTAATCTGGCATGCTCTTGGTCTGTTTTCTTTGTGTTCTATGCCACACTACTCATAGAACTGATAAGACACAACCAACTGTATACTAGTAACATTGCATGGGCAAGCAGGATTCTGACAAAGAAAAGGGACACAACAGTACCATTGGCATGAATTAAAAATGCTCATTTTCAGTGAAAGTATGCATTTTCTTGTTGTATTTTATAAAATACCCGAGTTTTAAATTCTAAAAGCATTTTGACATGTTTAAATGAATATACATATATATACAGACATACAGCCTTATGTGTGCGTAAATTAAATATTTATAGATACATTTACTTGTACATGTACTAAAGAAGATTTTTACACGTATTTTCGTAGTGCTTACATTAAACTACTCAATGGTCATTTTTTAAATAAAAAAACAATATGACTGAATCCTAATCACTATGTACTAATTTTATATTATTGTTACTATTATATAATATCTTGCCATCCATAATCTATAAGCAATTAAATATAGGACTCCTTACACAAAATAACTGGACACACATTCTACATCAAATTTTATTATAAAAAAACTTAATTCACATTTTACATTCATTTTTTAAGTAATGCTTACATGTATCTAAAATCACTCCATACGCATTTTCATATAATTTTGTCATGTTACCCTTATATAAAATCACTCCAAACACATTCTCATTCAATTGTATCATGTAATCCTTATATAAGGATACGCAGTAGGTGTATGTGAAATGTGACTGTGTTCAGTAGCGGATCCAAAAGGGGGGAATTGTTGAAAAATTGTGTGTGTTATATCATGAAAAACACTCACTTCGTGATTCTCACCGGTGTTCCTGTCAAGAATTTTTTTGCCCCTCTCGCCCTCCCTTACTTAAAACTCTGGATCCGCCACTGAGACCAGGTAGTCATCAGATCCATATATTACCTGGACTTTTGTTAGTGGAAGTGGAACTCTTCATTCGGGAGCATGCACCTGTGTATCGTATGTATGAGATTGGTTTTGCTAATATGTTTTAAACAATGGAAATACTTTTATTGTTTTATACAATGCATAAACATAGAGGCTACCCTCATTATTCGGTTCATTCCTGATTTTGCCTGTTCATGTGTTATAATACTTATCTACAATATTACCCTGTGATTTGTGATTATGAGTTCAATGATTTCATTAGTATCTTTATCAAGTTTTGTGCAACATAATATGTGATTTTACATCTACCTGCTATATGTTTGAAGAAAGTCTAAAGTATGGTTGTAGACAAATTGTTAAAATCAACATTTCTTTTGTTTACTGTTATAATAATTTTAAAAGAATATATTTTGCAATATGTACCAAACACTATGTATATACTATGTTGCTTTGATGTTTGCAGTACAAAACTTTTGTGAGAGACATCAGGACAGAAGTACCTTAGTAGGCACTGATGAAGCATGTACTTGGGGTCAGCCTAAGAAACAATTAGAACATTCCAAAACATAACAACTGAATTATGGTATTCAGAAAACTGTTAAAGAATTAAATTATACTCAGTAAAAAATAAACTGCAAATGTCCCGAAGGCAACTTGAAAAATCCATTTTACAAATGTGCAAAGAAACAGATGCACTTATAAGCCATTGTACTGAGTCATTGTCTAATGAAAGTGACGACGAATTAGATTCAGAGATTGAACCAAAGCTTTTTACTGACATAATGGCAAAAGTAAAATAAGATCAAATAATATGAAACAGTAAGATATGCATACTGAGGAATACATTACTATAGTAGAAAATGGAACTATATAGGTCAAAATGAAAATGGTTTGAGTATAGAAAAAGCAGGATGTCTTCTTCCATTTCTCACTCGGTACTGAAATGCAACATTGATGTTTTAAAACCGAACACTTATATTGTGAGATCTATAATGGGAACCACCATACCGTTTACGTCTCAAGAATATGGACAAAATATAGAGAAGGTTGCTATTAGCAGGTATTTAGAAATTATGGGAGGTAAACATAATAAATTTTCATACCAGAAAGCTGTAATTTTTGTGTCAAGAGCTTACCCATATTTAGCTGCTAGTCCTGACGTCAAAGTTACATGTAGATGTTGTGGTACTGGATTAGTTGAAGTAAAATGCACATTTACTCACATACATAAAACACCTTTTGAAATTCCTAGTGAAAACAATTACCACATTTCTTATGATGGGGATAGCCTAAAGCTTAAGAAAAACGCTTCCTGGTTTACACAAATTCAGACAAAGCTAGGAGTTTTTCAAATGAAAGAGTAATCAAGGGAACCAAGGTTATAGTGTTAATCAAAAGACTGTAATCCAGGGACAAAGACCCGACATGGAAAACAGACATACACAACAAAGAACATAAAGTAACTAAAATCATACATATAAAGTAACAAAAGCAAATGAGCAACTCGGACGCCATTATAAACTGGAAGCATTTACCAGGTGCACCGATGGGGTAAGCGTCCTCTGCTTTTCTAGAAACACCCGCCGAGTTGTTCATCAAAAGTAAAAAAAACTGTGATATTGTCTTTTTTCACATTAATGGACATTGCTATTGAGAGGATTTATTGAGAGGAGGATTTGTTCAAAAGTGTATAAAGAGTGAACTATTCTTTTAGAAATTTTTGATATAAAAACAAAAACAATTAAAAATTGTTTGACTTATTTTGTCAAGTATTATTAACTTAATTGCAAGAGTAAACAAGGGAACCAAGATTCTAGCAGAATGTAATCTAGGGACAAATACCAGACATGGAAAACAGACAAACACAACAAAGAACATAAAGTAACTAATATAATACATAAAAAGTAAGAAAAGTAAAGGAGCAACTCGGATTCAACTAAAAACTTGGAATATGGATCAAGTGAACCGGAAGGGTAAGCGTCTGCTTTTCTAGAAACACCCGTCGATTTGCTCATAAAAAAGTCAAGTCCGTGGTAGACGAAAGAGGAAGGCAAAACTATGACACGTTGAACAAACAAGTTTTCATGGTGTAGATGGATACATAGTAACCATCCACGATTCACTAAGTCATTGTAGAAAAAAAGTATCTTTTTGTCTCAGTATATTTAAAGCAAGAAGAAGACTCTTACCCAAAAATATGAATAAAATGAAATACATGTAGCACTAACAGGCAAATGTTCTGCATTGTGAAGTTTGAGTTACTTATTCAGTTATTAATGTTTTATGGTGTGTTTCCTCTTTTCTTGGATTTCTTAAAGGATCAAGTGTAAGGACACAAATTAGATAATCTAAAACATTTTAATAAGTTGTTTACTTTTTTACTGATGGTTTCATAAAATTACATAAAATTAAAAGAGTAATAAAGTGAACAAAGATTCTAGCAGAAGATGGGATTTACAATAGGCTTAAGAGACCACTTAATCACATTTGAAAGCATTTTAAACTTTTAGTCCTTGAATTGCTCGTTCTACATGAATTCGACTAATTGTGAATGGAGGAATACTTAAGTAGGCACAATATTAGAAAAACAACGATCAGCCATTACTTCATCATCAGCTGAAATATTTTCAAGATAATTGAAAGCCCCCGTTGGTGTTATGCTAACTAAAGCTTTCAATGTATTATGACTTTTATAGTTACTGTAGGTCTTAGCCTATGTAGTTAGATTTCAATAAATATCTCTGTACAGTCAATAAAGCTTCTACATTTGGGAAACTTCTTTTTAAGATAAAGGCATATGTTTTTGAGTTAATTGCCTTGATGGCCATATAATTATTCGACCTGCGAGTTCAGACATGTAACATATCCAAGTGGTGAATATTTGTGAAACTCAAGAATTTGATATATAAAACAAATCTGCAAGTATTACTATTGGAGCTGCATGTCGTAACCTAATCAAAGTCAAAGTGCACTCCTCATATTTTGTCAATTTTCTTGCAGGACCTGGCTTCTTCCCACCATTTTCATACTTCTTCTCCTCTGTTCTAGCAACACTACTATAGTAGTTAAGAATTGCAGGTTCTAGAAAACTAAATATGCCAATAAACATTTGTAAGCTAACAATGCCAGTGTAAAAAATTACCTTCTTATCTTATTGTGTCACAATATTTTATTATATGCTGTTTGGTACTGGAGGACGATTTCAAACTTCATTTTTACTTATTAAATTTTGAATGTCACTGGAGCTAAGGTCTGTTTGAATTCCACTCGGCCAGCTAGGATATATAAAAATATATTCCTCCTCGTAGGATTAATCTAGGGCTGTAACTTAATACAGTACGAGACAGTTAATCTAGGTTTATTATGTAGGATAGAGGATCAAATTAAAGATAAAAGTAAGCATAGAAGGATCTGAAAAATTCCAAACGATGTTAGAACTGTCAAATTTGCGAAGCAAAATTTTGGTTGTTCCCTCCACAGGATTCAAACTCGGACCGCTTTAAACTCAAAGTGAGCTTCGTTGCATAAATGATTATGTATACATACCTAAGAGTATATATATTGTTTGTTTTCACTTTCATATTGAATCCAGGCGGTATCTATTGGTTGTCTTAGTTGAATTTTTTTCATATGGAGCAACTGAAAGTTTTATAGCCTTTTATCATTTAAATTTTCCATTAATTCACAGTAAAATTAGTCAATTAACATGCCCAATAAAGTAACTGCCTTTAATTATTTTGAAAATATTTACGTAACACATAGACATATTGGTGCAGCCTAATGAATGTTTTATTGGTTACAACCTCACATACAAACCGTATGAGTTAAGCATTGCTTAAATGCCCTGACTCTCGATGTGATTGTCTAGGTTGTAGTTACTGGGTATGATGAATTGCTTGGTGTGAATTATTACCTGTGGATGTGGTGCCTTTATTGGCTGAAGATACTCTTTTTGTTATTGATTTTGATGGTCTCTTTATTTCCTCTACTCCATAGTTGTCCCATGGAAAAAAGTAGGTTTTTCCTGGTTAGCTTGACTGAAATGCCTGCTACAAACATGGTGCCATTATTCAGGACTATAGTCTAATGGACGTCTGATAGCATTCACCCATTTCAGTTGGAGTGCTCCATTTTTGGGAAAGTGATAACATTCAACATCTTTCATGAAGGGGTATTTGCTTGCACTTTTCTTGTGTCAGATTAATAACCAGGCAGTCTCTTACATTACGTATAGATCTACGGTTGTTTATAAATCTCAAAACATACACTGATACTCGAAAAAGCCTCTTTAATGAACTGTAGTTTTCAATTTTCGTAATCTTGTGAATTCCCACATGTATTACTTCCATTTTCGAAGTTTTAATTATTGTATGATTCGTGATCATATTCATATCGCTTGAAGATTCATTAACTGTCCCACGCTGATTTCCGTCCCAATTCGGCCCGTTTAACGGATTTGTGATCATTGTTGGTCCTGTACACCATAGCTCATTTTTACGAGTTTCATACTTGTAGTTCCTCGTGTAAATATATCCGCTGGATTCATGACCGTCGGGCAATATCTCCATCGTTGATTAGTAGCGGTTCCTAATATTTTACTTCTTCTGTTCGTTATGAATTCGTTTAGCGGTATAAGTGATGTAATCCATCTCAGTACGATTTGGCTGTCGGTCCAGAATTAATTTACCTCCCGCTAGATCTGTTGGAGTAAATTCAAGTTTGAAATCAAGCGTTTCGCTATTCTTCCTCCTAAAACTGATCCCACTGACTCAAGTTTCGGTAATGTGATCCATTTTAATAGGGAATCTCGATTTCTTGCCGTTACTAATACTGATTGGTTCCCTACTATTGAATACGCACATGCATCGTAAGAACTTTGACTTGCATCACTGAAGATATGAAGGCTATAATTCTCAAGACAATAACTTCCTGTTGATCCATTGTGAAATATCTTGGTAATTCAATGTTCAATTATGTTTTTAAATCTTTGACGATTTAACACCATTACGACTTAATATGATCCAGTAAAGGTTGATCCCACTCGAGATTATTTCACAGACAGATTGCATCAAAAAGTCCTGACTGTTACTGCACTCCAAATTCACAAAGGATCATGTAAACTAGATGATTGTTTTAGAAAATCTAGTTTGGTACAAACGCTGTTCTCGTTCGATGATATGTTATTTTGAAATGTGATTTTGTCTGTGTTTGTCAACATTCGATTGGAATCCAGGAATTTTCAAAGTTTCATCTTTGTCAATACATTTGTCCGTTGTTGCTAAGCATTGCAATTCAGAACTGTTTGATCCCCAAGATCCCAAGTTAAGTCCTGCTTCCGCTAAAAGATTGTGTCTGTAGAATGTAAGAAGTAACTGCTGGTCAGGAAAGCTAGACAAACGTTGTCCACATTAAGATTATTTCTCAAAACCATGACAGTATTCGATTGATCTAATCTAATATGAGTGGCATTCAACATGAACGATTAGCAAGTAGTGCCAAATAAAATAACTCCAAAACGGTAAGTGATTTATTGACTGTTGGGGTCGTTCCGTACACCCAGCCGACAAAATCTGGTTACGTCTCTATCTCTATATAGATTGACATTCAAGAAAGCCTTCTCTGTATCTGAAGACACTGCGTAAGGTTGTACTCTAAATCTAGCGATTACTAGTATACCGGATGATCGGCATAGGCGGCACTGACATGAATCTGACGATTCTCAACAACTACACTTATACACGATGCGTATTGGTGTGGTTGAAGAGTTTTTCTTCACTACACGATGTTGGGTGTAATGAACTTTGTGAGATGGTTTTTCAGTTATGCCGACCTTTTCTATAAATCCATGTTTCTCTTTATCAGAAATACTACCTCTATACGTAACATATTTCGACCCTCACTTAGGCGACAATTCAAAGTTCTATGTTTTGTGATATCGTAGTTTGTGAGCAATGGACTCTTCTTTCCATGGCAATTTGGCAGTATAAGGTTTTTCATCATCATTGTATGTGATAGATTTGTTTTCATACTCTTCGTAGAAATCTTTTGTTTCTGTGTTTTTGATTTCATCACATGACTACACTACCATCCATTCTAATTCCCAAAACCGGTCAAGTTTGTTTTCCCTATCCTTGTGCTGAATTAACACATTAAGCATTGTTGAAGTTGTCTTCCCGGTTGCAAATGATGTACGCGCCTGTCCAGAGAGCAAATATTCCATCTTGGATTTCACGGAAGTCGGTCCTTTTCCGCGAACTGTATGGTCTTGTACTATGTCCCAATAGTTATCAGCACCAATTAACATTGAAAGCCAGATTTTGTCGTCGTTGCATATGGGATTGGCTAGTTTCAATTCTTTCAAATAAGGTAGCGTTGAAGTTCTGAAATTGATGGTGTTGTCAAGCGGTGTGGCAATTGCGGGGACAGTCAATACTTTCATGGAAATTCTCTTACTTGTGTGTGTCTCAAAGTCAACTGTTGCGGTTTCTAAATTACGAGCTTTTCTACTTGTATCCCCAAAAGCTGCTAGGCTCATATTAATGGTTCCAATTGGTCTCAATTGTAACTGTGAATCTAATTCTTGAGTTACGAATGTTTTCGGTGAACCCTTATCAAGTAGAATATTTGTAGATGCGGAAAGACCTTCTGACCACACGGGCGCACTAGCTGTTTTCAAAAGTACATCAGTTCTTGAGTGTATTGATGAGTACAATGTTGTTGTAGGCTGGTTGGTTTTTCCTGCTATTTACGGTACTAACAGTTGCTGTATTGGCTGAGCCTGTTTCTACTTAATTCACGGTTCAGGTTTGTTTTTGGTTTTTACATAAACTAGTGTGGTGTATCCTATTACATGTACGACACAAATATTTGGATACACACTCTGAATCTTTATGATTCCCATTTATAGCAAAGTTTTTTGCTCAATTATGACGTAGCAATTTTCACTTGTGACAACCATCATACAGTCGGATGCAAAGTGATACCCATAGCAAAATATGCATGACTTGGGTTTATTGTGTCAATCCTGGTTACCTCTGTTGTGATTTCGTTTGTAGTTTGATTTGGCGTCTGTAGAAAATGATGCAGTTGGTATGACATTTTTATATTCATTGAATTTTGGTTCTGCCAAATCCACTATTCGATTGTCCAAATTCTGTAAAATTCTGCTTTATCTCCAGGGATGTCATTGCGGCATTCAATTCCCGATTTGAAATGTCATTATCCGAAATTGTCTCCTCTGTACGATTTATCAATCTGGTGACGGCGCTTTTATGTCCACCTCTGATGGCCTTTAGCTCCTCCAGTGGTCACGGCACCTGTATCTGAATCGTTGGGGTTGTGAAATGTCTAGTACTTTGCTAAGACATGCGTATTTTTAAACTGCCAAGAGTTTAAACAGAAAACAACGTTACGTTACAATCACGCTGTATAAGCAATGATAATGTAGTTGCGTTAATAACGTCAATTGTTCTCATTATGGGAAATCCTGATTAAGTATGTCATCCTTGAACAGCATATTTTTAGATATATTTTGCTTACTGCAGGTAAAGAATATAACAAACATGTTCAATATTTTAATAAAATACAACACAGTAAACCAAGGGTACCTACATGTATTGTGACATAAATCATATTTTTTGCTGAACTTTGCACTTGAACTAAACCTTGACCTTCACGTGACTCAAGGTAATAAAGCAAATGATCATTGAATATAACCTATCAACTTCATTGGTTTTGTGACAGTCTAGAGCTAACCAAATAAAATATATCTCAAGTTAAGGAAAAGTTCTGTACATAATTACCATACACAAAAATTAGAACGCGTTTTCCAATTATGTGGTCAAAGTCAATGTTAGAACATGGTAATTGTATCACATCAATGGTCTAACGTTTGACTGAAAGTTGAAATTAATGACATATATAATACATGAATATATGACATATACACTACTGTCTACACGTATTTTGATTTCTTCATTCTTCACAGTGGAGACTTTGTGTGTGGAGTTAGAGTCCCCAACCAACTCAGTAGAATCACCATTTCAAAATATGCTTGTAGTTTAATTCTTCTATTTACATGAAAAAATATGTTTATCAATTTTTCAATATGTAAAAGCATTTGAATTATATACAGAAAAAAAAATGATTAGTATCGGAATGAAGCAGTTGGATCTTGGTTTTTCTTTAATTTTGGTACTTTAAGGTAAGCAACGGGATGTATACATGTAGTTGTACCTAAGTTGGATTTATATCCTGCTATTTTGCCGTCTTGAAACATAGTGCAGTCACAGTGAAGGAAAATGCTGACTTGTGAGAGTCAGAGTGGAGATATCATCGGTAAAATTTCAGTTGATGGTTGTGTACTTTTTATGTGTCTTTTATATTAATTCTTGTTCTGGTTGAAACAGGACTCAATTTTCAAAATTCATAAAAGACTGATTTTCTCCTTTCTATTCAATACTTCCAACAAGACTTTCCTGAAAATAATTATAATCACATGCTAGATGCAAACTATTATTGAAATCTATCAAAGAGTAGTCGAGGTAACCAATATTCTGGCGGAAATTAATAGAATACAATCCAGGGGAAAAGACCATTCATGAAAAACAACAAAGAACATAATATAACCAAAATAATACGTTCAAAAGCAACAAAAAAGAGCAACTTGGACTCCACTAAAAACTGGGAGCACGGACCTGGTGCACCGATAGGGTCAAGTTCAGGGTAGTCATTTTGCAAAACTAAGATTGAAAATGACTGACTTTTACTAGAAAATGTCACTTTTTGTTGACATGGGAACACAATATTAGGCGACTCCCTACTTTTTTCTAATTTATATATTAAAAGGTTGCAAAGTTTGAGTAAAATCTGTGTTTCAAATTTATGCCCTCGAGCCTCCGTAAGTTAGAGTAGTGTAATCCAACCTCTCAAAGTTCTCATATTAAGAGAATTTAATTCAAATACGCATTGTCATAAAAAAGTTGTGTATTTTTCCCTTAAATTTGGGAACAATCCACATTAAATTTCAAGAAAAATGTCAAGAGGAAATAACCGTATTGTTTTTTTATATCTTTTGACGTAAATTCTGACACAAATCATCTTATGGGCAGTAAAAATGACGTTATACAAAAAATTATATATCGATAAGGTAAAACAAACAGGGAGATAACCGCTAGTTACACCTTACCTTCTGACACTTATTCAATGATTTAAATGATAGTCAGAAATCAGTAAGAATACTATATCGTCATACCATAATAAATTGATCTCAAATGTCAAGTCAGCGTTTTTGGTTCTTTCTTATCATGATCAAAATTTCTCGATACATAAAGTATGAATCTTTATTTTGGTATATGGACAATAGAGGACCAGTGTTCAATAGGGCACACACACACACACACACACACACACACACACACACACACACACACACACACACACACACACACACACACACACAGAGGAAAGAAATCCCGAAGAAATGAAAATGACAGGTGGCATATTACCGCAAGTATATAGTATTTAATAGAAAAGCATTTTTCTTTGGCATCGTGTTACTGCTTTTAATCAAATTGAAAGCTCCAAGGCCTTAAATCGTAGAAGCAGATGTTGCTTGCGTAATCATTGTTATATATTAATTGACAGTAATAATAAGGGAGTGCAATACAAAGCAGGCTAGTAATGAAGTGGAAATTCAATTGAACACCCGAAGATGATAGTAACCGAATTACCTGACATATATCTGTCGGCTTGAAAATAATAATAAAAAAAAAAAACAGAAAAAAGTGTTATTTCCTAGATGAATTTCGGTAAACTTGTCGTAAAAGGCAACCAAATAGTGCTCAGAAAGCTGGTCGGCGGCTAGGCGCTCTGCCCACAGAGCAACTGGGTTGTGTGCCCCAGGTGGTGGAATGGGGTACCCCTGGCGTGTTGGGGTTGTCAGGCTATAATACGGAAAACCTGACCGTAAACCATAGTGGTGCACCGTGTTCGGAAAGATGCCACGTTCCTCGCACGTTAAAGAACCCTGCTGTGGTATTCGATGGGAGTAGGAACCTTTGCGCACTGCCACAGGAGGCTAAATTGCCCGTTCCTTCCCATCCCTCCCTTTTTCTAGTAGCAATCCAATGTCGTTCTTATCCTTGTGTCCCATCCCTCTTTTTCATTTCATCATCATCATCATTTCATGCTCATCTTATCATCCCATTTCATGTTCATCGCCTGAAAATAGCTAAAATATTGCTGCTCAGACGTTAAACTCTAACAATTAACAAATACATAAAAACGAATGGATTATTAGAAACATTCTATCTAATGGGTACATAATCTTATATAAACAATATAAGCAGAAGCTTAAATTCACATAATTTTCATCATGTGACTGCAACATCACCAAGCGTATTTAAAGATTAACTCGTTGAATTTCGGTACTAAAATTAAATTACTAGGAATGACTGTGATATTTTTTCGGTCTATTTGAAATAACCTCAATGACCGTTGTGCACACATAAAAATAACCTACGTAGCAGGTTATTTATTCTGCACCACGTGATTGAGGATATTTCTTCATAGACCGAAAAAGTCTAGCAGTCATTCCTTCAATAATTATAATTTTTTCATCCTACATTTTGCGACATTTTTTTCTCTCTTTTTTTTGTTGTTAAATTGACTTTGTAACATGAAATTTGTGGGATCGAAATTATGTACAAACTTTTTGTTATGAACACGAATCTCCTCAATATCTAACAGCTGTCAGCACCGTGAATTTTATAATTATTGTTTAATCTTACCTATGAAATTAATAGTTCAGAATTTAGTTCACATTGAAAAATATATATATATATATATATAACAAACAAACAAACAAACAAAAAAAAAACATGTTATGTTGGTATGTTGTCTTATGAACATTATTATTGTTGATTTAGAAATTAATCGTTGAAGATTATGTTTTTTTTTAAATTGTTTTGTTAAGGTAGATGTTTTTAAGCAATTGTGTTGGGGAATTCTTTATTGAAGGTGTTGAGGTTTGCATTTGTGGTATTATTTGTTGAAGTTTTCGCATTTTGGTCAATTTTGTCAACGAACTTGCTTTTTGTGTCATTTTTGTTTAGCTGTGGTTTTGGGCATTTTTGTAACGAATGTTGTTTTGGGGCATTGTTTTTGCTGTGAATACGGTTAAGGTTGTTGTCCTTTGTTCATTGATTATTTGTTGAGTCTGTTGAATTATGACTATTTCGTTAAAACTGCAGTGTTTTGAGTTTTTCCTGTTTAGGTTGTTGTATTTGAAAAACATTATGAATCATGACTATCAGTATCCTTTCTCTAGCGCTTAAGTTTGTGGCATGCCTTAAAAGTATTTTTGCAACACTACAACCGTATCAAGAAAGTAAAGAAAGTATTTAGTCTGTAGATACAATTCTGATTTCCCTAGGAACCAACCCTATCAGTTTCAATTGATGGTTGATCAAAGACCAAAATAATGTTCAATCCTCATTGCAAAAACTAAATATGTTAACGCATGCAACAAGTCTTGATGTCTTATTGTTTTTATGTTAAGTCTACCAGCAACGCCAAACAACACAACCAAATTATACAAAAGATCAGAGGCAATTTCAAGAACTCTCTTCGTTTGAACAGAATTCATTAACAAGACCGTTGTAAAAGTTATTCATAAAACCATCAAATTGTCTGTCTATCACCTTGTATCAGCAATGTAAATCTAAAATAAATATATGCTTAATCGTACGGACAGCTCTATTGGTTTTTTATAAGGTACTTTCATAATTAATTACAATAAAATTTCCTAATCATAAGAAGTAAAATCAAAGTTAAAGCCAAGATTGCGTGCAGAGTAATTATAAGGCTCTTTTAAAGTTAGTAATTGCCTGGAATTGTCCTAATGGATATCAACCAAAAAACTCGCATCCTTTTTCACAATATCAAAGAGTACTTAAAAAGTGCCCTTCAAATCTGATATATGGCAGCGGTGGGAGCGAACGACCAAATATTTGCAAATTTGGCAGTTCTAACATCGTTGGGAATTTAAAAAAGTGTACCATGTAGTCAAGCTCTTTTGGCCAAGGCACATTTATCCAACGATAAATCTTTGAAGAGGCTTTTGGTTCAACTAAAAACATTTTAAGAAGAAAGGGGTAAAAGAATAGCACCACCAAAGAAAGTTTCCGAATAATTCATAGCATTCGAAGGAGTAGCATATTACAGTATATAGCAAGGAAAAAATGTAAAAGAACTCCTTGTTTCCTTACATACCACCCTTGTCCGAAAAAAGCTACACTACCATTTGTGAGCACTGGACCTCTGTCGAGAAAAATTCCACATTATCCAAAATCCTTCCTGAGCCACCTATAATTGCTTTCAGACAGTTTGGGTAATCTGTTAGTTCGGGCAGACATATCTAAATCCAGGATAACTCCAGGTGAAGGTCGATCCTGTGGTGACAAAAGGTGTAAATGCTGCAAACAGATGCACCAATCGTCAACATTTACTAGCACAGTCACGGGAAAACATTACACAGTATTTTGCTACGTACACTGTAAGTTAATTACTTCGCTGTCCCGTCTGTGATCTCCGATATATTGGCAAATCCAAACAATCTTTTCACAAATGTTTAAAAGGAGACAGGAGCAACCTTACCAAAAAGCCCAATCGTAGAACAGAATACTATCTGGAGCGATCCACAAAGATTGAAGCGGGAAGGGTTTTGGATAAAAGAATTCCGTGCCTTACATCCACATGGAATAGATAAATAAATAAATTAGAAAAAAGCATTGTTCTTCCATGATTGTATAGTTTGTTTTCTTTACAGTGATTGTTTATGCTTTTAGTTGAAGTTTTTACAAAGTTCAAGATCATATCGAATTTGGATTCCAATGTTATACGTCCGACAATAATTTTAAAACGCCGCAGGTATTCACTTGATGATGTAATGAAATGTGTTCACATTATTTACCACTCTACATGCTCAGTTTATGCCTAGCACTGAAGGTTTTATCGGTATCGTTTTGCAATCCTTTATATATACGGTTAACGTTTGTGAGTAAAGTCCAATTTTGGTAATAAACCAATTCAAACGAAAAACCTGTTCGTTGTATGTAAAACAAATAATGAAACTCAACTACAAAGATCATTATTTATTTAAATTATACTTTGGTAGAGATTTCGAAATTTGTATATCTGATGCTGTACGTTATCCGACATATACCGGAAATCTTGGAAATTCTCGTTTGACCAAGCACAGTGAAACTCGACATGTCTCGAACTATACACAACAACATTGACTTCATTAAGAGTTACAAAATCTTTTATAATATTATGTATCTATTACATGTACACTTTATACAACGTACTTACTACTTTAAAATGTATGATGTGAATTAATTTCTCTTTATCGAAAAACCTTAATAATTTTGAGTTGACAGGTGTACTGTCCCTCTTTTCTTTCTTAATTACAAGACAATGACAGTTTTTTAGATGTGCAAAATGTCTTGTTTAGATACGGCCGGATAATAAATGATTTATTCTGTGATAAAAGAAAAAAAATGTCACTTAAAGCTACTATAACAATTCAAAATTTTAAAATGTGATTAAGTTAGTAGTGCATTAATTTGTAGACGGCGGTTTAATATAATATTTATCATGAATTGTCCCACGTAAAAAAAGTAGAGTAAAATACGAAAAATACCAATCATATTTAAACAAATAATACTTTAAACAATTTTGTAAACTTTTGATAAAAAAGATCATGAAGCAGTTTTTAACATAATGGTAATTGAAAATATTATATAAACATGATAAACACATTTCATTAGTTTTACTTTACTGGCCAGATAAAAAAAAAACAAAAAACAAAAAAACAAAACAAAAAAACAAAAAAAAAAACAACAAATGTTTACACGAAGACAAATAACTCGAAAGTATTAAGACATGAATAATAACATCTTATTTTTGACTTGACATTCCAGGACTTAAATGAATAACTGGTGATAGCAGGCAACTTATTTGTTTTTGTTTTATTATGGTCAAGAAGTCATTCACCGATTTAAAAACCGCAATGCTCACTCCTTCTGTAGATCCATGCCTCGTCCATCAAAATAAATTGCCGAAAATCAATTATCACTAACACGAATATAATTCATTACTGATGTCTTTGGAACAGTGTTCAAAACAGAAATTTGCCTCTTGAATATTCAATCGTATTACGAGAACGATTTTGATAGAACATACTAATCAACCTCTCCTTGACAAGAATACATATCTTTATAAATACATGCATTCTTTAATTGATTCATATAGCGTAGATAAAAGCTAGCCGACTCGAAAGATGACTAAATCACACTTTTTCCTTAATGAAACATTTGTTTTTTGGAGTATTTTTCACACGGACAATCACCTTTGTATATCAATACTTAATTGTTCTTTTTAGATGTGTTATTGTCCGCACAAGAAGCCTTTCGGGTAAAATTATAGATATCTATACAATGCTTCAAATTTCAGAATTTTTTTCAGAAATATTGGGTGCTGCCTTTTGCAAAATTTATTCTTGCGCCTATTCCCTTTTTTATGTAAAGTGTAATTTCCATTTCTAGGCTGAACATCTTTGGAAAAGTTTCAACTACGAATGTCATACTAAGTGAACCAACTATGAATGACATTTTCAAACCTTGTTAGTAAAAAGCAAACTTTCTCGTATACATATTTATGATTCTTACCATTTTTGTTTGTTTTTAAATAACATAAAATTTAAACACATATTAATTACGTGAACGAATATATAAAATGCTATCTGAATAATTCTTCACTTTTTTTGTTTTACAATGGTTGACATTTTTTGGTCAACTATTCATCAAAAGTAGCGTCATTATTTTGATTTTAATAATTTTTCTTTCTAGACTTACACAAGTAATTCTGGATAAACAGCCATCATTATATTTGGATCTTAGATGGATTTGCATGTCAGCTTGAGATATATTGTTTTGTCTATTTTCAGATAAGTAATAATACACTAAATAGATCCTTTCTGAAACAGGACTAAATTTCATCGTAGTTAAAGGCGTAAACAACCTTGGATTTCTAGATTATTGGTAATTCATTATTAGTAAAAATTCTAATGGTGTATGGTCGACCTAGAAACGTCATGGTATGATTCAGACCTGATTGTTTTGCTTTCAGTTTTTTTTCGGTAAATGAATCGATCATACATGATTAATCTTTATTCTAACAATTTAAGAAAACAAAAAATCTACTTTTGCATAGGATATAAATGATCATTGGCATTATGCTTCTTTGTAGTTAGAAAATGATTAATATCTTTAAAACAAATATGATTCCCTATGAAGAAGGATAGTTTATCAGTCGCAACGAAGTTTTTTTTTCTATATCATTAAAACCTACGTCTTCTTGCTAGACAATTTTATTTCTTACAATCAATACTCACATAAATTACATCTTTTTGAATTGTTTTAATTCACAATAGACAACAAAATATAGTAAGAATACTGGATTATGCATTGGTAGATGATTTTAACCTAAGATTTTGTTCTTATTTGAATTTAAAAATCTTATATCGATTAGTTGATTCAAATGTAAGGAAGAGAAAAAAATCCACAACAAATACAAAAATGCCAATTTATTGCAAATTTCGATATACTGTACATGTGTTTTAAGGAGCAATCTTTCATCAGCAGCATTAGAATCAAAGATGGGTTCTTTCATGTGAAATATAAGGAATGAAGCCAAAATATTAATGGTATTGAAAACATTTGTTTACGTCAAATTTTGATAAATATGATAAATAAATTCCGATTTATTTCGGGGTCAGGTAAAGCAGACTACTGAGTTTGTTGAATATAGTTGTGTACTTTTGGTCAACGAGAAGTGACATCGAGTCATCATGGTTATTAGATACTAAAATACCAATCTTATATATTGCAAATTTGTATATGATGTACACTTGTTTTATAGAGTAACCATGTGACCATATAAAAGATACCAGCTGTTTTTTTTTCAAATATTGAAAACTGGCGACAATGTCAAGATATTGTAAGTATATCGGGGTAAACAAACATGAGAGATCATTTTTTCATTGAGTATAATTCTGGTCTCAGTTACATTTGTTCAAAGGTGAATCTTATCTATTATTATTTGTAACAGTTAAAAGTGAAACTCACATTCAAAACACACAGAGAAAAATAGGAAAAAAGGACAAGATTTGTTAAACCTAAAAATAAATGAGTAACTCCGGCTGACGTTATACTGGAAGTATTGACAAATCACCTTTAGGGTTACATGTAAGTCACATACACACAGACAAAAAGAACACATATCAATATCATCACAGAAGACATGTAAAAAACTAAAATAAAGCGCAACTTAAACATACGAAAACAGATTCATGGATCAATAGTACCGATTTAGAAAACACTTCCTTGATTTCAAGTTGTTAAAAGTCAATAATCGAAGAAGACACGCTTTCTACAAATAGTATTTCCAGACAAAACTTCATTGTCTCTTCTACGACCTTCGATAATGTAGGCAAAATGTTAGGAAATACCCAGTGTCCTTTTATTACCGCAAATTGTTTTAGCAATAAATCAACATTATAAAAATAATTTCTTTCGATTCGACAGTAAACGTATTAATATATATGAGTTGTAAAACAAGGATGACAATTTGTCACGTGACTATGTGGATAGGTATTTGGTGGAAAGTGTATCCCGATTGCTTCAAATTCTGCCTCACTACCGTCAGTGCGAATAACTTCATTTGCAATATATATTGCCATATTGAAAAGCATGTTTCATTTTTAAAATATTTTCAATTTCATTATTTGAAGTAAATAGGTAAGTTTTGTGGTTTCTGTGTACAATTTAAACTGTTTTTTTAAAATATTTTTAATAATAATAATCGATACTTATATCTCTGTTAAAATATCATTAGATAAGATGATAACAGAATTGAGAGCAGCTGTTTCTAAAGAATATGTTATGTTGAGTAAAATTTCGTTGTAAATCAAATTTTATCCGTGGCGTATTCAGTCACTTCGTCAAAATTCAAACCAACCAGTCTTTTTCTTAAAAATGTGAAGTGGTTAGTTTTATTTTCATCTAATGATGACTTACATTTCCTCCTGTTACCATGTGTTACATAGTCTGTATCCCTCACTATTCAGTGATGTAGGAGTTAAATCAGGTAAGTACTAATTTTACTTATTTTCCCCATGTCCAGTTTGTATCATCAAATTCCTACAAGTTTAGAATGAACTGAAAAATAAAAAAAACAACAAAACAAAAAAACAAAAACAAAAAAAACAAAACAAAACAAAACAAAACAAAAAACAAAAACAAAACAAGCAAAACAAAGAAACAAAAAGCAAAAAATCAAACAAAAACAAACAATCAAACAAACAAACAAAAGAAAAGAAAAACAATTACTCCATTTACCGGCATGTTTTTTTACGAAAAAAAAAATTTGGCTGAACTGAAATACTTTATTTCCCGAAAGACAAAAACATCTGGGTAGTCAAGAAATGTCCAGCAAAGTAGAATTGCTATAGAATATTAATGATTTGTTCGTAATGTGTGTCTAAGACAGAAAACAGTACTTGTACGTCAGTTCTAGTGTGGTAATGACAACAATTAACAATAAAACCACAAGACACAAGCCTGTATTTTTCATATATGTTATAGCATACTTATAACCGTACAATTTTAGATTCCTCCTGTCCATTTAAATTATCGTCAATTTTAACGTGACTTTTTACTGTCTTATCTTTTTGTTTCGTGGGAAAGACGGAATTTCAATATCATGTCGCAGGACACAAGCTGTAACTTAAAAAAAAAGAAAGATAAAATTAAAAGAAGATATTTCAACAGTAATTTTTATTCATGCATAAATTGCAGATTGAAAACCCATCATGACTATTTGTCTTCCTTATTATTTAAACTTTGTATTCCTTCTTAATTGAAAAAAGTTTCTGTTGAAACTGACTTTTACAAAATCATCACGTCTTATGTTGCATACTTTTAACATTTAAAAGAAGACCCAAATAACTTTATTATAAAAATGCATCTTTATTGCATGAATCATAGCTTTCGATATCAGACTTGGTTCCTTTAAATTGGCAATTAATCCTGATTTTGAAATCCATTATTGTAAATCGAAGCAGACTTAAAACCCTTTTTATGGTTTGTGTGTGTGTTTTTTTTATGAATCGTAAATAGTCTCATTCAAGTATATAAAGTATATTTTGTCGGCTTTAAAGAAAATATTCTCGAAACATTACCGTATAGAAAAAAAAGCATAACAAAACAAAATGTGTTTAAGTCGTTCGATGTTTCACCTGAGTGCTATTGATGAGTGACCGTTGTTAACAACTAAAGATTGACAGGTACGTTATCATACATAATTGTAAAAGTAATGAAACAAAATGCAGTCACAGACTAATAACAATTTTTGTACGAATGAAACTAACTAGTATCTTCGGAGTTTTTTGTCCTCAAATTTCTATAAGATACATGCAATTAAAAAAACACAAAACAAAACAAGATTCCTGGAAGAAAACGATACAAAACCGTTGAAGGTTAAAAAACACCTAGCAAATAAAATGTTGTTCACGCTCGGCTCTTTCTTTCAAAATCTGCTTTAAAATCGTATATAGACTAAAAGACTGCAGCAGGTGGACACAATTTTTTTTTTCAATTGAAATATCGATCGTTTGTTAAAGTATGCCTTCCATACATGAATCGGTTTTTTAGTTTTTTAATGGAAAACAGACACAAACAACAAAGAACATAAAATAACCAAAATAAAACATACAAAGTAACAAAACTAAATGAGCAACTCGGACACTATTAGAAATTGGGAGCATTGACCTGATGTACAGGTAGGGTAGACTAATAACAAGTCCAGGGTAGACCAAAGAGGAAAGGAACACTATAATACGTTGAACGAAAAGGTTTTCATGGTGCAGATGAATACTCCGTAACAATCCACGAGTTAACGATGACGACCATAAAATTCTGTGGTGATGATTTTAATCTAGTAGCAACATAACCCTGTTCCAGAAGCCTAATTATTTTTTTTTGATGTTAGACTAATCAAGGGAACCTATACTTCACCGGAAATCATGAAAATGTAATCCAGGGACAAAGACCAGACAGGAAAAACAGACACACACAACAAAGAGAATATAGTAGTTAAAATAATACATACAAAGTAACAAAAGTAAACTCGGACTACAGTAAAAACTGGGAGCATGGACCAGATCACCGATAGGGTAATCATCCTCTGCTTTTCTAGAAACACCCGCCGAGTTGCTCATAAAAAGTCAAGTCTGGGGTAGACGAAAGAGGAAAGGAAAACTATGAAACATCAGTTTTCATGGTACAGATGAATACACAGTAACGATCCCGAGTTCATGATGACGCCATATTGTATGAAATCTAGCGCAATACGAAATGTCTGCGTAGTTTTGGCACGATCTGGCATAACGTATGAGTTGTGATATGAAAACTCCATACGCAGGTGCTGAAGGAATGATACCACAGATGAAAGGACAGTTGACAATTTTGAATGAAAAGTCAACACATTTGTCGTGAAGTTTGGTCAATAGTTTTTTTAACATCGATCTTTATATGTAGGTCATGATATCCTTTATCTCAAGTAATTTGGGGTAGAAGCGATGTATCAAATCCCGGAAACTAGGATTGTTTAACGATACTACGTCATCTGTATAGCGGAAACTGAGATTAAAGGATCTAAAGAGTAAAGGAATAGGTCAGCAAGGAGAGGAGCACAATTTGTTGCAATTGGAATGCCGACCGTTTGGTGAAAAACGCGTCCACCACAATTGACAAATATGTTGTCGATCAAAATTTTCAGCATTTTGAGAACATTATCGTCTCTATATTTGAAAGATGATTTGGTATTATTTTTTTACAAAGTATGAGAAATCTCTACCATGAACTATATATTTGTATGTAGGTGTACCTTGTTTTGAGAAACAACGATGTATTTTTTTGAATAGAGATTTTAACTGAGTATGAGGTATAGAAGTATGAAGTGTTGAAAAATCATAGGTTGAATACTATTATATTCGGATTATAAACTTTAATTGAAGGTCTCCAGAAGATCTTTCGAATTTTCAGGATCCAGATTGAATTAATACCATTACGGGAGTAACAAGTGTTGTTATAGGACTGGAGACACTATTTGACAACTGTAAGTATAGAAGTTATGGATTCTTGTGGAGTTTAGGAATCCAGTACACAGGACACAATCATCGTCTTTTGTAGAGAGACCAATAGAGGAGAGTGTAGCACAGATTTATGGTTTTTCACAATCTCTTCGTTGGAAAGTGTAGTGGCAGTATAGGTCTTATCACTCCTATTATTTTCTACGTCCACCTCTGATAATAAGCATTAGATGTAATACATTTTGCAGACAAAAACAATGTTGTTTTGGGCTTTGTCTGAAGGTATGACAACACATTTGTGTAGCATTGACACTCATTGACCTACTGAAAACTTCCATACGTTTCAATATTAAAGACCTCACGGCCTTTACCCACTCTGACAGAGAATCAATGTCTTCTTGTTCTTGTTTTATCCATTTTCTTGCGTAGTCCTACACGGCATCCATAAGAACTTAAAAGTAATAATCCCATTTATGGAGCGTGGTTTACGGTACTTTGGACATCTAGAAGGGACCTTACATGGAGGTTCGTTTTCGATGATGCTTAAATCTCCCGTAACGACGTGACCAGAGTTTTTTGAAGTCATCAATGTCGAGGTTCTGCAATAGCCTTTTATAATTGAACATTTTGGATGCAATAGGTGAAGTATAGGAATATGTAATAATCGGTTTTGATTTGTCTTAGAAATATGGGGGAAATTTGCTGGTTACGTTTTTGTGATGGAGGATGTTAGTCAAATTAATTGCATCTATACCTTTGTTGACAAACGGTAGTGAAAGAAATGATCGTTTCTCTGCATATTGACCTTTTACACAAACTGGTTTAAAGAGTCTGTGGAAACCAATATCCTAAATGAGAGCAACAAGTCTGTATAATGATGAGGAAGTTCAGAAACAAGAGTGCCAAGACTTGTTTTGTAAAGGAAGTGTTGGTGAATGACAGGTATAGAATAAAGTTTATTTTGATTGTGATGTAGTCCAAGATATTTTTGTATGAAGGGAAGAAGACCATCTATGGAAACATCATGCATCTTAGGTGATGTGTAGTGGCTATGGCCTTGACTCCATGAAAAAGTGCTTTTGTTTCCGAGGAGTTCAATGGGCCTAGAGGGTATACGGCTACATTGTATAGAAAAGATAAATCAATGTAGTTTTTTGAATATCGTACTTACCAAAGTGGAAAACGGCATTAATTGGAGGAGGGGTCAAAGATCAATCCACCCCAGTACATTTTGATAATTAGTTTAAGTAAAATCGTTCCTTGTAGGTAATGGGAAACAGATAACATGTAAAGATCACACGTATATAGTTTCAAAAATTGTAAAATACGAAATCGATTCTCGGACAACCTGGTCTGTTTCCCAACTTTTGGTACAATAGAAAAGCATGAATATTTTCCAACTCGGAGGGTGTTTCTAGAAAAGCAGAGGATGCTTACCCTACCGGTGCACCTGGTCCATGCTCCAAGTTTTTGGTGGAGTCCGAGTTGCTCATTTACTTTTGTTACTTTGTATGTATGATTTTAGTTACTTTATGTTCTTTGTTGTGTGTGTCTGTTTTCTATGTCTGGTCTTTGTCCCTGGATTACATTCTTTTGATTACCGCTATAACCTTGGTTCCCTTGATTACTCTTCCAAAGTAACTTATTTTTCTTACATGATTAATATCTTAAATGCTTTTTAACCAGATAGACAATAGTTTGATTTGTCATTTTCATGTTAAACATCATAAGGCATAAATATTGACAACATGCATGTACATGTATGTACATGCTTCCATGCAAAGTTCAAAGTTCACAGTATGTGTATTTTTAACTTCAAATTCCAACTTCGTCATGAACCCTCACTCGCATTTGTGTTTGTTTGAGAATCCCTGATTCATGGCTAAATCTTTAAACTTAAGTTTTATTTAATGTCCAAACATATACATGTAAAGACAAATGTACGGAAAAAAATCTCAAAAAACCTTAAGTCTTTTCGCAAACCTTAAGCTAGACTCGATACTTTACATGTGTCTCTGTTTTATAAACAACCCGGAAACTAAACAAATTGTCCGGACACGTGTGAAACAATTTCAGTAAAATTAATAGTATAAATATGTGAAAATTTGCCACTTCAAATTAATTTTGCAAAGCTCGTGTTACAGATCGAATCGAAAACGTTTTATTTATATTATTTTTTATTCAGTACAGAATGTATTGACATACATTGTAATATTCTACAGTGTCTTATTATCTCTTAATTCGCCTGAATATAGCTGAGATATTGATGCTCGGGCGTCAAACCCCAACCAACAAACAATTATCTCTTAATCATTGGAAATGACAATTCAACCAATTTTAGGGCCATTTTTGTTCAGTGTTTAAAGAGTCAATTTTTGTGTGAAAAAGTTCTGTTTTGACATTTTTGAAATTCTATACATGTAGTATTTACATGTTACTTGTTTTCCGAAACCTACAATGAACGATTTAACTTAAATACGCCCCGTGCAGGACCGGGTGTTAAAAGAATAGGCCTGCAGCAGCGCTAAGCTTGTCGTATAAGGCGACTAAATAGTGCTCAGAACCCTAGCCGGGGGCTAGGAGCTCTGCCCACAGAGCAACTGGGATGTGTGCCCCAGGTGGTGGAATGGGGTACCCCTGGCGTGTTACATGCTGGGGTTGTCAGGCTATAATACGGAAAACCTGACCGCAAACCATAGTGGTGCACCGTGTTGGGAAAGATGC
Source organism: Perna viridis (assembly GCA_037379345.1). Classification (NCBI taxonomy): domain Eukaryota; kingdom Metazoa; phylum Mollusca; class Bivalvia; order Mytilida; family Mytilidae; genus Perna; species Perna viridis. Next base: position 38,896,646 of record CM074515.1, on the reverse strand, counting down.
CACGTTCCTCGCACGTTAAAGAACCCTGCTGTGGTATTCGATAGGAGTAGGAACCTTTGCGCTCCGCCACAGGAGGCTAAATTGCCCGACCTTACCCATCCCCCCTTTTTCCAGTGGCAGTCAAGATTGGTTGACCCTACAATCCTTGTGACCCATCCTTTTTTTTTCATTTCATGTTCATTTTATCATCCATTTCATGTTCATTGTCTGAATATAGCTGAAATATTGCTGCTCGGACGTTAAACTCCAACACACATACACACACACACTTAAATACATGTACTTTGAATTACTTGGTGTTTTGGGGTCGATTGATCTTTGACCTCTCCTCTAATAAATGCAAAGTAGCAGAAAATTTTACCACTTTTCAGTTAGAAAAGTATGATATTCAAACACTACATTGATTTACCTTTCCATTGAAATGAAGTATACCCTCTAAGCCCATTAAGTAAGAAAAATCATTAGCCATCCGCTGCAGTATTATGTTTTCTAATGTAGTACACATTCCTTTAATACGATTTACATAACTTTGTTTTATGTGTTTGCGTGTTTAAAAATTTTCAGGATTTCTGAGGAAAACAAAATATTTTATTAAAAGAGTTTTGACTTTTTGTGACGTTTCGTAAACCATTTATTAACTTGACTGTGACTGTGTGCGAGTGTTTGTGGATTTTTGCCTTGTTTGTGGAGAGGTTGTTGGCTGTAATTTCAGGTAAATGAATGACAGACATTGGCTGGCTTCCCTTTCCAGTATGAAAGATGTTAATTATGATATTTACATTCGTCACCATGACCATATAAAATGAAAATATTTATTTCTTTTTTTACGTGATGTAACCCGATACCACATTAAAAAAGTCACCTTAACAGTATTAGGCATTTTAATGATATCATTAAAGTGTTTCCAATAAATAGATATGTATACAACTAGATCACATATTGGATTTTTACATATCTACAAATATGACACATACAGATTCCATCTTTAGATGGTTCGATTCGGTATATTTCTATGGTTTATACAGAAGTGGCAAGTTATCAATATATTGCACCACACCGCTAATTCTATATATCATACTCATCCATCGGAATAAATACATTTGTACACAATATGTTGTTCACCTAAAATGTATGAAACTGCTTAAGGTTTGTTAGATATATTGTGCATTCTTAACATCTTTATCATCATTACTCAACAGTATTTATTCCATTCAATAGTTAATATATATAAATAATTACTTAGTTTATCATACTCATCCATCGGAATAAATACATTTGTACACAATATGTTGTTCACCTAAAATGTATGAAACTGCTTAAGGTTTGTTAGATATATTGTGCATTCTTAACATCTTTATCATCATTACTCAACAGTATTTATTCCATTCAATAGTTAATATATATAAATAATTACTTAGTTTATGTGCGTGATCTAAGTATGTTTCCCGTTTTCGTCACTATTTATATCAAAAAAATGTTCATTGCATATATTCATCCTTTTTATGTCAGAATTTTATACGTGGGCCTATAAACTTCAATTGTCATCATCCCTTTGCATGATCAGAAGGTCTTACAAATACTATATCTCTTCATGAAAACATTTATCTTCACTCGATTTAATATTTCGTTTTCATAAATGTTTTCATTGTATTAGCGATATTTTATGTACATGTTGGTTTTACTTACTACAACACTCCGTCAAAATTTTCTTAAAGGCTTTTCTGAACTCAGGATTGAATATTGTGTAAATGAGAGGATTTAGAAAACTGTTTATATATCCAAGCCATACGAAGACACTAAACAATATCATATTTGGGTTACAGATTGGATTACTCGATAGTTTGTACTTGAACTTGATGCATATGGCGTTTGTTATGTTGATGGTAAAGAAAGGTACCCAACAAAACAGAAATACACCTGAAAAAGAAAACATTACACAGAATTACCAATGTTCACATGAAAACTAATATTTTCCTAAAACCATATCAATGGCAGATGAAGCCTATACAATTTACCATGCACACCCTGAATATGATATTTCAATCATTTTGATAGTTAAGTTTGTATTTTTGTTTTTTATTGAAGAGATATCAATGTTACTTAATTCCTTCCCTTTGCCTTGGAGCTTACATGTCCATGCATACAGCAACATTTAAAGGTAGTAAAAATTTTTTTTTGTCATACTTGAATATTAGTAAAGAAAATCTTATTTAATTTCACTGTCGTGAATCTGAAAAAAAAACAACAAAAAAAACTATCTATTTTTATGTAATTCTTTGATTCTACAAAACCGTAATATTCAGACGTTACTAAAATAAGGGCTGCCTAGCAACGAACAATAAGGTGGTGTTTTGTGACTCAATGACAAGACGAAGGTCGCCGGTGGTAATATTCAATGCAAAACACCAGGTATGTTTTAACCTGAATATTTTACAACGACAAAGCTACGCAAATAAAGCCAATGACTTGAACTACTGTAGTCCGCTGATTTGCTTACTCATGCAAATGTTATCTAAATGGCAATCTTAAAACGAGAAATCTTGTGAAATTGAAATTAATTCTATTGAGAAAAAATGTTAACTGGAACATTATAATAAATAAGTAAATGGTTCGTATTCTGTAAGTGTTGATAAATCATAACCTATTTACCTAAAACAATGGCTAATGTTTTTGTTGCCTTCTTTTCCCTTTTTGATGATGACTTTTCTTTCCTTTTTCGACTTGCTCTTCTATGAAAATAGTTGCCAACAGTTCTTTTTTCTTTTCGCCTTTGTTGGTTGGCTATTACAGAGTCATTGGCAGGAATAAGTTTACATTTGTGTTCAAACTCAGAGGATTTTCCACGTCGTTCCGATGACGGGGTTGAGGAAAATTTCGTCTCCGTTTCCAATTGTGTGTCGACATTACAAGTTCCATTTCCGTTTCCGTCTATTTGAATTTCAACGTGTCTAACAGCAACTGGATTAACAATCAGCTCGGCATCCCTGTCGTCTGGATCGCTGTCTTGACTTTTTTGGCCGCTGTCCTCCTCATTATAACGTTCACTAGAGTCAGTGTTAGTGGCCATATTACTGACATTGTCGTCACAGACAGGGATTAGTAGTTGATTTGGCGCTTTGTTTGTATTATATGACGAAATCTTACCATTATCTATACTTTTAGCTAAACCGGTTTTAATTGTTGGTTCAGTTTCGTTAGCGTTTATGGTAGCGGTATTTTCGATAACGTTTGATGTTCCTGTTTGTAAAGTTTTTGCCTTTTTATTTTTCAAGGCTTTAGCACGCAGATGCAACACTCGGTATATTCTATAATACAAGAACATCATGATAAGAGATGGTATATAAAACGATCCCATTGATGAATAGATAAGAAAGTCTGAATTGAAAAATGTACACGCTCCAGATTTCCTCTCTTCGGAGTAATTCACTCCTAATGCAATAGGAGCCGCAATGGCTACCGAAATTACCCAAGTCAATGCTAACGTCACAAAAACGCGTTTGGAATTTTTATGTTTTGAATACTTGATTGGCTGGGTTACTGCTATAAACCTGAAAAATGAAAAAAAAAGTATTAGAGAAACTTTATTCAATAAGCATGGAGCTTTTAAAGTCTTACTGAATATTCTATTATTTTTTAATAAGAACAACCTAGACATAGTGGCGTTGAAGTCTTAAAAATACTTATTCGGTCAGTAATCGAATATTATTATGGTTTTATTCGTCTGACTCATATGAATAAGCACAAAATACACACAGAATATGAAAGTATTACAGAGTTTTTCGTGGTTTTGGAGCACGAAAAAAGTTATTACATTTATTACATTTTATATTATTCTGTAGGACTAGATGAAATGAAAATTAAAACGTCACTGAAACAGACTTTATCAGGACAATGATGTAAGGTCATTGTAATATTTTATTATCACAATATAGTTTGATTTTTATTTGAAAATGTCAGTTATTCGGAAACCGTAAAACAATAATATCCATTCATTTTTGTTGGCGAGAAAAAAAAAAACTAACGAGGGAGAAATATTCTCTAATATGTTCTTAGTTCTTTATCATCTTACCTGTCTACACTTATGGCTGTTAAATTTAAGATAGACGCTGTACATGCCATGACGTCGGACGCTACCCATGCGTCACACAAAGCATCACTTAGCCACCATGACTTGACAACCTGAAATGAAAGTAAAAAGTATATACAATAAAAACTAATTAAATCTTTACTTCAAAACAAAAATATGATGCATGCTGGTCCCATTTGAGTTATTTCATTGCGATTCCATAATATGGAATAAATCCAGAATGATCAAGTCATATTAATCAAATTTCAGCATGAATCGCTGTCATCTCTACCTCTAATCTCCCTACATACGTATTATCAGTTACGTTATGACTGTTGAGGGACTTTTCAGAAGTTGATGTCTAGTTCTATGATGTTCATAGGAGGCCACGAGGAAAAATCATCCTAAAGAAAACCGACCATAATTTGTGTATTATATGCATTTTATGTCATCAGCTAAAACTGTAATTACTATTGAAACTATTGAAGAAAATATTCCCGGAGGTAATGAAATGGAAAATATACTTAGTTATGTGTTAATTCCAACGGCACCAGTGATAGGTGTTAAAATATGTTATGTGAAATTGTTGCAAAGTTCCTTAAGAAATTTTAGTTCACTATCTCTCAATAACTGACATCAAACTGTAATGAACTAGAGGTAACGTATGAATTCTGCTCAAGAACAATGTCACGATTATATGATTTCATCTTAATTTTTAATAACGTGCTTTACGGGGTGCAGCATGATACGATCGCAGCATATCAAACACTGTTCACTTGAGGCAAGTGTGGGCACGATATAAGTTTTTTTTAAAACTCTTAAGTATGGGCATTAACAGTTCATTGTGGACATAACTGGTTTGAACACAATTTAGCACAAATTTTGAAATTCAATTAAAAATTTTCGAAAGTGAACCAAAAATAAAAAGGTCGATCTCTTGGGGATGGGGCCTTTGGCATCTTAAAACTTAAAAAAACATAAGAGAGATATCTAAAATTTGATTGAATAATGCAGACGGGGATTTTTATACGGAATTAAATAAAACAATTTCGAAATCAGATCATAAATTAAAAAGTCAATTTTTTTTGGCTGTTTTTTTTTTTGCCCTTTTGACCCTTATAACTCGAAAACAATGACAAATCTAAGTAAAAACTGCGAGTAGGGACCTTCATATAGAATCCAATAAAAACAATTTTCAAAATTGGACCAAAATAAATTAGAGGCTCCCAGGAGCCTTAATCGCTTACCTGGTTCAATGTTTTCCCTTTAAAGGCAATAACAATAACAAGGAGTCGTACTATAACTTTAATGAACCAATTGACTTTAGTAGGCATTATCATAAGAACTATTTCATCAAATAAAATATTTCATTTCACCTATTATAGTATCCAAGCTATTGGCCATAAAATGCCATTTTTCAACTTTCAAAGTAAAAAACTCTAACAAGGAGTTGTCGTTTATGATATCAGCTGAAAACCGCATAAAACGTGATTACTTTGCCTTTCAAAGGCAATAACTCAGAAGTCCGAAACTTTTGACTTGTGAAGACTTTTGTAGGCCTTCTCATAAAGATCATTTCATCATTTAAAAAGTTTTTTTTTCTATCTATTATAGTTTTCAAGATATCGACAGAAAACTGCAAAAATCATCATTGTTTTTTTATCTTTCAAGGGCAATAACTCCGAGAAGGCGTCGTTAGACAATTTTGACTTGATGAAGACATTTGTAGGTCTCATCATAAAAAATGAAAGTTTTTTTTCTGTCTATTATAGTTTTCAAAAAGTTGACTGAAAATTGCAAAAACCGTCATTTTTCGCATTTCAAGGCCAATAACTGTAACAAGGAGTCGACATACAATTTTAACTTTGAAGTACTTTGTTACATTATCATAAAGATATTTAATTAGTAGAAAGTTTTTTCTCATCTATTATAGTTTTCAAGATAATGACTGAAAATGAAAAAAAAAAACCGTCATTTTCAACTTTCAAGGGCAATTATAGCTCTTACAAAGAGACGTCTGACAACTTTGAAGCTCTTCAAGCTGATGAAAAAGTCACATTTACTTTCAAATATCTCTTTACGTTTTCGAGATATATGTAGAAATTGGTGACTTGACGTCTGTGGTCTAAAATAGCAACGACGGCCATGTTTTTGCTGATCAAAAATCTAAACACAATTTTGTTGAAAAAAATACTCTAAGGAACATCCGAACAAAGTATCATTAAATTCTGCACAGTAGTTTTAGAGAAGAATTTTGAAAAAAAAATGTTAACAGACGGCGACGACGACGGACGACGACGGATGACAGATGATCTAAAACAAAGTTGATTTTCTATGGATGTGACCCAATTCTGAACTCCTTCACGTGTAACTCCAAAACAGTTAAAATAAGGCTTTCCTGTAAACATGATAATACGTCGTAATAATACGTATTTATAAATCGACAAAAATGTGAAAACAAAAATGGAGACGTAAACGAATTGTAATAACCGATACATGTATATAAACAAGGAAACGTTAAGGATGTACAGTTGCCACAACAACAGTGATTACATAATAATCCCAAAACGAGGACACTTATATTGAATTGACGATTAGGATGTTTTCTTTGCGGATGTAACCTGTAATTGGACGATGACACTACTTTTGAATGAAAAAGAGAACTTTTTATGTTTTTTCTCTAAAGTTTATAATGTCAATGTCAAAAACAAAAACAAAACTAAACAAAACCTTGAAACTACCCTGCTTAAATCTCGGGATATTTTTGTCATCGGAAAATTTTATTATGAAGCACTATTCCGTGTGAAACCTATTTAAAGGTTATTAAAGGTTTAAATTTATTTCACTCAAAAAGTACTTTGTCAATCTTGAACATCGTGAGAATTACCAAACATCTGAAAGTTATCGGTTACCATTTTTACACTTAGAACCGAAGACATAGACCTGTAACTTTATAATTAAATAATATAATTTAATTAATGTCACCGGTGTATGACAGAATGTAAAAGTATTATACATGTAAACAATGATAATTTTTGAACGATGAGTGACTGGACCGTGATCGACGAAAATTGGCACATGAACAACGATCGAGTGATTGTGGGATGATGATCACGACGAGCTCTCTCTCTATACGTACACTGTAATTGGAAATTCAATATAAATTTTGAAATATCAAGATTTTGTTTCCTAATCCGATTTGCTAATTTACGTTAGTCACACAGTTTCGTTTATTAATCGCGGACTTCCTGTTCTACACAGAATAGAAAGATTTAGTGTCAGGAACTGTCCAGGTGTATGACAGTTTAGAACAGCTTTTCGTATTTTCTTTGTCACGAACCAGGGCAGTTTCTGTCAGGATCTGTCAGGGAATAGGACAAAATGTGTCCTGACCCAGGACAGAAAATATAGACGCATATTTGCATGTGCATATTCGAAAATACGACGAAAAGCTGAACTACTGACAACAAATAGCACGATAGGAGCACTAGACCCAATATCAGATTATACAAATACTAAAATTACGTGTAGATATTAGCACGTGACCGTTGAAAATTTACATGTACATCCATGCACCCCAGGAACGGTGTGGCAAAGACATTCATTAGGTAACAGCACCAGCTTTAATATAAATGCGGGTCAGTATTGGCGTATTTAAAAAAAAGTGTACACTGAATTTGATAGAAATGTAGGAAATTTTTAAATTACATTACATGCAGGAAATTAAAGTGACAGAATTTTATACACAAAAATGCGTAAAAATTGAAGAAACATCTTGCATATAAACTTTGCAATATCGAATACATGCAGGTACATATTTGATATGTGTACATTGTACATACATGTATACATGTATTGGAGATATTTTTTTTCGGAAAGAGAAAGCAGTTTTGAAAGAAGTGTTTTTAGATTTACTATTCTTAATCATTTCATGAGATATTAAATACAGCTTTGATTTTTATGCAATGATAAGAACCAGGAGATATTTAAATCTTTATTTGCGTTCAACACATTAAAACAGTGTTTCCAACTTTGTCGCATCATATTAGAGAATAGACTGCGTTGCTGCATTTATTACTTACAAAATTATTTTTAGAGAGTGTGCTACTGATTTCTATATACAAATGTTTATACATGTACCAGCTTTTTAAAAGCCTTTCAGTCAACGCAAAAGTAGAATGTAGAACACTGAGAGTTTTATACAGACACTGAAACAAGTATTGAAAACAAACCGAGCAATTAGGTAACACGGGTGGCCAAGTGTTTAATAATGTGACAGTTAGCTAGTTCACATGATACATTGTACATGTACAGGTAAAGTTGGACTTTCATTTTTGAAGCGATTTTTAGTGTGAATTTTGAAAGTTTTTTAATAAATGGTCATACAGATCCATTGTTAACCAGAAATCCTTTCTCTTGTAAAAAGACTTCCAGTTTCAATCTTTTTTTTTGGTTAACGCTGGATCTCACTATGAAATAAAAGTGAAAAAAAGCGGTTTTTGTGCACTCGTTTCTCAATCGTAACCGTTTAAATTACAAACTTAATCCCTAAAATTGAAAATTTACAATGTGAATTATATGATTATTTAGTTTTCTTGCAAATTTTTGACATTTGTTTTTACGAATTATTTCAATAGGCAGCATAAGGCCTTAAATGAGCCCTCACCCTTAATTTATATTTCTTGAAAAAGATGGTTGGAAATGTCTATACCCGACAAAGAAATTACATCTATCAATTTTTGACATGCTGTGTCTTTGTCGACCTGTTCATTTATACCATGATGTAACAATAGTATCCGTGTACTCTAGTGAGAAAACATTGCATAACAATAGAATCTTTTATCATTAATATATTCCCTGTTCTACTGATATTACAGACGAATATCTGATATATTACAGGCACATATCGTTAATACCAAAACCATTCTTTACCAAAATCAATGTAATAGAAATAGTCTTATCGTTTTTATTACAACTGTCATGTCATCTTAACTTTCAATATTTCAATATTTCCATTGATGAATAAAATGCCGATCTATTTTGAGTACCATAGAGCCTAGGCTACTGCCGAGTAATAGCGGCGGAAGTCGAAGACATTGGTAATGGAATTATATAAACACGAGTCCACAGAGTATTCCTGAGACGTAAATTGAATCAAAAGAGCAATTGCCATTAGGGATATCAGAGAAATCCATTGATAAATAGACACTTAACGTTAGGATCAAGTTTCTATTTTGCTTAAGATCGACAATCACGAAGATATAAGGAGCGACAAATTAGGATTCCCGAGAGAAATCTTATTTTTCTTTGCGTCGGCTTTTGTGTTTAAAATAAGAGAGAATTGGGAATAATAAATTATTTTTGTTAACTTTAATTTCAATGTTACCGTATAAGAATAAATAAATAATGGACTATGTCAGTATTGTATTTCTTAGTAATTCCATGTAATCAGATCTATGCCGCATTCTTAAGGATAGTTTCCATACACTTCAAGATAAAGTCTTAATTGTCTTACCAGTAGATTCCCTGATCACAAAGAGGAAAATATACGATAGCAGCACACACAATTTAAAAGACAATGTACCAAAAAGGCAGGTAAATATGACTTTAAATCATTTGTGTGACAATCATGCAGACATCTTAAGCTAAATATTTCATAACTTAATAGTGTCATGTTCTGCATACACAGTTAACACTTGCACTAAAATAATGAGCCACCTGGTACACTTCTTGCAATAGAGGTGTTTACACTTTCCCTTTTAGAATGCGTGTATCGTTTATCGTGCGTTCGCTGAACGTTTGAACGCACGATGGGAGAGTTAGTTTAAACTTCAGATACAAGCGTTCGTTTAAACGCGCGATAGGAGCGTTCATTATTTTTTGTAAACTCCTTGTTTGCTTTTTTCAGCTATTTTTTTATATATATATTTACTTTTATTTTTTTTTTGCCTTATTTCTATAGAAATATTTTCATTTTTTCTTTCTTCATTATATTAAGTATTAAAATAACTATTTTTCATCGTTCGTCTATCGTGTGTTTGAACGCAGGCTATAACCGTTCGTTTATCGTGCATTTGGTGAGGGATTTGCGTGCTGGAAACCAAAACGTCTCAAGGGTATTACAATGTAAGCTATTATATTTTTAATGGTTACGGTGATATGCTTTTAATGGACGAATAAACAAACTGGTCAGGAAGTTACAAAATTAGTTCAACTATCAATTACAATAAAGTATTTACAGAATCTGTAAAACTGACATTAAACTGAAAACCATAAAAACCAAAACAGTAATAAAAACTAACAATAAAAAGTTTGATATTAGCAATATTACTACGTGTGATCAACACATTCATTAGATATGTAGTTTAATGACTTGTACATTGACATATATTGCCATGGATGCTTTACGGAAAGATCAAATTTTAGATAGACATACTGTAGGACGAGACTTTAATTGTCTCTCTCCAGCAATATTATTAGTACGAATATTGCAATTAAAATTAAAGTCAATGTCTAGTTTCCCGGATACAGGTGGTAATCACATTTTTATTAACAATACGAAGAATTTGATTAAACAGGACATGTAAGATATGTAACAAGTGTTAACCTTTAACGTTTATAATCCATATAAATTGACGGACGAGAATTCTCTCTGCGGACGGAAAACTTTGTAAATGAAATTAAGCACTCTACTAAATCACATTATGTCGATCTCAGTGGAATTAATTTCTCATTGGACAAAAATGCGATAGAAATGATGGCGTTTTAAGTCAGTAAGTGGGGAAACACACTGCCATGAACGTCCAATAATATAATCAACGGCCGTCATACCTAGCTCTTGTCATTTTATTGTTTATCACCTAGGAGAAACCACCGGACAGCAAACAACCAACAACGTACACGATACAGAAATACTCTCGTTATTGTTTACACTAATACAATTTCTGAGCTAACATTCTTCAATGTCTGAGTAAGATTTGATTATTTAAGGGCGAACGGTCAATACAATTATTACAAGATTCGGTATAATTTTTGCCATCTGCAACAAGTCGAATGTTTTCATGAACAATAATTCAAGATATTGATTCATGTATTTCTAATCTGTGATTTTATTTCAAACATTCAATTTTCGAGAGATGGAAGTCGTTATAGATGACAATTACATGTAGTACAATCATACAGTAATTCACAAGAATAAGAGTTTTAAAAAGTCCTAGTCTTCATAATATTAAGACATATCATATGGAAAATTCCATTTCAATTATTAGAATTCACATACTTTTTTTTTAATTTTAATTTCATGGGAAAAAGTAAATAGAATTAAATTAAATTATTTTAACACTAACCATAATTGTTGCAAAACACCGTAACAGATGTTACCCCGGCTCCTCATTGCCCAAGACTCATTAAAAAGCATTTTTGTACGCCTCCATAATTTTTATTTTTCGAATTAATAAAAAATCTTCTTTATTTTTTGACCGGCGGCCATTTTTATATTTCAATATGGTCTATCGCTACCCCATATAATGACCTATTTTTAAACAAGTATGAACTTTTAATGATTTTTCCTATTTTGTCGAAATTTTTAATAGTTTGAACGGCGCCATATTTGAAATTTAAAAGTTATTGGGCACATCTACTTATGGTAGTTTATTTTCTAAATCCATTCAGCCGTTTAAGAGGAGTTCTGCGGACAAGACGGAGTTTTGACGAAAGAATAATAACAAGAAAGACCGTAAAAACAATATGTTCTCCAACTTCGTTGGGGGGGAGATTATAATTAATTAAAAAAAACCTTAGTGAACACGCTAACAATCCTCCTCGCGCCCACATTTGCACGTAATAAAATTCAGCCCCTATTTCACCCGAAAAATTAGTCCCCTTGACCGATTTCTCTGAAAGTCAAACCCATCCAGGCTGTTATTGCTACTTACCATTCACCAAAGTTTAGAGAAAATTGATATATGCTATCCAGGCGACAAGCCTAAATCTTTGTTTTTTTTTGTATACACAAGTCCCCCTTAAAAAGTGGTCCCCTTGACCAATTCCTCTGAAAATCAATCCCATCCGAGCTTGAATTAATACCTACATGTACTAACCATTCACCAAAATTGAAAGGAATTCAGTCAAAAAATGGAGGCACTATCCAGACGACAACATGCATTGACGGCTGGAGGGTCAAAACATTTTACCCCAATAATTTGATACTTTGTTGCGTTAGGAATAATAACGTATTAAATGCAATTTACTTCAAGCATGATATTTTTTACGACCCCATCCCACGCAAAAAAAAATGTAAAAAAGTGCTTAAATTGACCCGAAAAAGCTACATTTTATATTGTTTTTATTTTGATCTGCTAGAAAGTACTATGATATATGTAAGTGCTATAAAGAATTCCATCAAAGGTCCCAAAGTACCGGTAAAAATTCGAAGAAAAAAATCGTCAGTTTCAGTTTTTCTTAATTTTGTAAAATGGAGCTAAGCAGGGAGGGAAAGGAATGTTCCATGTGGTATATCGTAATTTTAGTCTCTGTAAAGTACACACATGTATTATAATTGCACAATTTTGTTTAATGGAAGGGCCACGAGCTCTACGTAAGAACAATTTTGGGCTGTTTAAAGGTCGGCAAAATACAACCTACTCGTGTTGGAATACTAGGAGTGTCACTGTTTTAAATGTATTACCTACAGCTAAAAAATTCATCTAGTTTAGTTTACGGAATAACGATATTATTCGACTCCCAAGTACTCCTGAGTACGAAAAAAGGGTGCATGAGGTTAAATGAAAATCTTGTACCACCAGTCACGACTAATCCATTCTCTATTAGGAATGGCATACTTCCTTGTTTTGACATATATATAACAATCACTTATCGTACACTTCGTACCACGTGTCTTGACCTTACAGACGGACACAACTTAGGTAACTACATACACATGTGGCCGGATCCTCTCCCAGCACATTGACCGATTTACATTTATATTACGCAGCAACTTAAATTGAAAATGACGTGGAGTTGCTTATTTTTTCCGCTTCTGTTCCTTTTCACGTCAGGTTAATGCACTAAATCATGCACAATAAATGACGAATTCAAAATATGATTCCGGATAACGATAATTAATATGAGAATACATTTCGCTAATGAAGTCGCCTAGGATTTCGATCATAGCAAATTTACTGACAATAAGAATTGGGTTGATTAATGGATAAGATAAATAAGACACAAGGGGAAGCTTTTGATTGAATCCCTTTTTATTAAAAATGTCACTAGACAGATAGTCTGAATGAATAGTGAGATACAAAATTTTTGGTTAGAAAATATGAAAGCATATTGAAAGCTTACGTCGCTGAACAAACGTATTAAAGTTATTTGAGAAAAAAATCATACATACATCAACGCTTTTTCTACTAATTTTATAGAAATTATTTGTCATAAATTCTAATCTGGATCTGGAAATATCTACTGGGAATTATCGTAATTATGTTATAAAAAATGTTATTTTAACATCATTTTTATGGGCAGTTAAACTGTACATGTACCTTTGGGAGTTTACCTGTTACATTTGTATTCGTAAAATTAACTATTTAGTTTCACATCTATTGAATATATCAATTATGTCAAAACACACACACAAAAAAAAAATGATTTGTGAAAGTTTTATTACATTTTTTAAAATGACATTATTTATATGTGTGGATGAAATTGTTGCTGGACTAGTACAGTTATAAGTACTCTTCTCATAATATCGGAATATTTCATATCATAGAAGAATGGTCTATTCAAGTTGGTTAAAACATTGTGGAATTACCATGCAGTAATTTCTTCTTCGGATAGACATTATTGCTGCATATGTAGAGAGCATTATCGACGAACAACTGACTGCTCTTGTGGAGTTGTTTTGCCTTCAACATACATGTAAATAATGCCCTCGCAGACGGTTTAAGAAACTATACAAACTATACAAACTATACACAATATTATGCTTCTTTATTTTCTTACGCTTAAAAGAGTCTTTAAACACAATAAAGTCACATTGATCATAATTATCTTTAACCCATCAACAACTTTATGATACTAGTATAACATAAGAGGAAAGACCCTTTTCGATATAAAACATTACCATTAACTTTAAAAAATATTACTGCACTCCTGGTATAAATTACAAATAATTTGCTGTGTGGTAAACAAATTACAACCTCGAGTTCTTTGAAGATCAAGCAATGAAAAGGCCCGCTTGTTTAACGACTATAATTATACTGCTACATTTTTTACAAGCATAACCTGTCAATGAAATTAGTGGTTTCATCATGCTTTCATAAATACAATTATCTGCATGCAATGAGAGATTTCTGTGTCCTTTGAACGTTGATGGTACTGCTGTAATTAAGGTTTATGCCAGACAATTTTTAACTTTTTTTCAATAATTTCTCGTCGTTTTTTTCAAACTATACACAATATTATGCTTCTTTATTTTTCTTAGTGAAAAAAAACCCGTTCAATCGAATGACAAAAGAGGTAACATCACATACGGGGAAAAAGCCATTTCAGGTTTCTTCATACTTCGATTTACAATTCAACAATATGCCTAACAAATGAACGAGCTTGTAAAAAAGATAAATGTATGTCTCGATAAACAAGTAACTTTTAGTGCTGAAAGGGAAATCTGCTTTAATGTAGATACATTATTAAGTACAAAAAGGGAACCTAGATATGAGCAGGAGTCCAATAAAAATGTATAGGATTGCCAATCGAAAAGAAAATATTTTCACCCGATGGGGTTTCTTTGCCGAATGGTTTTACAGAGGCTAAGAAGCACCGTCCAGGCTTTACAAGAATGTATTCGTAACTCTTACAGGCTTAAACTCCTATTAGAATATACCGCATGGTTTAAATCACAACAAGTTTCATTAAAAAATCTTCTAATTAGTTTAAACATTCAATCATTTTGAATGTTTGAAATTAAAATAATTAAATAACGGACATATCTCGAGTGGTGTGGGTATTTAAAGTACTACCTAACAAAATATAATTCTTAGCATTATTCTCAACGATTCGGACACTAAGAGATTCTTCAGTATAAAATATGAGCTCACATGGGATTAAGTAAAAACAAGGAGGCC
Organism: Perna viridis; assembly: GCA_037379345.1. Lineage (NCBI taxonomy): Eukaryota > Metazoa > Mollusca > Bivalvia > Mytilida > Mytilidae > Perna > Perna viridis. Next base: position 38,881,457 of record CM074515.1, on the reverse strand, counting down.
ATAATTAGAACCAGAAAAAAGGAAATCTGTAATCCGGGGGAAATAATAAACCACGAAAACAGGCATAACATCTTAAATAACTAAAAAAAAACTAACTGAAATACAGTGTACACGTAAACAAACTTAAAAAAGGAGCAACACAGACTCCGCTAAAACTTTGAGTATGGTTTAGGTTTTTTGGTAGTGTAAGCATCATCCGCTTTTCTAGAAACACCTATAATGTCAGATCGTAATAAAACAAAATTGGAAAACTACGACCATATGCTAATATTGCTGGAAACCTTATCCCCTTATCAATGATATGTTACATGTATTCTTATAATAGAATTTCAGCCATAACAGACGGCTTGTAAGTAAGGAAGTAAACTAATAATTTAAAGAGGATAACCCAACTAGAATAGCTCCAATATGGGGTCCTCTAAACCACAAATATAATTTAAACAATTATACAACAAAAATAGTATAATACATATGTATATACAATAGTATACTAGGTTCTAAACATTTCGGTGCGTTGATTTGGTTGCATTGACATTTCAAATTGGCGCATAAATTTTTTCAAATGGGTGCATGATATTTTAACATGTACATTTCACATGGGCGCATTTTTAAATAGGATTTTCAAGAGCTAGTGTAAGTGAATAATAATTTTGATATTAATTTATTCATTTACATGATAAAAACATATATAATTGTTAACTAAACCTCAAAAGCACTAGAAGATAAAAGTGACTTGCTTAGAGCACAATCATTCTAAAAGAGTCCCGCTAAAACATGATATCACAGGAAGGTTGAACTGACAAACTACACAAAATATACATGTATATATCTGTTCGAGCGGAATACTTGTAGCCCATAAGCTTAACAAATTCAAGACGGGTCAATTCCTCACTACTGTAGAGTCGAAACTGTTTCATCGAGTACTCAGTTTTCTCGTATTCTTCTCCATGAACGGTCGGGACATCTAGTCCTCTCATCTTAATGTAGCTCACAATCTGCTGCTTCAGCAATATATCCACAAAGCATACAGGGCAGGATGCGCTGAATAAAATTGATTTATCAAATTTATTGATCTTACTTATAATTATAGTTACCTGTAAATGCGCCAAATTGAAAAGCGGAGATTCAAAATCTTTGCGCCCATTTGAAATAAAAAAAATGCGCCCAACTGAAAGGAAGCAAGTTTTTTTTTAAATGCGCTCAAATGCAATGCAGCCATACAAATTCTTGAATAGACAGTACTCATTTAAATTTTTCGACATTGTAAAAAAGTACTGAAAATAATTTTTCGTAACTAAATGTATCGATCAAGAAATGATAACCATTTAACTGAAGAAAACATGAAAGAAGATGAGACAGAAAAATCACAATCTAATATAATTCTAGCGACTCTTTTTTGCAGCTTTATAATTCTGTCAGAGTCATGAAAAACATTCCTCAACTGTACTACAATAGTCTGTACTAGGTGAAACATAGAATCTTTAAAATAACAGTCTCACATGTGTTGAAAAGTGAAAAAGTGAAAAGTGAAAATATTACAAATTTTGTTTACTTGCTCATTCCAGTCTAAGTTTTGATCAAATTATACACCAAGCAATTTTTGGAAATAGATATTTAAAAAACATCGTTATGGATTTTTACTTCTATATATGTAGATAAATTGCGAAGTGTCTGTTGAGAACATAAATTTAAAGAAAACTTGTTTTTTTTAGTAATTATCCTCATACTATTGTTTCCACTCCATGACTCAATAACACTTATATCACTTTGTAATTTAGAACATGTGCTACAATGTATCAATATCCTTGGCATGACAATGTAAAGTCGAATCGTCAGCATACAAGTCAATATCGGATTGTTTTATATGTAAAGGCAAATCATATATTTATCAATTATGGACTTTTATCGAAGTCAATACGTTACATATGGACCTGTTCAGATTATATTGAACAGATCCATATATAACGTATTGACTGAGTGAAAGTCATCAATTTTTATATTACATATGCAGATAATGTATTTTGGATATTGACAAGAGTGTTGTAATTTTGCGCCATGTGATTGGCTGAGAGTATTAAGGGAACGAAACGGTTTTTATCTGGATCTAAATTCGTAAGTATTGCGTCAATATTCGTATGAATAGAAATATAGCGTTAATATATTTAATACTAGAAACAAGGCTTCATCTACGTGGAATATCCTTCACATCACGTGATCATAATAACCAATTAACAAAGAAGTCTCTTATACCATATGTAATATAAATATATATATAAAAACGTCTCGGAATGTCTCCATCAGCTAGTGAGTGATTCTCCACAAATAGCTCTTTTGTTCCTTCTGGCAAGATGGAATATTTGTAATAGCAATTTCATGAACATATCATTCAACTAACGTTGTATGGTCTAAAATTCCAGTTGCACATCTTGCATACTTGAAATATTTGTATTCCTTATCATCGCAGGACTATCTGATTGTACAGATTTTCTATTCCATTCCCCATATCTCAGGAATAGTCGTTAGAATTGGCTTAGAACTGTAGGAGTTCACTTTTAATTGAAAACAGACGTTGGAAATTATGGCAGAGTGTTATCGGTGGTCTCACTCTAGCTATTAAAGCTCAAAGTAGGGAGTATTCGTGATTTATCAAGATTCAAGAAGTCTTTAATTGCATTAAGACACAACAGAATGATTCCAGTCAAACATCTGAACAAACAAGGCATAGGCAGATTAGAGTTATATAACAACTTAAATCTCAGAAATTATTTCAATTTATATTCTAATTTAGGGAAACAATCCCTTTGGCAAAGAGAGGAAAGATACTTTCAGCAAACCCATGTTTTACTGTGATTGGTTACACACTAGTTGAAAGAAATGGCAGGTGTTTGTTTTTTTATCCGAATATAAAAAAGTTCCACCTAAAGATTAGTAAATGCCGGCAAAAAATACTAAAGCGTGAACAATAGGACAATTCAAATACGTCAAAAACCATACGACGAGAACGTGAAAACAGGAAATTATAATGATGCAGCTATAACATGAATCACGGAGGTCCCACCAAAACAACTTTCATTTGGGCGATATCATTCAATTGAACACAGTATCATGATAATGCACGTTTACGAAACCTTTTGGTATTTTATCATTGTAACTTCAGTTTATTGGATGAGTCTTTATATAGTTTTAGTATGAACATGTCCACTAGTAATAAAATTATGCAAAAAGTGATACAGCTTATAGCGAGAACCGCGAAGCGGTTTAAGCTCTACGGTTATTACGTGTACTTTCTAAATTTCCCTTAAGGTTCCCCAATATACTAACTAAAAAAATTCATGTCCCGGAAGTAACAAAAAGTGACTGTCCTTACGGAGCAAATTCATCATCAGAACTATAAATATTTCCGATATCTTTACAAATTGATCTGACCGGCGTAAACTGAAAAGGATGTTTCTAGAGATGCCTTTAATAAATATTGTAAAGTATGGCGAAGTGCTACTTAACTATCGACCATTTAAAAGGCGAAGGGAAAAGGGGGATGGAGTTGGAATTTTGGAAAAAAGACATTTATTTCACAGTCACTCGTTCCAAGCAATTAAAAAATAGCTCCTTGCTCACTCATTGATGAAAATTTTCCCATTATTTATCAAGATAAATTTTCAAATAAAAATATTCATTTCGCTTGCTGTTGAAATTTAAATTGAAATATTGCACTTGCAAAACAAAAATTGTCATCCGATCCCCCACCCTTTTTGTAATGTTTTTTTTTATTATTTTGACGAATATCGCACAGACAGTGCACTTACAGAATGGTAAAGCTCTCGGCGCTCGCTGATTTAGGCAATGCCTATTCCATATTAATAAGTCAAACTGAATGTTATTCCACTTTCAATCCCAAAGTTATATGAATCTCAAGCTTATTGCCTAGTTGTCAACCACCAAGTCTACTTCCTGTTGGTAACAATCTCATATCAAAACCTTCTTTCTACTGTTTTACTGAACGAAGGTGTCTATATAAATGACCACTGAATATATGCATTATTGCTACTAAATCGAGAGCGGAGTTCACTAAGCAAAACTGGTATTTACCTTGGGCTACTCAAGTTCAACAAGGTCAGACGTACAGGTCAACGACTGCAATAAAAAAATACAAAGGAAATGCTTTTGTGTAATTCTTGTAATCACATGACTTCATATAACTTTCATTGAAAAAAATACCGTAGTGAGTCATACGACCTGCTTCGGAAAAGTTGTCAATATATATATTTTTGAGTAATAGCAGAGCCAAGAAAACAGAAACTAATTGGGTTTCCTAACAATGTCAAGTAACATTTGCCTTAAAACAAAACAATATAACTCAACGCTGGTCTCAGTCAAACCATTTGTTAGTCCATCCTTTTAACGTTTTTCAAAATATCTGAAACCGCAGAACAAATCAATTTACACGAGGAATGTAATTGATCGATATGAACACGGACTTAAGACCGCAATCAGAAAATGCAGTTTTACAATGGCAAGTTGTGTTGTTCCGTACGCAAGAATGGCAACTAAACAAGATTGAGGCCATACCATATAATTTTTATTTTTACACATCCTCCCTAATATTATATTGTTGTAGTAATCTCTAATCCATCAAAATCAAGGAAAACATAAACATGCATGAATTCAAATAGTACATCAAATATGTTCTATAGTACTGCATTCATTACTTTGTCATAAAATGTCTATATTCTATCACGATGGTTTGCTTTTGATCTTAAATTGATGGAATTATATCTTAAATTACATATGCCATTCTATGCAAAATCACTTTTGAAATTGCTTGTTCTTGGCATAACAGATTGTCGGTGGCATACTTAAATTATAAATTGAGTTGATCTCTTTTTGTGTGGAGTATACATTAACTTGAGAATTTAATACTCCCAAATAACTTGAAGCAGTTTTATCTACTCTTTCGAAACATTAATCAAAATTTAGGGACTAAACAATCAGAATATCTCATTAGAATATGTTCTGAGAACACTAAAAATCTCATGTTCTTTGAAAACAAACAGATAAGCAATTAAAACGGCTTCTCTTTAAAAAATACAGTCGCCTGACTTACATCTAAATGTCATTTTTCAATTTTAGGTAAATAATGGTGCAAGTAATTTACAATATTCAATAACATGTTAAAAATTCTATGCTGCAGGCATATTTGTACAGCTTATTATAAATATTTCAGACTAATTTGGATATGGGAAAACCTTAAAATGAAAAAAAAAAATTTCAAAAGAAGCCGTTACAATTATAAAGCAAGCGTTCTATACGCTAATTCGTTCAATAATTTTGCCTTCTTTAAAATACAGCAATAGTTTGTGTTTCATCAAGACATGAAACGGAGCTAACAACCTAGACAGAGAAGACATCTTGTATATTGATACAGTAACCATAACGTCATATCAACATACTTTATACAGCCTTATAAATAAATATAGGGAATATACTACTCCTTAATAACAAAACTTCTTTCATGATATCGAAACCAATATACCATGCCATGTAAATTGACTCTTACATACCTCCATATAAACGGCAGGCGGCATCACTACAACAGCAACCATAATGTCTGCAACGGCAAGGGAACATATAAAGTAATTAGTGGCTGTTTTCAACTGTCTTTCACGCACAACACTCATCACAACTAAAACATTGCCAAATACTGTAAAAAGTGGGAAGATAAGTAACAATAAATTCCAATAATCTAGAGGTACGTTTTGGTCACCATTCAAGTTAGTTGAATTAAAAGTGCTGTTGGCTGACGTCACTTCTGTTGCTGTGTTGTAACGGACATCCTGTATCCAAGGTGTCGAGTTTGACGTCCATGACGTTATGTTGGTGTCCCATGATGTATCGTTAAAAATACACCACATGTCATTGTCATCGCATAGAGATGACCACGGTCCGAGGGAGGAGTCAATATCTGATGTAGATTTTGTTGTGTCAGCAATATTTCGTTTGACATCATATTTCAGTGCTGGGCCATCTGGATAGAGTTTATCGATTACCTTTGAACTACCATTCATGATCTACACGTGTAAAGTACCTATTTTTTTTTATTACACTATAAACGTTTTCAAATCTTGTTAAAACTAGACCTGGTACTTGTCGATGAATAACATAATTCTTCTTTGCTGATATGCAAACCATTAATGGAATCTGTCAACATAAGAAATGTAGATAAAACGAAAACATATTAGATATTCTTCAAAAATAAGGAAAATAAGGAAACAAAGCAACAACCAACCCCAAGGGAAAAAAAACGAAAAAAACACACTACAAGTTACACGTTATTACTTGTATACTTAAATGGAGCATGATAATATTTTATTGAATTAGGCTGGAATGTTATCTCTGAAATAAACGAGGTTTTTATACATCCATATTGATTGTGTTTAAATATTGATACAACTCTATCAAAACATCTTCCAGTAGATTTATCAAAGATTAAGGACACTAATAATAGTACGCATTTAGAATAAGGTATTAATGCAGCTAATATCATTGAAACACAACATAAAGAAAAGATGCAACGAGTTAATGCCATTTTTTATGAGAATAATCTAATAGAATCCATTCAAATATTATCGTTTCATATTATCCCCGAGTCGTATTTTGAATACTAATAAGGGAAAATTATTAGTTCTCTATGCCAGAGGGAACCAGTGCGATGCGTATTGTACTAATTACCCTACTCAATGGCACTCAGAATTTATCCAAGAGATGATGGATTCTTTTTTCAACTGTGATTTTCCCTGACTTCTTTTTATAAATTTTGCACTATGACATCGTTGACGTCATCGTTTGCAACGAATAAAAGACGAGAAACGGGTCTTTTGAGAAAGAAATGTTTTGGTGTTTACAAAGGCTTTTATTCATTTTCTTTCATAAAACATAAGAAGTTTCTGAGTAACCAGTAAGTGGCGAAAAGAAAACAAATTTAAATATATTTATTGGAATAAAAGATAATAACATTACATGAGATTTCGTCTTTAGCAGCAAGTATCCATAAAGAACCTTATTTTTAGTGTATTTCAAATAGGTTCGATTCAGTAATAGTAACCGACAACAGAGGTGGATCAGAGATAACCAGATATGCTTGTCTTTTTGATGTTATTCAAATGTTTAACTTGATTCCCACGTTGATTGAAAAGTAAAAAAATTGTTTTTTTAATTGATGAGTTTATGTAAGGAACAGTTTTTGGTATATTTCAAAAGTAACTAAAATACAGACAAATTGTTATTATATACTATGTTTTACATGCATGGATTATCAAGTAGTTTTCTCGTACCAATGAGCTACATTGTAATAATACATGCAAAAATAATATGAGTAAGGTAACAGAATTTACGAGATAGGATAGGTAAACGGTTGTTCAATTTGAAAAAAAAATAATTCAGCGTATCGGATCTAGATATTGTAAATGATTCTTTTTTGTTATTTTTTCTTGGTTTTTGAATTGCAAATTTTAAATCAATTTTAAAGGCTACTTTCATTTTGAAATCACCCCCTAGCCTATTTCTGTGGGCCTGTCTGATGCCTATACCGTTACTGAATGTCTATCGCTAGCCTCGCGGGCGATGCTCGGTATAAAATCAGTATTTCTCGCGTGATTTGGTGTGGTTAGCCACTGGTTCCTATGTCATAAAAATGCAGAGGACTTTCTATAATTACAAATAAACTATATATATGCACCTGCCTTTAACTTACATACAAAATAATATATACTTTCAAGGATCACTATAAGGTCTTTAACAAGTGTATACACACATTTGGGTACGCTCTGAAATCCACGGTAACAGAGCGATGACCCTTTCCAAAATCAAACTAAAAAGTAATATAACCCCACAAAGATACATTAAACACATTAATGACACACCGTTAAATTCACACAATGATACATCCAATTCCAAGGAATACCACAACATACACCATAAAGTAGTATCCTCTTAAAGAACATTCGCAGTTTTCGTGAATTTAAATATACGTACATATGCAACATAGTTTTAACACATATAAGAACGGAATCTTTTTCTCGAAACCATTTGATATATTTAGAAAAACACATTATGAACTCCAACTTACTTTCACAAATTCACTTCATTAAGACAGCAATGTAAAAAAGTAGTATATGTATATCTTTCTAGCAAGAACGTAATGTGTACTGTACAGTTCCTTTTTATAATCATTTCATTGTCGAAATTAGAGTTCCGCTTGTTTATCATAATTTAGGTATATGTACTCGATGTTTTAATGTATGTATAGCCCAGTGATATTTTCATAATTCTTAGAAATAAATTGATATGCATACAAGTGTGTTCAGAATTCGGTTAATTGTAGTACATATATGTAAGTCAAAGCTTTGATTTAAAGATTTATCTATGGCAATTTTGAGTCGTGTTAAGCTTTCAACTTCATTTTGAGTCCACAGCAAATGATAATGACATGATTTAACAAAGTAATCTATTTCAAATTTTAACGGAAGTATTGGTCATTTCAAGATCTCTCTAGAACTCATATTTTATTCAATTATTAGAGCAATATTTGACTAGAATGCTAGAATGAGCTTAATTAGTTCTTGGTCTGTATTGACTTATTGATGTTAATTACAAGTTTAAATGAAATATTCCTGACAAATAATTGTACGCAGATGTCATGTTTAGATCTTCTGAAGTGCTAAATCAACACTATACATTGCTCATTGATTTAAACCTTCTAAAGAGCTATATCAACACTTAACCATGATCATCAATAGAGAGTTCGGTGCAGTGTGGGTACTTTGCAGCCTGTGACGACCTTAGAGACAAAAGCGAGTTGTCAATAGTAGTTTTTGATATATATTGTGCCCATTGAATTAAGTATTGAATATTTCTTGTGCAATTTAATTTTCAAATGCAACCGTTACATCAATGAGAAGAATTCGTCAATACTTGAGACCTGCAATTGAACTTTTTGACGATGAAATGGACTTAACGAGAATTTCCCCTCTCAGTAGGATACTTATCGAGGCGTTGATTATAAGTTTCACTCATTATCAATGTAATGCATTGACTGATTTTTGATTATTGGCATGTAACTGCAATGAGGAATTGAGGAATTGACAACCGCTTTTAAAAAAATTCTAGCCAAATATAGCATTCGATTCCGTGGACAAAACTGCAAGGTAAATTCTGCTAAAAATAATAACAGAGTAAAAATACTTAATTTGTAGTTATGTTGATTACATATAGCGCTCCCATCTTAAGTCTCTTCACAAAATATTTATTCTTTGTGTTTTTTTGCACAACGTTCAGTGGGTACGTTGAGTTTGACTATTTTGCGCTTTAATGCACTGAAAAATGTACATTTAGGCATGAAATTCAATAACATTAGTACTGTACACACACTATGTTCCTCTCCGCAATGTCCCCTGTTAAGCATGATATGATTGCTTTATAATTATCTAGTAACATTGAAGTAAAGGTTTTGAAATTGCTGAAAGGACTTAAAATATCACAAAGATATATAAGCAATACATGCAATGAAATGTTCAACATCCTATTTGGATTGTTAATCGAAGATTTGAGATTAATTAAATTGTGTCATCTTTAAGTTGTTCAGCGCTGTTGTAGTCCTCAATATGATCAAACCTAAAAAGAGGATTTCTCGTTAAGTGCCATGGTCTCATCTTCAATAAGTAATAACTACAAACTAAATTTGCTTTATAAATTTTCAAATGCTCCTTTCTAGAATGCTTACCATTTTAGTGCAGTCCGAGTTGCTCATTTGCTTTTGTTACCCTGTATTTATTATTTTAGCTACTTCATGTTCTTTGTTGTGTATTACTGTTTTCTATGTCTGGTCTTTGTCCCTAGATTACATTATTTTGCTTACCGCTAGAACCTTGGTTCCTTTGATTACTCTTTGGTTACCGCTATAAACTTAGTTCCTTTGATTACTCTTTACTTACCGCTATAACCTTGGTTCCTTTGATTACTCTTTGATTACTGATAGAACCTTGGTTCCTTTGATTACTCTTTGATTTCCGCTAGAACCTTGGTTCCTTTGATTACTCTTTGCTTACCGCTAGAACCTTGGTACCTTTGATTACTCTTCCATGTCTGGTCTTTGTCCCTAGATTACATTATTTTGCTTACCGCTAGAACCTTGGTTCCTTTGATTACTCTTTCTATTACGACTTTTTAATGTATGGTTGATTTGTTATTAATTTTGCAATATTTAAATGCAATTGCAATGCGCAATGTAGTATTCAATTCAGTAATATGTGTAAAGACCCAAAGAATATCCACGTAAACATATAATGTATCGTTTTTTAAGATTGAACATCAGTTGTTTTGGTCTATCAACCAAACCTAAACATGCTTCAATTTCATCAATATCAACAAAAATGCCGCCCCGTGCAGGTCCGGGTGTTAAAAGAATAGGCCTGCAGCAGCGCTAAGCTTGTCGTAAAAGGCGACTAAATAGTGCTCAGAACCCTAGCCTGGGGCTAGGCCCTCTGCCCACAGAGCAACTGGGATGTGTGCCAAAGGTGGTGGAATGGGGTACCCCTGGCGTGTTACATGCATGATACGGAAAACCTGACCGCAAACCATAGTGGTACACCGTGTTGGGAAAGATGCCACGTTCCTCGCACGTTAAAGAACTCTACTGTGGTATTCTCCCGGAGTAGGAACCATAGGGCTCCGCCACAGGAGGCTAAATTGCTCGACCCTACCCACCTCTCCCTATTTCCAGTGGCAATCAAAATTTGTCAACCCTATTGTCCTTGTGTCCCATTCCTTTTTCATTTCATCATTATTTCATGTTCATTTTATCATCAATCATCAATTTCATGTTCATCGTCTGAATATAGCTGAAATATTGCTGCTCGGACGTTAAACCCCAACAAACAAACAAAAATGCCTTGTTTTTAACCATAACTTTTGTTCTTCCATAAATTTGTTCTTCTATAAGGATATGATGTCTACCAAACCCTTAAGATGTAAAGCAGTCGATATGTCTACGCAAATTTTAAACATTGTGTGAATGTATCAACTTTCAATAATTTCTCATAATTGGTGTTCAACATGTTCTAAACATACAAAACAAAAATACGAAATTTTAGTTTAATTCTGATCTTAGGTGTCTCATTGAGACTTCGATCTAAAATAATGCTATATTTTAGTAGGATTCTTATTTCAGTCATTACACTCTTTAGTTTGATAAGTTTATCATAGCTCATGATAAATAAAGCAATATAATGACTAAAATCAAGGTTTTCTCAATTTCTATCCCATAGAAAAACTCCATTGCAAAAGAATCCTTACCGAATTTACTACAGTATCAATGTTTTGAATTCATCTAAGGGTGCAAAACATTTTAATGCTGTATGACATGAATATCACTGGTGTAGGAGTATCGAAAGCAATTATAAAAATAGAATCAAGCAAGAAAAGAAAAGCAAAAACATATAACCTCCAAATGTAAAATGGGTATTTCATGATCAAAAACTCGTTTGAAAAACTAAAATTGACAAGAATAAACAAAAAGGAGAAAAACACACACAGAATAGCACGAAACCCACAAAAAGTCTGAATGACAAAAAGTGTGTCTAATCAGCACAATATACATAGTAGTCCGAATAATACTTTGTAATCTGAATCCGCAATGCGTTAGGTAAGATTGAAAAAAAATAATAACTGGATATTTGCTTAAAATGATTGCTCATATCTGCACTTCTCATTTCCATTTTCTCTCGCTATTCTCCATAAACCCATCCCCAATATACGATCTTCCATTGCCACACATCATCCGCCATTCCTTAAACAACTCCTCCACATTTTCAATACAACATACCCATTCCATACAAAATTCCTTTCTCCATACACACCCCTTCTTAGTATAAAGGAACACTCACTGTAACCATTCCTCACCCCTCTATATCACAATAGCACAATTTGTTCCTATTGGAGTGCCGACCGTTTGTTGAAAAACGCGTCCACCACACTGGACATAAATTCCAGCATCTTGAAAACATATTCTTTAGTATATTTGGAAGATGATTGCCTTATCATCGATCTCTAAATGAGGGCCAAGATATTAAGCTTGACTTCACAGTGTCTCTAGTATCCTTTTTCTCAAGTTCTTGGGGATAGATGCGATGAATAAAATCCCCGAAACAAGGGTTGTTTTACAATAACACGTCATTTGTATAATGCAAACTGATATTTAAGGATCTAGCTAAACGGTGTTCCTTCTTTTGGATTAGATCAGCTTCATAAGAATGAATAGGTCAGCAAGTAGAGGAGTACAAGCCTCCTACTAAACATCAGTACTTAAAAGTACCGATCTCGAACATTATGTTAACTCGTCATTCATTTGAAATAGAAATGCATAAAACAATGTTAAAGGTTGAGCTATAAAGGTGTACAAGTTCATGACAAATCTTGTATACATAACACTTCCTTTACATATCATTTACACAGTTAAATGAAAAGAATGGAAAACATTATAATGTTTCAGTAAGTCTGTGCTAATGTGTGTATAAATTAAACAGCTTCTGTTTATGTTGTTGTATCCAAAAAGTGACTCAACGAACAACCAACTCAGTTATGACAAGAATTGTTCTCAAATTTCCCTTGTTTATAGTAGTTAGTACAAAATTTATTATCCGTGGACCTTGTAAATTTGAAAATGTAGAAAGTTTAATTTCTTGTTATAAATCGAATAATAACAAGATCTGTGCGTCACATACTTCTTACTTCTGAGGCTGCATGATATACCGATGAGTGTTGACAGTTTAAGATCGCATTAACGATAAATCATTTTCGATACGTAGATAAATGTCTGGTAAAAAGAAGAAACAGCTCATAGTTTAATGTATTCTATTATTATAATGGAATTTGATAAACAGACTCATTAGGATGTATTTTTGCCCAAAATAGTTGGAAAATAAGTGTTTAAAATGTTTCTTTTATTCTTTAACACTTCAATTAAAGTGCTAGGGAATACATACAAGTGCAGACATCATCTAAAGTTACAACGTGCAAACTAGTTATACTACTAATATTATGTCATGGGGATCAGGTTTGTGGTTGTCAAACCTATTATAGCAACAAACACTTGCTTAGATACGTTTGAATATTGTTAAGTCAATTTCTAATCAATTATTCATACGAAAAACTAAGAAGGATATTGAAATTACCAAGGTCAAGATTTATTACTGTCTTGTTTACTAAGAAAATGTGGAATGGTTAAAACATTAACCATTTATATTGCAGTGGTAACATGTGTTAAAATTGATCATAAAGATTTGAAACAAAGTATTTTTTTATCATGGTTAATCCTTTTTATTTTTTTGTCATTAAAAATCAACTAGGCAGTAAAACATTTTTTCCAATATCATTATTGAATTAGAAAAGACGTTAATTCTTGTAGTTTGACCATATTTCATGACTCATTGTGTACAAAACAGAATCTCAAGTTTGACTGATTTGGCAAAACGACATTTAGACACGTCCTTTTTGCTTTATGACGTTACGCACAAAGGCTGAGAGAATTTGAATTGAAATGGCAACTTTTGTTGTTACTGGAAATTAAAGAAAGAAAGTCGTTTGTCCCGAATCTTCGACACAGGAGAAAAATGAAAATCCAATTCTTACGAAGTGAAAAGTCATATACACAATTTTGTTAAACAGTACTGGTTCACTTTACGTAAAAGAGTAGCCTAAATCTAAGAAAAATAATCATGGAAACCATCAAAGACGTAAAAATGTTTCCGGACAGATCAAGTATTGTGAAGGAATTTATAATGAAACATTTTAAAACTTATATTTCCTAAATGTATAACCAAATGATAACGAAGTCCTTTCATTCTGTTGGATGTTTTTTTTATTATTAAATAATGCCACTTAAACACTCATCATTTAATGTCCTCATTTTTTAGGTTTGCAATGGTCAGGACATGCACAACTTTTCACATCATTTCAACATTCATTATTTGAAGAAGCATATAATTGAAATTACCAGGGTCGACTGAGGCAGAGTTGATGATAAGTAGGAGCATTTATCTCCGTTCTAAAACATTCATTTACACTTTTATTACTGTAGGCATTCATATTTTGATATTGTAAATGATCAGCCTTTCGTTTTAAATTCACTACAAAGAACAAATGGAAGTGGTGAAACAAATGACTGAAGGCACCATGCCTCGATCACGTATTGATACGAAAACAAAATGTTGAGTCACATAATAATTATGTACATTTCATACACTCATATATTTGGCTTTATACTTTGGTAATCTGACATTACTTTCAATCATGCACTTGCCTTTTTTCCTAAGAAACTACTTCTCTGTGAGTTCCTATGAATGTAGGTACTTGCATATGTTTAACAAATATTTATCTATTAAATCGAAAAAGCAAACCATAAATTAAAATAAAGTAAGAAGAAAACATTATTTAGCTTTCAAAAATATACATATATATAAAGTTAACATATTGATTGAGTGAGGTATAGAATAATACGGAGAAGTGTTCTTAAATGTTAGTTTAATTTGTTGACTTTTATTTCAAATAGTGCGTAATCCCAAACATTTATCCAGGGGTGATTTTTGTTAGCTTTCAAATTCTTCAAAAAGCTCTTATTACCCCGACATATTTTATTTATCATATATATCAGAATTTGCACAATGTTCAGTTTATTGTCACGAATTTGCAATACGTACCAAGAATCTTCGTCAGTTTAAAAAAAAATAAAAAATAAAAAATCCAACGGATATAAAAAGAAATCATTTCAACGTTAATACCGTGTATCCATAAACTACATGCAAACTGTGCAATAAAACACTTACACAACATTAGAATTTCAACAGTGGAGGTTCCTTCCGAATGTATTACCTGACCTAAAATCGATATAGAGAAAAATCTTTTGCAAATTACACAGTGTCTGTCATAACGCTTTATATCTGGTGAACTATGGAAATTCTAATGTTGTTTACGCAGTTGCACGGATTGTAAGCATGTTGTTTACAAAGGAGCAACGGACACTTTTTTGAAGGAGCAAATTTAGGACCATCCATTTGATATTAGAAAAAATAAGTAAATCGTGCAATATGTCCATAGCCATTCATTTTAATTCCAAACATAATATAGACCATTTTGAATTCGTAAAAGTCGAAAAAGAAGACGTTACGTACAGAAGAACTTGACAGTCGTTTTTATCAAGTTTTGCAATACCCAGCACGAAGTGTTTAATGTAAGACAATAGTTTGATTGTCTAGATTGAATTTGACGTTTAAGATCAGATAATCTCTGGAACATTTGGGGTTTCGATTTTATTTGTGACGTTTAAAACCACGGATATGCGGTAAGGACAACAGATTGTTTTCTTTTGGTACTCGTTGGCGTTTTGTATTTTGCAACTGATGAAAAAGGTTGTGCCTTCGATTTAATTGCAGATTCTTGACAATATTATATTTTTCTCTCTCCATGAATAGAATGTGTGTTTAAAGTTATAGAAAATTTGCAGTAATACAAATTTCAAAATACCTTAAGTACTGAGGCTTCATTCCTTGTATTGCACATGGTATTGCACCATTCGGTGATGGACTTTGCTTCCTATTTCGATAGTTTTGGGTTTAAGTACTTCTTGTTTACAATAAGTTTTTTAATTTAAATATTGCTATATATATGATTATAATGCTGCTCATTTCCGTGCCGTTTTTTTGTCGTAGTTTCCGCGATAAACCTACTTCCGTGCATATTTAAATTCGCGATGGTTCCCTTAATTGTATAAAATATTCTTCGAAGAAAATTTTCAAGATAGTTTAGATTTTGCAATTCAGGACTTATCGCGAAAATTTTATATATTTATTACAATATTATTTTGTTGTTACTCTAGAATTGCCTACCTGACATACGAAACTAATCCAACTAACATGCTAACATGCGACAAAACATGACAGCATGACAGCGAGTGCGACACACACAAAACATCAGGTGGATAACAAGATAGTTTGTCAATAATGTTAGCAAAATCATCGTTGTATTGATTCCAACATGATATAAATATCACTGGAAAATTAGATCTCTATGTTCAATATATACTTTTCAGTTAACCTTGAATTCATTTAAATTTTACAATAATGTATTCATTTAAGAAGTTTGATTGAAAATCGACTAGTGACAAATTAAATACAAATGACTAACTGCACTGTGAAATAGAAAACAGATAAATCAGTAGAAAAAGATGACCTTTTTCAAAATCAATAAAGGTAATAATAAATTAACTCATAATCATGATTCGAAAAGGGATATGTCAAATAGTACATGATCTGGCAACATGAACAACCAACAGGAAAAAAATACAACCGAACAAAAGTGGTCTATAAACAATAACACATATGACCGTTTAATCTGTTATAAAAAAAGTAATCCTCTACATGCTTTTAAATGGTGCAATCAATTCTACCTATAGACCGATAAAAAAGGTGATATTGTATGATTACTCTCATATACAGGTAATTCGTATAATTTACTGACTAACATTTAATATTTATATGAAATACTTTGGCATACATAAAATAAGAGGAAGTAATTGAAATACATGTTTGCTAGTTTCAGAAGTGTTATGTATAAGAAAGCATTGAATATTAAGATCAAAGAAAACAAATTGCAATACTACGTTTTGACCAAATCCAAAGATTACGTCATCAGAAAACAAATCGTTTAGCATTTGCCAGTTTCTGTATTTCTCTCATTAAATATAACGTTGATATTTAAGTGTATTTTAAGAGGTAAAACTATCAATTGAATCCATATTTCGTAAATGTGTATCAGTTGTAAAGCATTTCGAGTATGATATTGCCCATAATATACAGCACCCCCTAAAACATAGAGTATACTTTTTGGGGCTATCTGTAGCCTTTCCTGTGGCGTGAGGGTTTCCTCGTTATTTATTGAAGACCCATAGAAAACAAATCAATTAGCATTTGCCAGTTTCTGTATTTCTCTCATTAAATATAACGTTGATATTTAAGTGTATTTTAAGAGGTAAAACTATCAATTGAATCCATATTTCGTAAATGTGTATCAGTTGTAAAGCATTTCGAGTATGATATTGCCCATAATATACAGCACCCCCTAAAACATAGAGTATACTTTTTGGGGCTATCTGTAGCCTTTCCTGTGGTGTGAGGGTTTCCTCGTTATTTATTGAAGACCCATAGGTGGCCTTGAGCTGACATTTTCATCCCGGTGGAGTTGTTGTTTCTTTGATGTATATACCGTATCCATTCTCGTTATGTTTTTTTCTTTATATTTTTTGACGACATAATGTTATTTTCAGATTAGTCTATGAATTGCTTTGACGTCATGGAAAAAACCCAAAGGCTTAATACATTTGACTCAGAAAATTATACAAAGAAACAAAATCAAAACCAAACAAAATCAACATAAAAGACACAAAGCTAAACAGAAAATAAAATAACAAAGCACAGCATAGTTTTCTACAGTGTCTCTCTGTGGCTAATTGTTAAATTATGCGCTTTTTGTTCGAATAATTTTACGTAACCTTGAAAGTTCAGGACATTTGCACTTAAAAATGTTGTTGGCAAAAAGTTCTTACGCGCTTTAAACGTAAAATTAAAATCTAATGTTCCGTAGAGTGTTTCTGAGATGAGAATCTATTATTCATATGAAACGTTTTGTTACGTATCTTAAGAACCAGAAGCCAACCTATTAGGATACATAAAACCATGTAGCAAAATGTGGAAGAAATGTGCAAACAAGTTTTCAAATAATGCAGAATGTGAATATAGTTAAACTATCCAAAATCGTTCCATACTTCATAGTAAAACCTGTACAAACCAATCAAAATCACAACTATTCCTGAATTTGCTTTGGAAATGCAAAACGAAAAAAAAACTTTTAAAAGTCAAAACAAACTTTGTGATTAACTTGCTGGTAAAAATGTCCCAACGATTTTTATGTAAATTGAAAACATACTCAATGCTAGTTTATCATTTTCCGACAAAATGACTGAAAATCTATATATATGTTTACTATTTTACTTAACCAGGGATATGGAGCTATTACATGTAGATACGAAAGCCAATATTCATTTGTTTGTAAAAACTATCAATATATTACAAATCTTATGAATAGATCAAGACAAATACGCTACTTTTTGAACTGATTCGGGTTATTTTCAGTTACATTGGTATTACTACAGACCAAAGATCAAATTATACGGCATTAAATCAAATTTGTTTATTTTAAAATATATTTATGTACCCATAAACATGAATGCGAAGTTTAGAATATTTTGCATGACACTGATTTGTTTCTTTTACTATACACGGAGAGAGAACCAGCCACCTTCGGCAAAAACAGATGGATAATTCTTTATTCAAAATTATTTCAATATTTGTTTTAAAATCATTTACTTAAATAAATATGCCCCAATAAAATAAAACATTTTGTGAAAATTTTGTCGTAGTTTGTTTACTAGTAATTTTTAGAAAAAAGTTTGCACTGTAATTATCACGTTCTTATCTAAGATGCAGTGTGTTGCTATTTTTGGACAATATAACATGCTAATAATTGAGAAAAGTAAGGAGCCAAAATTGTTCATTAGCTGACATTTATTGTTCAGTAAAAGACGGTCTTGTAAGGCAGTAATGTCATACTTGATAATTTCTTGATAATTTCTTTACTATATTTGACTCTGTAATTCTTCATCTTTTTCCGTTATTTACTTCAAATTTACCACATTATCATTCTTTAATATAGAATATTAAATTCCAGGGAAATAATTTGTATTATTGAAATGAAATTTGTATTCCTGACCTATACGTGCGTTTTTTTCAAAATATTTTCTGCCACATGAAAACATAGATACAGAAATTCATAAATGAAGTTATAGAGACTAACGTATGCAAAAAAAAATAATTCTCACCATTGAGTCTGGCCTATTTTTTCCGATATTCATATTCTTCTATTATACATACTATCAACTATATTTTGAGTATCTTTGTTAAATTGTGTATTTTTATACAAACAAATCAACATGTCGCAAATGTCTACAGTACCACAGGTTTTGGGGTAAATATAAATATATATTATTTAACAAATACATTAATAGTTAAAATAGAGATTATATATCAAAAGCTCTTCCTGATCCCATTGTCATCAGTTTTGTGAACTTTGTCAGTCTTCTACGCTGTTGCAAATTAAAAAGGTGATGTTTTTATCAGCAGGAAATATCACAAATTGTATGCAGACTATCTTTAAGAATAATACAAAAATAAATGCTGTAACAACATTAATACGAAGTTTGAAAGAGTAATCAAGGGAACCAATGTTCTAGCTGTAATCAAACGAATGTAATCCAGGAACAAAAACCAGGCATTGAACAGTCATACACAACAAAAACATAAAGTAACTAAAATAATACATACAAGGTTACAAAAGCAAATGAGCAACTCGGACTCCACTAAAAACTGGGAGCATGGACCAAGTGGACCGGTAGGGTAAGTGTCCTCTGCTTTTCTTGGAACACCCAACGAGTTGCTCATATAAAGTCAAGTCCGGGGTACACGAAAGAGGAAAAGAACACTATGACACGTTTAAAAATCAGTTTTCATGGCGCCGATGAATACATCGTAACGATCCAAGAGTTCATGATGGCGACCATAAAACTTCTGTAGTGATGACTTCAATACAGTAGTAACATAACGCTGTTCCAGAAGCCTAATTGTTAAGTGGATAAACCTAGTATTAATGGAGTAATCAAGGGAACCAAGGTTATAGCGGTAATCAAAAGAATGTAATCCAGGGACAAAGACCAGACATGGAAAACAGACATACACAACAAAGAACAGTAAGTAACTAAAATCATACATACACAGTAACAAAAGTAAATGAGCAACTCGGACTCCACTAAAAACTGGGAGCATGGACCAGGTGCAGCGGTAGGGTAAGCGTCCTCTGCTTTTCTAGAAACACCCGCCGAGTTGCTCATAAAAAGTCAAGTCCGGGGTAGACAAACGAGGAAAGGAAAACTATGACCCGTTGAATAAATCAGTTTTCATGGTGCTGATGGATACACCATAACGATCTACGATTTCATGATGACGACCATAAAACTTCTGTAGTGATGACTTCAATCTTGTAGCAACATAACTCTGTTCCAGAAGCCTAATGGAGCATGAGAAGTAAAAGGAAAATGTCTTGTTTCATTTCTATGTCATATCAAATGTAATTTGGTGACTCTTTCACCTTTTCATTCGGCGAAAATCTCTCCTGTGTAACCCAATCTTGTAAAGTCTTTAGTCTGATGGTTTCATTCAATGTAACAATAGACATTCTACAACCATCAAATACGACTTTCGATCATGTTTGCTTAGAAAGGAAAGGACATCCTACCACTTTATCTTTAACATGAATATGGCGTTTTAATTTTAACTACTATTGATTTACTAAACGATATTGTTCCAGTCTTCCAACCTATTATTTACTGTTTGGTCTCTTAAAAGATACTTTCAGGAATTATGTCATAATGATGATCTAGATATTACATTTAAAATAAAAGTTTGCTATTTTAAACATTCATACTTATTTTATTTTTTGATAGAATGATGTTAATATGATCATATCAAATGTTAATGAACCAGAAATGTTTAACCTTTTAGTATATGTGATTTTGGCAACGTCTAAAATATAAATGGCGTCTCCGTCTTTCTTTGCAAGCTATAACTCACAATGTCGGAAACGTGATTCATGAGAAAAATATAACACACTAAACCTTTTTATGGACGTGACTTGTCGTACTGCAACTTTTTAGTATGAAAAAAAAAACACATCATTCAAAACTTCCTGATATACATTAAATTGATTCGTCTTTCTGGAAAAAAAAACAACATCTCCTAAACAATTGGATAGAACAAAGAAATGTTGGTATAACCAGGAAATGTCATCAGTTGTATTACATGACAGATGATATGATTATTATCCAAAGAACCATATAAGTATTTCTTTATCTAATTACATTGTTTAAATAAATCAGTTTCAAAAGGTGAGCATGTAAAATAAAAACAGAAAAAAAAAACAAGTAATCTGATATTTTTTCTTTGATTTTCAAAGTAAAATTATATGTGATAACAGTCTACATATTTGTAAAAAAAATCCGAAAGATGTCAAATATATGATTAAATTGTAAATATTGCATCATATTTTTGACAGTATGTAACTATCTGTAGTTTCATGTAAATGCCTATATTTTAGAAACATTATTCAAGCGCCATTTATTGACATCCCCTTGTTATCACCTATGGTCAGTTGGTCATGTAAACGAAACGAATTATCCATTGGCAAATGCAGGTTCCTTTTTCTATTATAAAAAAATGAACAATATGAAACCTTGAAATGTTAACTCATTCTGTATTGGTGTCATACTCAGCTGGCTGAATGCAATCATGTTGGTCCCATTGTTATTGTTTGTGTTGAGTATTTTCTGATTACATGAATGGAAAGCATATGGAAACCAATTGTATTTGTTTTCGAATTTAGATACTGTAGTCATGAAGTCTCTGATTGAGTAAATGAAATAATAAGAAATATTAAATGACAATTTCAGAACAAATCGCCTGATAATTGTGAAATGATGCCACAAGAAAAGATGTAGAAAGTACGCAGTTCTCAGAAAAGGTAAATTACTATATTACTAAATAGAATAAGACGTATGTAGACACAAGATATATATCTCAGGCAAAATAGCCTGACAAAATTAATTTATTTATGGTTCATTGGGAAATACTTAAAGGCAAAGAAATTAAAATTATATATTATGTAAATTGAATGGACACATTCTGATTCCATTATATTTTAATGAACGATGGACACCATATTAATTATTAATCAACAATTCATCTATTCAAAGTACAAAACCTTATTCGAAAATTATTTATATCCTTTTCATACAACAAGATCGCTTCCCCTATCGTACAATTAGTCCATTCTCACTGTTTCTGTTAGAGGTTAAGATACAGGATTACTTTAATTTTCTTTATGTTCCTGTAAGGTGTGTGTTGTTTTCCTCTGCTTTCGATTTGAATTTGTTTCTTGATTATACAGTAACACAAGTTCACCAGCCAGCTTTTTCGCTTTCGTCTGTTTAAATGGCACAATGTTTTACCTCTCAGCTAAGATTCCTCTGAAACTATTCTACGAATTACTTTAATATATGTTTTTTGGTGAGAAATTCTTTAAATATATTTTCCACTATATCTTGCAACTAACAACTTCAAACCTTGTTTAAAATGGCACATGTGGACATCGCTTCTGATATATAAAAATATCTGAACTCGAAATGTCCATGAGAATTTTTACAATGCAGTGCATTCGCATGCTTCCCGAAGAGAGTTTATATCTTCAACCTAAAAGGACACCTTCTAGAATATTGGCCCCGAGATAAATAAATAGAAAACCATTGTAACTAAGTTAACGTTGAACAATCCAGTTATGAGGTAAACATGGCTCAAATCAAAGTTAATATGCAACGTAATGTGTTATTCATGATAAAATATGTTTTGCAAAATATTGTACAGCCTAATTATTGCAACGTTTCATCAGAATATGTTTTAAGCTTCATAAAAATGAAATTTCGTTTCTTATATTCCTTTAACAAAAATCAAGAGAAATAGATTTGACATTGAATGTTTAATTGACAAAGCCTGTATCAATTCTTATAACACTGCCTATGGTAGAGGTGATTCATGGTGCAGTAAAACCCACCGAACTAACGATTTTTAAAGATATACATAGGCCATAATTGTATAAGCATAGACTTTTCTGCAAATAGATCTGTATTGTGTTTGTTTTTTTTTTAATCCTCTTCCACTTAAATCGGCCAAATTAAAAATAAAACATCACTTGCAAACAATGTCAATTCAATTTCATACACCTCTAATTTTTATCTCTAAAGAGCATCAACTAAATAACAAACTGAGACTGGTTGAATAGGCTTTCACTGTTCGAATAAAAAAGGAAATAAATTTTGTGGGTTTTAATATGTATGAATCATTCCGTTTGATTTTTATAAAGATTGCTACTTAAATAATGCAGTTATTGGGGTACAATTCACCACAACTTAATATGTTTTTTTTTTTTTCAAAAATAGTAAGTATCGTATAATAATTCATACATTTGTGTAACATTTTTGAGAAATAGATTACCAGTTATATTAGTTACGTTTAGGTATTTAACAGAAACAATATATCATATGTTTATGCAAGTTTATTTCACGTTCAATTGTTGTGAAAGCAACCACGTGAATCATCTTCGAAAGTAATCATGGACATGGAAATAAGCATTTTTAAGTTTATAGTTGAAAACAGTGTATAGAGTTTTTGAACGATCTGAGAGTAAAGCTTTGATTATTCTATGCCGGCTTCCAGTCAATGTATCAATAGCTTCTGCCGTTTAATGAGTTTTTAAATATAATTTTGACATCTAACCACTTTTACAAACAATCTTGAGGTGACTGTCGTAAAATGTAAAGCCCGTTCGAAACACAAGTGTTTTGTATCGGATCAGTTTAAAAGGTCATCACGCAATCATAAGAGACACCAAGAAATTGATCAATACATATTTCCTCCATACATATTTTTACTTTAAGTGGAAAAGAAAAAAAAAAACACACAAAAAGAGAATCATCAGACAAAATGGAACAAATCATATGGTGCACTATCCATGTTCTACATATTTTCTTAGTCACGTATTTTGTTGGGTGTTATCGTCTACCTTTTTCTAATTGCCACTCGATGCATACTGTTATTAATATAAAAAATCCCGATAGAGATATTTTTCACAAACATTATGTACCATCGATTTTCATATACTGAATATCCAATTTCTTGTTTCTTGTTTGGTAACAAATTTCAAACATTTAAGATAAAAAAGTATAGTCGATTCGTGTTCCCGTGCCATATACATTAAATAATCAACAAAAAACATTCCTTTAATATGATTTAACAGTAGTTTATGTTTTGTTTTAAAAAAGGATAGTTCGGGCAATGATCGTGACAATTTTACTAATAAAAGATTAAAAGTAGAATCCAAAAAGAACTTTCTTCTTTCGAGTTTTACGTTAATGTTTATTTGAATTTGAATTATAATTCGAAAAATTTTGTCTTGTTACAAGCACGTAATATACTCTTTTCAAATTAAAAAAAAAAGAGAAGTTGGACGACTAATGTTTGCCGTACTTTATCATTATATGCTTTAAAACGTCTTTAGTAAGTTTTTTTTAATATATCTAAAGTGCTTTGCACACATTGTTCTTGAACATATGGTATATAGTCGATTTTAATTTCTAGCTTTTATGAAGAGAAATATTAGCAGTCAATATAATTTAATGAAATAAACTGTGTAAAGATGATAATATAGACCTACCTGTTCTAGCGTGTATCTGTAATTACCGAGCGAAGTTTTCCATGTGGATAGAAAGCTTGCATCTGATTATGAATGATTTATAGATAGCCAATTATACAAGATCTTCATTGATAACGATCAGCGTGGATACTTCTAAAACACTGATAATCTTTTCCGAATTCCCAATATCAATGCAATGTCCTCCTTTACATATAAACAAGCAGATAGCACTGGTAAGAAAACATTCGTTCAGTCAATATTTTCTTTTAAGAAAGCTGTAATTTAATTCTGAAGTGTCAGTTCTTCAGTCATTATTGATTTACTATTCGATCATATGCTTCTTCTCAAAGACCATAAATTTATTAAATTTGATCAAGACGTCTTGTGCTAATCGAATTGCTGATAATCCTTACAAAAATGTTAAAATGTTCGTCGAATAGATGGTTGGTATATAATATACAGATGGGCGTTCACAGTTTTCTTTATGAAATGGATAAGAAGAACTTCACTTCGTCACAATAGTCAAAGCTAAAATAAAGCTTTGTATATTTACTTGTTCAGAACTGATCGAAAGTGACACTCCATGAAATAACGTTACAAAACTCGGTGAATCCCAATGACAGTGTTTTATGGAAAACTCCCATAAGACGTAGTTCTTATAATATGCAAAGTAATCAAAGAAACATGACCGGACTGACTAAATTAGCCTGACGTCTCGACTCATTGCTCCCTAAAATTAATTTGGAAATTATCTGGTTCTAGTCAAGAATAGAACTTCCTGTCGAATTCCTTTTTCTGTGAGAACAATGATTTGTGTAGAGTTCATATTTTATAACGTTATTTAATGTCTCAATACACCAAGATAGTTATACTGATTACGAGACTGCATGAAACCACCAGTCCTTAAAAAAACAAGAAATACGGCATTAATTATCGTAATTTAATAAACTATTGCTTTGATTCAATGTACAGATATATATAGTCTTATACCAATGAAAATAAGGATCCAGTATGCTTAGATTGTCTATAACGGCCATATTTTAACAAACAAAAGAGATTGATTGATTGATTGATTGATTGATTGTGGAATTTAACGTCCGAGCAGCAATATTTCAGCTATATTCAGACGATGAACATGAAATGGATGATAAAATGAACATGAAATGATGAAATAAAGAAGGGATGGGACACAAGGGCAACGAGGTCGACAAATTTAGATTGCCACTAGAAAAAGGGAGGGATGGGTAGGGTCGGGCAATGCACTTTCCTGTGGCGGAGCGCAAAGGTCCCTACTCCTATCGAATACCACAGCAGGGTTCTTTATCGTGCGAGAAACGTGGCATCTTTACAAACACGGTACACCACTTTGGTTTGCGGTCAGGTTTTCCGTATTATAGCCTGACAACCCCAGCATGTTACACGCCAGGGGTACCCCTGGGGCACACATCCCAGTTGCTCTGTGGGCAGAGCGCCTAGCCCCCGGCTAGGATTCTGAGTACTATTTCGTCGCCTTTTACGACAAGCTTAGCGCTGCACGGGGCCAAAACAAAAAAAAAAGAAAAGAGAAAGTCTCCTATGTATATTGATAGAATACTACAGAGTTGGTAATGAAGTTTTTCCATGAATACCTATTCAATATCTCATTTAACGCCTTTACAGTTTTTCCACAAACAAAATGTAAGCTGAGCAAATGCTATCTTCCACATTTTGTTTTATTTTAAGCACGAACCGGTAAAGAATGAAAAACCATAGTAGCCTGCTGAGAGCTGTATAATGATTTTTATTGACAATACAAATTTAAATATTTTATTCATTTACGCCATAACAGAAGGTAGTATATTTTCCGCTTTCGGTTGACATTTCACTTTCCTCAGATTAATATTTGTTTACGTAAATAAACAATTCAATGAAGGTACATGTACCTGTGAAAGAGTAATCAAGGAAACCAGAATTTTATTGAAAATCAAAAGAATGGAATCCAGGGAGAAAGACTATACAGGGAAAACCACGCATTTATGAATTAAATGTTTTCAAAATAGACCATGCATCCTATATCCTTATAAAAATACCTCTAAAGAATTGAATTTTGCAGACACAACACATTTTGTCAAATTGAAAATTAAATAGGTGAAAATTGTGTTGTTTTATTAATTGTTTTCGGTTGAAATAGTTTTCCAAAGGCAATGAAATTATTTCGACCCAATTGAAATTTAAGTTTAAATATAAACTATCCCTGCTAATATTGACTTTAAAAAAATCAACTTCCCATTTATACGGCAATACATGTTTGATCTAATATTGATACGTAAATCGTGATAAATTACAATACCCTTCAAACTGACCTGGATAACGTTCTTTGGACTCTAGCTATTGAGCCCACTTAAAAAAAAAAAACAAAAACAAAAACAAAAAACAGCTATTATCGGCTGACACAAATGTATGACATCAGTGATTGTTGGTTTATATTTACTTCATTATACGGTGTTCTTGACTAATATGGCTTATTCAAGTAAACCTAATTGACTAGTTATATCAAGATAAATAGAAATGTCATCCAAAGTTAATTGGGAAAAAGAAAATCATTAAAAACGCCAAACACTGGTGGTCTTTTAGTTATCTCTTGAATGAAGATAAGTATGAGATGAAGGCGATAATAATACACATAGCCATAGATATACGGCAGCTGGATATGTAATTATTTAATAAACGAACACACCTGTGGGCACCTGGGAAAGGTAAAAAATTTCTAAGAAATCAAATTATTTCTTACAAGCTTGTGTATCGATTTTATCCAGCGTTTACAAGTATGCAGTTAAGCTCATTATTTGACAACTAAGACAACAAATACAAGAAAAACATGCACTTTTATATGAACGTTATGAATTATTTATCGGAGGAATGACGTGAAATGGAAGTATAATTGTGTTTTTAGAAGGATGAACACTCTGAAAAGTAAACATAATAAAGACAACAAGTTAGCTT
Organism: Perna viridis; assembly: GCA_037379345.1. NCBI lineage: Eukaryota > Metazoa > Mollusca > Bivalvia > Mytilida > Mytilidae > Perna > Perna viridis. The sequence goes on along the minus strand of CM074515.1, from coordinate 38,854,022 downwards.
AATTGAGTTTCTCGAATGTTTTGGGAGTACATCGATCAACTGCAACGGCATGTTGGATTTGCAAAACGTATCACTTAAGATGCTTATTGAAAAAGTAATTGTATTTAGTCCAAAATAAAGAATTCATGTTAAAGTGTCGTTTTGAATCATCATAAGTACATTGTATATAACCACTGTAAATTAAAGTTCATGGCATTACTGCAAAAGTTGACGTATTAATTACCTAGTTAACTCTCATTAAGAGCCTTTCTACATACATGTACTTGACATTTAATTATCAACATAACATATTTAAATTTCAGCTGATTCAATATGTGCTACAAACACCGAACTTGTATTCCGTTATAATTACATATTAATAACTGACGCGAATTAATATTGTTGCTCTTATATATCTTTCGTAGATATATAGTTGAGATTTAGACTTCAGGGCGACTGACACGGCAAGAAATTAATTCATAATCTGACCAAGGGTTATAATCCTTTCTCTCTTGAAACATTTATGCTTAGTACATCATTCATCAATTTCTTTTGTCTCCTGGGAGTCACGAGAGACAATCAACGACCTTTTTGCTTTGATGATAAATGAAGATTTGTTTTATCTTAAATTATTGAGCAGATTGGTGGTAATTTATCTAACAGTAAACAATAGATAGTTCATGATGGTATGTACTTTCAATATTCCGCACTTAATTTAATAAAAATCATTTCTATTACAAAGTACAAACAACTTTCCTTTGTTACCAAGTTTTGTGTTAGAATAAATAACACGTAAGATGAAAGCACCAAACAAAACATAAACAAACAAGTATTGAAAGCACGATTCATTTCGAATATAGTTAAAATTTTTAAAGACAACTTTAAGGCAGTTTGATTTGTTTTTGCACATTCATAAGGTCTCTCATCTAAGCGGTATTGTTTTAGGACCTCACATTGTGATTAGAATATGATATCGTACTGTTTACTAATGTTACACATATTTATCATTTTGTTTATGTATTGAGCTGCATGTTAGAGGTAACCAAACGTTTGAAAATGTATTTTCAACATAATTATTCACATAACTGCTATCTTTATAGACCATAGGAATCTCCGTACAGTTTTGAACAAAAATATCTCGGAATAAGGACGAAATTGTGGAGTTCCATAATTCAATATAAACGGGAAATAAATATAAATAAATGGATGTAATCTTTAAAGTTATGAATATCGGATTATCATTTTTTTTGGAAATTTTAAGCAACTTGATCTATTATTAGCAAAATACTATGCAATTTTGGTCTAACCGAACTTGGCGATTCGTCTGATTAAAATGATTATTATATGTCCATTCAAGAACCATGCATAGGGTGGTATAATTTCATTCGAATATACTATGTTGTGAAAGATGCTTCATGAGTATTGAAATTTCAAATTTCCTCTTGTGATAAATAAAATCATTTAAATAAAAGATGAGTGTACATATGGCTCGGTAGCGCCTACTAGAAGAAATGAAATTATTATATGAGGAAGGTGAATGCAAAAATTTAAAGAAAATTGAATAATGGGAAAATTGTAAGGGTAACCCATGTCTTAAATATGCAGAACCCAGTGGATAATAAATGCATTCACGCTCCCGAACAAATGTTTTCATCTTTGTTCTTAACGAAATCTTAAAATAAAATTTATTTTGGTTCATAGAAGAAATAAACAAAGTTATATATGCATGTTCAATCTGTATATATTGAAAAAAAAATATATACCATAATTTAATGTTTTACGCTATTCGTTAGACATATAATGACATCAAATGGTATTACCTGGTCAGAAACGAATTAAAAGTATGATATTTTTTCTCTTCTCTCTTCTCTGTATGTTTTCATTGACACGGATTATCGAAAACACTATATTTTATGGGTGATATGTTTTTCATGACCATATCATAATGTTAATACATGTGTATTTCATGTTTTTCATTTTGGATTCAGCCATTGAAATGTCATATGCAGCCTAAATGACTGCGCATGATGAAGCGCTGAAGCTTCAAATTGAGGAGGCATTAAGATATTAAGTTTACTTTTAACAGCCCGACGTAAATGTGAGAAGCAATCGCTAGGTATTCACGCATTGGTAAAGTCACGTAATTATCCCAGTAAAGAATGTTTGCATTTGTACCTTTACTTCTACGCATTAAAAAGCTTTCAGCAATAAACGATATTTGTCTCCCGTTCCATTAAATAGTGTTTTTCAACACGTATTGACAATATCAAGAACACACTTATCTAGAAGTCGGTGTCATCAAGAGTATGTTCCGCTGAAAACGGAATCGACAGAGATGAGACAATTATATAATCATGTTTTACCGTTGCCTCCTCAAATGCATGGTAGCACTGCATGAGTGACTATATCTTCAAGATTACATACGTTTCTTGTGTTTCACTGGACAGACAGACAGACAGACAGACAGATCCCTGTTGTGTTTAATGTTTTCTGTGTACAATAAGATAAGATATAATAAGCTCGTACATGGACAAATTATTGTTGATAAACTTAACATAATTTATAGCCGAAAAGTTTTGAAATATATAAATGAGAAAAATAAAAAATGACACTTGTGCATTAGAAATTATGACTACGAACAGTAATGAACTAATGTGGGAAAGTTTGAAATAAATGCATCTATATAGGTATTAACTCTTCCGCTTTCGGCCGGTTCCTCCCGATATTTCATCATAAATTATGTAATCTCACACTGTTCGGTCTGTCTCCCGGAGGGAGTTTTAAACTTAACGCTTTCGGAATTTTCAGTATTCATCAATTACAATGATGGGGAGAAAAAGAGAAGTCAATAAGCTCTGAAGCGACACTCTTCAATTTAGGATCAAAATAACAGGTTTTTTTGTCAAAAACTAATGTTATAATGTATGAAAATAAACTGTCACCAGTTCTACTATAGTTTTGTAATGAAAAGAGTTGACAACTCAAATATGTCGTGAAAATGACGCATCGTCAAATATCCCTCTTTCGGAAAATTATAAGAGGGTCTTCTTCTTTCCGATGATTAACACCAATGCAAATGATATCTCCGATCAAATGCATTAAATGCATTGTTATATCTTAAATTCAGTTTCAAAACAAAATTATTGTCATTTAAATGTCACGTGGATATTCTTATCACAACATCTCATATGATTCGCCGCCAGGCCATGCTTATGCATGCACCACATCAAAAATCGACCAGTACTTGCTTTTGTTTTTAATGTTAATAGAAATTTTGAAAACACGTGGATTTAATACAAAGGTAAGACAGGATGCAGCTAACTGAAATAAAAGACAACTTCATTAAACACAAAATATATATGCTAAAATTTGCATGAAAATATTCAGAAAGACGACAAAAGCTGAACTGTTGACAACAATTAAGACTGCTTGACACCAATGTTAGATTAAAACTGTCATAACAAATACTTAAACTACAAGTAGGCTATTGAGCACAGCTATTGCCACATGACCGTTGAAAATTTACAAGTACATCCATGCACAACATGAACTGTGCGCACCGGAAAAGTAATTCATCTGTTAACTATGGGTCAGTGTTTACAATTTTTTTGGCGTATGTTCAGAAAGGAGTACACTGAATACGAACGAAATGTTTGAAATTTTACACTGTATACAAGAAATTCAAACCAAGCAACATAATTTTATACACAAGAAAAAATGCGTAATATTTAGCATGTATTTTGCATATAGTTTGCAAAATCAAAAAAAAAAAAAAACAAAACAAAACAAAACAAAACAAAACAAAAAAAAAAACAAACGTAGGGACACGTTTGATATGTGTATATGTGTATATTGTACATACTTTGTTCCGGATAGAGAATAGAGAAGTCAGTCTTGAACGAACAATGTTAGATATATATAGGATTGTTCTTAATCAATTCATTAGAAAAATACCCAGAGACTTGATATTTTTACCAGACAAACGAACTTCTGATTTTCTGATATTCAAAATAAGGATTAAGAGATAGTTATAAGAGTAACAAGCCATATTTGGACTTGATATTAAAACAAAAGATTCCAACTTTGCCGCATCGCATTAAGGAATAAAAAGGGATGCGACAATTATTACAAACAAAATTGTCTTTATACAGCGTGCTACTTGTTTCTATACACTTAGACTGCAGTCATTAGATTTTTTTTAACAGTAAATAAACTGTTATTGTTGGTGAAATGCTCTTTTGATCACCGATGTCTGCTGGCAATAACTACTATTGTCTGTTATACAGACAAATCTAAATATAGAACATAACATAAAATAACTGGACTATAAAAATATCATATTTTGGCACCACAGAGGATTTTGGAGCACCTTTGACCACCTAGCTCGTGTCGGGGTCCATCTCTGTCCCTCTCCGTTGAGAAAATACCATAGGAGCACATGCAGTGGTGTTCTTCATTGGCTTTCTGTCGTCCTGATACATGTGGTCAGCTTTATGATTATATTGGTACTTGGTACCAATTCTAGTCATGTAATAAAAAATATCTTTGAGATTTGCATTTGGTATAGGGTACCAATTTTATTACTTTAGTACATGGTGAGGGTACTTTTTCTGATCTCATAGATACAACTTTTATTGTACAGTATCTTTTTTGGGGACATGCTACCAACATTATTCCAATGTATCATTTGTGCTGGTTATACTGTGTACATGGCAAAGTGTCCAGCCACTTTAAAAACTTTGTACATTTTGTACTTCTCAATACTGAATTTTGTAATGGGTACCAGCTCATTAAAGAGTAATCGAAGAAACCAAGATCCCAGCGGAAATCAAAAGAACGCAATCCAGGGACAAAGAACAGACATGGAAAACACAAAAACACAACACAGAACATAAAGCAACCAAAATAAAAGTAACAAAAGTAAATGAGCAACTCGGACTCAACTAAAAACTGGTAGCATGGACCAGGTGAACCGGTAGGGTGCATGAATTTTTCTACAATTAATGTGGAACATACATGTAGCACTAGCTAAACTGAATTACTTCGGGTCATATCGCTTAGCAGCTTACAGTACAAATACAGTGTAATTACATGTACATATTTACACACATGCACATGTAATTAGATAACAAAAAAGCTTCAACGCACCTGCATATATATTTTACATGCACATTTGTAAATACATTTTAATGGGTTTAATTGGCACATTAAACTACACATCTTCATACACTTTTACATGTACATGTACAAATATAAAAGTACAAAAGACCATGGGTGCATATACAGCTATGAAAATAATTAGCAGCTTACATGTATATGCACTTGATGTCGTTGTTTTTATAGCTGTCTTTAACAAACTATTTGCTTGTTTTCATTCTATTCCAGTTCATATAACAACACTAGACTTTAACTGCTCACCAACACAGTGGGAAGATGGGACCAAAAAGGAAAGTTTCAGAATTTCGCAAAAGAAACTCAAAATGTTCGCGTCCGTTTGCATTTACTGAATCCATTCCTAATGTCACCCCAACTAAAGCCCAACATCAGCCTATATTTAGTGGAACAAACGGATAATGGAACAATAGAAATTGAATACACAAAATTGGCAAAAGAACAGTTGAGGCAACGAAGTAATTCTGACGCTTCGACTGATAAAATTATGTCTGCAAGCTCTGTTGACTTGCCTTATGTACATGTACCTGAATATTCTGAACCTATAGAACAATCCAATCTAGTGATGTGAACATCGTCTGGCCCTTCAAACTGACCCCGGTATTCCAATGAACTCTCAGATTAATAATTTGATTCAAAACATTTTAAGAGGGTAATTTCTATTGCTCCTGGTCAGCATACTGCTGCTGATCTTACAACAGGTATGCCAATAGATGCGCATATTCCGCAAAAAAAGACGAGATTTGGAAGTTTGACTATACTGTTTTAAACGTGTTATAGCCAAAAAAAAAAAAAAAAAAAAAAAAAAAAAAAAAAAAAAAAAAAAAAAAAAAATACAAGTCAAGATCATAGCTCATGGGCAGTAACTCTGACTTCGAGGCAAATTTCCTTCCAAAATAGTCAAAATTTCAAGGTTCCATATATTTATGGCTGTTTATTTTCGGAATTCCCTCCTGAAACTCCTCACTTGTTAAAATACTTGAGTATAAAAGAAATCTATGGATTGAGGGGAAATGAAGTCTTTCATTAATATGCTGAAACTTTCCGTTCCATCCGGAATGAGCATATGCAGCCAAGGCAAGTGGTGATTAAGGATATGTAGGAATGCCATGTATATGGAATCCTCTAAGATGCCTCAAAGCAAAGTCTCCTCAGGTGCTAAGCACGATCAGCCCTTCCTGGGTAAAGAAAGGCATGGCACCTGTTATGTCTATAATAAATATGGAAACTGCTCCCAAGTTAATTGTAGATTCCAACATGCTGCAAAAACTGCAAGGGTCCCAATCAAATGTCCAGATGCTCAAAGCCAACAGGGCAAAAACAAAGGAGTAAACCCCGGCCCATGCACACTCCCCCAAGTCCAGTCAAGCCTAAAGTCTTAACCGTTGAACTGGATGATTATGAAACATCCCTTAGCAGGAAGCTTATCGGAGATTTTAGTTTTGGTTTCAAGCTTGATATTGTTGGTGATAAGCAACCTACTTTTTGTACAAACCATAAATCGGCCATTCAAAAACCAGAAATTGTATATGGAAAGTTAGCACATGAATCGTTTCATAAACGTATTGCAGCAAGACCTCTTTTTAAAACCGCCTTGTCATGATTTTGTCTGTTCTCCTCTTCCGTTAGTGCCTAAAAGTGTTCCAAGACAATTTCGGTTAATTCAAGACTTACCAAAAAAAAAAAGTTCTGTTCACTCATTGATCTCAAGGGAGAATTGTATTGTGCAATATGACAGTATTGATGTAGTAGTGAATCTTGTTACAAAGTTTGGTAGGTTCTCCTTTTTGGCCAAGTGTGATATTGAGTATGCATGTCGTATTATTCCAATTAATCCTTCTCACTATCATGTATTAGGTTTTTAATGGCATTTTTTATTATGATATTTTTTTACCCAATGGTGCTAGAAGCATTTGTCAAATATATGAGTATTTTTTGTGTGCTTTGCAGTGTATTATGGAGTGTAATTACAATGCCATAAGCATGTCCCATTTTATTGAAGATTTTAAAGCTGCATTAGCTGTCAAATTTGTTCAGCTTTGATTCTACTGAATTTGCTGATTCAATGAAATAAGTTTGTAGTAATGCAATTAAAGCAATAAATGTCGATATAACCTACATAATATTTTGATATCAACGTTTTTTTAATCATTTTTCGCCATTACTTCCGAGGATTGCCGACAGGACATTAGCTTTGGTTAAAAATACTTTAACCTTGGTAAAGAAATAACAATAACGGATACACAGGTAAGCACGTGTCTTGTTTTCATTTCATTTAATGTATTTTTTTCATTAGTATTCAATTAAATAATGACCATATTTTGAGCATTATATCATAATAACTAAATTTTAAAAGGATCCTTGCGTTATATTTGAACTTTTATCTTTTACGGCTTGAGTCCGTTCGTCTTCCTTGCTGTTGAATAACCACTTTTGCTTTGCAATCAGATTTGTTATTAATGAAGCGACCCTTACAGCACATGCGTGGATTAAGGTAACAAGAAGTCACATGCATACCAATTTATCTAAGTCGATTTCTTGTCTTGGAAGACAATAAATATATAGACACCTATTTCATGTATTTATTGCATTTTATTTGTGGATATCAAATGGAATTATACAGGAAAAGTACAATAGTAAAAACAATTTAAAGTTGCTTTTGCAACCAGTTATAAGCGAAAAAAATCACATTGATGAATTACAAAGTCTAATTGGGCTTCTTAATCATGCGTGCATTGTGGTGAGCCCTGGTAGAGCTTTCCATAGACGTCTCATCGACCTTACTTTGGGAATTTCAAAGCCACTTTTTTCACATCAGGTTAACTGAAGAAGCTAGGATTGCTCGTAGGGCTTGGAAGCTTTATCTAGATTCCTTTAATGGCGAATCGGTCTACTTAGCTGATAAGTGGTTGCCTTCTGACCATTTTCACTTATTCACAGATGCATCTGAAAAACTTGGTTTGCTGGTGTTTTTGGTTCTTCTTGGTTAGCTCTATTTTGTCCACAGGAAGTTATGCCCTACCAAATAGCTATCAAATAGTTATTTCCCATATGATGATTTGGGTAATTCCTTAGCAAAACAAAAGTTCTATATTTTTCAGACAATCAGGCAGTGGTTGAAATTATTGATAAACAGTCTTGCCAAGATAAAGTTCTGATAAGATTAGTTAGAATGTTAGTAATTGCAGCTATGCATTGGAACGTGTGTTTTAGAGCAAAACATATTTCTGAAAAATCAAACAGAGTTGCTGACCATTTGTCTCTTTTTCAATTTCAGGAAGCTCACCATCTAGTTCCGTGGTTTTCTCCCAATGAAACTTCTATCCCAGACCATTTGTTCCATATTTAGACTCTCCGGCAAGAACACTCCTACAGTCAGCTCTTTCCAAGTCAACCAAAGATGCATACAGACATAGCTGGAAATTATTAATCGAATTTTGTCATTTTAGAAAATTGATATTGTCTAAGTTTACCTTCTGTGCTAATTTTCAACTTCATTGGTCATTTATTAGCCAGGGCCTGTAGTCCCTACTTTAGCATCACACATATCAGCTCTAAGTTATATTCATAAGATTTTGGACTTGGAGGGCAAATCTAACTCATTTATAGTCCGGAAAATGCCGAAAGGTTGTGACAATGCCCAGGGTTCTTATCAAAGCTGTTTTTTCTTTTATCATTTTCTACCCTCTTGTGTTTAAGTCAAAAGAGGACTCAGCTAGAGTAATACAATCTGGTGATGTTCAATTTTCTGATTTCGAAAAGGACTGGGTTTCCCCTCTACCAAAAACAGCCACATTGACGCTGCGCCATTTTAAGAACATTAAATCACATCACCCTGTCTCAATATCTCTGACAGCTAATTTGTCTGACCCAGATGTCTGTCCCGTCAGTTCTTTATGTGTATGTTTACAGCATTTTGTCGCACTGATGGTCTCTTCTTTCAGTTTTCTAACCGTAAGCCTGTAACCGACCATTTTGCTACTACACACATGGCCAAGACTTTTCAATTCATTGGTATAGACAATACTTTCTGTAAAGGCCACAGTTTTGCATTGGTGCAGCTACCCATTGTCAACCTAGGTTACTCAGAATCCTCCATTAAGAAGCTTGGTCGATGGAACTCAAATGCAGTAGACTGATATATCAGAATTGATACTTTAAAATTGTAGTAGCTGCTGAATTTATTTATTTGAATGAGGCCAGGATTTGCCTACTCATTTGGACATAGATACATTTATAACAGTGTACATTTCGGTGTACCAAATTTATATTTAGTTATTAACTCTATGTACTAGTTTGTCGTATGGCTTTTTCTAATTTTTATCATATCTGAGGCCAGTATTTGCCTGCTTAGTGACCTTTCGAGTTTGGATTCAATATCATGTGTATATAGCATATTTTATTTCCTGAACATACATGAGGTCAGGATTTGCTTGCTCCTGATAAGTTTCAACATTTATATGTTTGTTATTGTTTTTTTTTCAGTACATGTAATTCCCTTACGTTAACAAGTTGGTTAATGTTATATGACAAAATTTGATTGTTTTAGCTGTAATTTTGTTTAGTATGGGTGACAAAATTGTCACCAGCCGCAGCTGATGGCTCATGACTCATGACTCAGTTCCTTTTGTCTACTCCGGACTTGACTTTTTATGAGCAACTCGGCAGGTGTTTCTAGAAAAGCAGAGGACGCTTACCCTACCGGTACACCTGGTCCATGCTCCCAGTTTTTAGTGGAGTCCGAGTTGCTCATTTACTTTTGTTACTTTGTATGTATGATTTTAGTTACTTTATGTTCTTTGTTGTGTATGTCTGTTTTTCATGTCTGGTCTTTGTCCCTGGATTACATTCTTTTGATTACCGCTATAACCTTGGTTCCCTTGATTACTTTTTCCTTCATAATGTTTGTTGTGTCGTGTATAGATAATTGTTAAATGTATGAACTGTTGGTCAGCATGTGGCTGCTTCAGTACATGTACATGCTGTATTTCAGTGTTACTATTAATGTGTTTTGTATGTTGTATTGTTCTGTTAGTATTTAACCCTAACACTTTGGTGTTTTTTTCTTTTACCTGACCACATTTAAGGTTTTCCCCGTGTTCGCTACTCAAGGTTTGGCAGCGCCACCATAACTGTTCAATGTTGGCTATGGCCGTTTTCTTTAAGTTTTTTTGTTGTAAGGACTATTGTTTATTTTTGAGGAAGTGTCAAAAAAAAAATTAGAACAAGCATTTTATAACTATGCGTTAATAAGTCTATATTGCTTAGATTATAACAAACACATGTTTAAAATTTCTTTTTGATATGGATAGAGCATATATGAGAAGTTCAATCCGACTAAAATGACAGAAAGTTATATGTTAACAAATAGCTTGCCAAGGAAGTAGTTGCGGTGTACGCAAGATGGTAACTTTTATCGACACTTAACTGCGCTGAGAAAGACAATGTTCGTGATTTTGCAGCATTTTCCTATGACATATATATTTTCTTCCATATTTAGGTCTTATCGCATGTCACTATAAACATACAAAAATAAACAAACATAAACTCACTAATACTAGATACACATGAGAAACTCTCTCGTTGGAAAAATCTTCCTAGTCTATATGAGTTATTAATAATGAGGTAAAACAAAAAACCGCAATCACAATTCTAAACGATTGCTTAGTAAAACCAACAAATAAAAATACTTCTGCAATAATGCGATGATGTCAATAAAACGTAACACGGTTAAATTCACTTTATTTACATTATAATCAGAGTTCACCCATTTGAATTTTAATTAGGCTGATTTTTTTCCGGTGACAATTTCAAATGAATCATGAGAGATGCTTCACTGTTGTGAAAGACGTCGTTTTAATTTGATTTCTTTAAGTCAACTGCTCTTTTCGGGAATAAAACGCAGATAGTTATTAAGTTATCTAATGTGAAGCTACATTTCAAATGACTTTGAGTATAAACATGCCTTATTACAGCCTGCTGATAAACACAACGGATTCGTTCACTTTGATTTTATCATTTTCCGCAGTATTATTTCGCCGAATGACAACTGAAATTCTATAGTTTTGGAAAAGATTTATAATTGACGCCATAGTTTACAGAAGTGTCAAACGTTACATAACAAGTGTCGTTACAGAGCATTTCACCGTAAAAAGAGGAAAGGTTAAACTTGAAATTGATTTGAAGTTTCAAACTTCTTGAACCGGGTTATGTTGCTACATGATTGAAGTCAGCACTACAGAAGTTTTATGGTTGTCATCATGAACTCATGGATCGTTACGGTGTATCCTTCTGCACCATGAAAATGGATTTGTTCAACGTGTCATAGTTTTCCTTTCCACTTTTGTCTACCCCGGATTTGACTTTTCATAAGGAATTCGGTGGGTTTTTCTAAAAAAGCAGAGGACGCTTACCCAATGGTGCACCTGGGCCATGCTCCAAGTTTTTAGTGGAGTCCGAGTTGCTCATTTACTTTTGTTACTTTGTATGTATTTTTTTAGTTACTTACTGTTCTTTGTTGTGTCTGTCTGTTTTCCATGTCTGGTCTCTGTCCCTGGACTCTTTTGATTCCCACTAGAGTCTTGTTTCCCTTTATTACTCTTAAACAGCTTTGATCTCATTAATTTTGTTATCAAGTCTGTTTTAAAACGGTAGACTCACGCAAATTGATACAGTAGAAAGTATAATTTTGTTTAATAGCACAGATGATTTTCTGGAAAGATTAACCGCAATTCTGCAAACAAATATCAAACTTTCACAAATTGCTTAAAGCTTGTCCAAGCAGTTCATGGACTTAATCGCTCAAATCGTACAAGGACTTAGGTGAGCGGGTCAACAATTGTTTTCCCATTTATCATGCCCAATCCTATACAAACTAAAAAAGATTTTTATACTATAAAAGCTTTAAAGTCAAATAAATACTGGATCCCAGGCCATACACATTTGTCTAACGAAACCAACAATGCTATTCCTTAAATTCAAATCCTGTTACATAGAACAAAAGATTTTTAGGTCTGACATTTATCTTCCCACAAAATTATGAGTACCTATCACCTCCCATGCGTTCATTGTTATAGTTTGCCCGTTTCAATCTATTATACTAATTTCACGACACTTAATAGATACCATACGCTTTTTTGCAGTTAATATGTCAATGATTATTGAAAATCAAACAACATGTACAGTAGTTTTAATTAAAAATCGGTGATGTAATAATTGTTAAATTTCATCCTCTTTTAAAAGCTGGATCAGGTAAGCGAGACGTTCAATGTAGTTTAAGATGTAATGAAATAACTCATAATCTGTTACAATACTCATATGCGTCAAACATTATTAAAAAGACGGTTGCACTAAATATTACAAGACCTAGCCTATTGGTCAAATAATTTTAGGAGGCGACTAAATAGTGCTCAGAAACCTAGCCGGGGAATAGACGCTCTGCCCACACAGCAACTGGGTTCTGCGCCCCATGTGGTGGAATGGGGTACCCCTGGCGTTCTACATGCTGGGGTTGTCAGGCTATAATACGGAAAACCTGACCGCAAACCATAGTAGTGCACCGTAATGGGAAAGATGCCACGTTCCTTGCACGTTAAAAAACCTTGCTGTGGTATTCGATAGGAGTAGGAACTTTTGCGCACGGCACAGAAGGCTATATTGCCCAACCCTACCCATCCCTCCCTTTTTTCTAGTGGCAATCAAAATTTGTCTGCCTGATTATCCTTTTTTCATTTCATCATTATTTCATGTTTATTTTATCATACATTTCATGTACATGTACATGTTAATCGTCTGAATATAGCTGAAATATTGCTGCTCGGACGTTAATCAAACAGGAAAAAAACCGGCAACGACTGCAATAGTACTGATGCATGTTTTCGTGTTTTCTGATGTTCGGAAAAGTAACAATTAAACACACAAATTTTAAGCATTTCGAAAGAAAAGTGTGAAAGGAAATAAAGCCTTGATGCTAACATAAACAGTTTGAGAAGGCTTTTCTATATTTTTATACCATCTATTTTACTTAGTCTATGATAAAAACGAAAGATTTAAGGTAAGAAGATTATATTAATGTTTTACCAATATTTACAAAATCCAACATAGGCCATGTTTTGTGCTAACCATATAACTTGTTTCCTATTCCAAATTCTTTAAAACTGTTATTAGGTACCTTCAAAACTCAAACACAAACGCGATTAAATGTCACGTGAATTGAAAGAAGCCTATGATATATTTTTTTACTATTTTATGTTTTCTTTTCCGGCAACCCATGAAAGTTTAAACACAACTTTGGCAAAATGAACTCATTAACGCGTCTAATGCTAGCTGACATGGATCTTTATTACATATTGTGTGTCGAAAATATCTTTTCAGACACTATGTCCTTGGGTCACATATTAGGAAATACTAAACCCTCGCGGAATTTATAGTACCATGATTTTTAGCTTCTTAAATATGTCTTATTTCATTAATATGACGTCTGCCATTTCTCAATTTAGGCAAAGTATGAACTTTTCAGAAAGAAAAGAGGCTTTAGTTTTAGTTTTTTTAATAGTTTTTACAGGTGGTTGACTTTCAGTCGGCCAGTACAACATTAGAACGTAATATAGTTTCATGATGGTAACTATTTATTGTTTGCATCAAAGAACGACTTCGGTTTCATTTCTCATTTTACCATTCTTAATGCTTATATCATTTGGCAAATTTAATAATTTGTTATGATTTTTTTTTTTGATGAAGCGCCCCATTATTCAAGCGTTGTTCTTATTAGTCAAAGATTACAAACAGTACAGCGGTTATAAACTTTATAAGAATCAATTTTCTGATGATTTAAAGGTTCATATATATCTTATATGTTCAAATAAATTAGTTGGCATGTAAAGATTCCGGATTTTTTTTTTACAGTCTAAATCAAGATTTGAATCCCGAATGTAAAAATAATATTCTATTTTGTAATTTAAATATTTTGTTCGTTAATTCTTTAATGATAAAAATTATCAATCCTATTGGGTAATCTTGAATAACCCTACATAATGGCTTTTAATTGATATTCGCTGCATGTTTTTTTTTTTTATCAACTGCATACCCATATTTAAAAAAGTTGGTTCAGTTAATTGTATCATAAATTCAATTCATCAAGAAGATTTGACTTTCTTAAAATGATGACCTAATTGTTGTTTTCTATTAGTATTATTCATTTGGAACATTTTAGTCTTTTTCATTAATTGTTACATTTACACATTTATTTTTATGCAAACATATTTTCATACTTTCCCAGAACTGGGCAAAAAAAAAAAAAAGAAAAAACAAAAAAAAAAAAACAAAACAAAACAAAACAAAATAAAACAAAACAACAAAAAAAAACAAAACAAAACAAATCCCAACATTTCAGTTTAATGTACTTTGACAATCCCTGTTATAACTTACTTAACTGTAGAAACTGATATCGCCAAAAGCTCTATATATAGTGCACATATCAATTATGGATCGAGGGACAGACTACGATCCAGTCAAACAACACGCAACATACGCAAAGCTATTGAAACGCACGGACAACCGTCGGCCATCATTAGAGTGATCATTAACTTAAATAACTTTGAAGAGCTCAACGAGAACAACGAAACTGTCTGGCGTAGTAGTGTATATAGTGGGACTACATTCCTCACAAAACTAATGAATCTAAATGGGATTAAGTTGCTTTAAATTAAAAACTATTTGTGACATATAAATGTTACCATTACCATGATACGACTGTGCACATGGAATATGAGGGGTGATATGTATAGCATAACATTATTCAATCGTTGTTTGATAGTTCAGATATTTGATTACTAAAGGGATATTATTGATTAAATGCATGAGTAATCAAGGGAACCAGGCTTCTAGCGGGAATCAAAATAATGTAATCCAGGGACAAAGATCAGACATGGAAAACAGACACACACAATAAAGAGTATGAAATAACGAAAATAATACATACAAAGTAGCAAAAGAAAATGATCAACTCGAACTCCACTGAAATGTCTCATAAAAAATGATGACAAATTAGAAACTATATGCTGCTTTGGAACTGCTGGTTAAAGAGTAATCAAGGTAACCAAGGTTATAGCATAATTAAAAAATGTAATCCAGGGACAAAGACCAGACATGGATAATAGACAAACACAACAGAGAACAAAAAGTAACTAAAATCATACATACAAAGTAATAAAAGCAAATGAGCAACTCGGACTCCACTAAAAACTGGGAGCATGGACAAGGTGCACCGGTAGTGTTGCTCATAAAAATTCAAGTCCGGAATAGACGAAAGAGGAAAGGAAAACTAAGACATGTTGACCAAATCAGTTTTCATGGCGCAGATGGATACACCGTAACGATCCATATGATGACAACCATAAAACTTCTGTAGTGATGACTTCAATCTTGTAGCAATATAACCCTGTTCCAGAAGCCTATTTGTTCGAATTCTGGAGCGATACAAAAAAGTCTGCGTATTATCGGCAAGCTCTGGCATAACGTATGAGTTTTGACATGCACATCCAAGTGCTAAATGGATGTTGCCACAGATAAAAGGAAAGTTGACAATTCTGAATGAAAAGTCATCACGTTTGTCGTAAATTTCGGTCAATAGTTTTCCTTTACCATCGATTTCTAAGTGTAGGTCAAGATATGAGGCTGACTTCACAGTGTCTGTAGTATCTTTTATCTCAAGTTCTTTGGGATAGATGTGATGTATCAAATCCCCAAAATTAGGATTGTTTAAAGATAATACGTCATTTATATAGCAGAAACTGAGATTAAATGATCTAGCTAATCAAATGTTCTTTCTTTCGGGTCAGATCAGCTAAAACGTCTGCCTCATAAGAGTGAAGGAATAGGTCAGCAAATAGAGGACACAATTAATTCCCATTGGAATGCAAAGTGTTTGTTGAAAAACGCGTCCACCACACTGGATAAATATGCTAAAAATTCCAGCATTTTGTAAACATCTTCTTCTGTATATTCGGAAGATGATTTGGAATTATTTCTTACAAAGTATGAGGAATCTCTACCAAGAACTACATATCTGTATCTAGGAGTTACATCTTTTTTGGGAAAGACTATCTAAGGGTTTAGATAGAACGGCGATAATTACTAGAACATATCTGCGTTTACTGCTAATGATATCGCTAGTGATAGAATATGTAGAGTAAGAGTTTAAAAATTTATGTTTTTGTGTGGTGTGTTTAACTACTGTCCTCAAATCATACTAAAGATGTTTACTTGAGCTATTTTGATGACCTGTGTAGTATTTTTTTGATATTGGTTCTGAAAATAATGTAAGGATCATAGACGGCGAGTTGGAGTGTTTACATTGAAAACAATTGTTATAGTACAAAAGCTAGGTATTTTTCAATGGAAGAAATGTTCATCCTGTTCCCCTAGGACTACATTCAACATGCTCTTGGCCATTATATAACAAGACATAACAATGTTAGATCACCACTGATCCATTACATATGAATAAAAGAATGTATCTCAAACGTTGGTAAAAGTGTGCTCACCTTGCCCATATAATGTATAAAATTATTTCCCAGACTGTATACTTTTCAACATTGACTTCCATAGAACATCAACTAATGATAATATGAACACTACAATTGTGTTTAAAATGGTCTAATACAGACGAATTTGAACTTAAGATGTATCAGACTGAGACTGGAAACATTTCAACTTCGAAATAGAATGCAATTGTGTGAATGATAATGATAATGAATTTGTGTTCAGTAATGCCTGTCATATCAACGTCCAAAACAATTCCGAAAGGAAAGTTTCGACCATATTTGTAGTTTTACTGGAAACCGAACAATTTGAATGTCTTTCACTTCGGACAAAAAAAAAAAAAACGCTTGGTGGGAATGGATATCCGACGGGTGTCCGAGAGGGCTTGAAAAAATAGATTTTTATTGTTAGTGTGTTAAATACATTTTGTTCAATATTATGAAATTTCTTATTAAGATTGATAGGATAACTAATTGGAAAGAGTGAATAACCAAAATATGACCACGAGTGCCGAAGAACGCCTTGATTCAACGAGTGTGTGGAACTTGTTCCGCGAACGAGTTAAATCTTAATGCGTTCTTGGCACGAGGGATAATATTTTGGTTATTCACGATAACCAATTGATTATCCTTTTTTATTATATATTATATTTATTCACTGTTATTTTCAACATAGATTTAAAATTTCATGAACGGCGGATTTATATTCGTGGTGTGACGTTTTGGCGGCAGAAAGCGCGAGAGTGAAATTACCAAATTTATTTCACAGTGTGAATTATCGAAAAAAATACACTGGGAACATTTGGTAAATCACTGCTATCTATACAATAATAAAAAACATCCATTTTCTAAACAATATAGATTTCTTTGTATATGTTTAAAGAAATCAATGAGTGATAAATTGTTTTGAATATGCGTTTCATTTAAAATTTTAGGTCCGACATTCTTAAATGTCAATATTTTATGGGAGTCACCGTTATTTGCATACTGCTTCAGTTGAAACCTAAACCTTAATACATTTGTAAGTAGAAGTATTCAACAACTCTCATATTTGAGCTTATATACATGTACACATATGACAAGACTTTAAAAATTCTCAAGACTTGCCTTGTGTTTGTTTCTCGAAAACTGGAAAGATATATTTTCAATAATGACTTTTAGAAAACATAACATTAACAAATTTGAATTTTTGATAGACGAAAAACTTTTATTCTGTTTAATTGAAAATGACAAACTGTTTGATTAGAATTTTTAATAAAGTAAAACAAACAAATATCAGAACAGTTTGTCAAAAACAAAAGCACAGCAGAGTGTGACTTGTTGGCACGAAAAAGTTCGAGAACTAATATATGGTCAATTTACAAGTGACAAATAATTTAAACCATGTAATTTTATCATTTCTTATCTTATCCCAAACGAGATCCAACAAGGCTTAAGAAAACTATCAAGTAATGTATCCACCAGAACAATACACCAGACAAAACGGAAACCGTAACAAATAAACGTAATGAAGTATAGTACAGTTCTACATTGATTACTTCAATAATGTAGAAAATAAACAATATTATTTACAATTTAGTCATAATTAAAACTTCTGTTTTCATTTAATAAATGCATAAAGCTGTTATGTTCAAATTGAAGAAAACGCCGTAATATATTGTAATTGATTATTCATAATAAATAAAAAAAGTGACTATAATTTTGTGTTTTTACAATGAATAACGAAATTTCAATGCTTACAAAAGAGATTAAAGATGAGGAAGGAAAGTACACAAAATTAAATAGATAAATTCTTGTTTGTAGTACAAGCATAACAAAATGTAACGTTCTAGATGAAAATTCACGGAGGTATCAATCCTTTATTTTCTAATGTAAACATTACAAAGTTCACTTATATAGTATATACACAATGTACACTTATATAGTATATACACAATGTACACTTATATAGTATATACACAAAGTTCACTTATATAGTATATACACAATGTACACTTATAAAGTATATACACAATGTACACTTATATAGTATATACACAATGTACACTTATATAGTATATACACAATGTTCACTTATATAGTATATACACAATGTACACTTATATAGTATATACACAATGTACACTTATATAGTATATACATAAAGTTCACTTATATAGTATATACACAATGTACACTTATATAGTATATACACAATGTACACTTATATAGTATATACACACAGTTCACTTATATAGTATATACACAAAGTTCACTTATATAGTATATACACAATGTACACTTATATAGTATATACACAATGTACACTTATATAGTATATACACAAAGTTCATTTATATAGTATATACACAATGTACACTTATATAGTATATACACAATGTACACTTATGTAGTATATACACAAAGTTCACTTATATAGTATATACACAAAGTTCACTTATATAGTATATACACAATGTACACTTATATAGTATATACACAATGTACACTTATATAGTATATACACAATGCCATTGAGATTGTTTAATTGGCCATTTAAATAGAAAGAAAAGAAACCAATGAAGGACAGTTCTAAACAAGTATTCATAATTTTCAATCGAACAACCAAAATTAATAGTAAAGTTTAAATAATAATTGAGATTATAGCTTAGTGTGAAATTCAATTTATGTTTTTATTTGCAAGTAACAAGTAAATTTCGGTAAGTTTTTTTTATTATTACAAGTATACTATCAGCTAACTGAAGACGGTTTAACCCCCAAAAGTCTTCGTTATTAAGCCTAATTCAGTGTTTCGACTATTTCAATAATTGTGTTTATACTACATCGAATGTATGACAAGTTTAACTTCTAAAGGTAATTTCTCACGTTATATAATTTGTCTTACGGTAACAATGAATGAGTAATATTAAACTTACATGAAATAAAAAGATTCATTAAAAAGATAATTAAGTTGTAAGTTACGAATACTCTGACCACCTACAATGATCTACAATACGGTATACGCTGTCACACGAAAATACATGAAAAGTGGATACTATATGTATATACATTAAACATTAATACCAAATATTTTGATACAATTTCTTTCATCGGTTATATGAATATTCCCGTTGGAACATTTAAGGATTAATCCTTAACGGAAGGAAAATAAAGTTCCATGGTAATCTCCTTTGAGGCCAAAACCACGGTGAACAAAATACACACTGCGCAAAAATTTACCAACGCGCTAACTTTTTCGTAATAAGAGAAAAAAATTAGTCAAAATAAATTCGTTTATTCATCGACAAAATAAATTTTCTAAAAATTCATATCAGCTAATAATGCTTCGCTATCTCAAGCTACAAATCTAGGTACATGTACATATTTTTTTTCATATATGTCAACTATCATGTGAAAGCAGAATCGCCATTGATATATAACATAAACATATTACAGTACCTATTTCGTTTATAAAGTCCTAATGTTGGGTTTAAGGCACATTCATATAGCTTATCCTTAGTATACACTATACCAGGTATTGCTGATAAACACGTTTTGTCAATTTCTGTGCTCATTGATGAAATCATCGACGAGGTATTTTCATTAATGATATCCGAACTATGTCATCCTGTAAGGAAAGCTTTTAAATCCAAAACTAAATGACAACAATCCTCAAAGCATCCCTTTACATTTGGACCTGTTTTGGCACTAAATAACTTTCTTCGGGTGAATATATTATTTTTAAGTGTAAAAAGATCTTCATTGTTGCACTCATCAATGGACCTCCTAGAAATCTTATTACAAATGATAGTTAAGACTTGGATAATATATATTACATAATTTTAAACGCAAATTGATGGACACAAGGTTCATTGTACAAAGATATTAATAATGAAAAACATCAGAAGTGTTTAAAATTTAAGTAGCAGTCCTCATGAATCATGCAATTTTCACTGAAAGTAATTTGTTGATGTCAGATATTTTATCCAAATTGACTTTAAATCAGTTGGATATATAAGAAAAAAAATAAATAAAATGAAAAAGTGAAAAAATGTTTTCACCTTTACCATAGAAACAACCACTCCTTAGCGACCACCAATTTGGGGTCTAATAATCACAAAAATGTAACAATTTGAATGTATTTTTTTCAAATCTAATAGTGGAATCTTGTTTATCAAACTTAATAAATATATTAATGGTGTGTCTTATGGAAAACAATTTACAATAAATCTAAGCAAAATAATTGGTTAAGATTTGGTTACCATAGCAACCAAAATTCTTAATTTTTGACAATTTGAAATATACGAAAATAGGCTATGTTCAGACCCAATTTGCCAACAAGAGCAAGAAGATATTATCCAAATGTATGCATATATGTGTAGTAGGTGCTCTCCACTGAAACATATCAAAAATAAAAATATGTAGCATATCTTTGTTCTTTGCTAATTTGGACCTTAAATCACCCCGATAAAGACTTTTCCTCTTCTTAACGCTTTTCATACAAACTTTGTCCACACCATAACTCTTTTGTCTTTTGACCTAGACTTCTAATATTTGGTAGGTTGGTATATCCTCTCGGGACAGAGTGTCGCGTACCAGAGTGGGTGACTTTTGACCTTGACCTTTAACCTCAAGGTCAAATAACATACAAATTTTGGCAAAATACGATATTTCATTTTGTCTGTGCCATTACTTTTTGGTCTTTTTACTTATATATCTGACCTGTTTTACATTTAAGTTAACCACATCAAGGTAGAGTGTAATGTTCTAAATTGGATGACGTTTTACCTTGGCCTTTGACTCCAAGGTCAAACGACATACAAAATTTTGGCCAAATATCATACAAAATTTTGATCGGGCCATAATATTTTTTTGTCTTTTTTACTTAGACATCTGATATATAGTATGGGGTTATGTTACCCCAAGGCGAGGCGCCTCGTATTAGATTAGTTGACATTTGAACTTGACCTTTGACCTCATGGTCAAATAACATATCAACTTTTGACTTGATTAGTGTTAATGAGGACAGATGTCATATGAATGATACTAAATAGTTTTTATTAATTTCTGTAGTTTGAGAGAATTCAATCAGACCCAAGAATAATATTTCTTGTTTTTGTTGATCAACTCTTGACATTATATCCCATTTCCATTTTTCAACTCATGTTTTACTGAAATGGAGATCTTCTTATCAAAATGTCCCAGGATTACATTCTTTTGATTTCCGCTAGAATCTTGGTTCCCATGATTACTCTTATAAACATGAACATGTAAGTTCTTGTTTACAGAATATTTGAAAATGATTTATAATTTTGTTGTTTAAACATAATGACACAATACTGTGACCTACTTAACATGGAATTTTGTGCCAGAAATTTAGATAAGAACAACTGGAAAATCAACATTTATAATATATCATAGAAACATTATAAATGGATAACTAAAGGGCCTGAATTGTTCACCTGGTTTACCATTTGCTTATTAGAAAAACAATGGCAAGGAGACAGGCTGAGTTAAAATAAACCGAATAGTCAAATGCAGGAAATGCTTTAATAGCATTTCATGACCTGAACCAGACTTTTGCTGAAGGCAACAGTTTTTTAATTATTTTAAAAAAAATGTTCTGACCCATTTTTAGTGTAGGCAGCCATATATATTGTTAATGGATTAAAAACTTAAGTCATTTCCATTAACTGATCTTAAATGGTTTTAAATTGCACATGTACATGTGCAAAAATTATTTCAGGAGCCATAACTCCTACATTAGTAGACAAATTGTTCCGAAAATACCGGTATTGGTCGGTTTTATGATGCTGAACTTTATAACCCTGCAACATTTTGCTAAAGGCAACAAATTTTAAGTAATTTGCAAATACTGCCCTCTGACCCCTATGTTCTATTTTTAGTAACAGCAGCCATGTTTTCACGGATTAAAAGTCCCTACAGTCATATTGTGTAAGATACTCTAAGCAACAAATATTCCTACTTTCATTGAACTGTGTCCAATGTTTAAGGGAAAAAAATTACAAAACTGTACATACAAAAACTGGCAAAGACTGTTTCGGGGCTGTTACTCCTAAATCTAATGATAAACTGTTTTGAAAATAATTTCGGCATAGGTCTGTCTCATGATGCTGAACGATATTACTCTGCAAGAATTTGCTAAGGGCGACAACCTTTGAGTTGTTTGCAAAAAATTGCCTTCTGACCTCTATGTTTTATTTTTAGTAACAGGGGTTATGTTTTTTTAAAGGATCAAGAATCCCAACATTTATTTTGTGTAGAATACCATACAGAACAATTGTTTTTTGAGGAGAATATTGAATATACGAAGAATGCCAAAAAAACTGTTATAAGGGCCATAACTCCTACATCAGTTGTAAATATCGTTTACAGAATATCGCCATAGGTCTGTCTTTTAATCCTGGACAATATTATCCCCTGCAAGAATTTCGCTAAAGGCAACAGTTTTTTTCTTTTAGTTATTTTTTAAATGCCTTTAGACACCCGTGTTCTATTTCTAGTAACGGCAGGTATGTTTCTTTTTCATGGATCATAAAACTCAACGGTCATTTTGTGCATCTAGAGGAGGAGAATTTCGGAAATTTGTCGATGACGACGGACGCCAAGTGATGGCATAAGCTTATTTGGCCTTTGGCAAGGAGAGTAAGAATAACAAATGTTAGTTTACTGGCCTGTTACCCAACAGCCATTACTTGTAGCTGTCTAGAAACTATGAGAACCAAACATGGGTAACCTGAAATTACACATCTTGTCATGGCATTTAAGACTAAATTGCATAATTGTAAAATGCGAACTACTTTTATAGTCAACAAGTTTACATGATCTTTCTATTTATTATTATCCATATATGAGATCAGATGTAAACTTTAACACAATCAATGAAATGTAAAATATAGGTTGCAGATACTAACCTTCGTTTGGATGCTGATTCAATATCATTGATGCATCCGTATATAACTTCAGTTATAAAATCCTGCCTTTTATTTTTAATGAGGTATGATACCAAAAGTACAAAACCGTGATGTTTTTACAAAAAAATATTTTTTTATCTTTTTTGGCATATTCCTTTATATATTTTCCCTATATTCAACTATGTTGGAACATAGACATAAACATGTACGTAGATTTATAATAGAAATACATGCAGAAGAACCTAAATAAAAAAGGAGTGTTAAATCAGGTAAAGAAAAGATGAAATTTAAAAAAGATTTTTGAAAATGATTTTTACAGGCATTAGAAAAGATTGCAACAAAATAAAATTTAAAAAGGATTTTTGAAAAATTTAACAATAAAAACAAACAACTACAACGAACACATAGTGATGGCAATAGCTCACACTGACCTTCGTTCCAGAGGAGCTTAAATATATGATGAGAAAACCAAACCAACCTCTTTTTACTGAATTCTGTTACTCAGAATGGTAGTTGCAAACTCCAGCTTTTGATTAATTTAAGTTTTAATTGATCTATAGAAAACTGATCGAAGCGAAACCAAACACAAACTTGTCCTGTAACTTATCATGGATAATTTATAATAAAAATCATGTCAATATCTGCAAGCGTTCAGAAAAAAAAATGCCAGGAAAACGGTTATTTCAGTGAATTTTGATAAGTACAAAGCCCGTAATTTCAGAACAAATTATCGAAAAGTACACTTGACCTTTAACTTATCGTGGTGAACTTATCAACCAAACAAATAATTCAATATCTGCAGGTGTTTAAAAAAAAGTCCGGAAAACTGAACATGGGGTGGTGGACGGGTCAAACACATTATACCCTGCGCAACTTAATTGCGTGGGGTATAATTATTGAAGTTCAGACTTCTTCTCCTTTGAAATTAAGAGAACAAATATTCCATAAAAGCTGTAATAGATTAGTATTGCTACTGGAGTTACGCACAATCAGATGATAAAGGGCAAGTGATTCTTTACATTTACGACATACTGTGAGGTAAAATATTGCATGAAATGAGTCACTGACTTGAGCCAAAATTTTGTATGTCATTTGACATAAGATTAAAGGTCACGTTCAAAATTCACAAACCTTGGAACATGACATTCAGCCTTGGCGTGAAATATCCACATACCAAATGTCAGATATCTTAGTAAAAAGGCAAAAAAGTTATGGCAAAGGCAAAACTTGGGTGGTATTTTGCCAAAATGTGTATCTTATTTGACCATGAGGTTGACAGGTTAAGGTAAAATGTATATCTTATTTGACCATGAGATACATCTATTCTTGTACGCAACACTCCACCTTGAGAGGACATACCAACATACTAAATATTAGAAGTCTAGGTCAAAAGACAAAAAAACATTATGGTATGGACAAATTTTGTATGAATGGCGTCAAAACATGGTATGTTATTTGACCATGAGGTTAAAAGTCAAGTTCAAATGTCAACCACCTTAGTATGTTATGCCTAGCCTTCAAAGTTTGGTATGTTATTTGACCTTGGAGTCAAAGGTCAAAAGTTATCCTATCTTGAACGTTACACTCTACCATAATGTGATTTGCTTACATACCAAAATTCAGATATCAAGGTAAAAAGACAAAAAAAAAGCAATATGGCCAAGAAAAGTTATTTTTATGGTATTTTGCCAAAACTTTTATGTCATTTGTCCTTGGGGCCAAAGGTCAAGGTCAAAGGTCACCTAACTAAAACATTACTTCCTGCCTTGGTGTAATATACTTAAATGCCAAAGACCAGATATATATGTAAAAAGACCAAAAATAATAGCCAAGACAAAATTATGAATCTTATTTTGCCAAAATTTGTGAGTTATTTGACTTTGAGGTTAAAGGTCAAGGTCAAAAGTCTCCCCATCTGGTATGCAACAATCTACCCTGATATACCATCATACCAAATATTAGAAGTCTAGGTCAAAAGACAAAAAAACTATGGCCTGGACAAAGTTTGTATGAAAAACGTCAAGAAGGAGAAAATTCCTTACAGGGTGATTTTGGGTCCAGATGAGCAAAAACGAAGATATGCTACACATTTTTATTTTTGATTTGTTTCAGTGGAGAGCACCTACTACACATTCATGCATACATTTAACTAATAACGTCTTGCTCTTGTTGGCAAAACGGGTCTGAATATTTTTGTATATTTCAAATTGTCAAAAAATACGAATTTTGGTTGCTAAACCAATCAAAATGTTTTGTACTTTATTGTAAATTGTTTTTTCCTAAGACATAATTCATTAATTTAATTATGTAGTTTGACAAATTTCAACCATTAGATATAAAAAACAAACATTCAAATTATAATGTTTTTGTGCTTTTTAGGCCCACAATTGGTGGTTGCTAAGGAATGGTCGTTGTTATGGTTACGGGAAAATATTTTTCATTTTTTATTTTAATTCTTGTTTTTCCATTAGATCCTACATATTGCAAGTCATTTTGGTTCAAATGTCTGACAACAATAAATCACCCACTGCATGATTCTTAGGTGGACTACTACAGAAAAGGAGTGGCTTATTGCATTAAAAGAAAGAGTCAAAGACAAACAATCTTCCTTTGATTTTGGATATAGAAATATATACACGATAGAACCAACGTTTTAAAAACGTTTTTTAAGAGTAATAACGGGAACCAAGATTTTAGTGGAAATCAAAAGAATGTAATCTATGAACAAAAGTAAATAAGAAACTCGGACTCCACTAAATACTATAGACCAGGTGCATTGGTAGGGTAAGTGTCCTCTGCTTTTCTAGAAACACCAAAAGAGTTGCTCATAAAAAGTCAAGTCCGGGGTAGACGAAAGAGGAAAGGAAAACTATGACACGTTGAATAAAACAGCCTTAATTGTGCAGGTGGTACACGGTAAGGAAGTGCTAATGGGATGTTGCCACGGATGAAAGGAAATTTGACAATACGGAATGGAAAGTCATGGCGTTTGTCGTATAGTTTGGTCCATGAATACAAATACTACCAGTTTCATATATTGTAAATTTCGATATGCTGTACACGTGTTTCACGGAGTAACCTCTCATCAGCAATATTTTTTTTACCATCAAGTAGAATAGGTCAAGATGTTGCCCTCAGTTGTATGTAGCACAGTATGTATGCTTGTATGCCATGTATAAACTATAAGCACAACACGAGACAACCTCATATTAGCTTCTTATGATCTTCCTGGACGTGTCATACGCTGATTACTTTAAGGTACTGAAAACAGTCTCTCCAATATGTCGATTAAAATAAAATTGGTTAAAAAGGACACAATTTACCATGAAAGGAAATTCGTACAGGAAGCTCATTTTATGATGAAATATATATGCCAGGATATTTTTCCGGATAAAGCTTAAGAAATGGTTAGTAATTAACTGAAGCCTTTGGATCAAGTATCAATTTAATCAAGAGAACAAAATTTAATCAATTTGTTTATGCGATAGAGACAGGTGTCCGTGCGTGTTTGCAATCCAGTGTGATTGCTACCGAATCCCTGTCAATTAACATTTCCTGTCAACTTGCAATATTTTTCAACTGATAACATTGTTTATTATGTGAATCATTAAAAAAAAACAAAAAAAAACAATGAGGTCTCTATTTAGAATCAAATGATGTAAATTTCGTTTGATTAAAACTTTCGGCATCTGTGTCCTTACTGCTTGCACCGATCCTTTAAAAGACATTTAGTTCGACACGAGTCCGCTTGTTAAATTTTCTATTTTTGTTGTTTATTGCGCCAAATGTGTATTAAAAGAGTAGTAATTACACACGTCCAAACGTGACGCCTTAAATAATAAATCTTTTTGTGGTTAATTTCCGGGAAATGTCAAGGTATAATCCTTGTTCATTATGCCAGCGGCATCATAAATTGGGCAGATAAAAAGGCAAATGATGTCAAATCTAGACATTACTGGACAAATTACATCAAATTGAATACTTTCTTTCAACAGCAAAATATCACTTCAGTAATGAAAACAGCAGAAAATGTCTTGATTGTCTTTTACTGTTTTTGCAATATATATATTTCTTTAAAAACATTTACACGTTTAAGATTATTCAAAACGATTGTGATTGTGTTTAGGAAAGACAAAAAAGATCATTTGAGTTTTTGGACTTATTTGTTTTTACTTTATGTTTGATATAAGCGTATCAAGTATTTGTTTTTTAATATTTAGACCATAACCTACACTATGTTGTAAATAACCACAGTTATATTGTATGTGATTATCTATCTATTATATAGTTTATTTGTCTGATATTCATGTTATTTTTTTTAAATTTTAAGTGTAAGTATTTTTAAAAATCTACCGATTTGACATTGTAATATCACTCAACTTGTGTTGGTCCAATTACATTGAACTGTCCATTGTTGTTATAAAGCAGCCGTCTAATTATTGTAAGCATAACTTTGGCCCAACATTAATGACTTTGTTAAGCCTAACGTAGGAATGCTGTTTGGCATATAGCTGTTGTTCCAATTCAAATATAATTGTCATTGTCCTTATCATCCACCACATTCTGTTTATTTTTTTCTTAAATGTTCTGTAAATGGAATCCACAAACAGACGGAATAAAGATTTTAACTTCACAATACAAGTGTACAAATGAAGGGTAATAACAAAATTACCGAAATGATAAAATCTAAGCAGAAGTCAAAAGGAACGGTCTAAAAGTAAACTTCGTATACATGTATCAGGGCAAAAAAAATTGTAAAATCACCGAAATGGTCCTTATTTGGTACAGGCAGTGAAAGGGGTGTTATAAACCGGGTTCATAGCGCGCTAAATCTGCCGCTTTAATTGCGGTTCTTTACTTTCGGTATATTTTAACACAAACGGGCATCACAAATTGCCACTAGTCAAAATCGGTTAAACCAGTAGAGAAGATATGAACAATAAGCAAGTGAAAATACAAGTAAAAACAAGGGTTAATAAATTTCTAGACATACTGAAAATCCATCCATCATCTATAAACTTTTGTCAGAAACAAAATATTTTTCAAAAAGATATGGATATTGGAAATAATTCTTTACGGCAGCGTATGAGTCGTATTTTCTTATAATCCTGGTTCAAAAGCCTGTCTTTTAGTCTACGATGGCGTCTTAAGTAAGAGATAGTAGTCAAAACACTAAAAATAATGGCAAATTTGTTATGCAACTAAACAAATAAACGTACCATAGGACCAAAATTGTGTTGATTAAATATTTTGTTACTGGATCTCTGTACTGTAAATATCAAATTCTAACAACGGAAAATTGAAAATCTGAAACTAGCAAATCTGAAATATGTGAATAATGATAAGCGATATTATTTTAGACATCCGAACAAAAAGAAATGAATAGTAAATAAAAAATAAGTAAAACATTTTAAAAAAGTAAAAAAAAATAATAAAAAATAAATAAAT
Organism: Perna viridis; assembly: GCA_037379345.1. NCBI lineage: Eukaryota > Metazoa > Mollusca > Bivalvia > Mytilida > Mytilidae > Perna > Perna viridis. The sequence goes on along the minus strand of CM074515.1, from coordinate 38,824,969 downwards.
AAATAAATAAATAAATGATATGTCAAAAAATAAAAACTGAAACTGAAGCGATTTTATTGAAGGAAACTCTTTAAAACAAACGATAATTACAATTTTGAAAAAATAAAGGATGTAATATTTAAACCAATCTTGCTAGGTTAGATTTAAATCAGTATTTAAAATTTTTATAAGAGAAAGATCTATTGTTTTTTTTAATTCATTTTTGTGTATTATATAGATAATAACGAGTTGAAGGTTTAAATACGGAAAGGGAAAGGATAAGTTTTAAGGAGAGGCGCCTTTTAAGGCAAATAGTCCCTCCTCCAAACACAAACACACTAAACCACACAGAAACGTTCAGACGTCAAATGTTTGATATTTTGTTCTAACTGACATCCTTTGCTTTATATACTGACCCATCCGGAAGTTAATGAGAACCCCGGATTCCACTAAATCAGGTCGCAACATAAAATAACTTGAATAACCCCTACCAAGTTGTTCATTAAACGTCAGGTCCTTAGTAGTAGCTTAGAGAAAAGAAAAAAAGTATGATATGGTGAACAAATCAGTTCTCAAAACAAATGAAAAAAACCGTTACGATCGAACGAGAAAATGGTGACGACCAGAGAAATTTAGTAAGGACAACTTAACCTTGTAGCAGTATAAACCTATTGTCCAAGAAGCCGACCCGCAAAGGTCTACCACGATACAAAGTGTTTGGTAAATTCTGGCATGACGAATGAGTTGTGATACGAAAACTGCATTCACAGGTGCTGAAGGCATGTTGCCATTGATGAAAGAAATGATGACAATACGAAACAAAGTCAACACGTTTGTCATGTAGTTATGAGTTTCCTTTTTTCATTGATCTCTAAGCGTAGAACAAATTATAAGGCTGGCCGAATTAGGTCTGAAGTAGCTCTAATCTTAGTTTAAGTTTGTCGGTATAGATGCGATGTATAAAATTCCCAAAGGATTTTTTAAAGACAAAATGTCATCCATAATACATGCACAAAAACCCGCTTCTGTTGTTATTTAGATCCAGTTTAAGATCATATATGGTTTCGATTTATGATAAAGCAAAAGCGATTTCACAATTAACATTAATTGCGTTTTCCAGGTGCATAGTTAGCAAAAACAATAATGTATAGTAGTGTCTTATTTAAAAATGATATAAAATCAAATCCCATCTTTAAAAAAGATAAACTTTGTTTAAATCGTTTGATGCATTTAAGAATGTTATCTAATTGAGTCTTTCATTAGTTTAAGCCATTACCACGCGTTTTAGATTCAATTTAACCCAGATGAAATATTACTTCGTTATCAATTATGAATGTTTGAGTTTAGTGAAGAATATAGGTTACGTATCAAACAAGAGCACGAGTACTTTATGAGGAAAATAAGCAAAAAAAGAACTGTGAATAGTACTGAGAACATGCTCGGATATTTTGGGCACTTGAGTGTGTCATGTTAACTTTTGTTTCAAAATAGTCGGGATGGGAAATCATTATGTGACCTATTAGAAGACGCTATCAACAGCTAAATCTTCATTGAACAAAATCTATACACCAATTTACACTTTTACAAGTAAAATATATCATAGTCTACAGCAATCACAGGGAACAATATCATTGTATAGATTAATAGCTACGTAAGATTTAAAATAAGACAGACGTAAAAAAAAAGAATGGACCTGGTGTAAAAGCAGAGTATACGTCCTTTTTCTCATGTAATATCTTTTAATTTATCGTGCCCTCTCTACTGAACCATTGCAAAATATAAAATATACTGTACTCAAAGTCGAAAGTGTCATACTCTGTCAATGGACACTATCATTATAAAACATTCAGTTGTTTTAAGATAGTGATCAATATAAAATGGGAGGGGAAATCAATAAAAAAAAAAAAAAAAGCTTTTGCCTGCACTTAATTTTGCCAATTTTTTTTTTTTGAGATAAAATACATCCAGGAGAGGCATAAATGATGCTCTAAAACGCTATCTCCGCGGAGCTTCGGGGGGGGGGGGGTTTCGCCCCCTGGACCTGTTGGGGGCCTTAAGCGGCCCCAAGACCCCCTGCCGTAATTTTGCCTACACTTCAATTTGGCCTCAGCTACGCGCCTGGAATTGATGATACTTACATAAATCAACATAAGAAAATCTTAAGTAAACAACGCTACTTACAGTATGTTATACAAGTATACGTTTGAGACATAGCATCAGAAGAAATAATTATTATAGGTTTCCGCTATTTGATATATGTACATGTATATGTAGATCTATTCAAATTTCTTCAAAAACGTCTATGTAACTGTTTCTGTCTCAACTCTTTTTCTTTGCATTTTAGCAAGTTTATTGCGGTCGTTAATATCTGCATCGAAATTAATACGAGTTTGCGTTTAAGTACCATTTCTTTGTCAGCATGGTAGGCATTCCATTAGTGTCCACTTTTGAAGTTTTATTAAGATGGAATGCATCACCGTTTATAACCTGAAGTTAGGTATACTTTTTTCTATTTTATTTTTAACCTAGTTTTATGTACACAAACTACGTATTTGACCATTCGTGTAAATAAAGATAAGAAATGACGGAGAATTAATCTAACGTCATACTACTAATTGAATAAAGTATTTTAAGTACCTCTCTTAAAGCGACTGGTATTGAAAAATACAAATCAAGACAGCGAGATATCATTTTAGATCACTCACGATAACTTAGCCTTGTAAGAATACTAAATTTGTACCAATATCCTACGTTATAAAAAAAATAAAGTGATGTACGTTTAAATTTTGAATGAAGGCCAACTAAGGTATCGACCGGCAGTAATAGAAACCCATGAAATAAAAAGAATTGAAACAAAATCATGATTTGCAAGATCTATCCTTCTCTCCGAACAGGTACTTCATGTGGTACTTTCGATTAGACCGGGAAAGCAAAGAACAAACTTTAATCTTTACATGAGCCATGTGTATATGTAAAGTAAAAAGGTAGATCTGAATAAAAGTTTTGTTTTTACAGAAAACTCTCTACGGAAACATTCCATGGACTGATAACATGTAAACAGAAAACGATTAAATACATTTTAAAGTAGTGCTCTAAAACAAATCTATTAAATATCGCTATTAATAATACAACCAAACAAAGTACAATCTTTGTTGATCTTCCTATAATAAAAACTTTTACAAAAAAGGCATAATTAATATAACGATATATTCATGTAAATCTTTAAAGGTTGCACTAAAAAGTACCGAAGGTGTTAACTCCTACTGTTAAATATAAAACGCTTTTTTCTAACTAAACAACGTATATTCATGTGTATATGAGGTAACTGGTGGATGTCAAGAAGGAAAAAGAAATTGTAAGAGTAATCAAGAGAAACCAAGATTCTAGCAGAGATTAAAAGAAAGCGATAAGACCAGATAAGCAGGTGCTGAAAGGATGTCGCCACAAATGAATGGACAATTGAAAAGTCATTGCATTTGTCATATAGGTTGGTCAATAGTTGTCCTTTATCATCGATCTCTATTATGCTTGTCAAGATATGTGGCTGATTTCGCAGTGTAGTATCGTTTATCTCAAGCTCTTTCGGGGTAGATGCAATGTATAAAATCCCCGGAACTAAGATTTTTAACAATAATACGTCATCTAAATAGTGAAAATTGAGATCAAAGGATCCAGCAAAATTATGTTATTTTATTTGGATCAGATAAGCTATAAAGTCAGCCTCATAAAAGAATGTCCACGATACAAATTTGACTGATTTTATAATCGAAAGAAAATTAGAACTACCGTTAATTCAGTGACAGCAAAACAAAATACAAATCCAATAGGTCAAAGTAACTATCTATTATGTGTTCTGATAACAGTAAGTAGACAAAACAATATCGAAGAAATACGAGGGATTATTATCTGTATAGACAGTATGAATTCTTATTTTATAATATGATATTATATCAAATGTAAGTGTATATCGTTATACGCTTTTATGCAAATAGGACACTGGAGTTTTAACTACAACATCAATGAAATATTGATATTGACATAATCAAGCATTTGTGAGATGAAAATAATTCACCGATAAGTAAATTATTTCATACTGAAATTTTATCAGTTTTGATTTACCGGCAAACCATCCTAACAGATATGAACCACATCTTACGTACTTAACATTTATATCAATGGAATATTCATTGTTTGATCACACCATTAAATGTTCTTCCAGCAAAAAAAAAAACTAATCAATGAAATCAAAGAACACGAGAAGAGAAATAAACATTTTGCAATTAAAGGAAATGTTGCAAAAATATCAAATGTATCTTAAATTTTATTTTGCAAATTTGTATCTATTACTCATATAATGTACAATCATATTTGTACAAATACATCTTTCATCTAAAAGAATTTTATACACTTGAACTTGTTTTAAAGTTCGTAAGTCATTTTCTCCATAATATAATAGATCAAAGATAATTTGTTAAAGGCCATTAGCTAATCTACTTCAATCTTTATATAAAGGTATTTAGTGATGAAGACCATGAAATATGGAACCCTTACATTTTTCCAGGCAAATCCTACGTCATGAAATAAGATGTTGGTAAAATTAATTTTTTTGTGGGGGGGGGGGCTTGTTAATTTGTAATTAAGTACTTTGATTTATTACAGCTGATAAATTAAAAAAAAAATAAAAATAAAAAAAAAAATAAGTTGTTAAATTTTCTGTGTTGTGTGTGTCTATTTTATTTGTCTGGTTGTTGTCCCTGAATTGTGTTCATTTCGATAACGTTCTGCTCTTGGTTTCCCAGATTTCTCTTTAAAATAAATAACACTTTTTGTTTTTATTTACTTATTTATTTATTTATATATTATAGGGTTATTGCATGAATGCTAGTGAATATTTTCCCGAGCAGAATATTATATTGCACGAGCTTGCGAGTGCAATATAATATTCTGCGAGGGACAATATTCACCAGTATTCATGCAATAACCCTTTTACTATATGGTAATAAATATTTCAGTTGACATTATTCTACTTTGTTGGATATTATGCATTTGACAACGTTGTATGTGTTTTATTGCACTTGTTGAAATATGATGCATAATAAATATATGAACTAGTGCAATATGAATTTATGTATGTTTGATAAATTGTAGTAAAATTGAAAGGAATGCATTTTTTGTTTGTATTATTTGAAAGAAAAATGGAATCACAATAACTGTCACCAAACAAGGAAATATGTTGACTCTTATATAGAGGTCATTGCCATTTTTATAACAACCTGTCCATATCCCTTTTAGCATTTTTTTAGCAGACGACAACAGTGCAATAAATTTAAAAACGTATTCGGAACGTCTCCGAATTTTTCCGGATACGAATGAAAGTTTGCGTGCAAATTCCGGGATATATTGCATGCTTTGTTTTCTATTGATTTGAATAGGAAAATATTTATTAAAAATTCCCAACGATGTTAGAACTGTCAAATTTGCGAAGCAAATTTTTGGTCCTTCCCTTTGCTGGACTCGAACTCGTACCTCTGTGACATCTATGGCAACACCGCCTGCACTAAGTCCAGCGCCCTAGACCTCTTGGCCAGCTAGGCTATATAAAAATATAGCTTTCGCTGGCCGGGTCATTCCTCCTCGTAGGATTAATCTAGGGCTGTAACTTAGTACACGTATGGTAGTACGGGATATTTCATTTAGGTGTCATTATGTAGGATAGAGGATCAAATTAATGATGCATGTCACAACAAATCAATATTATAAAATAGTAGTCTGTTAATCAAGATTTCAGGATATAAATGAATCCCTAATAATTATAGCCTCTAGTCTTAGTGATTAAGTTATAATATAAATGAAGATGATTCCATGCATTTCGCGAAACAGAATAGAATATAGGTATTGTTTAAGCATTGCTCTTAATAGATATCCACATCTTATTTGATAACATAATCATTTGAAGAAGATTTGGATACGAATCTGTAAAATGTGCACAACAGGAATATGTCATTAAATCCAGTAAAAAAATCACTGAATTCTATGTAGTGGCGCAAAACAATTAATGATAAAAAATGGTACCCGATGTCTGGGAATGATTAAGTCAATGTTTTGCTATATAAAACATCTTAATTGATATTGTTCATAATCCTAAATAGCAGTGTACACTGGAATACACATGTATGTAATAAAGATTCAGTGAAAGTGTCATTAACTTCCATTTAGTGGTGTAGCAATAATAATAGATTAGAGATGGGTACCCTTCTGCCTAACGAAAGAAGAGGGAGAAAGTACGGACAGAAAGTCTTCTTTGCAAGTTTGGATTATCAAAACTTCGAAAGAGTAATTTCATTATCATAGAAAATGGTGTATTTCTAAAGGACTTTAATGAAAAAATCGGTGTGATCATGCGATGTTCATTTCCATGACAGCAAAGTGTATGTGCCTTGTTTTAACACGTTGTCACATGACCAACGCTATCAACATAAGGAAATGTATCAGAACTAGGAAATTATTTGTTTAGTTAGTGGACTAATATGTACATTTAATATTGTCTTAACGTAATTCATGTAGTTGCACGTGTTGTTTTGCTAGGTATATCCCACTCGCTGGACATACTCTTATAAAAGAAAGGAGATTGATATCGCATAACATTCAAAAGTACACTGTTTGTCCAATTAATCCATCCATTCATTGAGGGTCGGTCGATATAATAACGATCAAATTCTGCCGAACGGACGAGGTGACTCCAATAAAGCACCTACCAGATCCATGCTGGTATTATAGAATAGAGATAGAAACGATACTGTAAAAATACACAATAATAGTAAAATCGAAGCAATGAAGTTACGTTTTTTTTATCGTTGTTGGTTTTAGCAAAAAAATATTTAAAAGACTTACATGTAAATATCAAGTCTAAATTACCCATGTGCAAATTTACATTTTCGATTAAGCGTTGATTTTTCGACAGAGTAAACGATGTCATAATTTTAAAAAAAATTCAAATTTGCCCAATAATCTCTTTCAATGAAAAAAGAAAATCCAGTACATGTAATATAGATAGGAGCGATTTATGGATTTCGATTCCTTATTATGTATCCTTAATTATAGATTTTCATTGTGATTGGTAACATATAATTAACTATTGATAAACAATTTTAATAGTTTTTGATATGGAAAAATTTATTGTAGTCACTTGTACGTCGATTCAATGGATTTGTTCATTAGGACCAATAGCTACCAGGCTATACAAATTGATTTAAAATGATTAGTATGTACTGATTATTTAAAAAAAAAATAGTAACGCTTATTAGATTTTGACCTAGGAGGTATGATGAATTAATGCGGATGTATGTGTATTCGGTATTCATTCATCATGATAAACAGTTGACGTTAACATTTAGCATAAGCTAGTACTTAATATATCTTGAAAATATTTTCTTCCCAATTGTACAGTCCTTTTTAATTTAGCAATTTAATGCTGGTAATACCATTAATTATATTGTACGCAATGTTTTTGCTGAATCGGTCAATTATTTTGTTGTTTTTGTTATTGAATTTTTTTTATTTATCAACATGTAAAGGTCATCATGTACTATTAGCACATGATTGCTAAGGATTCCATCATTTTTAGAATTATGTCCTATGAAACAATATCTTTTAATTGCTTAATCTTATTTTGAAAATCATTACAAATGTAATCGATCTGAAAACTTTAATATTTACAAGGACACATGGCTTTTTTTTTATAAACATTAACATGTAATTCGTTACCAAGCCTTACACTAGTTATATCCTTTTAATTATCATACTTAATTTTTGAAAAAAGCTTATATCTCAAGAACCTGATGTCGTAGAGACATGGGACCTTCACCCAATAACCTTCGGTTTATGTGATATTTTATTTGACTAAGCAGTCAAAGGTTAAAGAGTGCAAAATGTTTTCTCACTGCAAACTTCAGGACTTGATATTAAGAACACGATAAGATATAAGTGCATTCATGCAGCTTATGGAATGACCTTCAAGAGTATAAGAACGGGGGTACAAATTTATAAGACAACAACATATACAAAAATTTATACAGCATGAAGGCTCTTCTCAGGTGTATCATTTGACACGATACCACTGACCAATATTGCCCCGTGTAGATCCGGATGTCAAAAGAATAGGCCTACAGCAGCGCTAAGCTTGTCGTAAAAGGCGACTAACACTACTGTACCAAAAACGACTGTCCGTACCATAGTCAGTCGTATTTTAATTGATAAAGTCTATATATGATTGATAATGACTGAGGAAAGGACTGATTTTGACTGATAAAGTCGGTACAGTCTTTTGTATCGAGTGTTTAAGTTAAAACATAACCGAGTAAGTCATTTTTCGACTGTCTAAACCTTTTTCTCGTTTAATCAGACGACACATTTTGACTGATTTATTAACGTATTTAGCGTTTAATCAGACATATTTGGACTGATTAAACGTCTTTTGCGTTTAATTAGACGTATTCGGACTGACTAAATTAAATTTGCGTTTAATCAGACGTTTTTGGACTGATTAAACTTATTTTGCGTTTAATCAGATGTTTTGGACACTAGCGATGGTTTTGTGTAAAATAGGAGGCAAATTGTTCTCATAATAGCGTGGAACCCTTTCTACAAATTTCCTAGCTTGATACTTTCTAAAAATGTTGGGTCCGCCTCTAGTTTTATTCATTTGCAATCTACTGTGATGTATCCTGTAGTCTGCATTTTATAGTTTGATACCTCATCGCCACAAATCATTTTGCAAGATTCTGGTTAAATGTAACAATTGACCTTTTTGTATATATTGTTCTCAACTAATTAGAACCAATAATAGTGACCATCGTCGCTATGAGTGAGGTTTTCCGATGCAAGTTCCAGCCAATAAATAAATACATATATGAAAAAGAAATGCAGACAGTTTGTTTGGGTGCAGAGATGTTTTGTTTATTTTTTGTGTTCATTGATCTGATTTTATGTTCTGTTCAGTTCCCTGTTTTATGTTATTCAACAATTATCAGAAATGAGCAATTATAGCCGAGAACATTTTTGAAACAGACCCCAATTCTTTCAGATCTGCCCTTGAATCGCTACAATTGGAAATCTTTATTCTTGATGAGTTTGAATTGTTCGTTAGAATAATGTATCAACCGTAACACACACCTGTGTATAAATGCGCTCTCTGAGACTTCTGGTGTACAGAAGGAAACTAAAATGTATATTTGATTTGTGATAATATGTTACCAATATCATGAATAAAAGCAACTTCGGAATTCTTTACATGTATACATAATTGTAATTCATTTTAAATTAGAAATAAATATTTAAATGAAAACTTGGCATATATTTTGTATCGTTAAAATTGTAGCAATTTTTTTGTTTTGTTTTATATGCATATCCAAAAATTACTCCAATGACTCATGCAAAAAAGGGAGAACTTTTGTTGTAGCATCAACACGCGCAGTAGTATTTTCACAAAACGGGGGTATGTTAATTTTGCTTTTCGTACACGTATAGATCAAAAAATTAATTTAGGAAAATATTCACCCAAATGCATTTACATATTAGCAAAAGTGAACTTTGCATTGTAACCAATTACACAGGTGTGTAAAATGGCACCCTTGTGTAAGTTTTTATTCATGCTCATGTGAAAGTTTGGTCAAGAGAACGGGTGTGTTTAAACATTAATAACATAATCATTAAACGCTCATGCTAATGTGCATATATACTTGGTATATTAATATTGCACAAGTGGATAAAATGAAACACATTGATTAAAATTACTAACACAAGAGTACCAAGGAAGATGTATTTTGTTTAATGTTTTTTATACCTCAAAAGGAGAACTCGTTGACTAGCCTACAAGGGGACCGCAAAAAAAGTAATTTCTTGTAATATTCTAAATAATCAGCCAATTTTTTGTTAGCGTAAGGGTCAGGGTACGCAGAATGTTAAACCATGAATGTAAGATTGTAATTACGAGCCTCTTCGACATGTAGTAATAAGGACAGTCATCTACCCACACAATAAATCGTAGAACTAATACTATACTACTAGTAGGTTCATTTCTATAACAGCGCCATAGGAGCGCGGGGGTTGGATAACTTAACAGGTAAAAGGGTACGGATGTGCGGCCCCGAAAATTTTCACCCATCCGATTCATATAGTAGTCACCACTCCCCCTTTTCCATAGGTGATAAGTATATGTAAGAATAAATGTTGGTCCAAGTACACTGTAGGTTCAGCCAAAAACAATGGCACGAAAGAGATTTGGTCAAAACGGAAAATTTACAGCTGTTATGATCCAGTTTACAACAAATGCCTCTCTGTAGGTGTTTCTACACGCACATGCGCAATGTATGATACGATGTAAATCTATATGAATTCAAAACAAATCTTATCAATATGAACGATGCCTCCGTCATGCAACAGATCATACAGTTGTCAAGTCATTGACCGGTATACCATCGACGGCTCATAAATGCTTTAAATAACATTGTTTCATATTACATGGTTACAAGCCGCACTAAATATTTAGGTAACCGAAAACTCATTATTTTATCACCGTTAATGAACAGGACGCCGGAGTGAGACACTAGTACTAGTCTTGTTCAGTCTATTTGAGTCGGTTCAGTCTTTCGTATCCAGTCATGACCGGTCGAGTCACGTTCAGACTATTTCAGACTAGCGCCGAAAATATTGTTAGGAAGGTGTCAGGCTGTGATAAGATGGTTTAAGTCACTACTCCGCTCAAATTACGATGTTATTTTAAAAAAAAGTTTTTTTTTCAAAAAAACCGTAATCTCCCTTTAGTTAGCAGGTCAATGTACACTACTTAAACCTTTCCTTTTTGAAATAAATGAAATAATTTTAGTAAAATATATGAAATAATATTTGGATGTGAATATTACGTAACGATCAAAGTCAATTTTACACTGTGTAAATAAAGGTTTATTTGTAATTCACATAATGGTATTGACTGACCTTTTTTATTCATTTTTATAGTAATCTATATTTTTTTTGTTAATATTATATTAAATTAAAATTGGGAGCGAGCCGAGTGAAATGTAAAAAAATTAAACCCTTGAAAATGTAGCAATTTTCAAATAAATTTTAAATTCTACAGTGTTTTGGCGGGAAATTACAGGTTTTATTGGCGTACAATCATGTGAAATATCAGAATTTGTTACACATGGAACATTCCATAATTCATTGTCCCTTATATCAACTATCATGACATCACTTTGTATCTTATTTATATAACCACAACGATTACAATATACACGCTTCATACACGGTTACATGTCATTCAGGCTACATCCTGTATATTGTGTCCATTCCACATATACATGCATTACGTCGAGTTAATTGAATAGATATTCAGTGTGTGGGTTTGACGTCACTTAATATATTTATGGTGTCCACATTTAGGCACAAAATGATTCGGTGAAAATTTATATTTTCTTTAAAATTTCCTTAATTTTGCATAATTATATTTGTTGGATATTTGATGAGACATAATATAAAATTAATTCGTGTATTTTCACAGCAAAGCAAAAAAAAGAAGAAGAAGAAGAAGAAGAAGAAGAAGAAGAAGAAGAAGAAGAAAATACGTCTTCTCACAATTTTTTTTTAATATAGTACTTATACTTAAATTGCACATTGAAAACATTTAGAGTTAATTAGTAGCTGATGTAACATGAAGACCGGGTGGAACCTTCGACTTACAAAGTGCATGGCCAATACACAAGTCTGAGTGGTTCAACTTTTACGTAGTTCAAAGTTTAAAAAAATCATTGAAAGATCCCTTCAATTGTTTTGCATTAAATTACGCGATGAATTGAATATATCTTAAGTTGTGATCCGAAAAAAAATTACAAACATGTTCAACATATTTTACATATGCATGTACATGTACTTGATACAAATAAACACGAAGAGAGAGAGAGAGAGAGAGAGAGAGAGAGAGAGAATCTCGAATTAAATGTCCATATGATAATTACACCCTAAAATCAACATAGATTTATTTATTGACTGAGTCGCAAAGGTAAAATCAACCCGTACCATGGTTGCATGTGACTGTATGTACACATATTTTGTACTGGGACCATCTTGTGGATGAACCATATTGACTAATACTATATAGTGTTAATTTCATGAATAATTAGCATTTAGTCATTTGACGATAAAAACCCTGGGACTCACATACAAGTATGCTTTACTTTTTATTGAGTTAACGGTTTGGGGAAGATTCAAGAATCAAAATTGGCAGATGAAGTACGTGCGGTATAATTAGTCTGTAATATATATATGTAGATCCATAGGGTCCCGCTCGTATGTTAAATGTTGCTAGTTACGTGTAAAATTTACTAAAAAATGAACACTTAATAGCCTGGACTCTTCCCGCCCCCTAATTCATCATCCCTGTATTCGACTCTTATAGGGAAGTAAATATAGGTTACAGACCACCAATTCAACCAATGAGCATTTGGAACGTACGCAAAAATAGTCCTACGCAGAAAATACCCCTGTTACTCATAGTGCTGTGAAAAAAGTTCTCATCTTATTTAAAAAATTAAAACAGTTTCTGAAAGGAAAAACATTTCTGTACAATTTATAGGTGCATTTTGTGCATTTTGCTTCTTGTGATGTGAAGCCTAATCTCCATAATGATTTCTATATATGCCCCTATCTTGTGAAAACACTGGGATTTCCCATGCTATTTATAGACCCTTCACTTCCGGTGACCAGTACTGCACTGCAAGTCTGCTAACCCCACATGCCATTCTGAGGATTGTGAGCTGACATATGTAGAATCATGCTGATATATAGTCTTCTGCAGGTTAAAGTTAAGGTAAAGTCCATAGAAGCCATTGAATATTGTGAAATTAGCATAGAAGCCTATGGGAAATGGAATTAGTGGTTTCTAGCCTTTAGATGAAACCATGGCAAAATGAAAAGTTTCTTGAAATAGCTTTAAACTACTTGAAGATCTTGTAAACTTTGCCATGAGAGGAATACACTACACAAATCCTTCAAAATATGCATTTTTTTAAGTTATAGGTCCAAATTATGGAAAATTGGTCTTTCTGGCTGATTTTTATGTCCCATCTTGTAAAAAGTGTAGAAAATTTAGTAAAAATATCAAATATTAAACTTTGAGGGCTATATTTACCTAAATATGATGGTAATCAGCACTTGAAATCAAGTTTTGTGTAGATTTGAGCAAAAATTAAGTTAGAAATGAAGAAAAACTCACTTTCATTACTGCGGTTAAGGCCATAAGCATTCCCCTATGGCAACATGGAAAATCCATTATTGAGTACTTTTTTACTTTAGGTGCCCTTTACTGGTCATGTTTTAATGTGAAAACACTGTATTTACAAATTTAAAGCCAAAGATATCACCTTTTGTGAAAATTTAAAGATTTAGGATTTTTGACGTGATCAAGAAAAAGGGGGAGGCATGTCAGAAATAAATTTTTGAAAATAGAATAATTTTTCAAAAAATGATTACTTTTAAAACTATCTCTTTATTAACATTGTTAAAAAACAAGTTGTGATTGATTTTTTTTATTTGAAAAGTCAGCAAAAGTTCTTTGCAAATATTTAATGCATTTAAGTATGGTAGAATATTGTCACTTTTTTGCTCGCGCAAACTTGGTTACCCTATATTTAAAAATCAAATATTTAAAAAAGTGCTTGTCACATTTCACTGAAACTTTGCAAATGCATTCAGTATGTGTGTAGGAAGATACCTGTATAGTTATGTATTTTTTCTAAGACAAAAAGTGACTCTTTAGGTTACAGACCACCAATTCAACCAATGAGCATTTGGAACGTACGCAAAAATAGTCCTACGCAGAAATTACCCCTGTTACTCATAGTGCTGTGAAAAAAGTTCTCATCTTATTTAAAAAATTAAAACAGTTTCTGACAGGAAAAACATTTCTGTACAATTTATAGGTGCATTTTGTGCATTTTGCTTCTTGTGATGTGAAGCCTAATCTCCATAATGATTTCTATATATGCCCCTATCTTGTGAAACACTGGGATTTCCCATGCTATTTATAGACCCTTCACTTCCGGTGACCAGTACTGCACTGCAAGTCTGCTAACCCCACATGCCATTCTGAGGATTGTGAGCTGACATATGTAGAATCATGCTGATATATAGTCTTCTGCAGGTTAAAGTTAAGGTAAAGTCCATAGAAGCCATTGAATATTGTGAAATTAGCATAGAAGCCTATGGGAAATGGAATTAGTGGTTTCTAGCCTTAAGTTGAAACCATGGCAAAATGAAAAGTTTCTTGAAATAGCTTTAAACTACTTGAAGATCTTGTAAACTTTGCCATGAGAGGAATACACTATAAAAATCCTTCAAAATATGCATTTTTTTAAGTTATAGGTCCAAATTATGGAAAAATTGGTCTTTTTGGCTGATTTTTATGTCCTATCTTGTAAAAGGTGTAGACAATTTAGTAAAAATATCAAATATTAAAATTTGAGGGCTATATTTACCTAAATATGTTGGTAATCAGCACTTGAAATCAAGTTTTGTGTAGATTTGAGCAAAAATTCGGTTAGAAATGAGGAAAAACTCACTTCGATTACTGCGGTTAAGGCCATATAAGCATTCCCCTATGGCAACATGGAAAATCCATTATTGAGTACTTTTTTACTTTAGGTGCCCTTTACTGGTCATGTTTTAATGTGAAAACACTGTATTTACAAATTTAAAGCCAGATATCACCTTTTGTGAAAATTTAAAGATTTAGGATTTTTGACGTGATCAAGAAAAAGGGGGAGGCATGTCAGAAATAAATTTTTAAAAATAGACCAATTTTCAGAAAATGATTACTTTTAAAACTATTTCTTTATTAATATTGTTAAAAAACAAGTTGTGATTGATTTTTTTGATTTGAAAAGTCAGCAAAAATAGTCCTACGCAGAAATTACCCCAGTTCCTCATAGTGCTGTGAAAAAAGTTCTCATCTTATTTTAAAAATTTAAACAGTTTCTGAGAGGAAAAACATTTCTGTACAATTTATAGGTGCATTTTGTGCATTTTGCTTCTTGTGATGTGAAGCCTAATCTCCATAATGATTTCTATATATACCCCTATCTTGTGAAAACACTGGGATTTCCCATGCTATTTATAGACCCTTCACTTCCGGTGACCAGTACTGCACTGCAAGTCTGCTAACCCCACATGCCATTCTGAGGATTGTGAGCAGACATATGTAGAATCATGCTGATATATAGTCTTCTGCAGGTTAAAGTTAAGGTAAAGTCCATAGAAGCCATTGAATATTGTGAAATTAGCATAGAAGCCTCTGGGAAATGGAATTAGTGGTTTTTAGCCTATACTAAAGATAAAAAAAGGAATATGGGGTTGGCAAGATCAAATAATATATCTGGACTATTCGACGATGCACACGTATATCCAGCGACGTAGAATTATGTTCTCTTTCAGGATGAATACAAGTGGACTTGCATAATAGTAGTATACAGGGAGTAAATAGCCTTATATTCCTATTTTCTATGTCTGGTTTCTGGGACTGAATAAATTATCACTACCTTGAAATTGGGTTCCACTCCGAGACTGCTAAAACTCAAGGGCGGATTCGGGATTTCAGGGTGGAGGGGGTTAGTATGAAGAGTTGCAAGACAATAGAGAAAGAGATTACTGAAGAAAAGCAGATTTCTTGCAAAAAAAAATCCCAAATTTTATGGAGCGTAAGCCCGGTACGTCCTTTCTTGGATTTGCGCGATGAAAAATGAAATAGCGGATATAGGGCTGCTTACAATATCAAGGATTTTAATTATTTTTTTTTTTTTTGGTGATCTCTGAGAATATTTAGTTACTTTTCTGTATTTTAGTAATACGCTGGTGCGTTTGTTGCGTTTTACCGTATTTGATTTTTTTTCTTTTGCTAGTATATAGTGTGGAGTTTTTCTTAATGTCATATATTAAATACAACAGGTGAGGATCCTAGGGAAGATGTGCCGGGCGTATGGCCCAGTCAAATTGGGAAAGAATAATTGCATGGAATGACAATTCACATAATTTACACTCAAAATGTTCTTATTTCATACCAGATTTATAGTACAGTATTACTACGTAAGGTTTTCCATAGTGGCTTAGTTATTGGTCCGAGGCTAGCCATATTGGACTGACGCGCAGACGAAATGTTATATTTCTAGCCGAGGACAAGTAAATCAGCCAATATAAAAAACCTTACACAAATATACCTTTATTGACTAACTAGTCCAATACACTAGGCCAATTTGGACTTTAACCAGTCCAGTATGACGTAGTTTACGGGTACGGCTCAATTCCGAATTTGACGGCTAGATCCCGTATTGGCGCACTTTTTCACTTTGTATTGTATCGGCAGTTTTAATCATATTCAGCTGCATGTAATATTCGAACATAAGTCAGTAAAACACATTATTCCCTGAATGTACTAAAACCTAAGTACATTTACTTCCGAGAATTCTACAAGTATTCGTCCGCTTAAAATTACGCATATATTGTGCATGTGAAAATGGTGTCAACGGCGGCCGGGTCCAGAGATTACTCAATGGGAGGTGATCTTTCGAAGGGGTTCAAACTTTTTTTTTATATATTACAACAAGATATTATAGCTTAACGTTTAAATCCTCTTCTCGATGACAAATTTCACATTTTTTTATAATAAAAGGGGAAATTAGATGAGTACATGAAAAATTGAATGGGATAGAAGGATAATAGGGTTAACAAATTTTGATTACCACTGACAATTTTTTGTTATGATTTTTCAGTAAATTCAAGACGATCTAAGATTGTGTAACATCGGAATGGCCGTTTAAGACTTAAAACTCAGCACTGGTGAGAGTATGTGAATGCATGCAGTATTGTCATTCATAAGATTAACATGAGACTTGCTTTATACTGAATGTAAGTCTTTTTTGTACGGTTCCACGATACATGCATACTCTTTTGAAAGCGTAAGATGAAATGTTTTCCCTGTAAATTATACATTATTTCCACGATTATTAGATATTTATGGGGGGAATACACAGTCTTCATCGGGGGATAATTCATCGAACTTTAATGTGTTCAATCCAGAGTGCTTACACATAATCATACTATACTCTGTATTTTTGCTCTATATGGTCTAATTTTATATGTAAAAATTAGTGCAAACTCGTACAATTATGTAAGCGCTCACACAATAACAATTGTACTGCTTTACAAATACAATGTACATGTAGTCATGTTTGGCCGGTTTTGTGCAAATAATGGCGAATCTCGGAATAGACTGATTTGCAGAATATATTCCTCTAAAAATATCGAACCCCCTAAATGTAATACCGTAGACTGGAAGACTAAATCAAGCAGTAATTTACAATATAACTTGTTAGTCACAAATTTTAAATGACAAAATGAAATAACAGATTCGCACTAAAGGTGATTTGTTTTCTCACCTAACCTGGACGTTAGTATCTTTATTTCTTTTTGGATTAATCAGTGTTTCAAATTTAATATTTAGAATTGCAATGTGCAATTTAAGCCCCGGGAAATGTACCATAGTTCTTTGAGTCCAGGTGCACAGGTAAAGATCAAAGGAAAACCGAATTACGTAATATTGACACCTGAGGCGGTAATTTTTATTTATTACCTGAACTACAGGCAGAAAAAACTTGTTCAATGTAATACCCTGCATAGCTCATTACAATCAGGACTTTTTAATTAAGATTTGATTTCGTTTCATTCATACATACAGACGGTACCGTATAAGAAAAAATCTACCTCCACTCGCACAATAGCAAAAATCGTTAACAATATGTTAAACACGGATATTATGCCGCATGCCAAAGTGGCAAATGATTAAAAATCAACCCATCAAGTGGGACCTGAGGTTCTTGTGGCAAAAAAGTCTGTGTCATTCTGTAAGGTAAAATGGAAGTCCAATTAAACCGGAGGTTAATACTGGACACTAACTAAGATTGCCCTATGCCCTATGCATATATTGCTGCAAACAGAACTAGAAATTAAGTTGTCAAGAGGAAGGCAAGTTGCTTATGATGAAATTTCATACAGACGGATGGACCAGGCGACAAGGTGATTCCAATGTATTACCTATTCGCATGGTTAATGTAGAGCATAATACAAGCTTAAAATGATTAGTTCATGTGCATTAGACAAGTACCTGTATGCATACAGATTTACGGAATTTATGTTGATAGAAATTAGTAATTTGTTTACATGTTCATGGTACTTATACACGACTGATATAGTATCAGGGCCACATATTATACTTAATTTCTTCTACATTTTAAATGTACTACTCGTTGATATATTGGAAGTTTAGATATGGGAAGTCTTCGAATATACCCCTGTTTAAAGGAACATAACAACCAAAATGTATGTAACTATCTGCAAATCTTAATACCTATATAATATTTAGTCTACATTTGTGGCCTAAAGGTTTTTAACAAATTTACCCCCCTCCCTAAAAAAAATCAAAAAAAAAATCATTTGCATCTGACATTTGGTCAGCTTCTCCACCTAACCATAATCTGGACCCGCCACTGTGTTATTATATCAATATATTGACTTAATAATAAGTATACATCTACATGTATTATATTTCCACATTAACTAATGTCGGCGTGTTTATAATGAGGCAGAAAATAAAGAAATCGCACAATACAATACAGATTAACGATGCAGAAAAGTATGAATGTTTCTTTATCATGAATAAGGGGTAGGGTTCAAAATTTTATTGCTTAATTCTGCTCTAATTTTCTAACATATCAAAGTTTTTTTCACCAGGAACTGCCCTGTCTTGTCCGCTATCTTTACTATCATTTCTGAACGGCGGAATTTATGAAAATATGGAACATTTCTTCGTATCACACTGACGTGCAATGCAGAGTAAGATTATTATTAATATTCAAAAGGTGTTTTCCCAACACCCCTCTGAACCAAAAAAAAAAAAAAAACAAGCAAAACAGTAAACTTGGAATTAAACAGTTTAAAACGTACAAATGGGGGGTTCTAATCTTAATCAAGTCTTGAAAAATATTTTACAATTCCCGCCTGGTTACGTTAGAGAGAGATGACAGTTAAAATTTGATTTTTGTTAAAGGTTAGATAATGCATCTCTGGAATGGTGACAATCTGTGATCTGGTGTTATAATATTCAAAAATTCAGTTACAGATGTTACGAAAATGTATGCGTGTTCAAAATTAGATATACATGTATTAAAGATAATACTTGTGATGATAAAGCTGTGTTTTACAGGATTTATTGTGTATACGACACATAGAAGCTATATATTTGTAAGAAATAGATGTGATTATTTAAGAGGTACATGTAGTTCAAAGATTGTACATATCTTAAATTATATAATTTGGTCCATCATTTGACTTAGCTTGCACGGAGTTCGATTTGAAACTGTAGAAACCAGAAATGACTAATGCCAGTAGTTCTTTTAGACTGGTTATTGAACAAGGGTGTCTATTGTTAACTGACAATAATTTGGGTGAATTTTTTTTTAAAGATACATATATTGCCATTTTTTAAGATGTTCGAATTACGGTACATTTGAGGTCTTACTGCCAGTGTATAGGTACACATTGTGCTGTATGAAATATTAGAGTCATCCCATAGGGATCGCTGACACAAATGTATAATAAAACAGTATTGAAGGTATGCTACTGTAAGGCATTTTACCCTTTACATGTGTACAATGGCAGATCTAAAATACGGATTCGGGGGGTGGGTGGCGATCATTGATTTACAGAAAATTTCAATACTTTCTAGGGTGGGATTTGACGGATTGCCTCCACATTGATCTGCCTATGGTTTACATACATGTATTTTGCGAGAGGTTCCCGGAACTTTACTATTAGCTATATTGAACTTAAGCCTTAAAAGGATATGCTGCACCGGCGTGGATACAGCTTAACATTGTCTCAATACATTAAGGGATGGGGTTTTCATTGTTCTAAAAGGTTATGTTATGATATCGAAAGAAATGAGTTAAGGCGGTAACAACTCTCATCAAACGCAAAATACGTTTAATAAGTCAAGATATGTCTGATTACACGCAAAAAAGTTTAGACAGTTGAAAAGTGACTTACTCAGTAAAATTTTAACTTAAACAGTTACTACAAAAGACTGTACAAACATTATCAGTCTATCTCAGTCATTTTGACAGTCATTATCAGTAATATATGGACTGTATCAGTTAAAATATTATTGACTATGGTACGGACAGTCGTTATATTATACAGTAGTGTAAATAGTGCTCAGAACCCTAGCCGGGGGCTAGGACGCTCTGCCCACAGAGCAACTTGGTTGTGTGCCCCAAGTAATGGAATGGGGTACCCCTGGTGTGTTCCATGCTGGGATTGTCAGGCTATAATACGGAAAACCTGACCGCAAAGCATAGTGGTGCACCGTGTTGGGAAAGATGCAACGTTCCTTGCACGTTAAAAATCCTACTGTGGTATTCTCCCGGAGTAGGAACCATAGGGCTCCGCCATAGGAGGCTAAATTGCCCGACCCTACCCATCTCTCTCTATTTCCAGTGGCAATCAAAATTTGTCGACCCCATTATCCTTTTATATTTTATATTTTATATTTTTTTATATTTTCATTGAATCATTTCATGTTTATTTTATCATCAATTTCATGTTCATCGCCTGAATATAGCTGAAATATTGCTGCTCGGGTGTTAAACCCCAACAAACTGACCAGTATTTAGAAAAAAACCCATTGTTTTGTATAGTTCATAAGTACTCATTTGCAGAATTGATATTGCATTATGTTTTCAAATTCGTCGGAGGAGCCATGTGTATATCATTTTACAGGTCTAAATGAGCACATATCAAAAATTAAAGTTTTAAACCCAATGGTAAGGTCATTATGTACAAATATTAAAAGTTCTTAGAAGGTAGGATTGTTGCATATCAAATGAAATGTCTTAAAGTATACATCAAACATATCGATGTGTTGTTCTAAAAATGGGTTGGTTGGGGTCAGTGAGTGCAAAAACTAAAATGTTTAATTAAGTTAGGTTGTCGCATATCGAATGAACGGTCGTAACGTTTGCTTCACAATACCAAGATTGTTTTACCGAAAATGAATCTGGTTGGGGTTGGAAATGATAAAGTTCATCGAAAGAAGGATTATTGCATATTAAATGAAATTGTTGTAGAAGGATAGCTTGTTATATATCAAACAAAAGGTCTTCACGTGTACATTAGAAAGAGGAATGGAAAGATTTTCAATTGTTTTTTTTTAAAGAATTGGCAGATTGTTCCGATTATACCGTTAATTGTTGTTTCTGATTATTTCCATTTTTCGGAGATACAATTTATGTCAAACATTTGAAAGCAATTTTATTCCAGTATAATAGGGAAGGTAGAATTTATTTCCTTTCAGACAATATAAAATCGTTCATAATACAAATCCAATTATTTAAATGTAAATAGGTTTTCAGTCTTTTTTCCATGAGGAAATTCAAATTATCATCGTATCAATCATGTCTTGAAGAGTTCGAAAAAATAGCCCTCGAGGTCAATGTCTTAGTAAAGCGTCTTACAAAACTACAACTGACATATAGAGTCGTGTCTATTAGTAAGCATTTGTATGAAGGAATGTCTACAAACATCTAATAAAAAAACATATTGTCTATAAAGTAATTAAATAGTCCGGTTCCGATATTCCTTTCCACTTGCATGGACCAATTATTTCAAAATTGACACGGAAAAGCCTGTTCTTTGTCTTTTACTTCGGGGCATATCTTTCATGGAAAGGAAGACGGTTTTTTGTCATTATTATTTTTAAAAACATTCTTCGAAACAAGTTTTAATACTCTGTTCGGTTCGTGAATTATTAATATATGTAAAAGGTAATTCGATATAAAACTGTAGAACGTTTTTGTTCATGGTTATGTGTACAATTTTATATCTTTATCAAACATTGTGAAAGATTTAGGTAACATAATATTTACATATTGCATATATATGTAAGATTCAGAAAAGAACTTCAATAGAAAACTACAATATTAATGAAGAGCACCACTGTTGTCATGAATCAGAGATATGTTATTGGTCATTATATACTGAAATACTACTATCCGACAAGCATTACATTGTCAGTTACTACACATTTTAAGTTTGCTTTTAGTATATTAGATTGATTGATTGATTGATTATTGGGGTTTAGCGCCAGAGCAGCAATATTTCAGCTATCCAGGGACAAAGACCAAACATGGAAATACAGACATACACAACAAAGAATATAAAGTAACTAAAATCATACATACAAAGCAACAAAAGCAAACGAGCAACTCGGACTCAACCAAAAACCTGGAGCACGGACCAGGTGTACCGGCAGCGTAAGCGTCCTCTGCTTTTCTAGAAACACCCGCCGAGTTACTCATATAAAGTCAAGTCCGACGAAAGAGGAAAGGAAAACTATGACAACTATACGTTGAACAAATCAGTTTTCACGGCACAGATGGATACACCGTAACGATCCACGAGTTTATGATGACGACCATAAAACCTCTGTAGTGATGACTTCAATCTTGTAGCAACATATAAAATGAACATATTTTATCGTGCTAAATGTTATCAAAATTTTGGACACTTTTTTTCAATTCATTGTGTTGTAAAAACTTGTGTAACAGATATCCGTTATGCATTTTGTCATTGCAAAATGTAATTGTGAGAAATTTTCGAGCAGCAGTGTAAGTTATGTGAAATGACCTCAACCTCTGTTTTTGAACTTATTTAGATACGTCTATGAATGCTCATCCCCGTAATATTGCTATCCTCGGGTGAATCTGGTGACCGTAAGTGAATCGCCGACTTGAGACATGTTACATAAATGATTGTTTAGGTATACACAATATTCGAGTATTGTCAAAGTAAGATCGTCAAAGATGAACTGGTCCTTTTCTCACTATTAACATGACAATATATCAACATTTGAAAACAAACGTGGCAGGTTACATTTTAATGTATATGTACAGAATAGAGTTGAAATCAACAAAGTTTTAATACCTATACTCGTTTCATAATAGAGTATCAAATAAGTCCTTATCAAATTAAATGTTGTAATTTGTAATAATTAACCAAGAGTAACCAATTCAACGATTCAAGAAATTTCCTTTTTATCTTTTTTACCCTTTATTACTTGGAGCCTTTATGCAACATATTTATATATGTCTCGAGTGTAGTAAATAGGATGCGATGGCTTAATCTAAAGATGGTATATCTAGGTTTTAAAAGATTTTATTTATTTGAATAGCTGCATTGATTTAAGTTACACTTTGTTTTCAATAGCAGACTATGTTCAGTGCTTTAACCCTTAATATCTATGCAGTTCAGTATGAATATTGTATCACAGTTAAAAAAAATGACCGTATTTAAAATAATTGTTTTGTCATCTGCGTAATTATTCTGTGAAAGAAACTTAGTTCTTCAGTGCGAAAAGGGATGAAAATATCACAAAATTACAAACAATACTTTTACATCAGCCGATACTCACCAAACTGAATATATGGTGGCTTTCCTTGTATGTCAATAATCCTGACCACTTCACTCCTTTAACTGAACAGAAATCAATCAGTTAAGTGTGCTACCCTGAAAAAATATAATAAACAATACTTTATCAAGTATTAAGATACTGCCAATTTCATTGGTCATTAAATATTGCCTAATGAATTATATAAATAATGTATCCGTTATTTTGATAATAAACAAGACAAATATGTATTCATATTGGGATTAACAGCCAGAAGCAAAATATGGCATTTGATGTTTGCATTGATAGTATAAATCGAAGATTTTCAGATCTGAGAAAATACGAAACCGGAATTGCGAAAATATATGACTTAGTCAAATTATTTTAACGATAGTTTATTATGGTCAGTGATACATTTGCATATTAGAGTTGGTTTACATTGCTTATTATTTCAGAGTTCCATTTTTTACCCACTACCACGGCCATTAATAAATTGAGCTCCAATATTATGTGCCAATATCAAGAGAAAAGATATTTTCTATTAGTCGCAGTTCTTTTCAATCAAATGAATAACTTGATTGGTGTTTATAAAAAGGAAACAGTGCTTTACGTTTACTTTTTGAACTATTTGTTGTTTTTTGTTTCGTTTTATTTTCTGTTATATGTTGCTTTTATCTCCATTGTCTTTTCGTTTTACCTTTTGAAGTTTTAATATTGCCAGTCATTGAAACTATTGGTTATATTATCAAATATCGACAGACGATATATTTCTAATTTCTGTGAATTAATTGAATTCACATATTTGTTCATCTTTGTATGTCTGAATGTCTGAACAGAAAGATTCAATGTAATCCTAATACACGCATACTCAAATTTTTACTCAACTTTAGCTATCTACCTAATTTCAACAATTTGTAAACCGTTGAAGCAATAATTATCTTGTAATTGTTGTCCTTAGGGCAATTGTGCGATTTAAGTCTTTAGTCAAACCTCATCATAAAATGACGGTATTAAACAGTTCTCTCTCCGACAATATCTTACTTTGTAAATAAAAATGTTGAGAATAGCATATTTTGTGTTGCACAGTAATAACTGACAAAATAACTGAGAAAATAAAACAAAAAAAAATGTCTCCATATTTTGTAGGAAAATTTCCGAATGACAAGTTTTTACCCAAAAGTCCTTTCATGATTTTTGAATTGTTTGACTAGTAACTTGGAAGCCTTTTAGTGCTTGATATAGTTTAAGTTAGCTGAGTTAAGATGCTCCAATAGCTCTGCAATAATGTAATGAGAATGAATATGGTGAATATGTCAAAGAGACAACAACCCCACCGGGACAAACAATATCAGTTCATGGCCACGTCAATAAAAAGAATTTGCGTTATTTAAATTGAAAAAAAAAGACTTTGGAATTGTAGAACACGTGTTTTGTTACTTTGAAATGGGAGCAAATGTTAGTTAAGAATGGAGAAATTCAAAGTGTTGTGGTACGGCAAATCATAAAAAAAAGTATTATTAACAAGTTGATAACGAGTACAAAAACAAGTGCAACCAGGTGTTTAACAGTGGAGCAGGAAATATCATCCGCGTGGTCACTTCGTCTCAAACGCTAACGTACTCGGTAACAAATGCAACCTTGTGAGAAAGACAACACTAATTTCTTTAGGACAAATTTTACGTTGTTATAGACATTTGCTTTTCCTCGCGATTGAGATCACGGAACAAATGAAGCCATTGCTACAGTTATGGCATTTAAGTTGATCGTTTAAGGTAACTAGGAAACAATAAGACAGCTTATTATTTTCCGTGTCTTTCAACAAAAAGACATCATACAAACTTGACAATATAGTGCACATATATTGTGGTTTATCAAGGACACACCAAACATGAACTTGATCAGGTTAACTCGAAACACTTCCATATTTTTTATCATGATTATTTTTGTGGTTTTTTTTTGTTTGGATTTAACGCCCAAGCAGCAATATTTCAGCTATATTCAGGCGATGAACATGAAGTAGATGATAAAATGAACATGAAATGATGATGAAATGAAAAATGGGATCGGACACAAGGATAATGGGATCGACAAATTTTGATTGCCACTGGAAATAGGGAGAGGTGGGTAGGGTCGGGAAATTTAGCCTCCTGTGGCGGAGCCCTATGGTTCCTACTCCGGGAGAATACCACAGTAGGGTTCTTTAACGTGCGAGGAACGTGGCATCTTTCCCAACACGGTGCACCACTATGCTTTGCGGTAAGATTTTTCGTATTATAATCTGACAACCCCAGCATGGAACACACAAAGGGTACACAACCCAGTTGCTCTGTGGGCAGAGCGCCCTAGCCCCCGGCTAGGGTTCTGAGCACTATTTAGTCGCCTTTTACGACAATCTTGGTGCTGCTTTGGGCTTATTCTTTTGACACCCGGACCTGCACGGGGCTTTTTCATGATTAAGGTCTTGAGTTATATTATTTATCAGTTTGGCATACTGCTATACATTATATTCTTCTATTGTATAAAGTTTTGACTTGTTCTAATAAATCATTACCGTGTACAAAATGGTTACGTAGTAAGCCAAATATAAGTAATGTATGAGCTACTTGGCGAAAAATAAGAACTGAATATAATAGACGTCCAAACAAACAAAATGACGCAATTCATTTAAGATCATACTCCAGCTAATGATTAACCAAAACAGTAGTGGAGAAGTAACTTCTTTTGTGTATAAAACTGATCAAGACATTCTTTACCATACAATAAGAAAACATGATATGACATATATCAATGGGGAGTATTCACTAAAAATCAAGTTTCTTTTTGTATTGACGCTGTCGTATGGATGAAACTTTTTAAACGAACAACAACCGGCTGAAACAATCAACTTTTCCCTTATGATTTGAGAAGAATGTATATTGTTTCCTTTTTGTTGTCACCACACGGTATACGTCTTTTCAAAGTGCTGAACTTTTGTTCAACATACAGTAGTTCTTATTCTTCTGGGAAATTGGTAATTATTTCAAATCACAGTTTCCAGTATTAGCCATCGGCCATATAATCTAATTAGGATTCTAAGGATAAAGGATCATTTCAAAAGAGGCGTGAAGCTTCACGCATGGTACGTAAGAAGAAATGAAAAATAAAATGTTTTTGGAAATGTTTTCAAGACTTATTCAACACCCAAAGCAGTATTTGAGATGTTCAGGAAATATCAACACAGAACTACGTATCGTATAAAAATTTCATTGGCTGGAAGTACTACAGAAGGTACAATTAATGTCAAAACAGTTATAATGGGGTATATTCGCTAATACCTTTTCCGGCCCTGTGTTAATAGGACTTACATTTAGGATGACCTTTATTAACGACTTATTGGACATGCTTAGGTAATATCAAAAAGAAAACATCTCAGACATTAACCAGGCAATAACTTGTGAATATGACGTCATAAATAATCGTTTGTACAATTTTTCAATAATTTTGAATGAAACTAGGAAATAACATGTAGCTTATTGATTCGTAAACATAATATCTTGTCAAAAGATGATTGAATAATATACATGTTAGCTTAAATGCATTTCCTGCTTCGAAATATGTATTGAAACCAATTGTAAATTTTGGTCGAATTCACACTGTTTGGCTGTATTTTGCATTTTCAGTTTCAAACATGATTTGCAAAAAAAGTCTTGTTGTAGGAAAACACCAAATATTTGACTAAAATTTAACCATATTTTTGATTATCCGACTACGTTTATTTTCAGGGCTGAATTTGATTAAAACTAAACATAGGCATTTGACTCTTAAATCAATTAAATCTATTTTAGCAACTTATACTAGTTGTTAACTAAAGATAATGAAATTTTCCACGTAAGAAAAGATAACTATATTCAAATACTATTGTAAACAAATACCAAGAAATATTAACCTGGGTCCACCGGTCGACAATGTAAAACTGCATTTTCAACACGCAAACTCTTGAAATATTTACCGACTACTAAAATTTATAATGACTAATACTTTTTCGTATGGTAAAGCTCAAAAAGCACTTAATTTGTTTTCAGCTATTTTTTTTTATATTTGAAGAAAATTGAATATATTTTCAAGTAAAATATTACAAATGTTTTATTTGGATATAATACATGATGCTTAACTCATTTGACCTAAGACGTGATAAATATCGTATAGACGAGTAGGTTGCAATCAGAGGAAAATGTTTAACTCGAATGAAGAACTGCACTCCATTTATTCAGATGTTGTCCCGAATGGGTACGTGTAAATATGTTTGTTTGTTTTTTTTTTCTTTGAAAGTTTTGTAAGATACGTTTACCAGTAGTCTGTAAATGTAGTTTTAATGTGTGCTATTTTTTTTTAAATGGAATGAAAAACTAATCCTTGTCTTAATAATTGCCGCCATGGTAAATTGAGTTCTCTTCGTATTTCTTTCTTATCTCTTTATTTCAGTAAATTTCAGTAATAGAAATGAAAAAAATAGTCAAACTTAAATCAAATAAGTAACTTTACACACCAAAAAAGTACGAACAATGACTAGCCGATTGGTAGTATAAGTATACTTCACTTAGACAGAAAAAAAAACCAAAAAAGCAAATTCAGTTTTTTTTTTTTCGCGTCTAATACTCAACAACGGGGAACATATTATGTCGAAGGTATTTAGTCAGTCTTCATGGTTCGGACAATTTAAATCTAAAACTGATATAACCCATAAACATGCTCATAAAGAGATCAATACTCTTTAATTTGAGATAATTATGAAAGTTTCAAGTCGATGACACTCTCAAAATTTAAGAATTAATTCATTCTGGGTTAATTTTTATATGAAGTCACGAAATTGACCTTAAGATTGTTTCTTTAATGGCAATTTTTAAGGAGGTATGTTAAGCACGTTTTGTTTGTCCTTTTAATCAGTTGGCGTATATCGTAAAGGCAAGTTGAAAAGTAATAAAAAATGTAATCAATTAAATTTTATACGAATATATACATTTAATTCTCTTTCATAACGATTTTATGTTTACGTGCTCTGGTTTTTAAAATAAGTAAAACCAAATTAAATGAACTCGGACTTCACTTCGTTAGTTTCTCTCCAATAAATGGCTATCAAAAGTCTATTGTATAAATGAAATGATACAAGTTTTGACAAAAAGATTTCATTTTATTCTACAAAAATACTGCATAAACATCGGCAAACCAAAATAAGAATACAATACGAATACACTTACGATGATATCACTTCCTGATTGACAATAACTAGTGGGCCTCGTGAATAATTTACTGCTAAGCAAATAATATTGCGATATTATATGCTAATAATCCTCTTAAGGTGCAAGAGATACGATATTTCATAGTAATTGA
Source organism: Perna viridis (assembly GCA_037379345.1). Lineage (NCBI taxonomy): Eukaryota > Metazoa > Mollusca > Bivalvia > Mytilida > Mytilidae > Perna > Perna viridis. The sequence goes on along the minus strand of CM074515.1, from coordinate 38,796,081 downwards.
TGACATTGACCTCTAATTCACAAAAATACTTTTTTTCTGAGAAATAATTATACATGTAGTGATGATATTGTGGTGTGTGCGTTGTTTTTGTGAGAAATAGTTAAGTTAGGTAAGAAGATATATTTCTTCCCTCAATTTGATAAGTAAAATTAACACAACTTTACACATTAACTACATCAAAACCGAGAAGGTCAAATCTAGTGACTGTAGTGTAGTTTTAAGTTATCAGTTCTACCTTGATAGAAGCCCGTGCAGGACCGGGTGTTAAAAGAATAGGCCTGCAGCAGCGCTAAGCTTGTCGTAAAAGGCGACTAAATAATGCTCTAAACCCTGTCCACAGAGCAACTGGGATGTGTGCCCGATGTGGTGGAATGGGATACCCCTGGCGTGTTGCATGCTGGGGTTGTCAGGCTATAATACGGAAAACCTGACCGCACCGTGTTGGGAAAGATGCCACGTTCCTCGCACGTTAAAGAACCCTACTGTGGTATTCTCCCGGAGTAGGAACTATAGAGCTCCACCACAGGAGGCTAAATTGCCTGACCCTACCCACCTCTCCCTATTTCCAGTGGCAATCAAAATTTGTCGACCCCATTGTCCTTGTGTCCCATCCCCTTTTAATTTCATCATTATTTCATGTTCATTTTATCATCAATTTCATGTTCATCGTCTGAATATAGCTGAAATATTACTGCTCGGACGTTAAACCCCAACAAACAAACAAACAATCTACTTTGAAAGAATGAATTTTTTTTACAGTTTTATCTAAATGATATATATTTGATAAATTACCAAAGGTTCGTTCCATTTCTAAACAAAACTTATTAATAGTACATCAAACACAATTATAAGAAGTGCCGACTAGCGCATAGACATCACATGATTTCAAAATGACACAAGAAATAATAACGCACGAACAGTTCTGTACAAAGTTCATCGAAAATGTCTATCAGAACATTGATTCTTCTGAAAGCGAAACGACAGATTCAGAAACAACTTGTCATGGATCAAAGGAAAATCGTGCTACGCAAAGATGATAAGAACTCAAAATTACAGGGCTATGAAATTATGTTTATAGGTAACCATAAACAGAAAAAAATGTATATTATTCAAGTTAGAAAACAAAACTATTCTCCTTTGAAAACTTTAAATCATCGTATCGAGAATGGATTATCGTGTATGCAACAGGTTTTTTCTAATCTGACCAAAAATACTATTTGAAATCCGTTTGTTAGATGTTTAAAGTAAAAAAAATGAATAAATAAATATAAAATAAAATAAAATCGTAAATGCCGCGTTTGTAACTTTGTGCATATAAAGGTTTTGTCTCAACCCGACTCAGGTTTATTATTATCTTTTTGTGTATTATGTCAATTTTTTTATTATATTTGGTCACTATTTTCTCTTTTTTTTTCGTGACTGGACAGTCCGCATTTTCGTGATATCCCGGGATATCCCAATCAGGCCAAATTATACAATCGATTCGTAATGCTTTAAATAGCAAATTATAGTATTAACTGGTGAATATTTTTCTATAAATAAAATCTCGGGAAGGTAGGCCAAGGACCTTTAGCTTTTAGGTAATCTAAATCAAAATGTCGATCAAATGAACTAACATCAATTTTTGTTACCAAATACGTAATAATGATAGTGCCTTAAATCAAGTAAGGAGGTTGAGATAAAAGTAAATTACACACACACACACACACACACACACATACACACACACGCTTACTTACCCACATACTCACCCATCAATGGCCCCGTGCTGGTCCGGGTGTTAAAAGAATAGGCCTGCAGCAGCGCTAAGCTTGTCGTAAAAGGCGACTAAATAGTGCTCAGAAACCTAGCCTGGGGCTAGGCGCTCTGCCCACAGAGCAACTGGGATGTGTGCCCCGGGCGGTGGAATGGGGTACCCCTGGCGTGTTACATGCTGGGGTTGTCAGGCTATAATACGGAAAACCTGACCGCAAACCATAGTGCTGCACCGTGTTGGGAAAGATGCCACGTTCCTCGCACGTTAAAGAACCCTGCTGTGGTATTCGATAGGAGTAGGAACCTTTGCGCTCCGCCACAGGAGGCTACATTGCCCGACCTTACCCACCCCCTTTTTCCAGTGGCAATCTAAATTTGTCGACCCTATTATCCTTGTGACCCATCCTTTTTTTTCATTTCATGTTCATTTTATCATCCATTTCTTGTTCATTGTCTGAATATAGCTGAAATATTGCTGCTCGGACGTTAAACCCCAACAAACAAACAAACAAACACCCATCAATGTGAATACGAGAGTTAGTCGTTTACAGTTTTTAATTTGAAGTTTATGCTAAATATGTTCCGTTGTCATTTATCATGTTATATAGATAATATGTTTTTACTATCTGTACTCTAAAAGCCAATTTTCCATCGGGATATTCCCTATAAAACGATAATTTGTCTTTCAGACGAGGCAATACTCCTGTCTTGACCAGATGATGAGATATATACGTGAAATGAATGTTAAGACGGCGCTGGAGGCCTCTTGGAACAATGGTCTTATAACTCATCCATAAACATGTCTATTATATGTTTTATAGTCATAAATGGACTGTTTCTGACTATAAAAAATATGAAGGTCTTAGTACAGAATTCCATTCTCAAATTTAAGGTTGAAGTCACTAAAAGCTTGCACATCAGTGTTTTAATGATTTAGACTGTATGGTGTTCAACAAATTGTCTGTTATGGAAGCATAGGCTTTGTTTTCACATGATAATGTTATTACACTGTGTTAGGTTCGTTTTTGTACCAATTAAAACGTTATGAACACGTGTTAAAGAGGAATTTTGCCCTTTTTTAATCCCAGCCAACCACTTCGACCTCAGCCGTTTGAACATTATGAATATTATCAGCATCACCTGAGGTAATTCAGTCAACACTTTAGATTAAGATTTGAGTCAAACGTATTTTTCATATGATTGAACCGATTGGCCTTTGAATATTTCATTTCTAGTATGTACATCAATGCAATGCTTGTTCTTATTAGCTACTTAATTTATATGTTTCATTTTCATCCTTAAACAACATTGTTACTATGGCGCAAGATGCAACGTAAGATGCTGCTATTTCAGTTAGTGTACCCCATTGAAACCCATCGGAAATTGTGTTTTATCTCATGAATTATATTTAGTATCCACGAAATAGAGATAATTGGATATATTTTTTCAGCACAAGGTTGTTATTAATTATAATACGCTTTAAGCAGAATTGAAAGGTTGTGAAAACAGTTTTAACAGTAACGGTATCATGACAGGATCTGACGGGAGCCTTATTAACCAGACAGTCAGATATAATAAAACTATCTGAATATTCTAAATATATTGTTACTTAAAATCATTGCCTTTCAAATATTCAATAAACAATGTGCTTATCATGTGTTCATCGGGAACTACGCTTTCACAAATTGATATAAATATCAAAACTTTGTTTGATTTCAATTATATGATATGTGATTTGTTGATAAATACAAATGATCGTTGAAAAATTTCACACCTTATCTGACAGGCAATAGACGGTTCATTAATTTAACAAGCATTTATCAATACACTGTGGTTGCGTATAAACATAAATAATACTAACGTACAGAATGAATAAAATCAAAGTCAATCAAAATGAAAAAAATAGAATATATGTATACTAAAAAATCTTTTCTGACCTTGTCCTGAATTGGGTCAGGTAGTTATTTAAAAATCAAATCAAAAAGCCGACAGGATAGACAAGTTGAGGTTATCAGAACATGCCCTCCAAATTGGGACCGCTAAAATCGAGTTTCAAACTAACACTCATGATCACAAATTAGTACAGAGCATATTTTTTACATTCGAAAGTTTGGAAAAGGAACCAACACCAATACAGATATTAATTATGGTTTACGAGTGGTCTTTCTAGCTAGTCGCCTTTGTATTAATAATAAATCTACCCAAAAGAACTTGAGATAAAGGATACTACAGACACTGTGAAATCAGCCTCATATCTTAACCTACACTTAGAAATCGATGGTAAAGGAAAACTATTGACCAAACTTTACGACAAACGTGATGACTTTTCATTCAGAATTGTCAACTTTCCTTTCATCTGTAGCAACATCCCTTCGGCTCCTGTGGATGGAGTGTTCATATCACAACTCATACGTTATGCCAGAGCTTGCCGAAACTACGCAGACTTTATGTATCGCGCTAAAACTCTAACAAATAGGCTTCTAGAACAGGGTTATGTTGCTACAAGATTGAAGTCATCACTACAGAAGTTTTATGGTCGTCATCATGAACTCGTGGATCGTTATGGTGTATCCATCAGCACCATGAAAACTGATGTATTCAACGGGTCATAGTTTTCCTTTCCTCGTTTGTCTACCCAGGACTTTACTTTTTATGAGCAACTCGGCGGATGTTTCTAGAAAAGCAGAGGACGCTTACCCTACCGGTGCACCTGGTCCATGCTCCCAGTTTTTAGTGGAGTCCGAGTTGCTCATTTACTTTTGTTACTTTGTATGTATGATTTTAGTTACTTTATGTTCTTTGTTGTGTATGTCTGTTTTCCATGTCTGGCCTTTGTCCCTGGATTACATTCTTTTGATTACCGCTATAACCTTGGTTCCCTTGATTACTCTTATATACAAACTTATTAATTATAATTATAAAAAACAATTCAACAGTTGATTTTTTGTGATCTATGACAAGATATGCGTTAAGATTGTTCTGTGTAATGTCGCTGAACATCGTTGTATAATAATTCATAAATATTAAAACGCACGTGTAAAACGCAGGTGTTATTTGTACTTCATCTATATTTGTAACAAAATCTGAAAGTGCTGTGTCTGCACACAACAAAGTATTAAATAAACATTATACATGCTTAATTTCTCGATAAATTACATATTGCATGTATAGCGAAACTTCTATATATGTATGCTATTTTTCTTATTAAAGCTAATGACATAATTTAATTCTATTTTCAAGTTAATAATTGTACATGTAGCAACCAACATATACTTTAGGTAGAGTACATTTAGTTAAACTTCGATATTTCAATGGTTAAATGTGACAAACAAAAAGACTGGAAACAGCTGCAGTTGCGTTGTGGACATCTAGCATCCCATTCGTTAGTGATAGGGCTAGCTCAAGTACTTTGTTGGTGAACACAAATAACATTTGACATTTGATAAAAAAATACATTTATCTTAAACAATTTTTATTTTTTTTAAATATTCCTCCAATTAAAACAAATATTGTATGCAAATAAAAAGTAGAAAAAAAATATTCGGCAGACTTTTAGCTACGTTAATTATTTAGTCTTTGGCACTTCACCTCACAAAAAATAACATACGTATCAATTATTGTAACTATTGGTTTACTAACTCAAAGAACTAGAATGAGGTATTTAATGCCAACATTATCACCATTGCGATGTAATTGTAGTTTTGATAGTGAATGTTCTTAGCTATGAGACGGAACAATATCACAAATACACTACTTGCAGCCTTTGTATTACTTGGTTAGTATGTGAACTAAACTTTACTTTTTACAAAATTAACAAGCTTTTTTAACAACATTCAAAGTTTTTTGTTTTTTTTGTTTTTTTTGTTTTTTTTTGTTTTTTTTGTTTTTGTTTTTTTTCATACAAAATTAACGTTTTTTTTAATTGTTGAAACAAAAACACGAAAATTTCCATTTTAACCATACGAACATATATTATTTATCTGCATGTCATATTTTATTAAAAGTAAGCAAATGATGGCCCTTTGCTTTTTTTCTGGATTGTAGGAAAATAAATTAGTTTGAATATGCATATTCATATCGATACAAAATTGAAAACAAAACTGTACGTATTGAAACATGCATTTGTTCGCGTTTGATTTTTTCAAGATTATGTCTGTCTGAATGAGAACAGACTATTTTCAAGACGACACGTCTACATTCTACATCGTATTTTTCAATTCTAAAAAAAATCAAGAACTGAAATGTACACAATACTCTTGTATCAAAGAATCAATTATCGATTATACAAAACGACGATTGCATAACGGTAATCAAAATAAGTGACACACGTATCATAGACGACCTTCTAACTTATTACTTCATCATTTTTCAGGTAAATTCTAACTCAGATTAGTAGACGAATTCCTAGTAATAGTATTTAATACGAATTGAGAAATAACACAAAGATATAAAATACAAAATCCGGATGAGAATAAGAGATTTTCTACAAAACCAAAATGGCTTCTTCACTCACTCAAAACCTTGAGACATGTATCCAGATAAGAATTTCCCGACAAAAGGTAAACTGAAAGAAATAAGGTAAGAAAGAAGCAAGGAGTGGGAATATCTGAGTAATACGGATATAGCAGACTACAGACATATTGTAAAGGTGTAACATACAAAATTACAAGTTCGAGCACCGAAACTGATATAATTAATCTTAAAATTCAGCTATACTACACACTTCCTCCCCAGGCGTAGAATGATGTCTTTTCATCCACTAACGAAAGTGGTGGCTATGAACTGCTTCAGGAATGGTTAAAGCTGTCTCTCTTTTAGTGGAGTCCGACTTGCTCATTTACTTTTGTTACTTTGTATGTATTATTTTAGTTCATTGTTGTGTTTATCTGTTTTCTATGTCCGGTCTTTGTCCGTGAATTACATTCTTTTGATTTCCTCTAGAATCTTTGTTCCTGTGATTACTCTATGTAAACCTGCAAATAAAAGTGTAGATGCTAAAGTCGTAAGAACTCAGCCTTCTCCTGCCAATCACATGTTGACTGGGTTTGCCTAGGTGGTATAGGAATGACCAGTCTCCACAACCGACATATCATTCTGTCCAGAAGATACCTACACGGGTGGTCGTTTGCCTTTCGTAGATCTCCGGGCAGGTACTGGGGGTGTATCTGCTATGTCAGCATGCTAGACATCAACAGGTGTGTCCTCTTGATGATCAGCATAATTAAGTATTATTTCCGCCTCAGCATAGTCGTCCCAGACTGAAAGGAAACATTTTGGACAGGCTCGTCTACAGCAGATTCCCCAGCGAGTGAGAATGCAGTCTTCTGCATCCAGTTCATGACAGTACACTAAAACTCGCCAAAAGTATCATCTTGAGATTCATCTGAAGACCTATTTGTAGTGCCATGTATTTCAGTAGCTGTCTGTTTGTATGTCCTTTGTTTCGGTTATGGTCTTGCTATCTGTTTCTGTACCAATGAATCATTTACTGGTGGTCTAATAAAACCAACAGGCAACAGTATATTCCTGTGAAGTCTCTATGAACATCCTTCTCTATTCTCTCTGACGACTTCAAATACAGGAATGTCTGGATTTGCTGAGCTCATCCTCCCATTTATCTGCACTTTGTGCCTCCCGTCAAATACCCCAATCTTGACAAGAAAACTTTCTCCTTTCCGGATGGCTGCACCTCTATCTAAAATGTTGATCGTATACGTAGTTCCCTTTCTGTGTGTCTTTAGCTTTCTTGAATGCTTCAGCTGCAAGTTCATGGCGTGTAATAACCTGTTGCATATAATTTTCGCATGCTTCGTGGTTAGCAACTTGGTCTCCTTCCGCAAACCATTTTTGAGATCGAATGGACGTCTAGGATTCCTCGCAAACATCAAACAGTATGATGAAACTCCAGTGTGGTTTCATGCTGCGTGCAGTTATATGTTTAGGCGTGAACAAAAGGTGATATACACGCCTACAAATGTTCTGAGCATGTTGATGTTGGTACGATTGAAGCAAGCGCTCGCACATCCCATTCTTAATTGGATGATACGCTGTTGTTCTGGACTTCCTCATTCACATCAGAGAACTAAGTTTTTTTATGATGTAGCTTATGAAGCATCCGCCTTGGTTAGGGTGGATCCTCTCAGGAATCTGAGAGCAGTCTGATCTTTGTTGGGATGGCTCAATCCTTGATTCGTAATGAATCCAAATAGGAAAACAAACTGTTATACATCATTAGAATAGTTTCATATCTTCTTCATAAAAAAAATGTAATTGGAAGTTTTTAACTGTAGTCTTTATCCCAAAATTGTAACAATCCATTCTTTTTGAAAATAAATAAATAAATAAATAACCGTAAGCATATCTGTATACCATATTTTATTCACAGTTTACATTAGAAACTTGGCTTTTCAGAGACGTAACCTCACGGCTGTTTTATGAATTGTTTTACAAGTGTATCAAACTCAGCGAAGAACCCAGATTATAAATTAATGTGAGTATCCAAATCAACATGGCATAACTTTCTAAAGAAGCATTTTGGTGTACCCAATTCGAAAACAAATATTCAAATATTGTTACCTTATTCGAGGTTTTGTATGTAATGTTGATAGAGATTGTGCATCATGGAATGTCGTTTCAATCCTTCCCCAAAAGTGCAGAACGTGGCTTTCTGAGAAGAGCGACGAATACAATTTGAAAGTTTACAATTTATCCGTTACATGCCATGATAGTTCTCTATATTCTAGCAATATTGTTCATGTAATACAATATTTAGAGTTATAATGTAATGTGAAATGGTTTCCTTATTTTATTTTAACTGAAGTATAGATGTTGTCATTAGCATTCTGATTATGGCATGATACAAATATCTCTGATTTACTGATTTCAACACCTGCAACAGCTAGATTAAGTAACTATACCTTAAAGAGAAATTAGTGGAAGACAGTGTTGTATCGTTGTTTTGACAAAGTAAGATAATATACAGATACATTTATACTATCAACTGGGAAATTTTCTCGTCGTCTTTTGCTACGGTTTCTGCGGTCAGTATGCTTTTGCGAAGCTGTAAAAAATGTTTGCTTGTCATGTCCAGAATTCTGACTCTTCCAGTGTCATCCATTTCATAGCATTAATGTTTTTCGCCCAGCAACCGCAACCTTTTTTTTTCATAATTTCACTAACACCTTAACATATTTTATGGGACGTTTTTTTTTTCATGAAGTCCTTGTTATTTCTTCAATGAACTTGATAGATCACACCGTCTAAGAGAAAACTAATGGCTAATTTAGAAATATCCTTTCCCCGCCAAAATTTCAAATGCTTATATCTAAAAAGAAATAGCATACTGACCAATCTATTTTGCTTTTTATATTTCACAAACCTTTGAAATCTTGTTTATTCTTAAACTGATAAGCGAACATCGTACTTCAAATAGCTTATAATAATCTTTGAAACAAAAATAATCACGACGGTTTAATTTTCGCATTATTATGTTTAAGGCAAATATAGCGAATAATAAACTGTTTCGAAAATTCTTTGGTTTACAATATTTGTATGAACAGTATGTTAAGAAATACTTAATAAGTATTAATAGTATACAAGCAACTTATTCTCTAAGTTGCGAACTAGGTGGCGTTATTTACACCCATTTGTTTGCTTTTTGTATTCATTTTTGTATGTTTTGACATATGAAGGTGGTTTTGCCCAACTGTGAAAATATCTGATGAAAATCAATGATAGCTTAACGTTGAGTTCCAACTTTAGTCATACAAGTCGCATTAAGAATGTTTCATTTACTAAATCAACCTCTTTATTTGATAGTTTTGAATATCAAACTCTACATCTGATAAAATAGACATTTATGAATTGATAAGATTGGTAAAAGGCACGCTAAATCAGCAAGCGAGAAACGCATGTTTAATATCATTCATCAAAATAATTATATTCACATTGTAATGCGATTGTTTTTTTGCTTATAAACACTTTTGACAATTTTAATCGAATATTTACACAACTTAATAAACCTCTAGCATCGATGTAATACATTCAAAAGTATCAGATATATGTAATGACACCTATCTTGTACCGTTTGCTTCGACGAATATTATTTATAACCGAACTAAAAGGTATAAATAAAGTAATATAAAACAGTCAACACAATTACATGTAATTTCATCTGCAGATATTTGATTTTTCAATTCAGTATTTCATTAATTAGCTTAAACTTGACCAATCGTTTATGCTGACAAATCAAGGTACTTTCTGCTTTATATAATAAAGTATGTTAGTGGCAAAAATCGTAACTATGCAATAAGGTTATCATACGTTCTAGGCGTAAGTATAGAACCCGAGAATAAAAAATTGAAGGTAAAAGAACTTTGCATAAGGTTTAGGGTTAATTATTTTATTAATTTTACATGTACTGAAACTCAATAAATTTATTTCGAACTTAGAGGAGCAATTTTTACTGTTTTCAATTATGTATCATGAGTTGAAACATCTATAATGTTACTTGATAGGCCATGTATTTAATGATTCCAAAATATCTTAGAGTATCACACATGAACGTCTTGTGAGAAAAGAGCGATAATTCAAATAACATTTTCGGCATAATTAAAATTTGTGGAAAGAATATCAGATCCCCGAGCAGAAGTATGTATAAAATATATAGTCGTCACCTTTACGTGTAACAATAGTGCCTTTTATTGAGTGTTAATTTAAGTCAATCCAAATTTGTACTATCAGAAATCTGAAATATGTTTGTTAATCATTTTGTTCATTTTATGTTTTTAATTTTGTTTAATTGCCAAAAGTGGGTTCTGAAAATTGTTTCCATTTGCTGTTTCGAGGTCGTTAACAGTGCAACTTTATGACAATTCTATTCGGTTGAATATTCATTGTGAACTCGTTACGAAAATCAACTAGTCTATTCCATCTCAGAAGGTCAGTTCACCAGTGACAAGAATAATTCAAAAGCCTTACGAAATTATAAATAAATAGTAAATCTGAATAAGTTCTACAATGCCCCCTTTTTAATTCGTGTTTTGTATTTTGTTCTGTACAAAGGAATACTTATTTACATATAATCATTAATCTGGTTATAGTAATCAACTACGAAAACCTTAATATTCAAACAACTTGTAATCAACAAGTATCTTGATCTTGCAATTCTACTCCTTGTAATATTATTACTTCACATGGGTACTACAATGTACAGTTCTTAGCACTATAATTAATTTATAGCCACCTTTTGACTTGGTCCATCATATATGTATGTTATACATGCATCATATTGACTCACTTAACTAGACAGCTAACGTCACTTTTACTGACTGGTGTCTGTCTGTAACAAAGATAAACCTATTTACTTAATAGTCAAAGTGTACACCATCCATCGCTATCATAACAAATAATTATTAAGGAAAAAATGTAACATTTTTCATTGAAGTTACAGTAAAGAATTTATAATTAAGATATTTTTCCTTACAGCAATAAATTTAAATTGTTTATTTCTCTCTAAGATGTTTGCTGTCAGTAGAAAGCATTTGGTGCAAGACAAATATACGAGTATAGAATGGTCAAACACTGCTTATGATTCAATCACACATTAATGGAATTACTCATAATGCACTTCAATAAAATACTGTTTTATCAACAAAGTTTCGTTTTAGAAATATACTGTTTTGGGTCCCGTAAGGTACACCGATTTAAAACAATAAGAACGCACTTATTCTACTTAAATTTAAATTGTAGTTGGTTTTCTTCTATAAACAGAACGTCTTATTTAATTAAATTCTTCTTTAAATTGAAACATGTTACTAAAAGATTTAAGTGAAGATGTTTTCCATCTGCAAAACAAAAACTAACAAAAGACGTATAATATTATTTGTGAACGCAGTTATGTTTTCAGTTCATTTTTCTATTTTCTTTCCCTTTTTTATATGACCAAACTGGTTGAAAGTTTGACAATGCACATGGGAACATGTATTCATTTTAGGTTTCTTACATAATTGTCCTGGAGTTCTGCTTTATCACAACAAAAGTCACACAGGTGTTATTTTTCGTAGATTAAAAACAAATCATAATTTATAATTTCCGACAAGTTAGAATTGTTAAATACGTAGCCGATTGGTTGATTGGTTTTTGTTGTTGTTGTCATTTTCAGTAATCTGGTCGCATTAATAAATTAGCAAACTAAATATTTATCTGGTACAACCGTAAAGATATGGCGCCTTGTTATGATCTGTTATTGCTGTCAAATGAAATGACTATCTTTTCGCAACAATTGTTTCGTATTTGTCGTAACAGTTGCTTCGCATTAATCCTCATTGTTATACATAAAAATTAGATTTTAGGATATTAATCGTCCAAACAGTTGCTACAAGATATTTTTAATATAATCACTTCGTGTTATCTGTAAATGCAAGAATCAACATTGTCTGTAGCACAATTAATATTACATCGTGTTATTCTGAGGGTACAAGTGTCTCTATTAATATTTTAGCAAGTGCCAACCTTCCGACGAATCATGCAGGCGATCAGTCTGAATTATCGGAAAGTTGATTTAATCCATGAACTTTGCAATTATAATGTTTCATAATTTCAATCAATATAATACGAGGAAGGTGAAACCTTAAACACTCCCGAAACAAGATAAATACCTTTCATAAATTTTGTCAGCTCTGTTATTATTAACTTCCAAATGGTAATATATGTTGTAATATACGATTTGTATTGTCCTAATACATTCTACTAATTGACATGGTCTGAAATATATATGGGCCGAAATGTAAGGTATTCGTATGGAACTATGGATTGCCTTGGTCCGAAATGTCTTTGAGTAAAATTGTCCAATTCTGATAAGCTGCTTACGTCAATTCAGTAAACGTTCAGGTGCCATGATTTGACCATCCCTATCTTGGAAAAAGATTAAACTTGATTTGTATTTAATCATCGAAGCTAACAAATGTTTTCCGAGACTGGTTCGGTTCTCAATTGCATTTTCAAAGAATACGAGAAAAAGGCTGTCCTGATACTATTTTAAAGCTCCCGAGTTTACATGGGCCAATCGGAGATTGATGGTTTTTCCTGCCATAAATATACTGAACCCAGTTGATAATAAAAACATTAACACTCCCTTAGAACTATTTTTATTTTCATTTTATATTTTATTGAATATTTATTTACTGGTTAATCGTTTTATATTAAGAATGCAGGCAAACGTAGTTTCATGGAAAGTAATTATGGTATCTAACCTCACATCAATTAAAAAAAATAGATTATGACTCAGATATACCAGAAAATAGTGACAAGTATATTTTGTACTGAAAGCCAGTAATGTGTAAGCTGTCAAAAGAGCCAAGTCAAGTATGTTTTTAGTAAAGTTAAGAATAGTACTGATATGATATGACAACAACATATATTGTTATTGACATTAGTAACAAGGTCACCTCGTCCAGTATTGAATTTACGGCTTTATATTATAGGAAAGTGTAGAGTTTTTCGTTGGTAGAAAATCGTGGCGTATTATTGATGCAATGTGTTGTTAGTAAGTATTGCGAATATAAATATATTCAATTCATCGTTTCTTTAAAATATTTGTTTTCAGTAACTTACGCTACTACATGTGGTAAAGAGATATGAAATTTGTCAAGTTTTTTTCTTACAAAATAAGTATGCTAAAAGTTGGCAGTAAGTGTTGTGATAATAAAAGCCTTTGGGTTCAGATGAACTGACCAATACGAACCTTTAAAGCATTTATCTTATAAAAACCGATTACCGATAAAGTGGATAAGTATTTCTCCTTACAACGAGACTATGAAAAGAATGTATTTAACATCACGAGCTTTTAAATTGTACATATTAAATTGTGGAAGAACTGAACTTAACATGATAATGAGTGGAGCAGTTTTTCTGTAAGCATATATTTTCATGTAGACATTAGCCAGATGTAAAAAGCTATTGGTAACGATAGTTCTCACTCTCTTTGTGACAATAAACGAAATCTGTTCTGAACAGAACGAATCAAACAGCATTAAGACAAATGTTAAGTCTGTATCTTATTCTTTATTTGTTTTCTATGTCTGCATGATAATTGTATTTCTAAATATAATGCATAGTTCCTAGGAAAACATATCTCATGGTAATCTTACATATTAATACATCGATGAAGTAGTAAGATCTTCAAACTAGTAAGATCACAAACGTACTACATCATTGGCAAAAATGTAAAGTGAAAACTGTTTCAACTGAAACTTTAATGACAATAACACATTTTTGAAAGTCCGTTTCCGTACATTTAACTGTATTTGGAACCTCCTATCTCAACCGAATGAATTTTGTAGTCATTAGTCATTGTATGGTCTATTGGACATGTCAACTTCGATACTAAAAGTAACATCTGTACCTATTTTACGACATAAAAAGAGCATTTTAGCCTTTACCACTAGGGTTTTAATGCTATAGGAATTTATCACCTCTTAAGAGTGATTGAGCTATACTGATCCTTGGGATCATGTTTGATACAGGGAAGATGACGTAAGCATATAGGATAAAAAACATTACCGAACTGATAAAAACTAGATAGTTGCAAACCAATGTAACGAATCTGACTTTATACAAGCATTTCAATACGAAAGATGGGTTAAACCAGGTTTTATAGTGCGTTACACAACTGTGTGGTACATCGATTGTACTAAATTCAGCGCCTTCAAACCGTTCGGTCAGCTAGGTTTTATATATATACAAATTTCGCTGGAAACTTTATTCTGCCTCGTAGGCTTAATCTATAGTTGTAACATACTACATGATGTATGGTAGTACAGTACAGCTCGCTGATATAGCATCTTTGGGATTTTTTCAGACACAAATACGTTTACGTTATCTTGCCTGTATTGAACATGATACGATGGACCAGTGTAGCAAATACAGTTGGCAACATTTGAGACGTTTGTATGATACTTAGTATAAGCGACACGAATCGTTTATTTGATCCTTGGTAGCGACGCGAATTCGAATCTCGCGAATGAAAAGACAAGAAACTAATTTCGCATATTTGACAGTTCTAACCTACATGAAGTTACACGCGTTGTCGTTCTAGTTATATATCATCCCTTACAGGATTTGATATTGAACAACAACCAAAAGGTATGACCCACCCACCTTTATAAGCCTCACGCAAAATTCAAATTCAATTCATAAGTGGGAGCTTAGTTTTTGTGACGAAAACGTTTTCTTTATCATTCCTTAAAGTGAAAAATGGCAAAGTACCACGGAACAGGAAGTTGATATATGACAGAACCAAAAATCGATTACATCATATGCCCTATCTATATAAAATCACACACCAAATGCAAATTCAAAATCATTCCATTTGTTTTGACCCGAGATAATTACCTCAGAATTCGGACGAACGAAATGAAGGACAGACATACAAGGTGATTCAAATGTACCACCTACCTGTTGAATGGGGCATAACAAAAATGAATATTGAAATTTTGTCATCAAAATTAAAAGTATAGTTAGATAACCTACTTGCAACTATTAATGTGTAAAATTCAAAATGCTAGGACTAGAAATAAGTAATGATAAAATGATAATTTCTTTACTTGCTTAATAAAACTAATCTGGTTTGATTCGGTGATAATTTTTCAGGTTTTAACATTTTTCATTTTGTGTCAATATCGATAACAACGATCCCTAATATAACGGCAAATTGTAATTCATGCTCTAAGATAAAGCACACAAATTAAGCTTGTTGTTGATCTGTGTAAATTGCAACGTTACGTTTTCAATAATTGAATTTTAATCAGTAACCAAACTCGTTTGTCAGTACAAAGATTACCGTCAAGTTTGATTAATGACCATTCTTGGTTTTCACCAAGGAGAGCTCTTTGTCAAGGGAGATAAAAACTAAGCAATTCTATCGTGTAAGTATCGCATGTTAACATGTCTGTTAGCAATCTTTCGGTAATAAATCATTCTTTAAATACAAGAAATTTTTAGATGATAGTTTTGTACTGTTTTTACAATAGTCTTGTCTGAGCTATTACTTTTAAGGATAGAAAGAATCAGATAAGTTTTATTGCTCGTTCTTCATTGTGAAGGTAATATCTTTTCCGTAATAACTTTTACCGAAAATTCATCAGAGTGATAAGCCCTTTGTGCTAATCTAAAAATCATGTTCATGGATAAAAAATCGCATACGTCAGACCTTAATTACAAGATACATACATAACTTCGAAAAGTGCAAATATATTGCCAAGGAATGATCAAACTCGGAAAGGTTCCTTCACTAAACACAAAAGGATAGTAGAAAAAATTGATAATGTAGCCAATTGTTCTTTCAATGTAAGCCTTGATATATTTGAAATATCAGTAAAACCCATTTCCTTTCTCTTCATTACAAATATAAACTAAATGTAATAGGACTATATTTTTGCGAAACATTGTGTAACTTAAGTCTGATTGGTTTTTTGAAATGAAGTTAAACGATTTTTTATTTTCTATCTTATATGGATCTGAGTGCATGTATAAAGTTTTTCATTTTGTTTTATTAAAAAAACAGTATGTTTGTAAAATGTTTTCAGTTCTTGAATATCAAACATTCTAGTAGGTATATTTATATTGTATAAACTTTATTAAAAGCTTATTTGGGCCTTTTCTACACATTTTTCACCGCTATATTCAGTATATTCATCATTAATCATAATAAATTAATTCTCATTTTGCGAAGACCCAAGCAAATTTGACACATGCAACATGGCACTTATTTCTATAACAACCTTAATTCTAAAACATCTAGCATATTTATTTTACCTATTGTATATTTTGCCAGTTACATTGCAAAATACAAGCAAGATGTAAACAGAAAGATATTTGAAGACATTAAATACCATAAGAGATATTTTTAAAAATCAGTCTTTCTTTTATCTAAAATTGTTAAAAACATGTAAACACGACTTTTACCATTTTATTGTTTTAAATGTTTGTTTGTTTGTTTGTTTGGGTTTAACGTCCGAGCAGCAATATTTCAGCTATATTCAGACAATGAACATGAAACGGACGATAAAATGAACATGTAATGAAAAAAAAAAAGGATGGGTCACAAGGATAAAAGGGTCGACAAATTTTGATTGCCACTGAAAAAAGGGGGGATGGGTTAGGTAGGGCAATTTGGCCTCCCATGGCGGAGCGCAAAGGTTCCTACTCCTATCGAATACCACAGCAGGGTTCTTTAACGTGCGAGGAACGTGACATCTTTCCCAACACGGTGCACCACTATGGTTTGCGGTCAGGTTTTCCGTATTATAGCCTGACAACCCCAGCATGTAACACGCCAGGGGTACCCCATTCCACCACCTGGGGCACACATCCCAGTTGCTCTGTGGGCAGAGCGCCTAGCCCCCGGCTAGGTTTCTGAGCACTATTTAGTCGTCTTATACGACAAGCTTAGCGCTGCTGCAGGCCTATTCTTTTAACACCCGGACCTGCACGGGGCTATTATTTTAAATAAAAGTAGACTTAATTCTCACCGTTAATAAGACAGACAGTAAAATATCCCTGTGCCAGCCTTTGCTTTAGAGTTTGATAAGCCTTCTTTGATTATGAAGCCGAAATTTTTGCTCAGTACTGACATGTCTATTTTCAGTCTTTTCGAATTACTACATACGTTATGTCGTTATCTTTTGTCTACATAAAATTTCTAAATTAAAATGTTGCTTATCTTTCTAAGAATGAAAAGGAGTTAGCATATTATATAAGTCAAATATAAATGTTTTTGTTCATAAGGAGAGAACTCAAGATCGTGAACATTATTTATATATAACACAATTTTTCGACTGTAAATGGTGAGAGAACTGCTCAAGGTAACATAGTGGTTTCATTACAGAACATTTTAGTCGATCAATTATATCTCATTCCCATAATTAACATGTATCACTAAACAATGTAAGAAAAATAAAGAAGATAAAGGAAAAATATGGAAAAGGGAAAATTATAATTCACCAACAGATAGGCAAATACCAAGATACCAAGATAAGATATTTATATCCAATGTTTATTATCACAGCTAGACGTAGAAAATAATAGCAGTGATAGGACCTACACTGCTACCACTCTTTCCAAAGAAGAGATTGTGGAAAACCATAAATCTGTGCTATCCTCTTTTGGTCTCTCTTTCAAGGACGATGATTGTGATTTACCGTCTATGTACTGGATTCCTAAACTTCACAAGAATCCATACAAACAACGTTTCATAGCTGGATCTGCAAAATGTACCACCAAACCTCTTTCAAAACTTTTAACTTCTATACTCACAACTGTCAAAGAGGGTCTACGGTCCTACCACAACACTTGTTACTCCCGTAGTGGTATTAATTCAATGTGGATCCTGAAAAATTCGAAAGATCTTTTGGAGACAATCAGTTCAAGACTATTACCTGAATATAATAGCATTAAAACCTATGATTTTTCAACACTATATACTTCTATTCCCCATACTCAGTTAAAATCCCGACTTAAATAACATTATACATCGTTGTTTTTTCCAAAAAAGATGGTACACCTAGATACAAATATTTAGTTCTTGGTAGAGATTCCTCATACTTTGTAAGAAATAATTCCAAATCATCTTCCAAATATACAGAGGAAGATGTTTACAAAATGCTGGAATTTTTAATCGACAACATATTTGTCCAGTGTAGTGGACGTGTTTTTCAACAAACGGTCGGCACTAACAATGGGAACAAATTGTGCTCCTTTACTTGCTGACCTATTCCTTCACTCTTTTGAGGCGGACTTTACAGCTGATCTGATCAGAAGGAAAGAATATCGTTTGGCTAGATCCTTCAATCTCAATTTCCGCTATATAGATCACGTATTATCTTTAAACAATCCTAATTTCGGGGATTTGATACATCGCATCTACCCAAAAGAACTCGAGATAAAGGATACTACAGACACTGTGAAGTCAGCCTCATATCTTGACCTACACTTAGAAATCGATAGTAAAGGAAAACTATTGACCAAACTTTACGACAAACGTGATGACTTTTCATTCAGAATTGTCAACTTTCCTTTCTTCTGTGGCAACATCCCTTCGGCACCTGCGTATGGAGTGTTCATATCACAACTCATACGTTATGCCAGAGCTTGCCGAAACTACACAGACTTTTTGTATCGCGCTAGAACTCTTACAAGTAGGCTTCTGGAACAGGGTTATGTTGCTACAAGATTGAAGTCATCACTACAGAAGTTTTATGGTCGTCATCATGAACTCGTGGATCGTTATGGTGTATCCATCAGCACCATGAAAACTGATGTATTCAACGGTTCAACTTGACTTTTTATGAGCAACTCGGCGGATGTTTCTAGAAAAGCAGAGGACGCTTACCCTACCGCTGCACCTGGTCCACGCTCCCAGTTTTTAGTGGAGTCCGAGTTGCTCATTTGCTTTTGTTACTTTGTATGTATGCTTTTAGTTACTTTATGTTCTTTGTTGTGTATGTCTGTTTTTCATGTCTTTGTCCCTTGATTACATTCTTTTGATTACCGCTATAACCTTGGTTCCCTTGATTACTCTTTGTAAAACTGCCTTGTTTTTCATTTTCTCCGTTTAATTAATTAATTTCGCATTATTTGTAAATGGAAAAAAATGAAATAAGTAATGAATAATTTCCATGAACTCTGGTTAAACAGAAATTATCTGAAATATTACATTAATATCGTATATTTCCCTTACATTTTCTGCCATTTCTGATATATGGCAGAAAACATTATCAAGTAAATGACGATGCGTTTGGTATTATTCTATATGCCGTAAATGTATAATAGTCAGCATTTCAACTAACGAAGATATCCTCACCATATCATTGAACATTGACTACGATAGTCTTATGGCCATCTATCTTTATATTGTATGTGAAAAAAAGATATTTCGAGGTTTATTGAACATATTAATAGCCGATGAAAAAATGTTGTTTGATAATAGAATGACATTTTGATTTAAAAGACGTTTCAGTAAAAGCGATATATTTCTTTCTTAAATATGGAAAATGTTTTTCATATATCGGTATTTTTACTCATTTTCTGAGATATGATTCAACTTTTACAAAATATAAAAACAAATTGAAACATATATCGAACCGCTCGCCAAAGCTGAATTTATGCTTTTGAATGGAACTGATTGAAATCGCCATGCTATTTTTTTTCTTTTTCTTCACAAATTATAGATACACATGTAATTGACAGGAGTTCTCTCTTCTAAATACTTAAGTACTTCTCCGTCTAAGAATCGGACAAAATGTGTATAAGATGTGGCACATGAAGGACTAAAAAACGCAGAGATTTTATAGCATTAACCAAGTATTTATATCTGATATTCTACAGAATAACTATCAAAATGTTTGTAAAATTTGACCAATTTAAGATATTCATAGGTCAAATTTAGTTGAAAATGCACTATGGAAAAATGACAGAATTTCTTTGCGCACATTTTCTTCATATAAGCAGTAAAAATATCTACGTCACTTATGCTTCGGAATAAATTTAAATAGCTTTTCAGTTTTTTAGATGTATTGAATATATTTGAGGCAGAAAAGAACAAATTGACACTCATTGCCTGATTCTTACACAGAATGGTACTTAAATATCATTATCATCATTAAAAATAAACCCAGTGTATGAACGAAATTCAAGAGTGTACTTAAAATTTTCTTCTCGTCCAATTTCTGATAGAAAAAAGTAGAAGAAAAGAAAATTTATAATTTAACAAAGTGTCTCTCTCAAATTTTTGTTATGAACAGTTATTATAAAAAAACAGTTAGAATTGTGCCTTTTCTCCCTCAATACTCTGTAACTTTTGTCAATCCCACGTACCAATGGGCAATGGTTATAAGAGTTGAAAATTGCAATACTGAAGATAAAAACAATGGACATTCTTCGACAAACAAAAGCCGGGAATACCCAATTCTACACACGGCGGAAATCCTTCGACAAACCAAAGCCGGGAATACCAATGGTAGACACGGTAAAAATCCTTTGAAAAAACAAAGCCGGGAAAACCAATGGTATACATCGTGAAAATTCTTGAATAAACTGAAGCAAGGAATTAAAAAAAAAAACATAAGTTGAAATCATGGGACAGGACAGTCGGGTAATAACGAAGGTAAACACGGAGGCAATTCAAGGTCCAAAACAAAGCCGGGAATACAGAATTCAACATCGCAAACTACACTGAAGAACACAAACAAATACAAACGTAAAAAAATGAGTGATAAAAACCCTGAGGGGAACTAAAGTATACGGGAAAGATGAACAATTCTATGTCAGATGGAGGTCTTTCATTTTTTTTTTAAATCGACCAGGCAGGTCATGGCGACGCCTGTAAAACTATTCAAATAATGAGTTTAATCTACATCAGTATCCTTGACCCAGTAGTTGTTGTTGTGTTAACTGACTGATCGAGAGTTTGTGTAATTAAATATGAATTTACAAAAAAGTGAGCTGATGGAAACCAAATTTCTGAATTTCAATTGAAGATATCATGTTCGTCAATATACGTGACAATAAATACATAAATGACATAATATCAGACATATAATCACATAGACCAATGGTTCTGTTTTTCATTAAAGTATATATAACGAAGAACGCTATGGAGTAATATCAGTATTGATAAGGAAGAACTCATTCCGTGTTGAGTCATTTTTTTTACATCTGTGGCAGCATCCCTTCAGCACCAATGTATGGAATTTCATATCACAACTCATACGTTATGCCTGATCTTGCCAAAACTACACAGATGTTTAGTACTGTGCTAGACTTCTTTCTTAAGCTTCTGGAACAAGATTATGTTGCAACAGGATTAATATAATCACTCAAAAAGTTGTGTAGTTGTCACCATGAACTCATGGATTGTTACGGTGAATCTATTTGCACCATGAGAACTGATTTGTGTACCTTATCATAGTTTTCCTGCCCTCTTTCTTTTATCTTGTACGCATAACATTTTATGAACAAAACAGTGAGTATTTCTAGAAAAAAACAGAGAACACTTACTCTACCAGAACACCTCTTCCATGCGCCCAGTTTAAGTTGAGTCCTGGTTGCCAATTTGCTTTTGTTTCTTTTTGTTTTTATTTTTTTTCGCAGTGTTACATACACACTTACCAAATTGAAATTATTACAGTTTGAGTCAGTTGCAGCTAATTATGTCTGCTGGAAATCATGGAATTTAGTCAAATCTAACGACAACACTATTAACTCTTCATTGTATAATCCATATTGAATTAAATCGCCTTATAATGTATTATTATATACACGGTGTTTTCTGTAATTTGATTAATTGCTATAATTTTAATGATAAAAATACGTTTGTACTACTGTTGTGCAGCTGTTATTGATGTTAAACAAGACCCTTTAGTAGTAAGAGGAACAGAGCTGACTTTATAGCTGATCTGATCAGAAAGAAAGAATATCGTTTGGCTAGATCCTTCAATCTCAATTTCCGCTATATAGATGACGTATTATCTTTAAACATTCCTAATTTCGGGGATTTGATACATTGCATCTACCCAAAAGAACTTGAGATAAAGGATACTACAGATACTGTAAAGTCAGCCTCATATCTTGACCTACACTTAGAAATCGATGGTAAAGGAAAACTATTGACCAAACTTTACGACAAACGTGATGACTTTTCATTCAGAATTGTCAACTTTCCTTTCTTCTGTGGCAACATCCCTTCGACTCCTGTGTATGGAGTGTTTATATCACAACTCATACGTTATGCCAGAGCTTGCCGAAACTACACAGACTTTTTGTATCGCTCTAGAACTCTAACAAGTAGGCTTCTGGAACAGGGTCATGTTGCTACAAGATTGAAGTCATCACTACAGAAGTTTTATGGTCGTCATCATGAACTCGTGGATCGTTATGGTGTATCCATCTGCACCATGAAAACTGATGTATTCAACGGGTCATAGTTTTCCTTTCCTCGTTTGTCTACCCCGGACTTGACTTTTTATGAGCGGGTGTTTCTAGAAAAGCAGAGGACGCTTACCCTACCGCTGCATCTGGTCCATGCTCCCAGTTTTTAGTGGAGTCCGAGTTGCTCATTTACTTTTGTTACTTTGTATGTATGATTTTAGTTACTTTATGTTCTTTGTTGTGTATGTCTGTTTTCCATGTCTGGTCTTTGTCCCTGGATTAAATTCTTTTGATTACCCTATAACCTTGGTTCTCTTGATTACTCTTCTTTATTCAGGTTCAATCAACAACTCGACCCAGAAAACAAACGAAACACCTTAGAGAACACAAATCAACTACAAAAATATACGAAGAATGCAAAAAAGATAAATAAACGAGCAACCCGGAAAAAAGGACTTCGAACCTTCTAATACTAAGAGTTTTTTGTGTGACAATTTTGTACCATCCGACATTAGTTGTTTTAATTGAAGTTTAAGCTAGAAATACCAAACAAACTCTTAACTCTTAGGGCAAAAGCGATGGGCCTTCATGAAAATTTGAGACACAAATAACAGAAATAAACAAAGCTAAAAGATCCATAAATAAGAATAGAAAACTTATCAAAACCAAGAGAGCGAACCAGTTGGAAAATTAGATTTTTGGCAAGCAAGTTAAATATTCCCTAAAACTATTTTTGATTGGATTTGAAAGGACGTTGCAAGAGTAATCAAGGGAACCAAGGTTATAGCAGTAATCTAAAGAATGTAATCCAGGGACAAAGACCAGACTTGGAAAACAGACATACACGACAAAAAACATAAAGTAACTAAAATCATACATACAAAGTAACAAACGCAAATGAGCAACTCGGACTCCACTAAAAACTGTGAGCATGGACCAGGCGCAGCGGTAGGGTATGTGTCCTCTGCTTTTCTAGAAACACCCGCCAAGTTGCTCATAAAAAAGTCAAGCCCATGGTAGACAAACGAGGAAAGGAAAACTATGACACGTTGAACAAATCAGTTTTCATCGCGCAGATGATACACCGTAACGATCCACGAGTTCATGATGACCATAAAACTTCTGTAGTGATGACTTCAATCTTGTAGCAACATGACCCTGTTCCAGAAGCCTATTTGTTAGAATTCTAGCGCGATATAATAAAGTCTGCGTAGTTTTGGCAAGCTCTGGCATAACGTATGAGTTGTGATATGAACACTCCATACACTGAAGGAATGTTGCCAAAGATGAAAGTTTTCAATAGTTTAGAAAGACTAGTTTTCATTAGTACACATGGTAGACTAGTTTTCCGCATCGAACATACTGACATTGAACATACTGACGAAGTCTGTATTATATAGAGACTCGATATGCTTATAGGAAAATAAGAAATGCACTATATTCCAAGATAAAGGCCATGGTTGTGGTTCAATATTGAATTATACCATCATAATTATTGAAAATTCACTGACATACCGCGATAGTTACGACAACCTGCTGATAAACGTTAAATTGTGATGGATTATCCCTCTATGTATACTATTAAGACAAACCACTGTCAGGTCGAGATAAGCCTTTTGTTGGCATTCTAGGATTATCTTCGATTGTCGACTTGGTTCTGGTTTGCCTTAACATTTGATGGTTATGGTGTTCGACGTCAATCATGTACTTGGTCGTCATTTTAATTACGAAACAGGATGAATTTAATATCCCAAGATGTTTGCTATTGTTTTATTGAAACTTTCTACTAAATTGACTTTCAAAACCTTTCATCATCATTTCCATTTAGTAGTGCAGCGTCTGTCTATGTGAGAACTCGTTCCTTAATATATCACAATGACAGCGCATTCATGTACTAGTTTTGTACATGATATTATTGTCACCCACTTTTTATTTAAAACAATAGGCAAAAAAAATTTTAAAAAATGAGATGGCTTAGTTTTCATATATTCGTGAAGCCAGATATGACATGTGAACATTCTTACATACTAATACATACAAATGTAAGTTCTAGCATTCTACCCAATTTGATACTAGTTAGATTCAACAGAAAATTGTCTTTCTCTCACACATATCTTTCTCAATTGAAATTCTTTTCGCAATTCATGTTAGTTTGTTTTTTTATTCATACTGGATGCTCATTTCAACAGATTCATAAGATAATCTTGATAAGATTACAAATGTATGACTCGTTGATAATTATTTGTCTTAGACACCGCTATGCTATTTATGGAATATATAAAAGTATAAAACTGTTCCAAGATCATTTAGAGCTAGAGAAAGTAAACGCTATTTCAAATTCTATGCCAGATTTCCTTTCAACCAGATGTAATTGATGACCTTCAACTACTTTTACAACTTAACATTGATCGCTATTAATAAGTAAAGTAATTGTTAACCGATGTTTATTGTTATTTCTCATGTGACAATGTGTGTCCCTTATCGTGGTCCAAACTTCCATGTAATGATACATGATGCCACAAAAGTCTAATTTGACTTATATAGAGACAAGAACGAATGTAGCAAGTCTCTTAATAAACGCCTAAATTGCTCTTGTTTTTAATGTGAAAATTGATGTCTGTCTGGTATTGTTATTGAATAATACAAATGTGAAACACTCTCCTTGGCCTACATTTACAAGTTGTAATATTGTAGTTAAATCATTCTAAAATTTTCTTTAAAAACTAAACACTCGATCTAACGTCAATATATACTGAATGCTACATGTCAAAATCTGTATCACATGCCGTATGAACCCGATGGCAACCGACCGAGGGATGGTATAGGTTGACGTCGACGTCCCTCTTAAAACTACTAAATTAAATATTGTAATATTTTAGGGAAAAGACTGACGTTGTGTGTTATCAGATTAAATGGCTGAATATCAAGAACTAAAGTGTACCATCCCCTTCTGGTTACTAAAATTGCAGGTAATTAGCTAGTGCAAATTAGCGGGAATATGAGATGCACAAGGATAGACACAGCTTTGAACACATCTGTTGACACGAAGATTTTGAGTACAAACATCTAACGATTCATCCAAGTTCAACTTGAAAATGTCAGAAGTTTTCGAAATAGTTGCATGCTATATTCTATTTTATAAGAAGAGAGTTGCAACTATCAAAAACAATTGCAATTGATAAAGCTTTTGTAAGCCAGGATTAAATAAAAGTGCCACAATATCATTCTCAATGTTTAACTTATACATACATCATGCGTAGAATTCCAATACTGTCAGTTCCTTGATTTCTCTATTTTTCTATTTACCGTTTGATTTGTAAACCCAAAAAAATGTTAAAATATTACGTAATAGTCCAATATGTTTGATATTGTTATCGAATCAAAAGGTATCAATCATAAAAAACTACGGTTTCTTCGTTGTCTTGCACGTGGTAGAACTTCTTGTTACTCGATTTGGCCTTCTTTTTCGATATTTTTTTTTATTTGGGAACTTCTTTTATACACTTTTTAGGGGAATTTAGATCATCCTTTGTATTTTATCTTAATGCTGTTGGCGAGAAGTTATTCCTTGACACAGTGTATAGCATTTCAAATTTGCAGTATTATATGATTATTACGTTTGTATTTTATAAGCAGTTGCATGATAACTTTATTTTTCAAAGTCATTACAAGTTATTTTTGTAACTATCCTATTAAGATAAAAAGGCTAAAGTTATACTTTGACATTAGAGGCGGGCATTTACTCAACCCCTGAGGCTACACTGTGAAGTCAGCCTCATGTCTTGACCTACACTTAGAAATCGACGGTAAAACAAAACTAACCGCCAAACTTTACGACAAACCTGACTTTTCATTCAGAAATGTTAACTTCCCTTTCATCTGTGCCAACATCCCTTCAGCACCTGCGTATGGAGTGTTCATACCCAACTCATACGTTATGCCAGAGCTAGCCGAAACTACGCAAATTATTTGTATCGCGCTAGAATTCTAACAAATAGGTTCTGGAACAGGGTTATGTTGCTACAAGATTGTAATTATCACTACAGAAGTTTTATGGTCGTCATCACGAACTCGTGGATCATTACGGTGTATCCATCTGCGCTATGAAAACTGATTTGTTCAACATGTCATAGTTTTCCTTTCCTCTTTCGACTACCCCGGACTTGACTTTTTATGAGCAAATTGGTGGTTGTTTCTAGAAAAGCAGAGGACGCTTACCCTACCGCTGCACCTGGTCCATGCTCCCAGTTTTTAGTAGCGCCCAAGTTGCTCATTTCCTTTTGCTACTTTGCATATATGATTTTAGTTACTATATGTTTTTTGTTGTGTATGTCTGTTTTCCATGTCTGGTCTTTGTCCCTGGATTACATTCTTTTGATTACCGCTATAATCTTGGCTCCCTTGATTACTCTTCATAAGTGTGTGTATGTGTGTTTTTGGATAATGTCAAATAAAGTTGATATTTTATAACGTTCAACAATATAGAATTTGATTCACATTTCCGATATGCAGCTAGCAATTTCAAACAAGTATTGCAACAGTATAAGTCAATGTTGTATACGTGGAACAATTTTATAGTGATTAGTAACAATTTGTTCCTGTAAATGTCTTTCCTATTTGTCTGATAACAATAACAGAAGAGTAGTGTATATATATTCACTTAAAATGTGTCTTTCCAGCGAGTTATCAATCGTATTGTTTATCTAATGATGCGTATTTAAAGCAAGCGAAGCAGGACACTATAAATCGAGTAAGTTATTATTTCAAAAATGGAAAGAGGATTTTCTTTCAATAAACTTAGCTTTCGATGTATCAAGGTGATTTTATTTTTTTTATAAAAGGCCGTATAATTAAGAAAAAATTAAACCATCGATAGGAAGTACAAGAGGTATTAAGCTGACTTGTACTGTTTTTTATCATGAGTTTAAGAATCTCGTTAAAATATTTAATATGTGTGGAACTTACAGAAACTGATTGTTACGTGTAATTCTTTATCATCGTGAACAACAAATTTCGATTGCGAACAAACCATCACTTACACATGAATCACATCCAATAATTATCTCGTTATCCCCGGTTCTAGATAAAACATCATTTCTTCACAGAATGTGTAATGCATAATAAAATGAATCGTCAATGGGTTTTCAACATATATTTTTGTTTATTCTTCGTACAAAAAATTCCAGTACCATTGCCTGATAACGCAATTATTACAAAATCAATTGTAATATTCCTTATATTGGCTTATAACCTTACATTTTGATGCAATCTAGCAGTAAAACAGGCGCCAGTCTAGAGGATTACACAGCGATATCGATAAACGATATCGATAAAGATATTAATACACTATAATAAAACATATAATAAGCAAAACATTCGGTCAACTCATGACCCTCTTCAGTACCTTACACAAATTGAGTGTGTAAGAAAGTAAATGGTCTGTGAACACAACTCACTACCTAATCAGGTGAATACCTGTGACGTATTAAAATTGTATCAAAATTGTATTGTTGGCACATGTGATAAAATTGTTTACTTCTGCTCTTCTAGCCTCAGGGGTTGAGTAAATGCCCGCCTCTTATGGTTACAGACCACCAATTCAACAAATGAGCATTTGGAACGATTTGAAAAGTCAGCAAAAATAGTCCTACGCAGAAATTACCCCTGTTCCTCATAGTGCTGTGAAAAAAGTTCTCATATTATTTAAAAAATTTAAACAGTTTCTGAAAGGAAAAACATTTCTGTACATTTTATAGGTGCATTTTGCTTCTTGTGATGTGAAGCCTAATCTCCATAATGATTTTTAAATATACCCCTATCTTGTAAAAACACTGGGATTTCCCATGCTATTTATAGACCCTTCACTTCCGGTGACCAGTACTGCACTGCAAGTCTGCTAACCCCACATGCCATTCTGAGGATTGTGAGCTGACATATGTAGAATCATGCTGATATATAGTCCTCTGCAGGTTAAAGTTAAGGTAAAGTCCAGAGAAGCCATTGAATATTGTGAAATTAGCATAGAAGCCTATGGAAAGTGGAATTAGTGGTTTTTAGCATTATGTCAACAGCCCAGGTAGACCTATAGTCGAACAGCAGAGACTATAGGTCTACCTGGGCTGTTGACTTTGTGAATGTTTGGGAAGCAAACTTTCTTGTTTCCTAGAAAGTAAAAATTATTTTTCTCCGAAGTCGCATATAGAAATGATCCCCTTAAACTTAAAATTTTACTGGAAGACACAACATACGTACAGTATTAAGTAAACAAAAAGGGTCAAATGTTGTAATGTAGAACGTACATGTACTGTATAGCTCCATTCTTGATTTCAATCGTCGTACGGCAATCGTATCTTAAAATCATTCAAGATTAGAGTAAAAGAATATGATAGCTGATGAAGGATTCTTACATACTCACAAGATGTCAAGTTACCATTTTGCCATTTTTGGAATATGTTTTATGCAAATTTTATGCTAAGACGCTATATATGTTATATTCCGAGCACAAGACAATGAGAAAGCTAGTTAAAATTCGTCACAAGGTTTTGTTATAGGCACCATGTTTACAATTGAAGAAGGGCCAGATCGTATGGTCTTTTTGAAAAAAAATAGTTCCAAATTCTGTGATTTTTATCTCATCCATTCATTAAAAAAAATTATAATCTGACATCAAATCCAAGTACACGCACCCCCTCCCGCAGGATAATTATGGCCGGTGTCTTTATTACTGAACTAAATATATTATTTAAAAGTTTAATTTTGAACTAGAATTTTCTTAAAGTGCATACACATAGCACAGTCACTTCTTTCTATTAATGATTTGGCTGTATTCACATATACCCTGTGAAGATTTTTTCCAAGGGTGCATGTACAAATGTACGTGTGGAAAGTGATAGAAACAAGTGTATGCGACGCGTACCAATAATTTATTCATTATTTAACAAAAATGATTGACAGTTTAAAATGATTTTTTCCAGTTCCCTAATACTTCTTAAATATTAAATATACTTACATGTGCACTACAACAACAGACAAGTATTCTTTTCAGGTTTACAAGTAGTAAATTTCTCTATTTCCTTAATGTTACATTTATTTAACATTTTACTTGTGTTCCGTAATAGGATTTTCGTATGTATTACATGTATTTTGGTAGCATTTATATGTAGCTATTCTTGTACATGTATGTATTCATGACACATACATATTTATAATAACTGCTAACTATTGTAACTAAATATACATACATGTGTATATTACTGTCATAAATACAATCGCTCAGACACTATTACTATATAATGCAGTTGTCATTTTACAGGGAAAGTACATGTACAGATAAGTGTGATAGAACAGCCTATGTCGGATTGGATCAACATGTGTTTATATCTATATGAACAGCAACAGATGGAACGCATTTATCAAATATGTGAAGAAGTCAATAACTGTATACAACAAAAAATGTTTAAAAAAACGAAATAAATTCAATATTTATTTATCACACTGTTACTAATATGATTCCCGCTATGATCCTGGTTAAGTTGTGGGTATTATAGTATTTATACATGTACATACTAGATAGATTCAATAATTTTGATGAGAAAGAGGTGTAAGATGCATACTTTTGGCTTTACGGAAAGATTCATGTCTAAACTAGATTAGGTTGATCTTAATAAAATTTTATAACTGGATAAAGAAAGGTTTGTGTTGATTTTGGGGTTTTGGAGGAATGTCGCGTAGTCCTCTGACCAACCAAAATTATGTCGCCATCGGGATGTATCTCGGTGCAGCATCCTCTACATTTGTGCACATGTGTAGTGTAATTGCCTTTTCTATTATAAAAAAAAATGCATAGCTTTAAATTTCATAAACCATAGAATTAGAGACAATGTGATGTTACACAAACGTAAGAAATTCGGGACTGAAAGCGTGAGAATGGAATTAAGAGTAGAATGTATATAGTTTGCATATTTTGACCTAGAGAAAAAAATCTGCGAACGGAAACGTTTTAAATAAAAGCCATGTTCAACACTACCACAGACACCTCAAAAGCAAGAATTAATCAAATCTTCAGATTTTCGCGAATAAATCTCCTAGTAAATAGAGTGAAAAGTATACTCAAATAATATTTGAGTAAATATCACTGATAGATGTATAATTGCTGTAAATCACGTTTGGTATTAAACCATGGCACTTTTTCGATATACACGAACATGCAACTTTGACCTTACTTGTTGACAAGCTTATTGACGGGATTATACAGGTAAACTTACGTAAATGTATGTCAAGTGTACATCGGCAAGCCTTCGATGTCCTGACTCACTTAATTGTTTTTCTATAATTATTGCAGCTAGAAAAAAAATCCAAATTTGGCATGTTGGTAGATACACGTTTGACGGCCTTGTGTATTTTTCCTGATTTATTTTGGTGATCAAACACAAAGCGTGATCCAATTTTGATTAAACGTACCCCCACTCAAAATCATTTCAATTAAAGATCGAGGTTTATCTTAGTATTATTTGATACTGTTTTTGTTGATAATTTAATTTTTACTAATAATGTTCCTAACTTATATTGAAAATAATAATTTTTTGTCTACAAGTAACTTTTAAGGACATTAGCAATGAAAATAAACAACAAGATTCACTTTTCCGCCTCAACTAAACGAAAGCGCGAGTTCTATTGTTCTCGTCGCGGTAGGTTTCTGCCTGACTAGGACTGACTACACTAAATCGTTAGAAAACTTCTACTGTCCTCGGGATAAAAGTAAAGACACGATACAAATGTCAGTGCTCTATTCACACTTTAACTAGGAACTGTTATCTCAAATCAAATTATCTCCTGTAATGAAGTGCGATGCTGTACTTTCGTTGATGAAAAGTGCAGGTGTGGATAGTAATCAAATTATTTATTTTCTGTTTTCGAGTAGCCCTCTAGCATGTTTGACCATCGTCCAATAATAACAACAAAGAATCGTATAATTGAATCACTAGAGCTCTTGATTCACATTGTATTGAATATGAAAGCATTTCTACATTGACAATAAAATTTTATTATTTTCTATTACGTTTTTCCAGTTATTGTCCATTAAAGCTGTTTCACGTTTTTATATTAGGATTTTTCATCAATGCGCCTCAGAATGTGCAAATTTTTGGTCGTTCCCTCCGCAGGACTCGAACTTGTACCGCTGTGACATCTATTGCAACGCCGCCTGCACGAAGTCCAGCGCCCTAGACCACTCGGTCAGCTAGGCTATATAAAAATATAGCTTTCGCTGGCCAGTTCTTTCCTCCTCGTAGGATTTAATCTAGGACTGTAACTCAGTACACGATGTATGGTAGTACGTGACAGTTCATTTAGGTGTTACCATGTAGGATAGAGGATCAAATTAAAGATGCATGTCACAAAAAATCAATATTATACAAACGTCTCAGAATGTGACGACTCTATTCGTTACACTGCTCCATCGGATCAAATTGATACAGGGAAGATATGTAAACGAATAGAAAGGTCTGAACAATTCCCAACGATGTTAGAACTGTCAAATTTGCGATGCAAATTTTTGGTCGTTCCCTCCGCGGGACTCGAACTCGTACCGCCTGTGACATCTATTGCAACACCACCTGTACGAAGTATATATATATTTGATCCCATGTATTAAAAATCAAAGAATAGCTGTAGTTTTGCAATGCTTCAAAGCTGCAAGCTGCAATGAAACGTCAAGATGTAAAAAAAAAAAAAAAGTTTTTCTGTTCATCAGCGAAGTCAGTCAGTTTGGCGGTCAGTTGTCTTTGGATACTGTCAATATTTTTAATATCACCCCATTTATTAGCCAAAGTTTGAAAATATAAAGAAGTACATGCAAGTATAAGAACAATGACAACATGATAAAGCTGTCGATATTTCGTTTTTGTTGAAAATATGATAACTACTTTTATTAATACAAGAACTTTTGATTCTCCCAGTATAACATTGTATAAACAAGATAGTAAAACAAAATTGTGGGTCAAATGACCATCAAGTAACAACATTAAGAGTGAAAATCTAAATAAAGTAGAAATGCACCGTCAAGCATCAAATCGATGAGGAATTGCACTAAATTTTTGTCTGGCATTGTACATGTGTACGACTAAGCGAAGGGTTTTAGTGAAATAAATTGTCCTTCTAATGGAAAATCATTTGTTAAAAAGCAAAAAGGAAAAAAGAAAACTAACAAAACACCAACAATAAAACGTACAATGTATATGGAAAAGTTAATAACAATATCAGTTCGTTTAGTTTCAAGGCAAAGTGCATAGGTTAGGTAAGGGCTATCAACTTAGGGAGTGCTTTGCAAATTCAAAATACTTACGGCACAAAAATGTGTCGATTGAATACTCAGTCTGACTTGTATGGGGGAAGCACACCTCGATTTATTTCGTTAGAATAGTACATCTGCTTCAACGCAATACCCAATAGAGAGGTACTTGTACGTGTACTTGTATCCCAACTCAGCCGGGAAGCCAGTGACCAATTATGTACCTCCGCCCGTTTTCGTCCATGGGGTGACAATGAAAATTCCAACAGAGG
The DNA here is from genome assembly GCA_037379345.1 of Perna viridis. Lineage (NCBI taxonomy): Eukaryota > Metazoa > Mollusca > Bivalvia > Mytilida > Mytilidae > Perna > Perna viridis. Next base: position 38,762,841 of record CM074515.1, on the reverse strand, counting down.
GCGTAATAATCGTTGAGCATTACGTACTGTTGTTTACATCGGATACTTCGACAAAATCGTGCTTATTTGAATAAATTTAGTTGATCCGTGAATATAGAGAAGAAAAAGTGAAAGAAAATTGATTTTTTTCATGTGGAAACAAAATTTGAACCTTTAGATTTTGATCGTTCATAAAATACTGATGTTGAATTCAAAGAGTTGCATCGCTTTCACTTTCGGTATAAAAATATGGCGGGAATTCCCAGGGCCTATAAATACCTAAAACAATCGTATCCCATTGACCAGTGATTTAATATTTGGACATTTCCCTTTCGAATGACACCTAAATAAAGCCGTCACTCGATCCCCATGTTATAAAAAGAGACATTTGTTTTGATCCTAGTCCAGGACGCCATTACCGGCTGATGATGATGCAGAGGAGATTCTGGTGTAGTATACTTGAATGTATTTTTCGTTTATAAAGTAAATTATTATGCATTCTTTTATTTGTTTCAAATGTATTATATTATCTATTCCGAATCTGCCGTAAACGAAATTTTGAAATTTTGCAGGATTCACGGACTTACTTGTCACCTTGTTTCCGATCAGAGTAAGTAAACTTGATACTGAAGTGCGAATGATGGACATGCATGATGAAGTCATTTCAGTTTGATAGTAAATATTCATTGTGTGTTAGCATATACCTGTATAGGTATGGGGGATCCAAGGAAAGGTGTGTCAGGTGTATGTTCCCCTCCATAAAATAATAAATATTTTTTTTGTTTTGTGTTTTGTTGTTTTGGGGTTTTTTTGTTTTTTTTTTTTTTGCATAAAGTATAGCTTTTTCTCAAATTCTACTCGCGAAAAATTACTTCCCTCACTATGCTGGGGATTGAGTTCCCTTACCAACCTGAAATTCTGGATTAAAACCTCTGCACGAGGTCTAAGGTGTCACAAATGTTTAGAAGTTTTAGTCCAACAGCAATGTATATTGAACTAGCCCCACACAAAACATGAGAAAGTTTGTTTGTTTTTGTTTTTGTTTTTGTTTTTAAATATGTAAAATGAATTAGGGATTGTACTAATGTAAAAAAACAAGCCCCTGGATAAATTCAAAAAGATGAATAAAAATAGCAAAGCAGGTGGTAGCGCACGTATGATTCTCTCTCTCACACACACAAATATCAATTAGTTTCATTCCTCTGCTAAAATATCACAACATCTAAAGCCAGAAACATAGATTCCGATGATTCAATCAGAATTGTTTACCAATCTAGTAATCAGAATGTATTGTAGAGAAAAACTCCGACCAAAAGAAAATGAAATAAAAATATAACAGGTGCATGATTCAACCATTTCTAGATTTTTATCATTTACTTTGTTAAACGTCTCTTTTGGAAATTCTATTATATTCTTAAAGAAACATTTGTTTAAAAAATTTGGAAAGCATACCACATAATTTTCGTCATCCAAGGAAAATACTACATTCAGTATGTTTTAAGTATCTGGCAGAAATAAAACAGATCTGTCACGTCCAAGCTGTTCAGTAACGAAACTTGTGTGATTTACATGTATGTGTAAATATTATAGTAAGCTTACATGTGACAATATGATTTATGGAGAAAGATTTATACATCACAATGCTGAATTTTTTACTTTAATACATTTTTACATATACAAAAAGTTCTTGCTATGTACCTCAGGTGCTTTCATTTTTTTCAATCCTATGTTCATAAAGCAGTCCAGGTCTATGCATATTATAAATGAGAGAAAGGGGAGGGGGGTTAAGTTTCCAATTAGTATAATTTAATGGAAATTTCCCTAATTATTAAAAATATCAAGGAATAGTACAACTGTATCCACTTTTTTGTATTTTTGAAATGGTACCAATCTTAAGCCTGTTAATTTAGATTTGCCAGTATATACTTTTCTTATCCTCGGAAACACAAATGAAATATAAAAAAAAATGTTGGAAATAGAAAGATTAGTAATTGTGTGTTAATTATTCATTACATACCATAGACAAACTTCTAGGTTTGTACTGTTTTATAATTAAAAAATAACAATATGGAATTGTCCTACTTGATTATTGTGTTTTTTCCTTTGTCTACGATAAATATGGAAAAATCATACCAGTAAAAGGCTCTGTTAATTAGCTAGAAAAGGTGTAAATTAAAAAAAAAACATTTTCTAGGCCTACAACCCTTTAGCATTCTATTTTGATGTTCAAAATTCCCTCCATTCGTTAATAAATGGTCTTGACTTTTTTTAACTTGATAATTACAAAAAAAAAGTATTTCTCAAATGAGGAATCCAAAAATAAATTTCCTATTTTTAGAAACATTGCTCTAGAATTAACTTTTTTGCATTCTATAAGTCCTAAATGTTCCGAACGTATCTAAGTTATGACGTCTATGGGCAAGTCACTGATGTGAAGGTAGGTCAGAAAAGCCTGACACAATTGCATCCTATGGATTTGTATCTCTTTTCGTGTGGATGTTTGATATTTTATATGAATTTTTCATCACCTTAATCACGTAAATGCCCATCACTCGATTTGAGAACGACAAGTTTCATGATTTAATCGACGTGTAACACCTCCCAACTCTCTACATGACGTTGGATTTCTTCAAAATAATATAAGAAATAGGTTTCCGTTCGTAATGTACATGCATAAAGTAAAAAATATAAATTATCAATGAAGCTACAGATATCATTGATTATTTTTTTTGAAACACGATAAGTACTTGAAATTACGGTTTTTAATTATGCCGATGAAACGATAAAAATGACGTCGATTTAGGACCTGAAATCACGTGACTTTGGACTTCAGAAAGAACTCTCCAGTGTCACTGGCTTCCCGACTGACTGCCCAAGCGATTGTAGAAATATGGAGTTTGAATGTTCAAATCATTATGTTGATTCAATTAGAAGTAATTGATGGTGATACCTGTGTTCATTCATTATCGTTTGTCAAGTGATCGCAGAGCAGTAAATAGTGATTGGTTTAGCAGCTCAATGTGTACTTTAACGTGTACGCCTGCACGTGTACGTACATTCTATCAACAAATTTCATTTTAATTTATCTAAATTGCGTCCATTTTAATTGAAAGATCTTATAATAAATGCTAAAAAATCTACAAGTTCTGACTAACGTGCAGATGGCGGTCTACAAGTTCCTTCTTTAAGCATACGTCTATATCGCACTGGTTGATGACGTAATTTACACATTTCCCGGATAATCCCCTTACAAGTACACGCATCCGTACAAGCTGATTTTGCTTTACCTCTATAACAATCGAACATGCACCTGTGTATTTAAGTTAAAGAGGCTACTAAAGTAATAATATTTAAAAAAAAATCATGTAAATTAATGTTGTTTTTTACTACTACCATTGGAGCTTCTCATGTTATCTGACATGATATTTTTAGCAGAAAAAAAAACAATTTATGTAATGTCAGAACAGATGTTGTCACATACATGTATATGTAGACGTTTACGAATGCAACATATTTTTTTTTCTTATTACGACTAGATATTACACAATAGAAAAAAAACTTGGGTCTAAGGCTCAAATGAGCCAATGATTTTGTGATATTCAGAAGAAATTCGTTGGAGGAACAAAAAGTCAAAGAGTAGCAACAGGTCACATAGATATCCAGTTCGGAAAAGCTGACACGTTTACTCAAAGCCTTTGTATAATTAATAGGTTGAATGCGTGGCAGCTGTATACATAAATGATTAAAGTTCAAGATTTCAGTCTTCTTTTTGCATTGAACAATAAAAATTTGCCTTTATTTCACAATATATCTGCCAATCACCAAGCTTTCTCATTATGTTTTCACTACGACCCGTATTTCTCGTACATAAAAAGCATTTTAGTTAAGATCGATTACAACAGAGGCTAGGCTTCCTAAATATAGGATGTATTTTGGGAAACATTTTCGAAAGTTTCATTTATCTGTAGCATGACATATGTCTTTTCCAAAAGTCGACAGTCTAATTGTGTTCAATCTATTCCCAACAGAATAATATTATATCCGTTTGAGTACCAGCAATTTCACAATTTCCCTGGTAATCCAGACTAAGTTTGTCTGATACTGCATGTCAAAACAAAGTTGCATTCAAATTTCTATAATCGAAAAACTTGCTATTTCTTATGAAGTTTTTTTTTTTATAGGACGGCTTAAAAGTCATGATGTCATAAAAATATTTTTTAATGACTTGACATTATATCTTGTGTTTATGAGATAAATAAGTATATCATTCCCAGCGTTCAGACGGTCCTTTCAGTACCATTAGTTTTTCGTCATTTAGGAAGTAACTTTGTTCTACAGAAACCAACCGTGCAAGTATTTATCAGTGACAGAAATAATCACTTCCTAATAGTAAGGCATACGTTTGAAATAAGAAGGTTTTATAAAGAAGGTTTTTTGGAACACTTAATTTATATTTTGCGCTTAATTTTCTATTCTTACGAAATAAAAGTTTAGTAGGGTTGTTTGAAGAACCAATGTGTGTCTGTCGTACCAAACTCAATAGCAAGATGAAATAAAAATAACTGTTCTTGTTTCAAGTCGCAACTATAGAATTTCATTTAATAGATGAAAGTCTTGACAATTCATAAGCCAAACTATACAATAACTTCATACAAAAGTAGGGGGAAAACGAAAAGAAATTATGAAACCAGGACACATATATAGTTTCCTAGATTAAGATTTTACATGCTGCGTTGACGATGCATTTAATTACATTTAATATAGCATGCTAACTTCAATTATCATTTTGTTTTTTGTAGTTTACCCAAAAATATCAAATTATGCCAATATAAGATTGATTTACCGGTTCGTTCATCTCATGCACTTTATAATTGAACAGAAACGGAAATGACCATCATTACGGAAAAATAAAACACATTTTTCGCTGTCACCATAATATGATTATAGAAATATTACATAATTGTTTGAGGCAAATACCGTATAAAACAGTAAAATGACTTCTAAAATTTCCAAATTAGAAAACATTATATTTGTGTATGAAGCTTGTATTTTATATTACTTAAACGAAACAACGCTGAGCTGGATTTGTGTCCAGGTTATGGTCATTCAAGGATATATTTTTAATCTCTCTCTCTCTCTCTCTCTCTCTCTCTAGATTTAGCAATTTGCAGTGTCTCCTTAGATATTTTACGGTTAAACTGATGAGCTTATTTTATAGGCAATTTAAAAAAAAAATTCAACCTGAGCAAAATTTAACACTTACATATTAATGATGAACTTCCCCGTCCCGAACAACAAAAGGATTTTATGAAGGTCCAAAGTGTGAAGCTACCATAGAGTTCGTCGATGTAACACAGACTTATACATGTCACTTATCTTCTATTAATACCCTTTTGATGTAAGATTGTTTTTATATAAATTTCAGACTTTGTCCACCCTTAAGAGTCCCGAATTACATTTTGGTAATTTTTCCCATGTTTGAAAGAACTTTGATTACGTCCTCCTTGTACAATCGGACTTGACGTGACAAAGGCAAATTGGTAAGTGTTTCCAGTAAGCAAATGAACCCTTACGCTATTGACTTCCCTAGCTGAAGAACAGTTGGTATTTTTTTTTGTTCGCTTGTTTTGCTTGATTTCATGGGGTTGTTTTTTATATATATTTTGTATGCTTGTTCGTATTTGTGTTGTTTGCTTTGTTATTTTAGTTTTAGAATTTTTGAAGTAGCGCAGTGTTAACTCAGACGTGTATTCAAAAAGAAACGTATAATGTTTCTAAACTCCGATTACTGCGAAAGGTATCAGCACCCAGTAATTTCAAAAGAAGGGGTCGATAAGAAATACACGTTACCCGATCAATGAAGTTAAATGACTGATATTGTTTGATTATACAAAATCATACTGTAGACAGTTGTATATTAGATCATATCTAGAAGTTGATTGAATTCACTGCTACGGTAAACACAATCGGCATTCTTTCATTCCGTTATGCCAACAAATAAATAAAAGCACTGGTCAGTTTGTGCTTTTTAAATTCTATTTATTTGTGATATATATGTTGCGAGATATACACGTTTTGGGGTGGCGCTCAATGCAGTCTTGCTTTTGACATTGTGCTTAATGTTTAGCTTACGACAAGGCATAATGGTGATAGATTAGGAAAGGATTCTTTAAGTCCGTTCCAACATATTAAATAAATTTATTGTTTCTTTTGGTATTTCAATGTTTTTTTGGGTTTTTTTTTTACACGGTCCATAGGAAGAGTATATTCTTAAGATTGAGTAATTCTTAGAGTTTAAAGTATAATAGTAGAAAAGTCCATAATAATTAAAACACCCATGAATGAAATAAGGGACAAATTCCGGTCACATGATCTGGTTATATCATCTGATCATTTAACATTAAATTTTGTCAATATCGCTTAGACCATCAAATACTGAATTAATTGTTATTGCTTAAACCATTGAACTGATAAGATCGTGAATACGAATAATTTTTTTGTATATATTCGGCGTTATAAATTTTGTGGTGTGGAAGTATTTCTTCAAAAGAAAACTAAGGACGACAACAGTACATTAAACTACTGCATTGTTTGCGGAGTCCGCATTACACACTAATGCAGTGCGTGCTGCTGGTCACAACATTCCATGTACGTACATGTAATAGTCGGTGACAATATTTAGTTTTGGAGAGGTGTTGCAAGGGTTTACACAGTGCGACTTGCTGATTCTTTATAATATTGAATGGTGTTGTGAAAATTCATAGGGTTATGTACATGTATTTAATACATTTATTGGCGGCGACTTCATATTGCGCTACAGCATTGTGACCTGTTTGTCATACCATACAGAGTATCATAGTCAAGTTTTGCTACATATATTATTTGGATTGGCTCGGGGCTAGGCGCTCTGCCCACAGAGCAACTGGGATGTGTGCTCCAGGTGGTGGAATGGGGAACTCCTGGCGTGTTACATGCTGGGGTTGTCAGGCTATAATACAGAAAACCGTTTTGGAAAAGATGCCGCGTTCCTCGCACGTCGAAGAACCCTGCTGTAGTATTCGATAGGAGTAGGAACCTTAGCGCTCCGCCACAGGAGGCTAAATTGCCCGACCCTTCCCATCCCTCCCTTTTTCTTGTGGCAATCAAAATTTGTTGTCCCTATTATCCGCGTGTCCCGTCCCATTTTGTATTTCATCATCTCCTTTTCATGCTCATTTTATCATCCATTTCATGTTCATGACTGAATACATCTGAAATATTGCAGCTCGGTCGTTAAACCCCAACAATCAATCATGGATTGGCTCGGTTGTTACATGGATGCTTATTCAATAACGTTCACGTCACTGTTCTTAACAAATCTAGGTTATCTGACACGATTCATGGGTATATATCGAGTATATTTATATATGCGCCTGCTGTATACATGTTACAAAATTATCATTGGTCTCCGAGCAATGCTATAGTAATTCAGATTCACATACAAGGGTATGTTAAATGTTAATCATGTTTTGTTAGTGATTTATTATAAATTTCTTTATAACATTTGACTTTTGTCGCATGTCTTACGTAGTTCATCGATTGTAGTACATATTGCAATTCACAAATCTTAAAATTGACTTTCTGACATAATTATATGACGTTCTGACATAATTATAAACTTTTCAAGTGCTTTTACAATGGATTAATTGTATTCGATCTGGTTTTTTTTCTGGAAACAACATTTAGAAACAAGAAGAATTAACAATATGTAATAAATTTCTTAAGTTTCCCCTTTAAATTTTTAATTGATGAGGTTTTTATATATGTCTTCAGCAGTTAGTTCAGACGGTGGATGTACAATGTACGTTTACAAGTAGTCTACGCAAAGCAGTATTATTGCATTCATTTTACATGTACACGTACATGTACGAAGCAAGTTTGTATACCCAACTTACCTGAAAACTCTTTACACTTTTTGAAGGATATGGGTATTGTACTATGTTTCATTTGTTTAACCTGAAAACCTGTAAACACCTAACATAGATTTCAGATATAAGCACAAACTTATAAAAAAAAGATCAAATTCGGGAGTATCCGTTCAGGTCCGATACAATTATTCGCCTGCATTTTATTATAACGGAAATTTAGTAAATAATTCTCAATAGATAAAGGGAAATCAGAAAAAAAACCTACCTTGTTCCATCAGATAACAGATAAAGTATATCCAATCTTCAAAAAGAATGTTGAAAAAGCATATAACACTTCAGCTGATTGTACATCAAGTGATAATTTGTTCATTGATGTTTACTCTAATAACACTTTTCTGCTATTCTAATTGCATACTAGCCGTTTATACACTTTACATAAGTATCCAATAATTCTTTTGCAGTAGGAATGTCGATGGAGATCACTGATTTCCCGGTTTAGCTGTTCTAATTCCAGCAATCTGGAAACACAAAACAGTGAGTTAGCTTTGTATTTTAGCAGGTAAGTTGGAAAAGGTAACAGAGTATCCAAACAAAAAGTGTGATGGATTCAATTTCCTTGAAATGATGTTACCCTGAAACAAGAGGACCAATGAATGTCATAAATAGAACAAGCTTTGACTAATTTTTCTGCCTACGTTCTGTGTACTTACATACGTTGTTTTCTTTTTTCGTTTGTTTTTTTCTTAATGTTTATTTTCAATTTTGAGATTTAGAAGAGCAGTTTCCAAAAGTTTCACTTCCACAAAAAATCAAAATATTTCACAATTGATTTATCATTCAAAAGTGTCATTTTAAGACTTTTTTTACCTGACAAAATTAATATGTGTGTCAGATTAGTGCATTGGTATTTTTAATCTGAAGAAAATATTAGTTTATACCATTAATGATGTGTATTCCCTTCCTTTGCAATGTTCTAAAAAGAATAATGGCTCAATCTAGCACATTTAATGGTCTAGTACACTCATAAATAAATACTGTGTTTGGACAGGAAGCAACGAGCGTAGCGAGATAAACTATCACAAGAGGAACAAACATAAATAAGTAATGCCAATTAGTTTTATTATGTTTGACAGTTGGCAATTAGGAGAATTCTTTATTGACAAATGTCGCTTTTATTCTCATCAGAGCTGTAGTAAATTTCTCAATGGCTTTATTAGGTTGATCAATTAGAGAGCCACAGACGTACTTTGGTCTTATACGGAATTTATAATGAACATTCCCTTTTTAAACTTTTAACATTAGACTGTTCCGCGGTGTATCCAAATAAGAAGCTAAAAGAAGCTAACAGTAAGATATCATAAGGTTTTGTGTCTTACATTTGTTTAGTTTTCTGTTATTTTCCCTTGCCATATGAGTTTTTGTGGTTAAAACATGGCTATCGTTGATGATTAGGAACGTGAATGGATGCGACATTCGTTATAATGTAAATGCAATGCATATTTCATTTATAGTGTGCAGGTCAGAAACAATGAATTTCGAAAACTTGTCTTCTTAAGCGCTAAGTTGGATATATTTCAGCTTTAAAAAATCTATAGAATGATTCGAAGTCCTGAAATTAGCCTACAGTATATATTTAAAATTGAATGAGGCATATTAAAGAACTTACATGACAGTTTACAGATTGGCTATAGATATATAATATTAATGCGTATATATACATTAATAATAACATACAAGTACACTGCTCCATCGGGTCAAACTGATACAGGGAAGATAACGTAAACTTATAGAAAGGTCTGAAAAATTCTCAACGATGTTAGAACTGTCAAATTTACGAAGTTACAGCCCTAGATTAATTCTACGAGGAGGAATGACCCGGCCAGCGAAAGCTATATTTTTATATAGCCTAGCTGGTCGAGTGGTCTAGGGCGCTGGACTTAATGCTGGCGGTGTTGCCATAGATTCACAGCGGTAGGAGTTCGAGCCCCGCGGAGGAAACGACCACAAATTTGCATCGCAAATTTGACAGTTCTTGCATCGTTGGGAATTTTTCAGACCCTTCTATATATTACCTATACACATACATACAATATGGTTGTCGTGCACCAGTAACCTTAACTTCTTTTAAATTATTAATTCCATAACAATGGGTTCAAGATTAGATGACGATGCATTTGTTTGATCATACTGTATAACGTTTATGAAATCTTGACACCTAATTACCAAGTACAGACATTTGAAGTGTTCATTCAAAATCCGGAATCAGAAGAAAGGACCCGACTCGAACACACCTAGCTGACGTCTAGCGGAACAATATAGAAATGCAACTGTTAGAGTGGAATCGATTACTACGATTTCAAATTTTATTATTGGTAAATGAACAAAAATAATTTTAATTACTCTACGCTGAACGGTTCGCTTGTGATTGTTTTGTTATTTTGTTGGTTATAGGAGAACCTAATGACTATCATTAATCTTCAATCAACGGAATCATGATAACCTGACTGTCAGATGTCACGAAAAGGTTATCTAAAAAGGTGTTTCATGTACATGTAACAAGGTAGTTAGTCAGAACAATTTCCTACAGGGGTGTGAGTTTATCTTTAGGATTGGGGAGATGAAATAGTTACATGTACATGTAACAAGGTAGTTAGTCAGAACAATTTCCTACAGGGGTGTCAGTTTATTTTTAGAGATGAAATAGTTACATATACATGAACTTAATGATGCATAGTGTCAAAGTGGGTCAATAAGATTAATTCGTATTGAAAGAATTTAACATACTGCTGTAACTACAGGATTTTAATAATGAGAAGGCCAAATACATATAATTGATTTTTACGGTATATATTATGCCAGGAATAAGAAATCACTTTTTGTGAAATCATAGGCAGGAATGACAGACCCGCTGAATTAAATTCAAAAGTAGACAGGAATGACAGACACGCTTATTTTTTTTGTTGACAAATTAAAAAAGTTGTAATTACTGTTTTGCATCATATATTTTGATTAAATTACACCTTTTTTTATATGCATTATAAATGATCATTTAAACACTATATCGTTGACACTATATTGCAGACATTGCACAGTATATCACATCCCTAGAAATATATCGCGTGCCCTATATCACATCCCTAGGCCTATATCGCGAACTCTATATGACAAACCCTAGACCTATATCGCATACCCTATAGCACATCCCTACACGGAACACACTAAACGTATATTCAAAATTAATATATGACATACATGTAATTAACTTGACGTGTCAAAATATATATTACATGCGGTATCAACTCGAGATACTCGGGTAGATACCGCATGTGCCAAATGTAATACAGACTTTGACAGGAGCTTGTAATATTCAGTATATGTCGGTCATAAGACTTCCAATTTGGTAAAAGAGTATTTACAAGAATGTTTTGTTAAATCAATTTTTTCTAGTATGCTTCCAATTGTATCATTCAGCGATTTTACAGTGCTTATCTGAACGAAGGCCCAGGTATGTTATATTAAACTCTAGAAAATATCCAACGCAAGATAACTCAATTACGACTCAGTAAGATGTCCCTATTCAGTATGGTAGTCAGAAGGTCAACTCTATTAAAACACAAATGTTGTAGAATTGCCCCCTTACACTCGTAACTGAGAAATATTTTACTACAAATATTAATGAGAGACTTAAACTTTCCTGCCAGATCCTAATTGTTAAGATGCTACAACCTACTGATATTGTTGTACAGCGGACTTCAGCATTTATATTATATAACAACAAAACTGATGAAACAAAGCCTTTAGAGAGAATATGAAATAAAAGAGGGTTCAGTTGGTATAGAAACGTTTCTGAAAAACGCCATGATTTTACGACTTTAAGGAATATGGCTATTACAGTAATATTGTCACGTTATCTTAACTTTAATTTGGGCTCGGTCTTGATTAAGGATATTACTATAAAACAAAATAGATTAGTATTCAACATTTCAAGGAAATAAAGATATCGGTTAATTGTACAATTTGAAATTATTTCAGATATCACAAACAGCAAAAGGGAAGGTAGCTTTTCAGCGAATCTGTCTTCCATGTCAATAATGCTGTCTGTGTAGAGGAAACTTAGAAAAAAAACGCTTTAATACAAACAATTAGATGAAACAAAATGTCTTAAACCGTACACTTTGACATATTATATAAAATTACTTCACAATAGAGACAAACCAACAATTCTATAACTTAGAACTACTGAATCAAGCTTTTAGTATTTTATCTAATTTTTTGTTATAAACCTCCAAAAATCTATTTGAAATTGAAGAAATGAGCTCTCGGAGCATTTTAGCCAGTTGTCATCGCTGAATTCGAAACTAATGTAATTAAATTTCAAATAATTAATATGTTGTGATCACAATGTCAGAAGGAATAGAATTAATCAATTTTAACAATATTAAATCTTCAAATCCTTCAATTGTAGAATTTTTACTAACAAGACAAGTATAAAAATACGAAGATGCTGAAGAAATATTCGATCTATGAATCTACTTCAAAAATCATTTTGTTTTAGCTTTGCTTCTGAACTTAACATTCGTCTAGGTGTTTCTATCAATTTCTGCTATAAATGTGATATGGGTTTTGTTACATTCAATGTTTCATACATGAAAAGATGCAATCGATATTGGGTATTTGATTCCCTTGTGTGCAGTATTAATTGGAACATATATATATTCATGTATCAATAAAACATAGAACAAAGTGTGGTCAGAATTAAAATGAATCCATTATTCCAACATGTTTCAGATTTAAAAAAAACTCACCCTAACCCTACATGGTAAATAATATTACTGTTTACAAAACTTCAATTTTCACAAAATTATGAGAGCAAAACTAAATAAATAAGTAAATCGTCTCCTTTATAATGAAATACCTGAGACGCCATACTTGTCTTTCTTGTACGTCGTCACTTGGTCCTATTCGTTACGTTACTTTCACTTTTTCGCTTTAATTATAACGCGACCTCGCCAAGTAACTTCTAGCAACGTCGTCAACTATGATTATCTGCAGAAGCAGTGAAATCGGTTGGAGAGGAAAAATGTGACTTTATACTTTCATTTGTGTGCGTTTTTTTATTGTATTGTTTCTATCAATACAAAACAGCGCATTTCCAACTTCTGGTTTTTCGCTATTAATTTTAACCAGTGTGGATAAATCCAAAATCTTTTTTCTGCTCTATGTATATACATATCTTCCCTGCATCTATTTGATCTGATGGAACAGTGTAGCGAATAGAGTCGTCACATTCTGAGCCGTTGTGTAATATTGATTTGTGGTGACATGTATCGTTAATTTGATCCTCTATCCTACATACTACATATATATATATATATATATATATATATATATATATATATATATATATATATATATATATATATATATATATATATATATATATATATATATATATATATATACTTGTCGAATAAAATTCCAACACGACTAGTCGTGTTGGAATTTTATGCGACAAGTATATAAATATATAAGAAACTTTATTGCGGCTATTTGCTATGCCAGTCTTTAATTGCTGTATATTGTAAAACCAGTCTTATAGAATTAAACTAATTAACTACGTCTCGTAAAGACCTGGATAACATTTCTACAAACAAAATTATATTGTAAGAAATGTCATACCAAACAATTTCTAATATTTACGTGTTTTAGCATTGACACATTTTGTTATGAATAAACATATCACTAAACTCAGTTATATATCATATCGGAGAAAGAAAGACAACAAAAAATTAAGACCAGAGAATAATTTCATATATGATAATAGTACGCAAAAACTTACAAGACTAAGTACACTTCTTTGTAAGAATCAGGAAAAAGTTTCGAGAAATCTGAAATTGCCTGTAAAATAAAAGCAACCAATCTGACAATATACTACGTCTAAAGGACGTTTTCCTTATATTTTATCTCTGCATCACATGAAATATTTACAATTTTTAATTAAAAAGTAATAAATAAATAAAATTATAATAATATAATAAAATTGAGGGTTTTTTTGATAGAGTAAATTGCCCCTAAAATATTCAATTGCAGTGCATTTCAATGAAACTATTACTCATTATACCAAAACGATGTGGAAAAGCTTGTTTTTCCTGAATATTATGGTACAATTAGTCAGTTTACCCAGTCAAAGTGGCAGGTTGAATTATACCTTGTTTCAGCAAATGAGACAGATGCCTTATTGATAAATACACACACACACCAGCTGGAATTTCACAAACGTTTTGCAGCGTAAATTAAAAAAAAATGTAGACTATACAGGGAAAACAAACACACACAAAAAAGAATATGAAATAACCAAAATAAAACGTATGAAGAAAATATGCTCAATAATTAAATGTGACGATGTTATAGTTACCATATTGTTATGTTGTATATTATTACATAAATACCATATGCTTATCATATGAACCGAACAAAGTTATTAACTGTATGCAGTGTTAGGCAGGATATCTGAAATTGTACATAGTAACCATAGTAACAAATATATCTTGCAGAATACATGCTATATTTTGAATACTCGTGTGTGTGTGTGTGTGTGTGTGATATTGCAATGTTCTATTTAAACTTTCTCTTTTTACTAAAGTAATGAATTTCAAATTTGATTGTGCTGAAAATGCTTTGTTCTCAGTTTTTAGTGTAGTTCTGTCAAAGGGAACAGCATATTAGAGTAAAATTATGACATTTCATCGATGATTGAATGTGTCGCCATTATACAACGGGTTGCCACTTAATACATAGTATTACATTTTATGACAACGTGCATTTGGATGTGGCAAAGTAGTAACAGTTTCTTATATTAGTTATAATTGCTAATCGTCGAAATTAAGCTAACCTAAATTCATAAGCATCGTCTTTTTTATTGGGATTTTAAATGTAGCTTTTGTAAAATTGCATGTAGAACCTATCATTTGATACTATTGCCACGTCACGACCGCAAGCAAAGCTATGCATGATAAGAAATGATTTTAATGAAAAATCTGACTATTTAATGAAACTTTAACGTAAAATTTAAATGAAGTAAAATTTAGCTCTTTAATTGTCCAGTAAATGTTACAGCTATTTGATTTTGTTTACTTACCACATCGGAAAATCAATCCAAGTTTGAATTCCTTATAATGTGTCTTTAGCTGTCCCATAAAAATCAATGTGCGGTTCTATGTCTTCTCAATATCTTACTTTAGATCTAATTCAATTAATTGGTATTAATTTAGTATGCCTCATGTAACATAATCATTAACGTTCCCAGATTAAATAAGTACCGATAATGCTTTCCACTCTTTTAAACCAACAGTTCTAGTATAACTATATTTTATACATTTAAAGCAAACTTAAGTGGTACCAGTAATTGCGTTTCTAAAGTAAAAGGTAGATAGTTTGTTTTATATTGTGATTATGATGGCTTTATGTATAAAAACTGCCTTATTCTAGATGTCTTAATTACATCAAAGTTATGTTTTTCTTTCCGAATAAAAGGCAAAGGATGATTATTTTCCATCTCGGATAAATGCGATGAAGAATGCACTGGTCAACGCTCGGTCATACATCAATAAACCTTGCCGCCCCATCAGTAAAGTGGTTAGCTTATTACTGTAAATCAAAAGCTATCTCATTGTGCCCGAGATTCAATGTCACGAAGGGAAAGATTTACTTCCACTTCGGTCTTATAACCTTTAGAGTATCAGCTTTTATATTTTTGTATTATGATCAAATTACTATAATGCTCCGCTCGCACATTGTTGGCAATGACATCAGGGTTATAAAGGTTGATAGATAGCCGATGCATTACTTGATATTTATTGAACACAGACATGACCATGATAAATTGTATAAACAAATTATATTCAGACTAAAGCTTGTTTGCACCAAAGCACGGAAGCAAAGAAAGGCTGCCAGGATGTAATGTAAATGCAGAAACATCAAACTTACAACGTCACAATAGCCGTATTGGATTGAAAACGCAAACGGGAATTCACTTAAAGAAAAGCACTGCGAGCACCGCATGCCCCTTGCTTTTAGATAGAGTTGCCATAGTAGTAGATTTTGTAAGCTTGAACTTTTAAACATCATGTTTGATAGTTCCCAACAATACAACAATGGTTAAGCAAATAACAAGAGATAGTGGCCGTTTCTGAGGTTTTTTTCAAAGTATTAAAAGAATAAGATTGTGACCTGACACAATGTTGGTACTCACTACGAATGACTGGTTATATATTGTGGTGATAATGTGTCAGATCACTTGATTTCCTCAAGTTTATCGACCTAAAGACGAATAACCCAAATAATCTTGACCACGTGTTCTGTTCCGTTAAACGGCTGGATCTTGTTTTGGTCACATGTAATGTAAACAGCGCGTATGTTTTAGCTTTTCTGCAAGTTTAATGGATTTTGTTCCATTATTGATAAGATCGATGATATTGGAAAAATTTTAACGAAACTGGCACTTAGTAATAGTTATTGTTCTTGATTTGTTTTGAGTTGACTGTTTTTAGTGGGAGATAAACATAAAAAAGGGATCTGAAAACAAAAAGAACTATCATTACGTAATAAAATATAGCATGTATAGGAAAAAGGAAAAAAAAAGCATCGATTGTCCCTTTGATATATTCACCATATCAATTCTCATTATATTTTCTACGATCATATACAATGTCTGAATTTAATATAGACAGGAAATTGAAAAAACTCAACTAATATTATATATTCATTTATTCAGTAGTACGTTAATTCCGTGTACCGTTTGCGGTCAGGTTTTCCGTATTATAGCCTGACAACTCCAGCATGTAACACGCCAGGGGTACCCCATTCCACCACCTGGGGCACACATCCCAGTTGCTCTGTGGACAGAGCGCTTAGCCCCCGGCTAGGTTTCTGAGCACTATTTAGTCGCCTTTTACGACAAGCTTAGCTGCTGCAGAAAAAAAGATTCATAGCTGATTGACGCATAAAGAATTGTAAAATGCAAGAAACATTTATTCATCACTAAGAAACTCTTCGATCACATCGCTGATGTCCTTATTTAATCAATTTACAATCTGTTTTAATACTTTTCCATGAAACTTATATGTTATGTAGCTCCTGTCTGAACGCCTGAAAAGTAATTATGGTTTTCAGGACGGTCTCGACTACTGGTGTCTCATGGGATACACCACGTGATTCGTTTCTTTGACATCTTCTCGTTCATGACAAAAGGCTAATTCTCCATATAAATCTTGAACAATCAGTAGCGGCTTAATATTCTGTCTGACTAACAAAGACATTTAAAAAGGATTCTTCAATACAAATAATGCGTTTCCTGATTAAACTTAGGTCTAATACTGCATGTATGTTTAATACATCTAATTTGTTCACAGAATATGATACAAAATCCGTGTAATACTAGATTACTTTTATAAAGAAAATGTTGAAAAATATCGTGTAAATGTTTAGTTTAAAATTTCAAAGTTCACATCAGGATTGGAATATCAAACACGAAGAATTTAATACTTGACTAGGTTCTTATCTTTTCATGGTTGGTTCTTAAAAAGGAATATAAGATGTTATAACTAGATTTATTTACTGTACAATTTTACGAGTTAGGCAATAACCATTTGATTTTCTAGGGAAAGGGAGGGGGTGGCGGCGGCTAGCATTTTTTTTCTGATACAAACTTTTTTCGTCGAAAAAAATTTTTTTTTCGCAAGCATTTCTTCTTCACATTTACGGTCTGGATGTTGGAAGTAAAACACTCATTTTGTTTTTTCTCCAAATTGGGAAACCAACCCATTTTTTCAAACAAAATCTATACTCCAAGAAAATCTTTTCTTTAAATATCTTGAAATAATGAAATATCGTATCTGGGCCTGGCAATCAATGTAATATCAAAATAAGTATCTTTCAGGCGAAAATAAGGATTAGTATTATATATAAGTTGGAAGTAAAAAATAATTTTTACAAACTGCTGGCCACAAATATTTTTTCTCCAAATTAGCAAACCAACTTTTTTCTCTCAAAAAAGCCACTACCACGAACATCTAATGGTTGAAGTCATAAAACTTTTCTTTATGTATATTGACAATGTCAATATCGAATCTGGGCTTGGCAATCAACGTAATACCAATGTTATCAAACGAGTATCTTTCAGGCGAAAAAAGCTAAGTATCATAAAGATAGTGATTTCATATTTATTTGATGGAGATGCAGTGACATCCCATATATTTGTAGGGGTCTGTAACATGAATGGTTCAAAAGTGTTCTGTCGTAAATGATGCACGTAATTTGAAAGTGAGTGTTTGAACTTTTAACGCAAGCACAAATCTAGTGTTTTAGAAAGTCAACATATTCCATTAGTCGAGATATCACTCACAAAAACATGGCGGCGCACCGCTATCATATCCGTTCTTTTTTCATTGCAAATAGCTACAAATGTATGTCCTTAACAGGTAAAGGCTAAAATGATGAAATATGTTTAAAGTTTGCATTTTATTTCATTCTAAAAGCTGCACAAAAAGGAAATGACCACGGACGATTAAATTTACGATACCACAAATAACGTCAAAGTAGACACCTTGAAGTGAAAAATAAGATTATCATATCACTTTGCACTTAAGCTTCATTCATCACCACCTAAGATATATAAAAAGATGAATTTCTTAACCATTTTTCTTATTCATAATTGAAATAGGTGAAAATCTCTTCCATAGAATAAATTAATTATTTAATAAGAGTACAATAAATGGAACAAAATTCCAATGTCCTACTCTATTCCACAGTCCGTGCCGATACCATCTTTATCCGATACTGGTATCATCTCAATCATATATCTACTCCATGACTCTTCTATCTCGATCCATTATCTATCTCTTTAAATCGTCCCAAATAGACAATATACCAGATCCATATATCAATCCAATCAATCAATCAATTAAGGGACATTAAATAGAGATAATAACAACGACTTGAAAGTTATTATGGATAGAAAAGTGAGACAGGAATAATAAGCAACAATAAAAACTGCAAGACTCAACGTAAACAACCATAACATTTCTTGAAAAAAGGTGACCGTCACTAATAATTGTCTAGTTTTGTACAACAGATCATATACACTGATCGTATACTATGTTTTGTGTACCAGACGAACAAGTTCTTTTAACTAATCTATGAGTTAATTTCATAGCTAAACCACGTTATTTTTAGAAATATCCAATTATAATGCGAATGAATTTCGTGCCCTGGACTAATCATAAGAAATCTTCGGCGAATTTTCTCAGGAGTTCATTATCATCTCAATTGATGACATTTGATAGTGTTTCCATAACCATAAGTTTTTTTTTATTTTCGAGCCAGAAAAGAACTAAGTATTATTACCACGCAAAAAGAACATTGTCCAATAAGTCTTCTATTTATCTTTGTCTCATGTCTTTTACTGGACCTATGATACATCTTTTTTTTTTAAATAAACACTGATTTTTTTTCCACTTTGAAAGTGAAATTTATCTCCATTTCACTGCATATTACTTGGAAAAAGAATAAGTTGTCCGAGTGGGGTGGAATGTTACCTGCGGGCTGTTGCTTCTTTGAGTCTGCATAAAAAAGATCCGGATCAGCCATTCGGATTAGTACAAAGCAGAGTTTGTTTTTTCAGTCAATCGTTCTCGTCTTGAAAGTCATGTTACATCTGCCATGGGACTTTAATCCATCCTGCATATTCTTACGGCAGAGAGGGGAACCAGTTATTTATAAATAAGTTCGTTTAAACACACTGCTTTAAGAATAACGGAGGATAGTGAACCAACATATTTTTTAATCAAAAGTATTGCCAAAATTTAAAAGTTTGACACACGTATTTTGAACAGTTTTATGAAATCCTTTTTCAAAGGTTTCCCTTATATATCGTCCATCATCTGATTATAATCGACTTATCATGTTTATTATGAGCTGCAATTGCAAAAAAACAATCTTTATACATGCACGATAAAAACTTTTGTATTTGCACATATATTTGCAGTTGTCTTGAGTCAGTCAAGTTATATAGTCCGAATTACCCATTCTTCTTTTTAAACAAGATCATAATGCATGTTATTACATATAAGAATAATGCAGTAACACAGATTTTAATTTGAAATCAATTTACACAATGGTGACATGCAGTCGAGTCTTCCATATATATTTCTGATTTAAGCGGTTTTATCTGGTTTAAAATTACTTCTTTATAGCATTAGTAAATCTGGCTTTTTTGCCATTAAATTTAAGGAAATGGAAATGATGAACAAGTTGTTTTTATAATGAACAGTGAATCCAAGTGGAAGTTCCAAATTACAAATTTTCAATTTCAATCATTTTCAAGTGCATTAGTGCGGAAGGCTATGGGAACGTATTTAGGACATTTATAATTTATATAATTTATGTCGTACTGTTCAAAACATTAATATATATTGATATGAATTTTATCGATTTTTATTAATTTATGTTAGCTGCCGTGCAGGTCCGGGTGTTAAAAGAATAGGCCTGCAGCAGCGCTAAGCTTGTCGTAAAAGGCGACTAAATAGTGCTCAGAAACCTAGCCGGGGGCTAGGCGCTCTGCCCACAGAGCAACTGGGATGTGTGCCCCAGGTGGTGGAATGGGGTACCCCTGGCGTGTTACATGCTGAGGTTGTCAGGCTATAATACGGAAAACCTGACCGCAAACCATAGTGGTGCACCGTGTTGGGAAAGATGCCACGTTCCTCGCACGTTAAAGACCCCTGCTGTGGTATTCGATAGGAGTAGGAACCTTTGCGCTCCGCCACAGGAGGCTAAATTGCCCGACCTTACCCATCCCTCTTTTTCCTGTGGCAATCAAAATTTGTCGACCCTATTATCCTTGTGACCCATCCATTTTTTTCATTTCATGTTCATTTTATCATCCATTTCATGTTCATTGTCTGAATATAGCTGAAATATTGCTGCTCGGACGTTAAACCCCAACAAACAAACAAACATTAATTTATGTTATATGCAAATAAAGAAATACGACAAATATTTTATGTTGATATATATTACGTCGATTTGTTTATAGAACAACTAAAGGTGTCGATGTGAAAGATATCGACAAAACGCGAAATAATTCACGATATCGACAGAGTTTAATGAAAACCGTGCGATCGTATTAAACTTTTTCAATAACGAGCTTTTCATCGCGTTTTGTCGATATCTTTATTATCGACACTTTCAGTTGTTAAATAGCAATTCAATTTAAAATATATCGAATAGAATATTTGTCGATTTGTATTATTTGCATATAATATAAATCGATATGAATTGATAAAATTCATATGAAAATATATTCATGTTTTTAAACATTGCGACATAAATTATATCGACGGTCACGTTTTATGCATTTGCAAGCAATGTTTTTTAACTCCAATTATCGTAAATATCCTAAGTACATTCCTTGTGACGTTTATGTTTCCCGCACGCACGATACCAAAATGCACGCTAAATTCTCACCAAACGCACGATAAACGAACGCCACCAGCGTGCGTTTAAACGCACGATAGACGAACGACGAAAAATAATAATATTGACATATAATGAAGACAGAAAAAAAAATAAAATAAAATTAATGAAATTATATAAATTAAGAATAGTAAAAACTATAAAAAAAAATAGCTTAATCAAGAAATAATCAAAGTACAAAAACAAAAAACAAAAAACAAAAAAAACAAAAACAAAAAAAAACCGAAAGCTCCCAGTGCTTTTATCGTGCGTTTAAACGAACGCTAAACGATGTGTAAACGCACGATAAACGATGCGCGAACGCTTAAATGGGAAACGTGAACGTCTCAGGGAGTGTACCATAGTAGACGTAAGGGGCACAAAAATAATAAGGAAATATCAAGATTCAATATGAAAATAGTCAGGTTCTAATTTTGCATTGTTAACTAACATACTATATTACACTATCAAACAGGCCATATTGGGGGCCGTTTAATTTTCAATGGTAATGCGATTTAGCGAAAACAGTGGCAAATATTCAGATTGTCAGGAATATATTCAGAATTCAAATCAATACAAGACGAATTATAAGCAATGTATATGGTTTGGTAGTTCATTATAAAACGTGTATTTATGTACGTAAGATGTACACACTATCATGGTACAAATATTGGTCTTCAGTACAAGAATACCACAATCTATTGTCATTGAAGAGATATTTTGGTTATAAACTATAATAACAATTCTAAAGTTGCTGTAATTCTAAGAAGTCCAGACGTTAAATTACATACAGAAACACTTTTTAACTTTTGCCTCCAGCTTTTCATGGCGTTTCTAACAAAACGCAAAAACAATCCATATAAAATCAACTTTCCCACAGTCAATGACTGCTTTCTTAACAAAACAAATCCTTACAGCATATGAAGTTTTCAACTTGCCACGGGAAAGTGTAAGTAAGTACCTTACTTTCCCTGACCCAAATTTCACTTTCCCCGGGTAACGGGAAATAGGAATCCTAGAACACTGTATGCGTATACGCATGCGCATTATTTCCTTAAAATTCAGTGAAGATCTACTTACATTTATTTACACTGCGTGATAACCAGGTAAACGTATTAGCTATACGCGTGATTCCTTCTGAATTTCAAGATAGTAATGCACTCTTAGTTCTATGAATTTTAAGATTATATTAGCAGTTTACTAGTAGTGTATATCGTTAATAGTGAAGTAACAGACGTTTAAAGGTATGGCATGTGTGATGTCTTCTGTCTTCTTTGTGACCGGATGTAAGGTTTGTTCTAGAGTGACAATTTTTCATATCCGGCCATATGGTAAAAGCGTGACACAACACCAATATGGAAACAATTTTTTCATATGATTCATTTTGATATCCGAAAAACTGAGCTTCTGTTAGCTAGTGCTAGTCACGTTCCTTTGTTTACGTCAGCTAAAATGATACTCGCAAATCATATAATGACAGTCTTAAATGATATGACTATATTGTGTAATGTTGATATCAAAATGATTGATATTTATGATATCAAATGATAATAATGAATTATGAAAAATCAAAAAAGCAAATGATAAAGGTTTTGGTCTCGCCCTTAATTATGGCTGTCGAATTATTGTAAGTCGCGACCTTTATTCGGCCAATACAATTAAAAATAATCTAATGGTGTTTCATTATTAAAGTATTTCTAGAGATACCTTCGCCGCACGTCTAAAACGAGAGTATAATGATATTTGCAGGGATACGTAGAAATCAAACTCGCTAATCATCAGCTTGTACATATAAACATGTACACAAAATATACCAACACGGAACACCAAACTAAAGGACCTTGACACTACAATCCTGCGTTACAAGTCAACAAAAACAAACAATCATTTAATAAGTTGCACTTTATGGTACGTAACTTTTCAAGTCTAAAGGATTTCTAGCGTATGCTGAATATATATTAATAATAATGAAAAAAATTCAATATCTGTAGTTTCATAATAAAAAGTAAACACACAAAGTGCCATTATTTGCATTTTTTTTAGTTTAACATACATGGGAACGGTTCCTTTCCCATTTGTCTTATCTATGTCCAACGATTGAGTTCCATGTTTGAAATTAATTATTATCCGTTTACCATGACCCATTTTGATTTTTATTCCCAATTTTTTGTTTCTACAACATAATCCCTGTTTTACAATTACATGCCAAAGGCAGATATTTGTTAATGAAGCTTACGAAAGAAGCCAATTAGGACGAGATAGCATTTCTTCATACAATCAATATGGTCATTACAGAATTTCTCATTTCTAACTTCGTAATTCCAAAATAAGTTGATGATGCAAATTTTTTTTTGACAGGCAATAAAAGATTAATAGCCTATCATGTTTTAATCTGAGTAGAATATGATACAGTAAATTCCAAGTGAAATTCCAAAGACAAAATTTGTTGAGTATCTATTAAACATCGTTTTCCATCTTTTTGGTATTTTGGATTTATTTCCTCTTAAGGTGGTTACATGTACTAATTAATTTCCTCTTAATACATTGTTTTGCAACTTAAACAGATCTAAATAGAAAAAGACCGGATAATATCAAGCTTCGTGTAAAAAAAACTAATTTTCAAAGTTATTCTTTGGTTTTTTTTCTTTTCAGAAAATAAAAATTATGCCCTGTGTGTTCAATTATCTAATAAAAAAAACCTCTTGCTATAGGGAGGTAGCTATGAATCAGTACTTAAACGAGTTGAAAATTGAAATAGGGAAATCTTGAAGGCTTTTTTAATTATAGCCATTTTAGTTATATGAATAGTAACAGCAATGAAATTTCAAAATACAATATAGTGTTATTGCTATCATATCTTTGAATTTTCAAATTAAAGTGAGAATGTTATAGGAAGTGTCAGAAACTCTGAAGTTAGGAAAATGGGTTTTACACTTTCAAGTCACAGTTTCAAAATTAATTTCAAAGATGCATCGACGTGTGCAAAATCAAGTGACGTTGTTAATGTTCTAATGAAGGAAACCGTGTATCCCTGCTAGCATATTTATTTGTAACCTTCTAATACCAGACACGACGAAAGGACTTACTACAAAAGTACTTTTTGTCGGGTCTGTAATATATATACAGTGAAACATGTCTAAACCTAACAATTTTTATAATATTTTTTTCGGTTTAGACATGTATTCTGTTTTCCAAGGTTCAAATACATTTTAATTGACAAGATGATATGAAAAAATATCAGGCGTAGACAAATTTCCGGATTATTTTGGACAGTTTTAAATGTATAACCTTTTCTCATCGACAGCTATCTTTTCTGGTATACTTTGAACATATACTTGTAGATCGTACATGTCATTGTGGGTGCATATTACCATATGGAGAAATTCTAACCAATGTGATGTTATTTTGTTTCAGATTTCGAAGCGGCTGTTTACCCTATTACTCTGAATCAATTTTATGTTACCATTTTTAGATTTTATCCGTCTTTTTAGTAGTAGTCCATTTCACCGAATTATAATAGATTGAAAATGTATCTTCATTTTTCAATGTTGTAAGTTAATTCATAATTTTTCTTACTTTGTGCAGTTTCGCTTTTATTTTTGTTTCAAATTAATTCGCTCATGTCAGAAGTTGATGAAATAATTATACGATAGATATTAAATTGTGTTGAAAATTACAAAATGATATTTTCTTTACATTTTTAAAGGCACAATTATAGATCTTTACGATTCTTAAAAAATAATAACTTTTCAATTGAATATTCTTTTCACAAAAATATCTAATTATTTATCAATGAGTGAACAAGGTCATGCGCTGTTATTTAAATTTATAAAAAGCAAGGTATTGAAAAATCAGCTTTACAAACACAATTTTAATTTGAAAGGTCGTCAGAAAATTGTGATTTTTCAACTATTCGTTTTGACGTCATATTAAGTGTGACATTTGCGGTAAAACAAAATCAATCCATCAATTAAAATCTCTTTGTAAGGTAACGTTAACATTAATCTTTTTTATTGTTAAATAATTTAAACTCCTATCACATAAATAGATAGAAGTGCTCAGCATTTCAAAAGTCATGTTTAATTCATGTTCGACAAAGAACAATGAGGGAATTTGCAATTAACTATTTTCAAGTGAAATGATTTATACAAATGTAATATCTTTAGTCCAGTAGAAATGAGAAACCTCTAAGGAAACAGTATCACTGTTTTATGTATTATATGATAAAAAAACGTTTAACATTTTTTATTCGATTTAATTTACCTTTTCGATTGATGTTCAATTGGCACTAAATATTTATAGTGGAGCGTATTCTCCAGTGGAACAACAAAGTATTTGTCATTTTGATTGTGTCATAATATTTCCGTATCATTCACAAAACAATTCGGTCAAATACATTATAAATATGAGAATGGTGGGATATCATATTTTTCTCGACACGACAAATATACTAATTGTCATATTCCATCGTTTGCAATATGAATGCGAGTGGTATTTTTTTGTATTCAAAAGCAACTAGATCGATGCTCTTGTGTGTCAACCAAAGGTACCCGAGGGTATTCATCAACCAATGGTTAGAGATGTCTGAAACGATTTATATCAAAATTTATTTTTCTAAAATATGCAGTAGTACAGAATTAAAATTTTATTATCCTAAAACACCGAGGCCTGATTCCTTGTAATACGCTTTGGTAGAACTTGTCGGCGCTTAATTTAGCTTCCTATTTCGATATGTATGGTTCCGAGTACTTCTTTTATACAATTTTTTTTTATATCTTCCTACATGTTTGTTTTAAATGCTGCTGATGATAAGAGGTAACCCCTTGAAACACATGTACAGCATACTGAAACTTGCGAAACCAGTATCAGTGGTGGTTTTGTTCGTACAAATTTCGATTATTGGTTTGATTTTTAGCTTGTTTTTTTGTTTTTCTGTTGTGTTATTGTTTTGTTTGTTTCATATGTTGTTTTATTGCCGATTAAGTTCAATTTTGTTTGATTTGGGTTACTACTACTTTGCTTTCCGTTCAATTCAAAATCCGAGAAAGTAAAGTTTGACAAGTTTAATTTCGAAAAATATATATGAGATCAAGACATCTTTGAAATGAAACCAACTTTAAAATAAAGATAAGAAAAAACGAAACTTTAAGGATGAAAAAGCCAAGTAACTTTTGTTTGTTTGTTGGGGTTTAATGTCCGAGCAGCAATATTTCAGCTATATTCAGACGATGAACATGAAATTGATGATAAAATGAACATGAAATGATGATGAAATGAAAAAGGGATGGGACACAAGGACAATGGGGTCGACAAAATTGATTGTCACTGGAAATAGGTAGAGGTGGGTAGGGTCGGGCAATTTAACCTCCTGCAGCGGAGCGCAATGGTTCCTACTCCTATCGAATACCACAGCAGGGGTCTTTAACGTGCGAGGAACGTGGCATCTTTCCCAACACGATGTACCACTATGGTTTGCGGTCAGGTTTTCCGTATTATAGCCTGACAACCCCAGCATTAACATGCCAGGGGTACCCCATTCCACCACCTGGGGCACACATCCCAGTTGCTCTGTGGGCAGAGCGCCTAGCCCCCGGCTAGGTTTCTGAGCACTATTTAGTCGCCTTTTACGACAAGCTTAGCGAAAAGCCAAGTAACTGACTATTAAAAACATCTAAAATTCATACTTCATCTTTAAGTTACAAACAAAGCGTACCAATAGCTATAGGCAGCCAAAATGATGACGTTTCATATCAGTTCATTTGAAAACGAAATCACAAATTTATCAAACTTAAATAAGGCATCTGAATATACCCGTCCATACGCCGTTTATACTAATGTCGTTGTATTTCATTTTCATTTTTCATAGACTAATCAATAATAAACTGACACAGGCGTTGTCATAAGGTTCCTATATTTCACTTCAGTGGTGTCCTTAAAACAAACAATAAAAAATGATATAAACTCCCGTAACGGTTTATGGTTATTTAGACGGTCAAAAGATTATGTGATTATATTGGAGGTTGAGGCGTTAGCCGTATCCCTCCAACAAATCTACTTGATGTCTAAATAATCATAGACGGTTGCGGGACCTTATAACATTTTGTACGGATTTGCTTATCTATATTATAAGTAATTAAACTAATCTTTGAAACGAACTATATTTCTTCGGAGTCTTTTTTAAATCATTCTGTGGTTATTAGGCAAATTCTATCTTGTCTTGGCGTCAAGTTCAAATGATTAAAATACAAACTGGACGGTGGCTTGATTGAACTATCTGCCATGACATTCAGGTCAAACTATTTGAATTTCGTTTCATTAATGAGCTATTAATAGTCTCAACATCTTTGTAAAAGTATTGAATAATAAACTGATACTGCAACAAATGTTACATGTATCATTGATGGATGGATTTCTCTTCATGGTCATTTGCACACTGCTCATTCAAACTTTTTAAAAAAAAATGGCTGAAGGATTTTTTGAATAGTTGACTCCATTTGAATACAGTCGAAGCGCCGCGTTCGGTGAAGGTGAAAAGTAGTCATTTTTTTACCACCGGAAAGATCAGCCCGTCACCGATTCTTTCGTGGTGGCGCTAGTATCGTCTTGGGAGTTGAACTTTGTTTACATCGTAAGGCTCTGATAATTGTGTTGTTTTGTCATAAATTATGAGAATTTAGATCCAGATAAACCGATTTGTATAAGGAAACATATTTTTTGAGGTGACTAACATTTTTCTATGCCCACTTTCTTCACAATTTACCCGGATAGTCAGGCGCTTCGTCGACGAGAGTTAAGGGAAAAATATGGCGGTAAATACCACTGTCCGAAATAACTGACAAAATTGCATCCCCAGGATTGTTTTACAAAGTACGACCATAAGTAGGACGGAAAGATGTGCATGTAGTCTCTCGATTCCAGAAACACCTATCATAATTCTATTTAAATCCAAACATGACCGAAATGTAACTCAGATTTTGACGGCTTGGCATAATGAACAAGCTCATTTGTTTTGTTTTTCTTTGATGTAAATCAGACAACTGAGTGTTGACAGTAGTATCTTTGGTATTTAACTGGTTTCCGTCTTCCTTTGTACACAAAAGGTGGATATTTGAGATTCTGTTGGCTGACGTGTGTACTATATCATAACAAATATACAGGCTTCTTTAATACCATGGAAATCCAGGACAAAACATTCAGCTTGTATTTATTTCATTTTGCTAATATATTCCTGGTGTTATTGCCGTTCTATTTGACAGTTTTATCTACATGAACATGCATTAACATACTATTTAAAATAAAATCTGACAGATGGGATTATTGTAATTACATTTTTTTTTCAGAAAAAAGTAATTATGGGTTTTTACTGTTTTTACTCAGTGGTGAGAAGTCAAAATCACTCACTCAAACCAGCAATGGACATACTTTAAAAAAGGGTCCAGTTACACTGTTCGTGAACTGGTATGAAAAAAATCTGGTTATAGAACTGTCCACCCATTAACAATATATATCACAGTTAATTTAAGGAAATTATTGGCATCGCCAATTTTAAATTGAAAAGAAGCAGTCGTAGTTCTCTCAGTATCCATATGATAAGATTTAATGCAGATTCATGGTTGTATTTTCGGCTTAAGAACAGAAATCTGCGTCAGTTTGTTTTTGTTAATCACACAAGTCCATTTTGTAAGTTTCTGACATTGAGACACTTCTTATCATGTATGAATGTTGAATGCTGTTTTTCAAATACAAATGTACATGTATGCACGTCAACCTGTGGTCTTTGTCAATCTGATGTTACTGGTAATGATGCTACATGACAACATATCAAAATAATTGTTGAAGAGTAGCTCTTCACAAAGAGAATTCACTTTCCTGCAAGAATAAACATACTCTGTCTAAATATTTTACCATCTTGACAGTTATACATTAGATTTTATATAGATATAATATATTTTGACATATTGTATTTATTACAAATATAGACCTACATGGGAAGGAACAAATATCCAAGAAAGTCTTTTACAGAAAATTATTTCCCTTTCTTATGCACTACCCTCAGAACATTTATGTCTAACATTGTGTGATACATGTATCTTTAAATCCCATATACAAGTAGAAAATGTATCTATTGACTAATAAAATGTAATTATGCAGTATTTTTATATGCATAATAATTAAAAGTATAAAAGAACGACAAATTTCTACAGTACAGTTGGATATCAAGTGCTCATATTCGTTCTTTGTGTGTGTATGTTGGTTTTCGGAGAATATTTAGTTCATGCTTTGAAAGCTCAGATTTGGTCATGCAGATGGACAGGAATTAAAAAGCATCATTCATTTAAACTGAGGATGGGAAAACTCTGACATCCCAATGTATAATGATGTATAAATCTCTGGATCTACAACTCCAGTACAACCTACTTCCCACATTTCCTTTTTGAAAGTGCATTGTCATGATTTTCATTTATTATTTATAATGCAGACCTAGCTTTCCAAAATATTAGACGGTTGTTCAATAATTTAAGTGGACAAAACAACCAGCGTTTTTAAGGAATTCACAGAGATCACCGCAAAACACCCCCCACAATTTATAAAAAGAAATGAATTTTCACGTCAATATGTCCTTCAAGAGTAAAGACAAACATATGATTCAATCGAGAATGAATTACGAGAAAGGAAGCTGATTATTATAGCCAAAAAATCATGAAACACATGATGAGGTATTGGGCTTTGGGCTTGGTATCATTTGTACGTCACACTCACAGCATAAAACTTTCTTCATAGCTTCAAATCGTTTGTAACATCGTCTAGAGGACCCAAAAATCAGCCTGCTTAATGTTCATCAATCATATTGAAGGCGTGGAATATATGTAACTGGCAGTCCACCATTACTTCATCTTTGCTTTGCAATCGCATTAAAACAGCCGTAAAATGTCGATTTTTCCCCTCAACTTCCATATTTTCAACCACTTTATTTACTACGCTTCACATGGAATGATGGGTAGTATTTGGTATTTTTAGAAAGCTCTGTGTCATTCCTATCATGAAATTATATTATTGACCAATCAGATGGTAGGAGATGCAATCGTGTCAGTTAAAAATGGCCCAGGGGTATTCCTAACTTGAAAGAAAATAATCACGTCCTCCTTTTTGATATGATCGTCCCGACAAATTGTTGCACCTTTAGGTTGAGTTTTTGCTCTAAAACATATCTTAAGACTTTGAAAAAACATTTATTTTTAAATATTTTAGCGATTAAAGGGTGTATTTTATGCTTTTTTTAGCAAGCATGTTCACTTCCGGTTTCTTTACAACAAAACCCAAAACGAAAATTACATTACCTCTCATTTCCCGCATGACCAACATGTGGAACTCTCCTGTCAGCGCGGCATTCCCACTGAATAGTAATTATTATAATTTGTAGGCATCCACCAATGTCAAACATACATATGCCTTGTGCGAGCATTATAAGAATTTATCACTTTTATTTATTTTTTTTTTCTTAAAAATAGCTCGCCGTATAAAATGCCAATATCCGTCTGGGTTGTCTAGACTTTTGAAATCATGGAAACTGCTATATAACTGCAGTTACCTATCCTTTATTCGAATGAAAGAACGGATAAGAGATGGAGAAAGATAGAAATGCAGAAAAGAGTAATAAAAGAAACAAAAATTCGAGCAGCGATTTAAAGAATATACTCCAAATATTAAGAATAGTCATACAAAAATAGATACACAGAACAGAAAATAACCAGAGTACAAAGAAACAAATAGGAAAAAAAGCAACACATATTCTGTTGAAAGACTAGTAGCAGGAACCAGGTGTACCGATAGGGTATGCCTCCCCTGCTGTTTTAGAAACACCCACTGATTCGCTCATGAAATATCATGTCCAGTGTAGACAAAGGATAAACTATGTATGGCGCGGTGAACAAATCGGTTGTGATGGTGCAGATTGATTCACCATAACGATCGATAAGTTCATGGTGACAACCATTAACATTTTATCTAGAAGCCTAATTGTAAGAGGTCTACCACGGTACAAGAAGTCAGAGAAGTTTTGGGAGCCCTGTCATAATGTACGAGTTGTGATATGAAAAACTTCATACGCAGGTACTGAAGGAATGTTGACACATATGAAAGGAAGTTAATAATACAAAATGGAAGTCGCCTTTGTCGTAAGGGTTTGCTTCTATCGATCACTAAGAGTTCGCCTAGAGAAGAGGCTAACTTCATAGTGTCTCTAGTGTTCTCAAGTTTAATGCAGTAGATACGATATAAAGAACGTCGAAACTATGATTGTTTAGAGATAACACATCATCTATATAGCGGGAACTGATACCAAATGTTCTGGCTAAACGATGATCCTATTCTTGGAACAGATCAGCAATAAAGATGTTGATTTCTTGAAAAGGTTAATATTAATAACTTCTTAAAATTTGCAAAACACTTTGTCGCCTTAAGTTCAGAAACGCTTAAATGGTTAGATAAATGAAGTAGCCATAAAAAATGCTTAGATTTTCAATTATAAAAGGCTGTTGTAGAACCTCGAGATTAAGGACTTTAAGGCTAAACCACCTGACTGCTCTTGCAAAAACTCTCCATTCAAATATGGTCCTTCTGGTCACGAGGAGATTTAACCATCATCGAAAACGAATCTCTGCGTAATATCCTTTCTAAAGGTCCCAAGTACAGTGAACCACGCTCCATAAACTGGAATTATAACTTTAAAGTTCTTATGAATGCCGTGGAGGACTACGTCAATGTACTGGATTTCTAAACTCCACAAGAAACCATACAAACAACGTTTCTCAGCTGGATCTGCAAAATACATCACCAAACCTCTTTCAAAACGTTTACCTTCTATACTCACAACTGTCAAAGAGGGTATGCAGTCCTACCACAACACTTTTTACTCCCGAAGTGGTATTAAATCAATGTGGATCCTGAAAAATTCTAAAGATTTTTTGGAGACAATCTGTTCAAGACTATATTATCTGAATATAATAACATTAAAACCTATGATTTGTCAACACTGTATACTTCTATTCCCCATACTCATAAAATCCCGACTTAAAAACATTATACATCGTTGGTTTTCCAACAAATATGGTACACCTAGATACAAATATAGAGTTCTTAGTAGAGATTCTTCATCATACTTTGTAAGAAATAATTCAAAATCATGTTGCAAATATACAGAGGAAGATGTTTACAAAATGCTGGGATTTTCAATCGGCAACATATGTGTCCAGTATGGTGGACGTGTTTTTCAACAAATGGTCGGCATTGCAATGGGAACAAATTGTGCTCCTTTACTTGCTGACCTATTCCTTCACTCTTAAGAGGCTGACTTTATAGCTGGTATGATTTGAAAGAAAGAATATCGTTTGGCTAGATCCTTTAATCTCGGTTTCTGATAAATAGATGACGTATTATCTTTAAACAATCCTAATTTCGAGGATTTGGTCCATCGCATCTACCTCAAAGAACTTGAGGTAAAGGATACTACAGACACTGTGAAGTCAGCCTCAAATTTGACCTACACTTAGAAATCTTTCCTTTCATCTGTGGCAACATCCCTTCAGCACCTGTGTATGGAGTGTTCATATCACAACTCATACGTTATGCCAGAGCTTGCCGAAACTACGCAGACGTTTTGTATCGCGCTAGAACTCTAACAAACAGACTTCTGGAACAGTGTTATGTTGCTACAAGATTGAAGTCATCACTACAGAAGTTTTATGGTCGTCATCATGAACTCGTGGATCGTTATGGTGTATCCATCTGCACCATGAAAACTGATTTATTCAACGGGTCATAGTTTTCCTTTCCTCGTTTGTCTATCCCGGACTTGACCTTTTATGAGCAACTCGGCGGGTGTTTCTAGAAAAGGCAGAAGATGCTTATCTTACCGGTGCACCTGGTCCATGCTCCCAGTTTTTAGTGGAGTCCGAGTTGCTCATTTGCTTTTGTTACTTTGTATGTATAATTTTAGTTACTTTATGTTCTTTGTTGTGCATGTCTGTTTTCCATGTCTGGTCTTTGTCCTTGGATTACATTCTTTTGGTTACCCCTATAACTTGATTATTCTTAGACAAGTTACTTAAAGTTCATTAATCCATCGTGAGAATTTCCAATTGACTCGTGCTTCATTGCACTAAAGATATTCGCACTTTTAATACAATAACCTTTAAAAGAAAAATATAATT
Organism: Perna viridis; assembly: GCA_037379345.1. NCBI lineage: Eukaryota > Metazoa > Mollusca > Bivalvia > Mytilida > Mytilidae > Perna > Perna viridis. The sequence goes on along the minus strand of CM074515.1, from coordinate 38,729,234 downwards.
TTTGAAATGAATCTTGTTTATTCAGTATAGCATATCAAACGTGGGTGAAACACACCGAATATAACCAGCGCGGGATCTTTAATATACATTAGTATTATTTATATTTTTCTTAAATAAAAACAAATAATTACATTCAGTACTGAAACAATATTAAAAACCAATATTTAAAACTGCTGTGAAAAAAATCATTAAGGTATAAGTAACATGTTGAATTTGCCTTGATATCATTTTCAAACCTTGTGAATACGGTTCTATAATTGAGATGTTGCAAAGACATCTGGTCATAGCTAAGTGTTGCAAAGACATCTGGTCATAGCTAAGTGTTGCAAAATCTGAAATCTCACTAAAGCTACATCAGTTAAACCATTTACTTTTCTACTATTTACACTAACTCGATACATGTAAAATTCAACCTAATTTTCAAAAAGGTCATTGTGATATCGTCATCCGACTTGTTTATCAAGGATACAAACTTATTCGCTCTCTTTAAATAATCTTCTGGCAACTTTTACCCATGTTACACGTACTCCGAAACTGTTATGGCCACTATGGAAAGTCGAGATTTGGCTAGTACTAAAACCCGGTTACACCAACCATTTCACTTTGTAATGACGGAACAGTCAAAAACATATATGGCTAACTTATTCTTTTGGTTTATCCTTGTATCCGTTTATTACATTTAAAATCTCACTGACTGACAAGTGATTATGGGTTCGGCATCATTTTAATTGCCTCCTACCACATATATCGCTATATGCAATTGATTATATTGTATCGCCATTTTGATTCGACTAATATCTCACAAGTTACGGGACTTTGTTGAATTACTATATGTTACACTTTATAAACCCATTATGAATGCAATATATCATAGACCGCTACACGGAAAAATTCAAAAATGACAGGACTCTTATAAACAATTTGTAGTTGATCATACTGCGCTCCGATTTCGATTCTGCAAATTTTACAGAAGTTATGGGACTTTTGCACTTCATGTGATTTGCGGTGGTGGGAAACATGTGGCTACGCGTAGAAGTTTTGTTACATTTAGATATCCTTTTACCAACAAAACCTTAAAAATTGCACCCAAAAATCTTATTCACATGAATTATATACCGTCATACTTTCACTCTCTTGTTATAAAAAAAAAACTGTCAATAACACGAAACTATGCCCTTTAAACTATAAGACCAAATACGTTTGATGATTGATGGTGAACAAATTATTCTTCATTTCATGCGAAAAACGGTTTGCAAGTCCCCCTAACTATATACCAACCAATAGCATCAATTTGTCTGACTACAGAAATATGACACAACTAGACAATCTAGTCAATCTGTTTCAAAATGAATGATGTCATGTACTATAAACAAAACAACAAAATCTGATCTCATACCTTTTATTGATAAGGATTGCTCATACGCATTGGCATAGTTATTTTTGCTATGCTGATCTCTAAGTTTAGTTCTTGTTAAAAAGAAGCTTGACTAATTACACCGAAGGTATCACGTTTCTCTTTTTAACAACATTAGATCAATGATCATTCAGATTGAAAGACTGGCAATATTCAACACAAAATTGGTAGACGTCAAAGTTTTTCAATTTATTAATTATCACTAAAAAGCAATTCATTTCTACATCCTAACAATTTGGACATTTTTGACATTCTGGAATGTTTACTTCGCGTTAAGTGAGATTGATTGGTGCTTCACATGTCATTTTGTGTTTGTTTTGTTTAAAATTCTCAAATTATTTGCCTGTTTGTCTTCCTTTTTGTTGTTTACATTGAAAGGCATTTCTAGTTTTTTAATGCACCTACCTAACACACGACTAATATATATAACTTTTGAAAGGTCTTTTACAATGAACATGTATCGTACTTTAAGAACTGTTTGATCGTAAAATGGGAGGATGTCATATTAAAAAAAACTGCAAAAACAAACAAACAAGAAAAAAACAAAACAAAAAAAAACAAAAAAAACCAAAAAAAAAAAACAAACAAACAAACAAAAAACCAAGTATTTCAACATCAAGTTATTAAAAAAAATATCGTTTACATAGAAATAATATTTTATTATTAATATAAAAACTGTTGTTTTATCAAGTTTAATCTAACCATAATTAATTTTTAAAATTACGTTCCAGAAGTCCTCTAGAATTAAAGAAAAAACGCATAATATTGTAAATAACATTCTTGGGTGTTTCTATATCACTCGACCTGCAATGTTTTTCTTGCCTTATGAACATAAAAAACATATATTTCATCACAAAAACACACTTCACTATTTTCTTTTTTTTTTTTTTTTTTTGTATACATGTATTGCTTAAAATGCTGTTTTGTAGGACGTCCGTCTGGTAATTTAAGACTTTCTTGTTACCTGATCAAAACTAAAACATGAGCGGGTCCAGAGCTATATTGATGTCTTACACAGGAGTACGAAACCTCATACGGCGCAGTTGAATTGATTTCCCGAAATAGTTTGATAAAGGGTAGTGGCTGCATAAAAATCTGAATTTACTTACAGATATCAAAAGACTCCCAGAAAATCAGACGGTCGACAAATTTGACATTTTAGCCAATGCATACAATTGCATCCATAGAAAAGGGTTGGCATTCTGCTCGCATATTTTAGCACACCTCGTCATTGTATTACAGCTTACAACTTGATAAGTAATACTTATGTTGCATATATGCTTTAATTACTGTATTTTACAGGGTAGCTCCATAAAGAAGTACCCAGAAATAAGAGATTCCGGCATGGAAAGAAAAACATTCCAATAGCTTAGAAAAAGCATAGTCGTTCTGAACAGGATCTAATCCTTGTTTATTGCATCAGTACTAATCGATGAAACTATTTCGTCCATTGGGCGGGTTCAGAATCAACAACTAGTGATTATCTGATTGCGTCGCAAAGTTTGTTTTTATAGTTTTTATTACGGCTTACCTCCACACAAACATGAAACGCGGTACTAAATATTGATTGAAAAGAATCCTTTCCATCAATTTTTTCAGCTTTCATGTCAACTTGACGTCATTTTGGCGGAAACAGTGGGAATATAGTACAAACATGCAAAGCTTGACAACTACCATCTAATATCTTGATATTATGAAGCATACATTCTATGGAAGTCTAAGGTCTCAATTAGAACTTTTGACTTACGATATGGTGCAGTTGCAAAGCGATGCTAGTGCAAAGTTTGAATAGAGCCTTTGTATACAATGACAAAATGCTTAAGGACAAAGCTTATATGTTTCCTTTTCTATGTTGATGTAATATTTATCGTCAACAAGACATGCAATGAAACATGTCGAACAAGAAGGCAAAGTCCTCAAAGATTTCATCCGTGACTTTTGTTCAAAGTGGGATATATTTATTGAAGAACAGCTTTTTTTTAATTTGGCCTCTTAGAACTGAAGACCTGAAGCTTCCAAATACAGTATTTTGGTTTCGTTGGTATGATTTTTTTGTGAAGTTGATGCAAACATCCGTAGTTTTCTACATTATTTTCAAAATTTAAAATTAATAGTTCTGAGTGCCCGAGACAACGTGAGAATACTTTTTTACCAAGTTTGACTCTCACTGACCATGATTCACATCAACATGATTCTATGTTATCACCGAAATATTTTTTCTAAAAACAAAAGAGTTGAAGTCTAAAAATAAAAGCGTATTCAGATGATTTGTCTGTTTGCAGAAATAGATTGTATTTTTCAGCATGAGACCACCTTTTCAAATTGAATAACTCTTCACTTATAAATTAAATAAGTGGTATGCATTTCATAAATGGTAGACGAACATGAAAGGCTGCATTGAGATTGGAGGTTTAGTAACAACATTTCTGATACCTAATATTGTTTACAGGAATGTTATCGAATGCATCAAATTCAATAAGTAATCTTTTATATACATCATCACTGCATGCCTTAAAACTAAACGGATTTGTTCAGTCTCAAACCCGTTAAATATTTTATGTAATGCGCTTGTCAGTTGTGGTTTTATAAAGATATAATGAAAAAAAATCATTGAAGTCTTTATGAGGTCTCCGATTTATTTATTTCTGCCCGACTATAAAACCCATATTTAAGGAACGGAGTTTCTTTTGTAAACCAGACGAATGTTGCATTTGTTTGAGTTTGAGCCAGTTTGAGCCAATTGTTTCGTCGGACAATTGAAATATGGATTCGATGGATAAAAAATATGCACTGGAACAGAATGATTTGATCATTACTTCAGTCAGAAAGAGCATAAAGAATTAATTCTTCCTTTTAAGAACTTGCAGCTTTAATATGAAAGTTCTGTTTTAAATTCAACTGAACTAAATGCTATTGTGTCTGACACAACCGACTGTTACCTCTACAAACCTACAGATACATATATGCTTAGATTCAAGCCTTTTTTGTCATATATTCTATTTTACTTTGTTACTCTTTAAATATGTCGACGCACAACACTAGTTGATGATATATTGTGTGCCACATTCGCCAAATTTATATAAATCAGTTCATGAGAAAATATACGTATGAAATAGAAAAAGAAACTGTTAGAAAAAGAACAAAATAAATTTATCTTGGGGAATATCACTTCTGTCACTGTCTGTGAAAATCAAACACCATTCGGGCTTCAAAAAGAGGCCGGTTTCTACAGTGAACCGGTTTGATCAGGTTTAGAGGAATCCAAAAAAGGTTTGATTGATTGATTGATTATCGGGGTTTAACGCCCGAGCAGCAATAGTTCAGCTATATTCAGGCGATGGGCATGAAATGATAATAATGAAATGAAAGAAGGGATGGCACACAATGATAATAGGTTAATAAATTTTGATTGCCACAAGAAAAAGGGAGGGATGGGTAGAATAGGGCATTTTAGCATCCTGTGGTGGAGCGCAAGGTTCCTACTCCTATCGAATACCACAGCAGGGTTTTTTAACGTGCGAGGAAAGTGGCATCTTTCAAACACGGTGCACCATTATGGTTTGCGGTCAGGTTTTCCGTATTATAGCCAGACAACCCCAGCATGTAGAGACGTCGCGCACAAAGTTGACTTCACGAACGTAACGTTTTCAAATCACGTTTTACTTTTTTATTAATTGACCATCGAACGTTTCTTCATTTGCAAGCATTTTTCCTGTTCACTACCTGAATCCATTATTATATTTTATGCGTACTATTCAACGTCAATAGCGGGGTGATTTTATAATATATCATTGTTTTGAAAACATTTCTTTTTCAAACAGCCTTATTTGGAGCATGAAACAGTCGACCTCTCACTCGTCAAGGCAGCAGAGTATATTTCTATGGAGGGAATCGTCAATGTTTGTTTGTTTGTTGGGGTTTAACGTCCGAGCAGCTATATTTCAGCTATATTCAGACGATCAACATGAAATTGATGATAAAATGAACATGAAATGATGATGAAATGAAAAAGGGATGGGACACAAGGACAATGTGGTCGACAAATTTTGATTGGAAATAGGGAGAGGTGGGTAGGGTCGGGCAATTTAGCCTCCTGTGGCGGAGCCCTATGGTTCTTACTCAGGGAGAATACCACAGTAGGGTTCTTTAACGTGCGAGGAACGTGGCATCTGGGAATCGTCAATAGAAACTGTTCCGTCGTCACCCAGTTCTAGTTCCGAACATGTATACACTACAGAAAGCGCGGGAACAATAGCAGGAATACGTTTTATCAGTTTTTGTTCAAGGGGATTTTCGTTCACCATGCCGAAATAATATCCGTGTATTATTTATGTTCCGGGAGGATAGATTATCCCCCATTTGCTTCGAGACCTTTTTGGAGAGGGCATATTAACAACAGAAACATCGTCGATTTTTACGCTTCTTGGGTGTACCATTTATATAGAAAATAATATTTCATTTTTCTAGTAGATTGGTATAAAAGTTAATCACTAATTTATTTCTTTTATCAACTTAGCAATTTAAACATCCTTAGGGTTCCTTAATTGTGTCAATCTTGTGTAATTACCTATCGATCGACAAGTGTCTGATGACCCGGTTTTGACAGGTAGGTTATAACGGGATTTTGTGTATTGGGACCGGAGTTGATCACCGGAATTCGGAAGAGCAGGGGCCGATCTATAAGGAGTATTTATCTACAGAAAATATGAGGAAACATTTAGGACTATAAAAAATCGGCCGATTTTGACAGGATTCATGTTTACTCAGTGGCCGGAGTCATCAGGGTTGACTGGTATGATAAGCTTTAAATAAAATACAAAAAAACTGCATTATAAGATACTGTTAATAAAAAAGAGTTATGACCTTTTTATAATATCTTAAGACTTGGCATTTTAGTGCACATAAAATGTCGCAGACATAAAAAGAAAATTCGTTCTTAAAATTATTTACACATAAAACTCTTAAAGAGTATTTGAAGGAATTAATATGCTCCTTTTATTACGTCAAAAATAATAAACACATAAGATATACACGATGACATTTTTTTCTGTATAAGATAAGTCTACGAACTTGACGTTGTGAAAATTGTCCAAATTTAAAAGAACAATTCGTTCATCCAGGACTTCACCAAGGAGACTTTATATTTACTTGGTTTATGGTCAGGACCGTTCGAGAATATACATACTGCTTGTAGTAGAGGGTGTTACGCTAGGGTGTGATACGAAGCGTAACACCCTCTACTACAGGCAGTATGTGTTTTATAATACTGAATACCTGAGTGTGATCTATCGAGAGGAGAGAGGATGATATATCGTTAACATATCATTGACTGAAATAAAATATAAATTATGTTTCAACAATTTAATAAAGTTAACAAATTTGAAAAGTAGAAAGTTTATCTCAAATGAAAGTGAAAATTCACATCACAATTATTGTTCGAGACATATGGCATCACATTCCTGTTTGTGGATTCCAGAAGATTATTAAACTGCTAAACTGCATCGGGTTGAATTGATTAGGAAGAACTTGGCCCGACATTTGATATGAAAGTGTCGCCATAACCTGATTTGGTGCTTGGTTTTGAATGCTCTGACTCATAGAATTGTCAAAGAAACAGTTTTGTAAATTTTCATTTGCATATAGGAAATCTAGTTCTGAGAAGTCATTTGGTAAAACATGTTCAACATTAGGCTGGACTATGATTGATTGATTGTTGGGGTTTAACGCCCGAGCAGCAATATTTCAGCTGTATTCAGGTGATGAACATGAAGTGGATGATAAAATGAACACGAAATGATGATGAAATGAAAAATGGGATGGGACACAAGGATAATGGGGTCGACAAATTTTGATTGTCAATGGAAATAGGGAGAGGTGGGTAGAGTCGGGCAATTTAGACTCCTGTGGCGGAGCCTTATGGTTTCTACTCCGGGAGAATACCACAGTAGGGTTCCTTAACGTTCTTTAACGACAAACGTGGCGTCTTTCCTAACACGGTGCACCACTATGGTTTGCGGTCAAATTTTCCGTATTATAGCCTGACAACCCCAGCATGTAACACGCCAGGGGTACCCCATTCCACCACCTGGGGCACACAACCCAGTTGCTCTGTGGGCATAGCGCCCTAGCTCACGGCTAGGGTTGTGAGCACTATTTAGTCGCCTTTTACGACAAGCCTAGCGCTGCTGCAGGCCTATTCTTTTGACACCCGGACTGGACTACAGGCACAATTTCAGATGTTGCAGTAAAAATTGTCGACTTACCTACTTTTGAACTGGCACACTCCAGTGTGTGTTCTTTTTCATTGAATTACCATCCTTTTTTTTCGAGCTGAAGCGTAAAAAAAGTTGTAAAATGCTCATTTAGGTCTGGCTTGGTGAAAGTTTCAAAAGCGGAATCGACACCCTTCTGTTCCAAATATTGTTGAAAACTTTTCACAGAACGTTCAACTGCTCTTTGAGTTTTTTTTTAATCTGCCAGCTAAAAGTTGCTGTATGCCATCCTCAACAACGTCGGCGAACGTCCCCATAATTAAGAAAATACGACAGACTGAATTTGACTGACTGTCGTCTGGTGTTTACGGAAGTGCAAAAATAATTTCAAAAACCGGTACGCTTTTGAACACTATTTCCGGTGGAGAGGTGATATATCGAGAGGAGAGAGGGTGATAGGACGGTGATATCCGAAAATAGGGTGATATATGGAGAGGAGGGAAATACATCGTTGACGTCGGGTGATATATCAAGCAGCCAATCACTGTTCAGTGGGGGCGGAGCAAGTAAGGATGTGCAGGGATTAGACTAAAATATCACACCACCATTACCTAATCAGTTTTCAAGATTTTTGTATGAAGTATGATATATACAATTATTCTAAGATTGTAAGAGTGCAAAAATCTGTCAATACATATGGGTAACAATTCAAAGAAATATTAAGATATGTTTAAGTTGTAGAAAAGAACGTGACATTTTATTAGATTACTGGAAAGTCGTTAAAAATGGGCCTAATGTTTATATAACTATTCATTTAGTCGCCAAAAAAAACCAAAAAACAAAACAAAACAAAAACAAAACAAAAACAAAAAGAACAACCAACTCTACAGGACGTTAATTTTTAACTCGCTTGCAATGTGATGGATGGCGGAATAAGACATGTTTACCCCTTCCGGAGCGTTTTTTGTTGGTGTTTAGTGCTTTAGTGTTTGTATTCTTTCTTGGTTTTCTTATCCAGTTTAATACATATATGTAATTATACTTTCATCTGTTGTCTATATTGTGTATTTAGATCGTCTTTCCTGTTGTACGTTTTTTGCACTGTCGATGAATTCTTGTGTTTCTGAATTATCCTTCAGTTTTGATATTTTATAATACATTGCCCATATGTACGATAAATTAACTTTTTTTTGTTGTATTCCTGTTATCGAAATTCATAGGACAAATAGGTTTTTTTTATTTGCATACCAACAAATGAAACAAGAAAATCCAGATATTGAATCTTTGACTTTTGATAAACCCATAGTTTACTCATTATATCAGAAAATGATAAAAGTGAAATGTTTCTCTACAATCTGTTCAGTACCATAAATCGGGATAAATTGATAGTTACAGTGATAGTGAGAAGGAAACTTCTCAATAAATAAACATTTACCTGGCAATTATTTTTCAAAAGCTTCCTGAAGCAAGTAATTTGAAAATGTGCTCCTTTTAGACGTTCAACAATACGATTTATGATGTTGCTGTCTTTATTGCTATAGAATCAAGAAATGTCAAGGCAACTGATGAGAGAAGTGTGTATCGAGCGATAAGAACGATGTGGTATTGATTTGATAGAATCAGGTAATATTACCTTTATGCAAACTAAGAACAACTTTTAGAATTGTAATAACTGGTACTTATTTGTAAGGAGGATATAAGATATGTAATTGATTGAAAACAAAAATCAAAACAGACACGGCTATTTTGTAGATTATAAATTATGATTGTTCCAAATAAACTTGCGCTGCATGATATGACAAATGTGTTCAAATTGAGTTTAAAGAGACCTGTTCGTTATTGGCATTTTTAAAGATTTAAATTTTAAAAAAATCTTTTTAGGAAGAATATTCTATTGATATTTTTTTGAATATTTCAAACTAAACCTGCAGGTTGTTTCTGAATGAAAAAAAAAGAACATTACTTTATATCGTAAAACTCAATTTATTCACATTTTTAGCAATCAACTATTTGTTACAAAACAAGTTTTTTTTCCAAATATATCACATGTAAATGACCATGTTAATTTTCGCATAATTAGCACTTTTCCTTACAAAAAAGACTTTATTTCAACTCTTCCAGTCGTTACAAAAGTAATAGGCTAGAATTATTTACAATTTTACAAGATCTCTTCACAACTCAATGCCTTCATTCATATTTTATTACTAAAGATAGCTATACGGACTCAAAGCATGTGGTTATAATATTTTCATGCACTCATACACTGTTAAACATACATAACTTTAAAATTGACAAAAGTATGGTAAATTTATCACTATCCTATTTATATCAGGCTTTTAACAATTTTATTACTTTGTATACAACAAGAATCAGTGGAGTTAGCTTCGATAACAGCGATAAATTGGATTTCGATGTTTGTTGTATTAAACGAAGCTTCTAACTTCAATGCCACTAAATTCATTAAGTTTAATGTTTTATTTAATACTTTTCATATTTGTTCTTTGTTTGCTTTTTTTCCATACCTGTAATTATACTTCTTTAATCAAAATTCACCGCAATAAAATCTTTTCTTAATAAGTATTCACGTCATGTTACAAACCCAGTAGTATTGACAGTACAGTCAATTCATAACTAATGCCAGAGCTTGTCGAAACTACGCAGACTTTTTGTATCGCGCTAGACTTCTTACAATTAGGTTTAAGAACAGAGTTCTGTTGCTACAAGATTGAAGTCATCACTACAGAAGTTTTATGGTCATCATGAACTCGAGGATCGTTACGGTGTATCCGTTTGAGCCATGAAAACTGATTTGTTCAACGTGTCACAGTTTCCTTTCCTCTTTCGTTTACCCTGGACAACTTTTTGTGAGCAGAGGACACTTACCGTACCGGAGCACCTGGTCCATGCTCCCAGTGTTTATTGGGGCACATTTACATTTTTTACTTTTGTATGCATCATTTTTGTTTTATGTTCTTTGTGTGTGTCTGTTTTCCATGCTGGTCTTTGTCCCTGAATTACATTCGGTTGATTTCCGCTAAAATCTTGGTTCCCTTGTTTACTATAAACTATTACTTAATAATGGAATACTCATGGGAATAATAACGACACAAGTAAGGTAATAAGTAAACTTTGGACTACTGAATCATTTTTGAGGGGGAAGGAAGGGGGTTAATGGTCATTAGTCGCGTTTACTGAGATGTTGGTTCAAGGTATTAATTTTTAGGTCGATATTTGCATATGATTTTCATAAATGTGTAATTATACGCCACTAAATTCTGCAGATCCTCGCCGTGCTCACCACCATAGAGTCATAGTTCTAGCTTTATACAAGATTAAAATGTACCTCTTAAGTTTTATGCACGTGTGTTCTACGTGTGTTTCGTGCTTATACGAGGACAGGAACTTTACATGAAATGATCGGTTAGCTTTGAACTTTACCCAGATTCCGATTCAGGCACTGAGGAAAAAACATATCATACACCTGTCTATGCGTGGTTTTTTTTTATCTTGTATCAGAACGGGAAGTTTACATTAAAAGATAATAATAGGTTAGCATTGAATTTATGTAATATTACCCGGTTTCCGATTAAAACACAGGCGTTCGTTACAATTGATTATATAAAGGTCATATATATTATCAGGATACGGATATCTATATTTTAGGTTACAGACCACCAATTCAACCAATGAGCATTTGGAACGTACGCAAAAATAGTCCTACGCAGAAATTACCCCTGTTCCTCATAGTGCTGTGAAAAAAGTTCTCATCTTATTTTAAAAATTTAAACAGTTTCTGAAAGGAAAAACATTTCTGTACATTTTATAGGTGCAATTTGCTTCTTGTGATGTGAAGCCTAATCTCCATAATGATTTTTAAATATACCCCTATCTTGTGAAAACACTGGGATTTCCCATGCTATTTATAGACCCTTCACTTCCGGTGACCAGTACTGCACTGCAAGTCTGCTAACCCCACATGCCATTCTGAGGATTGTGAGCTGACATATGTAGAATCATGCTGATATATAGTCATCTGCAGGTTAAAGTTAAGGTAAAGTCCAGAGAAGCCATTGAATATTGTGAAATTAGCATAGAAGCCTATGGGAAGTGGAATTAGTGGTTTTTAGCCTTAAGTTGAAGCCATGGCAAAATGAAAAGTTTCTTCAAATAGCTTTAAACTACTTGAAGATCTTGTTAACTTTGCCATGAGAGGAATACACTACAAAAATCCTTCAAAATATGCATTTTTTTAAGTTATAGGTCCAAATTATGGAAAATTGGTCTTTTTGGCTGATTTTTATGTCCTATCTTGTAAAAAGTGTAGAAAATTTAGTAAAAATATCAAATATTAAACTTTGAGGGCTATATTTACCTAAATATGGTAGTAATAAGCACTTGAAATCAAGTTTTGTGTAGATTTGAGCAAAAATTAGGTTAGAAATGAGGAAAAACTCACTTTCATTACTGCGGTTAAGGCCATATAAGCATTCCCCTATGGCAACATGGAAAATCCATTATTGAGCACTTTTTTTGCTTTAGGTGCCCTTTACTGGTCATGTTTTAATGTGAAAACACTGTATTTACAAATTTAAAGCCAAATATATCACCTTTTGTGAAAATTTAAAGATTTAGGATTTTTGACATGTGATCAAGAAAAAGGGGGAGGCATGTCAGAAATAAATTTTTAAAAATAGACCAATTTCTCAGAAAATGATTACTTTTAAAACTATTTCTTCATTAATATTGTTAAAAAACAAGTTGTGATTGATATTTTTTATTTGAAAAGTCAGAAAAAGTTCTTTGCAAATATTTAATGCATTTCAGTATGGTAGAATATTTTCACTTTTTTGCTCGCACAACTTGGTTACCCTATATTTAAAAATCAAATATTTAAAAAAGTGCTTGTCACATTTCACTGAAACTTTGCAAATGCATTCAGTATGTGTGTAGGAAGATACCTGTATAGTTATTTATTTTTTCTAAGACAAAAAGTGACCCTTTAGGTTACAGACCACCAATTCAACCAATGAGCATTTGGAACGTACGCAAAAATAGTCCTACGCAGAAATTACCCCTGTTCCTCATAGTGCTGTGAAAAAAGTTCTCATCTTATTTTAAAAATTTAAACAGTTTCTGAAAGGAAAAACATTTCTGTACATTTTATAGGTGCATTTTGCTTCTTGTGATGTGAAGCCTAATCTCCATAATGATTTTTAAATATACCCCTATCTTGTGAAAACACTGGGATTTCCCATGCTATTTATAGACCCTTCACTTCCGGTGACCAGTACTGCACTGCAAGTCTGCTAACCCCACATGCCATTCTGAGGATTGTGAGCTGACATATGTAGAATCATGCTGATATATAGTCATCTGTAGGTTAAAGTTAAGGTAAAGTCCAGAGAAGCCATTGAATATTGTGAAATTAGCATAGAAGCCTATGGGAAGTGGAATTAGTGGTTTTTAGCCTATAGCAATTCGGGTCATAACGGTTACGAAAGAGTTTGCAATAATATTAAGGGAACCAAGATTTTGGCGGAAGTCACCCGATTTTAGAGCATATCGCATTTGTACCATTTCGGTTTTTGAAAGTATGCCAAAATCAGTGACAGTGAATATTTGACGATTAGCGACTTTGAAGACTTCAGTCTTTGATTTACTACTGTTACTGTTTTTATATTAAAGTAGAGCACCAAAAGAGAAGAATCTGTCGGTTTTAATTACCTCTCATGTAATTAATTCTATTGAAGCGACATATACATTTTATTATATATCTAAAATTTGGACATACATGTAATATAGACGTCGCAATTTCTTAGATAAAAACAAGTGAAAAATTACTACAATTCACGTAAAACAACATAATGTGAATTCATTTGTATCTTTCTGTTGTTTCCTTCTATTTTTATCTTTTTCGGATTGTTACCTTAGTTATCCTTAGCAATATTTCTTTACTTCTGAGAGTTAATGTTTTTACGGCATAATATATTTCAATATATTGTTCAATGTACATGGGAATGTTAGTGGAATATGAGCGTTCTAAATCCCTAACGTACAAATTTTATACTGATATTGACATAAACAGTCATGCGTCGTTTGCAATAAATTTTAACTTTAATGAAATTTAAATTGTGTTCTTCTCTATGTGGTTCAATAAATTAAATTTATAGGTTATTAGACGTTTGAACCATAAAACTTTAGAAAATTCCAATCGGATTTAATTTTAATTGGATTATTGCTTCGTAAAAGGGTACTACATGTGATTACGTAATTTCACACCAGTATCAAGTGAGATTTATTTTATTCATTTTTCTATGTTTTAAGGACTGGATGCAAAGGGTACTAAATACCTAAACTGAGTAGCTAAAACCATTGGTTTACTTTATTCAATACATGTAGTTAGCTTATTCTCTTAAGCCCCCTCTTTCTTATTTCTGTGAATTGAACTTTGTGGAAGATTTGTCCCAAATTCTGAACACCAACACTACCAGTTGCCATGAATGTTTTTTTTTTCATATCGAAAAAACAAAACCATGCTTTAAATTTGCCAAAATATTTAATTTTCACACAAGGCTCATACAGACTCCAAATATTAATTCTTTAAGGTTGAATTCTTTCTCTATTATCAATGTTACATTGTACGAATACATATTTTAAACATTATGAATGCACGACAACATAGATATACCAAATAAATTTAAAAAAAAAAAAACATGAAAACAAAACAAAAACAAAAAACATTAAAACAAAAAACAAAAACAACAAAATTTGGTTTTTTAAAGGTGTCTTGGAAATACATAATTCCATAAGCTGGGAGGATCTACCGTACACCCCTCCAACTTATCAACTTCATATTGATTTTCAGGTACAAGTCCCATTTAGGAATCAATTTGTCGCCAAATAATATAATAATTTTTATTCAGTTCATCAAAAAGCCGATATAAACTGTAAAAGTTAATACAGAACATTTAGTTGTCGTTAATAAAAATGATACGATAACCATTAGATTACTCTTTCAATATATATATAGTTGTTAATTGAAAAAATAATCATTGGTTGATATTTTAGATTTTCTTAACATTTGTATCGTTCTATCTTATAACTGTTTTTTTTAAGTTCCAAAAAGCATTGCTACTGACTATGAAAATCGTCACAAGTCATCGGGAAAAAAACCCAAAACCAGAGGATTTAATTATGGCAGCACTCAACAGGAAATATATATATATAAAAACATTTTGACTGACGCATTAGTAGTATAGTAGTATAGGATTATTATCATAGAAGCATATCAATTTGTGTTATCGATGGAGATGGGTTCATATTGTAGTATTAATGTATGGCCTTTCCATATTGGCCCTGTATTATGCCCGAGGTATTAATAATGGCCAAGGATGACTGTAATGGAACGAGGCAACGCTGAGGGCCATTATAGCCACCCGAGACCTGTAACATACCAAGGGCATGTTACAGGGCCAATATAGAAAAAAAACATGCATTGATATTTTTATTAACCAACTTTATTTCAGGACATAATCAGAAGCTATTATCAATACCTAAGATTTCATATTAATTAAAAATAAGTTCATATGTCGATAAATCAAATATTTATGGAAATAAATCATGAAGGTTTTGTTGTCTTTTCCAATAACCCCCTAAAAATCGTAAATTTATAGACAAGTACAAGATTAAACATACCTAATAATTTATATGGAGAAATTGCAATCACCAAAAACGAATATTCGTGAGCTAATCAATTACGTGACCAATCAACCGATACCCGACAAAAACCATGACTTCAGATATCCATAATTTACGGAATATTTGGGTTGTTTCCGTCATTGTTCTTAGGTTTATTGATATTGTCCTAGTATGTGACCGTATAAAAACAAAACAAAAAACAAAACAAAAAACAAAACAAAAAACAAAAACAAAAAAATAAATAAATAAATAAACAAACAAACAAACAAATAATTTGGCAAAGCAATTTTTTACGTAAAAACCGTGTTTTTAAGTGCATTTTGATCTGGAATCAAGCTATTTCCAAATGTCTTTTGACAGAGGAGCGCATTGTTCTTAGGTTTATTGATATTGTCCTAGTATGTGACCGTATAAAAAAAACATAAAACAAAACATAAAACAAAAACAAAAACAAAAACAAAAAAATAAATAAATAAATAAACAAACAAACAAACAAATAATTTGGCAAAGCAATTTTTTACGTAAAAACCGTGTTTTTAAGTGCATTTTGATCTGGAATCAAGCTATTTCCAAATGTCTTTTGACAGAGGAGCGCATTGTTCTTAGGTTTATTGATATTGTCCTAGTATGTGACCGTATAAAAAAAAACATAAAACAAAACATAAAACAAAAACAAAAACAAAAAAATAAATAAATAAATAAACAAACAAACAAACAAATAATTTGGCAAAGCAATTTTTTACGTAAAAACCGTGTTTTTAAGTGCATTTTGATCTGGAATCAAGCTATTTCCAAATGTCTTTTGACAGAGGAGCGCATTGTTCTTAGGTTTATTGATATTGTCCTAGTATGTGACCGTATAAAAAAAAACATAAAACAAAACATAAAACAAAAACAAAACAAAAACAAAAAAATAAATAAATAAATAAACAAACAAACAAACAAATAATTTGGCAAAGCAATTTTTTACGTAAAAACCGTGTTTTTAAGTGCATTTTGGTCTGGAATCAAGCTATTTCCAAATGTCTTTTGACAGAGGAGCGCACAAGGTAGGTGAGTAAAAAGAGAAAAGAAATTTATACTGGGGTACCCACATTCCGTTGGTCAATATAATATTTTTCCGATCGAGTTACCGACTTGACCAAACGACGCTAATATTCATAAAAATTAAATTCGGACATTCTACTTTCCACTTCTGTAAAATATCCATGCATTTCCGGTTCAGAGATTAAACAGGTACGGGGAGCCATCTGGGATACAATACATTTCCACTAAATAAATAGAAACATGCTAGTATTGGATTTATTGAAGTACTGGACGAAAATAAACTTTATAGAATCTATTTTTTAGTCTATTTAAAGAGAAATATTTATATGTGAGAATTTAAACACTTCATTATTTAGGGCAAATTATTTCAAAATGATGTTTATCTTATTTCAATTCCTATTCAAATAATCATTTGATCGAAATTGATTTAGAATTGAAATCATTTAGAATATTTTAGATTACTTAAAATTGATATACTAGGTGATCTCAATCATTAGATTATTGAAACTTGCTAATTTTTAATTGATAAATATTGAAATAGTCTTATATAAGTATTTCATATACCATTTTTGTACAACTTATTTTTCATTTGATATAATTCTAACTTAGAAAATTAAATCATTCATACATTTGAACAACTTTAATAAAATCAACAGCAGCAAAAAAGAACTGTAAAACAAAAAATATCCATCCTGTACCGCATTGAAGGCAGATTTCTAAGCATCACGGTGATACTGTTTTTTCTTCATTTTTTTATTATTTTTCTGTACATAAAAAAATATATCAAATTATCTTAAATTTGTTCATTGTGAAAACTATCAAATGTTAAATACTGCTTAACTAATAATTTACATTGAATTTTTCTAAGCAGAATATTTTTAATATGAGGGAAAATATGTTTGATATTTTAATTTGTCAAATCCTCAGAAAATGTTCATTTTTTGTTAATCTGACTTTCCATAGTTATTTCGTATGACGCAGGACGTTTTTTGGTCACATGATTGTTGTTTGAGAAGTTTTGTAAATGGCAGACGATAAATCAATATCGATTGATTGGTTTTCTGCGTATTTTCTACATTTCTAAAAGGGATTAAATAATATGGCATACACAGGTTTTGGAAAAGTTGGAAATACTCAATGTTGAGCTTAAAACTTGAAAATTACCTGGAATACGGGCAATATGATCTTTGTTGTTGTTTTCATGAAACAGGCCTGGTTCAATATCGGCAAATTCTGATCTCTGATCCAAGCACGTGCAATCAGTTCCGTACAAAAAGGGATAATACATCGGAACTAGGTATATATCGGAAAGAGGGTGCAACAGTATACTTTGAAGATTAATTTCAACACCTGGATTCGTGCAAAACAATGAGATTTGACTGCATAATTCGTCTTTGGAAATCACTGAAACACGAAAATCGCCTTCAAATATGTGCTCCCGCTTCGAGATTGAATTTTTGTTGCCTTTTCCAACCTTCCCCCCCTTTTACAAATTGTAAATTTAAAGCTCAAAATTAAACATACCTAATAATTCAATATACTCAGGCCCAGTACCATCTTTCAGCAACTTTAAATATCCTAATCTAATTAATTGAATTATTAGTTCACTCTTAATTAAAGTTGTCACTTATTTTAAGAAATGTACGCCATTTTGATTTACATGTAGTTTATAATGGCCCCGTATTGATGCCCTGTTTTGAAATTCGTAATGCATGGCTGTGATTTCGTAATGACCGGCTGTAGCCTAGTGTAGGAATTTCTGGTTCGTAATGACCAGTTGTCGAAATTTTCGTTTCATAAAGGATGGGCATTTCTATACATATTGTAGTAAGTTGGTTAATAAAACTTAATAACCGTAAGTGTAACCAAATTTTCCGTGACTCTTGGAAAGGTTAGGCATAGCGCTACCTGATGATACCTATATATGTCAATTGACCTCTTTCTGCGTAAAGAAGACAATTTTAAGACTCAAAATAAAAAAGGGATTTTTTTCCTCAACGAGGTATAACAAGGGGCTAAAATACAACATTTTTGGTAATAAATTTATTCGTAAATGGGAGACATAAAGGTACCTGGAAATCATATTGTAGTTGATGGTGAGGGTTCACGGGGGTTATTTCAGCAAAATTGCTCCATACAATTGATGACTTTTATATTGATGGACAAGTACGTATTGTAAGTCTCTGTAATTAAAGAATCAGGCAGTGATTGAAACATTGCATGAAATAACCCACAACTTCGACAGTGTTTTTTTTTTTACTATTGTACCATTACAATCGAGGAATAAAGACAGTCATGATTATCTATATTATATTGGAATAATGAGTTTTTTTCTTAATTCAATTGAAATGCACAAATGCAAATGAAACTTTTTATGGACATATAACTCTTGTCAAAACCTCATTTTTCTAACATTTTAATCAAAAATCAAAAAGTGGTCATTTAACAAGAGAGAAAACTTCTTTGTGTGACGTCAGATTATTGGGAATTTTACATGCATATTTCAGAATTTCTCAGATTTACCTAATTTTTACGATAAATTGTAAATAAAATATAACTCGAAGATGCTTTGCATACTGTTTAATCAACTTTGTACATACACATTTCTTAAAAAGAATGCTAGACGTTTCGTAACCTGGTCATTTCGTACTAGGTCGATTCGTACCTCAATTAAGACGTTTCGTACCTGGGTAAATTTCAAAGTGGAATGTTTCGTACCTGGGTTAAATTTCATAGTGAGATGTTTCGTACCTGGGCAAACTCTTCCCGACATAAGTCAAGATTGTGAAGACATGGTCATGTTTATTAATATCACATGAAAAATATAGCCGTGTTTACACCTCGAAAACTGGAGTGCAGATAAAACCAGTACAAGGTGAAAACTTTTAAAGGATAAATGCACCTAGGTATAAGAAATCTTTTTTTTTTCTTTTTTTTTTTTTTGACAACATAACACTTTATTGCATTTTGCTGTTAACAATCATCATAGAGGTACAGCATTCTCTCTATGAGCCCTATAGAAATTAGTACTTCTAAGTTACAGGGAAACTTATAAGCCTTAATGTTAGTTTTACAAAGACTATAGTTTTACAATATGATATGTAGATGACATATTAAAGTTATATGGTATCATAGGCTAATAAGTTATCAATTCTCCCTAATATTTTATCCTTAACTATAATTATTTTGCTAGACTTAAACTCTTTTTTGAAGATGTTAAACACATTAACTTCTTTTGTTTTTTGTTCAGATATATAATATGCTTTACAAATAGAGTATCCAACCAAAGTAGTTAAATAGTTAAAAGGAAAATAGCTTTTATCGGAAATTTTATGTCCAAAAACTAAATGTGTAAGGCTAATTTGCATATCTAATTTTACAAGTTTGAGTATTTTAGATATCTTTTCCCAAAAGCAGCATAAATATGGACAAGATATGAAATAATGCAAGTAGTCTTCTTCTTGTCCACAAAAGTTACAGTTGACATTTTCGACCATTCTCCATTGTCTGAGAAGTTTCTTTGTTGGAATAATATATTGCAGTAACTTCCACCTAAAAGATTTTAACTTATTCTCTTTCAAAAAGTAAAATATAAATTCAAACAAGTTATTTTTGTCTAATGATGACATGTTTAATAATTTCATCCATTTCATAATTACAATGGATGTTTCAAACTTTTTTGCTATTAATATATTATATAGCTTTTTGTTTGACAATACAGAAACCTCAATAAAATTATTACTCAACAATGTCTTATCTTTACAAACACTTACAATATTTTTCTTTGACTCATCAGAACGAAACAATATTAACCATTCTTTGGGGATCGCTTTTTTCATAATCATATACTCAGACATCCAATTTCTTTTGGTTTTTAATTTATCTATAATTTTATATTGTGAAATATTACCATTCTCGTCGATAATGTCATTTATGTAAATAAGACCACTTTCAATCCAATTATTGAATATTAAAGTTTTCGCGTTATATTGAATAAATTTATTGTTCCAAATTATTTGCATTCGAATTTCTCTAAAAGTTGTAGGATTTTTACATTGTCCCCCGCCGATAAAGTTCCAACATTTTAAGATTTCTTTGTAAAATTCCGGTATATGACTTAACAGATTGTTAATTCGCTGTTTGTTTCAAATATCAACCAGTTTTTACCTAATGCATTGAAATATTTTCTAGGATTCATTTTCCAGTTGGGTTCTGAGTCATTTTTGAATCTGGTCACCCAACTAGCTTTAAGATCATCATAGTAACTTTTGACGTCGATCATTTTTAGTCCCCCTTGTTCATAATTTCCAATAATAAGATTTCGTTTAACTTTGTCTGGTTTTCCATCCCATACGAAATTAAAGCATTTTTTTTTCAAGTTCTTTGCTATATTTTTCTGGGATTACACATGTACCAACGAATGTAAAGATTGGTAGGACTAGCGTTTTTACAATTGATATTTTACCTAATATTGTAAGTTTTCTCTTTTTCCAAGACTGTGTTTATTTTTCTACTTTTTCGAGTTTTGTCTCCCAATTTAGTTTTTCACATTTGGATTTATTATGTCCAAATATATACCTAATACTCTTACCGGTTCTTCGGTCCATTTAATACCTGCGATTTTATCTTTACAAGATTTCAATTTCCCAACCCATATGCCCTCTGTTTTGATTCTATTTAATTTCAACCCTGAAAAAGTCCCAAATATTTCAATTTCATTCATCGCTGAGATAACGTCATTTTTCGAACTGCAAAACAGAGTTGTATCATCTACTAGTAGTGAAATTCTAATCTTTACCATCAATTTTTATATTTATACCCTTAATATCATTATTGTTTCCTAGACGTTGTGCCATGATTTCCACAGATAAAACAAATAGTAAAGCGGATAAAGGACACCCTTGCCGTATGCCTCTCGTATTTTTTTAAAATCTCGGATATCCAGCCATTATTGATTACACAAGTCTGAATATCTGTATAAAGTACTTTGACCCATTTTGTAAATGATTCGTTAAACTCATAATGTTTTAGTACAGTAAACATAAAATTCCATTCGATGGAGTCAAATGCTTTGGTGAAGTCTACGAATACCATAACTCCTTCAACTTTGTATGAGTCGCAATAATCTATAATATCCTGAATTTGTCGCAGGTTGAAGCCAATAAATTTATTTTTAACATATCCTGTTTGATCTTCATTAATCAATTTTGGAAGTCTCTGTGCTAGTATATATTACAAGAGCTTTAAGTCTACATTTAAAAGTGAAATCGGTCGATAATTATTTAATGTTAAAGGATCACCTTTTTTATATAACAATGTTAAAACACTTGTCCGTTGTGAGAATGAAAGGTGATCATTTTCGATCCCATTATTTAATACTTCAACAACAATATGCTTCAATCTATTCTAGTATTTTCTATAGAATTCAACCGTAAGTCCGTCTAATCCTGGTGCGCGGTTAAGTTTCATTTTAAACATTGCATCTGTACATTTCTGAATTGTAATTTTACCATCACATTTTGATATGTCTTCATCTGATGCCTTTTAATCTAATCTTGTATTTGATACATATTCTTCGACTAAATTATCATCTGCTGAGGATGAAGTATAAAGGTTTTCATAAAAAGTTTGAATTGTTTTTAATATTTGTCCCTGTTCCGTTATTATTTCGCCATTTTCTATTTGCAGTTTGTTGATTGACTTTTTGACTTGTCTTTGTTTTTCAAGTCCTAAAAAATAAGAGTTATTTCTTTCTCCAAGTTCAACCCATTTTTCCCTTGATCGCACCTGTGCCCCCTTTGCTTTTCTTTCGTACATTTCTGATATGTTATTTTCAATGTTTTGTATTTCTTTCTCAATTACATTATCTCTGTATTCTGAATTTTCTAGTATGCACATTTTGTAATCTAACTCTTTTTCTAAATTTTGTAATTTCGCATTGGTTTTTCTTGTTTTTTTTACAATAATTGATCGTAGTCTCTCGTATGTCTGCTTTAAACATGCCCCAGAGAACCCCTCTATCTTTGTTTTTATTGATTTCAAAATGATTATGTATTATGTTTTCAATCACCGTTTCGTAGTCACTTTCATCCAATATTGAGTTATTCAATTTCCAATAACCCCTCCCTTTGTTAGCTTGTCCTGTATGCATTTTCATGAATACGGCTTGATGATCCGTATATCTTATTATTGCTGGCTTTTGCTGAAATATTGCTTCTCGGCCGTTAAACCCCAACAAACAAACAAATTTATTTAGCAAAATTCTATCAAAGACCGAAAATCATCACCAATTAATAATAGATCAATTCTACTTGCTTGCGCTGCCAAGTAAATTATTGTTTGTTTTCATTCAAAGACCTCCAAATACCACAATATTTATTTTTATAAGAAATGTTTTAGTCCATAAACTGGCTTAACATGTTGCGTGTTGCTGTTTGAACTTTTTCTATCTATAGCATGTATATCTTCGTTAAAATCCCCACCTATAACTGGAATACCAATCCCGTGTTGCTTTACTATATAATTAAGTTTCTTGAAAAAATGCGTTTCTATTTGATTTGTTATTAGGCGCATAAATACACATAAGTGTAAATACGCTATTTTCTAATTGTATATTTATCAGAATCACTCTTCCCTCATTGTCAGAAAATTTATCAATTAGTTTGTAGTTTCAAGATTTTTTAATTAATACAGCTACCCCTCGGCTAGCCGTTGTGCAATTACTACAAAATATATCATATCCTGAATCATTATTAATTTCTAATTCGTCATCCTCACTGAAATGTGTTTCTGGTAAGAAAGCGATAAATTTACTTCTATAAATTGATCTACTAATTACGATTGAAGGGAAAAGAAGGTTATAACACGGATTATCCATATTCACCCTGGAATTAAGTATTATTTGTGAAGTGTTATTGCTTTCAAAGATATTTTCATTTTTGTGTCTAAAGAAAACTATAGGGAATATAATATTATTCGTGTCGAAAATGAAAGTATGATGAGATTTAATGGAGTCATTTGTCAAGGATCTTTTTTTGTAATGAAAAAACTGTTTCATTGCTGCGGATTATGGACCTTCGGTAAGTAATATTTGAGTTGATCTTTTGAAAAAAAAACTTTCTTTACCTTTTGCCGCTGTGTGATATGCAAGTATTTTGTTTTGAAATATAATCCTAAACACGGGCGTAGAGCTAACGAGCTTCATGTAGCAAGTTTCAATTATATCTCAAGCCTTATATTTAGGTACATTTCCTTTCGTATGTTCCAATATTACATTACTATTTAACGGTATCATTATATGTGGTCCTGACACTTAAAATTGATATTACAAAAATACAAAAAAAAACTTGTATTATATACAACTTTTTTACCAAATTCACACTTTGCCATTTACATAAATGTAGTTGTTTTGGTTTTACCCGTAACAAATGATTATTAATAATATAGCATATACATGTACATGTAACATGTCTAAAAATGAAACTACATGTATATATACCAGAATACCAAATTCTCATTAATAAAACTATTAGATTAGTATGTCGACAAATGTAAACTGAACTTGTTTTTTTTAGATTTTTTTTTTTTTTGTAATTCGGTTTCTAACATTTCAAATATCATGAATTATATTTCCACAATTTTATAAAATTGGTCTTTGTTATATGAATTGAACTGATTTAAACAACGCACGTGATTATACCGTTTAAATTGACCGTAATAACAACATTTCTGGTAGTTGTAAAGATAAAAGTACTTGTGTCCC
The DNA here is from genome assembly GCA_037379345.1 of Perna viridis. Lineage (NCBI taxonomy): Eukaryota > Metazoa > Mollusca > Bivalvia > Mytilida > Mytilidae > Perna > Perna viridis. The sequence continues at coordinate 38,705,101 of CM074515.1, read as the reverse complement.
AAATCCGTAACAGTTGTTGTTTGCTATAAATAGTTTTAAGAAAACCAATTGAAAATATTTTTAGAGGAAATTGATTATCAACAAATGGCATGCCATATGACCTGATCTTATATATTTTTAATTTTCGTAATTTGAATGTTCGTTTTCATGACATGAAATTTTCACACAATTTCTGAAACTAGTATTTTTTCTTGCACCAAATTTCTTCTCACTTTTGAAGTTTATGCTATGTTCAAACTTTTGTAAATTTGTACTTATTCCACATCTTTCATATGAAATGAACATTAAATTTAACAGCATATTAATGGTCATTTTCACATCATTTTTAAACTGATATTTTTTTTAACAGCATATTTTCCACTTTTAAAATTCATATAACTTTCATATTTTTTCTAAATCTTCAATATACAAACGTAAATTAAACATTAAATTTACTAGCATACAATCAATCATTTTCTTTTATGAAGCATTTATATTTTACCTCTTTGACATTTTGCTCCCACCTCTATCTGTTGGTGTGGGTGGAGTTCTCCCTTTGCTGTTTGACCTTTGTGCATTGTTTTTTCATGAATTTAGATAAGTCTTGTTAGCCTTTAGAGCTCTGATTCTTGATAGAGTCATTTGTTTGTTCCCATTTACTGTCACCATTCTTGTTCCTTTGTCCACTTTTCCTCCTTTTCTTTTTATGAATGATATATGAAATCTTAATGCATTTTATGTTTCAGACAACACCGGAGGTGAATATCTTTCAGATTTTTCACAACTTTGTTTATTTTGACCACTTTTGTAACTTCGAAAAAACTCACAAATAATTTCTATTGTCTGAAACATAAAATGCATTTTTCTTTAATATATCAACTAACCTTTACAAGTTTTCAAACTGCACTGGCTACGGTCATATTTTTCAAATCATTTAGATGAATCTTAAAGGTAAGAGATAATTTGACAGAAGGTAACTATGAAGGAGCGAACATTAACGTAGTAATCTATAAGGACCCTCTAAAAATAACAATGCTGTATGTAAACAATAGGTATTATTCGTCTCTGTGTGATATAACCCAGGTACGAAACATCCCACTTTGAAATTTACCTAGGTACGAAACGTCTCAACTGAGATACGAAACGACCAGGTTACGAAACGTCCTGCACCCTCTTAAAAATGAACTATCGAAATCAGTGTTGGGGAATTCTGAATTATAAGCATAGTGAAAGTAAAATGTTTTGTTAAGACTTAACGTAATGATAACATATATTCTTCTAGAACATTGATTGAATGACATCCTTTCCAGACCTACTGACTTAGACATACATGATTTCCGCCAGAAGGAGCTTGAATCCTAATGTGAGTACCATTACTAGCCCCAACAACTCCAGGGAAATAGGCAGGTTTCTCAAAACCCTTATTTGATTTAAATTATTTATTTCTAATTGTGCTTCTGGCCCACTGAATAAAGTCACTGGAAATTTCACATGGGGCTTTTGATACATTCCTGACTGCTCGTGATGCGCTGAATACATTTTATCCCCCACAACTCCTTTGTTCTGAAATCATTTTTTTTTAAATTGAGAAATATATTTTATCAATGAAAAAATGATCATAAAGCAGTTCAGGAGGTAGGTATAGATTCTTCAAATTGCATTTTATTAAGAACACAAGCTGAATATGGTCCATATTTCTTCACATTTGGTTTCGTCTGAATATAGCTGAAATATTGCTGCTCGGACGTTAAACCCCAACAAACAAACAAACAAACAAAAATCTTCACATTTGGCTGGAGGATAAACTTTGGGTCCAAGGTTAAATATTACCTTCTTTTACATATCTTTTAGCAGTTTATGTTCCATACACGTACGCGTATATCATGTATATGAACTTTTCGACGTTTTGTTGCAAAACACATGGACGTAGCGTAGCGTTGGTGTCATTTTTGGTAACGTCGAAAGCGGCAAAATTTGACGTCTTTTTGGTATTGCGACGTACATTGTTCTATAATTATTACATGGAAAAAGAAGTATGCTTATTTAATTTTTTATATAAAATAACACACACGACATGTTTTATTATTTAATTATCCGATTCGATATTGATTTTTCGTACGTTTTGGTCAATAAAAATGATCAGATTACATCCTGATATGGTAAGTAGTTCGGCATCAACCATTTAAAAATGATTTGAAGGAAATTTATACCCATGAGAAAAATGTTAGGAATTATGAAAACAAATTTCGTGATGCGCTAAAAAAAAACGTAAAACACCCTCACTAAAACAGAAAGCTAACAAACCTACAAGCACAAGTCAGTAGCAACCCCCCTCCCCCGGAAATCATATTGTGAAAGCTTATAAAGTGAATCTTTCCTATTTGGTGTTATATCTCTAATGTAGATGTATGTTGATATTTCCGAATACATGTACTCGTTTCGTAATTTTATAAGGTCTGTTGCTAAACATTTCGAGAAAACAAAAACCTTGACAAATCTCCCTCTTTGAGAAAATTTGAGTGCGAAATCTCCCGTTTTTATTATACGACGAAAAAAACTTGCGGTCGTATAATGTTATGGAGCAGTCGTCGTCCGCGTCGTCGTTGTGGTTGGCGAATTGTTCTGAAATGTTGATATGATTTTACCAACAACTTAGAAGATTCCTATTTAATTTGGACTTTGCTGCCCCCGCCGCTTTAAAAAAAGGAACCAAAAAGGGTAAAAATACGTATTTTGTTAAAACCCATCTAGATTTTATTTCATGGGATTCTTCATTGGATTCCTCATTAATAATCCTGCCTGCATTTTTCAATCAGATTTCGGATATCTTTTATGGTTATCGAGGTAAAAGGAGTCAAAAAGGCCACACCGGAATAATGTTTTGTTTTTTTGTCCGATTTGAAAACATATATTTTTGTAATATTTGTACAGCTTATTGTATCTTATAGCTAAAATAGTTGTCAAGAGGTAATTAGACGATCATGAATACGTTGTTTTTACAATATTTCACTAGCGAATATGAAAGCGCGTGTCTACATATTTCAAAATACTTTGATGCAGGCACGCTGATCCCGATTTCACCAGGACATCATTGCATATGAACAGACAGGAGTGCGCGCGAAAGTAGGGGGGGGGCTTTCTTTTCATGTTTTCTTTTCAACATTTCTTTCATTATATTATCAGATTCGCTAAAATCGTAATTTTTTTATTCATTACGTCCACAGTCGTAATAATTTAAAGTAGTATCGCAACTTTTCAATACTTTTGATTGTTTTTTAAAATTGACATTAAAAGAGTTTTTACGTCGCAATAAAGAACATTACTTTCAAAAATGCGCTGAATTCCGGAAAATGGAGCATGCCAAAACCCCGAAATTGCCTTTACATATGTATATATTTAATATAATAGTGTCAACGCAAAACATTACCGTCGTACAGGTATATATATATTGGTATCATAATGCTAACAGCGGTTCCATCGTCGGCGGCATCCGTGTTGTCGTCCATATTCACTTGTTTTTCGTGCGGTGACTTTATAGTTATGGTTGATCCATTGTTATGAAATTTTGATATGATTTTACTAACTACTAGAGACATGCTTCTATTTAATTTTGAGTTTATGGCCCCTTCTAAAAAAGGGACATCCATGTAACGGAAAGATACCATTCTGTAGGTTTCTGTTAATCTATAAAAAAAATTTGAGAGTCCAGAATTTTACCAAGCTAACCTACAAAAAGTGAAATGGTCAATCCTTAACATGACATAGCAAGTTCAACAAATCTATGCAAGTATACCTTCAAGGAAAAAATATTGTAATATGTACATGTATATGACATGTTTTATGGTCAATATGGCAAGTCATTGTTGAATTTGTTCCCTATTTAGATGTTTAGTAACATATGTTAATGGATATTTATCAATATGTGCATAATTCAATTATTGATATCAATAAATGCAGGAGTTTTCTAGACAATGCAAACACGTTCAAGATAACGTATGTATGTTCAAATTTGCTCTTCGGGCAATACTTGTCTGTTCGGACACTTGTACTGATATTATAAAAGCATCATTTAATATGATATCGTTTGCAGTAAAGTTATTTCGTTATGTCTGGATATATTTCACCACTTAAAGTTTGTTTAATAAATATTTTCAAGATTATGAACTATAGGCTATTAAGGTATCATAGTTTTTAAAATTCAATCACCATTTAACAGAGATGAAACCGATTCCGAATTCATAAAAACCATTAGTATAATTAAGTCTACCATATACATATGGCAAACGTTTAGAAAATATCATTTCAAGATCTACTCTTGTACTTTTGAACATATACAAAATTATATAAATATCCATGCCTCAATTATTATCATTATTTTTTATATCTAGATTATACATATTTTATACCAAAGCACTAACCTTAGCGAGAAGGTGCACCGGAAAGATAAAATAAGGGCCACCAAAATTGGTTCGTATTCTTTTGTTATATTTTTCATCATCATCATCATCATCATCAATTTAGATCGAAAATCAGAATTGATATAGCAGTCACCAGAGCCTTTAGGTTTGTAATGTCTGATACATGTAGTATCTGCAATCCTCTTACACTACCGTAGTAAAATAGTCCCATTAATTGACATACCCATTAAAGTTCAAATCAAGGTAGTCGGATCCGTTTTATAGGTATTTCTAATATATCAAGTCCGTTCTATGTTGTTTTTTTTACGCCGAGAAACAAATCCCAATAAACAACTTTACTGCGAACTAAAAATGCTGATTAATTAGGATTGTATTAACAACAATCCAATTAAAAATAGTTGACCTCTGAACTCTTATCAGTACCTGTTTATTTCTCTGCATTTTCCCGAAGAAACCAGTCGTTCAGTGTCGATATATAATGTATTCAACTTGCCTATTTATTTTATGATGCATAATAACCTTATGAATTTAATCTAGAAATGAAAACCATAGAAATAAAATGTAAAGAGGGATGCTGAGTACCAATTGGAAGAGCTGTCTTTAGATATTTATATATATTTATCAAAATGTATGAAGATATCCTTGGTTATATCACTACGTAACAAAGCCAATGGGCAACATGATGACAGAATTCCGTCTTCCCATCGTCGTGTTTGTTTTCAAATCTACTAATTGATTGGCTAGACCTTTCATTCCTTTGGCACGAGGAAGTTTTAGCGAGATGCAGAGTGTCTTTCTACGTTCATTATCTTAGTAATAAATCAAAAACAGGAAGAAACGTGTCGTATTTGTTCCCTGAAGAAATTCCCAGGAAGGTGAAGGGCCATACAAATTAATAATTTCTAGACAGTCCTTGTAATTTATTGTTATAATGGAAAATGTCAATTTGTATTCATTTTGTTTTTTCTTTAAAATTTACTCTCGACAATTGTTCTTAAAATGCACTTAAACTACAAACAGTGTTTTATTACACCATAAATGTATCAATTGAAATACTTGAATTACAATTAATTAAAAACGGTAATATTCTTCTTAAAATACCCAGGTCAGCGAAAAGATAACGCATGAGTCAAACAAACAGAAAGGAAGCCCAAAATACTGTCCTTCCTATCGTATTGAATTGTAATAGCAAATTACCGAACTGATAAAATCCAGGGAACGGTCAAGAAGAATAGTCATAAGGAAAGTCCGTTTAAGAAATGGCAAAAACCGAAAAGTTTGAAATCGCACTGACGGTCCTGACTTAGTAAAGGCATTTCTGATAGTAAAAGTGAGTTAAACCAGGTTTTATATCGAGATAAACACAAAACAGATCTTACTTAACAAAGGCTATATCTTGTTTTTTTTATGTTAAGGTGTATGCTTTTGTTCGTTGCATTTTTCTGCTTCTTGGATTTGTTTTTGTTTTATTTTAGTGCATTTGCAATTAGCTTTGTGTGCTTTTGTTATATTGTTTATTTTGTTGTCAAAATGCTCTATCAAACATTTTTTCATTATTTATCAATTTTTCCCTCGTAATTTAAAACCCGGACATTATATATATGCAATTTCGTAGGTGTTTAAGAACGCTTACTACTCACGTACACCTACATGTACCCATAACTCCCAGTTTTGGTAGAGTCAGGGTTGCTCATCTGTGCACAATTTCTATATATATTCTTTTTTGGTTGTTTTTGTTACTATTACCTCGGAATATAAGTAGACTATTCCACGTTCTAACAACGGTTTCTAACTTCTTATTTTAAATACGATACTAATGTATTGCGATTAATAAATGAAATTGTGTGACTAATGTAAATTAGCTAACCCAATTAGGAAAAAAATCTTGATTTCAAAATTTACATTGAATTTCCAATTATATATAGAGAGCTCGCCGTGATAATCATCCCACATACTCGATCGTTGTTCATGTTCCAATTTTCGTTGATCACGGTCCAGCCACTCATCGTTCAAAAGTTATCATTGTTTACATGTAGAACTTTTTTTACATTCTGTCATACACCTGTGATATTAATTAAATCAAATTATTTAATTAAAAAATTACATGTCTATGTTTCTGTACTAACTGTAAAAGTCGTAACTGATAACTTTCAGATGTTTGGTAATTCTCACTAAGTTCAAGATTGACAAATTATTTTTGAGTGAAAGCTCTTTTTAATAATATAAGGGTCACAAATCATTATACAAAAATGTTAAAATTGACAATTTTGCATTAAATGGGTGACTGATACCTAAATATTTCGGTCAAAATTCTTCAAAATGTCACTTTCAGCAACGAATATGACTGATAACACTTCCAATTTCCTTACTTAGTCTTATATGTAGAAAATGTAGAAACTAAAAATGTTAGTTTCATATTAGTGACTGTGACACCATTATTTCAGTAAAAATTCTGCAAAATGTATGAGTGCAGGTAGTTTTATTGTTCATGAGGGTCTAAAACTATTGACTAAAATGCTTATTTTTTCAATACAACTATCATGTCGGTGACTGTGCCTCATATATTTCTGTCAAAATTCTGCAAAAATGTCGTATTACAGCATATGTATGAGTGCCCACACTTTTAATTTCTATGAGGGTCTAAAATTAATGACTAAAATGCTGAATTTTTCAATATAACTATAATACAGTGGCTCTGACACATTAATTTGAGTCAAAATTCTTTAAAATGTCATATTCTTGCAACATGTATGAGTGCAAGCACTTTTTATTTCCATGAGTGTCTAAAATTAATGACTAAAATGCTAAATTTTTCAGTATAAATATCATGTGGTGGCTGCCACATATTATTTTGAGTCAAAATTCTTTAAATATATCATATTCTTGCAACATGTATGAGTGCACACACTTTTAATTTGCTTGAGGGTATAAAATTATTGACTAAAATGCTATATTTTTCAATACAACTACCATATAGTGGCTGTGACATATTAATTTGAGTCAAAATTCTTCAAAAATGTCACATTCTTGCAAAATGTAAGAGTGTGCACACTTTTAATTTGCTTGAGGTTCTAAAAATAATGACTGAAATGCTAAATTTATCAATATAATTATCATGTGGGTGGCTGTGATACATTTGTTTGAGTCAAAATTCTGTAAAAAAAAATCTCATTCTTGCAAAATGTATGAGTGGGAGCACTTTTGATTTCCATGAGAGCCTGAAATTTTTGACTAAAATGCTATTTTTTGTAATATAACTACCATGTGGGTGACTGCGACTAATATATTTCGGTCAAAATTCTTCAAAATGTCCTATTGTTTCAAATTGTATGAGTGTGAAAACCTTAAAGTCCCATAAAGGTCTAAAATTTCTGTATAAACAGTTTAAAAATGTCAATATATATAGGAAATCTGTATCATACCGGTGTCTAGATCTGCAACCAAAAAGAATTCAGTCCAAATTCTATAAAGTCAGGGGCGTAGCAAGTACGGCAGGCAATAATTTTTGTTGGTACTGCTTGTTTTCGTAATCAGGTACATGTACTGTATGATGCTGGGGTTGTCAGGCTATAATACGGAAAACCTGACCGCAAACCATAGTGGTGCACCGTGTTGGGAAAGATGCCACTTTCCTCGCACGTTAAAGAACCCTGCTGTGGTATTCGATAGGAGTAGGAACCTTTGCGCTCCGCCACAGGAGGCTAAATTGCCCGACCTTACCCATCCCCCTTTTTTCCAGTGGCAATCAAAATTTGTCGACCCTATTATCCTTGTGACCCAACCTTTCCTTTTTTCATTTCATGTTCATTTTATCATCCATTTCATGTTCATTGTCTGAATATAGCTGAAATATTGCTGCTCGGACGTTAAACCCCAACAAACAAACAAACAAACATGTACTGTATGTAATTCAGACAGAGAAGTATTCTCGAGCTAATGACTGTCAGAATATGTCAGGAACTCTTCTAATCCACGTATCTGTTCTACTTAGAGCAGTTCCTGACAGGAGGGTGTCAGGACCCATGACAAATTATGACAGAGCTTGTCCGAAGTCCTGACGAACCCTGACAAGGTGTGTCGCGGACAGTTTAGAACTATTCTATGACAGCGAATCCTGACAGGATCGAAGAGAGGTTAGAAGTGATCGCAACTGTACTCTGAGTATTTTGAGTACTTCATTAAAAATGAGAAACAGATGCCCTGCCATTCGGATGAGCAAAATAAATTAATAATAATAACCCGCTAGGGACAGGTTTAAAGAAATAAAATGATATACTATGAGATTAATTGAGATTTCGAGATTTGGTATATTTACTTAGCATAACAGATGTCAGGCTACAATGAGATTTGGATCAACAGAGGTATTTGTTTGTTTGTCTGTTTGTTGGGGTTTAACGTCCGAGCAGCAATATTTCAGCTATATTCAGACGATGAACATGAAATTGATGATAAAATGAACATGAAATGATGAAGAAATGAAAAAGGGATGGGACACAAGGACAATGGGGTCGACAAATTTTGATTGCCACTGGAAATAGGGAGAGGTGGGTAGGATCGGGCAATTTAGCCTCCTGTGGCGGAGCCCTATGGTTCCTACTCCGGGGGAATACCACAGTAGGGTTCTTTAACGTGCGAGGAACGTGGCATCTTTCCCAACATAGTGCACCACTATGGTTTGCGGTCAGGTTTTCCGTATTATAGCTTGGCAACCCCAGCATGTAACACGCCAGGGGTACCCCATTCCACCACTTGGGGCACACATCCCAGTTGCTCTGTGGGCAGAGCCCCCTAGCCCCCGGCTAAGGTACTGAGCACTATTTAGTCGCCTTTTACGACAAGCTTAGCGCTGCTGCAGGCCTATTCCTTTAACACCCGGAGAGGTCATTGATATTCATTGATATTCATTGCTTTTAGATATAAACACAATTGGTAAGTTAAAACAATTTCAGATTGCTGAAATCTCAATTTTGACTTTAATCGACTGGAAATGAAATAAAACTCCCATCACCTGGTCAAAAATTAATATTCAAACTTGTCTTCTTATAGACTCCTGCCTCATATTAGGAACAGTTCACGGCTCGAGTATTCTTTTGTAGTTCCCATTACTGAATGCGTCACTAACAATATTCATGCAGTGTATTTTAAATGGTGAGCAATAAATTGACAGTATTTTAAATTAGTTTTCAGTGTTGTTCTCAGCTCTCACCGTGAGAATGGCGTAAAATTGACGTCATGCTAACGATAGAAAATGCTACAAGTGATCATGTGCACAAAAAGTCATAGAAGTTGCATTTTTAACAGATCGCTTTAGAGCACAGATAAAGTTTCTGTTTTCAATAAACTATGTAAATTATCAGTTCGCAATATTTTGTGTACATTTATTGTATCTCGAGGAAAGTATATACACGTTTCTAGAAAGATTTATGATGTTCGAAACCCAATTTATTCTACTAATCGGAAGCAATTACTAAGTAATATTTCTAAGTGCACGCTTTTGGCTTGTTATCATTTTGGCATGAAGAAAAAGTCAATAACTGACGTTTTGTATGAAAAGATTGGGTTAGATTAAAATGGAAATCCTCAGAAATTATTCTGGATTAGATATGATTATGGAAATTCTTTTAATAATATCATCGTTTTCGCTGCAGTAACCCAAAACCAATAATCCACGGAACCTTAATAATAGGCTTTGTCATATTTTGAAATTAATTTTAACAGTTGGTTGATCACTACTCTAGTCAATCAGTTTATGGAATATGAACGACCCAATTATACAACGAACTCAAACATCTTTGTAAGAATTGATAAATTTCCATAAAAAGTAGCTATTCAGTGTGACATGTAACATGTTCCGGCAGTAAGCTTATACAATGATTTGAGAACGCAACTAGGAAGTTATATTAAGCTAAACATTAAAAAGATGAACATATGATATTACAACCTGTAGAAATTCAGCGTGGCTGGTGCCCTGTTGCGTGAAGTGAGTTGCCCAGACTGGAAAACAATAATCGTACCTCAAGACGAATCGAAAAAGGAACAGTTACGGTGAACCGCTACAAATGCACTACTGTATACCCTTTAAATGTCATTAAGTAGTAAAATTCCGGCATTGTTTTTTTTTACTGATATTCGTTGTGACCTAAATCTATAGTATAATTATGTTCTTTAGATGGTTACAATTATCGTGTTTCCATTTATTGCAGCCCAAATCACACAACAACGCAATGGTCATACTGAATTTTTACAGGTTGAAGAGGGTGCTTGTGTCAAAAAGAAGTGAAAAAAAATCAACTATGATTTTAATAGATAATCCTACTTTCTACTGTTAGTTGTTCACAACTTTGATTGATTGGTTGTTTAAACGTTGATTGATTGGTTGTTTAAATGTTGATTTATTGGTTGATTGGTTGATTGATTGGTTGTTTAAATGTTGTTTATTGGTTGATCGGTTTATTGATTGGTTGTCCAAATTGATTAATATAGACAGACAGACCATTTAAACAATTAACAAAGAAGTGAAACCACTTTGAACTAGCATTGGCATGATTATAACTGGCAGGAGCAGCAATGATAAATATAGATACTGATAAGGTAGGAAAGACCTTTGTTCTTTCCTTGTGGGACTGATACCTCTTACTCGACCAAGTGTTTGCTCAAGTTGTATGGTACAGTTTTTTTATATTCTTTTTATCATTATATCGTGCATGTTTTTCTTCTGACTATTGGCTCAAGTTGTGTAATTGTTCTCAAACAATTTTTGCTTAAAAATACTCCTGGAAACACGTGTACAGCATATCGACATTTGCAATATAAATGTGATTGTATTTTTTTGTATTGAATAAAATCTTCTCAATATGACTACTTTTTAAGTTAATTCAAATCAGCATAAATGTGACCTAACGAGCACAATATAGTTATAGATAAGCACTCCTTCGTTTACATTTATGTGATTTCAAGGTAACCGGTTGCCACTCTCCTATGCCCAAAACATACAAACTTGTATTATAAAATCAAAAGCAGATTCGCAATTCACCGGTACGAACGTGGACTAAATTATTATAACCATTCAAATAGATTAGAATTCATTATAGCTTTGGGGTACATGTGATAATTTCAAATCGAGGTAAGAATTAATACGCTACAGATCTTGTTACCTACATTAACACCAGGAAGAATTTACGTAAAGACAAATATAACATTAAGCCATACACTGTCAATTTACTGTATTTGCACGCATCTAAAAAGCGTTTATGTCATCTAGAGCTATTCTAATTGAGCTAAGACAAAACTATAACACACACCCTAGGGAGCTTATGGCGTTTACCTTCCTTTTTCAACGAACTGAAAAAAAAATAGATAAAATAAAGTTTAAGCCTTGTAGTCTTCATTAGCAAAACTTTGCAGGACTTCTAGGCCCCAGTTGTGACTTGTCACTTCGATATTTTTGATTTCCAGTACTTCTTAAAAAAAACATTATGTCCGGATTTATATCTTGTGTAATTATTGCTAGTGTTCTAATAAGAGTTTACTTTTTAAAACATGTATATAACATACCGTAAGTTGGCCAATAATCTTATTGGTTGATGAAAAGACATCGAGGGTTTTAGATCTTATCTCTCAAACAGGAAAAAGATTGGTTATTAAATAATGGATATTTACATGTGTAAGGATGCACATCTTAAGTTTCAAACAACTGTCTATTTAATTAGGAAAAGGAATGATATAGAAATTGAAAGAGGCAAATCCCTTGAAATTTGGCAAGGGCATCTTAATAACAAAAACACCAGCGAAGAATTAAAATAAAATACAGGGAACAAAAAAACGACAGATGTATACCAAACCAAAATATCTCCTTGACACAAGCTCACATATCCAGCTATGGACCTAAATTGGCTTTAGCGGAGATTGTAAGTGTTCTACAGAACATCGTTACATGTCTCGAACATCCACTTAATATACGTAATAATGCAAAAAGATATAAACTTTGTTGTAAAAACATATAAAAAATATTTATATCATAGTAAAATGTATAAGTATTGTGAAAATGAGTGTTTTGTGACTTTAGTTCATCGTGATGATCATAATGGTATTCCATTTATACGTCATTTATGAAAAAAAGATAAGGATTGTAAATATTGCTGTTTTTTCAGACATATTTACATCCAGGAAATGTTGTCCACAATTTTATGTTTTCACATATGATAAATTATTTAATAGTGAATGTGTTCACTAAATATGGAGTTGTTTCTAAGGTGCCGACATCGCTCCTTGCATAAAATATGACAGGAAATTGGCAAAAAAGTACAAAATTAACAGAATATCTGCATGTTATTAACCTCCTTTGTCTTTTAATGCAAAATTTACCTGAGGTCTTTATGTTTTCCCATTTGTTGTGGATTTAAGTCTCCATATTCACATATTGAAACATTTTATGATTAATGTTCAATTTTATTTTAGGCTAAAAAGAACCTTTAAGAACCCTTCTCCTTATTTATATCTCATTAGAATTAGGGTAGGAGACATATTCAAATCACGATACCCGTGCAGGTCCAGGTGTTAAAAGAATAGGCCTGCAGCAGCGCTAAGGTTGACGTAAAAGGCGACTAAATAGTGCTCAGAACCCTAGCCGGGGGCTAGGGCGCTCTGCCCACAGAGCAACTGGGATGTGTGCCCCAGGTGGTGGAATGGGGTACCCCTGGCGTGTTACATGCTGGGGTTGTCAGGCTATAAAAAATACGGGAAACCTGACCGCAAACCATAGTGGTGCACCGTGTGGGGAAAGACGCCACGTTCCTCGCACGTTCAAAAACCCTACTGTGGTATTCTCCCGGAGTATGAACCATAGGGCTCCGCCACAGGAGGCTAAATTGCCCGATCCTACCCACCTCTCCGTATTTCCAGTGGCAATCAAAATTTGTCGACCCCACTGTCCTTGTGTCCCATCCCTTTTTTCATTTCATCATCATTTCATGTTCATTTTATCATCAATTTCATGTTCATCGTCTGAATATAGCTGAAATATTGTTGCTCGGACGTTAAACCCCAATAAACAAACAAACAAACAAATCACGAAACTATGGTTCATTTGTTTGATATCGGAAACACTAAAGAAATTTTGTAGAAAATCTAAATATGTATGGCAAATATCATCATCGCAGTGAAGAACGGTATGAATCTTAACTAAAATTAAATCTGTTCATTCCAATAGAAGCAAACGCTTTGTGACGGAGAGACGGCCAGGACCAAAAAAATCAAGTAAGGACAAACTAAAACAAGCCTCGTATAATATTACTTTCTGACGATTATCAGAAAAAAGGTCATGGTTACATCCTACAAATACATAGTAAGTCGGATGAATGAACCGGTTGTAATAGAAATATTGCAATTATATTAGATCTTACAATATTTATTGCTCTACATTCCTTGCAACTTCCATGACCGTGGTTAGAATATACCAATAAATTCACAATTATATCTACCATTATTATATTCTATAGGATTATTGACAAGTTGAAATGAACCATGGTTAGAATGAAGATATCGTTATTCTGATCAGGGATTAAGTATCACCTTGTATCAATGTCCCTAATACATCAATAAAATCTCAAGTTCATAAAAAGCGCTGCCGTCTCGAAAATAATTAATTAATTCGATTGTTTAAATACAAGAAATACCAATCACATATTGCTATTTTTGATATATTGTACACGTTTATCAAACAGTAACCTCTCATCAGCAGCATTAGAATCAAATAAATAGAAGCTCTAAATAAAAAAAATAATTGTATACAAGAAGTACTCAAAATAAAAACTATCGAATATAAAATGAAATTCAAGAAATAATATTGTTACGAAAACTTAAACCAATTCCATTCTCAGATCGATCCACGCTGGGGTCTTTTACTTAAGGACTGAAGGTTTTTAACAATAGGTATTGTGTTTTATTATTATTAGATCTTTCTCTGAAACCATAGTTAGAAATGTGCCAATAACATTAAATAAGTTGCCAAAGTTGCTCACTTCTAGAAAAAAAGCTCAAATGACCTTCATTTAAATATCTTCTTCTTTAATATTAAGTATTCGTATTTAGACGACATAAATTGGCTTTTACATTTTCACTTAGCTGGCCTCTCTGCACTCTAGACAAGCAGGTCTGATGATTTCTTATACAACGGGATCTAGAAATATGATGACTATGTAACATATAAAACATCAAGTATTCTCATATCGATCAAGTTGATGATAACTCCAGCTAATCCATCATTTGGCGGCGTATCAAATATTATAACTGTCAAATTCTGTTTCCCTGCTCTTACTAAGTCTACCAAACTAATGAATCATGACCTTTTTGATCAGATATCTTGCAAACATATCTTAACTGTCGTAGACGGAAACGAAGGAAGAACAGACTGCTTGGAGACTTTTCGTAATGTCAAAAATTACTCTTTAGTTTATTTTGCGATGAAGTATAATTCCGAAAGCTTTTATGGCTGCAGATACTTGTTGACCTTGTCTTGGATACATTTTTACAAAATCAATATGTCTGATATCATCTCAATACATGAGTAAAAACTTTAGTAAAAATCATAACCTTTGATAAACACTGGACGTCAGCAGGAGCTGAATTATGACAGTGCATCAAAGAAAAATAAGGAACTTGGTCTGCGCAGAAAAGCGTACGTCCGCATATTGGATTTTGTACTGGACGTTTTAATTCAAATGGTCAGACGTCACGGTTGATTTAAGCTCAGCAAGTGTCAATGCTTCTACGGGTGTATCACAGCTCATAGGATTGACAAATTTTGCAGTATTACTCTCAATGCTTTTGCTCTTTCTCAGACACTGACGACGTTTGGAGTGCTGGTTTGGAAAACTAGGTCATAAAGCACCCCCCAAAAAATAAAAGTGCTTAAATATTTGTTGCAAAATATAGGCAAGAATTGTTAAATGATTGTCAATGTAGATTGCTGGTATGTTGAATTTTCTTTAATTTGATTTACCAGATATTTAATTAGGGTGTGTTAAATAAAAAGATTTTGTTATTTTAGAATCCCTGATAGAAACGGAGCAACTTTCCATAATGTCTATGTGCTTGTTCAAAAATCGAAATTTGTGGGTTTTTTTTACTAGAGACGACATATAGACTAGTTATACTGTTACTTATATGATATTTGAATAAAATGAGAAAACAAAATAGCCATAGATCAGCATTTGTTTATACTAAACAACAAAAGAGACGATACAACATTTTTTATTAATAATGTTTACCATTTAAACGAAAAATATGCCAAATGAATGAAATTTCTAATTTGTAACTGTCTACATAACACAGTAACAAAGAATTACGTCGAAGACCGTTTTGGATTACGGACGGATAAAAATATTATGAATAAATCTGGATTTTCAGTTTACAGAACTCATCAAGACCCACCTTCTCGCTCCTCTTTTACAAAGGAGATATTTCTCTAGGTAACATCGCACTATTAATCATAGAATAATATTTTTTGCTTCAGAAAATACTGACAGTCTTGTCTTAATCCCACCGTAACCCTCACTGTTGAATACAATATCTAGTGAATGCACACACTAGGTACATACTGAATAAGTATGTGAAATATTAAGTTACATGAAAATAATGGATAAAATTCAGCACAGAGCGTTAGATTAGCACTAAAGGGACACAATGTATTATTAACAGGATTTCTTGAAAAAGGCAAACCCTTTAACATAATTATGTGAAATTGCCAAAATACTTGTGAAAGACAATAAAAATCTGATGTTGACAGCATCAACAGGTATTGCCTCGTATGATGTAACTACAATCCACACATTTCTAGGTCTTAGGGATGGGAGGCTTGGAAATCTGGAGCTATCAGACCTCATCACGAACGATGACAATTTTTCAAAAATCAAAGAAAACATTATGACAGTTAAACCTTATTTGTTGTTCAGCTTAACATTTCTTAAGCAAATAGAGTTTATATTGCCATGATGTGCTATGCTGCACAGTATATGCAATGTTTTCATCATATTCAACTGCAAGACATACATAGACAGTACCCAGATTTTATCAACGCATTACACCTAACAGCATATACATTTAAGTTGATTTCAAAAGGAAGTAATCCAGGGACAAAGACCAGACATGGAAAATAGACAAACACAACAAAGAACATAAAGTAAGTAAAATTATACATACAAAGAAACAAAAGTAAATGAGCAACTCGGACTCCATTAAAAACTGGGAGCATGGACCAGGTCCATTGGTAGGGGAAGCACCCTCTGCTTTTCTAGAAACACCCGCCGAGTTGCTCATAAAAAGTCAAGTTCTGGGTAGACGAAAGAGGAAAGGAAAACTATGACACGTTGAACAAATCAGTTTTCATGGTGCAGATGGATACACCGTAACGATCCACGAGTTCATGATGACGACAATAAAACTTATGTAGTGATGACTTCAGTTGTGGCAACATAACCCTGTTTCAAAAGCCTAATTGTAAGAAGTCTAGCGCGATACAAAAAGTCTGCGTTGTTACGGCAAGCTCTGGCATAACGTATGAGTTGTGATATGGAAACTCCATACGCAGGTGTTGAAGGGATGTTGTCACAGATGAAAGGAAAGTTGACAATTCTGAATGAAAAGTCATCACGTTTGTCGTAAAATTTGCTCAAAGGTTTTCATTTATCATCGATATTTAAGTGTAGGTCAAGATTATGAGGCTGACCTCACAGTGCCTGTAGTATCATTTATCTTAAGTTCCTTTGGGATAAATGCGATGTACAGCGTATCAAATCCACGAAACAAGGATTGTTTTACGATAACACCTCATCTATATAGCGGAAATTGAGATTAAAGGATCTAGCTAAACGAGGTTCGATCTTTCGGATCAGATCAGCTATAAAGTCAGCCTCATAAGAGTGAAGGAATAGGTCAGCAAGTAGGGGAGCACAATTTGTTCCAATTGGAATGCCGACCGTTTGTTGAAAAACGCGTCCACCACACTGGACAAATATGTTGTCGATCAAAATTTCCAGCATTATCTTCTGTATATTTCGAAGATGATTTGGAATTATTTTTGACAAAGTATTAAGAATCTTTACCAAGAACCACATATTTGTATCTAGGTGTACCATCTTTTTTTTTAGAAACAACGATGTATAATGTTTTCGAGTTGGGATTTAACTGCATATGGGGAATAGAACTATACAGTGTTGAAAAATCATAGGTTTTAATGCTATTACATTCTGTGAGTATAGAAGTTAAAAGTTTAAAAGAGGTTTGGTGGTACATTTTGCCGATCCAGCTATATACGTTGTTTGTATGGATTCTTGTTGAGTTTAGGAACCCAGTACATAGACGGTAAATCACAATCATCGTTTTTGGTAGAAAGACCAAAAGAGGATAACGCAGATTTATAGTTATCCACTATCTCTCATTTGGAGAGTGTATTAGCAGTATATATCTTATCACTGCTATTATTTTCTACGTCTACCTCTTATACTAAACATTACATGTAATACGTTTTGCAGACAAAAACAATGTTGTTTTGCGCTTTGTCTGCTGGTACGACATATTTGATATGTATATTAGACAATGTTTTTGCTACATCAGGGTTTTTAAAAACTAATGTAGCATTGACATTCATTGATCTACTTGTAACTTTCCTTCGTTTCAAAATTAAAGACTTCGCGGCCTTTACCCACTCTGACACAGAATCAATGTCTTCTTGTTTTCGTTTTATCCATTTTTTTGCGTAGTCCTCTACGGCATCCATAAGATATAATTTTAATTTATGGAGCGTGGTTTGCGGTACTTGGGACCTTTGGAAAGGACCTAACGTAGAGATTCGTTTTCGATGATGCTTAAATCTCCCAAAACTTCAAAACTTATGTTTTATTAAGAAAATATTTCAGATAAGCATTCTTGTTCAAATATAATTATAATGACCCATTTCCAAATAAAAAACATATTTAAAAAGTGCCATGAGTTCAGTTCAAATACTACTTCATGTCTTTTTTTTTCTGAATAAAAATATGATATCTATAGGAGTGTTTTTGTATTATTGCTATTATACCAAAATGCATTGAATTCAGCACTCATTTGAAAAAAAATCCTGTCTCACTTTGAATTTCATTTTATAATTTTCCGCCAAAGTTACGTCGCCGATTTCTGTCCTCTTTGTGTCTTCTTTGTATGATTGTTAAAACATAATCGAATGTTGCAAATCACTTGGTTCACTTAACATGTATTCACGGGATAATTCATTCAACATTAAGGGTTTAGATGTGAATTAGACAAGTGTAAGTGTTCCTGAACAAAAAAAAAGATCGTTGTTTGACATTTTGAATGTTATAAATATCAATCTAAGCGATGGTCTGAAATAGGAGAGAGAGGGTGGGTATAGCGATCTTGAGTATTCACTGTACACCAGCCCCTGTGGTAAGAACTTAAGACCTTTCATTTTACATAACCTTTCGATTAATAAAAGGGACCATTTGGTAATCACTTTATCTTGAATTATTTAGTGTACGAACGCGTACAATTTTTGAAACATCTGACCTTTTTTCTTAAATGTAAATATCATTATTTTATCATTGCAAATTCCATGGTAGTACATGGATGTAATTTCTGTTCTTTTCACATCATGCCATTGTATTCATCAGCCGACTAAGATAGACATTTAATATAATTGTATGCCGGCCATTCTGATTGATTTCTAAGATTTGATCAAAGAAAGTTATAGAATTTATAGGCCCTTAATAAGTTTGTGAATTCAAACGTTCATAATACGCTGATGGGTGTCTATAATATTTCTGGAAACACACAGGTATTTCATTTAGAAGCCATTTGCAATTTGATACTTGATTAGGTAACAGAGTTGCAACTTTGAGAATTTCTCCTTTCAGTCTGTCGTAGATTGGAGATTATATGCCTTGTTATAGTACCTGATCAAGGTTTTTGCAGGTACATGTAAAACCGGTCAAAAGTTGATTCCACGTTGACCTTGATCGAATATTAAGGCCACTAAGTCACACGACAATAACGTGTTAGGTGCGTTCGTGTATCTTAACTATATTTAAAAAAAACCTCTCTTTTTTATATATCTCTGTTTCAAATGAAAAAAAAATATACAAACGTGAAATTCCAGATAAAAAAATACAGCAAAATTACATAAATTCTTACGGCAAGAACAAATATTGTCGCAGTCCACTGTTAGTGCTCTTAAACTATTATACTGAACATGTCCATTCTTGTTTTATTTTATCAAAAGAATAATTTTTAAAACTTACTTAGTTCCATTGTTATTATATTTATTTTGATAATGTATATGTCCACTCCCGTTAAATGTTTTAAAATTTAGACTTTATAACCGAACAATGTCCTTGAAATAGCCTCTATTAGATTTTGATACTTTTCCAAAACATTTACACCGAAGTTTTAAACTATATAGAAATTCTTTTTGTCTTTTATAAGATGCATCTACTAACTCTTATTATTAATACATGTAAGAGGGTCGTCTCGGACAGCTATTTGTCAATTGCTATACGTTATTGGTCTAACATATGTGACAATTATATGACCCTGTCCGACTAATCGAAAATGTTGATGAAAGCTCATTACTGTCAGAGAAGTTCAGCCTTCATTTAATGAAGCTAAGTCTATATTTTACAGAGGAGCTTATCCAGTCTCTGAAATACATCACCAACAGAGGTACATGTAATTTGTTTCTGAGGTAATATACCGGTTATGGAACATGAAACACTAGTGAAGGTGACTATAACTAATGATAAAAAGGCTACGTTTAATTTCTACTAGTAATGTTTTTAGTATTTCCTAACTGTAAATGATTCGAATACCTTAAACCCAAAGCCTTTGGAAAACGCTAATGTTGAGGGAGTGATTGTTATTACGATGATAAAAAATGCCAGTATAACCACCCTGTTTAAAACAAATATTTTTTTCTACGTCATTGCAGATTATATTTTATATATGCATATGACTGATTGTGCATCAAATCATTCTTCCGAGATACTCTCGTTCAACGTTATGTAAACGTGTTCATAAGTGATTTTATAAATCATCGACCTTCATTATGCGATTCAATTAAAAACCTCTCTTATTGTTCCATTAAAATGTATTTTTTTATTTAGTTAGATTACTCTCGGTATATTATTCAATTGTCAAATTTCATTGTCATATGGGATCTATCATCTCTCACAATCTCTTTCATTTCACCAATACTTACAGCATATTTGAATCCCCTAAATCTTTTAATTTTTTTCCATTCACAAACTCACACAATCTGTTCTCTTTAGGCTATCAATCATTTGATAAAAAAATATCTGAATTTATAACATTAAATTCGATCATTCGACTGCTCATGCTTACAAAATAGAAAAAAAAACTCAAAGAAAAGTTCATATCATATTTTATAATATGATATAAGTAACATACTTCAAAAAATGTTGTCCAGCATTTGAAACAAACGTATCTTTTATCTAAAAATTCGTTGCAGTCGACTCCTACTAAACTGAATCACGAAAGATTTTTCTTTCTGTCCCAGTTTAAAAAATTCCATCGTTAAATTTGTGTACATTCATACATAAATTATATTAAATTGGCATGCTAATCAAGCATGCAGTCCGCGCAAAGAAATGTAATGAAGTAGTCTTGAAATACTAACATATGACCAAATATGCTACTATGCAGTATATTAAACGCCTTGTTAAAAAGATGTTTAACGAAATATCCATGTTTACCTCTTTACTCTTAAATATATATATATATATATTAAATCAAAATTACCTTGCAGCATAACTCCATTTAAGTCTCCTTGATTATAATCAGTGACATATAAATCCTTGACAACATGACAGAGAGTACAGGCTTGTTCACCAATCCAACAACTCGGTTAAAACCATGTTTTAAGGTGTTAAAATGGAAAAAATCTTCATTCAGGACAGGAAGAAAACAAAATCAGTGAAGTATCAAGATTCAAGTTTGTCAATCCAGATAGACTCCAGTCATATGACCATAACAACATACAGGATATTCATCACATCAAATGTATATCATTCAACCAGCATTTGTTTTCTTTCAGCGACGAGCAATAAGGCTTTCATGTCAATTTCCAATTAGTATCGGGTATTACTTATAAGGACTTTATAAGGACAATTGTATCCAATGAGAAGGCTGGTAGTAATGGATCAATACGAGGAATGTCAGATTAGTCTTACCGTCTGTTGCTTAGATTGACAGGGTATTAGCAACTTACAAAACAATTATTTCCTTCACAGAATATGTAAGATTAGACACTCGAGTTGACAAGATGACTTGCAAATTGTGTTAAAACTGTGTACCTGTGTCATTAATTTGATTGTCGTATAAATTGCAGCTTGCTCGGGGTTTATGTGCTTCTGTACTTGTACTAGATGTCACAGCGGTACGAGTTCGAGTCCCGCGGAGGGAACGTAAAAAATACTGTAGTCTATCAAATCATTATAAGCAAATTTTGCTACTTTTAACTGTCCGTCAAATTTGTGTCGTATTTTGGCTGTCCGTCTGCCCATTCGTTCATCTGCGTTAACATGTCATACGGTAACTTGAGAATCCTTTGTTCAATGAACTTCGAACTTAACTCAACTTTTTTAGACTGAATAATCTCTGGTGAGAAAATTCAGTTTTGATTACAGTGTTATGAAACTTTTTCACACTTGATATAGTTAGATTTTTTCCACTGTAACTTGAGAACAAAACTCCTAGTAATGCTACTCAAACATCTCATCTATAAGAAGTCTAATAACAGTAAAATGGTACGAAAATCTCTGCTTTGTAAAGGTAAACTTGCAAAGGTAAAATAACATATGATATCTGATATAAAAACTCCATTTCCTTCGGTCATGAGGACGTTATCATTCCTTCACGATCAAGATGTTCATTTCCTTTTACTTACTTCAACCTGACGAGATAAATAAGACACTCATTTTGTCATTACAAAAATGTTCAAATTATGAATTCCAAATTTTATAAATAAACACATCGGTTTGGATGTCACCCTCTGTCATGGTTTCTATATGACGTCCAATTAGAACCTCAAAATCAATCGGTATTGAATATGGGGTGCTATATGTCACCCCCTAATAAAAAAATAAACAAACAACCAAACAAACAAAACAAAAACAAACAAACAAATAAAAAAACAAAACAAAACGAAAACGAAAACAAAGAATCACATAACGTCAATAGTTGGAATGTTGTATGGATTTTTGCCCAATTTGGTTAATTTGCCGGACAGTTTTGTTGCCGCTTGCAGACATATTTTTACGAAGTTTAAAATAAGCCAGTTATTATAATATATACAGGCAAATGACTTGTAGCATATCATTGAACTCATAACACGAGACAATTTAAATTTGCAAACATTAAATTGCAAATCTTGCGCCGCTTTTTCTACAACCTACCATGTCATGTGAGTAACCATTGGATGCAGATTTGCATGGGATTTAATAAAATGCATTTTGTTTTACAATATTTACTAAAAATAAATTTGTAGTTACAATTTTAAATTCATGGGATTTTTTTATCACATGGGATTTTTTTTCTCCCATGGGATTATTTTTGTCCAAATGGATTTTGGTTTGTAATTCAATACAGTTATAAACATAAAAACGGGTACATGTGTATAAAGAGGTATTATGATAAGATACCAGAAAGTACAAATGGATGTGTAGATTGAATGAAGCTATAGAGTTTAAATAATTTCACATCTCTATTGTTTATAAGCAAGTAATAACCAATGCTTTGTCACATTTAGTAAGTATACAGTGTATTTATTACTTTATTAAATTTTATAAGAAATATGCATGTCTTTATGTATTAAATTATTCAACTTAAAAAAGAATTGAAGCTACATTATCTTGATAAGTGTTATTTCTTGAACATGCTTTATAATAAAATATAGTTCATTTTTTTGCATTGCAAAAGTTCTGATATTGTTGACGAACTAAAAAACGATTAGTCTTTCATATCATTTCATAACCATATCCACATTCAACACAAAAGTATCTGTATTTTTTGGCATTTTATGTCCATTCTTACAGACAAATCATTATATTGAAAAGTGTATTATGCAGTTCAATACATTCTGTTCATTACTGCAGATACAAAAAGTGTTAAAATGCAAAATCGACTTTATTTAACCCCCCCCTTTTTGTGTAACAATTGGGTTGATTTTGTGCAACATTTTGGCAAGAAATGATCAAATTAAAGCCTGAAAACCCTCTACAACCCTGTTTCATAATTTCTAAGGATATGAAATAGATGTCCATGCAATCTGACAGGAATTAAATGTCTGAATCAAAGTCTAACTTATCATTTTGAACATTATATAATGAGCAAGAAGCACAGTTTATATAAACTATTCCAATCTGGCTAACATTGACATAATAAAAACACCTAATATTGTCATGAATGTAAACAGATATAAAATTACTTTAACAGAAAATGAATGCCTGATACACATTACAGCAAATCAAATCATAGTAAGGTACAATAATGTATGTTCAAAGTTTTTCCTGAATCGGCAGACATTTATTAATGATTATTTAATAAAATTAAAACCTTTTTTGCAATGGTGGGATTTTTAATAAAATGAATTGATTTCTTCTGATGAATAAATATGTAACTACATTCTTATTTCAAAATTGACATGTTTGTTGCTTATGTCTAAACCCCTATAGTTTCCTCCAGTTTTACCCTTCTGTGAATGAGGCTGATACGTCGAAACTATTCCTTTAGTGTCAACACTTTAGCTT
Source organism: Perna viridis (assembly GCA_037379345.1). NCBI lineage: Eukaryota > Metazoa > Mollusca > Bivalvia > Mytilida > Mytilidae > Perna > Perna viridis. The sequence continues at coordinate 38,680,890 of CM074515.1, read as the reverse complement.
CAGTGGAAATAATATAAGCAATCACAAGTACATGTATGTACATATATCATATTTAGGTAGCAATGATGATTTCTTTACAACTGTACTCCAGTATCACCAAAAGAAGATTCTCAATTTATCATTTGATGATAAAAATAGTAAAAGCTCATATTATGTACAGCACACTTTGTAGTGATGATCTGATCATGATAGTATTGCTCTTAAATATAATGTGAAAATCCTCCTAAAATTTTGCAGGAATTAGTAGCTATTCTGACCATAGAAGCCCAACCAATAATGATACCTAAAAATAGTTAAGAACTAAATATGTCATAGTATTGGGTAGATTTGTAATTAAAACAAAGTCAAACAAAGCACAAAAATGTGATGTAAAGGTCAATGGTAAATAACCCTAGAGCATGTAGAAGGCTATGCATCTTGAAAATGCTTAACAACATGCCAATTATCAAAAACCTACCTTGAAAGATAAAAATGTAACAACCTAGTGTAAACATGATTTGTGCTACTGGCTGACTAATTACTATGAGGGTGATTGGTTAGTTTTAGCAGGTAACAACCACCCTCTCACTTTTCAAAGCCACACAAAGCATAATCTGTAGGTCTTCAACTCTTTAAGGTTTCTTACAAGTATTTATAACTTATTAATGTATTCTAATTTATATGGAACTCATTCAAGTATAAAGACAGAACTTAATGTGCTAAGTTGAATAACTAACTACATGTAATATGCTTCTTGTGCTCAATTAAGCAACAGAGCGCACAACATTAATAACAATTTTAAGTAAACTGATTACCTAAAAAACATCAAAATTATGTACAAGTAATGCTTTACCATGCATATATAGGAATACCTGTAATTACAAGTGACCACATGTTGCTCTCACTACGGGATCCAAAACCCAATCCATCATCAGGTTGGTCAATGTATTAATAGTCATCTGGTAATATCAGGTTGTACCTACAATATACAAAGCTAAAAGTATTGCATTGAATCTCTACTGATTCATTTCTTCGAATACAGTTTTATCAAAATACCTTGAGTGGTTTTGGAGGAGCTGTGCAAACAAGACTTTCACATTAAAAACCAATCAGTTTAATTATCTCCCTTTATGGGTCTAGTGCATATATTATATCTTTACATAAAGCCTAACTTTCCAATTTTAATAATATATAAAATGGTTGTTGCTAATTAGATGACTTTTTTATCATTCAAACAGCATGCGTGAAAGTTTCTGATAGTGTGTGAAACGAATTTTTTTTATTATTTTGCAAGTTTAAGTGTGCTTTCTGTTAGAATGCTCGTCATGAAAGCTTCCTGTGTATTTAAAGCAAAACTGTTTCAGCCTATTGACAATGTCATCAAGATTATGTTAAAAAATGCATACAGGTTGATGAAGAAAAATTGTTTGTTTAATACTTACTGATTATTGCATGTATAAGTACTTACTGCCACAGTAAATGTGTCAAATGATAATCGCCCTTTTTAATTGGTCAATATTCTTCTCTAAGAAATGTGTAAGTGTCTCTCTTTTAAATACAAGTTATCACTTAAAGTTCTGAAAAAAATAAAAATACAGCTAGAAAAATTTAGTTCGTACAAGTTTTTCAATTTACTAACAATATTTTTTTTAAACATTGAAATGCCAGCCATATGTGTAAAGATTGAGTTAAATATTGTTCTGTTGAAGAATATCTGTTGGTATTGAATCCTCTCCCCCCCCCCGAAAAAAAAACCAAACAAACAAACAAACAAATGCCAATCAACATATTTCAATCTTTGCACACAGCATATTTTATTTTAAGTTCAATTAAGAATTTAACTTTTTGTAGGATTGTCAGGTAGTGCCTGTTTTGTACTATAAGTAAACAAATTGTAAGTCTATTCCACTGACTGAAAACTTGTGACTTATTCTTATAATTAATGTTCAAATGAGGTTTAACTGATTACAAATACTGTAATTCTTCTTCGACAGATAAGTAGCTATATGCTGGGCATATCCAGAAATTTGCAAAAAGGGCTAGGTGTTCATTTTTTTTCACATAATAAGCATACATAAAAAAAAACATTCCACCAATGGGGGTCCAATGCCCAGAATCCTCTCACTGGATTTGTTGCTTAGTATGTGTTCCTAATAAATGTACCACAGGATCATATATTTCCTACTTCATGTCAGAGTTCAAAAGTAAAATTTTACTTGTATTCTTACTATATACAGTTTAATAATAAGCAGTTTTGTATTTAATATTTTTGTATCAAATTATTCTAACTAGCATATTGACAGAATAAATCAATTTCAAAACTGCAGCAATGAAACAATTAGATTAGATTGTGTGGTACACACAGTCAGGTGATAGAGTACTTTCTTATTATACATACTGTATATCAGGTGCGGATCTAGAATTTCAGGTTAGGGAAGCATTGATAGAATAAAATGCAGAATACTTTATAAAAAAAAACTAACCCTGAATAATTTCTCTTACCCCAGTATAAATATGTCAAATGTAAACCTAACTGGCTTTAAGTTTACCATGAATAAAAAACAATTATTTTTGTACATTATAGCGAGCGCCGCGAAGCGTTGGGAGCTCTACCGTTATAACGTGTACATTCTAAATTTCCCTTAAGGTTCCTAAACATAACGAAAAAAGAGTCATGTCCGGGAAGTAACAAAAAGTGACTGTCCTTATGGAAATAATTCATCATTTCCTTCAGTCAAACAAATAAAAAATAGGTTATGATTACGTTTCAGTAAAAATAGAATCATCTTTTCTGATAGTTTTCAAGTCTTTTCTAATTTGTTTTACTCATTTAAAGAAGTGAATGTTATGTTTATAAAAACTTCGGGAAAAACCACGTGGATGTACGTTCGTGTATCTCCGCTGTTCCACTGTTGCTCTTGTCAAGAACCTAACCCACCTCGTAAAAAATATAGCTAACCCTGACTATTTTATCAAAATCGAAGCATAGCTGAAAAAAACTTCCCCATTATTTAACAAGACATATTTTCAAATAGAAATATTGATTTTGCTTGATGGTTAAATATAAATAAAAATATTGCACTTACGAAGCAAAAATTTTCATCTACGTCGCCCCCCACCCCCTTTGTAATGTCCATTATTATATGTATGAGTCTCGCACAGACGGTATATATATAGTAAAGCTCACGGTGCTCGCTGATTTAGGCAATGCCTACCCCATTTATAAACTTGGTAAGATGTGACCAATCCCTGTAACATATGTAATATAAATTATCTGACCACGGTAAGTGCAACTTTAATCATTGAATATTATAATTACAGAGAACCTAATTAAAAAAGATTCTTCAAATACAATAAACATTCTCCCTTCAAATAAAATACTACTAAAAAGTTTCTAATTTTATAATGGGTAGAAACCGCACGAGAATTCAGCTGTACAGCCTGTAGTTCTCAACCTGTGGAAAGGAGGACACTGCTTCAGGAGCAGAGTAGTCAGAGCAAATAAGATTTTCTGGAGCAGTACAACTCCTAACTTACTGTAGTCGGAACTTGACGTATGCATTCATTGCTGTGTTGAATTCGTTTGCTTCTGAACGACTGCAGCATCAACACTTATCTCGCTACAGGGACGAGGTCATAGCGGGGAATGAACCGTATACTAATGCGTCTTGTGTCATGCATGATTTCGCCACCCCGATTCACCACTGACAATACATATCCGAGGTTTTTTTTCTGTAATTATCCTTTCGTATAACACTTGTTGTTTTATCGATGCAGGAACGCATATGAGCATTCCAGTAACGTAGTAAATGGTTGTACAAAAACTTATTTCATAGGCTAGCGAAAGAGTTAAATTTAGGTAAATGCTATATATAATATAAATCCCTGGCCTAGCGAATGAAACTGCACTTTCTTGGGACTTTGTCTTGATTAATCATAGTACGTGTACATTTTAATACCCAGATCTAACGTAAGATGCTGGCATTCCGTTCGTCCATAGGATGGTAACATATCAGAAAATAACTTCCATGCAAGCGAACCTCTATCACGGGCTGCAGTAATTCGGTTTTGTAATGTAAATTAAAGCATGGACTGTAAAATCATTGGTGACAGTTACCCACATAGACCTGTAATTAATTATAATTCCCTGCTCATGTACGGTTTTAATTCACTAGTAAAATTATAAAAAAACGTTGTATAAATTAATAAAAAAAACTCATTCACTAGTAAGCAGATCCTTTCAGTAAATATAATTATATACAAGGACTTTTATAATAGCCTACCAAAATCCTTTGGTTGTCATATCCAAAAAAGAAGTATTAAAATGATATAATTGGATTAATGTGGATAATTTCATGCAAAATTTTGTTGAAAATGAGGAAATGTTATACTATGACACACCCCTTTTTTCTAGACCCCCACCCCTTTTAGAACCCACTTTCAAAATCTCGGTTAAGTTTACGTACGACACTACACAGGCCAGGTGACGAATAGAATCGCCCTGAGGTACATGTGTAATTATAAAAAAAAAAAATTAATTGTTTTATTGCTCACAAAGAACAGGTGACAGGATTTACCTGTCCAATATTGCAGTAGAAGATGTTCGTTCCCTTACGGTTTTGATCATCCTTGTATATATAGGTTACAGACCACCAATTCAACCAATGAGCATTTGGAACGTACGCAAAAATAGTCCTACGCAGACATTACCCCTGTTCCTCATAGTGCTGTGAAAAAAGTTCTCATCTCATTTGAAAAATTTAAACAGTTTCTGAAAGGAAAAACATTTCTGTACATTTTATAGGTGCATTTTGCTTCTTGTGATGTGAAGCCTAATCTCCATAATGATTTCTAAATATACCCCTATCTTGAGAAAACACTGGGATTTGCCATGCTATTTATAGACACTTCACTTCCGGTGACCAGTACTGCACTGCAAGTCTGCTAACCCCACATGCCATTCTGAGGATTGTGAACTGACATATGTAGAATCATGCTGATATATAGTCCTCTGCAGGTTAAAGTTAAGGTAAAGTCCAGAGAAGCCATTGAATATTGTGAAATTAGCATAGAAGCCTATGGGAAGTGGAATTAGTGGTTTTTAGCCTATAGTGTAAAAAAGTGCGTTCCTGTTATATACAAGAAGCTTTTACAGATGAGATGATGACAAAGGTATACTAGTATATTCCAACATTACAGTAAAAATCCTTACTTATTTATAGTTATTAGCAATATTTCAAAATCGCCTACATACATGTGGGGAAACTAAAGCTCTAAATTTCGTCATACATCTGGATATAGCTACAATTTATATAATATGCATTAAACTGTATTGTACATGCATTGTAGTAAGATTCACCCGTTCTTCTTTTCGAAACACTACGGTGGAATCTATATGTACAATCTATACCTGGTGTACACTGAACATACTTATTTTGTACAGTAGATATTGGTTACCAAGTGTCTACACGTTGAAGTTCAATGAAAGTGTGCATTGCGCGTTATACGATTCAACTTTTGCGCCAATTGGATAAAAACTAGTTTAATTGTTCCAACATATTTCCCCCGTAGTTGTATTGCGCTAAAAAAAACTGGCACTGATTGTGCCAGTTTACCTGTAAAAGGTAGTAATATCAAATATTTCATGAAAAATATGAAAATAAAATAGAAGTTCAGAATATGTCCCAAAAATGCCTAAAAGATGTAATCTACACTTAGATCAATTTACCTTGTATTTGGTCTAGTATTGAAACATCTTTTAAATGAGCATTAACTCCGTCAGGATAACTCGCCGGTACCAAGTCTGGATGAAAGGAGAAGGGTCCATGTTCACCATGTTCATATGTTTAAATATTTTTATATTTCGAGATATGTTGAACTAAATTATTTCGATACTTATCATTATCAAGATATTGAATTGCAAATTTACATTTATTTTGGCGCAATTCAACTACAAAATTCGGAAAATAAACTGGCACAACAGAGTTCCTTTTAGGAGCAAAGGAAGATTGCCCGATTTATTGTGGCAAAGTTTGTACCCAGTGAGTAACAATTATTTAAATCATTGGTCTCCTGCAATATTCATTGACATATATAACTACATGTAGTACTACTTTCTTCTAAAGTTAAAGTGTGTATTGTTGACAACCGTAAAACTTTGAATGTAGGTTCATCGATCGTTTGTTGACTGTGTTTAAAAATATGTGACCTGTACATTTTTCAAGTCAAAAGCACCGTATTGACTATTTATTCCCCTACTGTACATCATGTACTGCATGTATGTAAATTTACCCATACCATAGACTTGTTATTAATTAGGCCATAAATTACAGCTCATGCAATTAGCCTTACACCGGACTTATTGGGTGTATATTCAGGTGCATGTGTTGCCATTTCGCCTTAGCTGTGAATTATAGATAAAAATATAACGAGAATAGGTATGAAAAGGATGAGAGACAAACATAAATATTTGTCCATAACAAATGAATGGTAATGTACAAAGTTATCGAAGTGATAAACTCTATATAAGAGTCAAAATGAGAAGTCTGCATAGCATTTAAATGGTATTATCAAAGTAAAACCGGAAAGTTTGCAACCATTGCAATGGTCATCGTCACTCGGTACAGGCATTGCCTTTGGAAATCGAGGATTAAACCAGGTTTTATGGCGGCTGTCTTTGGTCCGCTTATAAATTGATTTTTTAATGTGACATTTGTGCATAAGAAATAAGCAAACAAATAGTTGCTTAACATATTTTCGACAAAAGTGAATAGAATGTATCATTTTCATAATTTTCTTGGGTTAATTTAGGGTCCTATGTCAGCTTCTATTTTGTTAATATCTTGATCTGCCACACGAAACATGTACGAAGCCATATTACGGGATGTATTTATTACCTAGGTTATAAGTGCCCCCAGCTAAACTGACCACTTCCTGTATATTGTACTTAATTAACAGTAAAACGGAATATCGAGCTGTTAATACCTGTAGTCATTTTCTCGTAATAAACGAAAATTTGAGTTCTACGTATACATTTTAACCGCAGATTTTGATTTTTTAAATTCATTGTAAATATCAATTAAAATCAATTTCTGTATAAGTTAAGCAAGGCAACCATGCTCACCAGTACAATGTTACAACAAACAACAGTACATATCCCAGTATTCTAACAACTGAACAGAAGATAATACACGTTAGAATTGCAAATACACAATCATCAATAAAGTAATTAAGTTAAGACTGTAAATGCATGGAAAAGGAACCTACATAAATTACGCATCACCTTGAAATTTCCAGTGATTTTAAAATATATGCATGTACTATATTTTGAAAGAGGAGGGGCTTCTAAAATAATAAGGCTAGACATACTGGCGTCACAACTCAATACAAAATGAAATTCATCCTCGACACTTTTCATTGTGCACAAAGCACACTGTCTATTTGACATCTCTATACCATAGTAACGCCCAGTTTCAACGAACAAGGAATGTAATGATTTTCTTAGTTTTCATCTAGTAAGACATTTTGTGTAATAAGTCCGTTTTGTTAAAAATTTTTGCAGACTTGGTACAATTTCAACAACAAATTTGTACAAATAACACTTAGGAGAGCCCTGAAAGGTTCCGTGTACCAGTCAACATAAAATTCAGACATTGCTAATGGAGAAGTGATTCATGTTGGAGAAAAAGTAATTCACAATGAAGAAAAACCTACCAAACAAACGATGCTTTTGTGCAAATTTCATATACAATCTACAATTTTGTACTTACTTTTTCTCTATTTAGCGCAACAAACAAATAAAAAACTAAGACTGGTTATGTGATCAGTAACTGTTTCTAAACAAGAAATAAAATTAAATTGGGTTGTTTTTTTTTAGAAAGCCTGATAAAAAAAATGTACTTATGATTAAAATACTAGGAGTGCGAAATGTGCACAATAGAACGTTTCCATGTGTTGTTATCTTTTGGTCCGTGGTCAAATCATAACTTGTCACATTATACCATAATTCGTTCCTTTCCCCTGTATTTCCAAACTCATTGAGAAACTCTTCGCATAAGAATAAGCACGCGAGAATAAGAACTTTCACTGCTTTCAAAGAGTAATCAAGGGAACCAAGGTTATAGCGGTAATCAAAAGAATGCAATCCAGGGACAAAGACCAGACATGGAAAACAGACATACACAGCAAAGAACATAAAGTAACTAAAATCATACAAAGTAACAAAAGCAAATGAACAACTCGGACTCCACTAAAAACTGGGAGCATGGACCAGGTGAACCGGTAGGGTAAGCGTCCTCTGCTTTTCTAGAAACACCCGCCGAGTTGCTCATAAAAAGTCATGTCCGGGGTAGACAAACGAGGAAAGGAGAACTATGACCCGTTGAATCAAGTTTTCATGGTGCAGATGGATACACCATAACGATCCACGAGTTAATGATGACGACCATAAAACTTCTGTAGTGATGACTTCAATCTTGTAGCAACATAACCCTGTTAAAATCTTGGATGCAATTAATATTTTAAACTCGTTCTTTCCAAAATAGAAACAGGTTAGTATCATTCATTCTCGAATATTTGATATTGTCGTTTACTAAACGGAAATAAACGCGAGTTGAAGGATCACTCAGTCATTACCATTTTACTACTACAAGTGGGACTGCATGTACTGGACAACAAGAGCAGGTCTCACTTCCAGATAATGTGTACTAAAACCGTGTAAACATGATGGCTTTTCAAAGGGTATGGTCTGGATTAGACCCCCCAATATTTTGGACAAATGTGGCAGAGTCAAACTTTATAGTTTGCATATTTTAAGCAATGATTTTTATTTATGTACTGCAATGGTAATTCTTCTACAAGTGATGGAATACATATCGAGTGAAAAATGTGACTAAAACAGTATAAGCAATGACCATTTTTGAATGCTGGAATAATACATTTTGTATATGATTGTCTCTAGATGGTATTTCTTTACAGTCTGAATTCATTACTTTTAATTTTTTTCTAGAATGGCGCACTGATGTTCCATAAGTTTATCTGTGCACGCAGTAAGACAAACTAGATAGAGGTAGGTACTTTCTTACATAAAATACAGTACAAATGTTTTTTTTGTGTTAAAATGTAGATATGGATAGTTATGGGTACAAATGTAACTTGTTTATGTTGTTAATCTTCTGTATCAACAATTCAGAAAGGCTTTAAATTGAAATTAACAATATAGATATGATCATTTGAAACCATAATAGATTCAGTGCTTCTAGACCCAAATTTAGTACAGAGTTTTGATTTTATCATTTTAAATATAAAAATACTAGTGTAGTTTTTCAACCTATCCATCACACTCTGAAGATTGGATGCAAGTTTTCATTAGTGGGAATTGGGGTGTAAGATTTCTTGTGTTTGAACAGAAATTGTGTTAAGATTTGGAAATTGCATATATACAACGTCTCAGAATGTGACGACTCTATTTGCTACACTGCTCCAACGGATCAAATTGATACAGGGAAGATATATAAACGTATATAAAGGTCCGAAAAATTCCCAACGATGTTAGAACTCAAATTTGCGATGCAAATTTTGGTCGTTCCCTCCGCGGGACTCGAACTCGTACTGCTGTGACAGGCGGTGTTGCCATAGATGTCACAGCAGTACGAGTTCGAGTCCCGCGGAGGGAACGACAAAAAAATGGAATATTTTTTTGGCACCACTTTTTGTTCTTATTTCTGAAAATTGATTAAAAAAAATGTTGACAGAATTTAGGAAGCCAGTGCAGCTCCTGTTTCAGTGACATGTTTATAACTCCATTTTACTGTCTATATACAGAATCTGAAAGTTATCTAATTCTGAAATAATGCATAATAAGTAAAATTTTTTTAAGATGCTCTTTGTTGCTCAAGAGAGATTAGAGGATACATGAAAGAATTCTTAGTAACGACTCGTAAAAGGTGATTGACATATAAAGAACTTGTAAAATTAAATATTAAACCAACTATGTCTGAGGAAAGATAAACAAGCTCCAGCTAGATATTAAGTTCTGGTAAAAATCACTATTACTTGCTATCAGGAGGTATCTCTTTTTATATGCAGATGCTTTTGTTATATGATTAAGCCAAAAAACAAATCTCTTTATTGTATGAATATTCAATCGCAAATAGAATTTGTCAAGTCCTATTATAGTTGAACTGGACCATTATTTTTCAGCTCTTCTCTTTGCACCACTAACATACCTTGTGTTTCAAAGGTATTCAAGGGAACCAATGTAATAGCGGCAATCAAAGGAATGTAATTCAGGGACAAAGACCAGACATCGAAAACAGACATACACAACAAAGAACATAAAGTAACTAAAATCATATATACAAAGTAACAAAAGCAAATGAGAAACTCAGACCACTAAACTTGTTACATTTTTTGAAAGTTCAACTACAGCTTTCTCCAAAATCTCTTAATAATTTTGATTAAACTTACCCCAGCATGTTGGACTTAACATTGAATGTTACTTATGTGCATTACAAGATAATTACTTTAAGGATGCTTAGGATGCTTGCAATGAAAATTAATTCAACTAAGTTCAAAGGTACAATATGTATTATCATGCAGAATTGTTTTTCACCATTTCAGGGACCAGCCATCTGCTTGCCTCTATGGTGAACGACTAATTCAGTATATGCAAACTTGATAGCTAATCATATCAGGTATACACTGTTCTCCAGAATTTTTATACTCCTGCTTTTTGAGACGGGACATATTATGGCATACTGGTGTCCGTCCATCTGTTCTTCATACTTTGCATAATAAATCAAAAATACTGCCACCAACTTATATAGAAAGCACTTTATCTGTGTGTCTGTTTGTCTGTTCATGTTATCTTTTAAAAGATAATTTCAGCTGTTGATATTAGAAATGAACATGTATCAAGTATGAAAAAATAAGATCACTTAAATTACAAATAAAATGATATTATATAAAGATTTTTACTTGTTTAATTCTACAGAGACAAGAAAGGAAGCATGTTTCATGGGTTGAAGCTGACCAAGGAGAAAAAGAAGTGCCAAAAAGCTGATTATGGACCTGAATTTAGACTTCCATTAGAATTTTTATAATTTATTCAAATACTAAGATAAAAGTACTGCTCGTATAGCATTTTAAGTTCATATTCTTAAACAGCATATTTATAGTCAGAGTATCTTTGAAAAATGCACAAAGTGAATATGTAAGGCATACACTTTCTGTGACTCTCATGGTATTTTAATACAAGATATTCAATGGGAGGAATTAAAATCCCATGGGAAAAAAGCCCCATGGGAGAAAAAAATCCCATAGGATTTCATGAAATCCCATGGGATACAAAAAATCCCATGAATTAAAAATTGTAACTACAAATTTATTTGAGTAAATATTGTAAAACAAAATGCATTTTATTAAATCCCATGCAAATCTGCATCCAATGGTTACTCACATGACATGGTAGGTTGAAGAAAAAGCGGCGCAAGATTTGCAATTTAGTGTTTCGTCCTATTAGGGGCCAAAAGATATATATCATACGCTCCCGAAACGGTCCACTATACATGTACATGTATTTATTTCCAGAAAAAGTATCAATATCCGATTTGCACATTCATTCAGCATCTTAAAATAGTATTATGACAATTCTATTTTCGTATACTGCAAATGCAATTGAGAACCAAACCGGTCTTGAAAACATTCGCTAGTTTTGATAATTAAATACAAATCGAGTTATAGTTTTTTTCTAATACAGTTAAGGTAGACGGAAACGAAAGAAATGAAATTTATATCATTTCATAAGATATATAATAAAATGACACCAGATTATTAACAATAATGCCTGCAACGATTCAATCCACAATAATATATATTCGCTTAGGAATGATGAGATAATTTAAGATGAGTTGATTTAGAATCAACTCAGCGTGACCATTAAACGAGAGCGAAAGTACTTGATACCTCATTGTACTATTAGAAAACATTAATATGATATATTTCAATGTTCTGTATTTCATTGTCTTAGTTCTATATGTGCATGTAATAGATAATTGATGTACAGTATCTGCATATCTGTGTAAACTTTTTTCAGATTGGTCAGTCAATTCACATAAAACTGATCCCTGTTGGTGCAGTTTTGATGCTGACAAATGAACGCATTTATTCAAGTTATAACTCTCAGTCAAAGCCCAAGTATTTTACGCAAGAAGGAACTGTTCATATTAAATCCCATGTTTAACTTACGGGATATGAAGGCTGTGAAGTGTAGAATTTCAGGGAGATGATTTATTGAAATAAGCCAGGAAGAACACACAACAATTGTCATCATCAGTAACGAGGTTTGTACATTTTTTAAACATTTTGCCCTTGTTACAGTATAAAAAACTACAAATGTAAGAATTTCAAAACGTTTTGGTAAAAATACCCGATTTTCTTTCAAGTTATCTAATACAGTTTTTTTTAAAAGTAATATGGGATTTATGTACCACCTTCTTTCTCTGAATTGAAGTTTAGAGAAAATAATAGACTATGTTTTCTATTTCAGCTCAATTGACAATTTTGGATACATGAATATATGTGGATTATTAATTGAAATACTTATTTCTATAGGCATTGTAGGTGTCAGTTGCATAATGTTCTGGTGAAGAATATCGTTTTGTCCCCAGCTGCAACGCGGAAGGGGGCATAAAAATTCTGGTGTCCATCTGTCCGTCCCGTCTGTCACACTGTTCATTCATCTCCTTGGAAACTGTTTGACGGATTGTGTTCAAATTTTATAGCACTGTTAGACATTATATGTACATGTATATAATAAGTATTGTAGTGTCATTTTAATTTTTCAAAATTTCCAGGAGTTATGGGACTTTGTTTAATTTGTACATATTTCACTCTAGGAATGCTTAGTGGATGCAGCTCCTCGGAAACTTCATAACAGATTTTTTTTCTCCAAATTGTGTATGATTGTTGGTCACCATATATACCGGTAGTTGATCATTTTGCACTTCCACTTTAATTCTACAAGGTTTTCATACGTTATGGAACTTTGTTGATTTTGTAAATACTTCACTATAGAACTTACTGAGTGTGCAATAATAAACGCTCAGTCTAGCCAAATGCATTTGATTTTGAATAAAACTATTGCATAGGTCGAAGTACTACATATACATGTATCATGTCTGGTTAGTTGCATAATTTTCATTGAGATAAAGTATACTACAGACACTGTGAAGTCAGCCTCATATCTTGACCTACACTTAGAATTTGATGAGAAAGGAAAACTATCAACCAAACTTTACGACAAACGTGATGACTTTTCAGAATTGTCAACTTTCCTTTCATCTGTGGCAATATCCCTTCAGCAGCTGCGTATGGAGTGTTCATATCACAACTCATACAATGTACGTTTTGCCAGAGCTTGCTTGCCGAAACTATGCAGACTTTTTGTATCGCGCTAGAATTCTAACAAATAGGCTTCTGGAACAGGGTTACGTTGCTACAAGATTGAAGTCATCACTACAGAAGTTTTATTATCATCACCATGAACTCGTGGATCGTTACGGTGTATCCATCTGCGCCATGAAAACAGATTTGTTCAACGTCTCATAGTTTTCCTTTCCTCTTTCGTCTACCCCGGACTTGACTTTTTATGAGCAACTCGGCGGGTGTTTCTAGAAAAGCAGAGGACGCTTACCCTACCGGTGCACCTGGTCCATGCTCCCAGTTTTGTAGTGGCGTCCGAGTTGCTCATTTGGTTTTGTTGCTTTGTTTGTATGATTTTAGTTACTTTGTGTTCTTTGTTGTGTATGTCTGTTTTCTATGTCTGGTCTTGGATTGCATTCTTTTGATTACCGCTATAACCTTGGTTCCTTTGATTACTCTTTCACTACTGGACTCAGCTTCTCCAAGTACATTGAATGTACAAATTCACGACTGTGTCAGTGTGATACAAGTAGTCATTCTCACAAATATTGAACATATTGTATATGTCTATAGTATGTTAGAGTCATAAATTTTGGAAATATGCTCCAATGCATGTACTGAATTATAATGAACATGATATGCATTAATGAAAGTAATCATTTTTATTTTGTTAATATTTTTTTAGGGTGTACTAGTCTTTGCAGTTGAAATCAGGCTTACATGAAGTCATTGTGATTGGTTGATAGACCAAATTTGGACTAGTGTACACGGAATGAGAATGGCAATTTCAAAAACATGATCAAATAAACATGCCGATTATTGAAATTAATGTTAATGTACTTGGGAATATGAAAAAAATGTTACTTCCTTGTGTTAAAAAATGATATCGAAGTTGGTAAATAAAGTAAAAAAGAGTAATTTTATAAAGATGATACATGTAATGGAACTGTGCCTCTTTTTAGTTCATGAATAGCCATATATCATGTACAACATGTACTTGTACGATATATAAAATGTGCATGTACATGTATCAAATGTAACTACAAGTTTTAAAAGAAGAATTTGAAACTGTCGTTTATTGATGGTAAACAAATCTTGTTTGCATGTATTTTTGTCATTAATATTCTAAAGAAGGACAGAAGTGGATATACAAATATCGAAGGTCAGTCAAAAACAGATCACAGAAAAAACCAGACTTGTAAAAAAAGGCAGTCATCAACTACATCTTCGTAACTGTTGGAGCATTGGTAGGTGTCGGACATTTAAAAATTAGTTTTAAGTTAATGCACAAATTGCATTATCTTGAATATCACTAATCACGAAGGTGCTAAAACATGACACTGAAATATGTGAAATTGTTAAATATAAGGTCACAAGTATGAAGTGGACAAGAGGCCATATTTTTCCGGCGCATATCTTTTAAAGATAGTATTTGTTTAAGATATTTAAGATAATTTGTTTACTTTCTTAGATATATCTGCCGGCCCATATAACGTTACATGGCCTATGAAACAATATGGACCGTCTTGCTTTCAAATTAAGAATGAATGTGATGTCATAATTGAATAAGCATGTATGTTTTTCTTCTCTCTTTTCCACACAGGTGGAAATGGTATACGTATGGATAATGTTGGGTCGGAAGAATTGAAGGGAATGTAGTAATTGGCTGGACAAGAATCATGATTTTTTTCCTTTTTTTTGTCTCTTACAATTTCAATTAAGGCATGGATCGAATATAAAAAGAGACATAGAGGATGCGACTGGATCGTGGCTACATGTACTTGCCGACCCATGCAGGTCCGGGTGTCAAATAAATAGGCCTGCAGCATCGCTGAGCTTGTCGTAAAAGGCGACTAAATAGTGCTCAGAACCTTAACCGGGGGCTAGGGCGCTCTGCCCACAGAGCAACTGTGTTGTGTGCCCCAAGTGGTGGAATGGGGTACCCCTGGTATGTTACATGCTGGGGTTGTAAGGCTATAATACGGAAAACCTGACCGGAAATAATAGTGGTGTACCGTGTTGGGAAAGATGCCACGTTCCTCGCACGTTAAAAAACCCTACTGTGGTATTCCCCCGGAGTACGAACCATAGGGCTCCGCCACAGGAGGCTAAATTGCCCGACCCTACCCACCTCTCCCTATTTCAAGTAGCAGTCAAAATTTGTCAATCCCATTATCCTTGTTTCCTATCCCATTTTTTCATTTTATCATCATTTTATGTTCATTTTATCATCCACTTCATGTTCATCACCTGAATATAGCTGCTCGGCCGTTCGACATGAATTGTCGTAATTAACTACATCAAAAGTTATCGTATTTTGGACAATCAATCACACCGTAATTTCGATATGTACATGCACTAGTACTATGTCGTAATTTCGACAACCTATTTTGCATTCAAACTTACGTAGACCAATTTGTTTGTCAAGAGGCTTATTATTACATTATACTAAAGTTTCTTATTTCATCTCAAGAAATAAATTTTGCTTGTGATACTTCGAATAACATTAAATCAGACACAAACTGATAAATTTAAGTCAATCCGTAATCCGAATGGTAATCAGAATGGTGAATTTAAACCAATGAGTGCATGTATGTTTGTCGTGTTCCGTTTTTACTTTCAGTTTACATGTACTTCATGTTTGTTGGAGTATAAAGGCGTCGTACAGGTCCGGGTGTCAAAAGAATAGGCCCGCAGCAGTGCTAAGCTTGTCGTAAAGGCAACTTAAAAGTGCTCAACCCTGGCCTGGGGCTAAGTCGATCTGGGCACAGAGCAACTGGGTTGTGTGCCCGGAGGGTGGAATAGGGTACCCCTGACATGCTACATGCTGGGTTTGTCAGGTTATAATACGGAAACCATGGCAGCAAACCATAGTGGTTCACCATGTTGACAAATATGCCACATTCCTCGTACGTTAAAGAACCCTGATGTGGTATTCGACAGAAGAGCACCGCTTTCCCTACAGGCGGCTAAATTGCTCGACCCTACACACCTCTCCCAATATCCAGTGCCAAAACCGATTTAGCATGGCATCAACATTTCATGTTCATTTTATCATCTATTGCATGTTCATCGCTCGGATATACATTGTAGTTGAAATATTGCTGCTTGACCGTTCAACACCAATCAATCAATGGAGTATATAGGAGCAGATACATCGTGTATCTGTGTACATTTTTGTTTTGAGGCTAGTTGCAGCCTGCTTTGTGGTCCGAGGTTTTCCTCGTCGTTCCATGAAGACCCATGTGTGGCCTTGAGTTGGCATTTTCATCCCGGTGTGGTTGTTGATATTGAATTTGTTTAAATACTTTAATAATTCATCTACTTTCGTTCCTTTTATCTTATCCTTTATTATGTAATTTGACGATTACTTGTGTAACAAATTTAATAATCGATATAAATTGGTTTAGTATATGCGTACTTTGATTTTATATTCGTAATAAAGAAAGCGGGATTTCAGTATGAGGACATAAATAAAATTAAGGGCCGGTCTAACGAAGCGATGCTAGAGAAAATCAATGTTGCATGCAAAACAAGTCCAATTTTAAGAAGCGTATGCCGGGTCCGCCTTTTTAAATCCACGCCTGGGTTTGGTTTTATGACAATAATATTTCTGTGAATCTTGTTTGTTCGTCTCTCCAAACAATTTTCTAAAAAGCAGCTTGTGCCTTGTTATGAAACTTTATTGGATGTAATATAACTACATGGCGATAGATTTTTGGACAAAAATTGTAGAAATGACGGCTGTTGAACTTATGCGTTTTTTTTTCAGCAAAGTAAATGGTCTCATGCGTTGTCACGACTTGCAAGATTATGTGTCAAAGGTGATGAGTCTATCCGTTATTAATTATGTCCAATATAAATCATGTGTCCACAACAGCGCTAATGTGGAAGATATTAGTACCAATACCTTATCAACAAAGGTATATATGCAATTAATTTGGTTAACATCTTCCATCACAAAAACGTAATAAACAAAATTTATGCATATTTCAAGGACAAATCAATACCGATTATTTCATATTCCTATACTTCATCTATTGCATCCAAAATTTTCAATTATAAAAGGCTGTTGCAGACCCTGGAGATTGAGGACTTCAAGGTTATTCTTGCAAAAACTCTTCATTCAAATATGGTCCTTGCGGCCACGTCGTTACGGGAGATTTAAGCATTATCGAAAACCAACCTCTCCGTAAAGTCCTTTCTAAAGGTCCCAAGTACCGTGAAGAAAGATTCATAAATTGGAATTACAATCTTAAAGTTCTTACGGATGCCATGGAAGACTAATCAAGAAAATGGATAAATCTAGAACAAGGTAGATGTATAAAAATGCAGTGATAAGACCTGTACTGCCACTACACTCTCCAAAGAAGAGATAGTGAGAAACCATTAATCTGTGCTATCCTCTTGGTCTCTGATAATAATTTACCGTTTATGTACTGGATAACTAAACTCCACAAGAATCTATACAAACAATGTTACATAGCTGAATCTGCAAAATGTACCACCAAACCTTCTATGCTCACAGCTGTCAAAGTCGGTCTCCAGACTTGTTACTTGTTACTCCCGTAGTGGTACAGTTGAGATCACTTCTAACCTCTCTTCGATCCTGTCAGGATTCGCTGTCATAGAACAGTTCTAAACTGTCAGAAAATGTTCTGACCCGCGACACACCTTGTCAGAGTCTGTCAGGACTTCGGACAAACTCTGTCATGGGCCTGACACCCTCCTGTCAGGAACTGTTCTAAGTAGAACAAAAACGTGGATTAGAAGAGTTCCTGACAGATTCTGACAGCCATTAGCTCGAGAATACTTCTCTGTCTGAATTACATACAGTACATATACGTGATTACGAAATAAAAAGGCGTAGCACCCAAATCCCGATTCGTACGACGGGAAATAGCCTTGCTAGGTTTAAATTTGATTTTTTCCATTTTTTACCCGGCTTTTATGTATGGCATGCAGTACTAACAAAAATTATTGCCTGCCGTATATGTACTTGCTACGCCCCTAGCTTTATAGAATTTTGATTGAATTCCTTTAGGTTGCAGACGTAGACACCGGTATGATACAGAGTACCTATTTATATTGACATTTTTAAACAGTTTATACAGAAATTCTAGACCTTTAAGGAACTTTAAAGTGTTCACACTCAAACAATTTGAAAGAATAGGATATTTTGAAGAATTTTGACCGAAATATATTAGTTGCTGTCACCCGCATGGTAGTTATATTACAAAGAGAAAAATGCATTTGAGTCAATAATTTTAGGCTCTCGTGGAAATCAAAAGTGCCTGCACTCATGCATTTTGCAAGAGTATGACATTTTGAATAATTTTGAGACAAAATAATATGTCGCATCCACCGCATGATAGTTATATTGAAAAACAAATAGCATTTTAGTCAATAATTGTATACCCTCATTCAAATTAAAAGTGTGCACATGCAAACATTTTGCAAGAATATGACATTTTTAAAGAAATTTGACTCAAATAATATGTGGCAGCCACCACGATAGTTGTTTTGAAAAATGTAGCATTTCAGTCATTATTTGTAGACCCTCATGGAAATTAAAAGTGCTCGCACTCATGCATTTTGCAAGAATAAGATTTGTTTTAAAGAATTTTGTCTCAGACAAATGTGTCACAGCCACCCACATGATATTTGTATTGATAAATTTAGCATTTTAGTCATTATTTTTGGACCCTCAGGCAAATTAAAAATTTGCGCACTCATACATTTTGCAAGCATATGACATTTTAAGTAATTTTGAGACAAAAGAATATGTCGCATCCACCACATGATAGTTATATTGAAAAAAAAATGCATTTTAGTCTTTAACTTTTAATTACACATTCATGGCAAGTAAAAGTGTATGCACTCATACATTTTGCAAGAATATAATACTTTTGAAGACTTTTCGATCAAATTAATATGTCACAGCCACTATATGATTGTGATATTGAAAAATATAACATTTTAGTCAATAATTTTATACCCTCAAGCAAATTAAAATGTGCGAACTCATACATTTTGAAGACATATGACACTTACAAATGACTTAAAATAATATGTCGCAGCCACTACATGATAGTTATATTGGAGAATAAGGCATTTTAGTCATTGTTTTTAGACCCTCATGGAAATTAAAAGTGCTCGAACTCATACATTTTGCAAGCATAAGACTTTCTTATAGAATTTTGATTCAAATTTATATGTCAAAGCTACCATATGTCAAAGCTACCACATGATAGTTATATTGAAAAAAATAGCATTTCAGTCATTATTTTTAGGCCTTCATGGAAATAGTGCGAACGCTCATGCATTTTGCAAGAATATGACATTGATGAAAGATTTTGACTCAAATTAATGTGTCGCAGCCACCAAAGGATATTTATATTGAAAAATTAAGCATTTAAGTCATTAATTGTATACATTCATGGAAATAAAAAGTGCTCCCACTCATACATTTTGCAAGATTATGACTTTTTTTTAAGAACTTTTACTCAAATTAATTTGTCAGAGCCCCTATATGATAGTTTTATTGAAATATTTAGTATTTCAGTCATTATTTTTAGACCCTCATACAAATTAAAAGTGTGGACACTCATACATATGCTGGAATATGATATTTCTGTAGACCATCATGAAAAATAAAACAGCCTGCACTCATACATTTTTCAGAATTTTTACTGAAATAATGGTGTCTCAGTCACTAATATGAAACTAACATTTTTAGTTTTTACATTTTCTACATATAAGACAATGTAGGGAAATTGGAAGTGTTATTACGCATATTCGTTGCTAGAATTTTGCCCGAAATATTTAGGTATCAGTCACCCATTTAATGCAAAATTGTCAATTTTAACATTTTTTGAATTCTTCGTGACCCCTATGTTATTAAAAGTAGCTTTCACTCAATAAATACTTTGTCAATCTTGAACTTTGTGAGCATTACCAAAAATCTGAAAGTTATCTGTTAATACGACTTTTACACTTAGAACAGAAACATAGATCTTTAATTTTATAATTAAATAATTTGATTTAATTAATATCACAGGTGTATGACAAAATGTATAAATATATACATGTAAACAATGATAATTTTTGAACGAGTGACTGGACCGTGATTGACGAAAATTGGAACATAAACAACGATCGAGTGATTGTGTGATGATGTTTGTTTGTTTCGTTGTTGAGGTTTAACGCCCGGGCAGCAATTTTTCAGGAATATTCAGGCGATGAACATGAAGTGGATGATACAATGAACATGAAATGATGATGAAATGAAAAATGGGATGTGAAACAAGGTAATGGGGTCGACAAATTTTGATTGTCATTGGAAATAGGGAGATGTGGGTAGGGTAGGGCAATGTACCCTCCTGTGGCGGAGCACTGGTTCATACTCCGGGAGAATACCACAGTAGGGTTTTTTAACGTGCGAGGAACGTGGCATCTTTCCCAACACGGTGCACCACTATATATAAAAATACTATAGACACTGTGAAGTCAGCCTTATATCTTGGCCTGTACTTGACCAAACTTTGATGACTTTTCATTTAGTATTTTCAACTTTCCTTTCATTTGTGGCAACATCCCTTCAACACATGTGTATGAAGTTTTCAGATTACAACTCATACATGTAAGTTATGCTAGAGCTTGCCGTAACAACGCAGACGTTTTTTTTTATCGCGCTAGACCTCTAGGCTTCTGGAACAGGGTTATGTTGCTACAAGATTGAATTCATCACTACAGAAGTTTTTTAGTCGTCATCATGAACTCGCGGATCGTTACGCTGTATCCATCTACAGCATGAAAACTTATTTGCTCAACGTGTCGTAGTTTTTCTTTCCTTTTTCGTCTATCCCGGACATGACTTTTTATGAGCAACTTGGCGGGTGTCCTAGAAAAGCAGGGGACGCCTACCTTACCGTTGCACCGGTGCATCTGGTCCATGCTCCCAGTTTTTATTGGAGGCCGGGTTGCTTATTTACTTTTGTTAATTTGTATGAATGATTTTAGTTATTTCATGTTTTTCATTGTGTTTGTCTGTTTTCCATGTCTGGTCTTTGTCCTTGGATTACGTTCTTTTGATCTCCGCTAGAATCTTGGTTCCCTTAATTAATCTTTCACGTTTTAGTCGTATACTTGAATTCGATGTGTCTGATTTTACCTATTTTCCCCCCTGTGTATTTTTGCTGGTACTTCAATTCTTATTTTCACCAATCTTTTGTCCTACCATACCACTGTCGTCGTATTGGTTCCTTTAACAGAATATTTTTTTAACTCAGAAAATAAAATGGAAAACAATGACAGATGTGTCTCATGGGTGACATTTCTAGATCTGTTCTTGTTATCAGACCGAAAATCTAGTAAGTACTTTTTGTATTTGTTTTAGTAGTAATGGAAAATGTCACATAATGTGCAGACAAAAAATGACTTTTGAAGTAAGTGGTGTTGATACAAATCATATGAATAAACCAGACGACATTTCACAGTTCGATTAGAGAATGTTCGTGTCATTTAGATATGGAATCACAATTATATGGTTAAATGTGATTGATATGCTGTATGCATTTTATAGTTTCAAGCTTAGTAATACTCAAAACATTTAACGATTCAAGCAAGAAAAAATCGTAATGATAATAACGGAACGTATACGTAACTTTCTTTTGATTTATTTTCTTAATTTTGAATATGAAATTGTATGTACATCTATGCTAATTAAACATGTATCGTAAATTTGATCCTCTATCCTACATAACAACACCTACATTAGCTGTCCCGTACTACCATACATTGTGTACTAAATATACAACCATAGATTTATAATTTTTTTTTATGCATCATTGTATTGATATTCTATGCTGATCCTCGCCGTGCATACTATGTATCTACATAGTTATACACTAGCAAGTTATCACATCCCATTACACTTCTTATATACTTGGTGTGGCTGTATGTATTTACCGTTACAGATCGATCTTCTACTGTCTTACCCGAATGCGATACTATCTGAGATTGTTCTATTTAGTTACATCATGTGCTTATGTTCGCGCTCTAGATTTTCTTACTAAGAAGTATCATTCGGTTAAAAGCTATACTTTTATATAGCCTAGTTGACCGAGTGGTCTGGAGCCTTGGACTTAGCTTAGTGCAGACGATGTTGTCATGGATGTCACATAAGAGAAAGGGTTCAAATCCCGATGAGGGAGCGGTTAAATTTGCATCGCTGATGCTAATTTGCAACCGTGCATCGATTTCATACAGCCACACCAAGTATATAATACAACAGTGCAGTCATAAATCTCTCCAAAAATCTCATATATTTGCAAACAAGCAACGTCTATTAATTCATAAATAAAATCAACATATGTAACCGGGGATAAAACACGTGACCTCAAGCAATCAATGAGAGAGTGCTTCGAATGGATAACTGGGATTGTGCTTTAAGATCTCAAAGTGTTAAGAACATGACAAAAATGGTTTCATTGTTAGACATCGTGCCACTACATATTAAGAACGTCATTCAAAAGTTTTATAACAATTTCGGTTGTATATTGGCATTCGTTTCCTTACCCCAAAATATTTTGTAATGTTGAGGATGGAAAAAAGTTGCTGCCAAGAGACATTTTGTGATAACATTTGACATTATCCATTTAATAGATAAACAAATCAATTGAAAAGTGACATTTCTAAATTAGATATGCAGCTTGCTGTGTCAGACAAATAATGAATCTAAAATGTTTACAAGAATGCTGGGATAAGAAATTGGAGCTTAATTAATATCAACAGTTTCTATTTCACAAATTTATTAAGGTGAGTTTCTAAAATGTACAAATTTAGACAAGCTAATGAACATCATCCTATCGACGCACCTTTATCTCTGGTTTCAGATTTGATTTATAGATTTATAGAACATTTATTTGTGCGCGCGCGCGCTGGTGTGTGTGTTTCTATACAAACGATTTTATGTGTATATAATTTTTGACTCCATTTGTATTGCATGAGGGTCACAGGGAAGATTAGTTCTTGTAAACTTACTGTGTTACCCTCTCAAAATACAGTTTATTATTATTATTATTATTATTATTATTATTATTATTGTTTGTTGTGGTGTATATCCCCCAAATGCCAACATTATATGTGTTGACATTTTAGGAATAGTTAACCTAATAAATATTCATGCTCATTCGTTTTAATTAGACAGGTAGGTAATTTGAAGGACTGAAAAGTGAAGTTTGTGTGCATTTGCAACTTTTTAACTTCAATCAGGATGATGAAAACATTTTTGATGAAAAAATATCAACAAATTTACGTTAAAGTAAATCATTGTCTTATTTGGCTGAAATATGTGAGGCACATATTTTAAATATTTAAAACAATTTAACTTATTTGCGAGTATAAAACTTTCTTTTTGTCAAGTCTATGTCGTATTTTAAAACCACAGTTTTCATTAAGGCTTAATAATTCAATAATATATTATCCTTCAACAGCTCATGTACAAAGTAAACATCCCACCTGCTCATGCTAAATTGCCCGATTCCCCATTCCCGGTTGACGATGGGCCATTCCTCATTCTGATTTTGATTTTATGGATCGAAAAAGGAAAGTAAAATACATCTACCAGTATGTTTAATATAAATTCAAAGAAAGATAAAACATAAGGTTTAATTTACATGTGCATTGGACATTATATAACAAGTTCTATCTTAAAAAAGATAGCTATAGCCGACGCAGTATTTGTTTTCCTTTTACTTATGATTTTCTACATTTCATTCAAGAAATATAATACCTGGGACACAATTTTCGACACAGGTTTTTCAAACGCCACTTAGTTATCATTATTTGACCAATCAGGAAACAGAATTGCAATCAAGTGACCTGTAGTCCCATGGAAGAGCGTCTTCAATGTCAAAGGGTAATAAAAAACGAAACTATACCGACTAGTCTGAAAAATACTATAACAATAAAGTTGAAAAAAGATAGAACTTTCCGTATATCTATTACACCTTTCATTTCGTTCATTATAAAGCTAAGCCACAACGTAGCCTCGGGGATATAATTTTGCTGTCTTTGTGGATATAAACCACAAAAATCCCCAATAATCTTTAGTAACGCAGTTTTAACCAATCAAACGCACGCTACGAGTGACACTGACAATCAGCTGACTGTTCTTATTCTCGGTGTAATTACCGTTTTCGTGTTAAGAATACAGTTGCTATCACTTCTAACCTCTTTTCGAATCTGTCAGGATTCGCTGTCATAGAACACCCTGTTCAAAACTGTCAGAAACTGTTCTGACCAGCGACACACCTTGTCAGGATCTGTCAGGGCTTTGGATAAGCTCTGTAATAATCTGTTATGGGTCTTGACACTCTCCTGTCAGGAACTATTCTACGTTGAACAGATACATGGACTAGAAGAGTTCCTAGCAGAAACTGACAGTCACTAGCTCGAGAATACTTCTCTGACTGAATTACATACATTACATGTACGTGATAACGAAAAAATGCGCAGCACCCGAATCCAGAGTCCAATTTTTGACAAGACTTTTATGTATTGCATGCAGTACCAACAAAAATATTGCTTGCTGTACCTGATACACCCCTAACTTTAAAGAATTCTGACAGATTTTTTGTTGTGGCAGACACCAGTATGAGTTTGAGTACCTTTCTTGACAATTCTAAACATTTTATACAGAAATTTTAGACCTTTATGAAAGTTAAAAGTGTTCACACTCATACATTTAAAAAACAATATTGGAAAGAATATGACATTTTTGAAGAATTTTGACTGAAATACATGTCGCATTCACCAACATTATAGTTATATTAAAAAAAATAGCATTTAAGTCATTAATTTTAGTCGTTCATGGAAATTAAAAATGCTCCCACTCATACATTTTGCTGGGATATGACATTTTTGAAGAATTTTAATTGAAATATATGTACATCAGCCACCCACATGATAGGTATGTGGAAAAGTTAAACATTTAAGTCATTGAGTTTAGACCCTTTTGGAATTTGAAAATGCTCCCACTTATAAACCTTGCAAAAGTATGTAAAGAATTGTGATTGAAATATATGTGTTGCAGCCACACACGTAATAGTTATTTGAAACAATTTATCATTTTAGTTAATAGTTTTGGACCTTCATGGAAATAAGAAGTGCTCACACTCAAGCAGTTTGCAAGAATATGACATTTTTAAAGAATTTGGACTTAAATTGATATGTTGCAGTCACTGCATGTGTATATGATAGTTATATTGACAAAAAAATTGCATTTTAGTCATTAATTTTAGATTCTCATGGAAACTATAAATGTTCCAACTCATACATATTGCTGGAATATGACATTTTAAAAGAATTTTGACTCAAATTAATATGTCGCAGCCACTATATGATACTTTTATTGAAAAAAAAATAGCATTGTAGTCATTAATTGTAAACCCTCTTGGGTATTAAAAGTGCTTGCACTCATACATTTTGCTAGAATATGAAATTTTAAAAGAATTTTGACTCCAATTAATATGTCGCTGCCACTAGTATTGTTGATACTATTGTATATACTCGATACTTTGCACTCGTGTGGTAATAATGACCGACTAAGGGATTAATAGACGCGTCTGTCCTGTTTAATAAAATGCCATGGTAATTCAACTCATTTACAGTTTTCAAATCTGATCCATTTAAATGAAACTTTACATTGTGACTCTGTCAACCGCATGAGGAAATCATACTCTTTTTTTGTTTCTTTCAATATTAATTTTGAGCCTCCAGTCTTCACACTATGTATCAAATACATTTAAAATTACTTGCAAGCCTGTGACGGACTCTGCCATCAGAACAGTATCGTCGGTGTACAAGAAAATAATAAGTTTAAGAAAAAAATCGAGTTTGTCGTTAAGGCTATTTGAAATAGCATCTTGTCCTGATAAATTTGAATTTTTTTTCTTATATAGATCTGCAAATCGTTTTTTTAAGAATTTCATAAAAGGAAAAAAGAGTAAATAAACTGTCTGAAATTGAATATGATTTCCTGAATCCAATTTGCAGAATATTTATTTCGATTGAGAAAGTGTACAGTCTATCATTCAAAATAGCAGTGAAAAGCTTTCCAAGATAATTTAGAATTGTGATTGGTCTAACAAATTTTTGCATCAATATTTTTGAAAATTGGTTTAATGTTTCCGATTTGCCAAAGGTCGGCCATAATACCAGAGTCCAAATTTAGAATAAAACATTCTCGTATATTGATTAAATTATGTCGACAATCGATTTAACTTCATTAAACACGTTTTTGTCCTTGACAGACAGTTTAGGTGTGTCCTTTAAGGAGGAGAAAACAAACGGAACATCCATAACTATTTGTGGTACATAGAAATAGATTCATCAAAAATGGAAGCACGAAAATATTTTCACTGCTTTAAGATTACCGGTATAAAAGAAAGTTTACTCTGCGTGAATTGCAATCACCTTTGGGATTACTGAATTTTGCTTGCTGTGTCATTGTTCCTGGTTGTTCGTTTTTACGTAGGTTATTTGATTTAACTATATGTCATACATGCCCACTTTATAGAATCACTCTCAATTCAGACGCTTGACTAAATTTAATTTTGTTAAATTTGTTAAAAACTTCAATGGGAAATCCAGTTTTTTATTTAAAAAATGGGTTTCCTCTGATGTTCTTTGGATAAAAACAATGTTGTTTGTCCAGTATCTTCTCTGTTAGACTATCTAATATTGGTACGACATAAAAATGGTCCTCTTTTTCAATTTCTAGACGACAAACCAGTTTCAGCATTCAATATTAACCAAAACAGTTCAAATTTCTTTTACAAGCAGTTGGTTGAGCGCGGATTATTATGAAGGACTTAGTTCTAGAATTGAGGCCGCAACTTCCGCGGCAACGAGAAGTGTTCCGTTATCAGTGATTCAGCAAATGAGTAGATGGGTATCAAATGCTTTTCAACATTATATCAGAATGCATAATTTTTAGTAGAGGACAACATGGCTTGCTCTACATGGATTAATGTAATCGTTTTAGGTTTTAAGTGAGAGGTCAACATGGCTTGTCCTGACATTTTTGTTATTTTGTACATATTGTATTTTCATTCTGCTTTTCATACATACTTCTTGTAAGCAGAGGTCAACATGTATATTATGTGTGAGTTTGTAACATGTATATAGCTAGGTCCTTAAACGTAGAGGTTAACACTAAAGGACACCCTTCATACTTTTTAGACGTTATAATTTGAAGAATGTAGGTATTTTTGCTTGGCTAGATAGGTTAACTTAGCGTATGTATGAATGGTTGTGATTGCGTTTTTGATTGCTCATTCACTAGGATTTTGCCAAGGATACTTTAGACGTGGGATCCATTTTCAGGGATATTTAGCAATTTTAGGCCCCACCTTTGCATCTTGTTTAAGAAATTGTTTATTTCTTTCCTAATATGACAAATACGATAATTTTTATGAAAAGTTTCCTAAGCGTAGCCAAAATAACGGCTGTTCTGTTTAATCTCCCCCGCATGGAAGTTGTATTAAATTTGTATATTTAATCAAAAGTATGTGTTAAATATGTGTATTTATATAATTGATGTCAATTAGATAACTTCTCAGCCGTTGAATCATCGAAATCGATTTTTAATGAATGGTTTATCTTAAAGCAACAACGAAAGAAAAGAGACAATGCGCAGGTGCTAAAGGTGGGGGTGTACTGACATATACTTTTTGACAATATGAAGACATGATATATTAGAAAATGTCATTTATTCATATGGTTATTCATTATTATGTAATATGATATATTAGAAAATGTCATTTATTCATATGTTTGGTCATTATTATGTAATATGTTCTTGCTAGAAGTCAAATATTGAATAAATGATATTTCTCTCAATTTTAGTCTTTGTAATGATGCAAACGAAGCTGCGTATCCTCTGCGACCGCAAATGGTTCACGTCATTATGTGCGGTATGCGGAATGAATGATTGTGCATTAATCTTTCCATGGGGATTTGGATAGTTATTGCCGTTAACCGGTTTTGCTGTTAGTATATAAGTTAATTGCACGGGCATTTAGTTATCGAGGACTGGGTAGTAACCACACACTCGCACGTAATATATATAGGTAGAAGTTTACATATATAGATACATGTAGTACAGTATACAAATCTGTTGTATTTATTTTGTAGATTATTTTGTTACAGAACGTGATATTATGAAAGATTCTGCCAGGCAGTGTATCTTGTGTTTTTGATGGACTTTATTTTTGTAGTTTGATGGATTTTAACCAGATCAGATGCATATTGTATTAATTAAAATAAAATATGAGGTGGTCACTGCGCCATTCAGTATCCAAACTTGTGTTTGCTTTATTGTATAAAGAAAGTAAATGCCAATGTTGAGGTGTACATAATTACATGTGCGCAATAATGTACACGCATGTTCAATATAGATGGAGCTTTTCAGCACATAAATACTTTATGCTTGTTTAAACAAAGTGCATTAAAACATAATGATCTTTCTCTCAAATAAGGTTATATTTAAATTCTAATTAGAAGTTTTTGATGGTGATAGGTGGTTATTCGTTAGACTTATCATTTGTCAAGTCATTGCTGAGCAGTTAATAGTGATATAGTCGATTTGATTAAAAAAAGTAGAGTTGATGCGATGCACCTTTGGGATCACCCTTTTCTAGGTATGTACAAATCGGGTTGCATATTTGATTATGGGAGCAAGCCCCTGTGATCAAGAAGACATTATTATCAACAAGCATTCATACAATGCCAAAAAAATAAAGTTCATACCAAATTTTGTTCCAATTGCTCAAGTAGTGTCAGAAGAGAAGATTTTTAAAAGTAATAACATTAAAAATAACATTAAAAATAGCGAAAAAAAAATGTCGAAAAAGGGCAATAACTCCAACATGGCTAAACATATTAACACAACAATTTGACCACAGATAGATCTCATCATATTAAACAACCTCACTGTGTCAGAATGTGACCAAACCTAACGCTTTTGTAGATATATGTGAAAAGACTACTGTCTGACCATGTGTTCTATTCTTAGTAACAGTGGCCATGTTTTTGACGTACCAAAAATCCCTACATGCAGGACACCCCAAGACACAATCATACTAAGTTTTATTCGAGTCTATCAAGCAGTATCAGAGGAAAGAAAATTGATAATGGCGTGTGGATCATTGCGAACACATTGTCCTTGGTCCAGGAGCACAAACATAAAAAAATTTATGAAGTTTGTTGTATAATATACCGAAATTTCTATTAATCATTATTATTTTCATGAAATGCCTTGAAATTTCTCTCAGTTGAAAAGTTGAAAAAAAATATTTCGAACCCTGAATTCGAAAAATGTCTAGTAGCCGTACATTGTATATACATGTATTAAAATATAGTTTGTTGCTTACGGAACAAATTTTCAATTGACTCCTCAAACCTATTCCCTTGACCCATTCCCAATGGTCCAATTCATAGTCCATATTGTACTATAATAGACATATATACAATTAGTCAGCATTTGGTAAACTAATTTTTGTCATATAGATGATGAAGGACGTCTAAAAAAAGATATTAAAAGTGTTTATATTTGATTTTACCCTTGAGTGCAAGTATTGGATATTTTTGTTTTCAATACTATCATTCAATAGTAAATTACACAAAGCACATTTATTTTATTAGGTGTTATTCAAATTATTAATACACTTAGTAGGAAATTAGTGAATATTCCAACTTTTAACAGTCACGTTCTGCATCAAAATGAGGAGAAAAGTTACATAGAAAATGTTCATTTGATACAGGTGATAGCAATCAGATCAAGAATAACAATTAACACAAAGTTTTATGCAAGTTAAGTTCCTTGCTATTTTTAAACACACACAATTGATGGAACATCAATTAAAGTAAGTTAGTCAAAACTTGGTAAAAAAAAGATTTACGAGGAGAAATTGCGCCGATTTACTCATTTTAAAAAGTTTGTTTCAGAGTTTCTGTTAACGCAATATCTGCTTAACTGACGCATAAAAAAAGTTTCCACCCTCCAAAACATCATCCAAAGGGTCATCTTGACGCAGGATAAAAATATAAAGATTTCACATCTTTAGATCGGGTTCACATTTCACACCTGTAAAGAAGAAACTAAACTTAACATTCGGCACACCTCCAAGGCGACGACCTCAGTCGGTCGTTTCGACCGCCGCTAAAATGCTTCAAGTTAACTCTGAGACCTTTCTTATTAAGTCGCCGACCACGAAGTGGCGATGACTTATTGCTTTTACTGTAATTCTTCTTATTATTATTATTAAGGCGCCGACTACGAAGTGGCGGAGACCTAATGTTTTTACTGTTTTTTTTCTTATTTGAGAAAACCAAGCAAAATCTCATTTTTTTTCCAAAAGTCATTTTTGCATTGACTAAAAATTTATATTGGGGTTGGAAGGTATTAAGTTAAGATTCGCAAAAATGCTAATTATTCTTGTCAAACATTGTTCTATTTAAAGTAACAGTTATTTTTAAGTAATTTCATAAGTTTTTTTTTATTTTCCACCATTCTTTATCATTAAATTTAGACTATTTTCATTGTTAAAAATTGAAAGTGTTAGAATGTTCAATACCAAACAATTTTGCAAACGCTTTTGAATATTGGCTCTCTGCCAAATTAATGAATATTGCAGGGTTTTTTTTCTTCTGATTTGATATGGGTACCTTGGAAGTGTGTCATAGCCGAAGTTACGTTTACAATTAAATACACTGATCTTCTAAAAGTAAATATATTACTTTTAGAAGATCAGTGTTGCGTTATATTACAAATTTGTAAAATGTCGTCCTGGGATTTTCATAACTTTTTATGCACATGAAAAAGAGGTATTTTTCGTGAAAAAATCGAAATTTGTTAAGCAGTATTTTCATATGTTATGTATGCCCTATGCCGTTCTTTTTACAATATGTACATTGAAGGGAGTCAACTAAAAGATTAAAATCAATGAAATAACGAATAGCATTTTAATACAAATTGGAAAACAATATTTTACATAAAAGCAATATTTGGGACGAGATGACCGTGGTCAGACTTGGTTAGTTGGAAAATTAAATGCTCCCATCCCCCACATTCTGTTCCTCATATGGTTCTTTGGAAAATGTTCATAATTTCGAAATAATAAAACTTACACGCTTAAATAAGATTATAAGTTTATACTTGAGTATATTTATATCGGCAGTGTCTGTATCTAACTGTGACGAACAAATATCGACGTAATTACGGGTGATGATGCTAGAGTAGTGGAGATCGTGGATTGTTATGATACACTTCTTTACCATTCAAAAATGTAGCTCTAAGCCCAACGCAGACTGTCATTTAGCATGAATTATAGCAAAGCTGAAAAGGCCTTGCGAGAACACAGCACAACATTTTTTAATGTTGCGATATATGTGTGTGAAGGATAGACCAAAAGTGTGTATTGCAATGTGGACACATTCATGGAAACACAAACGCCAGAAAAGGATTCAATAAAGACAGGTAAGACAAATGTACCAATGTAATCATTATTTTATTAAAAAAAAATCGTGTAGCCTAAAACATTTCGATTACTACTTAAAAAAGTACATTAGTACATTATGTAGTTGCACATGTACAAAAATGTACAATGTATGGTACAGTTTACTGTAGAGGCATGGAATAAGCATGATTCCCAATGTGGTGAATACTTTTCATTGTTCATTTTTGTTGCAGGTAAATGAGTCTTCTAGAAGAATGTGTGGGAGCAGAAAGTGTTGAAACACTAAGAGCCTCCAATAGAAAAAAGAATAGAATGGATAAATCCAGACTTAGAATTCTGGAGCTTATGATGGGAATTTTGAAACAAACTGGACAAAACATAACCAACTTTGTTAAAAAATACAAATGTACAAAATGTTCATGAGTTTGAAATTTATATATTGCATATATGCACATATATGTAAAAGTTACAGTTACATAGATATGTACATGTATGTCTGCAAGTAATTCTGTCAAACAGTATAACATACATGTAAATTTACATGTTCATGTATGTCAAAAAGTGAATCTCTCTTCTCAGAGAAATATTGACAAGATATTTTAATTATGAAGAAGTTAAGTAAGTGGGAGACACACGTTGTGCAGCATGTTCATGTAAATCCAAATCTGCTATATTTCTATAATCCATTCTTAAGAAATTATCTCCCCTTAAAGGATACACATTATATATTGTTAAAGATTCATTGTCAGTTTTATGAATGTGCTATTTAACAGTGCTTTTAAGTGGAAAATATTCTTAATGATGATGAATGCTTTTGATTTTGTGATAGAGATAAACATTTATGCATGATTATTTCTGTTCTATTAAAACATGAAGGCAGAATACCTAAATTGGTTATTCAATAATTGATCCTACCCCTTCCCAGCTTATGTTTTGCTATTATATGTCAGTACATAGGAGTTACTTATGTTATTAGCATAAAGTATGAAGTTGCAAAACTTTTTTCTATATTTTTCTTACTTGTAAAGACACTTTAAATGAGGTAGAGGATTAATAATGAATACCAGAATGATTTTGATTCTTAGCATTTTTCGCCCCACCATGCAAACTCCATCATGCTATAAAATTGTCATTTGATAAATTCCCAGCCCCAGCCCTTATTTCTTTATACTACTAGGGTGAAAAGATTAAATTTAAGCGTTACTTCTGGCAATTGGAAGAAGTTAAAATAAGGTTAAAATAAGGAATTTTAAAAAAAAAATGGCAAATTTCCAAAATTTAAAACCTATTTATGGATTTTTGGTCACTGATTATAACAATCTGCCTGTTGTCTTATAAAAGGCTAAATAGACTTTAATTTGCAAAATAAGTTCATTCACCATATATTTAAAACTTTCTAAATAAATGATGTCTTAATTTTGCATCTGTTTTACTTGATTATTGTTATTTTCCTAGTAAATTTTCAGAAAACAAAATGGCGGCCATATCTCGGCCATCTTGGATTTTACGGAAAAAATATTAAGAATCTACGACTCAATCGATAATTTAAACTGCGTATCGCCATTTTCAAAATGGCCGCCACCGCGATGAAAATTTGAAAGTTATTCGATTTCGACAAAATTTGATATCCAGGTTCTTTACGCTGCCTCCATTAATAATAAGCAGTTCATCTGACGATATGTTTCTCAATACACAGATAAGGAAAAGGGAGGCGACCTCTACATGTTTCGTGGAAAAGTAAATTTTAATTATTAAGTCACCGACCACGAAGTGCCGGTGACTTATTGTTTTTAATATGTTTCTTCTTCTTATGATTATTATTATAAAGTCTTCGACCATGAAGTGGCGGTGACTTATTTTTTTTACTGTATTTATTATTATTATTATTATTATTATTATTATTATTATTATTATTATTTTAATTCTCCTGTCATAAAAACTGTTTAAAGTATCCGCCCTTTTTCTCAAAAAGGGCTGGTCCGATTGAAATGAAACTTTTTAAGAAGTTGAACTACTCTTCGAAAGATGCAGAACCTCACACAAAAATTTCCAGCTGCCACCATTTTTTTCATTTTTTAGTCCGCCGGACTATAGGTACCTATTTTTACACCGGAAATTGGAACATCAATATCTCAAATTTTTTTGGATCAGAATCTGACCAGACTTGGTATATATATTCAGCTCAATGGACCAAACAAAATTCTAAAAAAAAATCGCGTGCGTCTCCGCCGCCATTTTCAAAATGGCCGCCACCGCGGTCGAAAATTTTAATTTGTCCTATTTGATAAAAATTAATATCTAGGCTCTTTGAGCCGTCCCGATTCATAATCTGCTACTCAATGGGCAATTTGAGCTACGCATAGGCCGCCATTTTCAAAATGGCCGCCACTACGGTCGAAAATTTTAATTTGTCCAGTTTTTATGAAAATTGATATCTAGGTTCTTTGAGCCGTCCCGATTAATAATCTGCGGCTCAATCAGCATCTTGAGCAGCATATCGACCAGCATTCTCAAAATGGCCGCCATCGCGGTCGAAAAGTCTAAAGATTTTCGGTTTCGTTGAAATTTGATATTCACGTACTTTACGCTGCCTCGATTAATAATAAGCAGTTCAATTGACTATATGTTTCTCAAAAGACAGATCAGGAAAAAGGAGGCGACTTCTACACGTTTCATTGAAACGTAAATTTTTATTATTATCATTTTAATTCTCCTGTCATAAAATTTCATTGATTTGTCTGCACGTTTTCTAAAAAAATGCCTTATCTGATTGAGATGAAACTTCAGAGGAAGTTAGAACTACTCTTCGAAAGATGCAGAACCCTAAAATTTGTATTCCAATTGCTGCCATTTTTTCAAAATGGCTGCCGGACTGGACGTATCCATTTTTTTTACACCGAATATTGGAACATCATATATCTCAAAACCTGCTGATCAGAATTCGACGAAACTTGATGTATAAATTAAGCTCAATGGGCCAAACAAAATCCGGAAAAAAATCGTCTCCGGTGCCATTTTTCATTTTATGTTTCTCAAAAGAAAGATCAGGAGGCGACTTCCACACGTTTCGTGGAAACGTAAATTTTAATTTAAAGTACGTTCCAAATACAACCTACATATATCTATATTTTGATGACAAGTTTGTTAAACGATTTCGAAATTTAATTTATGCCTACCGATGTTACTCCCGTATAGAAATAATCCATTGACGAACCTCGCACATAGTTGTCTTTAGTTGTTTATTTTTAGAAATTTTAAATGAACACATTGTATACAATGTCTCCGATGTATGTCTGGTCCTCAAATGGACTGCAATTAATTAAAACTTAATGAAGGACAGTTATGAAGTATGTATCAACGATGAATGTCTTTTTTTACGATTGTCATGTTATATTTGTCAATCGTTAATACCACGTGCTAATCGTCTCAAACGCTATTTTATTGTGCCGACGGCTTGGATTAAAGCTGGGCAAATCAACTATCGACTCTAGTACTAAAATAGATTTCGGCAATTGGATTGAGAATTTTTTCAGGTCCGCTGGACTCCCCTGTTGTGATTTTCAGGGGGTCCGCAATAAATTTTGGAGGTCAATGACATGGGAGCTCGGGTAGTCCTATAACATAAGACTTCGTAGTTGCGCGACGTTTTTTGATTTGGATGTTAATATGCGCAACACGAAGAAGTCTTATGACGGAAGCAGTTTCCAATTTAGAGCGTACGGGAAATTTCTATCTTGAATTTCACACTCAACCCGACTGTCATTGTTAAAAAAACCTAATGGAAGATTAAGTTTAAAGCGCGAAGTTTTCCAGTTGTTATTGTTTATAATGTTTGTCAGAAACAGAAGATTACAATCAAAGTATGGCAGAGAGTTTTAATGCTGATCGACCTAATACAGGTATGTTGGATCTTGTTCACGCTGAACGAAGGCTAAAAATGTTTAGTATACAAATCAAGGGCGAAGAGGAGCAATTTTAAGCACAGGCATTTGTTTCATATACAAAAATGGTGGTAAGGAAGACGAGGTGACCACCAATCAGGGGCTTCTCCGGCTTTCAAAATTCTGCTGCCAGAAAAATCACCAGATGCCAGTTTTAGTCGCCAATTTTCAGAAATTAAAGCCAAAATGGTTGCCATAAAATTTTTTTATTTTCTAATTTTTAAAATATCATATGTCAGTATTAAGTCCAGTGATGAGTTATCTGTGTAAATTCATCAAAATAACCCCTTCATTCATGACATACATGTATCCAAGATTCATTCTTGATGCATGTACATGTATAAAGAAGGTTTTAAGCTCTAGTCTAAGTCAGGATCTAAAACCATTAGTCACTTTTTGTATGCAAAATATTTAAAGTAATACTGCGTTCTTTTTATTGTATTGGTTTAGATAATGATAAAGCATAAAACACGTTATTAATGCATTTCACCCTTTTTTCCTAAAAAAAAATGATTTCTCCTCGCCACATATTATATTCTTCAACATGTGAGTGTGCTATAGAACATCTGCTAACCAAATTGTCATTTTTATAAGACAGACTTAGCATAAGCTATGCTTGTTTCCGAACCCTTGTCTTATTACTATTATAGTTTGTAATTTATTGTAATCAAACTATTTCTGAATAGAATATGCTTAAAAAAAACGCATCTTTCAAAAATGGATTAATATCCTTTGATACTTCTAATAACTTCACCTTTTGTAAAGAAAAGGCTCACAACAGTGATTTTACCCTGAAGTGTCAGCTTACATGTATAATAATACCATAAGGCTTAACTATAATGAACAATCTATGCTAAGATACCTAAAGTTTGAAAATGACCAATGAAGTTTTATGTCATGGCATAAGATCAAATTTGAAAACTTTTTACTACCTGCCCATAGCACTTTAGTCTTCGAGGTGTTCATTCTTAGCCCAGATATCAAATCAAAATAATAACATTTTAGTGATTCTCTTTAAGATGAAACTCTACCATCTAGAAATAAAAATATATCAACTGCATATTGGCTTAGTGTGGTTTTATTGTCAGCCACATGTACAAATGTACTCCTTATGTTAATTTCAGCTTCATAACTAACAGTTCAACTCCAATTATAAACAAGTAAGGTGAGAGAGGGTCACGTTGACGACATCCTCCTTCTAATTCAAAGAAATTTGATAAGTGTCCATTATTTATCGCACAACTTTTTGCCCCTTGATAAAATATTGACCCAGTTGCAAAGAGATTCACTAGAATTAAAATTTTGATGTGCCTTTTTTAATGAAATCCCATTCAGTTGAATCAAAAGCCTTCTCAAAATCGATGAGTAACAATAGACCTTCCTCCTTATTTTATTCTGAATAATGCATCAGGTCATTAAGTAATCTGGTATTCTCTCAAGACATTTGATGGGGGCAAAAAACTCAATACCTC
This sequence comes from Perna viridis, assembly GCA_037379345.1. NCBI lineage: Eukaryota > Metazoa > Mollusca > Bivalvia > Mytilida > Mytilidae > Perna > Perna viridis. The sequence goes on along the minus strand of CM074515.1, from coordinate 38,643,552 downwards.
ATTGTACTACTATAAAACATTAATGTCATATTTTTGTTTTTATCAACGTTACATTATCAATGTTTTGTGTTTCATTGTTTTTGTTCTATACATGTATGTACAATATACATGTATTTGTATTGATTGATGTGTAAATATATTCAGATTGTACTTCTCAGTCAAACACCAGCCCAAGTATTTTAAACATGAAGGAACTGTCAAATCCTTGTTTAACTTTCAGGATGAAGGCTGTGAAGTGTAGAATAAGTTCAGGGAGATGATTTTGTGACATAAGCCAGAAGGAGCACAGAAGTACAATAGTCGGCAATGAAGTTAGTACATTTTTCAACATTTTTCCCCTCTAAGTATAAAAATGTAAGAATTTCAAAATGTTTTGGTAAAAATACACCATTTTCATTAATACTGCTTTTTGGAATAATATGGAATACATTTACCACCTGCTTTCTCTAAATTAAAGTGTAGAGAAAATAATAGACTAGAATTAGAAAATCATATAAGACATTTTGAGTGACTAAGCAGTCAAAAAAACACTGGACTCAGCTTCTCCAAGTAGTATGGATGTACATGCAACAAACTGTTTTGGTGTGAAACAAGCAATCATACCCACAAGTATTGAGCTAAAGTGTTTACCTCCTGTTACATTGAATTTTTAGTCTAGTACGTTAAAACGTCCTAAATCATCAGAATTCTAAGTCGACCCCCCATTTCCAACGACACTGAATCGTTCACACCTGATGAGTTCTGATTTCAAATGGGTCATCTCAATAATACAGAATAAAAGTATTAGCTTTCCCAAAATGCCTGCCCGACTTAGCATTTAATAAATGTGTTGGCTCACATACATAATGTGTAGGTCAAGATAATTAGAAGTTTGCTAATTTGGTAGAATTGAAATTTAGGTTGGTACTTGCACAGAAGCTTTTGGCAACATTTTTTTTTATAAGCAACAAGACATCGATATGATGGCAACCATCTCTGTGGGCTACGCCAGTGGGGAACCAGTATCTACTCTCTGTTTGTCTTTGTCACATACACAACAAGTGGATAGACACTACATATTTGTCACATGCATACCATTAATGTGGATAGTGGATAAGTGTGTGAAGAAAAGTTTTGACAATGAAATAGAAATGGAAAATTAAAACTAATGATCTCAGGGTCAAAGCTCAGCGTAACTGGAGGTGTTCTATCCACATGCAAAATATCAAAAGTCTATCACTTAAGACAAAAAAGTTCCACCCGGAACACGAAATTACCATGTAAAAATCAATGATTCAACCTCAAGGTCAAAGGACATCTTCAATGGTAGGAGGCACTATGTTTTGAGGTGATCTATTCAAATATCTAAATCCCATCTCATAAGACAAAATAGTGACAATCCGGACAAGAAATTATCATTTAAAATCAGTAGTTTAACCTTAAGATCGAGGGTGCTCGACACTTCGTCATGATGTGATCTAGCCACATGCCAAATATCCAAAGCCTATCACAAAAGACAAATGAGTTACAGTCGGGACAAGATTTTGTAACGGGCGGACGGACAGAGCACTGACTAAAGGGCCACGGCACTTTTTGTGGCGGGGCCCTACTTATTCTGTAAAATAACTGGTTGCTGCTCTCATCTTGTCTACAAGTATGTTTGATACTATTTTGAGTGGAAATATTCAAAGTAAGGTTATGTTGTAGTTAATTACTTCTCCGTGTAAACAATTTGCCAAGTCCTAAGCTTGACCCTGTGAATGAAGTGGTATTTGTAGGTCATTTGACCTATTTTAGGTGGGATGTTGACTGACTCATCAATTTATATATGATGGTAGCATATCTAAAATCTGACATACCAGGAAGAACATAAAAAGTAACCTAACATCGATATGATTGCAAACATTACTAGTCAATTAAGCATAACAGTACATGCTTAGCTGTATATGGACATTAATGTAATATTTTTTGTTTGTAAGAACTGATATGCTTAATACCATAATGAAGCAAAGTTTGGTTTTAAAATACGAACTAAATGTTGGCGGCACCATCCGCCGCTGACAGCTGACGTAGAGTGATGATAATAGCTTACATACTACGTTTCGTAAAATTCTGCCCGGTTGTTCTTAGAGGAATTGAGCTGATAAACTTTGTGGCAGACACAGAGTCAGTCAAGAATGAAGTGTAGGTCAAAGTTATCTCTCTGTTGGATGCTGACATTCTTGTCACTTCTTTGTAACGGAGGTTTCACATTTTGCTACTAGGTGTGGTTTTACATGTCGAAGACCTAGTGCAAACCATCAATTGCATTTTCGTTATATTTTCTGCGTTTTTGGTCGCTTTTGCTACATTTCGTCATATCTTTTCTATTTATATTGATTATATTCTTGTTTAATATTTTGCATTAGAGTTAATTATTCTTTTGTTTTAGGAATATAAAATTAGCACTTGGTTTCGATACAGTTTTTTTTCGAACGCCACTCAGTTATCAGTATTTGGCCAATCGGGAAATAGAATTGCGATCAGATGACTTGTGTTTCCATAGAAGATCGTCCTTAAGGTCAAAGGATAAAAATCGAAACTATACCGACTGCGTCGGAAAAATCCGTGGTATTAATTTAATCTGCATTGAACCATTTTTTATTCATTTCATGAAGAAAACACTACTGTAGTGTAACCTTAACAATGTAAATCAAAATTAAATGCTTTGTATTAATATTTAAAAAGTGTGACCTCCCAAAAAAGACTTAGACCCTCAAAATTCAGCCCCAAAGAGTCGTAATGACCCTTTCATCTCAAAGAAGTTAACATAAGATGTATTCCCTTTGAAAATTCATACCTGTAGATAAATGTAATGAGTTGCGTCCTTTCAAAATCAATATAGGATTCATCTCTGAAAGACTTTTAGCACTTAAGTTTATTTCAATCACAGAGTTTTGATGTGCTTCATTTATGAACGTTAATTGCATTGACAGCAAAATCAACAGCAATGGCTATCATATGTTTCAAGATATTCTTTTTAAGTATCGACTTAATTTATCGTAAATTTCTGAAACCTGTATCCTATATATATTCACTTAATTTTAAACAAGTCTTAACAGCCTTTGCACTTTAATTTGTGAAACCTTAATAGCATAACTCCCGCTTTTGTTCAATAAAACACTCGCTGCAATACTTTTTTTTCAATATATATGTAGCACTTTTCATGTAGAACCACTAATATTAAACACCGACTTACTTCCTATGTGTTGTAACATTTACTGCATGTCATTGTATAGTTTGGGACATCCAAAGACTCGTATCGTTTTTCTCTTCCTATTAGAATATTTGGTATTTAAAAATTTCCATATTTAGTTATATGAAAAAAATTGAGACCTTGTTCTCGTCTTCCTTTGAGTTGATTCTTAACATTCAACATTGTTACACTTCCTTGTCCTATATATCATTCACAAAAGCTCGATCCATACGTGGTAAATACTTCTTCAAACGACAGTATTTCAAATACTTATTGAGTTCAACAACTTTCTAGAACGTTCATTATGATAGTTTTCCACATTTGGATCATAGTATAATTCTTCATGATGAAATTAAACGTCATTATCATCAACACCGTCATCCCGTCAAACGAGAAAAATGAACGTGTACAGATCGATAATATAAGTTAAGTATAAAATGTTCCACATCTTGATCATGAATGGACGACGTTAAAGGTCGTGATCGGGGTACCACTAATAACATTATTTTATTTTATTTATTTATTTTGTTTTTGGTTTTTACTTTCTAAACAATAACAGCAAATATGTAACCTTTACAAAGAAATCAAAATGTGTCTGTCAAAATAATCATCATGATTAACAAAGGATATGAAGTAATGTTTCATTGACAGTGACAAACAGTTGTTCAGGAAAGCAAAAGGCAACATTTCGCCCTATGCGTTTTATTATAAGGTTTCTATAATTTTCCTCAATTTTACAGACAGTTACAGAATAACCATCTAACTCTTATAGAGGAATGACATTTAAGATTTTTTTTTTATTTTGATAAACTGTATATTAAAGACAATACCTACAATAATAGTGAAAGAGGCGGGGCAGAATTTGTTTTAATCGTGAACAAGTCAGTTGTTTAAGCGTGCAAATACAAAATATACATTTGGTTTGTTTGATTTGGTTCAACCATATTTTATTGTCAATACATGTACTACTGTCGTAATCGGATCAAGCGCAAGTAACAAGACTAATAACTCCTTCTTGACGACATAAAACAAACAACATTACAGCATATTATAATATACAAGTATACTTAATATGTTTATTTTACATTATTTCATATCCTTCTGCTATTGTTTAAAAAGTAACAAAAGTTAAATTTGAAAGCTCGTAATTAGTGGTTTATAATCCTTAACGTCCTTTGACTTATATCATCGACATGTCCACGTTACTTTCAGGTAGTGGTGATCGGGTTGATGTCATATAAATTAGATAATTAAGAATAATTTGTTTAATAGGTTTTTGCAAATAAAAAAAAATCCTGTCCCAGTGTAAGAGATAATTTCCAAAGGCCAGACTGCCACGTGAGGAAACAAAGGTCTGCCGCTGTGTGACAACATGTATACAACGTACTGTTCCGGATTCCTGGTCGTTAATTATGACTACGAATCAATGTGATCAGTTCATTATGAGAAATGAAAAATGTTATTCACAAATTACATAGCATGACATCGGACAGCAACAGGACATGTCCGAGTCAAAATAAGGAAATAAAAGTCTGGCGATCAAGGTAGGAAGACATATTGTAAAATACGTGAAAAGTTCAAGTGGCAGTATTCTGTGAACTCTGGCGCATAGATCGTTCATACTGTCAAACACGTTTCAAGCCAGGAGCAATGTTACGTGGACGGACAGTTTTTTTTTGTATAATTTACTTCTACATGTAGTATCAATTTAGCCACAAAGAGCGTTTGACATTACTAACTCATTTTTGTTAAATTAAGTATTGTTGGGTTGACTCTATGCATTATGTACATTTTTGTACACCTAGCTGCTTATATTTGAATACTTAAACCGGTTTTAGGTAGGCAAAGCTCGCTTAAAAATTGAAAAATTCATCATATTCATTATGGTTATAAATTATCGCCCAAATAAAAAGGGATACATACCTCATTTTTTTTACAATTCACCCAAGAAATATTAAAGCTGATTCATAATGTTGACATCATATAGTAATGGTGATATAATGTTTTGTAACTGAATTGTAGTTCAAACAGAAAATTATGAATTACATCAATCTACAATACATATAAAACTGGTTGATCTGAAAGGATGGAATAATATTAAACCTGAATCAATGTACACAAATTAAATTCTAACTTACCGATCACAGAACTCAATCAAGAGATTTCCAATAAAACCAAAGTGACTTCTTGAATGATCGAAAATCTCACGAAATAGTGAGTTCCGAATAATCAGTTCGATAACTCAGCTAGAAAACTTTTAGTATCGTGTTAAGATGAAGAAGAAATGATTTTCGGACGCAAAGGGGCAGAGGTCAGCTTTGACACGTGACAAATCTTGGTCGATATACACAGATGATTTTCTAGAATGCTACATGGATTAGTGTTACCATTAATGATAAAGGCCTGGAAAATGCATAACGCATGGTCAACCCGTGAGATTGAAGTCTGTCAGATACAAAAGAAAAGTTATCACGATATGATTGATTGTATGCAGCTTAAAGCACAAGCAATGGAAAAATTGTATGGCTTTGATTATGTGATGAACAAACCATAAAATAAAATATTGCAAAAAATCAAATTATTTAACAACCTGAAATTCGATATTTATGACTCAGTTTACTTAGATGACATTGTAGATGTAAAAACGTATCAGGTGTACTTTTTGTTTTGTTGATACGTTTTTAAAGATTATGTTTTTTTTCTACGGTTGCCAGTTAATATTCGAAACCCTAAAACACTGAGTTAGTTCCTTGTACATAACGTTGCAATAATGTGGTTTCTTTGAAACACTCTATTAGAACTCATCAGTGCTTGTTTCGGTTTCTTATTTCGATAGTTGTTCGGTTTTTAAAACTTACTTTTGAATCTTGGACTTCCTAATTCTGCTGGTGTGTGAACTGCACGAAACACTCGTACAGCATACTGAAATGTTCAATATTCATATGACAGATATTTTTAGCTCACCTTGCCATAGGCCATGTGAGCTATTGCCATCACTTGACGTCCGTCGTCGTCGTTAACAATTCTTCAAATGTCTTCTCCTCAGAAACTACTGAATGGATTTGGATGAAGTTTAAATGATTTTCCCGTAGAATATCCTGCACAAAATGACCGTTTGAACTTTTGATTTAATAAAAAACATGGCCGTCATTACTAAAACTAGAACATAGGGGTCATACAGTAGTTTTTTTGCATATATCTCAAAAACCGTTAGGTTTAACCAAATTTTGACATGGAGATAAAAGTGTTCACCATGATAAGATCTATCTGTGCTGTACTTTCGGTGAAAATCTGTTGACCCATGTTGGAGTTATTGGCTTTTTTGGATGTTTTTTTGCTGGTTGTGATGTTATTACTTTCAAAAATCTTCTCCGTAGAATCTACTGTACTCAATTTAATGAAAGCTGGTATTACTGTTTTTTAGGGTATCCTGCACAAAATGACCGTTTGGACTTTTGATTGATGAAATAACATGACCATTGTTACTGAAAATAGAACAAATGGGTCAAAATACAGATTTTCGCAATTAACTCAAAAACCAATATGTTTTTAAATCTACTGCTGACATGGGTATAAGTGTTTAGCAGTATGAGGTCTATCTGTGGTCAAGTTTTGGTGAAAATATGTTGACCCATGTTGCAGTTATTCCCCTTTTTGAACGTTTTATGCTCACCTGGCACTTGACTTCCGTCGTCGTCGTCGTCGTTAACAATTTCTTCAAACATCTTCTCTGAAACTACTATACAGAATTCAAGGCTGGTATTTTTGTTTTTAGAGTATCTTAAACAGATTTGGATTTTTGATCGTTAAAAAAAAACATGCCGCGGTTACTAAAGATAGAGCATAGTAGTAAGACAGCAGTGTACTAGAACAGTGAAAGTACACATTTAGTTATTAAAACTTTGGTCGATATAAACGTTGTAATATCTATTTCTATGATTAAATATTTTTTCCAATTATTTTAAGACTTTAGAAACTTGTTTTCATCATTTTTTTCCTTGAAATTAACTTTCTGACGTTTATGAGTTTCATATGTTTTTTCGATACTTCCGTTGGTGTTAATCCTGTTATTACGAAACTACCTGCTGCAATACAATCTAGTTGGAGGGATAAAGCTACGTCTTACAAGAGATCATACAGTGTTGCATATCCTCCATTTTCGTACTTTGTGGATTTTATAGCTGATCGAGCTAGTGTTTATACTGACACAGGTTTCAACTTTGAGAGTGATCAACATAACACAGTTGTTACATTACAGTCTCGTTACATGAGTGACAAACCGAAGAGTGACAAAACCAACTTTAGAGTGCACGTGCACATAACAAACGTCCACCAAGAGGATCTAGAGAAATAGTCGATAGAAAAGCCAAAGCTTAAGTGTGCCATTCATAAGATGGATCATTCACTCTGGCATTGTGTTAAATTTAAGAGAATATCAATTATAGACAAACTGAAACTTTTAAAGGACAATGGAATTTGCTTCAAGTGTCTTAATTCCAATGATCATCTCAGCAAGGACTGTAAGTAACAGATAAGATGTTCCAAGTGTAACAACACGAATCACAACACACTTATGCATAATGATAATGTTCGAAATTCACGGACTCCTCAATTTCAAGGCGGGGAGCCCCCTCAAGAGACTATAGTTCATGTATGGACATTTGTAAAGGAGAATTCACCGGAAAATCGTGTGCAAAGATACTTTATGTGACATATAAGGATATTCCATCGAAACGTCTCAAGGCCTACATCATTCTCGATTAACAAAGCAATCGATCACTAGGTAGAAAGGAGCTGTTCGATATCAATTGTAAACCTGAACTGTATACTCTAGTTACATGCAAAAGACTATACGTAGTGGCCATCGACTCTCAGGACTCTCTGTCGAATCTTTGGATGGAACTTAAAAGATGGATTTACCTACAATTATAGAGTGCGATGCGATGCCAAACAATCGCGAGGAAATACCTACTTCAGACATACCTTTGTTTCATGAACACTTAAAGGACATTTCAAAGGAGTTTCAGCCGCTCGACAAGGATACTGAAATACTTCTTTTGATCGGACGCAATCTTCATAAGGCTCACCATGTTTTGGAACAACTCACTGGACCTCCTACCGCACTCTATGTTCAACGGGTCAACTTGGGATGGGTTATCATAGGAGATGTCTGCATAGGAAACAAGCACGTCGATGATATTGTTAAGTCATATAAAACATACGTCAATGCCGATGGTCGTCCATCTTTGTTTAAGCCATGTTCGAATACTCTAAGGAATGGTGAAATTATATCGCTTCAGAATGAAACAGACAATTACGACTATAATGAAAATGCCAATAGTGGCGAACGTTTTTGATCGAACGGTAGACGACGACAAGCTTGGAAAGTCTGTTGAGGACAAATTATTTCTAGACATTATGGACAAGGAAATGCAAAAGGACAAAAACGAAAATTGGTGTGCTCCATTGCCGTTCAAAGGAGACAAGAAACGTCTACCGAACAATTACACAATGGCTATGCGACGTGCCAAGTCGTTAGACAAGAGTCTACAGTTGAACTCATGCAAGGACAAGGACATTGAGACATGGTACCTACCTGTGTTTGGTGTTGAAAGTTGATAAAATCCGCTGCGTGTTCGACTCGTCAGCTACATTTGGAAATGTATCACTCAACAAAGTGTTACTACAAGGACCAGACTTGAACAGTTCTCTATTAGGTGTTTTGATGCGTTTCAGTAAGAATCGTGTTGCGGTTTTGGCAGACGTACGTCAAATGTTCTACTCATTCTCTGTTCGTGAGAATCATAGAGACTTTCTCCGCTTTCTTAGGCACAAGGATAATGATTTCAACAAGGATCTCATTACTTATAGGATGACCAAACACGTGTTTGGTAATAGCCCGTCCCCTGCGGTGGCTATTTATGGTTTGAGAAAGTGCTCTTAATTTGCTGATCCGGATGTTAAGGACTTTGTACAAAGACATTTCTATGTTGATGATGGCCTCATCTCAACAGACAATGCCGACGACATGGTTAGTCTACTGATACGTACTCAGAAAACACTCAAGCATAATGGAAACATCAAGTTACACAAGTTTGCATCGAATAGTAGTGATGTTATGGACTCGTTACCTCAGGAAGACCTTGCGTAAGATCGTAAAAGTTTGGACTTTGAATCCGACGATGTCCCGCTTCAACGGAGTTTAGGTTTTTACTGGAATCTCGTACTCGATGTGTTCACTTTCAAAATTTCTGATGAGGACAAACCCTTCACAAGGCGAGGTATTCTGTCCACGTTGAATAGCGTGTATGACCATATAGAAAAAAGTAACACCCGTCATATTGCGTGGTATATTGATTTTAAGGAAGCTAATGGTACAATCCGTCGACTCGGATGAACCATTATCAGAACAATATAGACTCGATTGGGAAACTTGGAAAAGTTCACTCTGCACTCTTCAAGACTTACAAATCCCTCGTATGTATCTATATGTATCGTATGTACATCGGAAGTCGGATTTATGTTAGGGAAGGCAAAAGTATCTCCTCAACATGGTCATACCATCCTCAGGCTAGAACTGTGCGCGGCAGTTTTGGCAGTCGAGATAGCAGAAACAGTGTTAAAAAACCTAGATAGAGACAATTAAGTATTATACGGACAGTTAAGTTGTCCCTGGATATGTATTCAACCAGACTCGTCGTTTTTATGTGTATGTTGAAAATAGAGTTGAGCATATTCGCAAGTCTACCATGCCAAGTCAATGGAACTATGTTCCTACTTCTATAAATCCTGCAGATATCGGAACAAGATCGGTGTCGTTAGACGACTTGAGCTGTAGTAGTTGGATACAAGGACCGGGTAGATTCCTGGATAGACAACAGAACATTGACGATCAAGAGGACTATTCTTCATTTGTCGATTCAGAGTCAGACAAGGACGTGCGACCTCTTGTATCAGTAGTTAAAACGTCAATTAAGGACTTGGTTATGACGTTTAACAAAGACTTTTCGTCGAGGTTCGATAAGTTTTCAGACTGGAATAGGTTCGTCAAGTACTTTATCATCATTGGATCCTTTCATAGACGAACGAGGCTTGCTCCGAGTAGGAGGACGGCTGAACAAAGCTGATATACCATATAGTGAAAAGAATCCATTGATTCTACCAGGACATTGTCACATAACAAGACTTTTAGTTAGACACATTCACGCTCAAGTTAAGCATCAAGGGAGACACTTACAGAAGGCGCTCTACGTGCAGCAGGATACTGGATCGTTGGTATGAAACGAATCTTGTCATCAGTGATTCATCATTATGTTCACTGTCGTAAACTCCGAGAAACAACACTATCAAATTATGGCAGATCTCCCAAAAAACCGAGTAGAACCATCTCCACCTTTCAGTGTAGGTGTCGATGCCTTCGGACCCTGGACGGCTGTTCATAGAAAGACCCGTGGAGGAGTTGCCAACGCTAAGAGATGGGCAATTCTTTTCACATGCCTCAGTACACGTGCCATCCACATCGAGGTGGTAGAAGAATTATCATCAAGTGCGTTTATTAATGCTGTGAGACGCTTTGTTGCAATCAGGGGTAAAGTTAGTACAATTGTGGGTGCCACTGAGGCTCTTCAAGTAGATGCGATAAACGTTGAGGACGATACAGTCAGGAACTATCTAACAAACTCTCGAGCCGTTTGGATCTTCAATCCACCCCATGCCTCACATATGGGAGGGGCATGGGAAAGACTTATTGGGGTGACCAGAAGGATATTGGACTCGATTCTCTTAGAATCCAAACTTAGATACTTGACTCACGATGTTTTAGTAACTTTCATGGCCGAAGTTTGTAGTATTGTCAACCACAGGCCAATTGTACCAGTTTCAACTGACGTGGACAATCCCTTTGTATTATCTCCAGGAATACTTCTTACTCAGAAGACGAATACTTCTGATTGTACAGATGCAATTGGTGACCTTGATCAGAAAGACTTGTTGCGTGCTGAATGAAAACGTGTGATAGTACTCTCAGATATGTTTTGGACAAGATGGAAGTCCGACACACCCAAATATCAAGGAAGGTGACGTTGTATTATTAAGGGACAAATCACTTATTCGTAATGAATGGCCCATGGGAATTGTAATAAGAACATTTCCTAATGATGACGGTAAAGTTCGTAAGACCGAAATCCGTGTAATTCGTGAAGGAAAACCAACAACATACATTCGACCAGTAACAGAACTCGTACTTCCTGTGTCAGAATGACAATAGGGATCATATTATTTGCTTTATAAGTGATTTTGGTTCTTAGGAATGATATCAAAGTTATGATATTATGCGGGGAGTGTACTGGAACAGTGGAAGTACACATTTAGTTATTAAAACCTTGGTCGATATAAACGTTGAAATATATATTTATATGCTTAATTAATTTTTTCCAATTAATTTAAGACTTTAGAAACTTGTTTTCATTATGTTTCCCTTGAAATTTACTTTCTGACGTTTATGAGTTCCATATGTTTTTCATGCGCTCCATAGATACCTTTTCTAGAGTCATCGGACTTTTGTTATTATAAGATCAAGGAAAATGTCAAATATGGCAAGGAATATTTTCATTAATTCTGTGAGCTAAGGCTGGCCACAACGTAAGTTACTTATTTTTTGTACACGCAAACAATTTGACGTCAGGTATAACTCAATTTGATAAGATAGATAGATATTTGGTGAATTCGATACTTACCTGATCTTTACTTACCCTTTATTGTATTTTGTATGTCCGTTGGCCTCATTAGCCCATTTTCGAAAGTTTGAAAACGACTCTACTACCCCCCTCTTTCCGTCGGTCAGCAGTAAAGTATGGAAAGCAATTCGTGTCATCAATAAAAATATATTTTGGTGTAAAATGGAATTAATATGATTCTACAAGGTTCTACATGATGTTTAATATTCTTTTTATATGTATAGAATTAATTTTTGATTTATTCATACACCATTTTAGGGTATCCTGAACTAAATGACCGTTTGGATTTTAGATTGGTGCAAAAATTGCCATTAAAATAGAACATAGGGGTCAGACAGTAGTTTTTTGCATATATCTCCGAATTTGTTACGTTTAGCCAATATCTTTCAATTGCTGAAATGTTCCTTATTAAAAAGTCTACAAGTGTCTTCAAGGGATCAAAGATGTCAGACCATTCCATGTAAAGGTTTTTGCGCTTGAGGGGTGAATAATGACTTTTTTACAGTTTTCACCCAATATTTTGAAAACTATCATAGATAGACTGAAACTTTCAAATGCTGAAGTGATTCCTATTGTGAGGCGTACAACAGTCTCATGGAATCAAGGTTGTCAGGCGACTACATGTAAGAGTTATTGCCCTTGAAAGGCAAAAATTTAATCAGTGCGCGATCAGACTACTGGGAGCCTCTTGTGTACTGTTTTTAATGTTATTACTTAAAAAAAAATCTTCTCCTCAGAAACTACTATAGAGAATTAAATGGAAGTTGGTATTATTGTTATTTTTAGGGGCATCCTGAACAAATTGACCATTTGGATTTTTAATTGCTGAAAAAACCTGGTTGCCGTTACTAAAAAAGTTACTAAAATATAGCATAGGGGTCAGACAGCAGTTTTAAGATTACTTTATCAAAGGCCAAGTGAGCTTATGCCATCCGTCGTCGTCGTCGTGGATAAATTTCAAAAAACTTCTCCTCTAAAACTGCTAGACCGACAGGATTTTAACATAGCATGATTGTCCTTTAAGGTATCCCACACAAAATGACTGTTGGAATTTTCGATTCGCGAAAAAAAAACTGGCGCCGATACTATAACTAGAACATATGGGTCAGAAGGCTGTTTTTTTGCACTCAAAAACCGTTGCATTTAGCAAATTTCTACCCTCCTGCAAATCTTCTAAGGCTTGTTCAAACATTTCTAGATTTCTCTCAAACATATTCTTGTTTTCCATAATGATGTTAATGATTGGCTGGTCATTCAAATGCCCATTATTGACAAAAGTTGTAAAATCATCGAAGTCAGAATATAATTCAATAGGACAGTTGTGAGGTAAAAATAGTTGAGCCAATGTTAGATAGTACTCGTCTGGAGATTTTTCAACATTGAAGTTTGGATATCTGATCACGGCTTCTTTTCCTATTTTCCGTTTTTTTCACTTTTCCTAGATTCGGTACACAGGCAGCTCTTTTTTAGACTTTGGATTTTCAGATATTGGAAGAAATCTGTAGTTTGAACAAAATTTTCCCAGACACATGTGAATGAGCAAATTCAGAATTATCAGGTCTCGCTTAGTATTTTTCATGAATTGAATTCATCCATATGTCTTCATTATCACCACCACCTTGTGTAGATCTGGCTTTAATAACGGTAATTGGTAGACTCATCCGGACAATGTTTTTGCCACATGGAATAAACACTACTTCACGTGTGCGCTCCTTCAAATGTAACCCAGTTACCCTGTAGGTGGCTTCCTGGGCAACATTTTTTTAAAGTATGAATACTCTAATTGTCTCATGGCTGCATATGCATCAATATCATACTGGGCATGCAAGTTTGCATTCCATGCCCTTGATAAATGCATATTGTAATTGTTTAACCATAAATCCTGAAGATGTCGTTTCAAGTAGACTGTGTTTGTTTTAGTAACATCCCTTAGGCCCTGTTCATTCTGTTGGTAAGTTATGTCCACCAATTTTAGGATTTCTGAAAAATTGTGGTTTGTATCTTCAGCAGTAGAGACAAGAGTCCAAACGTCTTTAAGAACATTCTTAGGATTTCGTGAAGCATTCTGGGAAAGTGCATCAAGTTCTTCAACAGTTGTAGGTTCTGGCGGATGCTTGCTTTCTTCAGATTCAGGCCTAGCAATGAAAGTGTTTTTGATTGGAGGTCGTTTAAAGTTGAATCGGCAAGTGATGGAGTATTTTTTGCAGGACTTAGTATGCTTCTTATTGTGTACTTGAACTGATGAGATAATGTCATATAACTCAGAATATTCTGGTCAGGCACACTGCATGAGATGTATTTGTCGATGAAGTGACATACTTTTTCATCACTATTCTCATTGAATTTTGGTGCATCTTTAATCCACAATAGACAGTGGATATTAGGAGAACCACGTTGTTGGAATTCAGCGCGATAGCAATAATCAACAACTATTCCAAGTGGAGCTGCTGGCGACATAATTACATCACGGAAAAGTGCCACCACGTGGTGATCAAACATGCGTGCACACATAACTGGATTGTTGTTGATTAAGGAGCACCGTTCTGACCACTCAATGTCATTAACTGACCTTTTATCATTGTGTAGCAAAAGAAGAGTTTCGATAACCTCATTCCATCTAGTCTCTGCTGCTGAAAAGGTGGTAAACCAGGTTGGTAGTCCTAGTTGCTTTATGATAGCACAAATCTCTTGCATTGTCTTTTCCCAGTAGGGTGGTGTGCCACGAACTGGTTGTAAGAAGCGATAACCGATGTCAGATGGATGTAAGGATGTTTTCTATATTTTCAGTGTCCAAAAGCATTGAAGCTATAACAGCTGTCCCATTGTCTGTTGTTTTCTTTCCTTTTCTTAGAGCCAATGAAATATTTGAACATGTGTAATTAATCTCAGTTGCATACTGAGCAAAGAATACAAATTCATTGTTGGTAGAAAACCGCTGATTAGCAGAGACCAATCGAGTATTGAAATATTTTGCATGTGAAAATTTGATCTCACGCTCTTCAAACATTCCAAATTGACCATCTGGCAATAGGGTGGGAAATGCCTTAGCATCAGAACCTGGTTCAAAGATGTTTTCAGGATGCTGGCCTTCTGCAGGAACAATGCAAAGTGTTTTGGTGCTGTCAAGAATTTCTTGTCCAATATCTACAGATTTGAAACATGTTCACATGTTTCACTATTGCCATTCTCTAATTCTTGTCTTAAGAGATCAACGTCATCGAAATTTTCCAACCAGTTTTCATCTACATGTACATCTTCAAACCAACAGTTTCTTGCTTTTAGTACTTTTAAGGCTCTAAATACATTTGTAAGGTTGATCCATTGATACTTGTAATGACCTTTGTGAGCCAATTTACGTTTCAATTTTACTTTAACTAATTGAGATTGGTTAAGTGTACTAGGCAGTGATGATGTCACATTTGAAATATTTGAAAGCACATTAACGATTGGCCCTTTAACTCCTTTTTGTCCTCCACGAGGTAAAGACAGCAGTTTCATAAAAGGTATTCTTAAAGAGATAAGCTGCCTTTCCAAAGCGTTTAGTTGACTTAGTTTAGGAGTTATTTTACTCAATTGCAAGTTGTTAGCCATTGCTTGTGGTGGCATTGAACCAAGTTTTGTACGTCTATCACATGTATGGCAGATCCACCTGGTGTCAACAGCTAACAATTTTCTCCAGCAGTTGTGAGGGCAGTTGAGGTCACATTTATGTTTAAATACAGAAGTAAAACGTTTCTCTGCTGCTTCTGACATCTGTTTAGTATGTTTAACTGTGTATTTATCCTTCTTACAGTGTTTTACTTGTCTTCTGTATAATAATCAAACAGTGCATATGCAATGAGGTGTTTCATTGGCTGCTTTTTTGAATGCTTTTATACATTTGTCTATTCTTCTCCTAGAAGCAGCAACTCTTTTTTTTCTTTGTCACTCGTATTTCAGCAGTAGACTGGTAGGCTTGTTTAATTGAAGATAATAATTTATATCTATATCTGATCTGCTTAGCATACTTGTTTAATGCAGCCGTCTTTTTTCTCTCTCTGAAATTCAGCTGAGTTGCATATTTGTTTTTTGAGAAATTTTTTACTTGCTCTCTAAAATTTCAATGTATTGCATATTTGAGTCTTGAGAAATGTTTTACTCGCTCTCTAAATTTAAAATTAGTTGCATTTTTTTTTGTTTTGAGTAGTCTTTTACATGATTTCTAAAACTTGGCTCAGTTCCATAATTAAGTTTTGAGTAACTTTTAACTTGTTCTCTAAAACTTGGCTCAGTTCTATATTTAAGTTTTGAGTAACTTTTAACATGTATTCTGAAATTTGGAAGAGATGCATATTTCCTTACTGATGTCAATTTGACCTTTTTTCTATAATCTTGTTGGCTAGCATACTTCGTTTTTGAAGCTGCTTTAATCTTCGCTCTGAATGATGCCATTATTCTATACTTAAGTCTCATTTTTGCCAGACGCTAATTTCTGAAAGTGGCGTCCAACTTGTATCTGGTATCAATACTGTCATGTTCTATTGAGTAGTAACAATCTCCCTTAATGTTTGAAGGCAATTCTGTACTTTCCGTAGCAATTACAACATCAGTATGGTAGCTGTTTTTGTGATAAAGATAGATGTCGTGCTTTGGTGAAGTATTTGTGGGTGAGTGTTTTACCCACGCCCAATGTACACCAGTACATGAATAAACAAAAATGTTAGTTTTGTAAAAGGACGGACGCAACCAATATTTCTGTCTCTGTTCCCCAAATTCCAGAATAATAATTACAATTGTAGTTAAATATGATAATTCCTATTGGTCAGTGGAGGTTAAAATGGCACAATGTCAGATGAATGATCTTTCATAAAATTGCAAATCAACTTCTGAATAAGAAAATGGTGGCATTCCGATCCCAATAGTACATAGGATAAAGCCCGGAAAAGGCAGTTTCCATCTGGACGTACATAATAGCATACTTTTGGTGCAGTCGAAGGAATACCTGTACATTGAAAGTCGAGAACTTCTAACAGATCCACACCAACCTGCAACCTCTGTTTAGTTTCAGATCTCCAATTATTCTCAACTTGTTTGAAGATAAATGACTGCTGAACCTGGAAGAACATCAATATTATTAGAATCAAAAAGAGTATAAATTTCTTTGGTTTTTTCTTTGAACAAGTACTTTCACTTTTTTAAGTAGGAAACATCAGACAAATCAATACTTGAATATTGAGATAATTTCTTGTTGCACTAGTACAAGAAGCATTTAATCTGCCCAAAGAACTTAACAATAAATTTAATGTAAATTCAGAAACTAATTCAATGCTTTTATCATTAAGGAAAAATGTAACTCACTTAAAAGTGCAATAATTAAAATTAGGAATTTAGAATTGTTTAACGTAACTATCAAATGTGTGATTTTGCTGAAGATCATAAAAAGTGAAATCATGTTTGACTAAAATGACAAAATAACAATAAGTTTCTTAGTCATATTACCTTACGCAAACTAAAATCTTCAGAGAAAAATTGCGTTGCATTAAAGGAGGAGCAAACACAACACAACATTGACCTCTGAGTTTAACATTTACCTCGCCAATATTTAGTATGTCGCATATCTACTCAAAATGCACAGCTTCATCAACTTACATTAGGGTGACAACATATTACAGTAATTTTAAATACCTTGACATTTGTTTGCTGCTTCTTTTTTACCTGATTTCTGTCTTTTTTTTTCTGAGCTTGTCTTTTTCTCTAGCCTTCCGACAATTCTGTTTTTAGCCATATCAGATGCAAAATCCTACAATTTCAAAAAACAAATAACTATTAAATTCATTTTACATCAATTAGAATAATGAC
Source organism: Perna viridis (assembly GCA_037379345.1). Classification (NCBI taxonomy): domain Eukaryota; kingdom Metazoa; phylum Mollusca; class Bivalvia; order Mytilida; family Mytilidae; genus Perna; species Perna viridis. The sequence goes on along the minus strand of CM074515.1, from coordinate 38,625,765 downwards.
AAATGGACAATTAATATATGTTGCAAATAGCTCATATTGTTAGGAATCAAATAAAATAACTTGCGACATTAATATAGGCAGAGTTGACGAAAAAAGATCTTAACAAAATTAACTCCCCCCCCCAAATTCTTCAGAAGGAAATGATCTGTGTCTCAAGCAAAAACTTTTAAAAATCCATCTATGCCTATAAAATGACGTGCGGTCGGAAGTGTAGATTGACAGGGGAATATGTCTGTTTAAAGACATAAATAATACCTAATTGATCAAGTTTCAAGAAACTAAAGACTTTACTATACCAGTGCAAGCGATCCAAAATTCCAATGGAATTTATGAGTCAAGACTGCATATTCACTTAACGTGTTTGATTTTCACATGTGTGAATTTCTTTAAGACAGCTTATTTGTAAATTTCTTAAGAATTCATTTAATTTTATTAGTACAAAATTATACATTGACACTTAAATACATTATGTATCTAAAGAAAACATTCTAAACAAAATGTTACAAGTATAAATATACTGTGTACATGTATACTATCTTTACTTTTATAAATGTCCACTATAAAACTTTCAGAAGAAGGTAGTTTGATTCTGGATAGAACATGTTTTCTGATTGGATGGAAAAATGTGTCCATATTCTCTTAGACCAAATATTGTAATGTGACTTTGACGACATCAATCATTTTAAACAATTTATTCAGTAATTTTGATAACTAAAATGTAAGGAAAGTCTGTTATTCTTTATTTGTTTATTTATTTTTTTGTCTATTTGAAATAACCTTAATGCCCGTGGTGCATACTTTAATTAGCGTGCACCATGTATTTAAAGTTAATTCTTTATAAACCAAAACCAAAAAAAAAACTGCCTCGTGGAAGCTAAGATTTTTGTAACCAAAGTTTTTGACCAATGGATGGATGCAAAACATCCCTTTAATTGATAACATTTACTTTCTATGTCATCAGTAGTTTTCTTCATATAATAAATGTGAGGTTCCATGTTGACCTGAATGGATAGAAATAATAAATGCGGTCATTTCTATAATATAAACATGTTTGTATTTAAGTATTTCTCCGTCTAAGAATCAGGCAAATTGTGTATAAGTTGTGGCATATGAAGAAAAATTTTCCCAAACTTTTTCCTTATACATGTATAAGCAGTCTAAAATATCTATGTCACCAATGCTCCAGGATAAATTTAAATAGCTTCATAGCTGTTTTCTAGATGTATTTGAATATTTTTTAGATAAAAAAGACCAAATACAAAAAAATGGTGTACCATTCATTGCCCGATTCTTACACAGAATGGTACTTAATATGTTGACTATACTTGTTCATGGTTGGATCCATGATTGTAGATTAGGGACGCACATTAAAAATATCTTTTTTAGGTTAATTTTTTAAAATAGTTTTCAAGGGTGGGTGCAATGTAGATATCTTTTGTAGTAAGATTAGCGAGAAGGTCAAGTTTCAAACTTAGAACCGCTTAAAGCTACCCCTGACAACCCATGCTTTGCAGTTTTTGTTGGGGGGAATGCATACCCGCCACTCCCCCGCCTGAATCCGCCACTGTTGTTATTTGGTGACTGAATGCTACAAATGTAAGTTTCAACAAAATCAAGGAAGCGGAAGTTTTGCTGGACTTTACAGAAATGTGAATAATACAAATTCAATTTACTCTTGGTGAACAAAGTTCAAACATTTAGAAGTTCATAGTAAATTTGTTGTTTAACTTAACATTAATTTATGTTATTTCAAAAATCCTACCCATTCATAACGAACTCAATGAACCTGCATTAACCTACACCACACAATGATAACATTTATACTTTATAGGATGCATTTCGTGTTTTTTTCATTACAAATAAACCATGTCATTTAATTAAAAAAAACTTCATATAAACCATATCATAGAATAATTGGTAATCAGAATAAAATCAAGATAAAAAATCATGTGTTTAGTGAAACCTAGTGAAAGAATTACCTCCCATTAATATTGAAACAACATGTAAAGAGTGTTAGAAAGTTTTACTGCTTCAACTTTTCAGGTTCAAAAAGGTAAAATTCAATCATGATGTTAAATAAGAAAAAATTTGTAACACATCATGGTAAAAATAATGTGTTTAGTAAAACTTAGGGAAATAGTAAGCTCCCATTAATATTGAAACAACGTGAAAACAGTGTCAAAAAGTTTTGCTGCTTAAACCTTTTTGGTTTAAATGGGTAAAAATTAGTCATGGTGTAAAATTAGAACAATTCTGTGGTTGGAGTGACAAATTAAGACTTAAAAGCACAATAAATCATAAATTTATTTAGCCTAAATCCTACACGATCAAGATTCCAGTTAACAGTATACAACAAAGTATTTTTGAAAGTTTTGAATGTCAGTAATAAAAGAACTTACCTGTCACAACTTCACAATCAATGGACTATCAGTCTGAATTGTTTCAAACTATCTGATACACTTCTTATATACCAGATGCAAAATAATGTCCAGACATCTCTAGTTCTCAGAATATTTTATAGCACCCCAGACCATTCTAAACTGTAGTATACAACTAAACAAAATATATTTGTAATGTTATTTTGTAGAATAATCTTCCTCAGTTCTAGAATTTTCCTGTAGTTGAATTGTAAATAAAAAAGATGTCATATATATAGCTTTCATAAGGAATTAGTAGGTTCACAATGTTTTATTTCAAAACATATTCCCCTGTTTGGCCATATACATGTAGAGCCCAATACATATACTTTCACAAAAACAAAAATTCAAACTCTGTGTACGTTGTTATCCCTTAAACTCAATTTTTATATAATTTTTTAGTTCACCTGGCCAAAGGCCATGTGAGCTATTGCCATTACTTGGTGTCCGTCGCTGTCGTCGTAAACAATTACACAAAACTCTTCTCCTCTGACACTACTTGACCAATTGAAACCAAATTAAGTATGAATGTTCCTTATGGTATCTTGGGTAGAACTGATGTCGGCATTTTTGATTTGTCGAAAAACATGGCCGCTTTTACTAAAAATAGAACTCAGTGGTCAGACAGTTTTTTGTTGTTGTTGTTTTTTTTTTTTTTTTGCATATTTCTCCAAAACCTTTAGGTTTAGCCAAATTCTTTCAATAGCCGATATGATCCTTATTATTAGGACTACAAAATTATTCAGGGATAAAAGTTATCAGATGATTCCTTGTAAGAGTTATTGCCCTTGAAAGGGGAAACATGACTTTTTTTACAGTTTTCAGTCAATATCTTGAAAACTATGATAGATTAAAAGAAACTTCCAATAGTTGAAATGATCCTTATGATAAATCCTACTAAAGACTTATTGAATCAAAATTGTTGGCCAACTTCTTGTTATATTTATTTTCTTTGAAAGGCTAAATTCAAAAAGGGTTAGCGATTCAGACTCCTGCGAGCCTCTTGTGTTGACTTATACGTGCTTTCATGGGGGACATTATTTTGATTAGATCCATTTTGAATTTTATATTGGCCATTTTTTAAAAAAGAAACATTATGTCCTATTTTAAAACATATTCCCTGTTTGGATATATACATGTAGCACCCAATACATGTACTTTCACAAATACAAAATTACTCTATCCATTAAACTCAATTTTCATTAAATTTTGTTGACTGTTACAGTGCTTTCATGGGGAACCATGAAAAGATCCATTTTGAATTATATATTGACCATTTTTGATAAATGAAACATGTGTTACATCAGTCTCAGGTAGCTGGCTACCTAAATTTCCTAAATATATCACAATGTCCTATATTATCATCTATTCGCCTTTTCAATCGAAGCAACTCTCCTTTCAAAATTTGTGGAGTGAACATTTATGGGATAATATTCCTAAAATGTTTACATAACCCAAAATTTTAAACTTAGCATACAAGTTTAAGCCTAAATACCAAGTTTCTTAAAATTCTAACTAAACACTATTTTACAAGGGGGCACTTTATTTTGGATGGTGGCCATTTTAATTTTTTTTTATATCCTTTAAATTTGGTAAAGATATCTCGCGTCATTTTCCTACATAAAGGAAAAGCATCTGAAAAATTACAAAAATCAACCAAATTTTTCACTTTTCTCGTTACCATGGCAATACATGTAATATCAATTCACTTTTTTCGGTATAATATTATAGAAATCATCCAAATCTACCACCAAGTTGATAACAACTTAGAATTAAGAGATATCACAATGTCCTAAACTATGACCTATCCCCCTTTTCGACCAAAGCACCCCTCCTTTTAAGTTTTTCTTGTAAAGTGAATATCTAAGGGTCAACATTCCCAAAATTTTGAATTTAGCATACAATTTTAAGCCTTAGTATTAAATTTCATGAGATTCTAATGACATTTACACAATTTTCGAAGGGGGCACCTTATTTTGAAGGGCGGCCATTTTAAAATGGTGGCAATTTGAAATAATTGGAAATGTGCATTCAATCACAATTAGACAGTTTTATATAAATCTTAAGTTTAGTGGAGATATCTCAAGACATTTTTCCTACATGAGGAAAACACTTCTAAAAAAATCACAAAAATGGTGAATTTTTTTCGTTTTTTTTTTTGTTACCATGGCAAGACAAAACATATCGATTCATTTTTTTGCATAGTATTGTAGAACTCATCAAACTCTATCACCACACCAATTTTCAAGTTCCTGGCCATCTAGGTTTTTGAGATATCGCAATGCCTTAAATTATGACCTATCCCCTTTTCTGCCAAAGCGTCCCTCTTTTCCAAATTTTGTTGCAGCGTGTACATCTGTGGGGTGAGGGCCACCTTTTCAGCAAGTTACGTTCCAATCCCTCTATTTATTTCTGAGAAAATGCGCGGACAAGTTCACTGGTAATAATAATAATAATAACAAGTTTTAAGTTGTGCTTGCAAGCAAGTCACAAAAGTCCCCTCACGTTCCCCAAATAGCGTCAGAATCCAAAATTTTGAAATCTGCATATAATATTAAGTTAAAATAACATAAAATTTTGATATATTCAACACTTTTCTTTAATTGGGGCACCTTACTTTGAATGGAGGCCATTTGAAATGGCAGCTATCTTGGATATTGCAAAATATGCTTTAACCAAGCTTTGATAATTTTATCTATATATCTATATATTTTTCAGACCTTTATTTATATATATATATATATATATATATATATATATATATATATATATATATATATATAGAAAGGTCTGAAAAATATATAGATATATAGATAAAATTATTTTTCAGACCTTTATATATAAAGGTCTGAAAAATTCCAACGATGTTAGAACTGTCAAATTTGCGATGCAAATTTTTGGTCGTTCCCTCCGCGGGACTCGAACTCGTACCGCTGTGACACCGCCTGCACAAAGTCCAGCGCCCTAGACCACTCGGCCAGCTAAAAATATAGCTTTCGCTGGCCGGGTCATTCCTCCTCGTAGGATTAATCTAGGGGTGTAACTTGGTACACGATGTATGGTAGTACGGGACAGTTCATTTAGATGTTATTATGTAGGACAGAGGATCAAATTAATGATGCATGTCACAACAAATCAATATTATACAACGTCTTAGAATGTGACGACTCTATTCGCTACATTGCTCCATCGGATCAAATTGATACAGGGAAGATATGTAAACGTATAGGAAGGTCTGGAAAATTCCCAACGATGTTAGAACTGTCAAATTTGCGATGCAAATTTTTTGTCGTTCCCTCCGTGGGACTCGAACTCGTACCGCTGTGACATCTATGGCAACACCGCCTGCACAAAGTCCAGCGCCCTAGACCACTCGGCCAGCTAGGCTATATAAAAATATATATTTATTGTTGCGATTGAAAAGTACACATTTCGCAACACTACGAGTGTATGACACACAATTTACGTGATATATGTAAAATATCAAGTTACGTGATATATGTAAAATATCAAGTTACTTGATATATGTAAAATATCAAGTTATGACTTCATTTTATAGAAATATGAATTGTTATTTTAGTTTAAAATGTCAAATATCGTACATGTGAGTACTCATCCCTAACAAATCAATAGATAATTTTGAACCTTATATTCAATTTCATTTTCCACAGGTTTTTCTATAATAAATATTTGTAAAATTATTGTTGTTAGTTCCTTTGTTTTCAGTTCAACGGTACATTTGAGTATGAATTCAATCATACTTAGAAGAAAAACATCTGGAAAAGCACAAAAATTGACCAAATTTTTCGTGGATTTTTTTCGTTACCATGGCAACACATATATATATTTTAAGTTTCATCAAATTCTAATGACAATTACACAATTTTCCAAGAGGGTACCTTACTCTGGATGGCGGCCATTTTAATATGGCAGCCATCTAAAAAATCTGAAATGTGCATTCAATCACATGTAGATGGTTTTATATAACTCTCAAGTTTGGTGAAGATATCTGTAGTCATTTTTCTTACATAAAGGAAAAACATCTGAAAAATCACAAAAAATGGTGATTTTTGTCGTTATTTTTGTGACCATGGCAACACATAACATATCGATTCAATTTGTTTTGCATAGTATTGTAGTATTGTAGAGCTCATCAAACTCTACCACGACACCAATTTTTAAGTTCCTGGCCACCTAGATTTCCGAGATATCGCAATGTCTTAAATTATGACCTATCCCCTTTTCTGCCAAAACGGCCCTCCTTTCAAATTTTTTTGCGTTGTGCACATCTGTGGAATGAGGCTGAACTTCTCAGCAAGTTTCATTCCAATCCCTTTTTCAGTTTCTGAGAGAACGCGCTGACAATTTCACAGGTAATAATAATAATAATAATAATAATAATAATTATTATAATGATAATATAGAAGAAACGGTGCAAAAACAATAAATCCCCGACACTTTGTGTTAGGGGAATTTATAACAAGTGATACTGTGTTTGCAAGCAAAGCACAAAAGCCGCGAAAACCTGCCTTTGAAATATTAACATTAACACCGGAAGAAGATATTCTAAAACTTAAAGTGGTGAATAATGAAGAGCAGAATCACTTATTTTTCATTAAAATTTAATAAAAGTATAAAGAAAGTTGACATTCCAAATGTAACATTTTTTTATATTAGTTGGAAAGTATGGCCTCTAACCTCCCCTACAGCCACACCTATCCACCCTATGTCTGGTCTTTGTCCCTGGATTATATTCTTTTGATTTCCGCTAAAGTCTTGGTTCCCTTGATTAATCTTTCAAAAAAGTAATGCAGCAATTCCAATGAAATGTATATTTAAATGAAGGAAAGCCATGTTATGGTATTTTAACCAAATGGATTTAAAAAAAATTAAAATACATGACCTTTTATATTTCAGAGAATGTGAAAGACAGTATGTGCATATCAAACCAGTTAAAAGTTTAAATTTGGAGCAAATATCCTATTTTGAGCCAATATAACAGACTAATGCAAACAGATATAAGTAAAAGTAATGCACAATGTCCAATACTATAAATATTAATTTTAAACTACAACTACAGTAAACTAAGCTTTGCCTAGCAATTCATCGAATTTGAAAATTTTGCCACAATAAACCATTAATCACTAAATACTATTATATTTAATGAATGTATTCAATTTCTGATTAATTTATACGCTATAACCTAATTTGGGTCCGTTTACGCTGAATAATCCGCGAAGCAGATCCAAACGTACCATTCACAAGGCCGTCTTCAGTATCTATATTCCTTGTGAGCATGACTCTAGCATAAACACCAATCCTAACCTAAGGTTGTAGATCTACAGGTGTACAACTTCTGTAAGGCCCATTTCTTAATGCCATTCTACCAGTAACTATATTTGTGAAATAGTCTTTGGCTGCAAATGTTGTTATAGATGTGCAGACTTTTTCAATCATGATATTGTTGTGAGCACTTACTTCCTTATTGGTTGGATAAAATATGTAAGGCATTCATGGCCTCCTTGGGAGTCTCTGTCACAGTCACTTTCTTCAAAGTTGCAAGATCTTCTTTAGCAAATGGCTGCCCACGTGCATGAGTCCTGAGTCCTTAGACGGTTTAGCATATTAGCAAAATAGGAATCGTCTTTTTGTCTCATAACATCAGTGAGTGTAAGAATGGAAAAATGACTGTTCCAAAAATCTATTAAGTTAGACTCTCTTTGTTTGTAAAAGGGAAGTCCTCTGACTGGGGGTAACTGGTAAAAATCATCCACTGCCAAATGGTTTCTTGGAATGCTTAATTTGAGATGATCTGCCATGAACATAAGTGAGAATTTTCTGACCAACCATGGAAATCTCATCAATTATCAATAACTGTAAACCATCAAATTTGCTTCTTAATGTGTTGAGTAGGTTTTCTCCCAAAGGTTGATATGGCAATGTCACCTTTTTGTTGATTGCAATTGCAGAATGTATTCTTCATTGAATGTTGAAACCTGCTGTTCCTGTGGGTGCAGTAAGAAAACAGCTGTTGAATCAGGTGTTCTAGTGACCTTAGATATGATCCTGGTTACTTCATGAAAGACACGGCGAATAAGATGTGATTTTCCTTTGCCAGCACCTCCAGTTAGAAAAAGAAGGAACGGTTCAGGTTTCTCATTCATTCCATACAACTCAATTTTGAAGTCAAATCTCTGATTTTGTAAAACATCTGTTTCTGCGTATCATTCATGTTTCTTAGTGCATCCTGCTGCTGCTACTTGTGTGATAATGTAGGAGCTTCATGATGGAAGGCAGGGGTGTGTTTTTCTAACTTATTTTCTGATTGAAGTTCTGGAATTTGTTCTGGTTCATTGACTATCTGAACTTCTTTTTCCATCAAACACTCTAATCTCTCAACCTCTGCCTCTTGGGTAATTGTTGCCCAAGCATCCTTCTGAATGTTTCCTTCTTGAATATCTTTAAATGCCATTTCTAGTTGTTCTGAAACCTTCTCGAACTTATGTCTGTTTCCTTCAATGATATAAAAAACTGAATTGCCATCAACAGAATAATTTTTAACATAATCTTCAAATGATGGTACATTGTCTGGCAAGGTAACTGGGCATATGTGGGGGAAATATAACTGCAACAAAGTCAGATAATATTCCTCGGGACTTTTGCTAGCATTGAACCTTGGAAATAGTACAACAGCTTCTTAACGATGTTTTCTCCTTTTGATGAACCCTAAACTACGTTCAAGCTGAAATACATGAAATGCAATTGAAGATTTGGTTGAGCTTGATTTTGTCAAAAATCGATAAGTTGAGACGAATTCAGCCATACACATGTCAGAGAAATCTGGCAAACTTGGTCTATCATAGTAATTATCATACAAAAATGTCATCCATATGTTTCCCTCATCTCCACCACCTTTTTGTTGACGAGATTTAATTACACTTACTGGTAAGGTCATCTATGTAATGTTATTACCGGCTGGAACAAACATAACTTCTCTTGAAAAATTTTTTAAATGCAAACCACACACACGATAAACAGCCTCCAGGGCTGACACTTCTCTATTCTGTAGATATACATTACCTAATGTTCTCAGCGTTGACATGGCATTAGTATTACCTTCTGCGGCTTCTTTCTGTGCATTTAAGAGTAAATCTCCCATCTCAGACTCAGCTTTGCTAATGTATGCCAGGACATAAACAATGCATGCATATGCATCGATTTTTAACTGCATATCTAGATTTCCATTCCAGGCTAGAGAAAGATGCTCATTGTAGTTATTGACCCACATATCATTCTGCTCTCTCTTCAGGTGAACATTGTTTCGTGTGGCTCAAATAAACACTGCTTGTACTGCTTGTAAGTCACATTTACAAGTTGTAAAATTGTGTCAAAGGTGTGACCTGTTTCCTCAGCAGTTGGCAACAGAAGCCAGACTTAAGTTTTTGTTTTGGATTTATGGAAGCAGCCTGTGATATCTGATCTATCTCTTCAGCAGTGGTTGATTCCAACTTCTGTGTAATTCATCTGTAGCATACTTTGTCACCGATGCCAGTTTGCATTATTTCTGTGTAATTCATCTGTAGCATACTTACTGACTGATGCGTTTTTTAATTTGTTTCGGTAAAATTCATTTGTTGCATACTTTGTTACAGAAGAACGCTTTTTCTTGCAGTAACACTGTATAACTATATAACGTTTATTCACAATTCAATTTGGCATGATGCGTTGAGTTCAATTATATGGTTTTCGTACAACGTTCTGTGGTAAAAAGCTAAAAGTACAGAAGGAAAATACCATATACTACTTAAAAAAAAAACTCTTTTGGTTCATAAACATATTCAAAATTACCAAAAATTGAACTAATATTATTTGTGAAATGTTTAAGTACGCATGCACTCAAATCTTCAAAAAAGGTCAAAAATTAATGCTCAATTAGCAGTATTGATCTATTTATATACATTTTAGCAATGTTAGAAAGGCTAATATACTATAAAAAAAAAAAAGTCAACTCCTGTGTAATTAATTAACTTTCTCAAAACCACAAAAAAAACTTTTGGGTCAAAAATCATTATACATATGCAAAATTTAACTAGTAAGAATAAAAAAGCCACTTACATTATGTTCTGCCAAATACGGATGTCTTTGAAAAATTAGGATTGAAACTTTCTAATTATTATGGTACACAACGTAAACACAGGAAATACAAAAAATGAAACTACAGATAAGTACAGGAAGTACCAAATATAAAAATGAAAGTAATAACAACAAGAGAAAATGAAAGTAATCTTAGGTAAATGTATATATAGGTAAGTTCATAAAATAGGACATTCAGTAGAATGAAATTATTGTTAACAAATCAATAGTACAATAGCAATTAAATGTCCACTCAGTAAACAGTTTATAAAACGGCACACTCCCCGTCCGATATTAATAATATCGCTCTTTTTTTTTCAAATAACTTTCAGAAAATTAAAGCAAATGAATAAATTTCTCAGAAAAGTCTTTACTGATTGATATTGCTCCAAATACATCAAGTCAAATATATCACTTTATGTATTTGACTTGATATTTGCTAGAACTCTAACAAATAGGCTTCTGGAACAGGGTTATGTTGCTACAAGATTGAAGTCATCACTACAGAAGTTTTATTGTCGTTATCATGAACTCGTGGATCGTTATGGTGTATCCATCTGCACCATGAAAACTGATTTATTCAACGGGTCATAGTTTTCCTTTCCTCGTTTGTCTACCTCGGACTTGACTTTTTATGAGGAACTCGGCGGGTGTTTCTAGAAAAGCAGAGGATGCTTACCCTACCGATGCACCTGGTCCATGCTCCCAGTTTTTAGTGGAGTCCGAGTTGCTCATTTACTTTTGTTACTTTGTATGTATGATTTTAGTTACTTTATGTTCTTTGTTGTGTATGTCTGTTTTCCATGTCTGGTCTTTGTCCCTGGATTACATTCTTTTGATTACCGCTATAACTTTGGTTCCCTTGATTACTCTCTTATTTAGCATGAGTCAAATGAACAATTTGAGTTACTGGTCTTACATAAACATGAAGTTGACCATCTTTGATTGTCCTAACCAAAACTTTGCGGACAAGGTTGTCAAATCCTGGAAATATATGTTCAACAAGTCCTGTATGCCAATTGTTACGATGGAGATCACAATCTTTGAGAAGAACAACATCTCCTTCTTTGATGTTTTCTTAAGTTTTTTTTTCCATTTACGACTGGTTTGCAACATCTGAAGGTATTCACGTCTCCAATGAGTCTAAAACTCATTGGCAAGTGTTTGTACAAATTTCCACTGAGATCGATAAATGACTTAAGTATCAAGATTTGAAAAGTCCTCAACGTTGTTTACAAATTTTTGTGTCAACAACGCGCTTGGATATAAGATGCATGGTGATTCAGGATCTGTTGATACATCGACAAGTGGACGAGAGTTCATTATAGCTGTAGTTTCTGCCATGAAAGTGCAGAGAACTTCATGTGTAAGACATTTATGTCTTGCTTCAAACAAAATAGAGTCAATTATCCGTCTGGCTATACCAATTAACCTTTCCCACGAGCCTCCCATGTGGGCCGAATACGGAGTGTTAAATTTCCAGACAGTTCCTTGTTCAATAAGAAACTCTTGAGCGGAGGATCTTCCACAAAATATAGAGTGAATTCCAAATTCTCGGGCTCCACCTGTAAAATTAGTACCTCGATCTGAATAGATTTCCTTACTTTTACCTCGGATCGAAATAAAACGACGGAGTGCATTAATAAATGATGAGGTGCTCATCTCTTCGATAATCTCAATATGTACAGCTCTGCAAGAGAGACAGCAAAACAAGACATCCCATCGTTTTGAATTTGCGCTGCCTCCTCGAGTTTTCTTTGTTACTATATTCCAAGGACCTAAACAATCAATTCCTACGTATGTGAAGGGAGGACAAGTTTGTAATCTTGGTATAGGCAAATCGGCCATGTTCTGAGACATGACGTTGCCACGAAATTTTCGACAAAGTACACAGTTCGAAATAACAGAATACACAAGCCGTTTACAACCTATTATCCAATATCCTGAACTTCGAATAGCGCCCTCTGTAATATGAGGCCCTTGATGACGAACCTGTTTATGATAATGTAACACAAGTAGTTTAGCAATATGATGTTTGAAAGAAATTAAAACAGGATTCTTCTCCTCAAGTGTCAAGTTTGAATTTTTTAGTCTTCCTCCGACACGCAGCTGGATTTCGTTCAGATGACACATATGACCACTGAGAAGGTTTTGACATTCATTCAAAGTATGTCCAGCCTTGTGTATTGGACAGCGTTTCACAACAACATTTGAAATCTTCTTTTTCTAGCTACGACCGCAGGACGAGATTTACTATATGAAACACTTATATTCGACTGAACGAAAGCAGGATCGTTACGCATTTCACACATAACTCTGACAAAACTGACAAAAAATGTAAATGGTGAAAAAGAAACGGATTTAGAGCGTTTGTATGAAGTAGCTTGTGTAATTCACTTATCCTGAAGAGACCGTGGGAGCTTTGACACAATAGGACTAACTCCAGAAGATGATTTGAAATAACTTAATAAAGTTGTGTACTTTGGATTTATCATTGCAGACTCTATTTCGGTAAGTATACCCAACAAATCATAGAGTTTATAATGATCTTTATTAGAAAGATTAGGAAAAGAGTTTCAAACTTGAAACTTTCTGTTTCAAAGCATGCTCAACCATTTGGGGACGCCCGTACCGTTCATAAAGTCGTTCCCAAATTCTAGAAACACCTTTAGGTGGGTCATATGCATTCGCTGCACGAATAGACTTTGCAAATTGTGACGACTGTGGTCCTAACCATTTAATGAGGAGATCCATTTCCTCAAAAGGAGAAACACCAAGCTCAAATGATACTTTAAAAAGAAACTCGCCAAGATTCAAAGGATTCGGGTTTATCATCAAAGTTACTGAATCTAGTTAAACCTGGTTATATCTGAAAAAAGGATTATTCACAGGATTTGACAAACTAGGACTGGACGCAGTGTGAAGCAACGGCTGAGTTGTCGTTTGCTGATTTACGGATGGTGCAGTTTGTAAATGATCTATTTGGCTGTGCAAAGGTGTAGCTGTCATGAGTTGTGGAAACATGGAACTCGACGATGGATTATTTTGTGTTGATGCAACATGATTCTGATTACTGGTTGTGAAATCTGGATTGTTTGTAATATTTTGTTGCTGATCTAGTATAGGTGAATGCAAACTCTGAACATAGTTTTATATGTCTTGTTTTGTCACCCTTCACTGAAGGTAGATCATCATCATGACCTACTTTTTCTAAAAACTTAACTTCAGTTTCTGCTGCTGCAACTTTACTTTCTTGTTTCACAATGTTTATGTTAGCTTCAAGTTCAGCTTATTGTTTAATTAACTCGCCTTCTTTCTTAACATATATAAGACATACCTTTTCTGCTTCAGCTTTAGCTTGTTTCAAACGTTTGATGCTGACGAAACACTAACTTCAGACAGTCTTTCAACTAACTCTAACTTCTTGTTCTTGATTACAGAACACTTATTAAAATGGTCAATGTTCTTTACGCAAATTTATGGACTCTTCTGTATTTTTCCTGCTCAGGAATGCTTTATACTCCTCAGACCGACGACAGAAGTCTTTATAAAGTAAGTTAATGTCACTTTCTAGTTTCCGGTAATCTTGCAACGATTCACATTGAGTAACAGTTACAACCAAGTCCTCTAACTTTGACCACAAACTGTCAATTCTATCTTGGTACTGCTCACACTGTTCACCAAACATGGCTAGACCGTTCACAGTTAATGTCCTAACACGCTTTAAATCCGTAGTATTCATTAATCAGCACAATCTTTTTACTATACCGCCAGGTGCTTAGCGGTTAGTTAACCAATTGGCACGAGTCACATATTGCAGTAAGTAACACTGTATAACCATATAACGTTTATTCACAATTCAATTTGGCATTATGTGTTGAGTTCAATTATGTGGTTTTCGTACAACGTTCTGTGGTAAAAAGCTTAAGGTACAGAAGGAAAATATCATATAATTCTTGAAAAAAACTGTTGGCTCATAAACATATTCAAAATTACCAAAAATTGAACTAATATTATTTGTGAAATGTTTAAGTACGCATGCACTCAAATCTTCAAAAAAGGTCAAAAATTAATGCTCAATTAGCAATATTGATATATTTATATATTTTTTAGCAATTTTAGAAAGGCTGATATACTATTTAAAAAAGTCAACTCTTGTGTAATTTATTAACTTTCTCAAAAACCACAACAAATTCTTTTGGGTCAAAAATCATTATAGATATGCAAAATTTAACTAGTAAGAATGAAAAAGCCACTTACATTATGTTCTGCCAAATACAGATGACTTTGAAAAATAAGGATTGAAACTTTCTAATTATTGTGGTACACAACGTAAACACAGGAAATACTAAAAATGAAACTACAGGTAAGTACAGGAAGTACCAAATATAGAAATGAAATTAGAACAATGAAAGAATAAACAACAAGAGAAAATGAAAGTAATCTTAGGTAAATGTATATATAGGTAAGTTCATAAAATAGGACATTGAGTAGAATGAAATTATTGTTAACAAATCAATAATACAATAGCAATTAAATGTCCACTCAGTAAACAGTTTATAAAACGGCACACTTAGCATACATTTTCTTTTTTGCCGAAGTTGAAGGTGTTGAAGAGTAATCAAAGGAACCAAGGTTATAGCGGTAATCAAAAGAATGTAATCCAGGGACAAAAACCAGACATGGAAAACAGACATACACAACAAAGAACATAAAGTAACTAACATCATACATACAAAGTAACAAAAGTAAATGAGCAACTCGGACTCCACTAAAAACTGGGAGCATGGACCAGGTGCACCGGTAGGGTAAGCGTCCTCTGCTTTTCTAGAAACACCCGCCGAGTTGAAGCATACTGTTCTTGTTGCGATCTTAATTTTTTTAATCTAATGTTTTCATCAGTATTGTATTGTGCATTCATAGAGATCTCCTTCTAATTTGGTGATATTCATTCATGTGATAACATCCAGTGTTATTTGCTTTTGATGTGTAATCAGAGTTTTCTGTGTCAAGTACTACATCAAAATGGTTCCCATCTTTATGGAAAAGATATATACCATGTTCAGGTGTAGAACCAACTGGTGAATGTCTGAGCCATTTCCAGTGTACTTCACTCAAAGTATAAACATAGATATTTGTTTGTAACAGTGATGCTGCTGTATAGATTTCTGTGTCAGTACCCCATGCCCCATTACATTCCACTGAAGATGACTGTAAGTATGTGTTGACATCTCTATTGGCTGTAGTTGACAAGAACAAATTGATCAGATTCACATTTGCTTCATGTACTGACAAATCATCATTCTGATCTCATAATGACTATCTTTTGTCCCAGTTACTGCATAAGACAACGATCGGAACAGGCAGTTGCCATCAGGTACAACTGCTCGACATATTGTAGGTAGTTTCAAGGTTACAGATGTCTGTTCATTATCATGACCAGCTGGTATAAAATTAAATGGTAAATTGAATGAAATCATCTGTTGAATTTTTCATTCACGATTTACTGGCAGAAACACAAATAATTGCTGCACCTAAAAAGAGAACAAAATACAATAAAAAGCAAGTGTAGTTAATATTTATATAATAATTTAATGGAAAAAGTGAGTCACAAGAAAAACAATGCCAGAAGATCTAACAAGTACAAGTGCTTTTGGTTGAAGTACAGTGAGACCTGTCTTAAGTGAGAGCAAAATTGGGTGGTCTTTCTGTTCAAGTTAATTTTATATAGAATCCACAAAGGGAAAAAAAATCTTAATCATAGTCTCTTTTGACTGTTTCTTTTGTTTATTTACTTATTTATTTATTTATTTCTATATATATTTTTTTAATAGAGGTGGTTGACTGTACTGGATGCTCCTTGGAGCGTGAATCGCTTTCGCATGTTAAGGGTTACAACTCTGACAAGGAGTCTTCTTACAACTTCGACTCACTTAAAACTTTTGTAGGTCTTATTGTTAAGATCAATCAATCAAAAGGTTTACTTTATCTGTTATGGTTTTCAAGATATTGATTAAAAAGTGTAAAAAGTGTGAATTTTTGCCTTTCAAGGACACTAACTATAACAGGGCGTTTGACCAAATAAAGACTTTTGTAGGCCTGATTATAAGGATCATTTCGTCATAGAAAGTTTTTTTCTATCTATTATAGTTTTCATGATATTGGCTAAAAATCACCAAAAAAACTTCATTTTTCGCCTTTCAATGGCAATATCTAACAAGGCGTCATCCCACAGCTTTTATTCAATAATATTTTTGTAGAGCTCTTCAAGCTCAAGAAACAAAGTCATATTTTTTCCTGTATCTCTTATAAAGATATATGTAAAGATTTGTGACATGACCCCTGTGGTCTTAAAATAACAACAAACAACGGTCATGATTTATGCTTCATTTCTGAAACCATCACAACTTCAAAAGTAAATTTCTGAAGAATGCTGGTGCCCATATTTTGTAATTATCAACTGAGTTATTTTGAAGTACTAGAAATTTCTTTAAAAAGGACAAACAACAAAAGACGATGGACACCAAGTTTTGGCAATGCCTAACATGGCCATTGGCAAGGTTAGCAAATATAACTGAAAAGAAGCTTACATTGCAGTGTTTTAAATCTTAAATTATGTTAAATCCTTTAGCTAAATAATCCCAGTGTGTACATTCTTATATATATTTATTGAGGGCTGTATAAAAAGTGTAAGCTTTTGGAGATAGCACAAACTTTTAGAGTGAGCAGATTGTTATTGATTCTTCTCGCCTTTAATCTTTCAGCTTGCGTCCGTAATTTATCTGTGTCTCAACTGCCGTGTCGATCGCACCATTGCCACTCTTGATGATCTAAATCAACCTGAAAAATTCCACAGAATATTATACTAGTAACTTGTTTTAGCTATTTATAAACAGGTAACTTACATTAAGTTACGGCTAGACTGAAAAGTTTCACTCAAATACATGCAAGATTTTATTCAATTTTACCTGACGTGAAAATAAGAAATATATTACATGTAAAACCTAATATCAATATAAACAAGACATATATATGACAAATTATACATACATTTGAGTATAGCAAACAAAATGACATTGGCGGGCAACATAATTTTTTTAAATATCTGCCGTATAGGTATCTCACATATTATGGGAGAGGAAAGGTTAATGAACAGATGAATGAAAAATTAAGTATACATGTATAATTGATAAATGATATGGATATGAAAATAGGAATTTCTGTTATCAAAGCTACTGTTATGTACGGCTCGAACCTCAAACTCTACAAAATTATTTGGCAAGCAATTTAGATTTTCATAAATCCCCCAATTTTCTTGCCTCTCTACGCTCAGTATGAAATACTATTTACACTCGGCCATCCCCCTATTAACCTGAAATTCTCCTTTGTAATATGTTGAAAAAAAAGTATATGCCTATGGTTGTAAATAATTTATAAATAGTTTGTTCATATCAATACATGTAGGATAATTCTGTAAAAAATATCAATCTTTAAAGTAACTTACCTGTTACAAGTTCTGATATTAAGAGGTAGTCTTCTTGTCTCTAAAAGGCTTCTTATAAAAAATTGTCTTTAAACAAATGAAGCAGTGGTTTATAATATCAGATTCACTCATTATATACTAGATAAAGAGCAGTGTCTAGAAAGCTCTAGTTGTTTAGAACATTCAAGAACAGTGCAGTACAATCCTTTCATATGTAATAACAGACGTATAAATATTAATGTCATATAAAATAACATTGTAGAATATTCTAATTGGATTCTAGAACTGTAAATTGTAAACAACAAGCAGAAAATAAACAATGTCATTTTTTTAAAGAAACATTGTCGCATTTTTATTAGATTCTAGAGCTTTAAATTGTAAGCAACAGGTAGAAAATAGACAATGTCATATTTTATACAATTAAATGCAAAAGAATCCTGACACGCTAAAGAAAAACTATCCTTTCCTTGTGTTACTTTAAAGGGGATAAGCAACCCTACCACTATTTAATATAAAATTATGGTGTCCTGACAAACCAAGAGCCGCCATTGAATTGAAGATGCCATGTGCTCCGAAGAAATCAATTTTCAATGAAATACCAAAGTGTTGAAATATTTGCCGATTTCGGTGGCCAATTTGAAAAAAAAATGGTGGCTTAAATACAAAATCTGAGGCCGCCATTGAATTAAGAATGCAATGTTTAGATATCAATTTTCATTGAAATCCAGCTATGTTGACATTTTTCCAATTAGGCGACAATTTTGAAAAAATGGCCGCTTTTAGACAGAATATGAAGCCGCCATTGAATGTAGAATGCCATGGTCACCCTAGGTATCAATTTTCATTGAAATCGAACAATGTTGAAATTTTGCCGATTTTGGCGGCCATTTTGAAAAAAAAGGCAGCATGCTAAAAATTGTTCACGCCTATGATGTCGACAAGTCAGAAACAACATTTTGAGTTATTTTCATACATCTAATGAGTTCCATTAATTTTATAGATTTTTTTCATTTTTTCCGAGTTTTGTTTTGGTGGCTATTTTGAAATCGGCAGCCGTTTTGAAATTCCAGAAGGAGCGTGCATACTCCATGAGCATGCTTGATGTTTGAGCCAAGTTTGGTATGAATCAAATAAATAGTCTCGGAGTAATCGTCCGGATATCTTTACGTTCAGAAGAACAGGTATGATAAAAAAATTAACTAGAATTGCCATTGCGAGCAATTGCGAATGTCGCCCCCGGCAACCGTTTAAGTTCCCAATTTTAATATTGTATTGTTATGCCTATGCAACTTCTTTTACAGACCTATTTTCAAATTTATACCTTTTTATGTTGTTGAGATAATGCAATATCCCAGATTGTGACCTAAGGCAGCCATTTTGAAAATGGCAACTTTTCGTCAGAATTTTTGCTTAAATTCTGAGGTCTGACTGATACCCATTATATTACCGAATTTCAGTAATTTGTTCAATTAATAAAAGAACTTATGACCATGTGAAAAAATGGATTTTGACATTCATGAAATTTTCAGTTATTCGTTGCCATGGCAACTGACAACATATCAATTCACTTTTTTTGCTTTACTTTATTAGGCTCTTTATACTGTATAACAATACAAAATTCCAAGTATCTAGCCACCTAGGATTCCGGGATATTGCCATGCCATTGATTATAATTATGATTTTCACTTTTCCATGGAAGCAGTAGCCATTTTTTTCGCCAAAAGTTTTCGTGCACCCCTTCTCAATACCAATCTACCTACATACCAAGTTTCAATTCATTCTCTTCAGTAATGCTCTCTAAAAACTCTGGACAAAAATCATTGGATGAAAAATAATAATAACAAATTTTAAGTTGTGCTTGCAAGCAAGTAAAAAAAGTCCCCTCACGTTCCCCAAATAATCTCAGAACCCAAAATTTTGAAATCTGCCTATATTATTAAGCTAAAAGAACATAAAATTTGGAGGAATTCAACATTTTTTATTGGGGCAACTTACTTTGAATGGCAACCATCTTGGATATTTCAAAATATGCACTACACCAAGCTTTGATAATTCTATTGAAAAGTTCGGCTGAGTTTTGTGATATATATTTATTTACAGTTCCTGTCTCCCTTTTCCGCCAAAGCACCCCTCTTCTCAATTTTTTTTTGTTTTTGTTTTTGTTTTTGTTTTTGTTTTTGTTTTTTTTTTGTTTTGGCGTGCACTTCTGTAGAGTCGTCATTTCATAGGTAATACAATAGTTGCCATCCCCTATTATGATAATTATACCAGAAGCGTTTCACTATTCCTGCTAAATTTTGTTTTATGGGCCAAGTGGTTTTCCGAGTAGATAAAAATATGATTTCCCAATCTTTTAAATTTTCAGTTTTCTTATAAGACCAGAGAAAAACAGGTGCCGATTTAACTATCGTAGGTACCGATTTTACCTGGTCCCGATTTGACCCGGTACCGAAGTGACTCTATCTTGTGACTAGAATTCACACAGCATGGCTGACAGCAAAGTGAAAGTAGGAAAGTTGCGATTGAAAAGTACACATTTCGCAACAGTAAGAGTGTATGACAAACAATTTACGTGATATATGTAAAATATCAAGATATTAATCTGTAATGATTTCGTTTCATAGAACTATGGATTGTTATTTAGTTTAAAAATGCCAAATATCGTGCATGTGAGTACTCACCCAAAACAAATCAATAGATAATTTTGAACCTAGTATTCAATTTCTTTTTTCCACAGGTTTTTATATAATAAATATTTATAAAAGTAGTCGTTGTTATTTCCTCTGTTGTCAGTTCAACGGTATATTACAGTATGAATTCAATCATACTTAGAGAAAAAACTTCTGGAAAATCACAAAAATTGACCAAATTTGTTGGGGTTATTTTTCGTTACTATGGCAACAAATGAAATACTAAGTCACCTATTTGGGATAATACTATAGAGATCATCAAACTCTACCACCACACAAATTTTCAAGTTTATAGCTGCAAAGATTTATGAGATGGCACAATGTCCTATATTATGACCTATACCCCTTTTAGACTGAAGCAACCCTCCTCTTATTTTTTTTTTTTTTTTTGTAACGTTAACATCAATTGGTTAACATTCCAAAATATTAGAATTCAGCATACAACTTTAAGCTTAAATATTAAATTTCATGACATTTACATAATTTTCCAAGAGGGTACCTTACTCTGGATGGCGGTCATTTTAAAATGTCTAAAAAATGTGAAATGTTCATTTAATCCCAATTAGATGATTCGAAAAAAAATCACAAGTTTGATGGAGATATTTCAAGTCATTTTTCCTATATAAAGGAAAACCCTCTGAAAAATCACAAAAAATTGCGAGTTTTTTCGTTTTTCTGTTGCCATGGCAACACTACATATCGAATCACATTTTTTTTGCATAATATTGTAGATCTCATCAAATTCCACCACAACACCAATTTTCAAGTTGCTGGCTACCTAGGTTTCCGAGATACCGCTATGTCCTAAATTATGACCTATCCTCTATTCCGCCAAAGCGCCACTCTTTTCAAAATTGGCGGCGTGCACATCTGTGTGGTGAGGCCCAACTTCTCAGCAAGTTTTGTTCCAATCCCTCTATTAGTTTCCAAGAAAACGTGCGGACAAGTTCACCGGTAATAATAATAATGATAATAATAATACAGAAGAAACGGTGCAAAAACAATAAGTTAACTAGAATTGCCATTGCGAGCAATTGTGAATGTCTCCTCCGGCAACCGTTTAAGTTCCCAATTTTAATATTGTATTGTTATGCATATGCAACTCCTTTGACAGACCTGCGATGTCCTAGGTTGTGACTTAAGCAGCCATTTTGAAAATGCGACTTTTTGTCAGAATTTTTGCTTGGATTCCGGTCTGACTGATACGCATTATATTACTAAGTTTCATTAAATTTGTTCAATGAAATATAAACTAATGGCCGTGTGAAAAAATTGGATATTGGGATCAATGAAATTCAGTTTTTTGTTGCCATGGCAATAGACAACATATCGATTCACTTTTTGTTTGCTTTCTTTAATTGACCTTTGTAAACTCTATCACCATACAAAATTTCAAGTTTCTACCCGCCTAGGTTTCCGAGATATTGCAATGTCCTTGATTATGAACTTTGATAGCCATTTTGAAAATTGCGGCATATCGGCGAAATTTTTTTAAATGAATTCCGATGTTGCCTGTTGCCTCTCATTAATATCTCGGAATTCATTTAAAAAATTTTCGCCGATATGCCGCCATTTTCAATATAGCTGTCAAAGCTCATAATCTAGGACATTCCAATATTTGGTATGGTGGTAGAGATTAAAGAGACCAATTAAATAAAGCAAAAAAAAAATTAATCGATATATTGTCTGTTGCCATGGCAACGAAAAACTGAACATTTCATGAATGTCAAAATCCTTTTTTTTTCACACGGCCATTAGTTTTTTATTCATTAAACAAATTTAATGAAACTTAGTAATATAATGCGTATCAGTCAGACCTCGGAATTTAAGCAAAAATTCTGACGAAAAGTCGCCATTATCAAAATAGCTGCCTTAGGTCACAATCTGGGATATTGCATTATCTCAACAAGATGGATAGCGGCAAATTTGAAAATACGTTTGTCAATGGAGTTGAAAAGGCATAACAATACAATATTAAATTGGGAACTTAAACGGTTGCCGGGGGCGACATTCGCTATTGCTCGCTATGGCAATTCTAGTTATTATTATTAAGTCCCCGAACACGAAGTGTCGGGGACTTATTGTTTTATGTACGTTTTTTAAACTGATGAACTTTAACCAGGTCCGCATGTTTTCTTGGAAACTACTGGAGGGAAAAGAAACGAAACTTTCTCAGAAGTTTGGCCTCACCCCACAGATGTGCACGCCACAAAAAAAATTTTGAAAGGAGGGTCACTTTGGCAGAAAATGGGGATAGGTCATAATATAGGACATTGCGATATCTCGGAAACCTATGTGGTCAGGATCTTAAAAACTGGTGCAGTAGTAGAGTTTGATGAGCTGTACAACATTATGCAAACAAAGTGAATCGATATATTTTGTGTTGCCATGGTAACAAAAAACCCCAAAAATTTTGCCGTTATTTGTGTTCTTTTAGATTTTCTTTCTTTCTGTATGTAGATAAAAGATTGAGATTTCTTCAATAATCTTATAAAACAATCTAAATGTAATTAAATGCACATTTCCGATTTTTTTTTTCATGGCCACCATTTTAAAATGGCCGCCATCGATAGTAAGGTGCCCCCTTGGAAAAATTGTGTCAATGTCTAGAATTTTATGAAACTTAATATTTAGTCTCAAAATTGTATGCTAAATTCAAATATTTTTGGAATATTAACCCCTAGATGTTCACTTCACACAAAAAAAACTAAAAGGAGGTGTGCTTTGGTCAAAAGGGGGTATATGTCATAATATAGGACATTGTGCCATCTCATAAATCTTAGTAGCTATCAACTTGAAAATTAGTGTGGTGGTCGGTTTATGTGATTTTCCAGATGTTTTTCGTCTAAGTATGATTG
The DNA here is from genome assembly GCA_037379345.1 of Perna viridis. Lineage (NCBI taxonomy): Eukaryota > Metazoa > Mollusca > Bivalvia > Mytilida > Mytilidae > Perna > Perna viridis. Next base: position 38,602,184 of record CM074515.1, on the reverse strand, counting down.
AATTCACACTGTAATATACCGTTGAACTGACAACAGAGGAAATAACTACGACTAACTTTATGAATATTTATTATAGGAAAATCTGGTGAAAAAGAAACTGAATATAAGGTTCAAAATTATCTATTGATTTGTTAGGGCGAGTACTCACATGCACGATATTTGCCATTTTTAAACTAAATAACAATCCATAGTTCTATAAAATGAAATCATTACATTTCAATAACTTGATATTTTACATATATCACGTGAATTGTGTGTCGTACACTCTTACTGTTGCCACCGCGGTTATTCGATTTCGACAAAATTTGATATCCAGATTCTTTACGCTCCTTCGATTAACAATAAGCAGTTTATTTGACGATTTGTTTCTCAAAACACAGATAAGGAAACTGGAGGCGACTTCTACACGTTTCGTGGAAATATAAATTTTAATTAGTTTAATTCTTCTGTCATAAAAATTCATTGTTTTGTCCCTATGTTTTCTTAAAAACACCTCATCTAATTGAAATGAAACTAGACAGGAAGTTAGAACTACTCTTGGAAGGATGCAAAACTACAAAACTTTTATTCCAACTGCCGCCATTTTTTTTTAAATGGCCAGCGGACAAGACGTAACCGATTTTCACACCGGAAATTGGAACATCGTATATCTCGAAAACTGCTGATTAGAATTTGACGAAACTTGGTGTATATATTAAACTCAAAAGTCCAAACAGAATGACGAAAAAAATTCGCGTGCGACTTGGCCGCCATTTTAAAAATGGCCGCCAACGCGGTCGAAAATTGAAAGTTTGCCGATTTCGATGACATTTGATATCTAGGTTCTTTGAGCTGTCCCTATAAATAACATGAGGCTCAATTGGCATTTTGAGCAACGGGTCGGCCACCATATTCCAAATGGCCGCTACTGCGCTCGAAAATTCAAGGTTATCCGATTTTGATGAAAATTGATATCTAGTTCCTTTAAGACTTCCGGATTAAGAATCTGCTGCTTAATCGATAATTTGAACTATGGATCGACAGCCATTTTTTCTCAAAATGGCCACCACCGCGATGAAGGATTTAAAGTTATTCGATTTCGGCAAAATTTGGTGTCCAGGTTTTTTGCGCATCCTCGATCTATTATAAGCAGTTCCATTGACGATATATTTCTCAGAAGACTGATCAGGAAGCGGGAGGCGACTTCTACACGTTTCGTGAAAACATAAATTTTAAGTATTAAGTTTTGCGACTTAATTGTTTTTGCTTTTTTCATGTCCGAACGATTACTCGGAGACCATTTTTTGCATTCATAACAAACTTGGCTCAAAAATCAAGCATGCTCAGGGGATGTGTACAAATCTATCGTAATTTAAAAATGGCTGCCGATTTCAAAATTGCCGCCAAAACAAAACCGGGAAAAATGAAAAAAAAATCTATAAAATTAGTGGAACTCATTAATAATATGAAAATAAATCAGAACTTTGAACTTAGTTTGGTGACATCAAAAATTGCCGCCAAAATTGCCAATATGTCAATATTGCTGGATCTCAATGAAAACTGATTTCTAAGGAAAAACATTACAGTCCAAATTCAATGGCAGCTTCAGAATTCGACTGAACCCGACCATTTGCAGGTTTTGGCGACTTTTGTGTTTAGCTTGCAAACACAGCATCACTTGTAGCATTTTAATTCTCCTGTCATCAAAATTGTTGAAACTGTTCGCCCTTTTTTTTTTATCAAAAGTGGCTAGTCCGATTGAGATGAAATTCAAATAAGTAAGAACTACTCTTTGATTCAGAACTTCGGAAAAAAATTTCCAACTGCCGCCATTTGTTTCAAAATTGACGCCGGACTAAAGGTAAAATTCGGTCGAAAATTCAAAGTTATCTAATTTTGATAGATTTCAAGGTATTTTGAGTCCCGATAAATGAATCGGGAATTTTAGCTACGTCTCGACTGCCATTTTCAAAATGGCTGCCACTGTGGTTGAACATTTTAATTTGTCCGATTTTGATGAGCATTGCTATCTAGGTCCTTTAAGTCGTCCCGATCAAGCATCTGCGGCTCAATCGATAATTTGAACTACGTATCAACCGCCAGTCAAAAATAAAAAAAAATTAATGAATGGCATAAGTGCTTAATATGTATGCGTAATTTTTTCTAAAGACGATAATAAATGAGCGGACATGTTAAGTAAATCAATTTCTCTACTTGCTGACCTATTCCTTCACTTTTATTAGGCTGACTTTATAGCTGATCTGATCCGAAAGAAAGAATATCGTTTAGCTAGATCCTTTAATCTTAGTTTCCGCTATAAAGATGGCGTATTATCTTTAAACAATCCTAATTTTGGGGATTTGATACATCGCAGAACATGAGATAAAGTATACAACAGAAACAGTGCAATTAGCCTCGAATCTTAACCTACACTTAAAAATCGATGGAAAAAGAAAACTATTGACCAAACTTTACGACAAACGTGATGACTTTTCATTCAGAATTGTCAACTTTCCTTTCATCTGTGTCAACATCGCTTCAGCACCTGCGTATGGAGTATTCATATCACAGCTCAAAATGTTAGAACTTACCGTAACTGCGTAGATTTTTTTTTTTTTTGTATCGCGCTAGAATCATAACAAATAGACTTCTGGAACAGGGTTATGTTGCTACAAGATTGAAGTCATCACAACAGAAGTTTTATGGTCGTCATCATGAAAACTGATTTATTCAACGAGTTATAGTTTTCCTTTCCTCTTTCGTCTACCCCGGACTTGACTTATCATGAGCAACTCGGCGGGTGTTTCTAGAAAAGCAGAGGACGCTTACCCTACCGGTGCACCTGGTCCATGCTCCTAGGTTTTAGTGGAGTCCGAGTTGCTCATTTGCTTTTGTTACTTTGTATGTATGATTTTAGTTATTTCATTGTCTTTGTTGTGTAATGTCTGTTTTCCATGTCTGGTCTTTGTCCCTGGATTACATTCTTTTGAATACCGCTATAATCTTGGTTCTCTTGATTAGTCTTAATCATGATTCCCCAATATGCACACACACGCACACACACACACACACACACACACACACACACACTGAATTAATTAACTATATCATACAAAAACTTAAATATGGTATTTTGAAGACTTGACAAGACCAGGTAAAACATGAAAATCTGAAATTCTTAAAACCCAACTTTTCAGTTATATACAATTGTACCTCTACCACAAACAACTAATTGTCGGAAAAGATATGATAGAGATATCGTTTTCTTTTCTAAATGACATAAATTTTGAGTTAGACAGGGTTGGTATGCCCTTAAATGAGCAGTTTACTTTCATACGTAGACGCGTTTTAAAGGGTTATGGTAATATTTCTATATTATGCACTTTTCAAATATTGAAAACTGTTTCTCTTGGTTTCACCATAAAGTTAATTGAAATTATCCATCGAAGAATTCAAAATTTGAGACGATTTATCGTTATCCTATCATTATTGGAAATTAGGAAAATTTCATATCGCAACAAATCTTCAAGAAATAGAAATTGTGATACTGAGAAATAAATACTCTAGAGGTTTAAAACGTCATTTTACGCATTAGTTGTGGAGTAGGGGCATGAATTTTGAATTTAAAGCATAAACCATAAGTGCGACCGCAACTTACCATTGTAATAAATTGATTCGTAAATGGGACATACAAATGTACCTGAAACCGATCCTGTGTTGATGGGATAGTGCATGTTTGAAACACCCAGACCAATGACTACATAAACGAAAAAGGAAATTACCTCAAATGGCAAATAAGAAACTGGATGTGGAAATGAGATCTCTTACACCTTTTGAGTCGTTTGCGACCAATCCAATCTCTATGCAACATAAAATTGCGAATGCTGAAATGAATGTTGATAAAGGAAATGAAAGTTGAAATAGAAAATGAATGTTGAAAAGAGATCTCTTACCCCTCCCGAGTCGTTTGCGACCATTCCCAACTCAATGCGACATAAAATTGCGAATAAGGATATGAATGGTGGAAAAGGAAATTAATGTTGAAAGTAGCTCTCTGACCCCTTCCGAGTCGATTGAGACCCTCCCCAACTCTGTGCGATCTAAAATGGCGAATAAGGAAATGAAAACTTAAAAAGGGAAATGAATATTGAAATGAGATCTCTGACCCCTCCCGAGTCTAATGCGACATTTCCCAATACCTTTGCGACCTAAAATGTCTAATAAGGAAATGAATTTTTAAAAAAGAAATGAATATTGGAATGAGATGTCTGACAAATCCTTAGTCTATTGTGACCTAAAATGGCAAAAAGGGACATGAATGTTGAAAGAAGTCATTGGTCTCTCCCGAACACACCCCTCGCAACCCTACTTCAGCAATGTGAAGTTGGTTACTTATTCGACATTCGTTTGATATTCATTTGACATTCGCTTGACATTCGTTTGACATTCGTTTGACATTCTTTTGATATTCATTTGACTTTCGTTTGACATTAATTTAAATTTCATTAACGCCCAATTTCGATATAAAAATTAATTTCATAGTTAAAATAGTTGGCGGTCGGGGCAGGTTTGACATAAAACTTGTATATTCGCAACGATTTATGCCCGCTTAACTGGTAGGGTACTACTACCCTTACACTGTGGCTGTTTGATACACTTTGGATTAAGGTTACAGACCACCAATTCAACCAATGAGCATTTGGAACGTACGCAAAAATAGTCCTACGCAGAAATTACCCCTGTTCCTCATAGTGCTGTGAAAAAAGTTCTCATCTTATTTTAAAAAAAATTAAACAGTTTCTGAAAGGAAAAACATTTCTGTACATTTTATAGGTGCATTTTGCTTCTTGTGATCTGAAGCCTAATCCCCATAATGATTTTTAAATATACCCCTATCTTGTAAAAACACTGGGATTTCCCATGCTATTTATAGACCCTTCACTTCCGGTGACCAGTACTGCACTGCAAGTCTGCTAACCCCACATGCCATTCTGAGGATTGTGAGCTGACATATGTAGAATCATGCTGATATATAGTCCTCTGCAGGTTAAAGTTAAGGTAAAGTCCAGAGAAGCCATTGAATATTGTGAAATTAGCATAGAAGCCTATGGAAAGTGGAATTAGTGGTTTTTAGCCTTAAGGGGGGTAAAAGTCGTTGGAAATATAAATTTGCAAGTTTTGCGTCAAAATTGCCCCAACCGCCAACATTTGAGCACCAATGAGCGACTTCAATCTCTAGGAATCGAGTATCTATTGGCTGTTGATTGTTGCTCAATTCAAGTACTACAACCGCTATATAGTGGCTGTTTGATACACTTCGGGTTAAAAGGGGGATAAAAGTCGTTACGAGTGCAAGAACGTATTTCTTCTGTTTTACAGACGATGATGAGGAATTACAATAAAGGTCAATGACTTACATCTGTACTTGCATTAAATACCATGTGTCATATTACTGGGTGTCGATTAACTCCCTGCGATTAACAGTAATCACCCCAAAATTTTCAAAACATATTAATCAATTATTAAGTTTTTTTGTATAATTTGAATATATTAACATACATTGTCGTACATGTACAAAGATGTACACCTGCGTACAAAAAGTTGGATTAAATTATTTATTAACTCTCTTAACTTTACTGGACTACTTTTACTGTGATTGTTGGCGATTGGCTATTTCACCCATGACAGACTCGGTCGCGTGCACCTGTCTGTCATAGAAAAACAACGGAAACGGAAGAAAAAAAAGGAATTATTTTTCCCGATTATAAACATGTTGCCATCAATTGTCCACATTACACTGAATGTATATATTAGAACAGGTGTTTCCTGTTGTTTTTATGGTACATGTAGTTAATACATATTCAATACATGTTTCGTTGGTATAGGCGGATTGCCAGATCCTTAATGAGTACCATTCCGTATAAGAATCAGGCAGTGGGTGGCACATCATAATTCTCACTTGGTTTTTTTTGCTTGAGTGAACGATGACATCGATTTTCCTGAACGTGAACCACTACCGTTTATGACAATATTGTATATTTTGAACTGGGATTTTATTTAAAAAAGCATAAGATTGTCAACTATCGGATTTGCACAAACCTTTCAAAGGTCATCTAGGTGGTAGTCAAGTCGTACTGAGAACGTAGGACGTATTGAGGGTGGTACCATCGCGGTATTGACACAGTCAAATTATGATACAAACGTTCATGTCGGAGTACAGTGGTGATGTTATCGCGACGGGAGCAGTTTACGCTACCGACTGATCAAACAAATCCGGTCGTGTAGATTGGCCTTCTGTGTTCTAGGAGAGGTCTAATTTAGGTCTTGTGACGCTCAAAGTAATTCGTGTATGAGATCAAACAATTCGCGAAGAGATCTTGTTTTATTTTGTTCCTCGATGGTTTTCTACCTCCACTCGGTAATTCCTACCTTCACGACTTAGATCGATCCCAACAACTCGTTCACTTTATTCAATAGGTGCAAAAGATATTTCGAGTGCAGTCAACCTCTGTTCGAACGACCACTATATTTCTTCGAGCGAACTCGACGTGCAGTATACGAGCACACTGACATCCATTCGAGACAATTCGACTTCCATTTGATCCAAATAGACAATCTCGATTGCATATTATAGACGTGCCTCACCTCCTACTTTGACCTATTTTATTTTTCGAAGGAGAGAGGAGGTTTTCTTTGCCAATCATTAAAATTATTTTAAAATATTGAAGATGTACACCTCTTATTTCATATTTTAATTCGCATGTTTTATTGGAGCGGGGTGTGGGGGAGGGTGGTGGTGGTGGGCGTCCCGTATATATAATAAGCAAACAAATTAGCGAGGAATCGATATTTGTAGACGGTAAGCTGTATTCTTGCAGACACTCTAGAATTAACAGCCTTTTCTTTTGATCAGTTTTGGTAAACATAGGACCGTTAGTTGGTAGTGACATATGCAGATAGTTTTGAAAGCTATTGCTCAAAAGATGCATGCTATCAAATTAAGGGGTGATGGAAGTGGACGGTGGATATCTATTTATTGTGCATTTTTCCCAGTTTTTCTAGTTAAACATCATACAGCTGTATTAAATTTTCTTTTTAAGTTCTCCTTTTTCGTTGATTTTATTTCAAAATTTCTTTTAAATAGTGACATTTATGGATAAATCTCATTTGGGGTTATAAAATGAATTGCGCTTTTAAAATTACATAAATAACCTAAGCCGTCTGACAGGATTCGTTATAATGGTTCCGAACTAATCTGAACTCCCTATTCTTAGAAAATGTTCAGTTGCCATGCAGTACAGTTATTTATTTTCTTTTATTATGGTCGTTTTTTGATCAAATCTAATTTTTCCATTGGATCGATAACGGAAAGTCGTTCATTTCGTTGGATTACAGTTAACATTATATTTTATTAATTTCATTTATTTTCCCATCTTCAAAGTAAAATTTATATAACAAAATGAAGATAATAGAATCTAAAAACAATTCTTATTCTCTGTTGGGTACGCTGAATCGTTTGATCTTCAGCAATCTAAATATCAGATATTTGTTCGCTAACTTTATAATTGGTGGTAGAGGTCTCGTAATTAATTAATTTTATTTCCGTAATCTTGTAGAAATATTGATATGAAAGTTGTTTTGCCTGAAATAATGATGTTTGCATGTAATGATGAAGTGGTTTGTCGTATTTTACTATTTTGCCAATTGAGTTTCCATGTTAAGATTGCGGCTGTAATATTGTCCATAAATAAATCTGTGTAGTCAACTGACAACTCGAAAACATAGATGAAAAAAAATGAAACAGTTTTCAAAATCAGTGGACTAATATATTTGAAGGGTATAATGTAATACGCTTCCGTTAACTGATTATATAATCAACTGGGTTCAGTATAACCAGGACAAAAAAAGTATTTCATAACAAATTCAACCATTCTCGCAGTTAATAACAACAGAGATGACAAAAAAAGAAATCAAGGAGAAAAAAAAACAGAAACACAATTTTGACCCCCTTTCAAAAAAGGAATAACCCCATCTAAAAGAAACACAAATTGAGTCGTAAAACCGAAAGTCGGTCTCGATCCTGTCTCACCAGAACCATCGAACTAAAAAGTAATGCAAACCAGTTGTATTGGTTTTGTCGACTAGAATATGATCCGTTCTGGGACTTCTTCTTGAATGTCTGAAAATTGTCAATATTTTATTTAATGAGCAGGCAATGGCTTCGGCCCCCTTTTTAAAAATAAATAACTTTATCCGCCTGCTTTGTGCCATGACACAATATAGCCTACAGTAAAGTGCTCATTTAGCATTATTTAGTTGAAGTTATCTTGTTTCATATCATCTTTAAAGCTACATTAGCTGCCAAACGTGTCCAGTTCTACTTAATTTTGCTGATTCAATGAAATAAATTTGTAGTAATGCAATTGAAGCAATAAATGCCTATAAAACCTACAGAGTATTGTAAAAACAACGTTTTTTTATTATTATTATTATTCAAAGAAGATCGATAGCTCTGATCTAATTTTTTCGCCATTACTTCCGAAGATTGCCGACAGGAAAATACCTGGGTTAAAAATACTTTCACATTGGTAAAACAAAATAACAATAACGGATACAGGTATATGGCTTGTTTATATTTCATTTTTCATTTTTTTTATTATTGAAAGAAGATCGATAGCTCTGATCTAATTACTTTTCTCCATTACTTCCGAAGACTGCCGATAAGAAAATACTAGGGTTAAAAATACTTTCACATTGGTAAAAAAAAAGTAACAATAACAGATAATTAGTTTTCAAATAAAAAAGGACAATTACTGACCATATTTGTGCCACATTATATCACAATACGTAAATTACAAAAGGATCCTTGCGTTATATTTGAACTTTGTTCTTTTACTGCTTGAGTTCATCGGTATCCCTTGTCGTTGATTTACCACTTTCGCTTAGCAATCAGATTTTTTTATCGGAAAGACCATTACATCACATGCGCGGATTAAGGTCACCGGAAGTTACATACATACGAATTTGTCGAGGTCGACTTTTTGTCTTGCTAGACAATAAATGTATCGACACCTATTTCATGTATTTAATGCATTTTATGTGTAGATATCAAATAGAATTATCCAGGAAAGTAAAACTTAGTAATTATGTTTCAAATTTAAGGCATATTTCAACAGAAACAAATATTTACGAAAATGACAGCTAATGCAGCTTCACGCCTCTGCAACATAAGATTCAGTTGGTCCAAATACGGTAATACGCCCGATGCTTACAGTACAGCCAGTTTCCACTGGCTGTAATATTGGTTAGTAAATAATTTATTTATAACGTATTTCTTTTGGCGTAGTTGGGCATGAAGGTACAGTTAACAATGTCATAGTCTAACACGAGACAATTTAAATTTGCAAAACACTAAATTGCAAATCTTGCGCCGCTTTTTCTTTACCCTACCATGTCATGTGAGTAACCATTGGATGCAGATTCGCATGGGATTTAATAAAATGCATTTGTTTTACAATATTTACTAAAATAAATTTGTAGTTACAATTTTAAATTCATGGGATTTTAATTTCTACCATGGGATTTTTTTTCTTCCAGGGATATCTTGTGTTAAAATACAATGATAGTCATAGGGATTTTCCTGCCTTGTATATTCCTTTTGTGCATTTTTCTTCTGTGCAGTATGAATAAAAAAGCTTAATGACTAAAAGAGAGAGATTTATTGAATTTTTTGGGGATGTTTTGAAGTTTTCAATCTTTTATAGCTTTGAAATGAAATTACTTTGAAAATTCGCTGATCAACCACAAATGCAAAACAACAAAATAGATAAAAAATATTCAAAGACACTCTGACTATAAATATGCTGCTTAAGAATATAAACTTAAAATGCTATACGAGCAGTACTTTTATCTTAGTATTTGAATCAATTATAAAAATTCTAATGGAAGTCTAAATTCAGGTCCGTAATCAGCTTTTTGGTACTTCTTTTTCTTCTTGGTCAGCTTCAACCCATGAAACATGCTTCCTTTCTTGTCTCTGTAAAAAAAAACAAGTAAAAATCTTTATGTAAACAAAATATATAAAATATTTTACAATATCATTTTATTTGTAATTAAAGTGATCTTATTTTTTTTACTTGATATATGTTCATTTCTAATATCAACAGCTGAAATTACTTGCAATCAAGACTTTTAAAAGATAACATGAACAGACAAACAGACACACAGATAAAGTGCTTTCTATATAAGTTGGTGGCAGCATTTTTGATTGATTGCGCAAAGTATGAACAACAGATGGACGGACACCAGTATGCCATAATATGTCCCTGTTTCAAAATGCAGGAATATAAAAATTCTGCAGTACAGTGTATACCTGATATGATTAGCTATCAAGTTTGCATATACTGAATTAGTCATTCACCATAGAGGCAAGCAGATGGCTGGTCCCTAAAATGGAGGAAAACATTTCTGCATGATAATACGTATGGTACCTTTCAACTTTAGTTGAATTAATTTGCATTGCAAGCATCCTTAAAGCATTTATCTTGTCATGCACAAAGTAACATTAAATGTTTAGGCCAACATGCTGGGGGTAAGTTTAATCAAAATTAATTCAGAGATTTTGGAGAAAGCTGTAGTTGAGCTTTCAAAAAATGTAACAAGTTTAGTGGAGTCTGAGTTGCTCAATTGCTTTTGTTACTTTGTATGTATGATTTTAGTTACTTTATGTTCTTTGTTGTGTATGTTTTCTATGTCTGGTCTTTGTCCCTGAATTACATTCCTTTGATTGTCGATATTACATTTGTTCCCTCGATTACCTTTGAAACACAAGGTATGTTAGTGGTACAAAGAGAATAGGTTTAGAATAGGACTTGACAAGCTCTATTTGCAACTGAATATTCATACAATAAAGAGATTTCTTTTGGGCTTAATCATATAACAAAAGCATCTGTATATACCAAGAGATATCTCATAATAGCAAGTAATAGTGATTTTTCCATCAGCACCATGAAAACTGATGTATTCAACGGGTCATAGTTTTCCTTTCCTCGTTTGTATACCCCGGACTTGACTTATTATGAGCAACTCGGCGGGTGTTTCTAGAAAAGCAGAGGACGCTTACCCTACCGGTGCACCTGTTCCATGCTCCCAGTTTTTAGTGGAGTCCGAGTTGCTCATTTACTTTTGTTACTTTATATGTATGATTTTAGTTACTTTGTGTTCTTTGTTGTGAATGTCTGTTTTCCATGTCTGGTCTTTGTCCCTGGATTACATTCTTTTGATTACCGCTATAACCTTGGTTCCTTTGATTACTCTTTCCATAACTTAACATCTAGCTAGAGCTTGTTTATCTTTCCTCAGACATAGTTGGTTTAATATTTAATTTTGCAAGTTCTGTATGTCACTCACATTGTACAAGTCATTACTAAGAATCCTTTCATGTATCCTCTAATCTCTCTTGAGCAACATAAAGCACCTTCAAAACAAAATTATACTTATTATGCATCATTTCAGAAATAGATAACTTTCAGATTCTGTATAGAAAGTAAAATGGAGTTATAAACATGTAACTGAAACAGGAGCTACACTGGCTTCCAAAATTCTGTCCCTAATTTTTTTTTATCAATTTTCAGAAATAAGAGCAAAAAGTGGTATCAAAAAAAAGTATTCCAATCTTTTAAAATATGAAAGTACTAAATCCACTGATGAATGTCCACGAGTAGAAAAAATGAAAACAGTACTACTTATATGCTGCATATACAATTTCCAAATCTTAACACAATTTCTCTTCAAACACAAGAAATCTGACACCCCAATTCCCACTTATGAAAACTTGCGTCTAATCTTCAGTGTGTGATGGACAGATTGAAAAACTAAACTAGTATTTTATATTTAAAATGATAAAATCAAAACTCTGTACTAAATTTGGGTCTACAAGCATTGATTCTATTATGATTTCAAATGATCATATCTATATTGTTAATTTCAAATTTAAAGCCTTTTTGAATTGTTAATAGAGAAGATTTACAACATTAACAACTTACATTTGTGCCAATAACTATCCATATCTACATTTTAACAAAAAAACAAAAAAACAAAAAAAAAAACATTTGTACTGTATTTTATGTGAGAAAGTACCTATCTCTATCTAGTTTGTCTTACTGCATGCACAGATAAACTTATGGAACATCAGTGTGCCATTCTAGAAAGAAAAGTAAAAGTCATGAATTCAGACTGTAAAGAAATACCACCTATACTCGAATTCACCTCAGCCTGTTTGCAGTTTTTTTTTAATTATCTTTTAAGTTACTCATAAGTTCCTTTAAAAAAAATTTGCCATTTAATTCATGTCGTTCTGTACTACAACTTCCATACAATTATTTCTCGTTCTTACCTCCAAGATTGAAATATTTCCATATTTATTTTTTTCTACGAGAATTTTTCACTGAACGTATTGTTAATGGGCAATCTTGTTTCTATGGATATTTTGAGATGTTCCCTATTACCTCACAATTGAAGAGCTGAAATACCATGATTTCCCGCCATATTTCTGCTCTTTACCTTTAGTGAAAGAAAAAAAACAGAAGTTCCGAATGAAAAATGCTAAAACTGGTACTTAATATGAGACTTACCACGTAAAGCCAGCACTCCATAGTTTAGTTTTCTGAAAAAGGGGACTTTTAAAAGTATTTTGCAATGTTTTATATATTTTCAATGTTGAAAGGGCTTTTTATCAATGGCAATTTGACTTCATTGTGAAAGTGAAAGTAAGTCAATTTTTCACCATGCTAAATTTAAGAAGTGGATTACAAAGTGAAATAGCTTAAAATCTAACCGACGATGCCCATATGAGGAAGGGGTTTTCGAAGGAAAAAGTTTGAACAGTTTCAGGGGATGAAATGAAAATTTCAGATATTTTGCTGCCAATTTGATATTTTTAAACCTTTTTTTTGCAAATTATCGCATATTTTTGTATGGTTTCTATGGTAACCATATATGCTGTGGATAATTTTTTTCCAGAAACTTTTTACTGCATCCTGAAGGCCTTGGCTTGAGCTAGTTCTAGATATATAGATTTACAGACGCTTGACAATTTTTTAAAGTGATAAATGTTACAAAGCATCAGATTACAAGACCAAAATTAGGCAGTTCTACAATACTGTGGAGTGCTGGCAAAGTATTGAATTAGCAGGGAACCAGAAATATGGCGGGAAATCATGGTATTTCAGCTCTTCAATTGTGAGGTAATAGGGAAAAATATACATAGAAACAAGATGGCCCATAAACAATACGTTCAGTGAAAAATTCTCGTAGGAAAAATAAATTTTGAATTTTTTCAATCTCGGAGGTAAGAACGAGCAATAATTGTATGAGAATTGTAGTACAGAACGACATAAATAACATGGCAAGTTTTTTAAAGGAACTTTTGAGTAATAAAAAAATTAATCTAAAAAAACTGCAAACAGGCTGAGGTGAATTTGAGTATAGAGACAATCACATACAAAATGTTTTATTCCAGCATTCAAAAATGGTCATTGCTTATACTGGTTAGTCACATTTGTCACTCGATATGTATTCCATCACTTGTAGAAGAATTACCATTGTAGTACATAAATAAAAATCATTGCTTAAAACATGCAAACTATAAAGTGTGACTCTTCATCATTTGCCCAAAATACTGAAGAAAAAAAATCCAACAAAAACTGGGGGGTCTAATCCCAGACCATACCCTTTGAAAAGTCATCATGTTTACACAGTTTTAGTAGACATTATCTGGAAGTGAGACCTGCTCTTGTTGTCCAGTACATGCAGCCCACTTGTAGTAGTTAAAATGGTAATGACTGAGTGATCCTTCAACAGGCGTTTATTTCTTTAGTAAACGACAATATCGAATACTCGGGAATGAATGATACTAACCTGTTTCTGTTTTGGTAAGAACGAGTTTAAAATATTAATTACATCCAAGATTTTGAAAGCGATGAAAGTTCTTATACTCGCGTGCTTATTCTTATCATAGACTTATGCGAAGAGTTTCTTAATGAGTTTGGAAAAAAAACAGATAACAACACATGGAAACGTTCTATCGTGCACCACATTTCACACTCCTAGTATTTTAATCATAAGTACATTTTAGCAGGCTTTCTAAAAAGACAGCACGTCAAAAACCAACCAAATTTAACTTTATTTCTTGTTTAGAAACAGTTACTGATCACATAACTATCCACATCTACATTTTAACAAAAAAAAACATTTGTACTGTATTTTATGTGAGAAAGTACCTACCTGAAATTGTACCAAGTATGCAAAAATATTTAACAAAACGGACTTATTACAAAAAATGTCTTACTAGATGTAAACTAAGAAAATCATTACATTCCTTGTTTGTTGAAACTGGGCGTTACTATGGTATAGAGATGTCAAATAGACAGTGTGCTTTGTGCACAATGAAAAGTGTCGAGGATGAATTTCATTTTGTATTGACTTGTTCAACGCCAGTATGTTTAGCCTTATTATTTTAGAAGCCCCTCCTCTTTCAAAATATAGTACATGCATATATTTTAAAATCAGTGGAAATTTCAAGGTGATGCGTAATTTATGTAAGTTCCTTTTCCAAGCATTATAGTCTTAACTTAATTACTTTATTTATGATTGTGTATTTGCAATTCTAACGATATTCCGTTTTACTGTTAATTAAGTACAATATACAGGAAGTGGTCGGTTTAGCTGGGGGCACTTATAATCCAAGTAATAAATACATCCCGTAACATGGTTTCGTACGTGTTTCGTGTGGCAGATCAAGAGATTTACAAAATAGGAGCTGACATAGGACCCTAAATTTACCCAAGAAAATTATGAAAATGATACATTCTATTCACTTTTGTCAAAAATATATTAAGCAACTATTTGTTTGATATTTTCTTATGCACAAATGTCACATTAAAAAAATTATAAGGGGACCAAGGACAGCCGCCATAAAACCTGGTTTAATCCTCGATTTCCAAAGGAAATGCCTGTACCGAGTGACGATGAACATTGCGATGGTTGAAAACTTTCCGGTTTTACTTTGATAATACCATTTAAATTTTATGCGGACTTTTCATTTTGACTCTTATATAGAGTTTATCACTTCGATAACTTTGTAATTTACCATTCATTTGTTATGGACAAATATTCGAATGTAGGACGGAAAGTCACAGGACAAAAAGTCACGGACAAAAAGTCACGGACGAAAAGTCACAGGATAAAAAGTCACAGTGGAAATTGAGGACAAAAAGTCACAAATCATAAAATTGATAATTTTTAAGGCAAATATGAAATAGAAATATTTTTTTTTAATTTTGGGGGGATTAATTTTTTTGTGTATTTTTTTTCAATTATGGTAAAATAATAAGAGTTTTGCTAAAGTTTACAGGCAAATATTTAATTTTTATGAAAAAGATATTAAGATTGTTTTGAAGTATTATTTTTTTCTTTTTTGTTGGATATACATTTGTAGAAGTGAAATTTCCAGTAGTTTTTTTTATGACCAATGAATGTGCTACAAAATCTGTATGACTTGATAGGAGGTGCATAGTGAAAGTTGTGAGTTTTGTTTGACCAATCAATGTGTGATTTTAAAGGTGTATGGCTTCCAAGGAAATGCATGAACATCTGGACAGACCTGCATGTACTAATTAAAACAACAATCTAATTGCAGACTACCTCCTAACTCGTAGACTTTCCTCCTCCACGACAATGGTCCAGAAGCCAGAACCAGAATTATTGCCTTTGCAACAGATGACAACCTTAGACATCTAGCAGCAGCAGACACACTATACATGGATGGTACCTTCAACACAGCACCACCGTTATTTATGCAGATCTTCACCATTAGAATACCATTCGGCAACACCTTCATCACTGTCGTCTACAGCCTACTACAGAAGAAGTCACGCCAAGCATATGAAGAACTCTTCAAAGCAATTATCGACAAGTGCAACAACATGGGTCTACAGATCAACATCACCAAAGTGGTAACCGACTTTGAAGATGGTCTACTCAGAGCAACTTCAGCAGTATTCGGTCGTCAAGTTGAGCGCCAAGGCTGTTTCTACCACCTGACACAGGCAACCTGGCGTAAGATACAGAAATTCAGACTAGCTACCCACTACATGAGTGATCCAGTGTTCCGCCACTTCTGCAACACCTTAGATGCCTTAGCCTTCCTTCCAATAGAAGACTTACCAGAGGTTATTGCCTACATCCGACGCCTCACACCAGAAGAGCCAGCAGAGACAGCAGACTTAGTCGACTACTTTGACGCAACCTACGTTAGTGGTACCTACCGTCCAGTACAGCAACTAAACGCAGACCAACAACCTCAGATGATGATGCGCCGTACACCGCCTATGTTCCAGCCTGCTGTTTGGAGTGTCCACAAAGCCACTATGGAATGCAACCCAAGAACCAACAACGTCTGCGAAGGTTGGAATAACAAGTTCTACACACTGGTTGGTACGTCTCGTCCTAGTATTTGGACCGTCCTCAAGTGGTTTCAGCGTGAGCAGTCTACTGTAACAACGATCGTTCTCCAAGACGCAATCGGTACACAGCCAGCAAAGAGAGTTCCGCAGAAGATAGTTCATCTCCAGAATCTGTGCCAAGACCGTGTATCAGGCAGAAAGACAGTTCCAGAATTCCTGAATGGTGTCGCCTTCAACATTTGCCTGGGTAGACGTACTACAGCTGCAGGTGCAGAGTTAGACGTTTCTAACTAAATAGACTTTCAACAGTGTTTGCTAAAACAGTGACAATAGTGAAAATGAACTCATGTGTTTAAACAAAATGCTCAAAGTGATATTGTAAACCTTGCAAAACTTTTTATTTATTGACTTTCTGTGCTTATATTGTTGTTTGTTTATTGTTTTGTATAAAATGTCTATGGTGCTATATAAAGTATTGTGACTTTTTGTCCTACTAAAATTGTGACTTTTTGTCCTGTGACTTTTTGTCCTATTCATGATTTGTGACTTTTTGTCCTGTGACTTTTTGTCCTACTGAAATTGTGACTTTTTGTCCTGTGACTTTCCGTCCGTTTACCAAATATTCATGTATGTCTCTCAACCTTTGTTTTGCGGTAATATTCTACACATAGCACGGAAAGCTCGATACTCGCCCAATAAGTAAACTAAACCGTTGAATAGGCTTATTCGTAAGGGATATAATATTATGATATTCTTGTCAAATCTTTAAGGGTGACATTTTTTGGTATTAACATTGATTCGCTTATGGAGTCTTTAAATAGAAATTGGACCGCTATATTTTAAAACTGTTTCTTGCATGACATAGGTTGTGTCCTTATTGTATGACGTATGATGCACCGTGGCTCTCAACCGTGCATGGGAAAAATTGAAATTGATTTTACATATGATAGGGACATAACTTTTTGTAGGTTTAAACTTGTGGTATGAGGATTTCCTTGTCGTTAATTGAAGACCAAAAGGTGGCCTTGAGCTGATATTTATGGTGCTTTTGATTTGAAAAATGTACTAGTCACATATTTTAAATACAGTCAACAAGCGATCGATGAACCAACATTCAAAGTTTTACGGTTGTCAACAATACACACTGTAACTTTAGAAGAAAGTACATTGTATTTATATATGTCAGTAAATATTGCAGGAGACCAATGATATAAATAATTGTTACTTACTTGGGTACAAACTTTGCCACAATAAATCTAGCAATCTTCCTTTGCTACCAAAAAGGAACTCTATTGTTCCAGTTTATTTTCAAATTTCGTAGTTGAATTGTGCCAAAATGAATGTAAAATTGCAATTCATTCGATATCATTATAATGATAAGTATCGAAATAATTTAATTCAACATATCTCGAAATATGAAAATATTTAAACATATGAACATGGACCCTTCTCCATCTATCCAGACTTGGGACCGACGAGTTATCCTGGCGGAGTTAATGTTCATTTAAAAGACATTTCAAAACTAGATCCAATACAAGGTAAATCTAAGTGTAGATTATATCTTTTAGGCATTTTTTTGATATATTAACTTCTATTTTATTTTCATATTTTTATGAAATATTTTATATCACCACCTTTTACAGGTAAACTGGCACAATTAGTGCCAGTCTTTTTAAGCACAATTCAACCACGGGGGGAAATATGTTGGGACAATTGAACTAGTTTTTATCCAATTGGCGCAAAAGTTGAATCGTAAAACGCGCAATGTACACTTTCATTGACCTTCAACGTGTAGACACTTGGTAACCAATATGTACTGTACAAAATAGTATGTTCAGTGTACACCAGGTATAGATTGTACATATAGATTCCACCGTAGTGTTTTGAGTGTAGAACGGGTGAATCTTACTACACGTATGTACAATACAGTTTAATGCATAAATAAATTGTAGCTATAACCAGAGGTATGACGAACTTTAGAGCTTTAGTTTCCCTACATGTATGTAGGCGATTTTGAAATATTGCTAATAACTATATACAATTAAGGATTTTTACTGTAATGTTGAAATATACTAGTATACCTTTGTCATCATCTCATCTGTAAAAGTTTCTTGTATTTAACAGGAACGCACTTTTTACACTATATACACACGGATGATCAAAACTGTAAGGGAACAAACATCTGCAATATTGGACAGGTAAATCCTGTCACCTGTTGTGTCAGCTGTTCTGTGTGAGCCATAAAACAATTAAAATTTTTATAATTACCTCAGGGCGATTCTATTCGTCACTTGGCCAGTGTAGTGTCGTACGTAAACTTAACCAAGATTCTGAAAGTGGGTTCTAAAAGGGGTGGGGGCCTAGAAAAAGGGATGTGTCATAGTATAATATTTTCTCATTTTCAACAAAATGTTGCATGAAATTATCCACATTAATCCAATTATATCATTTTTAATACTTCTTTTGTGGATATAACAACCAAAGGATTTATAAAAGTCCTTGTAAATACCCGGTAATTACATTTACTGAAAGGATCTGCTTACTAGTAAATGAGTTTTTTTTCTATTAATTTATATAGGTGTTTTTTTATAATTTTACTAGTGAATTAAAACGGTACATGAAATAGGGAGTTATAATTAATTACAGGTCTATGCGTATAACTGTCGCCAATGATTTTACAGTCCATGCTTTAATTTACATTACAAAACCGAATCACTGCAGCCTGTGATAGAGGTTCGCTTGCATGGTAGTTATTTTCTGATATGGTACCATCCTATGGACGAACGGAAATGCCAGAATCTTACGTTATATCTGGGTATTAAAATTTACACGTACTATGTTTAATCAAGACAAAGTCCCGAGAAAATGCAGTTTCACTCGCAAGCCCAAGGATGTATATTATATATAGCATTTACCTAAAGTTAACTCTTTCTCTAGCCTATGAAATAAGTTTTTGTACAACTATTTACTACGTTACTGGAATGCTCATCTTATGCGTTCCTGTATCGATAAAACAACAAGTGTTATACGAAAGGATAATTACAGAGAAAACCTCGGATATGTATTGCCGGTGGCGAAGCGGGGTGGCGAAATCAC
Organism: Perna viridis; assembly: GCA_037379345.1. Classification (NCBI taxonomy): domain Eukaryota; kingdom Metazoa; phylum Mollusca; class Bivalvia; order Mytilida; family Mytilidae; genus Perna; species Perna viridis. The sequence goes on along the minus strand of CM074515.1, from coordinate 38,582,646 downwards.
GCATGACACAAGACGCTTTAATATACGGTTCATTCCCCGCTATGACCTCGACCTCGTCCCAGTAGCGAGATAAGTGTTGATGCTGCAGTCGTTCAGAAGCAAACGAATTCAACACAGCAATGAATGCGTACGCTAAGTCGCGACTACAGTAAGTTAGGAGTTGTATTTCTCCAGAAAATCTGACTACTCTGCTCCTGAAACAGTCTCCGCCTTTCCACAGGTTGGGAACTACAGCGGAATTCTCGTGCGGTGTTTACCCATTATAAAATTAAAAACTTTTTTTAGTATTTTATTTGAAGGGGGAATATTTATTCAATCTGAAGAATCTTTTTTGAATTAGGTTCACTGTAATTGTAATATTCAATCATTCTAAAAATCCATTTTTTCTATAATTTCAAAATTACAAATAACATGTGATTTCTTTAGATAAATTTGTTTTAACCAAGGGAGGTAATTTTGTTGCTTTAGGTTACAGACCACCAATTCAACCAGTGAGCATTTGGAACGTACGCAAAAATAGTCCTACGCAGAAATTAACCCTGTTCCTCATAGTGCTGTGAAAAAAGTTCTCATCTTATTTAAAAAAAATTAAACAGTTTCTGAAAGGAAAACATTTCTGTACATTTTATAGGTGCATTTTACTTCTTGTGATGTGAAGCCTAATTTCCATAATGATTTCTAAATATACCCTTATCTTGTGAAAACACTGGGATTTCCCATGCTATTTATAGACACTTCACTTCCGTTGACCAGTACTGCACTGCAAGTCTGCTAACCCCACATGCCATTCTGAGGATTATGAGCTGACATATGTAGAATCATGCTGATATATAGTCCTCAGCATGTTAAAGTTAAGGTAAAGTCCAGAGAAGCCATTGAATATTGTGAAATTTGCATAGAAGCCTATGGGAAGTGGAATTAGTGGTTTCTAGCCTTTACGCAAAAGGGAGATAAATTTGATGAAATATTACACATCTTTTTTTAAAATATCACAACTTGATTGTATCTTTAATACTTATACTGTTTAAAAAAAAATTAAACCATATCATGAGTTTTGAAAAAAAATTAACAAGTAAAAGAACATTTTACAAGAAATTGAAATAAACAATTTGTTTAATATGTATTATTTCTTCGAACAGAAGTATTACTGTTTATGTAGTATCTACAACAAAACAATTTGAATAGCATACCAAAAGGTATAACAATCACCACACACACAAGTTTTTTTTATTTCTCTTTTACAAAGTATGAGCCATCAATAACAACTGTAATCCACTAGTGTATCTTTAAACAGGTCCAGTCTTGTAACATAATCTGGTCTGAAAAGATCACCAACAGCTGCATAGCATTCTCTGCATCTAGATCTCCATGTAATATAAACTGTTTACTGCATATTCTTTTGATAATCCTGCTAAATATTTTCTCTTTTATCACACATGTAAGTATAGTGTAAGATAGTATGTTGACTAAATAACAAAGAAATAAGGATTCAACACTTATATAGCTCTCTGTGCAAAAAAATAATAAAATCACAAGGCTAATTATCATTCGATTGAAAATAAAGAAATAACATGACACACTGTATTATATATTACATTTACCAGGCTAATCCATAACGTTCCAACAGATATTTTCTAGCAACTACACTAAGACTGGTTATGAAACAAAATAACTTGCTGCATTAGTTTTGCCTCAATTGTATGTGTTTATCATCCATACAAATTGTACATGTGCAATTCAGTACGCTTTCAGTGAAAAAGCAATACTTCAGACAACAAAATCGACCATCTCATTTCTTAAAATTAAGAATGTGACTACAATGGGAAAGTATGATATAACGATTAGTTGAGTCAAACTGCAGTATATGGACCTACTGAATGCCGAAAAATATTCAAAAGATCTTAGCTACACATGGTACAGATTAATATGGGGCTATCATCTAGTTTGTATAAGGCTATCAGCATTATGAACTATTTGCTAAACTGTATACATGTTAAACGTAACAATATCAGACATAGACCAAATGACAGGCATGTCTCGCATCCACCTCCTAAAATGGAGGGGGAGAGTAATCAAGGGAACCAAGGTTATAGCGTAATCAAAAGAATGTAATCCAAGAACAAAGACCAGACATGGAAAACAGACATACACAACAAAGAACATAAAGTAACTAAAATCATACATACAAAGTAACAAAAGTAAATGAGCAACTCGGACTCCACTAAAAACTGGGAGCATGGACCAGGTGCACGGGTAGGGTAAGCGTCCTCTGCTTTTCTAGAAACACCCGCCGAGTTGCTCATAAAAAGTCAAGTCCGGAGTATACAAACGAGGAAAGGAAAACTATGACCCGTTGAATAAATCAGTTTTCATGGTGCTGATGGATACACCATAACGATCCACGAGTTCATGATGACGACCATAAAACTTCTGTGGTGATGACTTCAATCTTGTAGCAACATAACCCCGTTCCAGAAGCCTATTTGTTATAGTCCTAGCGCGATACAAAAAGTCATGACGTATGAGTTGTGATATGAACACTCCATACGCAGGAGCCGAAGGGATGTTGCCACAGATGAAAGGAAAGTTGACAATTCTGAATGAAAAGTCATCACGTTTGTCGTAAAGTTTGGTCAATAGTTTTCCTTTACCATCGATTTCTAAGTGTAGGTCAAGATATGAGGCTGACTTCACAGTGTCTGTGGTATCCTTTATCTCAAGTTCTTTTGGGTAGATGCGATGTATCAAATCCCCAAAATTAGGATTGTTTAAAGATAATACGTCATCTATATAGCGGAAACTGAGATTGAAGGATCTAGCCAAACGATATTCTTTCTTTCTGATCAGATCAGCTATAAAGCGGGGAGGAATTGTGCAAGAAATCATAATTTTTCATGAATTGTACCACAAGTCTTTTCTTACTCCAAACTGCATTTAGTTCTATAAACACCCCCTTTCTCCCCCGTCTAAAGTCCTAGATCTACACCTGAATATATTACCATTATCTTACAAATATACTGTAAATTAAAAAAATATATGATGTTTTATCATAAATTTAAAAAAAATATGACATACTTAAAATGGAAATAATAAAGACTTGCATTATATTTGTTATCAGGTCAGCATAATTAGCACAATTTTCAATGGACATTTGTTCCATATTGGATGAAATCAGGGTTTCAATTCTACCATATATACTCAAAGGCTACTGTTCAAGTGCTTCCATACACAAATGATCATGTACAGATTTATTTATAGAAATAAATTATTTCAGAGACATGCTTTTTTATCATTCAGTATACATAAAATAACCTCAATATTTTTCAGAGAGAAGGGCAAAAAAATCCAAGTTTTAGTTAAGTTAAAGTTGGATTTTTATTCAAGATTGGGTTGTTTTTCCAAACTTGAAAGTTAATATGATGCTTGACCACACACCTTTCCTGGGGCATGTTTCCCTTTTGAGGCTAGAAATAATCAGGGATACACCAGCAAAGGTAGATCCAAAAGTAGACCCCATGTGTGCAATCCCATGCCATGCAGCCCCCTTATGCTGGTAAAGTTTTGGCTGTTATATAATAAATATTAAAATAACTAGAGCAGTGGCAGATCCAGATGGGGTGGAGCAAACCCCCCTACAATTTGGGAAGGATGTCTTGAAAATCTCCCCATTTTCAAATTTGATTCATGCATCCTATCCCGCCACCTGATGAATGCCCTACCCTTCTTAGGTCAGTCACCCCCAACCCCTATTCGCAATTTCTGAATCTCCCACTTCCCAGTAATACCCAGATTCAAACATGCAATGAAATGCCTGGTGACATAACTTTGTCCAATATAGAAAGAATAGGCTTGGATCAAGCTTATACAAAAATAGTTCCATGACAGTTCATGCCAATAGATGACCGTAAGTTACTTTATACCACTATTAGCTAACTCACTTGATAATTATGTTCACCATTAATTACATGCCTGGAGCAGAAATAACGGTTGCAAGGGAGTGAAACGGATAGACAAATTATTATACATCTTTCAGTTGAACCAGGCGTGCAATGTACATAAATTGCAAGGCGGGTCGAGAAATTTTGAAAAGGATGAGGTTCTGGCTATTATTTGACCATTTAGCACAAAATCAAAAATCATAACAGGAGTTTTCAGCCCAGAACCCTTTTTTGAGATGTGCAACTGAATTGTCTGGATTAAATTAATTACAGGCCTATGGACCAAGTTGACAGCTATATCATTGGGATTTTATTAGCATTCACACAAAATAGCTTTCGTTTTTATTATACTTTTAGAATATCTAAAATTTAATGTAACTTTTGTGCAGATTTCAGCAGGCGCCTTGTAGAAAATCAGAGATTGTGACGAAGGAGTGAATTATCCGGCATATTGTGGTGTGGCACCAATAAAAATTGAAACTGACAGATGCGAAGGTTTATCAATCGAATATAGAAAATGTTTTTATGATGAATGTGTTATGATTAATTTTATAGAAAACGAAAACACATGTTTTACTTGTATGCCCTTTATATACAAAATTACGCAATGAGTTATTTAGCAGAGCTTGTGTTAGTTGTCTGACATTACACAAGACATTACCTTCATACATTCTGTACCTTCTTTGCTAAACTAATTAGAAAGTTAAATATCTAGTACAATGAATATGTATAAATTAACAGGTGATTTGAAGGGTTGCAATTTTCTCAAATGACACACGCGAAAACAAACACGTACACACAAGTGATGATTAGGATGTATGGCTTAAGGAAAAGAGCGTAGGACAGAAAGTCTCAGGACAAAAAGTAACAGTCTTGGTTTTAGAGAAAATTAGGACAAAAGGTCTTACATAATTATATTTTTGGGAATTATCCACAAAATTATGTTATTTTATTGAATTTTATTCAATTTTTTTCTGTCTTGATTGCATGATGAAAACAGATGGTCGAAACAAATGATAATATTAATTTAACGGGGAAAGTTCTGTTAAAAAAGATAATATTTATAGCATGATTTTTAATAGATCGGGGTACTTAACACTCCATGGCTATACATGTATATGCATATGTGAGACTGGACATGGTCAGCTTTCAGACTAATTAATTACACATACCATATCAACATATTCGGATATCTTACATGTATTACACCCCATCGGAGTATAGTTTATTTACCAGGCGCAGATCCAGAGAATTTGGAAATGTGTTCCAAAACATATGCTATTATCCACTCATTTTTGCCAAACTTTTGCATGGTTTTATAGTAAAATTGTCGAACCAGAAGGGCATTTTAAAAAAAAAGCAGTCGAAATTCACATGCATTTTTTGCTTTATTTAAAAACATTGGGCATGCAAAACAAACTTTTCATACAATCAATACCTATAAATTTAAATTTCGCTTTGCTTTTATATACCCTAATATAAAATACCCCCATTTGACTCCCATCTACACCTATACACATTTTGACCATCTCACTTACTTCCAATTCTGAGTCCTTGGTACTACTATCTCACATTTAGCATTTATCTCCTGAATTTTCCAAATATACCTCCTTGTTCTTACTGACATTTTTTCAACATTCTATCAAATTATAAAGGTATTATATACATTAATAAAACTAATAACAGGTTTATGATATATTGTTCACATAGTCCCTGTTTTATTTCATAAAATGTTAAAATAGTTCAAAAACTAAAAAAAAAACAAAAAACAAATAAACAAACAAAAAAGGAACGTCCGCGGGAGACCCGATACTGACCAAAAACTGTCAACGTAAAATCAAGATTCATGATTCGGGTATGTACAGCCTCTTGGAAAACTATTGTCAAACGGGCGATAATCGCGAGTGGCGAAAGGGTCTTCGCTATTCATAAAGAATAATTTAACTTTACACCTTGCTCCATTACCCTTTCTTACATCCCGTCCTCGTTTCTTGCATGATAACTAAGAGGAAAACGGCAATTTATTTGGTAAGGATATTGACAACTGAGAAAAGCTTTTTGCCTAAATGGTTTATGTAAGAGTAATCAAGGGAACCAGGTTATAGCGGTAATCAAAAGAATGCAATCCAGGGACAAAGACCAGACATGGAACAGACATACACTACAAAGAACATTAAGTAACTAAAATCATGCATACAAAGTAACAAAAGCAAATGAGCATCTCGGACTCCACTAAAAATTGGGAGCATAGACCATGTGCACCGGTAGGTAAGCGTCCACTGCTTTTCTAGAAACACCTTCCGAGTTGCTCATAAAAAGTCTGGGGTAGACAAACGAGGAAAGGAAAACTAGGACCCGTTGAATAAATCAATTTTCATGGTACAGATGGATACACCATAACGATCCACGAGTTCATGATGACGACCATAAAACTTCTGTGGTGATGACTTCAATCTTGTAGCAACATAACCCTGTTCCAGAAGCATATTTGTTAGAGTTCTAGCGCGATACAAAAAGTTTCGGCAAGCTCTGGCATAACGTATGAGTTGTGATATGAACACTCCATACGGAGATGCTGAAGGGATGTTGTCACAGATGAAAGGAAAGTTGACAATTCTGAATGAAAAGTCATCATGTTCATCGTAAAGTTTGGTCAATAGTTTTCCTTTACCATCGATTTCTAAGTGTAGGTCAAGATGTGAGGCCTTACAGTGTCTGTGGTATACTTTATCTCAAGTTCTATTGGGTAAATGCGATGTATCAAATCCCCGAAATTAGGATTGTTTAAAGATAAAACGTCATCTATATAGCGGAAACTGAGATTAAAGGATCTAGCCAAACGATATTCTTTCTTTCGAATCCAATCAGCTTTAAAGTAGTACATATATGATTATTTCTAGTCATTTCATTTAAAACACTGTTTTAAACAAATGACGTGTTACGGACATTTTGGCTAAGAATGGGTACGTGCAACCAGTTCAATGTTCGCTGTGCGTGACCGTTGCCAAGGGTGTACATATATTTAACACAATTTCGATCTTGACATATAACTGTTGAAAGTAAAGCCAGTAAGATTAAACGAAAAGTGATGAGTAATATAAATAAACGCATTGCGCTTCCCATGGCAATTAGCCACGACCCCGTACCATCCTCTATGTCTCTATTAATATTCCCTGCCTAAATTGAATTTGTTCGGGACAAAAAAAATCTTGATTCTTGTCAAGCTAATTTCGAATTGCCCTTAATTCCATTGACCCCTCGACTACCTCCACTATGCAAATATTCACCATTTCAGATATGATGCATTCATATAAAGCAAGTCAGTAGTAAAAACAATTGTACACAAATTGCATTATACTTTAAAAAATCTTGTTCGTTAGTATCAATTTTTTTCCGAATATATAAGGGAGTATAACCCTCCCCCCCCCTCCCCCAGTTTGAGTCGAGCGTATGGCATAAAATTTGGACCTCATTTTTATTGTCATGTTTTATTACCATTGTGATCAGTGATATTCGAGATAATGCAGGTTTTTGCAAAACTACGTTTTAAATATATTTGTACACTAGATTTTCTGCATATGGATAATTCTTTGCCTACTATTGATCCAAGTTGGTGCCCGATGCCCACCAATGCTCCAACAGATAGTTTGATTATATATGATCACTAGAACAGCACCTCCTTAGCCCAGTTAATAATTTCCCCCTATTTTTACGTGTCTGGTTTGTCTGTGACCAGTATTTGACTGACCTTTAAAATTTGTAAATCCACTTCTGCCCTTCTATAGAACATTAATGACAAAAATACATGCAAACCAGATTTATTTACCTTCAGTAAAAGACACATTCAAATTCTTCTTTTAAAACTGGTAGTTACATTTGATACGTTTACATATATATTTTGTATACCGTACACATACATGTTGTACATTTTATACGACTATCCACGAACTAACAGGAGGCACAGTTCCCTTACACAAAACTTCTATATAAAATTGCTCCTTTTTACCTTAATTTAATATCATCAACTTGGATATCGTTTTTTAAAACAATGAAATAACAATTTTATTCATTTTGCCACATACATTAACAACCCGTAGTTATTTGTTCATGTGTTGAATGAAATTGCCATTCACAGTCAGTGTACACTGGTCCCAATTTGGTCTATCCTCCAATGCAGCCGAATTTCAACTGCAAAGACTAGTATAGCATACAAAAAGTAAAAACATAATTAAAAAAATGGTCATTTTCATTATTATATATATATATTCATTGTAATTCACTGGAGTAAATTTCCAAAATTCACGACTCTTACATATAGACATATACAGTATGTTCAATATTTATGGGCATGACTACTTGTATCACACCAAAACAGTTGTGTACATGTACATCCATACTAGTTGGAGAAGCTGAGTCCAGTAGTGATACAAATGTATATGCAACTATTCAGACACAATACTTGTAAATGTAGTACTTAGACCAGAGTATGTGATAACTTTATCTAAAATTTAAAATCTAAATTTTATAAATACATTTGGCTAGTGTTTATTATTGCACACTCACTAAGTGTTTCCCCAAAAATCATATAGACTGAAGAATTACTGAGGTATGTACAAATTCAACAAAGTCCCATAACTCCTGTAAAATTTGTAGATCTAGGTCTCACTAACCACTTCCAGGTCAAATGGCCACCCACCCCCACCTACGTAGTACCAAAAACACACTGAACCTAGACCTATCCATTGTAAGTGCATTATTTGTGTGTATTCTGATTAAAAAGTATTCAAAATAAAGCTGATAATGTGTATTTTAAAATCATATTTGTAACTTACTACAAAAATGTCTGAAAATTGTTTACACGTATGAGTAATTTGCTTCCATGTGTCAGTTAGCAGAAAAGGTAAAGATGTGGATTTTCAGTAAATTTTGTGACGAATTTGTACAAACATCGTACCATAAGCATGATGATTTTCAAAGCCTTATTGTCCAAGCTTCGCAATGGTATGCAACTTTAGGATACCATTTGTCCTGGGAATTCAAAGTGATACTTTGAAAATTACTTTTTGAACATGTAAAGTAATGGAAACGTTAGAAGTGGTTAGTGAGACCAGAATTTAAGTGCTGGTTCAATATGATCAATTACCGGTACGTATGGTGACTAACGGTCCTGCAAAATTTGAACAAAATCTGTTTAGAAGTTTCCGAGGAGTTGCATCCACTGAGTGTTTCTATAGTGAAGTATGTACAAACTAAACAAAGTTCCTTAACTCCTGTAAAAATTGTAGAATAAAAATGGCGGTGCAATATAATCATATACATATAATGACCAACAATGTTACAAAATCTGAAAACAATCCAACGAACAGTTTCCGAGGGGTTCAATCCAGTGTGACGGACAGATGGACATCCCAGTATTTCTTTGTCCCTTCCCCTTTCTTTGAATTTATAATGTCATGTTTACCCTAGGTATCAATTTTCATTGAAATCTCAGAATGATGACATATTGGTAGCCATTTTGAAACACAATAGCGGCTTTTTGACAAATTCTGAAGCCGCCATTGAATTCAGGATGTAATGTTTACCCTAGAAATCAAATTTCATTGAAATCCAATATTGTTGAAATTTTGCCGATTCTGTTTTTTTATCCGCCTATGATATCGACAAGTAAGAAACAGCATTTTGGGTTATTTTCATACATCTAATGAGTTCCACTAATTTTATAGAATTTTTTTTTCATTTTTCCGAATTTTGTTTTGGCGGCCATTTTGAAATTCCGAAAGTAGCATGCACATCCCCTGAACATGCTTGATTTTTTTAGCCAAGTTTGTAATGAATCGAATAAACGGTCTTGGAGTAATCGTCCGGACATCTTTACGTTCAGAAGAAGAAGTATAATAATAATAATAATAATAATAATAACAAGTAATACTGTGTTTGCAAGCAAAACACAAAAAGTCGCCAAAACCGGCAAATTGTCGGATTTAGTAAAATTCTGAAGCCGCCATTGAATTTAGAATGCAATCTTTGTCTTTGATATCAATTTTCATTGAAATCCAACAAAGTTTAAATTTTGCCTATTTCGGCGGCCATTCTGGAAAAAAAATGGCGGCTTTAAAATAAAATCTGAAGCCGCTATTGAATTTAGAATGTCACGTTTACCCTAGATATCAATTTTCATTGAAATCGAACAATGTTGAAATTTTGCCGATTTTGGCGGCCATCGTGAAAAAAATGGCGGCATTCTAGAATTTTTTTTTATGACTATGAGGTCTGCAAGTTTAGAACAGTGTTCTGAGTTATTTTCATACATCTAATGAGTTCCACTTATTTTATAGATTTTTTTTCATTTTTTCCTAGTTTTGTTTTGGCGGCCATTTTGCAATCGGCAGCCATTTTGAAATTCCGGAAGTAGCATGCACACCCCATGAGCATGCTTGTTTTTAAGCCAAGTTTGGTATGGGTCGAATGAACGGTCTCGCAGACAACATATCGATTCACTTTTTTACTATACGTTTTAGGCTCTTTATACTGTATCACCATACCACATACCAAATTTCAAGTTTCTAGCCACCTAGGTTTCCGATATTGCTATGTCCTAGATTATTAACTTTGGTAGTCATTTTGAAAATGGCGACATATCAGAGAAAAATTTTTATGCGCATTCCGAGATATTAATGAGACGCAGCATACAACAAAGTTTCATTAAAATTGCCTAAAGAATAAAAACTTTACAGGTGTGAGGAAAAAGTGGATTTAGGTATCCATGAAATTTTCGCATTTTTTCGTTGCCATGGTAACTGACAACATATCGATTCCCTTTTTATGCCTAATTTTATTAGGCACACTGAGTTCTACCACCATACCAAATTTCAAGTTTCTAGCCAACTAGATTTCCGAGATATTGCAATGTCCTAGATTGTGAACTTTTCACGTTTCTATGGAAACGGTAGCCATTTTTTTCGCCAAAAATTCTGGTGCACCCCTTCTCAATACTATCTACCCCTAAACCAAGTTCCATCTCATTCCCTTCAGTGATGCTCTCTAAAAACTCCGGACTAAAATCATTGGGATAATAATAATAATAAGAAGAAGAAGAAGAAGAAGAAGAAGAAACAGTACAATAACAAGATGTCGCCCAGACATTCGTCTGGGGCGACATAATAATAATAATAATAATAATAATAATAATAATAATAATAATAATATTAAGAAGAAGAAACGGAGCAAAAACAATAAGTCGCAAAATTTCGTTTTGGCGACATAATTATACGTTATATTGCACAATTCAACAGTTTTAATAAACAGTAATTAATCAGGTAACATTACTGGGAAAGGAGGAAGAAATTTTTCATAATAATTAAAAACAAAGTACTCTTTTCACACGTCAAATAAGGGGAAAAGACTTGGTGCAAACAGCAATAGGGAGGAAACAACCGGAGCAAACAGGATATGCGGCAAAACAACCCTCATTACGAAGAATACCATAATGCTTTATTTTTTTTAGGTATAGATATGAAACATCATTAAACCAAAGATTTGTTTGATATACAGCCCCAAAGCTAGGTCATGCTAAGTAAAAAACACGAGGGGAATGTCTGGGGTGAAAAACGAAACCATTCGCAAAACTCTATTTTTAATGCCTGCTTCTTTAAGACTTATCTATATACAGATCCCTGGGGCTCGTTCATCTTGCTAAAATTGGGAAATAATTTTTGTTAGGATTTTATCTTGATTATTTACAAAATTCTATATCCCGCTATTTCATTGACTCCCTTCATTCGGCATTAAACCCATAACCTGAAATCCTGGGTCTGCCCTAGCATTGTTGTTATCATCATCTGTGTAATAGAGGTTACCACCACAAATCTTGTTACATTTCTATCAAATTGTATATGCCTCTGCTAACCCATAGATAACGGAAAATTCGTAAATTAATTCATATATAACGGTTTTTTAAATAAATTACCTAGACATAATAATCAATGGCAAATAGTATTGATAATTAAGTTTCCGTGGGTTAGCGTGCGTTACATGTATTTATGGGTTCGCGAGCGTTATCTATGGGTTAGCGGAATTTAATTATCGATCACAGGTGATATTGAGAGTTACCTGTTAACCCATAGATAACAGCGTTATCCCATAGATAACGGGGTTTATGGTTAATTTCGCGTGCCATACACTGGTCATTAAAAATGCCTAATTTCCTCACGTTTTACCGAATTTAAAAGAGAAATGCCTAATTTTTAGGATTTACATATTAAATTCGATGTTCCGAGTTAAATTCGGACTTGTGCCGTTAAAATTAGTATAAAATAATTAAATTAGGCTATCGATTTAAAATTCGGATAATCCCGATAAAATTCGGTGTACACGATAAAATTAGGATACACAGCGTATTTAAATTCGAGGTTGTTCCCATTTAAATTCGCACTTGTTCCTAATTAAATTCGACGTTGTTCTCGGTTAAATTCGGTGATGTTCCAGTTAAATTTTCACTAATTTTGTTTAAAATGCGTCATTAATTTCTTTTGAAACCTAAATCTTTCACGAGTGTAGGAGGAGCACTTCGTAAAGAGAAAATGCTAGTGCCCGGAGTAAATGCTTTAAAGACGCGGTAATCGGTAAAATTAAAACGTGAACATGCTAAAAGGTGTTGGATTCAATGTACAACAGCAAGAATTTTTGTGGTGTAACAATGAAATATAAAATAATGAACTATAGATACCACCACTACATAAAAGTACAGACTTTATGCCGTTGTAAATTAAAACAATTTTATAGAAGCCGGGCCAGTAGATAGAAAGGTTGATGCTAAATTTTTGGGATGTGTATTGGTTTTTTGTTTGTTGGTTTTTTTTTTTACAGTAAGACAACCATATGAAATTTCGATTTCCTGTATGTCATATTTTTAAACAGATTCGAACGGATTCGGCTGTACACTAGTACTGTACGTGGGATTTTTAGCTTATTTATCAAAAAAGTGTGTAACAACGATCGGGTCCATTGATTCCTAACTGATGGGTGATCTTTCGAAGAAAAAAATAGATATTATACAAGATTGGCAAAATTTTATGACTCTAATATATTCTATAGATTTTTGCATGTACACGTTGTTTCTAATTACATAATTTACTAGTATTCGGCAGCTACCTACTGCAGTACATGTCTTCACGGGAAGTGCCATAGACCTATAGTTATTTCAAGTTTTATGAATATAAAATAAAAAAGATGACAAAAAAATGACAAAAAAAAGAAAATAACAAAAAGAAAACAGTTAATTTGATTTAACAGAAGCCCATAATGGTAGCAATTTACAGCATCCATCAGTTTCTTCCCCTCCAGTGCAAACACATGTGCTGTGTACAGCGATGTTAGTGTCTCAGCAAACATCTTCGGCAAGCTGTGGAGGAAAGGCATTGTTACGCACGACTCAAACAGCATTCTTCACTATGTATACCTATATATTATGTTTATTGACAGATCCGACAGGTGAGCTGTACAACGTTCAAATACATACACACCGCGAGCACACACTACGTGCCGATTGATTAACGCTCCAGGGCACTATCTGTTAATTATATAAAAGAAATAAACCATCCTGTTCCTAATCACGTAGCTTGTTGAAAAATCGGAGTCGTCAACCTCGAGGTTTTCTTTGGGGAGTAACTTCCGATGTGATTGGGATGAGCCGCTGTGCTACCCAACTGTCAACGATTTTGGAAAAAAAATATAAAAGGCAATTCAAATTTTGCTTTGTATGTGTGATATGCACAAACACGCCACAAGTTTGGGGAACGACAACTTCTTTACAAAAACAATGCATGTTTTTGTTAGTATTTTCCCTTGCGCAACAAAACTTTTTTATGGCAGTAAAAGATTTGAGTTTCTCATTCAGCAAAGGAACTACTCAAATATGTATCTCGTTGGTTTTATCATTTGTTTTAAAATCGATATTAAGTATATAATATAATAACATATACATGTATGTTATTTTTTTCTCTTTTCAGATGGACGGAATATGTAGTGATTTTGATAGTTAGCCACTTTACTTAAAGTGTGTAAACTACACGCTTAGATTTAATTGATGCTGGTATAAACTGTCGGTGCACGGATAAGATTAATCCTTTATAGATCCCGTCTTGGTAATAACTTATAAAATTTTCGAAGAACACGTTAAGTTGATTTCGAACAATTCGTTTTCAGATAATCTTGTGTCATTTAAAGATGTGCAATTAAATATAAACTTTAAGAATATCCAAGCGATGAATATAAAATGAATGATACAATAAACATGAAATTATGATGAAATGAAAACAAAAAACAAAAAACGGGATGGGATACAAGGATAATAGGGTCAATAAATTTGGATTGCCACTGGAAATAGGGAGTGGTGGGTAGGGTCGGGTTATTAAGCAATTTGTGGCGGAGCGCAAAGGTTCCTTCTCCGATTGAATACCACACAGCGTTCTGTAACGTGCGAGGAGCGTGGTATCTTTCCCGACAAATTGCACTTATATGATGTGCAGTCGGGATTTCAGTATTTTTGCCTAACGATCCCAGCATTGTCAGTGCAGGGTGTAACATGCCAGGATTACCCCATGTACACCTGGAGCACACAACCCTACTGCTCGGTGGGCAGAGCGCCGCGGCACCCGGTCAAGGTTCTAAGCACTAATTAGTCGCCTTTTACGACAAGCCTGACGGTGCTGTCGTCTATTCTTTTGACACCCGGATCCTCACGCGGCTAGAATTTGTTTTAAAAAGACAGACAAAACCCCTGTTTAGCTTACTATACACTGCTATTATCTTAGTAGTTTCCAAAAATAAACACTACTTACAGGTTTCATAGTAAAACGATAGTAGAATGCATCGTTATATGTGCTAACCCGCTGAGGCGGATGACAAACATTCAAATTTCGAGTAATTAAATTGAAGATGAAGCTCAATTTTGTGTTAGTTGTTAACATAATAATTCGATAGAATATTTGTTTAGATAATAAAATTATTTTCCAAGATGTATTTATATAACAATGACACAAAAAAGGAATATCTTTTTAATAGGGCTGTTTTTTTCCTCTTTGTTGTTGAGTATTTTGAGTTATTGATTTATTTTTAAGCCGTCGTTGGAACTGAGGACAATATTATTATCACAACATGTTAAATATTCAGTAATGTTCAAATTTTTGTCATAGTCATTACTTATGTATATCATATGTTTAATTGCAATACAGTATTTTGATTTGGTTTGATTGTTTGGTTTGGTAGAGTGTATCATAAAGTAATGACTTCGCCCCTGGGCCGGGATTACCTACTTACGGTCGGCTATGCAATACACACGAGTGTCAAGCGAATTCACAAGGGTCAGTGGATACGGTTTTGTAAAATAAATGTAAACACCCTGCACTGACAGTGTGACATACATATAATTAACGACCCAATGCACTTCATATTGTTTCTTATATTCTGCGTACGTACATAAATCAATCGTAATGCCTCTGTTTTCCGTGGTTCGTTTAACATATTTCAAGTAATCAAAAAACTATTTTTTCTACTAAAATGGGTCAGATATGTTTAATTCACATTAATGCTGTGGCTAGAAATGTTTGTCCATGGCCAGACTGAAATCGACACTAATCGTTTATATCAACTTTAAAATTAAATTAGTAACTATTCTAGCTGTACATGTATCTAAACTTGGATTGTGATTAATATTTGACACAGAATGATATGATATCAAAATCACACTATCCCCTATTTTCCCCCAATTTCTGAATGGTTTCAATAATAGTTTTCAAAGTCAATCCCTTAATTACTTTTTGATAAGTTAAATACTGTGGTACAAATTATTAGAGGAGTTCTATCCTTTTAAACATTATAACATTAACTCTCTGGATTGCAGGAAAAAAATTTGTGTACCCCTTCCCCAATTGCCAAAAAAAATCTATCCAAGCCTTTTTGTTTGTTGTACATGTATGCTATTTTTATTTCATTTTTTAGTACTTCATACTATTATTCATACTTCTGATAATATATACACACGAGATTAAAAAAGGGGGAGACAAAGGTCATTAAGGCCTTAATTGTTCATAGTTTCATTTCGCGTTAACGTTTTTCATGTTATATTATTTTGGTACTTCTAGTTTGTGTAAACCCAATATCTGAAGGTAATATTTACGAAAAATAAAGATTTGATATACAAACACAAAAACTTTTAATTTTAGGTGGAGGGCCGTACACTCGGTACACCCGCCCTTTGATTCGTGCTTGCAGATTGAAACCGTTATATTGGTAGTGAATCAAGATTTTTTAAAATGTAGCGTAGAATAGATTATTCCGAAACCAAGGAGTTAAATATAAATCCTTGCCGAAACAAAATAATTATATTTAAACGAGTAAAAATGCAGTCTTTGGTGGTCATATATATTGTTACCTGGGGATACATTTTAGATACTATTATAGCATTTCAGAGTCACCAATATTTTGTAAGATAGTGAGTCTCAAAAATCGATGTACAATGTAATCAGTCTTTTCAAAATGCGAATTTGAACTTAAATAGCTAAACATGTTACAATCTTGTCAGTGTGACATTTAAGGGTGATTGTTTTTTTTCTGACTTGTAAATATTAATATTATTTGCGTGTACACATTTGATGGTGTATTGTATACCTATATACATAGAGGTGTGGCTTAGCACTCAATCCTCGATTGGTACAGAGAAAAGAGCATACAACCGGCGTGCGGTTCAAACAAAAAATATTGGCCCAATACCAACCGTTTCTGCTGTTGCGTTCCTGCTTATTCCACTACAATACTTGATGCTACTTCAACCGCTAATCATTTGCATACCAACATGTACCTGTATCTCAATTGCATGAAGATTTATCGGTGTCTTCGGGAATATGCACCAACTCTTCAAAAAAAAATGGAACTGAATTGATTGCATATGGAACTTACCCTGTATTACATGGTACTTAAAATACAAAATATTATGCATAGTTTCAAAGCAGTTATCTGATTCGCATAATACCTCGCTACTTCGCCTGGCGGAGTATACAAAACCCCAGATCAGAAAAAAACAATATTTAAAAAAATATTTATAAAACACTTGATATATGAACACAAAAAAAAATAATCGAGAATGGCCCTTGTTATGGTTTTATGGATGATATAAACAGCGCACAATCCGATTACATGTACATGTCTGTAAATACAGTACATGTTTACAGAATATTTCGTTCAGTTTTCACGCATTACATAAAAATTTGAAATATTGTATAGGATTCAAAATACACAGAAAGCGGGGTCTAGGTTAATAATGATGTGAGGGATGCATTTATTTTTTTCCTCATTTAAATAAAACTTCAAACTTAGACTATTAAAACCATGTCACACATGTTCCATGATTTTGTTATTACATGTATACACATGTAGGTACTGTTAATGTTTATTTAAGTGAGTTTATCCCCTTTATAATTGAGAATTTATTCTACTTAAAGCAAAATGATGGGCATTTGGTAAGAATCGTCTTTTAAAATAAAACAAGCTGTTAATACCATATGTTTTTTTAGACTTGACATGTATACATTTTTTGGTCTGTAATGAGCGCCCCTTACGGAGATCTTGATGAGTAGATATTGGCAGAGCCAGCTTTCGTAAGACCTTACCGAAGAACTCCGGCAAATATGTCCTACTACATGTAACAGCCAAGCGGCTGTATTAATTTCCTGGCTCACTCTCATACAAATGTACCCTATGTGGGTCTAAGAGTATTAAGCACGCTAAAGTAAGTCAACGTACCGAAGAGTGAAACAAATCTGAATCGGACCCCTCTTTTAATGTAATATGACCCTCCCCCTGATTTTGCAATGCTTTAAATAAATGAGGTATTTCTCATATGACTGGTTTATTCGGTATACAGTATATTATAACAACTCTTAGAGAAAAGTAGATCGATATTCTTACTAATAAATGTGTGATACTTTTATTCTTTTAGTGGTTTCCATGTACCATGGTTTTTTGTTCTGCATGCTCGCCAAGGGAACACTCTTTTAACACTTTAGAATGTATTTTATAGTGCGTGAAACATGTGAGTGTTTAAAATAAACAAAGCCGATGTAATTAAATGCGATTAATTTAATAAATTTTGAAATTGAGAGTTTAATAAACATCTTGCATTTATCGCGAAAGTGACTCGATTGGTGTAGTAGCACGTGCGACTTCTTTTATCTTTCCACGGTGTCGGCTAGCAACTTCCATTATCTGCAAGCGCATTTCGCAGTTTGCAATCTTTTATTTGATGACTTTATAAAAAAAAACTGTATCAAAAACAAGTACTAGTATACGACATTATAGAATACGGACATGGTTAATGGGTGTTTACTGGAGCTTTTAATTCTACGGAAATTTTCTTTTGGAATTAGGTAAAATATAACTTTTATGGATATATACAATGTACATGTATTTCAGTCAGTTTAGAATGCAAGTTAACTGTAAACAGAATTCGGAGGTAGTTCAGCACATCTTGCCGCTGGCAAGTTATTTTTCTTCAATTACCCGATAAATTGATTACTTGTATTCAATAAGATCTGTTATAGTATAATATTTTTTTTAAAAAATCAAACGTAGGCATACTGAATTCACAAAATATGAATAAAAATTTATTATAACAACAAAATGTTTACTTTAATGTATATAATTTTTTTTTAAATAAAAGTAAATAATCAAAATGAAAAAAATAATTTTGATGTACATATATTTTTTTAAATACACACAATAACAGTATCTGTTGTCGCACCTGCTTGTATCGATAGAAATCAATTATAAACGACCGTTTGTGCAACTTATACCCCCACTCAACAAGTGAACACCTCGCCCGTCCGTCTGTCATTTCGGCAGGTCAAATATCGTCGGCTCCCAATATGGCTTGAATGATTTTAAATTTGGTGTTAGGCTTTACCTACAAAGGGCATACGTTGTAAGTGATTTTGGATTCTGTTCTGTCAGCCGTTTTCACTTTTCACCTTTTAAACTTTCACATAAAGGACTAACAATTGATGGATTGGTTTTAAAGTTCGAAATGTAATTTAGATCCGACCATCAAATGATATATTTATTTATAAATATTTATTATTTCGTTCACTTGCAAACACGTCACATTTTGTTGCGACCACTGACTTTAGAATGAGCGTTTTTTTTTTCGTTTTTTTATTATTGCGACTGAAGTTCTGAAATAATACATTATTCCTTACAGCCAGACTATTATGTCTTTGTTGAGCATTTGGTAAAGATGGTTAAATTTTTTTTTTACAATCGTATATTTAAATGAGGAGCTGAAATACAATTGTTTGTTAACAAATACCCGTTATAATGTATTTTTTATTTATTACATTTTATTTATTTTCAATAATCAATTAATATTATCATATATGAAAAAATCCTTTTTTATTGTACGCTAATTTATTACTCACGTTAGCCTGTTCACGTTAAAATTTTACAAATTACCGCGTCTTTAAAGCATTTACTCCGGGCACTAGCAGTTTCTCTTTACGAAGAGCGCCACCTACACTCGTGAAAAATTTAGGTTTCAAAAGAAATTAATGACATATTTTAAACAAAATTAGTGAAAATTTAACTGGAACATCACCGAATTTAACCGAGAACAACGTCGAATTTAATTAGGAATAAGTACGAATTTAAATGGGAACAACCTCGAATTTAAATACGCTGTGTATCCTAATTTTATCGTACACACCGAATTTTATCGGGAATATCCGAATTTTAAATCCAAAGCCAAATTTAATTATTCTATACTAATTTTAACGGCACAAGTCCGAATTTAACTCGGCATTTCACTTTTAAATTCGGTAAAACGTGAGGAAATTAGGCATTTTTATTGACCAGTGATACATAGTGGTCAGACTGGTCTGGCAGCGGATATTGGGCACGACTTTCTCGTGCGATCGAAACTTCTCTTCAGGTGAATGATAATATCATAATTACGAGTGATTTGAACTCGGACTTATTTGTAACACAAAACAATAAATTATTTGATATTATTAATCGTTTTAATCTGCAAAATGTTATTGATAGACCGACGCGAAGTACGGATCGTTCTAAAATCTTGCTATATCCCATCATCATATCGAATGGCATTAAATGTAACCATTCCGATGTTTTGTGGATACCTCGATCTATAAGTGATCATGATGCATCAATAATATTTTTGAACTGTCATTGTTACAAGACAAAAACTTTTAATAGAAAAGTCTGGTTATATAACAATTAAGATGGAGACAATTTAATGACATAATGGATTGACACTTATTGTTAAATGACCTTGAGATTGATGAAAGGTGTAAAATGTTTAAAACAGTTTTCTTTAAATAATTAGAGAATGTGTTCCATCAAAAGTAGTAAATATAAGAGATAAAGATAATCCTTGGTTCAATAGTGAAATAAGGAAGGCTATACGTGTTCGTGATAGAATCCGGAAAAAATTCTAAAATATAAGCGACGCGGTGATAAAGAAAAACATACGAAACAAAGAAATAAGGTTAATAACTTGAAAAGAACAGCAAAAGACAAATTTGAAGAAAATCTTGATAACTCTTCGTGAAAATACCTCTAATCCAAAAGTTTATTGGGAAATTATGAAGATGCTTTTAAAATCTGAAAAAGGTTCTTACAGTATTCCCCCGTTAACAAATGTCTCAGATATTCAGTCACTGGCGAGTACGATGTACGAGGACGACGAAAAGTGCATCGTTTTAAATTAACACTTTTATTCTATATCAAACATTAAAGGAGCAAATAATTCCTCACCAAACATGGAGCGAAAATCAAACAATGAAATATTTACCATAAATATAGATCGTTCCGAAATAAATATAGATGTTATCAAAATTTTAAACCCGAATGAGGCACCCGGTCCTGATATAATAAGCCATAAGATTCTAAAAATCAGCCCTGATAAAATCTCAATCCCTGTCCAGATAATATTTAATAAATCCATTCAATATTGCAAATTTCGCTCCTGCGGGAAGACCGCAAACGTGACTCCGATTTTTAAAAATGAGGATACCGCTTTACCGTCGAACTGCAGACCTATTTCTTTGATTAGCTGCGTTAGCAAAGTGATGGAGAGAATAATCATAAACATGTCTACAATCACTTATTTGAAATAAACTTTTGTACGAATACCAGAGCGGGTTCCTCCCTGGACATTTAACAGTGCACCAATTATTAGAGCTTTACAACTCTGTTCTTGATGGATTAGAAAAAAGCAAACAAGATGTTTCGTTTTTGTGACATAACTGGTGATCTTTTAAAATGGTTTAAAAATTATCTTGAAAACAGGGAACAAAGAATCGTAATAAAAAAAAACATTGTCCCCCGTTTGCAGTGTCTTAGCTGGAGTTCCACAATGGTCTCTGCCCTCAATTATTTATCATTTTTTATCTGAAAAGCTAATTTCATTGACAAGACTTTTTGCAGATGATACATCATTTGGAGTTTCTGGAACCGATCAATCTGTCATGATCTTGCTGAACTAGACGACTTGTCTAAAATGGTTGATGACATTTAATCCGGATAAGACAGAAGTTTTAATGATCTCGGATATAAGTATACCTCATATTAACATTAACTTCAATAATCAAGAAATTCCAATTGTTTACTCTCATAAACACTTAGGTGTAACATTAAGTCAAAATGGCAAATGGAATACTCACATTGACAACATTATAAACAGTGATATGATCAACGTGATGCGAAAGCTTAAATATAAAATTTGTAGGAATACTTTAGAAAAACGTACGGCCAATTTTAAAATATGCATGTGAAGTTTGGGACAACTGTGGTGTAGTTTATTCGAATACGTTAGAAAATGTGCAACTTGAAGCTGCTAGAATTGTAACTGGATTACATGTACTTATTTTTACCAAGATAGATCTAATCTACCGCGAAACTGGATGGGAAACATTAAAATCTAGACGCGAGAGAAGAAAACTCCAAATGATGTATACAATTAACAACCAGATTACACCTCAATTTCTGTGTAATTTACTTCCTCAAGCAATTCAAAGTACTACTAACTATCCCCTAAGAAATGTTTCAGATATTATATTACCCTTCTGTAGACTTTCTATAACAGCCGAATCATTTATTCTCTCTAAGATAAGACATTGGAATAAACTAAATCAATCAACACGAGATTTGGATTCGTTATCAAAATTCAAAAGCGAACTAAAACGTGAAGTAAAAACCAATATCCCCAAACACTATGCTTTTGGACCCAGACGACTTAATATAATTGTTCTAACACAAATGAGAGGCGGATCATCATTTCTTAACTATGACCATGATAGAGTAAACATTGTTGGTAATCCAACTTGCAGATGTGGATTCCAAGTAGAAACTCAATACCACTGGTTTTTTTTGTTTATTTTTAATGTCGTTTATACAGACTCTTACGGCAGAAATTAATGAATGATCTTGCGTGGTTACCGGGAAATTTGCCAATTAATCTAGAACTGTTTTTATATGAACATGAGGATCTATCCAACAAAATGTATTATTACTGAAGTACATTTTTGAATATATAAAAAAAACACAAAGAGACCGGAAGTGACGCCTTGGGTGTGACCGGAAGTGACCACTAATCATTATGGACAATAACCCTTCTGACCCTTTTGACCCTTTTGACCCTTACCACCCCCACGCTATAGTGTATAAGTCCGACGCGGACGAGTTCAAAACGTGACCCGCCTCCTCATTAGCGTCGTCCTATGGATTGGAATCGTTAATTACATAAAACCACTCCTTCATTAGCGTCATCCTATATATTTAAATGTGTTAATTGTCGACCGCTGAATCCAGATGACTATAAAAAGAAATGGAAAAGAATACTGGTTCACTTCGTGAATGACCCGCAAAGGAGATGGACCACCCGGAGCAATAAAGATTTACAAAGTAGTTCCCTGTACGATTGGATCTCATACATTTTAATTTCATTGGTCGCAATTAACACATTTAAATCTATAGGACGACGCTAATGAAGGAGTGGTTTTATGTAGAAGAAGTCACCAGTCGTGATGCCGTACATGTGCAATGGACAAAAGAATGTGCCAATTGTAAACGAAAGAATGAACTGACAAAAGAACGTGCTGCCCCAGAAAGACCTCGTGGTAGACCAGCTGGAGGAAAGAAAAAAAGTCGATCAGAAAACAGATGTGACACCTATAAATGGAATTGTATAGAGAGGATTTCGGAACAGAGATAGTACGGAGATAGAACGTAAAACGTACGTCAGAATATCAAATACAAGTGGAAACCAGAGCGGAGTATCGTGCATCCTTGTATAAGACTCGATGACCTTAATAAATTAAGAAAGTTACAAAAGTTCAACTAGAAGAATCATATTGATCTACGATAACAGGACATGATAAAATGAGAGGATGTTTCATCAAAAAAAAAAATTAAAAAAAGGAGCTATATGGGATGTACAATGGAAACCTAGTTCAAAGACCAAAAGTCATGTTAACCGAAGAAAAAAAGGAAGAGAAGATTAAATAGAGTGGAAAACAGACTTGACGCCAACGATACTCTGACGACAAGAAGACTCATAGTGAAGCAGAATCATCAGAAGATCGCATCGTGAAATTACTTAATGGGAACACTTTATGGAACAGAACATTGGGCAGGACCCGATTTTGAAAAACAGACGACACTCCGACGAATGGAACAATGAATATGAATTGTAAATGAAATATAAAAGAAAAAAAATCTTGTTGTGTGATATTTTGAAGAAAAACCTTCTTACAAAACAGGATAGCTCGAAACCGATAACACCTATTAAAACCGTTAGCGATTTACTATTAGAGCCTCACAACACGGGTCAAAGTATAAGTAACTTGAAAACATACTATAGCAGTAATAAGTTCCTTGTAAAAACCACATCATACAATACTTAAACCAAAAACCAAAAAAAGAGGGCGTAGGAAACAACTACGAATGCAAATATGGAGAGAAAAATAAAATTCCGTAGTTCTATGGTTTACCCCTATAACGGGTCAAATCTTGTACACGTGACATGTAAACATTGAAAGTATGAAAAAGAAATCGGTTTACCCGAAAGAGCCTCATAACACGTTCAAAGCAAGTTTGCGTGTACGCGACGTGCAAATGTCGAAAATACTATGGCAGTAAAAAGTTCAAAATCCTTATAAAAAAAAGAGACAAAAAATAAACGGTCGTACAAGTCTCAAACTTAAACAAAAAAGGGCGTAGGAAACAAACTACGAATGAAAATATGGAGAGAGAAAAAAAATCCGCAAATCAATGGTTTACTCAAGAAACCCAAAACGGGTCAAATCAAGTACACGCGACATGTAAACATTGAAAATATGAAAAAAAAGGAATCTACCCACTAGAGCCCCATAGCACGGATAAAATCGAAAATATGTTTGAGTGTACGCGATATGCAAATATCGAAAATATTATAGCAGTAAAAAGTTCAATCTCCTTCTAATAACAAAAGAAAAACATTAAACGAGTACACAAGTCTCAAATTTAAACAAAAAGGGCGTAGGAAACAAACTACGAATGAAATTATGGAAAGAAAAAAAAATCAACAAATCAATGATTTTCCCAATAGAATCCCATAACGGGTCAAATCAAGTACACGCGACATGTAAACATTGAAAGTATGAAAAAAGGAACTTAACCACTAGAGCCCCATAACACGGATATAATGGATGAAAAGGTTGAGTGTGTCAGTAATAGGTGATGAATAAGTCGACTATACAAATCTAATTATAATAAAAATGAAAGGCAATACACCATTGAAAAGCTCTTAACGTTCCGATTGTAAACATCAATTGTAAACCTTACAATTGTCAGGATAATCTTTAGTGGTTAGCCAAAATAGAAAGATTAATTACTCAAACTGAATACAGAAAAAAATCCGTGAGACATCTATTCAAATTACACAATCAATTGGACATCGCAAGGAGAAAATCAAATCAAAATATAAAATCTATTCAAAGTGCCCATTCAAGTTGACACTATTACACAAAGACAATGAAATTACAATTAATTTACGAAAATAAATTAAAAAAAATTAACGATAATTAATGTAAAAATAAAAAAAGCAATATAAACAAAGAAAGATAACTCTTGTCATAACACACCCCTTTTTTATAGTAACCTGTTTATAGTATACTATATAATGACACTAATTAGGACACTTAATGAGGATACCTATGGAGTTTCTTTACCCGTCCCAACCTTTAACTATCTATTTTCATGACTTTTGTTTCAGCTTGTTGATTAGTTTTCTCTATAACATTGTACGCCCTTATGCACGTAAAATTTCGTAGCGACGTGGAATGGGGTATACCAACGTACTTCCGCGCATTTGCGTTAGATATCCAACGTACTTCAGCGTTGACCATCGAAAGTCAGCGCCACTATCGCACTTCGGCGTCCCCATTGCACTTCCTAGTCTTACATGTATGAATAAGCTTAATATGTGTTTTAAAATATTTTAAGTATTTTATTAACATAATAGAAGTTTAACCCACCAGAAATCAGACGATAAAAAAACTTTTTTTTTGTTAAATACAAACTATACCTAGACAACATTTGTAACGAAGACAATTATCAAAGTGATCAGCTATTTTGAATTAGCCTAAAGTCACTTATTTTACGGAATACGATATATTTTTGACAAAACGAGCTTAAAGTTGGTAATGACAATTCGTTGTTTATTCCACCTCGTTATCTTTTTTGCAATTAAACATCCAAAGTACAGTTCCAAAGCTAGATGTAATAACTGCTGAATATTCTGAATTCGATATCTTATTCACTGAAACTTGGTTGAATACTTCTGTTGCCGATGATGAGTTATTTCTCAAAAATTATCATAAGCCTTTCAGGAGGGATAGGAGCATTGATCAAAATGAAGGTGGGGTCATTGTTTATGTTAGAGGAAATATTCATGCTATTAGACGATTGGAATTTGAGCCGACAGATGTTGAGGTTATTTGGCTCAAGGTCAGTATTCATACCAACACATTTTTGTATGGGACTTTTTACATTCCTCCTGGCAATCCTGTTGGCATTTGGAGAAAGGTCGAGGACTCTGTGGAGTCCGCAAGAAATGTTATAAATTGTGATCATATAATTATTACTGGCGATTTTAATGACAATCATTTCTTAGCAAACCCCATAATAAAAAGTGTATGTACCAGGTTTAGTCTGGAACAACTTGTTGAAGAGCCTACAAATTTTACGGAACATTCTTCCTCACTGATTGATTTGATAATTACAGATGATCAATATTTTATACCAGATGTTACTGTTGGTCCCTCACTTTTCGACCAAATTTGTTATCACTGCCCTGTCATTGGCTTTATAAATTCTCCCAAACCAGTTAAAAATACGTTTAGACGTAAGGTTTGCCTTTATAACAAGGGCAATTTTGATAAGTAGAGGCAGATGTTGGCTAATACTGATTTGGACAATATTCTGAACTCTAATGATATAGATAAGATTATTAGCGATATAACCAGATGTATTTTACATGCAGCGGACTCGTGTATTCCGAATCGTTTTGTAACTATTCGGAAAGATAGTCTTGCATTGCTTACAGGTGATCTAAAAAAACTCATTAGGTCGAAAACCTGTATTCATGCTAAGGCAAAACGTTCTAGTAAATCGGCTGACTAGAACAAATTCAAGAAAATAAGAAATAATGTGACGTGAAAAGTTAGACTCGTCCGCGAGAAATACCGTTCAGATTTACTTAATCGTTTATCAGCCGAGAGATGCTCAGCCAAATCTTGGTGGACACTCTACAATAAGATATCTGGTATCAAACCGTTACATTCAGACTTACGTGTACCACCATCACTAATTGGAGATAGATTAGTATTCGAGGACGTCGACACACCAAATTGTCTTAATAACTACTTTGCTTTGAAGACACAATTAGATGACACAAAAGCTACACGATCTGACATTACAATCAATCGAGAACATAAATTAGAAAATATGGTTTTAGATGAAAGTGATGTCGAAGATGTATTTTCTTTTTTGAATATTAATAAAGCCTCTGGACCAGACTCCATAGATCCTCGACTTCTTAAGAAGGCCTCGTCTATTTCAAAATACCCCTTTTGTAAACTATTTTTACTACTTCATGTGGTTTGTGTTGTGTATGTCTGTTTTATGGATTTTGTTATTGACACTGGACTTTCCAATTCGTCTATCGATACAACTTTGATCTCCTTGTAATTTTGTTTGAAATGCCTGAACCAAGTTGGAACCATTGTTTTTTCAGCTTGTGATAATATCTTTGTCAAATTTTAGATTTGTTTTTTATCCTTGGACAGATTGGTGTTTTGAAATTGTATTCTTGAGATAAACAATCAAGGCTAATGCAGATGGATACATACACCAAAGAAATTCCAAGTTTTTCTCATAATAAAAACATACAATTTCCCGTTAATGCAAACAACAACATGCATTGATTTATTTTTGCTGCATACCAATACATAATATGATGATTTATTATTACATGTATATTTCAAAAGTTCCAATGAGCACTACTCCATAAACTACATGTACATGGAGTCTTCCATTGAAGACATATGTTGCCTGCTCCTAAGTTTTCAGTAAACAGAAAGTTAATGTTGCCTGCTCCTAAGTTTTCAGTAAACAGAAAGTTAATGAGTCAGAGTCTGCAAAAAAAAAATGATTTACTAAAGTATAATAGAATAAAACATCCTGAAAAATATCCAAGATCTGATTTAAGACTATGGTTGGCACCAAAATAATTCCTATAGGTCAGGAACAGGTAAGGGCAATATTTAAATGAGACAAGGAATCTATGTGTGACAGCTCACTCATGACAACCCCTCTCTAGATGCTACATACCAAGTTTCTATTGGCTGTAATTTATACTTGCTGAGAAAAATGCGACAAAAATTTACCAAAATTTACTGCAAAAGCTTCACAATTCACTAAGTCGGCAAAGACCTGAAGTGCAGCAGACCTGAAAACCTATCCAAACATATGGGAACACCTATAGATGACACATACCAAGTTTCATGAGACTGTGAAAAGTAGTTGCTGAGAAAAGTGCAACAGAACTTTTTTATTTATTTCAGATGCATGGACAGACTCACACGAGGGTAAAACAGTATACCTTTGGAGTTGGGGTATAAAAATCCAAAAGAGTTCTTGTAATAGCTCAAATTGAGCATTCCTTCATGACTTCACTTTTTAACATGAAACAGTTAGTGTCTAATAAGGCTGCTCTAAAGTCTGATTCATCCATTTTTTGTCTTTTTGTGCTAGTCTCGAGAAATAGCTAGACACTTATTGTGTGGTGAGAAACTGTGCCCGACTAAATCTATTGACGCCATCCTTTTTTGTAAGCCTCATTTCCTCTGCAACTTAAGAAGGATCTTCTTTCCTCACAGTTTTCTTTCAAACATTGAATTTACCAGTCAAAAAGCCTTTTGGTCTTCAGTTAAGGTCGTTTTCGGCTTATTGACTTTAAATGTCCATCCCTTATCATTTCTAATGGGATTCCGACACCAATGTTTTTGGCATGCTTCTTTGCACAACAAAACTGGTATTTAGTTAAAGTTGGAATAAATGATTTTACTTCAGCACACCTATATTCATTTGCTGCAATGGACAACAGCTGACGTCTCAAAGTTAGTGTGTTGGCAATCATGTAAGAATTGGCTATTGCAATGAGTAAGGTGTTGTTATTTGAAGATTGTTCCTTATGTCCAAACAAAGTGTCCTGAACAAACTCTGATTCACCAGGGCACATGGTGTCCAATAATGCTGTAATGCATACACTTTATTTAAATACCTCCTCTTTGTTCGGTCAATAGACAGTCCCAAAGTCCCAGTCGTCAAGCATTTAACAGGGCTAATGTCACAAATATTCAGAAAATCATTCAGTTTTTGGAGGCGGTCTATATGTACAACTGAAGCCTCAGTACCCTGGCTGTTGCAGGTATTCTCTGGTTCATCTGTTTCATGGCTTTCACTGGCAGATGCCTGTTCTCTAAAAAAAAGATAATATAATCAGTCGTACATTCATGCCAAATTTTGTTACAAACCTTGAACGTGTAAACATTGGCTAAAAATCAACTTCAGGGGTCATAACTCCAATTTACAGTTTTTTTCTAAAAAGAAGTATGTACCGTATAGGGCATATTTGACCCAAAAAAAATACAATATTTTATTTGTTCAAAACTAGTATCAAGTATCTGTCTGATATGGATTTAAAAATAAATCTTAATTTTTTGCAATAAGATGTCCTTTAAAGCGAAAAAGTTAACACCAAAAATAACTAAATTCCTTGCATATTTCGGAACAGGAAATGTAGATCACAAGGCCATGCCATTGAGATTTTGCATTATTTATTTATTTATTGATACAATTATTATATGCTATAGGTAAAAAATCTTGATGGTACCGCCTTGCCCTCTATGTTTCCTGTGCAAAAGTATGACATAAAATGTGATATTACTTGAAAATCACTGAGTTGACCATGCAAAAGTACATGTAAAATATCTTTCAAAAGTGTTCATAATAGGAATTGAAAATCCACAATATGTGTATTAATTTTATGCATTTTTACATGTATAATAATTGCAATAAATTACCTAAAAGTTACATGTTACACAAAATATTCACGCTTGCCTGTATATATATTTTTTGGAAAAAACTAATCATGATGAAACTTTGTACTTGAAGTCAAAAAAGGTTCATCTTGACATGAGTGCAGTTTTTATTCAAATTGAGCACATTTATTGATCTAATAAGGGGGTTGCCAGGGTATCAGAAATTGTATTTGCTAGTATTTGCTGGGGGTAATTTGGTGTTTATTTTCAAGAATTAAGTAAATCTACATGAAATAATAAGATTTTGGCCCTTTATTCTCTATTTTCTGAAATTGAAATAAAAAATATGGTTTCTATGGGATTTTCCATTGAAATTGCAATTTGCTAAGGTGCTAGGTATGAAATATAGACCAGTGGGGACAATATTGTACAGCTTTGAGTTTTTCTCCTCTAGGAACATCAAATCAACAAAAAACATACTTTATGAACAAGGTTTAGGCAGAAATCTGACAATTTAGTGTAATTTTTATGAACCCAGTCAATGAAATATGGCAAAATCAGGGGTTTTCACAGCCTTGTCTTAGGATCTATAAAATCACAGATATGTGTTTTATTGGTCGGAATCTTTTGTATTTGCTAGTAAATAATATAAATAATGTGAAAAAACCTAATATATTCATTCCATTGATATTCATGCATCTATTGTAAGTCACTACATGTATATACCTTGTGATGTCTCAAAAACACCTAATTTTAGAGTTCCGCATACACTATAAGGTTTCAAAAATGAAATTTTTTGTAGAAAAACTGGAAAAATACAGCTGACTGTCTGCTTATGTACCTGATAAGCTTAGAACCTTACATTATTTTATATTTGTTTCAGATCTTTCATCATTCAAAACCCAAATAAAGGCTAACTTTTAATATCGGACACAATCGCACTTGAATATGGTTTCTATGGGATTTTCCATTGAAATTGCAATTTGCTAAGGTGCTAGGTATGAAATATAGACCAGTGGGGACAATATTGTACAGCTTTGAGTTTTTCTCCTCTAGGAACATCAAATCAACAAAAAACATACTTTATGAACAAGGTTTAGGCAGAAATCTGACAATTTAGTGTAATTTTTATGAACCCAGTCAATGAAATATGGCAAAATCAGGGGTTTTCACAAATAAATATTGTACAGCTTTGAGTTTTTCTCCTCTAACTATACACTAGGAACATCAAATCAACAAAAAACATACTTTATGAACAGGGTTTAGGCAGAAATCTGACAATTTAGTGTAATTTTTATGAACCCAGTCAATGAAATATGGCAAAATCATTTTTTTATTCAATACATGCAAGTACAATCAAAATCATAGTTCACATTCCCTTTACATACAAGAATAAATAAATTTGATACAAGCACTGTAATTAAATTGGCTATGAAGTTTTTTCCCCATTTTTCTATAGATAAAATTCAGACACATGGTTGTGTGTTATGTTGTAGATTACTCTGTATTGTTTACAAAATGTGTAGCTAATATGTTTTCAAATGAATATTGTTCATTCAAATGTGTAGTAAAATAATACAGAGATATCAATTTTAGTAATATAAGGACTGACAATGATTAGAATTGTGTCTTTTGAAAAATTAACATTATTGTTTTGGTGCATACATGTATTATGGTTTATCACACTTAATGCAATAAACAATATGTGCAACAAAAATTAATATTATTTTTCAATAGACACAATTTTAACCATTGTCAATCCTTAAATTACTAAAATTGATCTCTCTGTATTATTTTATAAATAGCAAATGTTAAAGCAAATCATTAATTAATTTATTGCTATTGATCATGATCTCTTGATTTTGAGAGTTATGATTTAATAGTCCTATGATAAAATTATCACAGAAATGAGGTGTTCTTGTAATTAACTAAGTAAACTCATTTGTACACCAAATATCATTGACCTACATTGTATAATAAGTAGTTTTTTCTAAAAATTGATGTGGTCAGAAAACAATGGCGGACCCTGCCGCGGTCGACGACTTTACGGAAAAGCAACACCTATGTGTCGCCTTTTGGGAGAGACAAAAATCTTTCAGATATCTCAAGTTCATTTTCTGTATTCTTCTCATTAAGGGTACAGTCTGTACCAGTGAAAGATGATCCTGAGCCAGAGTAGAGGTTCTTTCTGTATCTTGAACAAATGGCTGAAGAAAAAAAACCAAACATATACATATTGTATGTCTGGATGTGATAATTCTAAAATACATGTACTTTTTGCCATTTACTGGTCATTTTGGTTATCCTATAACTTGGCTTTAAGAATGTGGTAAAGGGCAATATTTGTGCAAAGTGTTGGACACTACATATTTTTTGTTCAATATGATGGCATTTTTATATAATGGCATTATTTTTACCATCCAACACTAATTTTTTAAAGTGTTGCCCTTAAGGGTGGTGGTGGTGGGGGTGTGTCAATGAAAACCGGTAATTTTGTGTTTTACTGTGTGTAAAAAGAAATCATCCGAGGCTTGACAGGCCTGAAAACCATATACATCTTTAAATTGTTTATATTGAATATGTAAATCATTGAATGTTTCACGATGAATTGACATGTTACACGTTGCATGATGTACGCTAAATGTACATGATACATGTTGAAAGCATGCACACGGTAATCACGGTCATACTAAAAAGCGCCCAAGAAGAGAAAAAAAAAACACACAAGAAGTTATAAAAAGCGCCTCAGAGACAATAAAAAGCACCCAGAAAGATATAAGTACAGGTAAATCAATTATTCTAAATAATTTTGGTAATAAATAATCATTTAGTTTTACGTAATTTGTTCCAAATTAATGAAGTACTAGTATTTGAAATTGAAATGGAAAGGGGAAACGAACCTTTCAAGCCAATATAACAATAGCATAAATGTGATGAATTTATTTGACAAAAATCCAAGACGGGAAAGGAGTCATGGCCATCGCCACTATACGTCACCTAAGTTACATGATATCTCCATAATTGGTCTTCTTTTCATACAAAAACCTCTTGGACTTCATCACATTAGAACCAAACTTTATTCTATACTTCTCACTCTACTACACCCCCTTTACAAAACAAGTCTTGACACTCCTGTTTCTGACCCAACCTCATCATTTTACAGACTTGTTGCCATCATTTTGAATATTGGTTTCCACAGACTCTTTAAACTAGTTCGTGTGAAAAGTCAAGATGAAGAAAAACGATCATTTCTTCCACTACCGTTTGTCAACAAAGGTATAGATGCAATTAATTTGGCTCACATCCTCCATCACAAAAATGTTACCAACAAAATTCCCCCATATTTCAAAGACAAATCCATACCAATTATTTCATATTCCTATACTTCACCCATTGTATCCAAAATTTTCAATTATAAAAGGCTATTACAGAACCTAGAGATTGCGGACTTCAAGGCTAAACCACCTGACTGTTCTTGCAAAAACTCTCCATTCAAATATGGTCCTTCTGGTCACGTCGTTACAGGAGATTTAACCATCATCGAAAACGAATCTCTGGGTAATATCCTTTCTTAAGGTCCCAAGTACTGTGAACCACGCTCCATAAATTGGAATTATAACTTTAAAGTTCCTGTGGATGCCATCGAGGGCTATGCAAGAAAATGGATAAAACGAGAACAAGAAGACATTGATTCTCTGTCAGAGTAGTTAAAGGCCGTGAGGTCTTTAATTTTGAAACGAATGAAAGTTTTAAGTAGGTCAATGAGTGCCAAAGCTACATCACTTTTCAAAGACCCCGACGTAGCAAAAACATTGTCTACTATACACGACAGGTATGTTGTCGTATCAGCAAACAAAGCCCAAAATAACATTGTTTTTGTCTGCAAAACGTTTTACATCAAATGTTTACTATCAGAGGTAGACGTAGAAAATAATAGCAGTGATAAGACCTATATTGCTACCACACTCTCCAAAGAAGAGATTGTGGAAAACCATAAATCTGTGCTATCCTCTTTTGGTCTATCTACCAAGGACGATGATTGTATTGTGATTTACCGTCTATGTACTGACAACGTTTCATAGCTGGATCTGCAAAATGTACCACCAAACCTCTTTCAGAGCTTTTAACTTCTATACTCACAACTGTCAAGAAGGGTCTGCAGTCCTACCACAACACTTGTTACTCCCGTAGTGGTATTACGTGTAATTCAATGTGGATCCTAAAAAATTCGAAAGATCTTTTGGAGACAATCAGTTCAAGACTATTATTTGAATATAATAGCATTAAAACCTATGATTTTTCAACACTGTAAACTCTTATTCCCCATACTCAGTTAAAATCCCGACTTAAAAACATTATACATCGTTGTTTTTCCAAAAAAGATGGTACACCTAGATACAAATATATAGTTCTTGGTAGAGATTCCTCATACTTTGTAAGAAATAATTCTAAATCATCTTCCAAATATACAGGGTAAGATGTTTACAAAATGCTGGAATTTTTAATCGCCAACATATTTGTCCTGTGTGGTGGACGTGTTTTTCAACAATTGGTCGGCATTCCAATGGGAACAAATTGTGCTCCATAACTTTCTGACCTATTCCTTCACTCTTATGAGACTGACTTTATAGCTGATTTGATCAGAAAGAAAGAATATCGTTTGGCTAGATCCTTTAATCTCAGTTTCCGCTATATAGATGATGTATTATCTTTAAACAATCCTAATTTCGGGGATTTGATACATCGCATCTACCCCAAAGAACTTGAGATAAAGGATACTACTGACAATGTAAGGTCATCCTCATATCTTGACCTACACTTAGAAATTGATGGTAAAGGAAAACTATTGACCAAACTTTACGACAAACATGATGACTTTTCATTCAGAATTGTAAACTTTCCTTTCATCTGTGGCAACATCCCTTCCACACCTGCGTATGGAGTGTTCATATCACAACTCATACGCAGTGTGGGAAACCATCGCTCGCCAGCTCACCAAATATGAGTAGATGTGTATTTTGGCGAGTTCTCATTAGCTTACACTCCTCAATTGGCAACCGTCATTGGCAAGTTCCAAGGAAAGTTAACCAGCCAACAGGTTATTTAATAAAACATCCCTTAACACCATACATTAAAAATATGTTCCCTACATTTTAAGAAGTTTAGCTCGAATATGTCAAGTGAATTTTGGCATGATATGCACAATTTTATTGACTTGTAAAGCATTATTTACGATCTGCCATATTACAGAAATAAAATCTTCAGATTTGAGTTTTACTTGTTTTTTCTTACAGAGTATGTTATAGCGATCACAGTGGTATATAAATACCTTATATTTTGATGCACAGTTTCATGTAACATCCAGATTTAAACTGCCCAATCTCAATACAAACTCTATGGAGAAAAGACAAAAAATCAGAATTGAATATTTCTTCCCAAATAAACTTATAAACCAAGTTTTTATCTATTTAGTGGGTCTAAATACGGAAAACCAGTGCAAAATTATCATTTCAGTGCAAATTAA
Source organism: Perna viridis (assembly GCA_037379345.1). NCBI lineage: Eukaryota > Metazoa > Mollusca > Bivalvia > Mytilida > Mytilidae > Perna > Perna viridis. The sequence continues at coordinate 38,547,535 of CM074515.1, read as the reverse complement.
TTGAAAAGAGGGTCAAAATACTGACAAAGTCCTCAACACTTCCTGAAATTGACAAACCCTCCCCCCTTTTTTCATAAAAATACAAAAATCCCTCCCAACACATGTAAGAGGATAAAACTGTTGTTGTTTTGCTTCAAATACATGAAATATGTATAAAAAAAGGTTAAAAATTGATGACTTAGAGTTGAATTTGGATGGAAATCTGCTTAAAGAGGCAAATTTTCCTGTTTTCACCTAATATGGACTTGTACCGCATTCATGCCTTGCTTGGCATTAAATTGTCAAAACTTTAAGTAGTTTCTTATTCTAGGGAACCTATTAAGTACAAATTGATAGTAATAATTCTATTTACACAGCATTTAGCAATAAGAAAACACAATTAACCCAAATTCATAAGAATAACACCTACCAAAACACATAAAGTCAAAAATTATCAGGAAAAATTTCTCTTAAACCTCACAAGAAGTGAAAAATTTTATCTTTAAGTACAAAAAGTTACACCTTAACCCATTTTCTTAGTAACATTCATTTATGGGGAAGGCTAGGAATGCACATTTACCAGAATACCAAATTATTACAGAAAAAAAAATGGATTTTTATACTAGGCTTGATGTAATGGCAAATCACACAGTTCCGCAGACGGCAAAAATAAGTTTTTCTGCTTATTTAGGTAAACCAAAGTAAAAATCACACTAACTTTTCAATTTAAATGCATATCAGAAGTCCAAAAACTATTTATGTCACCAAAAATCATATTCAAACCGTTTATAAACTGAAGGAAAGACTTGCAAAAAATTGAGATTTCATCAAAAAAATTGAAAATTTGATAAAAATGTACTTTTTAGGGCACCAATCTGCATAAAAAGTAAAATTTTAGGGCAAAATGACATGAAATGTGCTTGTTAGCTGTAAATCAATAAATCTTTGGCAAAGAAACTGACTTTTCAGGAGTTTTCACTTTTTTGCACATTTCTTGTAATAGGTGTAAAACCACTATTAAAAGTCCCATTACTTTCTATGTTGAATTAAGCAATTTTCAAGGTCCCAATTTTTTTTTAAAGTTTGTTAAAATGAACTTTAACAGGTTTTATCATAGAGGGGACCCTTTAAAGACTCTCTCATAAAATTTGCAGCATACCTTTAATGGCTTCTAAGAAAGAACGGTGAAGTGAAAGTAGACAGGTACTAAAAATACTACTTTCCTTTTGGAAATTTGGCAAATCAATGGGCTTAAGATCTAGACTCTGACAAATTATTCTCTACATCAGAGTTCAAAACTGTTGTATCCAGTGTGTACCTGACATGATAAGCTTTCAGATGATACCAAGTTTGCATATACAGGCTAAATCACAAAAAATATACAATGCATCCTAAGAACTACTTTGTTTTTTTACGGACTACTTTCTGGTATGTGCAGGCGACTGGTTCCCCTTAAAAGTGGTATTATACCTATAACTTCCGATAAACAGGATATGCCAAAACCTATGCGACGGTCCCGATCTCGTATTTGTATTCAAACGAAATTATCTTCCTAACTTAAGATTTGTTACCTTGCAAATTAGTTGTTTATGGTCATAATAGAAATGAACAAGAAGCAAATGATAAACATTTTCTTGTTTCTTATTTTGTTATTGTAAAGTACAAGCAAAACTTCAATGGGAGGGAAGATTCGAAAATAGAAAAGTTTTTGATAAATTTAAAAAAAAAATGAGAAGATAGTTGAAGAAAGAAAAAGAAAGGCAAAAGCTAGTCAAATCCAAGAGAAAACAGCTTATAGAACAGAAAAAAAACAAAAAAATTTGGCTAGTTGAATTTCTATTTGGCTCGCAAGATCAATGTTCCACTAGCCAAAATGGCAAGTTGGGGAAAATGGTTTCCCACACTGCATACGTTATGCCAGAGCTTGCCGAAACTACGCAGACTTTTCGTATCTCGCTAGAACTCTAACAAATAGGCTTTTGGAAGAGGGTTATGTTGATACAAGATTGAAGTCATCACTACAGAAGTTTTTTGGTAGTCATCATTAACTCGTGGATTGTTATGGTGTATCCATCTGCACAATGAAAACTGATTTATTCAACGGTTCATAGTTTTCCTTTTCTCGTTTTTCTACCACGGACGACTTTTATGAGCAACTCGGCGGGTTTTTCTAGAAAAGCAGTGGACGCTTACCCTACCGGTACATATGGTCCATGCTCCCAGTTTTAGTGGAGTCCGAGTTGCTCATTTGCTTTTGTTACTTTGTATGTATGATTTTAGTTACTTTATGTTCTTTGTTGTGTATGTCTGTTTTCCATGTCTGGTCTTTGTTCCTGGATTGCATTCTTTTGATTACCGCTATAACCTTGGTTCCCTTGATTACTCTTTCAAATGAGTATAAGTTTTTTTTGTTTAAATTTAAAAAAAGTTTTATTAGAATTACAAACAGAAATAAGGCCAGATTCGATCAAAATGATTGTTTGATTCTCTTTGATGATAGTGAAGATACTTGAAGCAGACTACTGTCCCTGATTTGGAAAAATTGCAAGACACGATTCAGACTTCACATTGTTGTTTACTTTTTAATTCTGGTACGAGAACACAATTAATTCCCCTTGGTTTTCGTTGTATATAGTTCCAACTTTGGTAATAGGTACCTTCCACATTTTTTAATATTTTTACTGGAAACTTATTTGCTGAAGTTTTGCCTCTAATTGGTAGAAAATAGGTTAAAATTACATGGGATTTTTTTTCATTAATCAAATCTGACTAAAAGTTGTGATTTGGTTCAGAGGAAGAAGGTTAAAATTTAGGACTTTTAACTCAGTTCATTTGTCATGTTTACCCCATCTCCGAATTATATGTATTAATTTCAGAAAATGATGGTAAAATTTTCTACAATTTATATATAAAATCCTGTTTGTACATATCTTTAGGCCAGAGAAGTTTTATTCAGTTTGCGCCGGTGGAATTTTTTTAATCTGCTCAAATGTGTATATTGAAATGCACTTGAAAATTAATTGCGGTCTCGTGCTTTCTTTCAACCAATGGAGAGTTCTGTGAAGGGAGATAACTTTGCAAGAAAGATAACTGTTACTCGTATTGAAAATAAAAAAGTGGCAAATTTCAAACGGTTATTTTAAGACTTTGTACGAATGTCCCATAATTTTTAAAAGATAAATGATTTATTTGAAGCTAATGGATTATACTGCATATAAGTAGCATATTCAGATCAATTGGCATTTATGTGAAAAGTTAAATTGTTTATGGCATGTTGCCATAGTGATGTGGCCTTTATAGGCTGTTTTTTTATAGAAATTGGTGGTTTTAGCAGGTAAAAATTTGTTTTCATTACTTTTTAATCATAATTAAGTGAAATTTGTAAAGAAAACATTTGCACACCATCAATTTTCGTTTTAATATAAAATGACTTTTTCCACACCTGTCAGGTGACCTGGTATAGATCCACATCTCCAGCATATCAAATAGGAATCCATTTTTAGATTACATGCAAAACATATCACATTTCAACCATATTCAACAATTGGCGATTTTCACAATGTTTTGTTTCAAGATACGTCTAAAAATAGATCACACTTATCTATCGAAAACGAGGCTAAGGGTGTATGTTTCTGCTGCAGACAATGAATGACATCCAATGTAAACATTACGGAGGAGAAATATACGTTAGATCAATTATGAGGAATGACATGCTCAGAATTGAAAGAAATTTTGAGAGAAAATAACAAAAATGTGTCTGGTACAAAGCTGATTTTGGTTGCTAGTTATGCTTTAAATCCTGTGGTTGACGAACGAATGGATGACAGACCAAAAAAATGACGCCGACATCGCTCACAATGTCAATCCGCTTCAAAGTCTGCATTCTTTCAAAGAAATAGGATTCAATGAACTCAATTTCACAGCAAAAGATCGACAGTGGCAGACGGCCCTTAGAAAATTCCCCCCGTGCAACTTTCACCAGGTTTCTAAATACGTTGTAAATAGGACTAAAAAATACTGTGACTTAGTTACAAGGTGACAGTTATAAAAAGATGAAATCTTACCAGTTTTTTCAGGAAGGACACATAAAAAGTTATGAAATTGCACATGGTTACGGATTGATTTGGGTTAAGTAAAAAATCATCGCATCCATGAAACATGAACTGTATCGTGCCATAATAATATGCAAAGAAAATGGAGATATCCTTTATGGTGCTTGTGAATGTCCTGCAGGATAAGACTTTTAATTAAATAACCCCAGATCTTAAAAAATATTGGAAAAAAGCATGTGAGATATATATACAAAAACTGAAAATATATGTCTGAAAATGTATTTTAAAAATAAAATAACTCGATATAAATGAAGAGAAAAAATTGATATGAAACTTTATTATTTTGTTAGGGCGAATTTATTGATAAAAAACGGTTCTAGTTCAGTTTCATGGTTTGAAACTAGTTTTCAAAAAGTTTGAAAAAGGTTTCAAACCAATTTTGGTTTGGAGATTTTTTGGTAAATGAAAAGTTTATAGATTTATTATGGCTGACATGGAGCTTGCATTGCTTGTTGATACATTATTACAGTCAGAGGAAGATATTTCTTCAACTTATCTTCAATTGATTGCAAATGAAAATGTAATTCCAATGATTAGTACTACAGTGCTCATGAAAAAAAGACAACACAGGAAGGCGTGGGTCACCAATTATGTCGAGACAATACTACCCCTTTATAGGATTGACGATTTCCACGACAGATTCAGAATGAATAGAGATACTTTCGAGTCCTTAGTTACTAAGTTAGCTCCATTTTTGATACATGGGAATCAAGATGGTAACATGAAAACCACAGTGGAAAAACAGCTCTTGATTTATGTCAAATATGTGTCGACACAGCTTACAATATAGGCACTTGCAGATATATTTGGAGTGTGTGAAGCTACCGTTTTTAATATGGTGAAACGTATTCCGTCTATCATATGCTGTGAATTAATGCCACATCACATTAAATGGCCAGCTGGGTATAGACTACAACGTACAATAAATAAATTTCAACAGTTGAAAGGATTCCCTGGAGTACTTGGTGCGATAGATGGTTCTCACATTCCCATTCGAGCGTCAACCAAACATCATGAAAATTACATAAATAGGAAGGGGTTCCACTCTATTATACTCCAGTCTGTATGCGATGCAAGTATGCATTTTCTTGATGTTTATTGTGGCTAGCCAGGATCAGTACTCAATGGTGTTAAAAAAATTCAAATCTGTTTTGCTTAGCATGCAATACCGACACTTTGTTTCCTGGTAATACTCATTTACTAGGAGATTCTGCATACCCAGTGCAAGACTGGCTTTTAACCCCATCTAAAGATTGCGGAAATTTGAGTGCTTCTCAAAAACGCTACAATTACATTCACAGTGCTACTCGTATGTCAGTCGAGAGATCCTTTGGTTCCCTTAAAGGGCGATTTAGGCGGTTGAAATATATAGATATGATGGATTTGGAACGCATAGTAAATGTCGTTTTGAGCAGTTGTACCCTCCATGAATTTTGTTTGGAACACTCTGATAGCTGTGAGGAATACATTCAAGATAGTGAAAGAGATGAGGAAGAAATCAATAACTTTCAGTATGTTTTGGGTGTCCCAGTGTCTGCCGAGCTAAAAAGAGAGCACATCTGTTCTGGTCTGAATGAATAGAATTATGAAAATGTTGAATTATTTTGTTTGAATAACTCTGATAGTTGTAAATAATACATTCCAGCAATAGCTGAACGAATTGTTTTTTTTTCAGTAAACATACAACCCAAAACCTATATACCCCTCGAATCTTTTATTCTCGGGAGCATAAAACATCCTGTTTGTGGAATCATGCAAAATAAACAAGAGGCTCTTAAGAACCGTATCGCTTACCTGAAAGTCTCCTAGTGTGTCGTCTGGCAACCTACCAGACACATTTTATAAGGAGACCATAGTTTAACTGGTACTTTCAGGAAAAGATCTTTTTGTGCTTTTCCAAAAGGGTCCAATGATAGCTTATGAAATGCGCTGGTAGTCACGCTATATATAACTGAAGTACCTTCCATACATCAATCCTGTAAGGTTTGGTTCCATTTGATTCAGTCATTTCGGAGGAATTGATAAAAATGTGTTTTTTTTTCCAAAAGGGTCCATTGTTTAACTATGACCTGCCCTGGCAGCCGTGTTTTTTTTTACTTAACAGAAAGAATTGTGCAATCTTGGTAAAGGACCTTCTATGCGTCATTTCTGTAAAGTTTGGTTCAATTTGACAAATGGTTACAGAGGAGATGATCAAAATATGTTTTTCTCATATGGTCCAATGTTAAACTAAAATCTACGCTGGCGGCCCTGTTTTTGGCGGAACGGAAAGTATTGTATAATCTTGGTAAAGGACCTTCCATACATCATTCCTGTAAAGTTTGGTTCAATTTGCCCGTGTGCTTACAGAGGATCAAAATGTGAAAAAATTACAGACAGACGGATGGGCGACGGATGCCAAGTGATGACCATAGCTGTCACTGACCCTTTGGGTCAGGTGAGCTAAAAATGAACCAGTTTCATTCAAATATCTCAGTGATATTTTTGGGGTTTATGTCTCGCAGCTAATTCGCTATTCAAGAAAATGTGGTCGATACAGTGACTTTCTTTACAAAGCTCAGCTGCTGACATACAAATTACTCCAAAAAAGATATATTGCCCAAAGGTTGAAGTCATTACTACTGCAGTGTTATGGTCTACATCATGATTTAGTTGATGGCTATGAGACATCGGTCTCTGAAATGAAAAGACATTTTACTTTGACATCTTGGATACTCCCTTTTTTTACAGATTTACTTACTAATTGGACTGACATGATCTATATAAGGAACAGGAGATGATTACCTTGTCGGTGCACCTGATCTAACCCTTGGTTTTATAAGGGTTGTTTTGTTCATATAATTATGTCCTTTTTTAAAGGGGTTTTTGTGTCGAGTTTGTGTTTTTGTCTCCATTCTTTTTGTTTCCGATTTTGTCGCTGCCTTTGGATTTTCTCTTACTTATTGCTGATAGTTCGATTTCTTAATTACTTCAATGATAGCGCAAAGTAAGTAAATCAAACAATCTTTATTAGATATGGTTTATATCAGAACAATTGAAATGATAATTCAGTAGAAAAAAATAACCATCAATTGCTGTGCAATATCATCAAACACTGAGCTTTCAAAATTAAATGCTTTCTCTAGCATATTTGAAATTATAAAAGTGTGCCAATGTAATTAGTGAAACATTAGTTATGGCAATCACACTTAGACCAGATGCACTTTCAACTTATATTTTACATATTCAAAGTTCTGTTCTAGGTTCCTCAATGCTCTATATAACACCTTTAATTAAGATTGACACAAAGGACACAATGAAGTAGGTGGGCTTTCAATATATTAACCTGAATAATTAATTTGAGTAGATTTCAGTCCGTTTACATAAATACTAATGTTTGATTGGACAATTACAATACCAGTATAGTTTGGGGCTTGACAACAAAAGTACAACTGACCTATATTGAATACACATAAATTTAAAAAAATCATTAAAAACATATATGCATGTACTGGTATCAATATAACTAGTGAAAAATAGACTAAAACATACATCAACATAAGTTTAGCATTTTCATTTTTTCTTCATGTTGCTGTTTCAGTTGATTTAAGATTGCTTTCTGACTCTCTTTCATTTCTTTCTGCATATCTTGTAGAAAAGTAAGCACTTTCTCTTTAGATCCTCCATATTTCTTGCGTTTTTTTTTTTTTTTTTTTTTTTTTTGTTCAGTCGCCACTGAATTATTCTGTTCATTTGTTAGAGATTTCCATGGAATAGGGGAAATTCCAGTGCTAGTATCATCACTGCATTCATCATTGTTGTTTTGGTCAACATTTTTGCTTCTACATCCTGGCATAGATCCTTTTAGGATCTCCGGTTTAACATTTGGTTAGTACCCATAACAATCTTTTAATTCCTTGTAAAATGGACATTCTTTGACATCATTTCCTGATCTGTTATTATGATCTACTACATCTCTATACTTTTTAGTGAGATTTTTTCCATTTCTGCTCACACTGTACCCCACCAACACTGAACGATTGATCAAGTTCAGATATTTTTGTTGCAATACTTTCACAAATTGATTTCTTTTTAATTCCAGATTTTATAAACATACTTTCGTTTTCTGTGTTCAATTCAATCATTTTCAAGACTGCTTCTTTAGACCAAGTTTGGCGTGATGAAGTACTAAAAGTAGATGACTGTGATTCATTATCAGACTGTAGCTACTGTAACTGCATCTGCATTTGGATGAGAAGCACATGCTGAATCTGAAATTATTTTATTGGTGAATAAGTAGTTCTAGACACATTCACTAGGCAATCTGAATAAGAGAAAAGCACTGCCTCGCTGGTTAATAGTTAAACAAGAGAGCTGTCAAATTGACAGCAAACCACATTTTCTTTTTATAATTTGGAAATGGGACTGTGCCCCATCCCAACAAACTATTGCAGATAAATTATCAAGGTAAAATGATGCTACCTGGTATACAACAGTTCTACAAGTAATGTACCTACATTTGTTCAAGCCATATATCTAATTGATTGTTTGATTAATGGGAGTTTCATGTCCAGCGAGCAGTATTTCAGCTATATTCAGGACGAGAACAAGTAAATCAATTCAAACAATTGTTAAAAGAAATGAATGGCGTGGTAAGGCCAGGGTAACGGTTTTTGACTGCCACTGAAAAAGTAGGGATATACAAGGACAGAAAATTTAGCCGAACGTAGCGACCCCTAGAGGCCTACTCTTATCGAAAACTACAAGGGATCTTTAACGTGCATGGAGTGTGGCATTTTCCATACACGGTTTCCCACAATGGTCCGCGACCAGGCTTTCCTGTTATGACCTGGTTACCCCCAACGAGAGGGATTCCCCTATCCGCCACCTGGGGACCGCTGGGGACGCGCTGGGCATTTCTGTAGGAACGAGCCCTGGTGACAATTACCAGTCCCCAGCACCATGTATCTAAAGCCTAGGTCTGAAAACAAGAGGCTTTAGAGCCTGTTTCGCTCATCTGGACCATCATTGACTCTTTGACAGTTCAACACATTTTCCAAAAAGAGTATTGCAAGAACATCTAGTTGGGCCAGTGGTTTTAGAGAAGATCTTTGTAAATGTACCCATATTCATATGGTCTAATGTTAAACTATGTTTTCTGGACAGCCATTTTGGATAGCACCTAATTGTATCTTTTAAATTTGTCCATCCAAGGACTATTATGACTAAGCTTGGTTTGAATTGAAATAGTAATTCAAAATAAAAAAAGATTTGTAACTGTGTTTTCCCATAGGGTCAAATGTTACATTATGTTCTGTAATGGCGGCCATCTTGGATGAGGTGCGAAATTGAAAAAATATCTGATTAGAGGGGACTACCCAAGGACTTTTATGACCAAGTATTGTTCCAACTGGCTCACTAGTTTCACAGGAGAAGATATTTGAATAAACAGTTTATGCTGGACAGACAAAGGACGCAATGTGATGGCTATAGCCAAGTGGGCTGAAAATTACAGACCGGACATACTTTGGAAGCTGCCTAATTCATCAAACCAATTATCAAAGTTTTTCAACACAAAACAATTCTACCAAATGAATGACTTTTAAACCCCTGCTCATTGTGACTAGGGCAAGAGTTGACACAAAGTAATTGTTGGCATAATAAAGAATGGAACACAGTAGTTTGCTGGACACAGAAAGGTGTTGGATGTGCTGTACCACATTAGGCCCTTTCAAATCCTGCTAATGTGAGAAAAGAGTGACAAAAATGTTCTATATTAAGTGTGTAATTTGTAAAAACAATAAAGTCGGCAAAAAGGAAGAAGGAATCCGGCAGGTCTGAAAATGCATCCCACAATATGGGATACCTATATAAAGCTTGTGACGAAATATCAAACATGTGCATAATAGTTTAAGAAATTATTTTGTGACATACAGACGGACATACAGAGGTAAAACAGTTTTGCCCTCTGCTTGAGCGGGTATGTAAAAATATTCGATAGTTTTTATCAAGAAAAAATGTCCCTGTATTATTTTCAATCTCATTTGTTACTAAAACTTGCTGCAGAAGGAACTTTTAGTGAGCTACATGTAGTCTGGTACGTGTACAAGAAAAAAGCAACTGAAGTCATTTTCTTTGGGGAGCATCTATATATATATAACTTTTCCATGAACACAGAGGCCAAATGATGAAATTATGGTTAACTTTCTTTGCATCTTACCTGCGTCTTGAGCATGTTCATTGTCTAAAAAGTGGCAAATAACGTCATCAAAATTTGCCCAATCGACCATTAAGTTGATAAGCCATGGTCTTATTTCACTGACTGCTGCTTTTCCTTTTTCATTTAAATTTGCTTGGACTTCTTATAGATAGGGTTCTTTCTATTATATACAATGATAGGTATATCAGCTGGGTCTGTACGTCTTCTGAAAGCGATTGCCTGTCTCTCATTGTCACAAAGATAGCTCTTAAGTACTGATTTTGAAACAAAAGTGTGGTACTTTTTGGGAATAAGTTCTGATATTGGTCCCTCGGTTGCATCGTATGTATCTTCACCTTCTAAAACAAAAAAAATCAGTATATGCTGGCATACCTGCATGCATGACATGCATTGTATAGAAATTGCTTAAAATAAAAATAAAATAACTTAAAATTATACTGTTTATTCACATAGTTCTTTTTGAGATCTGATGACAAAATTTTTGAATATTTATAGTGTTAAAAGCTTTGTTGTTTCGAAAGAAGAACCAGCTACATAGAGAATATACACAGTATAAGTTAGTGGTCAGACATATTAATAAATGAAATGTCATATTCTGCCAGTGTATACCATCTTTAAGACCGCAAAATGGTCTGTTATGGCATACTTATATTAAAAATGCTACTCTGTAACTCCTACAACAATTGACAAACCCAATTCTGATGCGTTAAGACCTGCCCTTGTTACTTGGGGGTAGGGAACCTCTCGTGCTGCTGGAATAGTAGCATTTTCAAGCTTGAAAATATGTGATATGGTAGAGAAAACAAACACAAATTTATGGAAAGGTCATTTACAGATTTAGGTAATGCCAAACATTTTACACAGCTGTTGATCAAATGTTGATCAAATGCAAATACATGACAGACATCATCGTCAATCCGTTTGTATTATCATTTAATGATCATATATGTACATAACAAGAAGATGATCTATCTCCACAGTTGGAGATTACATGCAGTGTATAACTATCCCCAGATATATGGGAAAACGATGCCTATTTGTCCGGAAAATATATATATTGAAAGATGTGTGGCTATATGATAAGGATGGGGGGGGGGCACAGTACACCAGTGGTGCCCCCTTAGTTCCCCCTTTTTTCGTATCAAAACCAGGAACATGTTCAATGCAATATCTGTAACTAATGATTACAAAAAAAATATAATCAACTGAATTGTATTTTCTGTGTTGGAATGCATGTACGGTAAATACACGTATTTGGCATCATGATCATTAATTTTTATTCCATACAAATCACAAACTCCACACCGTAATTATTACTTGTATTTCTAATCAAAAACAGTTTTTTACCTGTTTTACAGCAAGGATGATCATTAAACTCCTCAATATTTACAAATTGTGCCTTGCATTCTTCACATTGCAGAAGGACGTCTGCTACTGTGGCCATTTTTTAAACCGCCGAAACCGCACCCGGAGGTGGTTTTGCAAGTTCCATTTACTAGTTTCAGTTTTACGACGATAAATTGAAAAACTGTTTTGGTTTCAAACTAGTTTCAAACCAGTTTTCGAAATAAATGGAAGGTTTCAAAAACCTTTTACAAAACTGGAACTGGTTTCACTGCAATAAAAACGCCCTTAATAACTATTCTTTATTCAATTTCCAAGTTCCAGAATAAAACTGAAAACGAATATATTTGATAAGTTACAGAATCAAGCCAGCACATGTATATATGTGTAAGGTTTTCACCGCATGTGGGAACAAACAAACAAATTATACAAACATATCTTGCCACTGATTACGACTTTCTTTATTTATTTATAAAGTCCCCAAAAATGTTTTTTTACCAAAACCTCCAAAGAAATTCTAATGAAAAGTCGCACCATACTGCATGACAAAAGAATTGCCGAATACGGTGATTTTTAATTTTCATTACAAAAATACTTTTTTTCAGACAAGGGTTAAAAGGTGCAGGGAAATGTAACCACGTAGGGGGCATTTTATTTGCAATCAATGACTTTCATGAGAAGGGACTACACCAAAGAACAGAAAAAGGTGTCTTGTACAGCAAAATTAAATGGATGGATTGTTCCAAGGAACTTAACGGTAAAGGCAAAACCACTAAAGGACATTAAAGTAAAAAAAAAATCAATTCGGTAAACAAGATGTCCCTGACCGCCAGACAGTTAATACTTTCGAACCACGCGCACCACAAGATCGAATGGTCGATACTTACGCTTTACGTCGGCTATATGAAAATATGGAGGAGCTTGCACCTAATTCTGGATTTTTCCTGTATCACGACCCCCTTCAATAGAAGACACAAATGATTTTACAGACACTGCTGAAAGCACTGATGTGGCAATGGACATGAAGGTAGCAACTACCGTTAACTTAGAGGCAGTCCTTGAGAAGCCTATTTTAAAGTCAAAGACTTTTCCTATTTCCCTTATAGAAGTAAACAACGACATTCAGGACGAAAGGGAAATAGATCAGACTTTTGTAGATGAATTTGTTATACCCGCTTGTCGTGAATATGATATACTTTGAATGACAATCAAATTCAAGAAGTAGAACAAATTACTAAAGGTCAGTCTCATAATGATTTGTGGAAAAAAACTTCATCGATACAAGGCGACAACTTCAAATTTTGGCAAAACAATTAAGTGTTCTAGGAACCCGGACGGACTTTTAAAATCCACGTTTTATAGTGAACCCTATTCTGCAGCCTTGACATATGGAAAACAAAATGAATCAACAGCCATTGAAGCATACAGACAGTATATGCATAAAGACAGGGATGTGGAAGTAGAAGAAGTTGGCCTAATATTGTATCAATACCGACCAGGACTAGGCGCAAGTTTGGATGGGATAGTTACCGACAAATCATCAGAAAATACCAGGGGCGGACTAGAGGTTAAGTGTTCTAACAGTAAGACTAATATGAGTGTTCATGAGGCTTTTTTCTCGGTTGTGGTAATGAACAAATAATTTTAAAAGAAAATGACAATTACTTTTATTCAATTCAAGGACAAATGTATGTCTCAAACCTTAAATGGGTTGACTTTGTTGTCTGGTTTGGAGAAAAAGGAGACATATTTGTCCAAAGAATATTTTTCATTGCTAAAATTTGGTTTGAAAAGTGTTTGCCAGCATTGGATTTATTCTACAAATGGGCTGTTGTACCTGAACTTTCAACAAGGCGAGTAGGGCGTAGACAGGAATTATTTTCTAAAGATCAGTGGTTAAAGTTAAGTCTGACTGGTTGAACATGTTGAAACAATACGTATGTATTTCATGTATTTTTAGCATTAATTTGTCAAAATAAATATGTTGACTCTGAACATATGGATATGAACATATCAAAGATTGAGGTTAACTAACATAGGTAGATTTTAATTTACTAAACAACTTCAATTTATATTTACTAATTATCTCTTTTCAGTTTCCGGAAGAAGGCCATCGAAATAGAAAATTTGCAAAAAATAGAAAATAAAGGGCCGTAATTCCTACATCGGTAGACAGATTTTCCTGAAAATTTGCATGCTGATAGATCTCATCATGCTGATCATTTCAGCAAGTAAAAGTTTTTCTCTTTCTACAATGGTATTAATTTCATATTGAGGCCAATGTAGACTTTTGTGGAATTTTTTATTCTGCAGAGCCTATGATCTTTCAGATTTTTTCTATCTATTATAGTTTTTGAGTTATAAGCCTATTATGTGATTTTATCCCTATGTTCTATTTTTAGTAACGGCAGCCATATTTTTCATCGATTCACTTAGAAATCAGGACATACATGTATCATAGACCATTGCGGCCAAGTTTGAAGCATATCAGTTCAATAGTTTCAGAGGGGAACATTTTTGAAAAAAGTTTACAGGCGTCGACGGACGCAAAGTGTCGGCCAGGTGCGCTAAAAAACATGAACATCGAACAGCTCGTGTATAAACAAGCAGGAATGAAATAGCAATAACTTTATTTATATATTGATATATTAGAAATTTTAAATTTAAAAACACCATTATCCATCCACATTCAAGGATTCCTCTGTTGCACATATTGCGGTCTGATCACTTTTTGGCAAAAAACAAGTCAAATATGCAACAACTTTCAATATCTGGTTTGACACATGACTTAAACTCAATGGAAGAATACCATCTAAAATGTGATAATTTTTTATTCTTCCTATCGCTATTTCCTAACAGAAGCAATATTAACTGTGATTGTGATTTCAACTGATGACTGCTTCCTTTAAACGGTGGAATGTTAAAAGTCACACCATCTAGTAAAATATCTTCTATTTCAAACCCTCTATCAGCCATCACATTGTCACCGCTTTCTAATAATTCTAGCAGACCACTTTTTTTCGTTCTTTCCTTGTCCGACACACGACCGCCCCATAATTCTGACACAAATGTCACACTTACTGTTGGACTTACACCAAACAAAACTTTAAATGTATTATGATGTTTATAGTTTGACCATGTTTGAAACTGTGCAAGCATAGCAGAAGGAATTTCAACAAATACTTCTGTACAATCAATAATTATTCTAGTTGTGGGGTACATTTTAATTGATTCAGGCATATTGGAGAAAATTTTATCTTGTGAAGGAAATGGGAACAACAATGGCAATTCAGCACTAAGAAAATTTATCCATGAGGTAAAAATTTTAGAAAATTGTCCAACGGAAATGTCAAACCTTCCAGAAAGGTCTTGAACGAAAAGTCCAACTTTAAGACGCATAAGAACCAAAAAAACTCATCTACTAAAGTTAGTTTCCTTTTAGTTCCAGGCCTCTTACCACTGGCTTGATACAGTTTTATATCCATGCTTGTGTCACTTTGACCACGCCAATATTGTAACCTTGACGCTTTGCTTTCTAAATACTAAAATACTGAGTTAAACACTCCATAATTTTGAAAGCCAGTATAAAATGATATAGCATCGTTATCATCTTTAATTTTGTCCAAGGTGAATCGGTTGCCTTCCAAATAATCAATTTGTTCTTGAAGTTCAGAAATATTTTGTGACGCTCTCTCCAGTTTGGCAGACAATGTTTCAATATGAGTTTTCAAATTTTCTATGTATAAATTCAGTGCCTTGTCTTCAAATTGATTTACAAACATAGAAAAACTATAATTATGTTCTGTCGATTCTTTTTCAATTTCATTGTTATCAAACGATTCCTGTGGCCATTCAGTCTGTGTGGCTACATCATTAAAATGATTGATGTCATCTTCCCGAGAATACAAAGATAAAATGCATGTACATGACTGATGTTGTTTGTGCATTAAGAATAAACTATCTTCCATTATGCATGTAGGTTGACAAAATACAAGAAAATCATAATTATGTCCAAAAAATACATGTACATGTATGCAGTCTCCCTGCTTCGAAAACATTGATCCCTTTTTATCATACATTTATTACTGAACTACATTGGAAAAGAAACTACATGTTTATGTATACATGTATACAATGTACATGTATGCAATAGTGTGGGATAATTTATGAAGACATGTAATTTAGTATATATACATTGTATATATATATTGTGTTTGTTTGGTTGTTTTTTCAATAAGTGTATTTCTAAGGAATTTGCATAAAGGAAAAAAGTGTGTGTGGGGGGGGGAGGGGGGCTACAGGTATGATTAATTTGAAATCCAGATAATTATGTATATGCATGCAGCTCGACCATATCCATATTGAAAGCAGATCTGTAGATGCCCCTATACACGTAAATGCTAAAGATTAATAACATCAATTATTTTTACTGACATTCAACAAATTATGTCAATATTGATACAGTTCATTCATACGGCCATTGCAAATACAATGTACATGTATTTGTACTCACAAAAGTTGAAAATTCTTGCAGGACCAACATAACATTTCTATTTAAGAAATAATTAATGGGACCCATAAATATATATTGTTTCTACCATGGCTTGGCATTTTATGGCAGATAGTAAAATGATGCTATAATATGCCAACCCATCGTAAAAACAATATATATTTATGGGTCCCATTTATTATTTTGATTCTAATAGAACAAATTTGGTACATTTTTGATTTCGTGTGACCTATGGTGTATGATGTTTCTGGAGCCATTTTGTTGTTTCTCGTGACGTTTTTGTGCACAAATCCTATTTTGACGTCGTTAGTATTTGCGTTCTTGCTGTTGTGATGTCGCCTATTTATATATATTTTTAAGGCAGTTGTAGATTCAAAGCGATTAAAGGACGTCATATTAGAATGTAAATTTTACTAAATCGGTTGAACATGAGTCTGATTTGCAATTCTGCAATTGACTACATGTAGTTAGACGGTCTGGTACATTTTGCAAAGACTGTATACATATAGTACTACTTATATAACTTGTACTCGGCTCTTCAGTGAAGTGCATTGGCTCAGGAGTATACAAAAATGCACAATCCTCATTAACATTATCATTCTTTGTTGAACTCTCAAATAATGTTTTTCTTGGAGATTTTCTATATTTTTTTTGACAGGCTTTTAATAAATATAGAAGGTTCGACACCATGTTTAAGAGTCCATTTTTTAGTACCCATGGAAACATCCTCCTGTCGAAAGTGCTTCTGACAAATAACAGTATTTGTGTTCATTTAAAAACCATCCATTCCATCTTGTCGCTTGATCAAATTACACCATCGTTTTTCTTTTTCTTATCCATTAAGACAACTTTAGGTACATAAAAGAAATGTAATCCAGAAGGGTTTCCATTTGGCAAAAATGCAAAATTAAAACAACCATAAACCGAACACTGTTTGCCACTTGATTTCTTTTTTGACAGATTTTCTCTGCTGTATCCATTAATATTTTTGTAAACAGATAGACCAGACCTATGAATGCAAAATTAAAATGATGGTGAAAGGTAATATTTCTCAGTCATATAATATATATCCATGTACAGTGAGACAATAATTAACCTCCTGTATACAAGCTTTTACCATGTTTACAGTAAATTACAAAATGTATGTATTTATAAGAATGACAAATCGATTTGATTGTTTACGTACATGTACTAAGTACATATAAACACAATATTAACTAACCCACATCTTGTTAGGACTTCTTGTATATTCACATACATATATAATGCAATGGTAGTAAACACTTAGTAAAGATCTCCTCTCAGTCAGCTTGCTTAAGTTTATTCTTAGAAATTTGATCATAGATGTACATGTAATCCATGGATGAAATGATGATTTTTTTTCTATGTTTGTACATCATGTTGTTAAATATTTATAAAATAAACATGTTTACATACTTTGGTTCACTTACAAAGATTATTTCACGTAAAAGGGTATGAAATACGCAGTAAGAGCGTGTTGCAACCGTTGCAGCAACACGTTATAATATTATGACTACAAATAGTGACATACATCTCAATATTGCCAGTATTTTTCGACTGACATGGTCACAAACTACCGTACGCTTCTAAAATCGTATTATTACAGCGTATTTTATAGTTGAAAGCTATAAGAAAAGGAAAATTACCCACCACTAACTGTGTGATGAATAAAAGTTTTTAAAGTAATGAAAATTACTCTTTTATCTCGCACTGTCGCTTCTCTGTTAACTTTTTATCAGACTGGTTCCCGATCGCAATATTCAGTATGTTACACATATACAAATATAACGACCGGTACGGACTTAACGTTACCTTGAACTTGTTTACAGGCTAGAAACCAATAATTCCGACTCCCATAGGCTTCTATGCAAATTTCACAATATTCAATGGCTTCTCTGGACTTAACCTTAATTTTAACCTGCAGAGGACTATATATCAGCATGATTCTACATATGTCAGCTCACAATCCTCAGAATGGCATGTGGGGTTAGCAGACTTGCAGTGCAGTACTGGTCACCGGAAGTGAAGTGTCTATAAATAGCATGGGAAATCCCAGTGTTTTCACAAGATAGGGGTATATTTAGAAATCATTATGGAGATTAGGCTTCACATCACAAGAAGCAAAATGCACCTATAAAATGTACAGAAATATTTTTCCTTTCAGAAACTGTTTAATTGTTTTGAATAAGATGAGAACTTTTTTCACAGCACTATGAGGAACAGGGTTAATTTCTGCGTAGGACTATTTTTGCGTCCGTTCCAAATGCTCATTGGTTGAATTGGTGGTCTGTAATCTACAGCGCTCTTCGAAATCGGAGGTATTTCTATACCGAACGTCAGTTGGCGGACTTGTACAAAAAGACGCTCCTTCACCCGATATTTAACAAATTAAACCACATCCCATAGACAAAAAAAAATAAAGTCATTAAACTTAAACTCATTTTTTTTCTAAAGCCTGCGACACGACATAACAATTAGAAGGCACGGTAATGAATTAGTGATTAAGCCACGTGGATTAAGCTAAGCAAATCTCGAAATTGTATATTTTAGCATTTCTGCCGTCTGCCATGATCTGGATTTATGCATATGAATCAGAATTAGAATGTTATTAGTATAAATATCGAAACAACTGGAATGTCACCTTAAAACATATATGCAATTTAACAATACAAATTACAATATTTAAAATACATGTGCACATAAATTTATTAACTGCATTTAAGTTTAAGAAAAAATAAATAACTATACAAGTATCTTCCTATACACATACTGAATGCATTTGCAAAGTTTCAGTGAAATGTGACAAGCACTTTTTTTAATATTTGATTTTTAAATATAGGGTAACCAAGTTGCGCGAGCAAAAAAGTGACAATATTCTACCATACTTAAATGCATTTAATATTTGCAAAGAACTTTTTCTGACTTTTCAAATAAAAAAAATCAATCACAACTTGTTTTCTAACAATATTAATAAAGAGATAGCCTTTAAAAGTAGTCATTTTCTGAAAAATTGGTCTATTTTTTAAAATTTATGTCTGACATGCCTCCCCCTTTTCTTGATCACATGTCAAAAACCCTAAATCTTTAAATTTTCGCAAAAGGTGATATCTTTGGCTTTAAATTTGTAAATACAGTGTTTTCACAATAAAACATGACAAGTAAAGGGCACCTAAAGCAAAAAAAGTACTCAAAAATGCATTTTCCATGTTGCCATAGGGAAATGCTTATATGTCCTTAACCGCAGTAATGAAAGTGAGTTTTTCCTCATTTCTAATCAAATTTTTGCTCAAATTTACACAAAACTTGATTTCAAGCGCTGATTACCACCATATTTAAGTAAATATAGCCCTCAAAGTTAAATATTTGATATTTTCATTAAATTTTCTACACTTTTCACAAGATAGGACATAAAATTCAGCCAAAAAGACCAATTTTCCATAATTTGGACCTATAACTTAAAAAAATGCATATTTTGAAGGATATTTGTAGTGTATTCCTCTCATAGCAAAGTTTACAAGATCTTCAAGTAGTTTAAAGCTATTCCAAAAAACATCATTTTGCCATGGCCTCTGCTTAAGGCTAAAAACCAATAATTCCACTTCCCATAGGCTTCTATGCTAATTTCACAATATTCAATGGCTTCTCGGGACTTTACCTTAACTTTAACCTGCAGATGACTATATATCAGCATGATTCTACATATGTCAGCTCACAATCCTCAGAATGGCATGTGGGGTTAGCAGACTTGCAGTGCAGTACTGGTCACCGGAAGTGAAGTGTCTATAAATAGCATGGGAAATCCCAGTGTTTTCACAAGATAGGGGTATATTTAGAAATCATTATGGAGATTAGGCTTCACATCACAAGAAGCAAAATGCACCTATAAAATGTACAGAAATGTTTTTCCTTTCAGAAACTGTTTAAATGTTTTAAATGAGATGAGAACTTTTTTCACAGCACTATGAGGAACAGGGGTAATTTCTGCGTAGGACTATTTTTGCGTACGTTCCAAATGCTCATTGGTTGAATTGGTGGTCTGTAACCTAAAGAGTCACTTTCTGTCTTAGAAAAAATAAATAACTATACAAGTATCTTCCTATACACATACTGAATGCATTTGCAAAGTTTCAGTGAAATGTGACAAGCACTTTTTTTAATATTTGATTTTTAAATATAGGGTAACCAAGTTGCGCGAGCAAAAAAGTGACAATATTCTACCATACTTAAATGCATTTAATATTTGCAAAGAACTTTTTCTGACTTTTCAAATAAAAAAAATCAATCACAACTTGTTTTCTAACAATATTAATAAAGAGATAGCCTTTAAAAGTAGTCATTTTCTGAAAAATTGGTCTATTTTTTAAAATTTATGTCTGACATGCCTCCCCCTTTTCTTGATCACATGTCAAAAACCCTAAATCTTTAAATTTTCGCAAAAGGTGATATCTTTGGCTTTAAATTTGTAAATACAGTGTTTTCACAATAAAACATGACAAGTAAAGGGCACCTAAAGCAAAAAAAGTACTCAAAAATGCATTTTCCATGTTGCCATAGGGAAATGCTTATATGTCCTTAACCGCAGTAATGAAAGTGAGTTTTTCCTCATTTCTAATCAAATTTTTGCTCAAATTTACACAAAACTTGATTTCAAGCGCTGATTACCACCATATTTAAGTAAATATAGCCCTCAAAGTTAAATATTTGATATTTTCATTAAATTTTCTACACTTTTCACAAGATAGGACATAAAATTCAGCCAAAAAGACCAATTTTCCATAATTTGGACCTATAACTTAAAAAAATGCATATTTTGAAGGATATTTGTAGTGTATTCCTCTCATAGCAAAGTTTACAAGATCTTCAAGTAGTTTAAAGCTATTCCAAGAAACATCATTTTGCCATGGCCTCTGCTTAAGGCTAAAAACCAATAATTCCACTTCCCATAGGCTTCTATGCTAATTTCACAATATTCAATGGCTTCTCGGGACTTTACCTTAACTTTAACCTGCAGATGACTATATATCAGCATGATTCTACATATGTCAGCTCACAATCCTCAGAATGGCATGTGGGGTTAGCAGACTTGCAGTGCAGTACTGGTCACCGGAAGTGAAGTGTCTATAAATAGCATGGGAAATCCCAGTGTTTTCACAAGATAGGGGTATATTTAGAAATCATTATGGAGATTAGGCTTCACATCACAAGAAGCAAAATGCACCTATAAAATGTACAGAAATGTTTTTCCTTTCAGAAACTGTTTAAATGTTTTAAATGAGATGAGAACTTTTTTCACAGCACTATGAGGAACAGGGGTAATTTCTGCGTAGGACTATTTTTGCGTACGTTCCAAATGCTCATTGGTTGAATTGGTGGTCTGTAACCTAAAGAGTCACTTTCTGTCTTAGAAAAAATAAATAACTATACAAGTATCTTCCTATACACATACTGAATGCATTTGCAAAGTTTCAGTGAAATGTGACAAGCACTTTTTTTAATATTTGATTTTTAAATATAGGGTAACCAAGTTGCGCGAGCAAAAAAGTGACAATATTCTACCATACTTAAATGCATTTAATATTTGCAAAGAACTTTTTCTGACTTTTCAAATAAAAAAAATCAATCACAACTTGTTTTCTAACAATATTAATAAAGAGATAGCCTTTAAAAGTAGTCATTTTCTGAAAAATTGGTCTATTTTTAAAAATTTATGTCTGACATGCCTCCCCCTTTTCTTGATCACATGTCAAAAACCCTAAATCTTTAAATTTTCGCAAAAGGTGATATCTTTGGCTTTAAATTTGTAAATACAGTGTTTTCACAATAAAACATGACAAGTAAAGGGCACCTAAAGCAAAAAAAGTACTCAAAAATGCATTTTCCATGTTGCCATAGGGAAATGCTTATATGTCCTTAACCGCAGTAATGAAAGTGAGTTTTTCCTCATTTCTAATCAAATTTTTGCTCAAATTTACACAAAACTTGATTTCAAGCGCTGATTACCACCATATTTAAGTAAATATAGCCCTCAAAGTTAAATATTTGATATTTTCATTAAATTTTCTACACTTTTCACAAGATAGGACATAAAATTCAGCCAAAAAGACCAATTTTCCATAATTTGGACCTATAACTTAAAAAAATGCATATTTTGAAGGATATTTGTAGTGTATTCCTCTCATAGCAAAGTTTACAAGATCTTCAAGTAGTTTAAAGCTATTCCAAGAAACATCATTTTGCCATGGCCTCTGCTTAAGGCTAAAAACCAATAATTCCACTTCCCATAGGCTTCTATGCTAATTTCACAATATTCAATGGCTTCTCGGGACTTTACCTTAACTTTAACCTGCAGATGACTATATATCAGCATGATTCTACATATGTCAGCTCACAATCCTCAGAATGGCATGTGGGGTTAGCAGACTTGCAGTGCAGTACTGGTCACCGGAAGTGAAATATCTATAAATAGCATGGGAAATCCCAGTGTTTTCACAAGATAGGGGTATATTTAGAAATCATTATGGAGATTAGGCTTCACATCACAAGAAGCAAAATGCACCTATAAAATGTACAGAAATGTTTTTCCTTTCAGAAACTGTTTAAATTTTTTAAATGAGATGAGAACTTTTTTCACAGCACTATGAGGAACAGGGGTAATTTCTGCGTAGGACTATTTTTGCGTCCGTTACAAATGCTCATTGGTTGAATTGGTGGTCTGTAACGTATAGGGATGCGTTCGTCCTTAGAAGAGACCCCATTTTGCCGCCGATATTCAAATAACACTATCCACACAGAATTTGTTCTGATGTTAGTTATATTTTTAAATTGTGAATCATATTTAACCATTAGGCATGATTTTTTTCCCAAACTGGCACGTTTAAAGTAACAAATAGGATTTCGTCGTCCAAGTCGCGATGTCTGGCTACAAAAATGTGATGTTTTCTTATAATACATGTACATTTGCAACATTATAAAATGTTATAAGTTAAAAAAACCATCTTTCATCTACAGTGTTTATGATTTTAAGAGAAAGGAAACAAATTTCAGCTTTCAAAAAGTCAAGGCTACCTTTACATATTAGATGTATAAAACGTCAAAATTTTAGATCTTTACTTCATCAAGTCCATGTACTACTCACATAAATCAAATTTTAAACATGGGAGTTTAAACACTAAACTTTAGATGTTTAGCTACAAAATATATTATTTGATATATTAGTGTTTGATTTAAAAAAAAAAACAAAACAAATGCATATATGTATTTGAAAAAAGCAAATAAGTTTTTGGAGAAATGTGAGTGTTTGACCTTTGACCCAATTTTCGTCGTTCCCTAACTATGATGGATAGTGACGACATCGATATTCCGATGGGTCATCGTCTGCTCTATCCAACAGTAAATAATATTGCTGTGGGTCATACTATTAAGGCTAATTGACGAGAATCTATACCCTGTTACAATACAATAAAGACACTCCAATGAATTATTTTTCTACTTTTCTATATAAAATCAAAATTGAACAAGATGGTGATGGCGACAGGGAATGGGAATCCTCCAATTCTGTTTAAAAGACACGAACATATGGATAAGACATAAGGTTTTTTTAAAGTACATGTACATGTAAACAAAGGGGATATTGTAATTATTTTAATTTCTTATTGATTACTTATTATTTTTTTTCCATTTTATTTCAAGTTGTCTTAATGATTATAAACAACTAATGATTGCTCAGGGTTCGACGTTAACTTTTATATTCACTTGTCCAGTCGGGCAAGTAACATATGTGATTCACTTGCCCGAAATATTGAAATACTTGCCCGGAACTTTGTGTCACTATATAGTGTTTACTCCCTCGACACTTGGGGAGAACTGATTAATTGCAAGCCAAATAAATCGAAAAGCCGTCATATTTTTTGCGGGAATAATGGGTAAAACAAGAAGCAAAGAAATTACAAGTATTCATGTGAGGAGTTTTTATTTCACATCTTTAGTTTAACAAATGGACAACAATAACTATCTTCAATAGAATTTTATTTCTCTTTTTCTCTCATATTTTCGAAGTTTTCGATACAGATTTCTTACAGTTTTCCAAAGTAAGAAATTCCATAAATAAATCGCGATGTTCAATTGGATAACGAAAATAGATGTACAATTGGACGCATCCGATTGGTCGACATTAATATCATACGATCTATTTTTGGCAAAGGAAAAATCAGAAAACTATCCAATGATAATCTAGGTCAGCAAGGTCGGGAAGAACGGCGAACTATACAGAAGTAATTTCGATGTTTTAGAGCTGCGATGATCAGAAATAATGTAATTTGGGCACATATTTTTTTCACTTGCCCAGTCGGGCAACTTAGATGTCGTTTTTACTTGCCCAGACCGGCGATTTACTTGCCCCGGGGAATCGGGCAACCGTTAATGTCGAACCCTGTTGCTACTTTGGCGTCACAACTGCATGCACACTATGATCTCTCAGACAAACTTGAGCCATCTTACAAATTATTTTCTTTATAAAGAAGTTCACAATAATTGAAAAAAAAAAGATTTTTAAATATTTTTTTCAGTCTGATATGTACAAATTATTGTTTTACATGTATTAAACTATTTCCACATTAGTTCTCAACATTTGTTTCAATATGCTGTCACATAACTGAATTTTCATCTAAAGAATGCATGAATTATAATTTGCAAATAAGAGGTTTGCTTTTATCCCAGGTCAGGCTTAAACTGACATCTCCCTAAATGTTGGGTGCACTACATTGTACTACTGGGAATTGATACCTCTAATATGCTGAAAGTAAAAAAAAACCTAATGGAACACTCATTTGATTTTTACGAGGGGGTGGAATTGGACCAGGATCAAAATTGTTGTTTTTATTCAACAACGAAACATTTCGGTGCTAAGCACCAAAGAAAAAAAGCAGGACCTACATTTTATCAAAATAAAAAGACAGGACAGAAAATTAGATCCTAGCCCCCCACCCCACCACACATAAAAATACAATGTAAAATGGTCGCTCCCTAATACATCTACAAATAAAAATATATGTTGTGTCGTCTCTGGTATTGAAAGTGTAAAACCACTCATTTCAGTAACACATCTTAAATTCTTAAATAAAACCAATATTTGATTTATAAACGTCACACAAAAATAATTTGACTAACTTTCAAGTAACAGATCCAAGTAATATGCAATATTTAAAGTTCACTAAATCCAAATTCTAGGACCTTCCTCATCAGAAAGTTTTAATAATGCATTAAATGTAGCTCTGAAACTTTGCTACATGCATCTTTATTTATATTTAACATACCAGCTTAACTAAAATTTGGGAAAAATGTTTTATAATATCCGAATAATAGTCATTGAATGCTTGTGAAAAATATTGAATTTATTAAAATGAATTAATATCAAATGAAGGAGAAAAATCTGCTGAATGGCAACGGCTATTTTTGATAAGTGTGCTTTGAATAACAATAAAATGATGCATATGTATTAATTGGTTACATAAATACATTACATATGAAAGAATAGGTGACAGTTTTTCATTGTCAGAATATAAGAATGGGGTGGGTAAAAATTTTCTGCGCAGCACACCAGTACCCTTTTACTTGTTGAGTTAACCCCCCCCCCCGCGTTGTGAGTAGTTGTCATAATTTTCAAAATCTGTATATGTTATATTTTTATTAAAGAAAGGGATTATTGCTTACATGTACGTGTAGAATACTGAGCATAGAAGAATTTAGGCTTTTAATATAGTTTCAGGGACATGCATGTGATATTTGCCTTATTGAAATTAAATATCACAATGTATGATAATCATGACTAAAACGTTTCTTGACATGTAATGCGGATCTCTTGTACTTGGCGATCGCAATACTGGTATACTATACCAGTATTGTGTACAATACTGGTATAAAAAATTGTTCCAGTATTGTGACTTTTGTATACCAGTAATGCGATCGCCAAGTACATGAGATCCGGTAATGCTTTATATTGTGACTTCAGCTTGCGATATCAAAATATTGAAAAATAGAGTTTTTTCTTATGAAATACAAGAAATATTTCCACTTTTAGTAACTAAAACTGGCTCGTAAGGCCGCGCACATTTATCATTTGTATCTAAAAATATCCAAATTATCACTCAAATCAAAGTAAACACTTGAAAGCAAAAGTGTGCAATTTCACTGAGTTATTTTCTGACACTCGTCTCAAGAATTTAGAACATTTGTTAACCTGAAGCGGCTTTCCATTCACTTACTTCCGGTCCATTTTGAACATTGAAAATAACCCCGTACCGGGACCTCGTGAGAGTGTATTGCTGTAGTAGCTAATACCTGGAACGTAGTCCGGGGAACCAGGATAACTTTTTTTTTTACACCTTTAGCCTCGTTCTCGATATTCTTCTGGCGTGTATACAATTCTGGCCAAATCGGAATAATCACGTTGCGAAAGAGGTCTATTGTGAAGAGTTTCAATCAAATTGGTGAATTTGCCTGGCCATTCAATTTTGACATTTACAGAGAATTGATATTAATATGTCTTCGTCTTGCTTCCCGAATGAATGGAAGAGGACGAACGTAACACCAGTTTTTAGAAATGGTTCTCCAGGCGAGATCAAAAACTATAGACCTATCTTAGCGTTATTTCAAAATGTATGGAGAGATGTGTATACAAACATGTACATAACTTTTTAATGCAAAATGAAATAATTACTCTCAAAAATTAGTACCAGGGGCGACTCTGCCATTAACCAGTTCATATGTACATCCGACGACATCGAGACAGTTCTAGATAATGGGAAAGAAATAAGAGTTGTCCTTTGTGACATAAGTAAGGCATTCGACCGCGTATGGCATAGAGGTCTCTTATTTAAACTCCAAAACTACGATATGTACATGCTGTTTCTTATTTCCTAAGCATGCTTGTCGTATATTTAAATGTATAAATTGTCAGTATTGTCTATTGATAGGGAGACGGATTAATATAAGCTTAGTGCTTGTTTCCGAATCCTGTTTGTCTAATTTTGTTTTTAAGGTGCACTATACAGTTACGTTAAGGCGCACTATTTCGCATACCAAGTTACTCCGGTCAAATTTTGTAAAACTTAAAATTAAAAGTTGAAATTTGGTGGATATATTGTTTAAATGTAGTTAAGCATTTATACATAGACAGATGTAGTATATATAATGGTAAACAGGTGTAATTTAAAGGAAGAATGGTATCCGGAACGTTTCAGTACCCTGCCGTATTAGGTTCTCTCCTACGCATCAGAAAGCTGATTTTCAAAATATCTTATTTCGCACGAACTTTTGAAACTAAAATTATGCGAATGAATCGAAAAGGGTCTTATTATTTTTACCCTTTTTCCAACTACTCCATGTATGCTTTCGCTCCGTCCAGGTCCGGGTGTTAAAAGAATAGGCCTGCAGCAGCGCTAAGCTTGTCGTAAAAGGCGACTAAATAGTGCTCAGAACCCTAGCCGGGGGCTAGCGCGCTCTGCCCACAGAGCAACTGGGATATGTGCCCCAGGTGGTGGAATGGGGTACCACTGGCGTGTTATATGCTGGGGTTGTCAAGCTATAATACGGAAAACCTGACCGCAAACCATAGTGGTGCACCGGGTTGGGAAAGATGCCACGTTCCTCGCACGTTAAAGAACCCTACTGTGGTATTCTCCCGGAGTAGGAACCATAGGGCTCCACCACAGGAGGCTAAATTGCCCGACCCTACCCAACTCTCCCTATTTCCAGTGACAATCAAAATTTGTCGACCCCATTCTCCTTGTGTCCCACCCCTTTTTCCATTCATCATTACATGTTCATTTTATCATCAATTTCATGTTCACCGTCTGAATATAGCTGAAATATTGCTGCTCGGACGTTAAACCCCAACAAACAAACAAACAAACAAACAAACAAACAAACCATGTATGCTTTCATCCTGTAGTAGTGTCTAAGTGCCTGATATTTTATAAAACATAGTAATTGGCTGTTAGTTTTGGAAAGGCACCCCTGATTTGTACTAAAACTCAGTAATATTTTTTCAGTATGTTACCATGGCTACTGGATTTTATAACAATAATCAATAAATTACATATAAATGACTTGAACCTCCACACACCAAGGATTTCAAAAATATGCAATTTTCGTGACAAAACACTAGAAATTTCTGTGCGGACTGCCTCAAAACAGCTTTATTTCAACAAAATGTGATCAAATATTCAGAAAGTACCTAACTGTATTGTAATACCTTACTATTTTGTACACATTTTTCATATTAATACGCCTCCAAAGGAAGCGTAAATGGCTGTATTATCAACTGGGTCATGTATACTTATGGGCAGAAAAGGCAGAGGTAGCGTAGCGGAGTCACCCGAGGTTTGCGTATGAGGAGAGTACGGACTCGGCCGAATTTGCGACGAGTGCGAAAATTACGTAATCAATATTACCCAAAATTCTCGGGTCAAGAAAATTGCGAAACGAAAACAACCAAAACGAAACGAAAATAATCGATAAAAGAAAGAATCGAAACGAATCAATTAAATGAAATGAATCAAATCGTTATAAAAACAAATTTATTATAAATTATAAATATATTTAACCATACAAAATGAAACAGAATGAAGCGAAACTATATGCAATAAAAGAAATCTTTTAAGACGTTTCGCAAGTTGTAAGAAACATCATGTTAACCAGTACCGGACGATTCGACCAAAAGACATTTCTGACCATGACAACCAATAATTCCTTATGAATGCTGGACAATTCGGCCAATAGACATATAAGACCAAAGCAATTAGTAAAATGCTTTAGGACAGATATATAGCATTACAATATATAGCCTACCTGGCCGAGTGGTCTAGGGCGCTGGACTTTGTGCAGGCGGTGTTGCAATAGATGTATCAGCGGTACGAGTTCGAGTCCCGCGGAGGGAACGACCAAAAATTTGCAGCGCAAATTTGACAGTTCTAAAATCGTTGTCAATTTTTCAGACCTTTCAATGCGTTTATATATCTTCCCTGTATCAATTTGATCCGATGGAGCAGTGTAGCGAATAGAGTCGTCACATTCTGTGACGTTTGTATATATATATATATATGTATATTGTAAATGTTGCTTTGTATGGAGAGGATATATATAGGCCTTGCCTACTATCCAATTCTATTCAATTTTTTATTGAATCAAATATGTTTAAATCATCAAATCAGAGCTGACAAAAAATATCAGTTGTTTTTTTATTAATGTTTCTTCAGGAGCGTTAAAAGGTTTCACCTTCATCATATTAAATGAAATATGTTTAATCTAAAGATTTTTTTAATATACTTATAAATATCACACGACTTTCGAGGTTAAGCGCTATCGGCACTTTGATTAAAAGTTAAGGTCTCACTAACCACTTCTAACGTTTCCATTACTTTACATGTTAAAAAAGTAATTTTCAAAGTCTCACTGTGAATTCCCGGGACAAATGACATCTTAAAGTTGCATACCGTTGCGAAGCTTGGAAAATAAGGCTTCCAAAGTCATTATGCTAATGGTACAATGGTTGTAGAAATTCTTCACAAAATTTACTTGAATAAATAATACTGAAAATCCACATTTTTACCTGTTCTGCAAACTGACAGCATGGAGGCAAATTACTCACACATGTAAACAATATTCATACACTTCTGTAGTTAATTACATATATGATTTTAAAGTTTTAAAGTACACATTCTCAGCTTTATTTTGACTACTTGTAATCATAATACACACACACCATGCACTTACAATGCATATGTCTAGGTTGTGTGTATTTTTGGTACTACATGGTTTGGGGGGGGGGGCATTTGACCCGGAAGTGGTTAGTGAGACCTAAAGACGATAGCTAAGGTTATCTCCCTTTAGATTAATTTGTTTATTTCCTTGACGTGTCATTAACTAGGGCGAACAATAAATAATACCCATGCAAATAGCAACACAACACACAATGAATTAATTCTTTCATATGATCGAAAATATCATATTTTTTCTGGTTTTATATGGCTTATATTCTTCCCGAGACCCACCAGCCTTGTAAAGGAGCAAGATTAGATCTACCAACAGGGTTAAAAGAACTTGTAAAGCTCACTGAGGTGACTCTTAGCAGAAATGTGAATGCATTTGAAGGTATGTTGAACAGTTACTAAACTGTGACTCTACCAAAGTAAAAACTGGGATAAAATTGTCCCATTTCAATAGTTTTAAATATTTTTCTAACCTTTCCTGAAATGTTATTCTGCTAGAACCGTCAAATATACCTTGGTATAATGACAAGAGAAGTTAGTTAACAAACATTTTTTGAAATGGTGACTCCACTGAAGAGAGTGTAGACACTGCGGCTCCACTCAATACATCTCCACTGTGGAGAGTGGAGAAATTAAAATTTGTGTTAACAGTAGTAGTGTAGCTTAGACTTGCTTTTTATTTCTATATGTATACACGCACACACACGTCTCAGAATGTGACAACTCTATTTCCTGCACAGTTCCATCTGATCATTTTTGATGGTAGAACTGTCAGTTGCTATGCAAATTTGTCATTTCTGACATCGTTGGGAAGTTTCAGACCATAGTACATGTACATGCTTACATTTTCTTCTCAGTATCAAACATTATCCAATGAAGCAGTGAAGCAAATAGAGTTGTCACATTCTGAGACGCTTGTATAACATTTATTTGAATTTTGGTATGACATGCCTTGTTAATTCGATTCTCTATCCTATATAGCAACACCTAGATGGGCTGTCCTGTTTTACCATTCATTGTGTACTACATATATGTTACAATCCTAGATTGTTGTAATGTGTCTGTAAATACAGATTACATGTAGCATGAAAGGCCATTCATTTCAAAAAAGCTGATACACTTTCCCTTTAATAATAATGTGATAAAACACTTTTCTATGCTTTAAGCATTGGAATAAAGGATAAATGTAGCTGAATGAGTTAACTTCCTTCCATAGCTATATAGGCATACTGTATTAAAATACCAGTCAATATAAAATTTAGACACTTTCTATGATACCTGTAGGTGATTTATGATGTAGAAAAACCAATCAATTTTGTTTGGATCTTCAGATGCTATATTTTTGGTAACATTAGTCTTTTCTATATTCATACATGTGTATGTACTTGTGAAAAAATCATACATTCATCTCACATCAAAGCAAACCAAGAACAAAACATGTACATGTAACTCTTGTAAGAAGTTGTTAGTGAGACCATAAACTAAATTATGGCATATTTCAGAGAAATGCATAATTTGATGAAAATTGCCCTTCCTGGTCATTATTTCCATTTTCACATAATATCAGTATGGTGATATTGGTAATATGGCTATAGTGTGATAGAACTGTGGTTAGACATTTTTGATTAAATAATGTTAGTCCTTGAGAAAAGGAGGAAAGTGTATAGACATTTTAAGACTTCATAATTGACATTTTTTCATGTGATCTATTGATTAAATTGCTATGTATAAGGGTTAAAATAACTATACAAAAACATGAGAACAGGTATAAAAGGTACATTTTGCAAGATATTGTAAAAGACAACATAGCAACAAGATTTTTTATTTGTAAAACTGACTCATAACTTGACATCATCCCTGAAATACCTGACATCACAGCTTTGGATATTCAGAGTACTCAAATGGTCATACAGAATAGACCAAGAATTACACTGTGGTGAAATAGGCATGATATCAATTGTTGAAATCTGTCCTTTTTTCATAATGATAAATGATATCAACTACTACAACTTCTTGAGTTTTCATAGATATCAAATTGGTGTGACAAGTTAGCTAAAATTGTCATTTTTTAGTAATTGAGGGAAAATATCACTGAGGGGCATGATAAAAAAATGACCATTTCTATGTAGTCCCATGTCTCATTTTGATTGTTTTGGTCTTACTAGACTCACAATACCACAAGCTTTCATAAATTGTATGAAAATAAAAACATAAAACTCATAAAATGTCCTTGAGGTCTCCTTTACCACTTCTGGGTCAAATGGCCTTCCCCTATGTAGTACCAAAAACACACTGAACCCAGACCTATCCATTGTAAGTTCATTATTTATGTGTATTCTGATCAAAAGTAATCAAAATAGAGCTGAGAATGTTTACTTTAAAATCATATTTGTAATTTACTATAAAAGGGTATGAATATGTTTTGAATGTGTAATTTGTCTCAATGCTGTTATCAGAAAAGGTAAAAATATGGATTTTCAGTATTATTTATTCAAGTAAATTTTGGAAAGAAATTTTACTATCATTGTTCCTTAAGCATTATGATTTTGAACGCCTTATTTTCCAAGCTTCACAATCATGGTATACAACTTTCAGATATCATTAGTCCTGGGGATTTACACTGAATCTTAGAAGATTACTTTTTTAACATGTAAAGTAATAGAAACTTAAGAAGTTGTTAGTAAGACCATCAGCTTAAATATGACATATCTCAGAGAAATGAAAAAAAAATGATGAAAATAGCCTTTCCTGGTCATTATTTCAATTTTCACATAACATCAGTATAGCAATATTTGTAATCTGGCTATAGTTTAAGAATTGCATTGTGCAAGATATTGTATAAAAACAACGTAGCAACAAGATTTTTATCAACAAAACTGACTCACAACTTGACGTCATCCTTAAAATAACCTACCTTGGGATATTCAAAGTACTCAAATGGTCATACAGAACAGACTAAGAATTACACTGTGATGAAATAGGCATAATATTAATTGTTGAAATCTGTCTTTTTTCATAATGATAAATGATATTAACTACTACAACTTCTTGAATTTTCATAGATATCAAATTGGTGTGACAAGTTACATTGTAGCTAAAATTGTCATATTTAGTAATTTAGGAAAAATATCACTGAGGGGCATGATAAAAAAAATGACCATTTCTATGTAGTCCCATGTCTCATTTTGATTGTTTTGGTCTTACTAGACTCACAATACCACAAGCTTTCATAAATTGTATGAAAATAAAAACATAAAACTCATAAAATGTCCTTGAGGTCTCCTTTACCACTTCTGGGTCAAATGGCCTTCCCCTATGTAGTACCAAAACACACTGAACCCAGACCTATCCATTGTAAGTTCATTATTTATGTGTATTCTGATCAAAAGTAGTCAAGATAAAACTGAGAATATGTACTTCAAAATCATATTTGCAATTTACTACAAAAGTGTATGAATGTTTTTTTAAATGTGTGAGAAAAATGTGGATTTTCAATATTATTTTGTGACGAATTTCAAAGATCATCGTACCATTACCATAATGATTTTGAAAGTCTTATTTTCCAAGTTTCCCAATGGTATGTATTTTTAAGATGTCATTCGTCCAGGAAATTTACAGTGAAAGTTTGAAAATTACATTTTCAACATGTAAAGTAATGGAAACTTTAGAAGTGGTTAGTGAGACATATTTTCATGTACAATCTATATTAATTTTATTTAAAAAGTACAACATTTTAATGAAATACTCAGACTGGTATCGTGGTCAGCAACTGAATCTGAACAGGAAATAAAAGTAAATGTGGTTGGATTTTGACATGCACGAATCACATCCTGTCTAATACTGTGCGTTAAATGCAGCTGCAAAGCAATTTGAAGTGTTAAATGTATTTTTAACATTCAATACAATTAGATTAAAACAGATTTCGGTGGCCGGGTTATTCCTCCTCTTAGGATTAATTTTAGGAATAATACACGATGTCTGGTAATACAGGACAACTCATTTAGGGGTTGTTTTTATACGACCGCAAAATATTGTTTCTGTCGTATAATGGTACCATGCTTTCGACGACGATAGGCGTCCGTTAACTTCAGTATTTTACGGTAACTTGAGTAAAACTTTTTGAAATATTAACACATTATTTTGGAGGGCCCTGTAGTTTTGGAGGTTTTTGCACCATCCCTTTTGGAAATAAGGCGCTAAAAGGAATAAAAATGGGTGTTATCATTAGAATTGACAAAAAAGCTTATTGAACCGATTTCTATGATTCAATCTGTTCTGTTTTAAATTCTGTCTTGAATTTTTTTGCAAGGCAGGCTTATCCTTAACTATTTTGGGGTCAGTAGGGTACAAATTAGGCCACACTCCCAAAAAAAAATTTTAAAAATATTTTTGGTCCCATTTCTAATTTTTATATGGAATTCCTTCTGAAAACCCTGCATGCGCATATCAATCATATTTAATATATCTCTTACCGTATTCGAGTAAGAATGGGTCTTAGGGGCCACACCCCAAAACAATCGACTTTTTAGCTCACCTGGCCATAGGCCATGTGAGCTATTGCCATCGGGCCTACGTCGTCATCGTCTACGTCGTCGTCGTTAACAATTCTTCAAACATCTTCTCCTCTAAAATTACTGAATGGATTTGGATGATTGTTTTTTAAGAGTATCCTGCACAAATTGACCTTTTCGATTTTTGATCTGTTTTAAAACATGACCGCCGTTATTAAAAATAGAACATAGGGGTTAGACAGCAGTTTTTTTTTTTTTGCATATATCTCCGAAACCGTTCGGTTCAACCAAATTCTGGGTAAAAGTATTCAGAATGGTCAAATTTTGGTGATTTGAAGATTTGTTGATCCATGTTGGAGTTACTGCCTTTTTGGAGGTTTTTAGCTCACTTTGCCAAAGACCAAGTGAGCTTATGCTGGCATATTTGTTCCTTAGGATATCCGAAACGAAATGGTCGTTGGGATTTTTGATTCGTGAAAAAAAAACATGGCCGCTGTTACTGAAAATTGAACATAGTGAACAAACGGCAGTTTTTTGCAAATAACTCAAAATTCGCTGCCTTTAGCAAATTTCTGGCTGGGTAATATTGTTTAGCATCATTAGACGGACCTATGCAGAAATTTTCAAAACGATTCGGCGGCTGATGAGGGAGTTACGGCCCCTAAAACAGTTTTTTGGGGCATATTTTGCATGTGCAACTTTAAAAATCTTCTTCTCAAAAGCCATTGTACAGAATTCAATGAAAGTTTTGCATATTTGTTCCTGAGGGTATCCCAAACATAATGGTCGTTCAGATTTTTGATTTGTGAAAAAAAAAAGAAACATAGCTGTCGTTAATAAAAATAGTACATATGGGTCAGAAGGAAGATTTTTGCAAATAACTCAAAAACCGCTGCCTTTAGCAAATTTCTTGCAAGGATAATATTGCTCAGCATCATGAGACGGACCTATGCCGAAATTTTCAAAAACATTCATGGTTTGATATAGGAGTTACGGCCCCTGAAACAGTTTTTTTGTTTTTGTTTCACATGTACAACTTTGAAAATCTTCTCTTAAAACATATAAGATCATTTAATGAAAATAAGCACATTAGTTCTTTAGTGTATTGTGCTCAAAAAGACTTTTGATTTTTAGACGAAAAACTGGCTATAGTATAAACAGCATTAAATAGCAAGCGGACATTTCTGAGAATTTCTATTGCAATATCTTGTACTGTATATGTATTTGTATTTGTTGAGTCCTCTTGTACAGCTGTTTGTCTGAGGTTTATAAATAAAATCTTGTCTGGAGAACACTCGTAATAACTCAAATATGGAAGCACAATTATTTAATTATATTATTTTTTGATAAAAATAATCCTAGTCCCAATGGCCTGTGTTCATTAAAGGAGACATGACACAAAAATTTCGTTTTTTAAACATTTATATTTATAAAAACTACAATATGTTAAAGCTGCATCAGCTGTCATTTTTGTATTTTTTTTTGTTTCTGTTGAAATATGCCTTTTTCTACTAAATTGTAATTTTCCTGTATAATTTCATTTGATATCCACAAATAAAATGCATTAAATACATGAAATAGGTGTATATACCAGACAAAAAATGGACCTAGATAAATCGTATGCATTTGACTTCTGGTGACCTTAATCCGCGCATGTGCTGTAAGGGTCGCTTATTTAAAAACGAATCTGATTGCAAAGCGAAAGTGGTTAATCAACGGTAAAGGAATACCGACGGACACTTAGCCGTAAAAGAAAAAAGTTCGATTAAAACGCAAGGATCCTTTTGACATTTACGTATTGTGATATGATGTGGCACATATATGGTCAATACTTGTCATTATTTATTTGAAAACTAATCAAGAAAATGAAGTGAAATGTGAACAAGACATGTGCTTACCTGTGAATTTGTTGTTGTTTTTTTTACGAAGGTTAAAGTATTTTCAAAGCGGGTATTAAATAACAAAGTTATAAAGTTTTGAAAATTGGGATTCTAATCATGAAATTGTCGATTGTTTATTTAATTGTTTATTTGCCAACCAATTTGACACTAAATGATATACAAATTAGTGAATATGACATCACTAATGAGATTGGCGAACTCTCCTTATAGGTATTATCGACATTTATTGCTTCCATTGCATTACTACAAACTTATTTCATTGAATCAGCAAAATTCAGTAGAATCAGAACTGAACAAATTTGGCAGCTAATGCAGCTTTAAGATACGAGTATAATAAACGTTTTCTCATCAGGTTAGCGTTAAATAAAGTTGCGTTATCACGACGACCTAATTAATATGCATAAATGAAAACCAGAAGTAACACCCACTTACCATATATGGAAGTGCTACGCCATTGGTTCTCAATCCCCATTTTAGTGAATTGAAAATGTATACACGAGACCGAAAAAAATAATAAATCTTCAAAAATAGCTTGTATATAGAAGGCAGAGTGGTCCAGTGATCTGTGCAAAAGTCCGATAATCATGCTTAGAAAGTAAGAAGACTAAAGTTCTTCTCGTTTTCTGTCAACTTTTCATTTTCGTTAGGCGTACATCCCCGCATGGCGGCAACACAACTACTTTGCACACTATTTTAAGGACTCGCACATGAGATGCAAATAAAATATTGACATTGTATTGTTCTTTCTTTACCGCTGGGTTATATCAATTAAAAAGCCCGGTAGACTTAATTATGGCGAAGAGAAAGCGTGGGCGGCTTCTTTTATCATTACATGGTTCGGCGCCTCGTGACACAGACTTCGATGATTAAAAAAGCACATTGCATTTATTTTGTTTTACGAATTTTGAAATAAGACAGTTTACAGTGGAGAATTTGACACAATACACAATTTATAATGGGCGACCCTAGGTGAGTTTACGGGACTTTTATAAGTCAGTAAAATATTTAATTTTTGCAAAACAGATTTGGAACACGAGGAAGCTTCAGCACGAAACCTTTATGGGTTCTCAAATCAAATTATCAAAAACCAATAAACATGTGCGAATTATCCTATAACTGTACTTGCGGGGTACTGGTACACTTGTCAGGAGTAACGTTCCGTAAAAAGGGGTGAAATCAGAATGTTCATTGAAGATCGAGGTCGGAACAGTTTAAATCTTAGAATGTGAATTTAATTTACTCTATGTAAAAAGTTCAATCGAACATTACAGAACATAATGAAATTTTCCTATGTAATCTTCAAACAGAAGTATTGTCGTCTCTGTGGAGTCTAGTCTTCACGCACGTAAAAGTACAATATTTCTGTCATTGTTTATCATTTTCTTCTTGAAGTTGTTTAAATTAATACAACTGTAAGTATATATTCGCTGGCAAACCAAAACTTTCAATATTTTCGCTCTCATTTGTAGAAATCGTGTAAACAGTGCAGAAGCCCCATGCATTTCAACCACTCGATCTATGAATTGAGAACCAATGACGTAGCTCGGTCACGTGACCACATGGCTAATTAAAATTCGTATGGCTTGGGTCATTGTCGACTTTGAAATTAAACGACGTAAGTGACTACAAGGGGCATTTTTAAGATATATATTAGGTGTAATACGTAAATCAAATAAACCAAAAATTGAAAAAAAAAAAAAAACTTTTTTGTCATGTCTCCTTTAATTGTTTATTTTTTAGCTTGTTTACTCTGTTACACATATGCAGTTTAAGTTATATATTTTTTAGTGATTCTATGTTGCACACCACGTCAAGCGTCTTTCAGTTTGATTTCACCAGATGACGATTCAGAAATACTCAGAATTAGAGAATGTAAGTTAGTTTTTTGTATTTGCATTTTTCAATCAGTTACCACTATTCATTTGTAGCTTATTCATCAAGCCCTATGATGAGAGAAACACATTTTACAATCGCAGTATGCGCATAATGTCATCGTTAAACTGTGTACACAGTAAAAATTACTGCAAAACGTGTATTTCATATCCTTTGTCAAACATATGGAAATCATGTTTAATTGGTCAACAGGTGAAAAAACCCTACATGTTTAGGACTAACGGATAAACTCTTGAAAAATACGACAATAAATTCATAATTATGGAAATTATGTGTTTTTCATGGCGCTTCATATATGAAAAGAGAATTGTTTTCATGTGATTATGGAAAACATTTGTTTTCATGTGTTTTTATGATCTCAAAAATGAATATTTCTTTATCAATATTAACATATAATTATGTTTTCAAATGTTTAAAACGATATATTGAAGTATTAAATTAGAAGTAAACTTTAGATTCCCCACAATTTTAGTCATTGTGAAAACAGCAAACGGAGACAATGAACATAAAATGAAGAGATTTTTGTTTTAATTTAAAAAATAATCGAATTAATTTTTTTCAACCATTAGTATATTTTGAACACGTTTACCAACTTTCAAGCAGTTTCTGAGTCACGTCCTCTTTTTAACCACCCATGGATTTTCTATTTTGTAGACTTGTTATTGGTGATTTTTTGGTAGCATTCATTTTTCACGTGAAGTTTTAGAAAAGAAAGTGCTTTATAAGTAAGAATTTTCAGGAATTTAAATTCTTATACTGCATAATGGGAACTGGACAAACATTTTAATCCATAAACATAAAATCTCATTTCGTTTTCAAATTTTGCCTCCTGATACTTGCTAAAGCCTTTTCTAACTTGGTTAAGCTAACAGATATAATTACAAGCAAGTTATACAGTGATACATGGCTGCTTACAATAATATACTGTACACAAATACAAAATAATAAAATACAGCTATACCATAATATCAGAATTGTTTTTAATCAATTTAAATCTTAGTTTTATTCATTTTTAAATTTACCTTAATATAAAAGTACTCTAGAATTTAAGAAAAGAACGATATTAGATACAGTCAGTTGGTTGGACATGTACCCAAGAAAGTAGTTTTTCTTCGGGTAAGTTTTTTTACACTTTATATTGATAATGAAAACTCGATTGAGATTGAAGAGTAATCAAGGAAAGCAAGATTTTAGCGGAAATCAGAAGAATGTAATCCAAGGACAAAGACCAGACATGGAAAACAGACAATCACAATAAAGAACGTAAGTTGTCGTTTACTTGTATGAGTCCTGTAATAACATTTGTGATGCCTA
This sequence comes from Perna viridis, assembly GCA_037379345.1. Lineage (NCBI taxonomy): Eukaryota > Metazoa > Mollusca > Bivalvia > Mytilida > Mytilidae > Perna > Perna viridis. The sequence goes on along the minus strand of CM074515.1, from coordinate 38,507,985 downwards.
ATTTTGTTTGAAGGAATGTCATCGAATGCATCAAATTCAATAAGTAACATTCGATATACATCACATTTCCTGCCTTAAAAATTTTGTCAGTTGATGCGCAGTTAGTTTCTTCTTTGTGACAATTTGGCATATGATACAACGATACTAATTTATGGGCTTTGTATACGTTTCGGAGGCGGGTATGCATTTAACGGGACTAAAACTCGATCATGATATATCTCTCTAGGTGATATTTCAGTGTACACAATGAATAAAACGAGGCCGGGATAAACACGAAAAACAATCCCGAAGACAGTTCCCCTGCTATTCATTTTAAAGGCTTGTAAAAATATTAATTCGCAACATTGATCTTCATTAAGTGAATAAATCGCTTAAATGTTTTCGAAATAAGATTAAAAAAGGCTTAGGAAAGTTTTAATAGGTTATTTTGATAAGAAATCTAAAGTAATATAATGTTTTGTGTTGTTTTAAGGGGGTCGACAATAATATCGTTGCATTTGATTATTTATAGTTTAATAATGTTTTTATCAAGATTTTCTCCTTTTCATGACAATGTTTTATCTTTCTATTAAGAAGAGAAATAATTCAGCATCAAAAGTTTCAAAATATATTGGATTGAATCTCACTGTATAAGTACAAGTACTCTGAGTAAACTCAAGAAAGTAATAACCCATGCTTCTAAATGACTCAAAATATTTTTGATTGTAAAAGTTGGATAGTCTTCTTTTGCACTGATACTTCATCCAAAATTTAATGCCTAATCGTCCTCTATAATTTCATCAAAATCTACTGCGCAGTATCGGAGTTAGTTGCATATATAAGGTTTTAACATTTAAATTTCTTAATTCAGGTTATCTATATTCATTTGCGAGAGACGAGATAAAAAAAAATCTTTCTTCATGCACATCTACATACATGTACAATGTATGAATTCTAAACTTTGAATAAAAGAAATCATTAAAGTTCATTGCGCTGTATAAATGAGGAGTTGACTTATTTTAACATGTGAGTTTCCATATTACAATATACCCTTTGGAGATAACAGTTATGTAGAATATGCTGTATAATTCAAAATTAAAAGTGATATCACTGTAAAGGACTCGAAAATACAATAGAAACTGTTAGATTTTCAATGTGGATTATCTCCCAAAAGCAGACACACTGAGATGACTTATAATACATTTCAGTATACAGACTTATAAAGCAACTTAATAACAAAAATAAAAATATGTAGCCCTTTTGGGGTGTATCACATATTACAGAATTTGCATGATTCTTACAAATACTACTACTTAAGTACACTCTTTAGGTTGACGGTTGTTGAATTTTTTATCCCGTAGTAGAGTTTCTCAGTGCTATATCAGGATTTTTAATTTGTTTGCTTATGAGAACATCTCGTGTAGTACATTTTTACATCTCTTTTTCTTATGCATTTGGTTCTAATATTGCTGATGGAAGATTCCCCCTTGAAACGTGTGCACAGCATACGCACATTTACAATTATATTTGATTTGTATTTTTATATTTCTTATCCCCCAATTCTTTAATATAATTATGGATACATGTTTTTTTCCTCAAATTTTCTGATGTAATCAAATTCTTACATACGTTTACAATATTTGGAATCAACTAACTTATAGGAATTTGAAATTCTTGCTTCAAAATTAAAGCATGTACTTTTACCGGTATTGACAAAGCTTTCAGAATGAAAAGAGTATAGCCACTAAAGACAAAATTGGCTAATCATAACTTAACACCTTTACAATAAATGGAGCAAAATATCGTAAATTGTAAAAAAAATACTTTTCTTGTCCTGAATTTCATACTGTAAAAATGACCATTGTTACATGTAGTCAATTGTAACCTTATTCATTCAATGAGAAACGGCTTTTCTTTTACGTACTAAATATTTATGTTAAATTTAAAGAAATACCAGTTTTACTGTAACTTTGATGTTATAGGTAAAGGTGAAATTTAAATTCATGTTGTTTTTATAACTAATCCATTTAATTAGGTTTGTTTGTTTGTTTGTTTGTTTGTTGGGGTTTAACGTCCGAGCAGCAATATTTCAGCTATATTCAGACGATGAACATGAAATTGATGATAAAATGAACATGAAATGATGATGAAATGAAAAAGGGATGGGACACAAGGACAATAGGGTCGACAAATTTTGATTGCCACTGGAAATTGGGAGAGATGATTAGGGTCGGGCAATTTAGCCTCCTGTGGTGGAGCCCTATGGTTCCTTCTCCGGGAGAATACCACAGTAGGGTTCTTTAACGTGCGAGGAACGTGGCATCTTTCCCAACACTGTGCACCACTATAGTTTGCGGTCAGGTTTTTCCGTATTATAGCCTGACAACCCCAGCATGTAACACACCAGTGGTACCCCATTCCACCTCCTGGGGCACACAACCCAGTTGCTCTGTGGGCAGAGCGCCCTAGCCCCCGGCTAAGGTTCTGAGCACTATTTAGTCGCCTTTTACGACAAGCTTAGCGCTGCTGCAGGCCTATTCTTTTGAAACCCGGACCTGCACGGGGCCATTTAATTAGAAATTGTTTATACATTTGTACAAATTTCAAGGAATGCAAACGAAATTCTCTACCTTTTCATACCTAATTTTTAAAATGTTGGCATAGGTTGAATGAACCACTCGTAAAAGTTAAAAATGAGATTTCAAGAATGATGAAGCTCACGGCGCCTGCATTTAAAGGCAATGCACATGCCTACAACATATTAGAGCATCTGTATAAACGAAAGAGATAATAAAGGATTGGGCTACATGCTTCTCTTTTTAGCTCACCTGGCCTAAAAAGGCTATGTGTGCTTGTGTCATCACTTGGCGTCCGTCGCCCGTCGTTAACTTTTCTTTAAAAATCTTATACTCTGAAACCACTGAACATAATTTGATAAAATTTGGTGACAATAATCTTGGGCATGTCTGCGTCCAAAATTTTGCCCGTTATGGTCCCTCCCTGAAAAACATGACCGCTTTTATTAAAGTAGAACATAGGGCTGTCATCATTTACCGATTTTTGAGTTATTGCCCGTTTTGCTAATTTTTACTTTTTAAAACAGTTTTTAGAAAAAGAAATGTTAATTGATAAAATATTCAATATTCAGGAATTCAATATCTATTTTTGGTGCAAATTTCAGAAAAAATCTGTTGACACTCTGTTAGAGTAATGCCCTCAGAAAGTGTTATTTTGACCATTTTGCAAGTTTTTGCATGTTGTTAAAAAACCAATAGCAGATTGATGATAAATATAAGTTATAAAAAATATTTAGTATGTAAACATCTATGACTGATGCAAATGTAGAAAAAAATCTGTTGTTTGCATTTTTTAATGATTTTTTGCACTTTCAGATTTCATAAGTAGAATGATGATTAATGTTAATAGCAAAACTGTTCATGACTGCTGGGGTTGTCAGGCTATAATACGGAAAACCTGACCGCAAACCATAGTGGTGCACAGTGTTGGGAAAGATGCCACGTTCCTCACACGTTAAAAAACCGTACTGTGGTATTCTCCAGGAGTAGGAACCATAGGGCTCCGCCACAGGAGGCTAAATTGCCCGACCCTATCCACCTCTCCCTATTGCCAGTGCCAATCAAAATTTGCCGACCCCAATATCCTTGTGTCCCATCCCATTTTTCATTTCATCATTTCATGTTCATTTTGTCATCCACTTCATGTTCATCGCCTGAATATAGCTGAAATATTGCTGCTCGGGCGTTAAACCCCAACAAACAAACAGTATCATGAAAAATAACATCTGTGCAAATTTGGTCAAAGGTGTTTTGGTCATTTTGTTATTGCATGTATTCAACTTTTTAAAGCAGTTACAGATTTTAGAATCTTGCAGCCGGGTTCGAGAATTACCGCAATCATGCAATACTTGCATTGTGTATAATAACCACTCCGAGCTTCATGAGAAATAATCATGCACAGGGGCTGCTCTGGCTTCCAAAATTCTGTCGCCAGAAAATCGCCAGCTGCCATTTTTTGTCGCCAATTTTCAGAAATTATGGCCAAAGGATGCCAAAAATATGATAGTATTAAGTCTACTGATGAATTATCTTTGTTAATTCATCAAAATAACATTTGAATTCATGACGTACAAGTACCAAGATTCACTCTTCAGAAACAGGTATTTTATTTTTATCAAGGACTTTATATAACTATTCTCATATAGTCCCTGATTTTATAACATGTTAACCTTCGTCCTTTATGGTCTAATTTATCTTACAATATAATTTGATTTCTTTAAAATTTTTAACAGACTTGATTCTTTTTTTCAGGTGATAAAATTTCTAGCAAACTACATTTTGTACAATGGACCATCAATTGTGTCCCCGTTTAATGATTTTGATGTCTGAGTAGTATTTTTTAATTAGATTTTGGGAATCCCCATTCTATTTGTTTACCGATTTTTCCGCCCAAAAAAGTCACATGGCAAAAGTGTGAAGAAATGTCATCCATTTCCTTCTATCAATTCTTTCATTTTGAAGTGTTTAGACACTTCATGATGGGATAATCATTGTTAATTGGATTTAATTTATTCTGTTATTAGGCAAGTCTGTTTCTGAATGTATCACATGGCTGTGAAGCTTGTATGTAACCAGGTGCACATGGCCATAATTGTGTTTACCTTTGACCAGGTGATGAGAGTTTTGATTGGCTCAATAATATATTTACATTTGATTGACCCCTCCCATGAGATTATTGTCAGTCACGGTCGCCTGGTCTAATTATCTTTAATTGCATTCAGTCGTAAATTGGTCATGGTCAATTAACTCTGTCCAGGAGTCAACAGTTGTTTAATTAGAGAGAATATCCGTTTGCTGATAAACTTCCAGTCAATTTTAATAAACAAAACATAGGCGCCCAGAAAACCGTCAACTGGTTATTGTTGTCGCCATAAAATAAAAAATTGCAAAATGCGACATTGGCGAAGCCCACCGCGACCCAAGATGCAAAATATTCTTAAAACTTTAGATGTATTCACTAAAGATAAAGTTGCTTCTTGAATGTGGATACCATTTTCTGTCAAAAATATAACAGACAACTTTATGTTCTTTGTTGTGTTTGTCTGTTTTTCATGTCTGATCTTTGTCTCTGGATTACATTCTTTTAATGTACATAGTCATTAATTCTGATTGCACATTAGGAGTAAGGCAGGCACCAATCAAAGCATTTATGGATGACATGACAGTGACAGCAAAGCAGTCACTGATGGAAGATGCAATCGGAGAAAATGATCAAATGGATCAGAATGAAATTTAAACTAAGCACGTCAAGAAGTTTGATAGTGAGAAAAGACAAATATAAAGATGAGACATTTGAGTTAAGCAGGTGGAAAGATACTAACAATTACAGAGAAACCAGTGAAATGTCTTCGTAGATAAAATCGACGCACACTAGCAGACATGGAAAATATGGGAGAATTACGAAATGCTAAAACAAAATCGACAAAAGTGGTAATAGGTTGATTCTAGGCCTAGGTATTTAGCATGGAGTACCGGTCTTACCAAGGATATTTTGGCTGTTGCTAGTTTATGAGTTTCGTTGTCAAAAGTCGAGGCCTAGGAGAGAAAGATCAGAAAATGATTGAGTGTACCAAGGAGTTAATGTAGTATTGGGTTATACAGCACACAAACGAAATAACAGTTACCAGTTACACGTATAAGGAAGTGAAAAGTGGAGGAAGCAGTGAAAAAGGCTGAGACCGTTTTTAGACACAGTCATCCGACAGGGATTCTTGCGGTTTGATAGAGGACTGAACATGCGTCATCTGCAAAGACAAACTAATTACATGTATTGTAGGCATGCCAAGTTGCATTTAAAGACGGTAGATAAACCTGGAGAGGTGAAAGAGTATTGAAGTTGATTGCAGAAAATTTAGATACCACCAGTAGGAAAAAAAGACAGAAACAGGAGAGCATTACATTTGCTCATTCTGTGAAAGCTAAAGAGAGTAAAAGCAACCGTGCAGAAAAAGTGTTAGGATATTTGGAACTGCATCAAACTGGTAGATGACAGCAGACCTTCAGCAATGCAAAAGTTTCCCTGCAGAAATAGCAGCAACAACGTTGAGACCAGCCATAGTGCTTTGATCGCAGGAAACCAGGCCTGTAGTATGGCTGGAGCTTTCAGGCCGTTTGGAAGATAAGATAGGGGAGGCTAACGACAGTAAGACAGCAAAAGAACTGTAAACAACGAGGATGAAGGACATTGTAAAAATAAAGTTTCTGGACGAAAACTCCTTAAGTTAACCTCTGATTCTAACAAAATGTTACGATATCGTTACACGCCAGAAAATGTGATATCTATTGATAAGGATAAAGCTTTGGTCGATGTCAAGGTCACAAGTATGCCAAGATTTAGGATTCCAGATGATAACTTAAAATATTTACAGTGATGGAAACGGAATTCTGGAATATTGCTTCATTCCAGATAAACTACAATTGATTTGGGGGAATTTTGTTTGCAGTCTAGGTCACATTTGTCAAAAAGCTTCATTTTTTTTGTAAAAAAATAAGTTTCTGGACAATATTTCCAAATGTTTACCTCCGATTCAAATGGAACTTTTGGATATTGTTACATACCAGGTAAGTGAGAATCTATTGATGTAAAATATCTAAAATATTTCTTTCTCTGAAATGGGGACGCAACTCGGCGTGCACCCTGGGGCAATTCGATTTTTGTGAATTAGCCAGAAGAGAACGTTGAGTTGCTTAAAAATGCCAAATATTGGTGAAGATGCAACTTTCAATAAATAAATATGAGACCAATGTATATCAGCTGAGTATATTGTAGAAAATTGTCCATCTTATTCTTATTTTAGCTGGTCTGTGTGTGTTCAGAGAGTGTTTAGGGGCTGCTAGAAATCTCATGTTACGCGTGAATAACTCAGAAGGAGAAACAGTTGCATACTTTCAGAGGAACATGACATGTACTCGGGGATGCTGTGCGTGTGGCTGCTCTTTGTTTACGCCCATCATGGGCATAAATTCACCGCCATACATTAGACTTGGAACCGTACAGGAACGGTATGTATGCTATTTCCATTTTCAAATTAAACTCTTTATAAAGGTGGTATGTTCGGAGGTATATTTGTAATACAACCTAGCTTTTATCTGACTCATTAGCCAAAATGTATGATAGGATACTGGAGATTCGTCAGCCTCATATCTTTACCTACACTTAGAAATCGATGGTACCACAAACGCGATGACTTTTCATTCCATATTGTCATGTTTCCTTTTATCTGTAGCATACGTTATGCTTTATGTTTTCCTTTTCTCTTTCGTCTACCTCTGATTTAAATATTTTATAAGGGGTGTTTCTTAAAAAAAAGCAGAGGATGCTTAACCTAGAGGTAACCTGGTTCATGCTCCAAGTTTTTAGTGAAGTCCGAGTTGCTCAGATGCTCTTTTTGCTTTGTAGGTATTAATTTGGTTATTTAATGTTCTTTGTTGTGTGTGTTTGGTCTTTGTACCTGGATTTCATTATTTTGATTTCCGCTAGCATCTTGGTTCCATTTATTACTCTTACAAGTGCAAAAGTTTAGAATTTTGATATTTTGTCTCTAATACATCAATTTATATATGCAATGTTAAATATAATTCTAAATATAAAACTTTTGCAGATTGTCATGGAGCTTAGTGTCTACGGTCTATGTATACAATACACGCACATGTCTGGAAAATGTGTTATGTACAAGCTTAAGAACAATCAGATTATGAGAAAATTCTGTACACAAATACAACATTTGCTTACTCGACACACTGTATTAATAAAGAAGAATAATATAGTTACAGGATAAAACATCTTTACATCTTAAATAAATAAACTGCTTTGCGGATGATTGCTAGATACGTCCGTAGAGTGTCAAATAACTTAAATACTTGCAATAAGTGTTTTTTTTTTAAAGATAATAACATAAACAGATAAACAGACGAGCAGGCGAAATCCTCTCTGTAAATGCCACTATTTGTTTCTATAGGGTATGACGAATATAAATCTATAGCCTAGACCAAAAGAAATAAACAATTACAGTGCAATGGCATTTGGTGGAACTGTTTTAGTTAAAGTAAAAAAAAACTGGAAATTGCCCCATATGATATTTGTATGAATTAAGTCCCATAACTCAAAAATGCAACAGAGAGCTCAAAATAACCATGATAATAGAAACAAACTATTCAACTAAAAATCATGAAAGTTATAGTGCAAATATAGGACTCTTTTTTATGAATAAAGACTTAGAACTCTATACCTAAAAATAATAAGTTTAAAAAAAATCAAAAAGGAGCTCAAATCAATTAAAACAGCCAATTCACCAATGTTTCATGAAAGTTGGTGCAACTATTGAGTTATAGTTTGAAAATTGCCAAATTTCCCTTTTTATGAATTAAGTCCAAAAACTCTAAACCATAAATGTTTTTAAATTGAAAGGAAATCAGTATAAATGAATAATTCATGAAAATTTCATTGAAATGATTTTGATTAATAGTAAAAAAAAAGAAATTACCCCATTTATGTATGAATAAAGACCCATAACTCATAAGCGAAAAAAATTGAAACTAATGAAAAAATCAAAAGGGAGGTTCATGTCAATCAAAAGAATCGATTCACCAAAGTTTCATGAAAACAGGCGAAACCCCATTAGTTTATAACAAGTTTCATTTGCTCAAAGAACAAACGGGGATATGACAAAAGTTTTTTCCAACTTACGTAGACTTCTCCCTTTCAATATAATTTGTCACAACAATGTCAATGTAAACACAGAAGCATGCAACAATTGAACAATAATTTCAAATGGACATTTACATACAAAGAACAACAATAATGATAGTAGAAAAACTTACGAGGAAGCGTTTCGACTTTTTTTTAAGTATCTTAATACATCATCAAAGATAGTTATATTAGTTTCACTAGTTGGACTCTAGTCACCGCTAGTTAGCAAATGAACATTAATTTCTATCGGCAGATTTAATTCGGCTAAATTTTGTAGAAGAATTTTTCAATTCATAGAGTAATTTGGACATATCATGAAAAAGTGGTAAACATCTTCACTCAGTGCCTCACAACTGCACTGTAGACTTAATATACTGTTTACTTTGGAAAAGTCCGCATTAAGGAATGAAGCTGAACATTGAAGTTGAGTTAAGATATCAATTTTACGGGGACCATGTGAGTAGTAAGAACTCTTTGGTCTGTATAAACTAGGTATCTGACGCAACAGTTCGCTTTTAAGTTTAGAGGAGGATTCTAGTTCGAGAGTAGATCTATCAAAATTATCCCATTCGCGACTGGTTGACGGGACGAATGAATCCACGATCATTGTCAGTAATCAAATCAGAACAGTAATCAAATTTCGTAATGGTTAGCTACAATACTTCGAATTGTTGGTGGTAATAGATTTTGGGTATAATTTGGGGCTATATCAGCTTTGAATATTATAAAATTGTTTTTTTTATGTCTTTTAATTCTTAATGTTTCTAAGCCAGCTTCGCGATAAGGATGATCACTAAGAGTAAAAGTAGGTAATACTGTGATGATACTTGCGGCTTTCAGTTGTAACTTCTCAAGACGCGTTGAGTTACCTACCCCGCAGTTATCCCATACTTCACAATTCTATTCGAATTAAGGCCGATAATAGACGGTATAATGTTGAAAAATATTATTACTTCCCCGTGGTTGTGGAACTTCCAGGGATTTGACATTATGTTCAAATAGGTCACTGGCGGCCAGTAAGTTAAAGGTAACAAGCAGCCTCCCCTTGTGTTTGTCAAAAAAAATTTTGCTGCTGCCAAATTATATCAACTGTACATAAGTTTTATTAGATTGATATCTGATGTATATGAATCCAATTTCTTTAAAAAAGGCATATTCTGTTAAAATATATGTATGTACTTTTGTTTTAAATACGGATCTTGAGGTGTTGACAAAATGTAGGAAAAACAATGTTTATATCATGTGGGTAACTGTGACAGATTGTTTTCACTCCAAATTTTTAGAATTGGCCTATTATTATGAATGACTTAATTCAAAAATATTTTCTTGCTAGTGACTGCTAGAAACTGTTCTAATTCACGTCAAATAGAAGAGGATTAGTCTTCTTTAATTGGCTAGGTAATGCTTTTAAATTTTTTAAAATGACGTCATAAAGAATAGCTCTACTTAGAACAGTTCCTGACAGAGAGTGTCACGACCCAGACAGATTGTCCAAAGCTATGGTAGACCTGGACAAGATTTGTCGCAAGTCAGGACAGTTTCTGACAGATTAGAACTGTTCTATGACAGCAGTCTCTGACAGACTCGAAGAGTGGTTCGAAGTGATTGCAACTGTAAATCGTCTTTGTGTCCTGCTTTTACATTCGGGCCACGTATTTGAATTTAAACGTATTTGAATTGCCTCGTTGTTCACGTTTTGGTATTTTGCATGTATCAAATACGTATCATTATTTGATAATAAATGTTGTATTGAAACAAAACAAAATTATTTAAACGATTGACCATAACTTCTGACCTGCCGAACTGGAATAGCCAAAGGTAAATACCAGTTTTGCTAAGTGATCTCATTAATTACATGTAGCAACAATGAGGCTTATTTCTAGATACCTTCATTGGTGCAGTCAAGCAGCTTATGGTAGGGTTTTTTCCCCCAAAGTTTGGGATTATAACTACAGGGAAAGTAATTATAACCTACAGGGAAACAAACTTGTCAAGCTTATCGGTATTCTGGGTATGAAAGTTGAATGACATTGAATTTAATGATGAATGATTCTAGATGAACATTTTTTGTATACTTTTTATTGCTAGTGAACATGTTCATACAAAAGCTTTTATATTCAAATACACTATGTAACCTGGTACATGTATATATTATATGGGTTAAACTAATTTTGAATATTTTCTGATCAAATATTTTCTTCTTTATATAAAAGAAGTATAGTGTGAATTATAGAAGTCGTATTTTTCGGGGGAGTGGGGAGATGCGCATGCGCATGACGTCACATCCAATGGCCGTGGACCGGAAGTGACCGGTAGGGAGAACGGAAGTGGACCTAGTGTGACCGGTAGTGGACTTTGATGGGGGATATTCAACCAATGAAGGGTAATATGGGGACCCTTGACTAATTAAGGATGAAGGGCCATTAGTCGTTGGGGGACGTCCCCTATATGAACCCGCTTTAATGTTTTAATTACTGTCATTTAATAGTATGGCGTTGTATAATTAGGCAAGTATAAAAAAGGGGTTTTATTACTGTAGTTGTCTTTCTTTGTATATTGTGGTTGTTTTATTCCTACACATAACTTATTAACTTAAATGTTTTTTTATTTATTTTTGTGAAATATATTGTTTGTGATTTAATTTTCATTCTGTGATAACCTTGAATTGATTGTGTAATTCAATTTGAATACTTCAGTAGATTTCTCACGGATTAGCCAGATGTTTAAAACTCCCAATTTTACTTGTGACTTGCTTGAATAGCCCAAGTATTGATTGTTAACCGCTTTTTATTGTACTTCATGAATAAATTACAGTTGTAAGATGATTTTAACATGTTGTGCAATGTTTACAAATGGGAAATCAATTTTCATCACTGTTTCATTTTTTTTAATTATATTGAATATTTTTTGTGTATAATTCAGGTTGAATAATTGATGTTGCCATTTTGCTTTTATTCCTTTCTTATGTCTTATGATTATACCGACAATTGTAGTTTAATCTCTTTTCATGCAATATTGATGTTTACCGTCGGAACATTAAGAACCTTTGAATGGTGTAATGCCTTTCATTTTTATTGAAATTAGATTTTTGTTTACTATTTCATCCCATATTCAATGTTAGCAGACACACTCTACCTTTTCATTTAATATTTGGCTCTATCGGGTTAACCGATTTCTTTTTACAATATATACTTTCAGTGTTAACATTTCGCGTATACTTGATTTGACCCTTGTTAAGGGGGTCTATTGGGTAAATCATTGACGTACTTATTTTATTTTTCTCTTCATAGTTTCATTCGATGTTTGTTTCCTAAGCTCCCCTTTTTTGTTTAAATTTGAGCCAGCTTTGTATGATCGTTTGTTTTTTTGTAACAAAAAGATTTTGGACTTTTTTACTGCTACAGTATTCTCGATGTTTTCAAGTCATTTACACACAGACTTGATTTGACCCGTGTTATGACGCTGCCAAATTTGTTAAGTTTTGATTCTGTAAGGAATTCTACAATTCTACAAAGGAAAGTCAACAATAAGACTTGCAAAAAAAAGTAAGAGTCGAGAAGAATTGTTATCATTTTGTTCTTAGTTGTCAGAGAAGAAAGCCGTCGTTTACAAGATGGTTACATGTTCAGAATGCAAGATGATCTTTGCAAGACGATATAATATGGTACGTCATTTAAGAAAAACTCATGGATACCAAACTTCAGTTGATCTACCCCATCTTAGAGAAAACAGGTGTTCTCCTTATTCTAGACCATCGCAAGTATCACTGCAGAACCGACTATAAGGCTACGAGAATCATGCAAACAGACCACTGCAGTCCACGTATACATCCTGTTCAGCAAAAGGCAACCTTAGAAAGACAGAACACATGCAAACTGGTTTATCGGACTACGATTCTTTGATGACAGAACTAAAACAATATGCGCTGACGAAATTATAATAAAAAAAACAACGAAGGGTAGTAAAGGTAGTTTCGGTGATAAAAAATCAAGGGAGATAACTCTTTCAACACTACTACAATGTCATAAGTATTTTTTACGCCATCGTTTGGAATTTTTTCCATTTAAACGAAAATGTAGGTCAATGTAGATCAAAATTTTTGAAACAGTTTATAGAAAAACTTAAACTTAACCCAACAAAAGGAAACTTAATAGAAAAGACATTTATGTTTTTGATTTATTTGCATTTTTTCGACTCCGGTAGTCTAGGCTTTTTTCCTTATATGGAAAACTACTTCTCTTACAAGCTTAAAACCGGAAGTTATCGCACCTACTAATTAATTTAACCAAATTATTGGGAATTTAGTTTTTTTACTCCGATTTTTATTGCTGAAAGCTTTCGTAGTTTCTTAGAAACGGATTATTTTGACGATTTTGAGATTTTTCGTTCATCTGACGATTATTTTTAGAGTAATTTCTCATTCCATGCACTGAAATCTTCACTTTTCTACGACCACGTGTTTTTCAACTTCCAACATGCCAACGTATAGAGTGTTAGTTAAGGGACACAGTTTCACCTGGAGACTAGGTGAGGTTATAAATTCTACTGATGATTAGTATAAATTTAATTTGGATCTTGCCGAACAAGGCAATACAGTGTTGGTTAGATATTTGAGGAAGAGGGGTGCCACTGTTTTCTTTCCCCAAATGATAAGGCAGAGTTGAGTATTTTGCTCATGGAATTTCGAGCAACTATTGTGTTCATTCACCTGGGAGGTAACGATGTAGATAATATGGCGTATGATTTTCAGAGGTTTATTGGTTGGTATAGAGAGATGAATTTCTTTATGGTCTAGGAGTTGAGCATTTTCTGTTAGGTCAAGTCCTCCGGCGGTAACCCGATACCCGTTTCCGTTGTGTTGATGCGGAGAGATACATTGCCGAATTGAATATCAAAACATGAATTGTTGTATTACGTAGTTTAATTTTTTAATTATGAATATTGTTTAACATTTGGAATCCAATTAAAACAGTTATCTTATTTATTGTCATACATGTATACACATATATAATTGTGAATCCACAATTTAACTTCGGGCTACATGTAGTTAGTGGATATGAAGCGAATTTCAATGTACAATACATTTTTTTTATCAATTAATTCGATGAGAAATTATCTCTGCGGGTATTTGCATTAGTTTAGCTCTAGTATATGTATGCAATACATTTATATTTGCCTGCAGGATTATTAAAAAAAATATAAAACCTGCGCAGTGCAATATTTGATCTACTCAGCTGAATCATTTCAAAATAAATATATTTTCCAAATCACCACACTTGAAGGTGGTGAGTACATTTGTTCCTATAGCATGTATAGTTATCATTTTGTCTGTTCAATTATCAAATTTCGCCTCTCTCATTACAATAACAGCATGCACATACATATACATGTGTACTTGTCGCTGCCACTTGATAATTTGAAGAAGCTTAACATGGTACATGTACATCTTTATGGCAGGCCATTAGTTTACATTTAAGGCTAGGTACATTGTACATCAATATGTACACATTAACTTAATGTGTTCTTTGTACTTCTTGTTTTTATACCTTTTTACTCTTTACATGTATGGTTTGAATTTGAAATATGCATTTTCTCTGTAGGGTACTTGTCACAGTCACAAAATATTTTGGAAGCAACTTTATTTAGATATTAAGCGATACATGTTTGTATTTACACACTGTTCATGTATTTGAAGGTTTCCTTAATCTAGGAATTATCAAGAATATGTTTTGAATACTGACTTTTTTAACAGTTTTCATTGTAATTATCCATGTATATTTTGACATATAAATATATGCTACGTGTATATTGTAGATTTTTTAAAAACTTTTCTACACGTAAATCAATTTCCTTATCGTTTCAATCGTACAGTTACTGGGATCTACAGTGGGGTAATATTTTGTCAGCTTTGCTCCGTTTTTCAAGTTTTCATTAATACCGTCGTTCGTGATTTTGTTTGGACTATTGAGTTTATTTATACAACGAGTTTCGTCAAATTCTAATCAGCACTTTTCGAGATATTTCGAGATGTTTTCATTCAGTAACCTTTTCATTGGCCGATCTTAATAAAACTTTACTTCACTGAAAGGGGTACGCCAATCGATCCAGGATGAAACTCAAGAAAACTTACCTAAGGACCTAGCTCACAAAAACTTTTTCATATATCCGACAGACGATCCCCTTGCTTTCGACGTACCCAAGGGATACTTGGACGACTATTTCATGCCTAAGGCCTATCCTGTTACCAGCGTCATAGCAGGACCCACTGGAAGTGGAAAAACGATGTTTGTACGCCGATTCGTACAAAACGTGAAACACATGATGATGTTTTGACCCTATTGGATAACCTGGTGCTATGATGTGTACCAGACGATTTATGGAAACATAGAGGTTGTCGGCCTTGTACAAGGACTCCCCGACCTATACACCTTGGATTCCAGAGGGAAACACTTGCTTGTGATAGACGACAAAATGGATGAATTAGAGATATCTATCTCGCATCTATTTACGAAATATTATCACCATAAGAAAAAAAGTGTTATGTTGTTGGTCCAGAATATGTTCAACAAAAACAAGTATCACAGTACCATCAGTCTGAATGCCATAGCTTGGTTCTGCTTAAAAATTCCAGTGACTTAACACAGGCCATGACCATGGCCCAGCAAATGTTCCCAAAAAAGACTTAACTACTTTACGAAATCATACGAGTATGACATCGTAAAACCCCACGGGTATTTACTGATCGACATGAAACAGGGTATTTCCGACAAATTGATATTGACAACCAACATTTTCCCTTTGGAAAATCAGGTTGTGTTTTTGGATTTGGAAAAGTGACGTGACACCTACATTGTACAAATGGAACAGTTTAAAGAGTATTCCAGAACAAAGGACCAGCAGATGTATTAAGAACGTAAAAAAGTGGCACAACGTCAGAATATTAAATACAAGTTGAAACCAGAGCAGCGCACCGTGTAGAATTCCTTGCATAATAAGAAAAAAAGACATTATTAAATCAAGAAAGTTACAAATTCAACTGGATGAATCATATTGATCTACGATCCAACCTTATATAATGAGAGGATATTTCATCAGCAATAGCATGAGCTATATAGGATATACATTGAAAACCAAGTCCAAAGACCAGAAGTCATGTCTCCGAAGAACAAAAGGAAGTGAAGGTCAAATTAAGATCACTTATTGGAAAAAATAGCCAACGACACTCGGTCAGCAAGACTCACATTAAGACTAAAAAAGTTCGCGGAATCATAAGAAGATCGGATCGTCAAAAGTGTTACCTAATGGGAAACTAAGACCAAAAATAAAGAACGGAACAGACCCTTGAGTGCTCCTGGATTTGAAAAAAAAACAGACGACTTCCCGACAAATCGAACAATTGATATGAATTGTAAATAAAATAAAGAAGAAAAAAAATCATGTTGTGTAGTAAAACTATACTAAAGAAACACCTTACAAAAAAGGGCACTTCTAAATCGATAACACATATCAAAATCGTTATAGGCGACATCATATCAAACATAAAAACTTGAAAGCAATACACCATTCAAAGGCTCTTAATGTTCCGACGGTAAACATTGGATAGGTGATTAAAAGTAAACAATAAAAATCCAAGGTCCCCCATGTAAGTACACTTACGGTCACCCAGGGTCCACTTCCAGTCCACGACCACCGGATGTGACGCCATGCGCATGCGCATTGGTTGCCCCAGGCTCCCTCGAAAGATACGACTTCTAAAACTCATATAATTGTGTGCTTAGTGTATAAAATTATTTCTTAATTCATTATCACTAGATCAACATGTTGTGTGCCGACTTTTGATGCAGTGACGAATAAAGATGAAGAGCCCTTACTGATGTACAGTACCAAATGCTGTTACATGAAGACATGTAACTACTTTGGAAATATCGAAATAGATGTAAGCTTACAGAATATGTGTGACTACAATTCAAACTAGTAGTTGTTAATTATACATTTATTAGTATTGTTTTTGACAAAAAAAATCACAAACAAAACAAAACAAAGAAACCAGCAAAACAATACTTGGTGAAACTGATTTAAAAAAAATCATGATAAGACGACTTTGTAGTCCAGTTCTCGTTGAAAAAGATTCACTTATATTTTTCAGGTACGAGATGCAAAATCAGAAGAAATTGTTGCTAGGATATTTAAATATTCAAAATCTGACTGTTTAGAATTTTGCAGTTTTAAGAACGATTTTAGTATACAGTGTAAGTAAATTATTTGTTGTTTCTTAAATAAGCACTTTTACTTTTGGGGCACTATCGACAGTTTCAAACTTTTTGATACTTCCTCCCGCTAAATGTTTGTACAACCAGATATAATTTAAATCAGCCTCATATCTTGAGCTACCCTTAGTAATCGATGGTAAAGGAAAACTATCGACCAAACTTTACGACAAACGTGATGACTTTTCATTCAGAATTGTCAACTTTCTTTCTCTGGCAAAATCCCTTCAGCACCTGTCTGTTTATGGAGTGTTCATATCACAACTCATACGTTATACCAGAGCTTGCAGAAACTACGCAGACTCTTTGTATCGAGCTAGAACTCTGACAAATAGGCTTCAGGAACAGGGTTATGTTGCTACAAGATTGAAGTCATCACTACAGAAGTTTAATGGTCGTCATCATGAACTCGTGGATCGTGTATCCATCTGCACCATGAAAACTGATTTATTCAACGGGTCATAGTTTTTCTTTCCTCGTTTGTCTACCCCAGACTTAACTTTTTATGAGCAACTATATATTTCTAGAAAAGCAGAGTACGCTTACTGTTTAAGTTTCCAGGCCTTTAAAATATGATAGTTACAGCTGCTATCAATTTTGACTTGAAACCAACACCTTTAACAATGCTTTAAAGAATAAAGATAAACTCGATCGTCATACAATGTCTGAACCGAATCGAATTGAAAGCTAAAATATATTTCCTTTGCTTGAACTATTGGGATATACGAGGAAACGTTAAGCACAAACTAATCGCTAACTTATGTGTTTCCAGATTTGACAGAACTGGACATCATTACAAAGTTATATGTTATAGGAATCTGTTTGATGATAGATTTTAACAACTTTGAACATGATAGAAGATTCTGTTGTTGATATCTCTTTACTCAGGATTTCAGGGCTTTATGAATATTCAAATGTTTTATTTACATACTTGTATTTTTTTTTACAAATTTTCTTCTTATGATTCTTCGTGTAATATGACCGAATAATTGTAATTAATGTTTGTATTACACATTGTATTAGGTGTAGAATATCTTTATATAAAATTCATTAATCTGAAAATTAAGACATTTTGTATATTGTGTATATCTTACTTTGTGCATTTATCACGATGAATCTGTATGATTTTTTCACTTTTGTTATCACTTTACGATAAATTGTGATTGTCCTTTGTTATCTTTGAGTGAATTTCTTTTGTATGAAATAATATTTCATTTTCTGTGTTACGACTTTAGCATGCTCCAATTTGATATTCTTTATGGTAAAACACAGCTACCTGTTTTAGATGTAATGTGTAGTTTAATATTAAAGTAAATGTGGACATCATCCAACCCTAGGTAGGGTATGCAGTATGGTGACCATTTTATATCGAAAACTGAATGTTTTCGAGGATGTAATGTGAATAATTGTCACTCACGTACTGTATGCTTTTCAAAATAATTAAATTGATCTTCTGAGTACATATGCCATAAAAATCCACCGGAATACCATGCACGTGTCTATCTAAAGGCTTTATTTTTGCAAATATTTGTTTGGGTATAATTCTTAAGGGAGGGTAGATGTAACCCTCTGAAGGATTTGGGCTTTTCACAAAAATGGCCATCCTGCAGATCCTACGGATACTAGGATGATATCCACATTTCATACTTCATATTTACCCTCCGGCGTCTTCTTGTTTAATGACAATTTTCAAAAATTGCACCAAATCACAATATGCACATGTGTCTGCCATCACTCCATGAATTGCATACAAAAAGTAACCCTCAACCTTATAAAACATAGTGAAACCATCTAAAATTGATAGAGAAATATTAACAAAATGCAGAAGACAGCCGTGCACACAGATGTTTTATACAGGTATTTATTGACCTATTCAATACGCAAAGCAAAACTCACAGAATAAAAGCATGACACGGTACACCTCAAAATCTTTTAGTTCTACCAACTACAGTGTGTACTTATACAACAAAATATGAAGCTACGTAATAGGCAGTGGAATATTATTTGTTTTCGATTGAAGAACACATAAGTAATATACAACTTAACTCGTATTATCAACAAACATCTCAGAAGTACTTGAGAAGCACACGTGAATTTGTATTTAGGAATCAAGTTGGTTAGCTTAACAATCAAAAACACCCCATTTATCTTACTCCTCATAGGCACCAAAGGAAACCAAATTCAAAAACTTTTCTTAAGTTTTGTATGCACTGTTATTATTTACTTCTAAAACGATAAAATTTGTTATGATATATTGCTTTTATTGTTCTTTTGCATTCTCCTAATTATTATGGTCTGAAATATATATGGGCCGAAATGTCCGGCATTCTTAGGATAATGGGTTGTTATGATCCGAAATGTCTTTGAGTCGAATTGTCCGATATTGATGTCACGCCGTCGCTGGCTAGTGTTTATCTCCCAACAGCACATTAACACTACCAGGGTGACTGCACATCATTTTTACTCTAGTTACTAGTGTAGGTGTCGAATGTATTATCTGTGGCTTCTATAGGCATCTAGCAAGGATATCATATGTATTTGTGTTACTGAATAAGGCTATCACAACCAAGATAATTAAAAGTTCACACCCTGTTTTTTTTTATCATTAATAATGGAACAACTTTCAACAATATATAACAAATGTGAATGCATAAGGTCTATTTTATAATTACTTTATTATTTTATGGACCGTACACAGCAGTGTACATTTAATAGTATGTACCAGATTTGTTGCTTAAAACAGAAAGATGCGACACCAACTCCAAGCTTGGTGCAACAAAATGTGGTGCCATGAACCAACCTTGGTGCATAAAAGTTAAAAGATCCGGAATTTATTTACGATAAATAACACAAGAATTCCATAAAACATTCGATTCTGTAGGTATGCCGTTCGTATTAAACTTTAAACAGCATTTTTCTACAATGAACTAAGCAATCGTAAACGTTTTAGTGCACCAGACACGGTGCTTAATGTTACCACCGAACATGTATGAATAAAGTACTCAACCAGCGCTTATATTCAATACTAAGCAATAACTAATCTGTAAATCGCGTAGATAATGAATAACAATTACCATCGCGACTGCATAAGTAAAATAAGCCTGCAACATTCTGAAACATTAAAGTTATCGAGAAAATCAGAAAAAAAACACGGTGGAAATCGATCATTTTATCCATTTTCAAGGAAAAAAATTGAAAAAATCATCAAATAAAAAAGCACACGCAGGATAGTTAAGGCATTTTCTGCCTACAGTATGAAATATGACAATTATGACATTGTCTTCCCCCTCAACTCATTAGTATTCACAATATGGCGTCGATACATTGAACGGCGGGAACAGTATAAAATAGTAACACAATTTTACCGTTGAAGGAAAATTAATAAAAATTAGCCTATATTGTAAAATTTGAGCGCTGAAATTTATTCTCTTTGAAAAAACATGACGAAAGTGTGATGTTTATGCATGATTCAGAATAATTGGTCTGCTAACATAACTCCGCCCAACCGCGAAGTTTTGACCAATGAAAAGAAAATCATTGTCAGCTCGAAGCTTTGAAGCGGCCATGTTTCGGAGAGCACCTGCCTATCAATTGCTCTGAAGTCTGCGTGAAATTTTGATTTATTGAGAGACTGTTTGTTATTGAAATGTCGCGATTTATTGCCAGATTTTTATTTGAATCAACTGCATCTAGGACATTGAGCGTACTTCGTCAAATTCAACGACTATTCTGCATTTTCCTAGGCGTCACCGGATCGTAAGTATTATAGCACATGGTGATTATTTGACAGACATTATGTCTTTCATTGAGTAGATACGGTCGTCCACACACATAATTTGATTCTTATAAAACTGATAAAAGGCTAGCAATTGACTGGTATGAAATATTTGATCAACTGTACTGGTCTGTAACGCCCTCCTCTCCCCCTTTACACAAATTGGATTTGATGGAAGTTAACCTAAACAACTTCGCCCTATTTTTGGTCGTAAGCTAATGATTTTTCCTGCAAGATGTCTTTTAATAAAGATCTCCACTATGAATCTGGCACTGTACCTGTTTAGAACGTGTTCGCCCTATTTTGGTCGTAAGCTAATGATTTTTCCTGCAAGATGTCTTTTAATAAAGATCTCCACTATGAATCTGGCACTGTAACCTGTTTAGAACGTGTTCTCTACTAATGCTCTATTAGTTCTGGTTGTTTAGATTGTGTTGCAGGACCGCCTACATGTACCTTTGTTGTAGAAGGTAGTTAGATTAAAATAATAAGTTAATTGACTTGAATAAAGGATTAATTCTGCCAAATTGGGTTGCCGCTGAGCAGTTTAGGGTTTGATCCTCAGTTTTGTGAGTCAAATAATGTTCTTGATCCAGTTACAGATTGTGCTGTCTCAAATTAAATCAAAAGTTTTTTGAAATGTATGTGATGCTGGCAACATCAGTAGTAGCATCAATTATGACAACATTACCAACAGCTTCACAGTAAATTCTTGGAAAATGTCTCAACAAATGCCTTGCTGAATGTCATGATTATCTGTACTTCAGAATGTAGTGATTATTATAATACGTGTATTTTAATCCTAGTAACTTGATTTTTTTAAGTGTCATGTCTTCAACTCAAGACATTCTCTTACTGACCACTGCATATTTCTTCTATGGTTTCTATTTTCAAGACAACAACAGTGCACTGACTTGATAAAATGATGTTTGAATTTGGTCAGAACCCTTGAAAAATCAATGAACTGTTATCTGATTCTGAATGAACAGTGTCCCTTAAAAAAAACTCAATGAACTCGGCTTCATTATTTCAATAATTATTTCCTGTTTACCAAACTAAGTGTCACGGGTGGCTGGAACGCTTTCTTTGAAAAAAATAGTGTTCAAAGCAGGCAAAATAGTCTGAATAATGGGGCGTGGAATAGGACCTCGGTTCTGTTTTGCTGTTTTTCAGAGTATGGGAATGTTGTAACACCTTAAACACTAGTTGAAATTGAACAGTTCTGATTTCAATACAAATTTAGATATGTTAATGAGCAATTAAAATAGCTCTTGAGGGAAAATCTGCCCCACATTATACCAATATTTCCTACATAACTACCATAGAACACCTGGCGATCTTTTGCAGTTTGGGAAACCATTTTTTTTTCACAACTTGCCATACTGGCTAGTGGAATATTGATCTTTAATAGAAATTCAACTAGCCAAATTCTTTTTGGTTTTTTTTCTTTACTATCATCTATTTTCTCTTTTATTTGACAATTTTCTGCCTTTCTTTTTCTTTCTTCAACTATCTTTTCATGTGTATGATCAGTGGTTATGCAAACCTTTTTATTTTTCCTAATTTCTTTTTTTTTTCTTTTAAGACAATGACATTTAAATGTCGATGCTTGCAAAAGGGGAAAGACTTTTGACTGTCAGCATTAATACCATTACATTTGAAAGCTCACACATTTTCCTATTCTCCATGTAGCATGGTTTTATTTAATGGTTGATGGACCTTAATGCTTATAAAAATATATGTGTAGCTAAATGTTTTGGTCAGGCAGGCAGTAAATGTCCAAATGTTAGTTTATAATTTTCAACTTTCCGGATGGTTCATAATACTAAATAGCAAAAAATTGCCAAACTTCAATGACAATGTTATTATAAACTAATAATCTATTTTTACCTATTTAAAATCAATATTGAGGTCTTGGTGTGCTGTTGAAATAATGCATTTGATTTTTTTCTTAATACATGTATCTGCCTGAATATTGCCAAGGAGCGTGACTTATTAAGAGTGGTCACTCTGCATTTAAAAGCCCCAATTCAGTTAATAGTAGTATACAGTGTAATAGTATAATACTGTATTACATGTACATATGTACATGTATAATTAATGCCGAACTAAGTTTTGCCCCTTTGAGAGAAAGTTCCCTAATTAAACAAAGTGCTTAAATTTTTTAAGTTATTTTACCTGAATTATTGGTTTGATAATACAAAAAATATATGTATGATAACATATTATTTATAATATTTTTGAATTCCTGCCCAGAGAATGAAGTTTTTTTTTTCAAAATTTTACTTGTACAAGGTTACTAAAAGTTGACATAAGCACTGTGTGTACATCAAATAATATGTAACAGTTAACTAAATCATGTTGTGCTAAAGAATTGTGGCTTTTATTCCAGGCTTGTGACTGGCAAGTTGTGATCGAAACCAACTTGGCTGCATTACCCACCCAACCCTTTTTTTTATCTTTTTTCTTTTTTTTCCTCTTTTCTTTTTTCTTTATTTTTTTTCTTTTTTTCTTTTTTTTTTTCTATTTCTTTTAATATAAATATAGAAAACAACATGTACAAAATCTAGACATTCATAAATTCATACACAAACATTTCTATGGTGTAGTTAAGTCAATTTTTATATGCATATACAATATTTCTTTCATCTCGTTGTTATACCCCATTTTTCTAATTGAGCTTTTGTTTGTTTTTGAAGCATTCCTGTTGACATTTTTCTTAGCCTTCCAAGCATAAGAAATCCAACTACTGCCTTGGCTCGTTCATACTGTTGTGAAAATGATGAGTTCGAAGGATTTTCTCGTGCCAGTCGCCTATATTTGATGAATTCACTTAACCACATCATCTGTATTCCCAAGTATAGTTTTCACAAGCTCTGATGCGGATATATATTCTGGAATAAAGGACAAGGATTGAATGTAGTCCTGACAGAACATGCTTATATGGTTAATTTAATTATTATTGAAAGGGGTTAAGTAGTTGTTCAGTTTTCTTTTTCACATGGGATATCAACATAATGTTAACTTCTGTATTTTAATTGCCATCAAAATTCAGATCTGTATCAACTTGAATAGAGTGTCCTTATTTGCCCCAACTCATCAGGATTTGATCCTTGCTGTTGTATCAAGCTGTGCTCTGCAAAGCATTTTACTTGGCATATTGAATTTGAGCCAGTATATATCAGTATTTTTTGTTTGATAGAAAAGTACATTAAAAATTTGTACCTGCTTGAGGTGAATTGTCAAAACATGCTTGATCAGCTTCATCATCTGTCAGGTCAATTGGGTTGACACATGTACACTCTAAATCTTCCGCTGCAAGGTTTCAAAAGTAAATTATCAAGAATTTTATATTACATTTTCAAAGTGATTTAATATTAATCTGAGCCCAATTAATATTATTTGTTAATAAATATTAAATTTCATATTGGCCCTGTTATAGGTTTGAGGTCAGTCGTATTGGTCCAGAGGCATCACCGACAGCCAATACGGCTGTCGAGGCCAGAATGATTGACCGAATTCTACAATAGGGCCAATATGAAATTACATATTTATTAACAATATTATTAACCAACTTGACAAGATGATTTGTAGAACAGTTGTTTTCCTGTTTTACAAAGAACATGTAGGTTTATTTGCATTAATCAGTCTTTAATATCCTTTTTGTATGAAATGGAAGATTTTTTTGTGTTTCTGCTGCTCTTAGTCCTGGTGATCAAAGTTCATGAAATCCAATTTCTAACTTAAAATAGCGATGTCAAACGACCAGAAGTTATGATACCATATTGGCCCAGTATAGATGCCCGATTTGAATTCATATCAATTGGTCAGTTTTTGACATATTTTAACGAATTTTGGGTAGTTAGTTAATAATAAGGTCAGAATACCCATTTTGAAAGAAAATTTAAAAATAAACATTCTGCCAGGTTTCAGATATAAGATTCCTAATCATGATTTAAAATATTTTCGCCTCAGTTCAGTAGGTTGCTTTGTTCAACTCCTTGCAGTGTCGCACCAAATATTTCAAAATTGGTAAGCACTACTACTCCACCAGTCGTGTGGTATTTAAGGATGTTAAATGAATGCTTGTTGGCTTTGATTCATATTTATGTGCCCTAGTGCTTTGGTGAGCTAGCAGTATTAAAGTCTTAACTTGGTGTGTTCGACTTGTACTAAGAAGGGTCTGTTCAATGGATGAATAGTTTTCATTCTGAAATTCTTGAAATGTCTGCCATATAATATTAAGACACAGTCGATCAGTCAATAGTGAAAAAACAAATTTCTTGTCACAGATGAAGTATTTCGGCAGTTATTAGTATTCTTCACATACTACTTGGATTATTACAATCTTTCTTTTCTGTGTTGACCTAAGTATTGTAGTAGAAGGGATTTTCTATTCATTTACATACCTAATGCTTTAACTCTACATCCTTTGCTTTCTTTTCATATTTTTGGCAGAACTTTGAAAAAGAAAATAATATTTGCAAGCCAATGGTAATGTTGTTTTAATTCCTGTTTACTATTGACACATTAATTAAAAATATATACACATGAGCAGTTAAAAATGTCTTGCATTAAGAGTTTCATTTAAAGGGTCTATATGTATTATTCACCGTCAATCAGTGATTTTGTTCCTTGTTTTAAAAGCAGCCCCAACCCTTTATTTTGTGGAAATTTTTGTTGTATTGGGATGTATGATACAGGGGACAGAAATGCATCATATGCTGATTCGGAACTGAAAACCGCTACTGTACTGATAAAAACTCATTAAGTTGCAACTTGCCAAAAAAAATATTCCGTAAGGTACCGAGACTGAGAAATAACATCTTGAGGAACATTTCACTGGCTTCCTTACCTGGTTTTTGAAAATTATGCCTGACAAATGCAAATTTTACCCCGTTTGGGAAAAATATTTTTCAACATTTTGGTTAAAGTCTCCAGGGGCAACAGCCAATAGTCGGCTGCAGTAAAAAGGTAACAATTGCTGTCAATTTGATTCTGCTCTGGAGAAGTTTGTTATTTACTATGCCACACAAAAAATGTATATCTACAAATGTAGGTCAATTTGGGTTCGTAGGACTTTCTTATTTTCAAATCATATATATATTCTTGAATGACTATGTAATACTTACATGTACTTGTAGATTCTGTACAGAATAATTTTCTTTTTACACCTGGTCTGCTTTTTTCTAATGAAATAAAATAAAAATAAATTGTAAGAGTAATCAAGGGAACCAAGGTTATAGTGGTAATCAAAAGAATGTAATCGAGGGACAAAGACAAGACATGGAAAACAGACATACACAACAAAGAACATAAAGTAACTAAAATCATACATACAAATTAACAAAAGTAAATGAGCAACTTGGACTCCACTAAAAACTGGGAGCATAGACCAGGGGCACCGGTAGGGTAAGCATCCTCTGCTTTTTTAGAAACACCCGCTGAGTTGCTCATAAAAAGTCAAATCCGGGGTAAGCTTGTTTATAATGTAGTTAGTGTATGTGAGTATTCATTCTTAATTACAATTAATTTCTGTTGCAATGCATGCACATGATAATAATATAAATAGTTATAAAACCATGATCAGGGATGTCATTAGAAGCCGGCAGCCGGCAAAAATCGCCGGCTACTCTTTCAAACGTCGCCGGCTTCTTTCGTTCCCCACAAAAATAAAATTCATGAAATATTCTTCAAGACCCTCTTTATATAATATACTGACAATATTCATCCACAAATATTAAAGATTGCACTTGAATGACGCATCGGTGTGACTTTAATGCATTGTTCGGTTGCTAAAATAAATAGTCCGCGTTTTTTCCCTGTTTCTAAATATAGACTTTCTTATTTTTACCGAACTAAAAATACTTCGTTTCCGGTCAGCAAAAAGCAACATGTCGGGCCGTAAAAGGTCAAAGCCTGTGACACAGGGACAATCATCTATCTGTAGTTTCTTGTCACCAGGGCCAGCTAAGGCCAAAAAGACAGACAGCGACAATGGTAGATATAAATTAACAATCATATTATCGATGATATTTAATATCTTATTTTAATTCGATAAAATACTAGCAAGGTCATTGGGTATGACAAGTGCCATTTTTGTCAAAACAAAATTTTCAACAAGATTGGATCGATTGATGGTTCAAGCGTGTAATGAGAGAAAAGATTGATATGGGAGTGGTTAATTATGCTAGTTAGCAAAACAATTTAGAAAAAAAAAATAATTAAAAGCTCAAATTATTTATAATTAGTTTGTGTTTTTAGATACTTGTCATCAAGAAAATTTAAAGGAAAAAATGGAATGAATGTGCATGTGACAAAGACATTTATTTAAAGAAAGAAACAAAGCAAAAACTTAGCAATTTTGTTAGGGTCTATGCAATGGGGAACTTTTCAATAATAAACAATTTGTTCAAAATTTAAAAAAAATATCACATTTTTTAGGCTTAACTAACAGAAACTTGTATAAAAATTGTAATCTTATTGTCCTGTACAATGGCCCAGGAGAGCCCTAGAATGCAGGATATTGCACCATTTACCCCGGACCCCCTGCCGTAATGGGCGGGTTCGCCGCCTACTTTATCTAATTAGCCAGCGACTTAAAAACTTAGTGACATCACTGCCATGTATTTATCTCGTGACTGTAAACAAGTCAATATTTGATTTATATTTCAGTCAAGAAGTTACATGTTTTGTCAAGAGAGTAACTTGTACTTCTGTTTCTTGTCTTTTGTAGATTGGATTGAACATCATGACTACTACTGGGAATATTAGTTGGTCCTGCCATACAATTACATCAAGAATTAGCACATGTGAAGTGTAGGTATAAGTTGAATCACATCTGTAGCATGATTGTTGATTAATATTGTAATTTTTTGTTTAGTACTTTTGGTATGTGAAAAGTGAAGATTATGCAATGAGAGTGATCATTATGACCACGTTTTGAAAAATCCATATAATTCAGGCTCATAAAGCCACTGTTTTCGTTGAGACTGTTTTCCTATATTATTAAGTACTAGTCCATATGAAATTCAGACACTGCCTTTGATAAGGTGATTCATGGTGTAAAAAAATCCAAGGATTAGACGACAATTTTTTTTTTCTAAATACATGTATGCTATTACATGTATTTCATGTGACAACAGTCCTTTCTGTATCCAGATTTGTACTTTTGAGAAAACTACACTGTAACTTCAACCTGAAATCAACCGTATAAAGCACAATAACTCTTGCAACGTGCTAATTTTATGTACAATCTATATAAGTTTTATCTGAAAAGTGAAACACCCAAATGAAAAACAAAGCCTGATTATGTGATCAATGATGGTTTCTGAACAAGACATAAAACTGAGTTTACTGGGTTTTTGACATGCATGAATCATGTCCTCTCTGCTCTTTGTAAAGACTAGTACTTAAAATAAAAAAGTACTCAAATTGTCTTGCACACCTTGTTTGAACCTTAAAAAAATATTTTAATCTGATGGTCTGTATATGGCAAGGTACAAGTTATATTATGAAAGCATGTATATGTAGTAGTCTTCTAAAAAGGTAACTGTACCTTGTGCTTCTTCAATACTGTCTATTTTAGATCCTGTTCCAGCTGTGTTAATTACACCATTGATCAATGGTTTAGAGGGTAAACATCCTGTCATGCAAAGAATATTTATAAGGTATTAAGTTCAGTGTATACTGGTGAAATAAAAATTGTGCAAGCCCAAATTGCAGCATAGTATATTAGATTTTTTCTAAAAGTTACATATCTCAGTTCATTGTGCTTGTTTTAAGTACATCATGTACATGCATTTGAGGCATGGTGTTGTATTTTTAATACCTGTATGCTTATACAATTTTAGGTCTTAATGAAGTGCAGAATCTTAATTTGTGAGTACAGTACCTGAACCGATCAGTTTCCGGTCAGTCATCTATCCATCAAACCGATCCACCCAACTGGTGATCGCATCACTTGACCATAGAGCGGTCAATGTATTTTTAAAGTTTTTGTTGTTTTCTTTCGCAATTTTACGCATATTTATATAATGTAATAGATTTAAACATCAATTGATACTTTTATTTTTCATTTCTTTTATTGAAAACAGATCTTATGTCATTTTATATAATAAAACTGTGATCAGATTGGTCAACAGTCATCGATCCGTTAAATCGTTTCATGGATCGGTTCAAAGACTGTACAGGTTGAACTAACATTTCTAGCCTCAAATACTACCTTCTGGTTTTCCAGTACTAAATGTTGCATGTTCCATTTCCTCCTCCTTGCAATCAGTGCATTGTGCTCCTGAAAGTAACATTGACATTTTTATACCCTGCCAAACGTAGTGGTGTGGTATTAAAAGATACCCTCAGAAAATGTTTGCATATGCATGTCCATTAAAGTTAAGTTTGAGACAAAGCCATGATGTAAACAAATGAGCATCATGGGCATATCAAAATATTTGGACAAAACCTTGTTAAATTTATTGCCCTTGAAAGACAAACTTTAACAGGGTAAGCAATTCAGGCTCCTTGGGGCCTCTTATTAACTGTCTTCCTAGACAGAACATATTATGTTATACTTTACAAGAGATATGATGTTTATAATTTTAAAATTTTATTTATGACCATTTGACTTGGAATTTGTTTTATTTTGTAGTAATGTATACCTGCTACTGAGATAAATGAGTCCTCCTTGTTTGATACTAGTACTAGGTTGTCATTACTAAAGATCATGTTGTGAGTTCTTTCGCCTAAAGTAAAAGGTAAATTTTGTAAAAATTTATTACTAGATAGTAAACTTCAAATTTCTCTAAAACAAAATACACTATACTTCTTTGTTAAATAAGATGATCAGATGGACAGAGTAATAAAAAAGAATTGTAGGTTTCCGACAGTTAGCGTCTACTTTTTGGTTTTAAAAAAGTGTGATAAGAAATTCAATTTTCTACTTGCAACAGGAAATCGGAACATCATAAATACATTTTTTCTGATTTAGAGTGGAATTCTAGAACACTAGTAATTAAAGATTTTTAGATATTACTGTATACCGGGTACATGCAAGTACTTGGCATTCTGTGATATTCATTAAGCCATTTTCTTACCTGGCTTCAAATTAGTTTGTAGATAAGTTATTTTTCCATGCTCTTTTGTTTTGATTTGATGTAAAGGTAGAGAGGAACTTTTGTCATCTTTCACCTTTCTAAGACATGTTTGCCATACAAATTCCATTAATTTTTGTTCTTTTGGAACAGATGTTTGAACAAAATTTGCCAGAGGAGGACCTTCTGTCCTCGAAGACAGTTCCTCAGTACAGTCATGGAAAATGATGTCCTTTCCATTGTAATGCCACCACACATTTTGTCCTGGAAGGAGGAAATCTGAGATTCTTCGAAAATGAGACTGGAACAGAAATCCTCTGCTGGCAACAAGGGTTTTGGGGAATGAAGTGTTTTGTTTCTTGGAAAGAAGCTGTGCTTCTTTACTTATGGCTGAGTCCTGTTTATTGAAATGATTTTTAAAATTGTCAGAATTTTGTTGTTTGTTACATCTGAGGACAGTATTATCAACAACAAAACCTGGTTTTCTGTTTGTTGTACCAAAAGCGATTTTCATAAGTGAGCCGAAGGATCTTTCTTCTTGTTCTGCGAGGATGGATCTTAAGCTTATTATACGAAATATTTCTGGAAGGTGCACTACAAGACTATGGAAATGGCTGCCGTAAAATTTCCTCTCAGTGAGTTTCTCTGGTATGCCTATAACAGTTTTTGCCAACATTCCAAAAGAAAAGGTAAGGTTGTAAAGCCTTAGAACTGTCCTTGGTGACCTTTTGTCTGCTGGACTATAAGCAATGTTTTGAATTTCTATGATAGAGTTGATCATGTTTTTTATGTCCTCTGATATTTTGCCATCAACATGGAGGTCATCAACTTTTTTTGCCAAACGTACCAGATAAATTCTGGCATCAGACCCTTTGACTTGTGTTTTGTCACCTATAGTAGTGGTGTAGAATCTTTCAAGTTCTGTTTTTGTCGATTTGTCAGTAACGTGATTAGGCAACTCAACTATCAGGTTTTGGATCACATTTGTTAAGTCATGCAATGGTTCACAACTCATAACTTCATAATAGTTTATATTGTGCTCGTGAGTTGTTTTTTGTGGTTGATTTAAAAGTAAGGCAGGTGGACGACAAATGCCATGCAGAACTTCAAGTTTAGTTTGAAGGTCATGCTTACTCTTTAGGTTGTATATATCAATGCCCCTCTTGTCCAACTCGCACTCCATCTCATCTTTTTTTAAGTTGTTAAAAGGATTTATACAGTTGTTGGATATGATTTTTTCCCACAGTACCCCTTTGACTACATGCTCCCTCCTTTCTTCTAAAGTCCTGTAACTGATATCGAAGCACCGGATCAAGTCCATGTGCTGATTTGAGTTTACCCCACATAAACAACTATAGTGACCACCTCTTTTTTGGCCAGCTTCGAATTGTCTGGCAGGACCATCACCACTAAACAAGCGAAGTTTAAAATCATGTTGTGTCCCATCAATGTTGATGCCATTCAGCAAATCAGAAATGTTGCCGATATTTTGGGTACTCTGAACATTTTTGCACGGTGGAAATCGATCATTTTATCCATTTTCAAGGAAAAACAATTGAAAAAATCGTCAAATAAAAAAAAGCACAATTCTCTTCGGTCATGATCACAAAATTTCAAATTGTGTCCGGAAAGCGCTTTCATACATCGAATTGAAGGTTTTAAACCGAATAAAAGATCCGCATCCGGTTAGAAATTTAATTATTTTTTTGAAAGATTATCAATGTATAGTTTCGCCGATATTTTGGGTATTCTGAACATTTTTTCACGGTGGAAATCGACCATTTTATCCATTTTCAAGGAAAAATATAGAAAAAATCATCAAATAAAAAAAGCACAATTTTTTTCGGTCGTGATCACAAAATTTCAAATTATGTCCGCAAAGCGCTTTCATACATTGAATTGAAGGTTTTAAACCGAATAAAAGATCCGCATCGTTTACAAATTTAATTATTTTTGGAAAGATTGTCAATTTATAGTTTTGACGATATCTTGAGTAATCTGAACATTTTTGCACGGTGGAAATCGATCATTTTATCCATTTTCAAGGGAAAAAAAATGAAAAAATCGTCAAACAAAAAAGCAGTTTTCTTTGGTCATCATCACAAAATTTCAAATTGTGTCCGGAAAGCGCTTTCCTATATCGAATTGAAGGTTTTAAACCGAATAAAAGATCCGCATCCGTTTACAAATTTAATTATTTTTTGGAAAGATTATCAATTTATAGTTTTGTCGATATTTTGGGTATTCTGAACATTTTAGCACGGTGGAAATCGATCATTTTATCCATTTTCAAGGAAAAACAATTGAAAAAATCGTCAAATAAAAAAAAGCACAATTCTCTTCGGTCATCATCACAAAATTTCAAATTGTGTCCGGAAAGCGCTTTCATACATCGAATTGAAGGTTTTAAACCGAATAAAAGATCCGCATCCGGTTAGAAATTTAATTATTTTTTTGAAAGATTATCAATGTATAGTTTCGCCGATATTTTGGGTATTCTGAACATTTTTGCACGGTGGAAATCGATCATTTTATCCATTTTCAAGGAAAAACAATTGAAAAAATCGTCAAATAAAAAAAAGCACAATTCTCTTCGGTCATGATCACAAAATTTCAAATTGTGTCCGGAAAGCGCTTTCATACATCGAATTGAAGGTTTTAAACCGAATAAAAGATCCGCATCCGGTTAGAAATTTAATTATTTTTTTGAAAGATTATCAATGTATAGTTTCGCCGATATTTTGGGTATTCTGAACATTTTTTCACGGTGGAAATCGACCATTTTATCCATTTTCAAGGAAAAATATAGAAAAAATCATCAAATAAAAAAAGCACAATTTTTTTCAGTCGTGATCACAAAATTTCAAATTATGTCCGCAAAGCGCTTTCATACATTGAATTGAAGGTTTTAAACCGAATAAAAGATCCGCATCGTTTACAAATTTAATTATTTTTGGAAAGATTGTCAATTTATAGTTTTGACGATATCTTGAGTAATCTGAACATTTTTGCACGGTGGAAATCGATCATTTTATCCATTTTCAAGGGAAAAAAAATGAAAAAATCGTCAAATAAAAAAAAGCAGAATTTTTTTTGGTCATGATCACAAAATTTCAAATTGTGTCCGGAAAGTGCTTTCATACATCGAATTGAAGGTTTTAAACCGAATAAAAGATCCGCATCCGTTTACAAATTTAATTATTTTTTGGAAAGATTATCAATTTATAGTTTTGCCGATATTTTGGGTATTCTGAACATTTTTTCACGGTGGAAATCGACCATTTTATCCATTTTCAAGGAAAAATATTGAAAAAATCATCAAATAAAAAAAGCACAATTTTTTTCGGTCATGATCACAAAATTTCAAATTATGTCCGGAAAGCGCTTTCATACATCGAATTGAAGGTTTTAAACCGAATGAAAGATCCGCATCCGTTTACAAATTTAATTATCTTTTTGAAAGATTATCAATTTTCAGTTTTGCCGGTATTTTGGGTATTCTGAACATTTTTGCACGGTGGAAATCGATCATTTTATCCATTTTCAAGGGAAAAAAAAATGAAAAAATCGTCAAACAAAAAAGCAGTTTTCTTTGGTCATCATCACAAAATTTCAAATTGTGTCCGGAAAGCGCTTTCCTATATCGAATTGAAGGTTTTAAACCGAATAAAAGATCCGCATCCGTTTACAAATTTAATTATTTTTTGGAAAGATTATCAATTTATAGTTTTGTCGATATTTTGGGTATTCTGAACATTTTTGCACGGTGGAAATCGATCATTTTATCCATTTTCAAGGAAAAACAATTGAAAAAATCGTCAAATAAAAAAAAGCACAATTCTCTTCGGTCATCATCACAAAATTTCAAATTGTGTCCGGAAAGCGCTTTCATACATCGAATTGAAGGTTTTAAACCGAATAAAAGATCCGCATCCGGTTAGAAATTTAATTATTTTTTTGAAAGATTATCAATGTATAGTTTCGCCGATATTTTGGGTATTCTGAACATTTTTGCACGGTGGAAATCGATCATTTTATCCATTTTCAAGGAAAAACAATTGAAAAAATCGTCAAATAAAAAAAAGCACAATTCTCTTCGGTCATGATCACAAAATTTCAAATTGTGTCCGGAAAGCGCTTTCATACATCGAATTGAAGGTTTTAAACCGAATAAAAGATCCGCATCCGGTTAGAAATTTAATTATTTTTTTGAAAGATTATCAATGTATAGTTTCGCCGATATTTTGGGTATTCTGAACATTTTTTCACGGTGGAAATCGACCATTTTATCCATTTTCAAGGAAAAATATAGAAAAAATCATCAAATAAAAAAAGCACAATTTTTTTCGGTCGTGATCACAAAATTTCAAATTATCTCCGCAAAGCGCTTTTATACATTGAATTGAAGGTTTTAAACCGAATAAAAGATCCGCATCGTTTACAAATTTAATTATTTTTGCAAAGATTGTCAATTTATAGTTTTGACGATATCTTGAGTAATCTGAACATTTTTGCACGGTGGAAATCGATCATTTTATCCATTTTCAAGGGAAAAAAAAATGAAAAAATCGTCAAATAAAAAAAAGCAGA
Source organism: Perna viridis (assembly GCA_037379345.1). Classification (NCBI taxonomy): domain Eukaryota; kingdom Metazoa; phylum Mollusca; class Bivalvia; order Mytilida; family Mytilidae; genus Perna; species Perna viridis. The sequence continues at coordinate 38,473,519 of CM074515.1, read as the reverse complement.
ATTTTTTTTGGTCATGATCACAAAATTTCAAATTATGTCCGGAAAGTGCTTTCATACATCGAATTGAAGGTTTTAAACCGAATAAAAGATCCGCATCCGTTTACAAATTTAATTATTTTTTGGAAAGATTATCAATTTATAGTTTTGCCGATATTTTGGGTATTCTGAACATTTTTTCACGGTGGAAATCGACCATTTTATCCATTTTCAAGGAAAAATATTGAAAAAATCATCAAATAAAAAAAGCACAATTTTTTTCGGTCATGATCACAAAATTTCAAATTATGTCCGGAAAGCGCTTTCATACATCGAATTGAAGGTTTTAAACCGAATGAAAGATCCGCATCCGTTTACAAATTTAATTATCTTTTTGAAAGATTATCAATTTTCAGTTTTGCCGGTATTTTGGGTATTCTGAACATTTTTGCACGGTGCAAATCGATCATTTTATCCATTTTCAAGGGAAAAAAAATGAAAAAATCGTCAAACAAAAAAGCAGTTTTCTTTGGTCATCATCACAAAATTTCAAATTGTTTCCGGAAAGCGCTTTCCTATATCGAATTGAAGGTTTTAAACCGAATAAAAGATCCGCATCCGGTTAGAAATTTAATTATTTTTTGGAAAGATTATCAATTTATAGTTTTGCCGATATTTTGGGTATTCTGAACATTTTTTCACGGTGGAAATCGACCATTTTATCCATTTTCAAGGAAAAATATTGAAAAAATCATCAAATAAAAAAAGCACAATTTTTTTCGGTCATGATCACAAAATTTCAAATTATGTCCGGAAAGCGCTTTCATACATCGAATTGAAGGTTTTAAACCGAATGAAAGATCCGCATCCGTTTACAAATTTAATTATCTTTTTGAAAGATTATCAATTTTTAGTTTTGCCGATATTTTGGTAATCTGAACATTTTTGCACGGTGCAAATCGATCATTTTATCCATTTTCAAGGGAAAAAAATGAAAAAATCGTCAAAGAAAAAAGCAGTTTTCTTTTGTCATCATCACAAAATTTCAAATTGTGTCCGGAAAGCGCTTTCCTATATCGAATTGAAGGTTTTAAACCGAATAAAAGATCCGCATCCGTTTACAAATTTAATTATTTTTTGGAAAGATTATCAATTTATAGTTTTGTCGATATTTTGGGTATTCTGAACATTTTTGCACGGTGGAAATCGATCATTTTATCCATTTTCAAGGAAAAACAATTGAAAAAATCGTCAAATAAAAAAAAGCACAATTCTCTTCGGTCATCATCACAAAATTTCAAATTGTGTCCGGAAAGCGCTTTCATACATCGAATTGAAGGTTTTAAACCGAATAAAAGATCCGCATCCGGTTAGAAATTTAATTATTTTTTTGAAAGATTATCAATGTATAGTTTCGCCGATATTTTGGGTATTCTGAACATTTTTGCACGGTGGAAATCGATCATTTTATCCATTTTCAAGGAAAAACAATTGAAAAAATCGTCAAATAAAAAAAAGCACAATTCTCTTCGGTCATGATCACAAAATTTCAAATTGTGTCCGGAAAGCGCTTTCATACATCGAATTGAAGGTTTTAAACCGAATAAAAGATCCGCATCCGGTTAGAAATTTAATTATTTTTTTGAAAGATTATCAATGTATAGTTTCGCCGATATTTTGGGTATTCTGAACATTTTTTCACGGTGGAAATCGACCATTTTATCCATTTTCAAGGAAAAATATAGAAAAAATCATCAAATAAAAAAAGCACAATTTTTTTCGGTCGTGATCACAAAATTTCAAATTATGTCCGCAAAGCGCTTTTATACATTGAATTGAAGGTTTTAAACCGAATAAAAGATCCGCATCGTTTACAAATTTAATTATTTTTGCAAAGATTGTCAATTTATAGTTTTGACGATATCTTGAGTAATCTGAACATTTTTGCACGGTGGAAATCGATCATTTTATCCATTTTCAAGGGAAAAAAAAATGAAAAAATCGTCAAATAAAAAAAAGCAGAATTTTTTTTGGTCATGATCACAAAATTTCAAATTATGTCCGGAAAGTGCTTTCATACATCGAATTGAAGGTTTTAAACCGAATAAAAGATCCGCATCCGTTTACAAATTTAATTATTTTTTGGAAAGATTATCAATTTATAGTTTTGCCGATATTTTGGGTATTCTGAACATTTTTTCACGGTGGAAATCGACCATTTTATCCATTTTCAAGGAAAAATATTGAAAAAATCGTCAAATAAAAAAAAGCAGAATTTTTTTTGGTCATGATCACAAAATTTCAAATTATGTCCGGAAAGCGCTTTCATACATCGAATTGAAGGTTTTAAACCGAATGAAAGATCCGCATCCGTTTACAAATTTAATTATCTTTTTGAAAGATTATCAATTTTTAGTTTTGCCGATATTTTGGTAATCTGAACATTTATGCACGGTGGAAATCGATCATTTTATCCATTTTCAAGGGAAAAAAATGAAAAAATCGTCAAAGAAAAAAGCAGTTTTCTTTTGTCACCATCATAAAATTTCAAATTGTGTCCGGAAAGCGCTTTCATACATCGAATTGAAGGTTTTAAACCGAATAAAAGATCCGCATCCGGTTAGAAATTTAATTATTTTTTTGAAAGATCATCAATGTGTAGTTTCGCCGATATTTTGGGTATTCTGAACATTTTTGCACGGTGCAAATCGATCATTTTATCCATTTTCAAGGGGGAAAAAATGAAAAAATCGTCAAATAAAAAAAGCACAATTTTTTTCGGTCGTGATCACAAAATTTCAAAGTATGTCCGCAAAGCGCTTTCATACATTGAATTGAAGGTTTTAAACCGAATAAAAGATCCGCATCCGTTTACAAATTTAATTATTTTTTGGAAAGATTATCAATTTATAGTTTTGCCGATATTTTGGGTATTCTGAACATTTTTTCACGGTGGAAATCCACCATTTTATCCATTTTCAAGGAAAAATATTGAAAAAATCATCAAATAAAAAAAGCACAATTTTTTTCGGTCATGATCACAAAATTTCAAATTATGTCCGGAAAGCGCTTTCATACATCGAATTGAAGGTTTTAAACCGAATGAAAGATCCGCATCCGTTTACAAATTTAATTATCTTTTTGAAAGATTATCAATTTTCAGTTTTGCCGGTATTTTGGGTATTCTGAACATTTTTGCACGGTGGAAATCGATCATTTTATCCATTTTCAATGGAAAAAAAAATGAAAAAATCGTCAAACAAAAAAGCAGTTTTCTTTGGTCATCATCACAAAATTTCAAATTGTGTCCGGAAAGCGCTTTCCTATATCGAATTGAAGGTTTTAAACCGAATAAAAGATCCGCATCCGTTTACAAATTTAATTATCTTTTTGAAAGATTATCAATTTTTAGTTTTGCCGATATTTTGGTAATCTGAACATTTATGCACGGTGGAAATCGATCATTTTATCCATTTTCAAGGGAAAAAAATGAAAAAATCGTCAAAGAAAAAAGCAGTTTTCTTTTGTCATCATCATAAAATTTCAAATTGTGTCCGGAAAGCGCTTTCATACATCGAATTGAAGGTTTTAAACCGAATAAAAGATCCGCATCCGGTTAGAAATATAATTATTTTTTGGAAAGATTATCAATGTATAGTTTCGCCGATATTTTGGGTATTCTGAACATTTTTTCACGGTGGAAATCGACCATTTTATCCATTTTCAAGGAAAAATATAGAAAAAATCATCAAATAAAAAAAGCACAATTTTTTTCGGTCGTGATCACAAAATTTCAAATTATGTCCGCAAAGCGCTTTTATACATCGAATTGAAGGTTTTAAACCGAATGAAAGATCCGCATCCGTTTACAAATTTAATTATCTTTTTGAAAGATTATCAATTTTCAGTTTTGCCGGTATTTTGGGTATTCTGAACATTTTTGCACGGTGGAAATCGATCATTTTATCCATTTTCAATGGAAAAAAAAATGAAAAAATCGTCAAACAAAAAAGCAGTTTTCTTTGGTCATCATCACAAAATTTCAAATTGTGTCCGGAAAGCGCTTTCATACATCGAATTGAAGGTTTTAAACCGAATAAAAGATCCGCATCCGGTTACAAATTTAATTATTTTTTTGAAAGATCATCAATGTGTAGTTTCGCCGATATTTTCGGTATTCTGAACATTTTTGCACCGTGCAAATCGATCATTTTATCCATTTTCAAGGGGAAAAAAATGAAAAAATCGTCAAACAAAAAGCAGTTTTCTTTTGTCATGATCACAAAATTTCAAATTATGTCCGGAAAGCGCTTTCATACATTGAATTGAAGGTTTTAAACCGAATAAAAGATCCGCATCCGGTTAGAAATTTAATTATTTTTTGGAAAGATTATCAATTTATAGTTTTGCCGATATTTTGGGTATTCTGAACATTTTTTCACGGTGGAAATCGACCATTTTATCCATTTTCAAGGAAAAATATAGAAAAAATCATCAAATAAAAAAAGCACAATTTTTTTCGGTCGTGATCACAAAATTTCAAAGTATGTCCGCAAAGCGCTTTCATACATTGAATTGAAGGTTTTAAACCGAATAAAAGATCCGCATCGTTTACAAATTTAATTATTTTTGGAAAGATTGTCAATTTATAGTTTTGACGATATCTTGAGTAATCTGAACATTTTTGCACGGTGGAAATCGATCATTTTATCCATTTTCAAGGGAAAAAAATGAAAAAATCGTCAAACAAAAAGCAGTTTTCTTTTGTCATGATCACAAAATTTCAAATTGTGTCCGGAAAGCGCTTTCATACTTCGAATTGAAGGTTTTAAACCGAATAAAAGATCCGCATCCGTTTACAAATTTAATTATTTTTTGGAAAGATTATCAATTTATAGTTTTGCCGATATTTTGGGTATTCTGAACATTTTTTCACGGTGGAAATCGACCATTTTATCCATTTTCAAGGGAAAAAAAATGAAAAAATCGTCAAATAAAAAAAAGCACAATTCTCTTCGGTCATCATCACAAAATTTCAAATTATGTCCGGAAAGCGCTTTCATACTTCGAATTGAAGGTTTTAAACCGAATAAAAGATCCGCATCCGGTTAGAAATTTAATTATTTTTTTGAAAGATTATCAATGTATAGTTTCGCCGATATTTTGGGTATTCTGAACATTTTTGCACGGTGGAAATCGATCATTTTATCCATTTTCAAGGGAAAAAAAATGAAAAAATCGTCAAATAAAAAAAAGCACAATTCTCTTCGGTCATCATCACAAAATTTCAAATTATGTCCGGAAAGCGCTTTCATACTTCGAATTGAAGGTTTTAAACCGAATAAAAGATCCGCATCCGTTTACAAATTTAATTATCTTTTTGAAAGATTATCAATTTTCAGTTTTGCCGGTATTTTGGGTATTCTGAACATTTTTGCACGGTGCAAATCGATCATTTTATCCATTTTCAAGGGAAAAAAAATGAAAAAATCGTCAAACAAAAAAGCAGTTTTCTTTTGTCATGATCACAAAATTTCAAATTGTGTCCGGAAAGCGCTTTCCTATATCGAATTGAAGGTTTTAAACCGAATAAAAGATCCGCATCCGGTTAGAAATTTAATTATTTTTTTGAAAGATCATCAATGTGTAGTTTCGCCGATATTTTGGGTATTCTGAACATTTTTGCACGGTGCAAATCGATCATTTTATCCATTTTCAAGGGGAAAAAAATGAAAAAATCGTCAAACAAAAAGCAGTTTTCTTTTGTCATGATCACAAAATTTCAAATTGTGTCCGGAAAGCGCTTTCATACTTCGAATTGAAGGTTTTAAACCGAATAAAAGATCCGCATCCGTTTACAAATTTAATTATTTTTTGGAAAGATTATCAATTTATAGTTTTGCCGATATTTTGGGTATTCTGAACATTTTTTCACGGTGGAAATCGACCATTTTATCCATTTTCAAGGAAAAATATTGAAAAAATCATCAAATAAAAAAAGCACAATTTTTTTCGGTCATGATCACAAAATTTCAAATTATGTCCGGAAAGCGCTTTCATACATCGAATTGAAGGTTTTAAACCGAATGAAAGATCCGCATCCGTTTACAAATTTAATTATCTTTTTGAAAGATTATCAATTTTCAGTTTTGCCGGTATTTTGGGTATTCTGAACATTTTTGCACGGTGGAAATCGATCATTTTATCCATTTTCAATGGAAAAAAAAATGAAAAAATCGTCAAACAAAAAAGCAGTTTTCTTTGGTCATCATCACAAAATTTCAAATTGTGTCCGGAAAGCGCTTTCCTATATCGAATTGAAGGTTTTAAACCGAATAAAAGATCCGCATCCGTTTACAAATTTAATTATTTTTTGGAAAGATTATCAATTTATAGTTTTGTCGATATTTTGGGTATTCTGAACATTTTTGCACGGTGGAAATCGATCATTTTATCCATTTTCAAGGAAAAACAATTGAAAAAATCGTCAAATAAAAAAAAGCACAATTCTCTTCGGTCATCATCACAAAATTTCAAATTGTGTCCGGAAAGCGCTTTCATACATCGAATTGAAGGTTTTAAACCGAATAAAAGATCCGCATCCGGTTAGAAATTTAATTATTTTTTTGAAAGATTATCAATGTATAGTTTCGCCGATATTTTGGGTATTCTGAACATTTTTGCACGGTGGAAATCGATCATTTTATCCATTTTCAAGGAAAAACAATTGAAAAAATCGTCAAATAAAAAAAAGCACAATTCTCTTCGGTCATGATCACAAAATTTCAAATTGTGTCCGGAAAGCGCTTTCATACATCGAATTGAAGGTTTTAAACCGAATAAAAGATCCGCATCCGGTTAGAAATTTAATTATTTTTTTGAAAGATTATCAATGTATAGTTTCGCCGATATTTTGGGTATTCTGAACATTTTTTCACGGTGGAAATCGACCATTTTATCCATTTTCAAGGAAAAATATAGAAAAAATCATCAAATAAAAAAAGCACAATTTTTTTCGGTCGTGATCACAAAATTTCAAATTATCTCCGCAAAGCGCTTTTATACATTGAATTGAAGGTTTTAAACCGAATAAAAGATCCGCATCGTTTACAAATTTAATTATTTTTGCAAAGATTGTCAATTTATAGTTTTGACGATATCTTGAGTAATCTGAACATTTTTGCACGGTGGAAATCGATCATTTTATCCATTTTCAAGGGAAAAAAAAATGAAAAAATCGTCAAATAAAAAAAAGCAGAATTTTTTTTGGTCATGATCACAAAATTTCAAATTATGTCCGGAAAGTGCTTTCATACATCGAATTGAAGGTTTTAAACCGAATAAAAGATCCGCATCCGTTTACAAATTTAATTATTTTTTGGAAAGATTATCAATTTATAGTTTTGCCGATATTTTGGGTATTCTGAACATTTTTTCACGGTGGAAATCGACCATTTTATCCATTTTCAAGGAAAAATATTGAAAAAATCATCAAATAAAAAAAGCACAATTTTTTTCGGTCATGATCACAAAATTTCAAATTATGTCCGGAAAGCGCTTTCATACATCGAATTGAAGGTTTTAAACCGAATGAAAGATCCGCATCCGTTTACAAATTTAATTATCTTTTTGAAAGATTATCAATTTTCAGTTTTGCCGGTATTTTGGGTATTCTGAACATTTTTGCACGGTGAAAATCGATCATTTTATCCATTTTCAAGGAAAAACAATTGAAAAAATCGTCAAATAAAAAAAAGCACAATTCTCTTCGGTCATCATCACAAAATTTCAACTTATGTCCGGAAAGCGCTTTCATACATCGAATTGAAGGTTTGAAACCGAATAAAAGATCCGCATCCGTTTATAAATTTAATTATTTTTTTGAAAGATTATCAATTTATAGTTTTGCCGATATTTTGGTAATCTGAACATTTTTGCACGGTGGAAATCGATCATTTTATCCCATTTTCAAGGAAAACAATTGAAAAAAATCGTAAACTAAAAAACAGCACAATTCTCTTCGGTCATCATCACAAAATTTCAAATTATGTCCGGAAAGCGCTTTCATACATCGAATTGAAGGTTTGAAACCGAATAAAAGATCCGCATCGTTTACAAATTTAATTTTCTTTCGCATGATTTTACTATATATATTTTTGCCGATATTTTGGGTAATCTGAACATTTTTGCACGGTGGAAATCGATCATTTTATCCATTTTCAATGTTCGATATTCATTTTTTCTTTGTTCCTGTTTTATATATTGACTATAGAATTCAGTTGAATATCAAAATGAAATATCAAACAGGATTTCTTTTTAATTCGATATTCGTTGGACATTCCTTTGCAGTTATATATTGAGTATAGAATGGATTTGATTGTCATTCTGAATATCAAACAGAATTTCCTTTTAATTCGATATTCGTTTGATACTCGATTCCCGTTTTCGTATGGAATATAGAACAGATATGAATATCAAACTGAATATCAACATAATTGTTTTCGGTTCCATATTCGTTTGATATTCGCTTCCGGTTTATGTATTGAATAAAGAATGGAATTGAATATTAAACTGAATATAAAAGAGGATTTTTTATGTTCGATATTCGTTTGATATTTGTTTCCGTGTTATATATTGAATATAGAAAGGATTTGATTATCAAAATGAATATCAAACAGGAGTTTGGTCCGCTCGATATTCGTTCCAAGTTCGTTTCCGGTTTATATATAGAATATAGAATGGATTTGAATATCAAACGGAATTTTTTTCTGTCCAATATTCGTTAGACATTCGTTTCCGGTTTAAATATTGAATACAGAATGGATTTGAATATCAAAATGAATATCAAACAGGATTTGTTTTCTATTCGATATTCGTTTGACAATCTTTTCCAGTTACATGTGGAATATAGAGTGGATTTCAATATCAAAATGAATATCAAACAGGATTTTTTTTTCTTTTCGATATTCCTTTGACATTCGTTTCCGGGTAATATATTGAATATAGAACGGATTTGAATATCAAACTTGACTTTCGTACAGAAAAAAAAACTGTTTGATATTCAGTTACGAGAACATAATTAATTCCCCTAGATTTTCGTTGTATACGAATATGCAGTCGAACTTCACTCGCTCGAACTCGGATGGCTCGAACACCCGGGATTTCTCGAACACAATCCAAAGTATCAAAATTTTCTCCTAAATAATCCATAGAAATAACCTTGGATTTCTCAAACTTCGATTTCTCGAACACGCGAACTGACTAGTCGGTCCGTTTGGTAATAAATTTTAGAGAATAATCCTCACTAACTCGAACTCGTCAGCAATTTTGTCAGCTTGGGTAATAAAAGGTGTGAAAAACTGAAACCCTATCATTACTCATTGTCATTTCAGTTAATTACAGGTAAAATGTAAGTCATTACTAATTAGGTAGTTTTCATCTTTAACTTAACACTGATTGAAGTTCGAGAATGTTCCGAAGTCGGTATGATAAAAGCAGGAAAGAAAATCGGATGAAAACACTTTTAAAAGCGAACACAGCATTTTAAATGTCCACAAATCAACATATTCTTTCGAAAGCGAATGAAAAAGATCCACGATCTAACACAACTTCGTAGGAAGTAGGCAATTTCTAACGATAATGTCGAACTCGGACCGGCACCGAAAAAAATCAGGAAATATACGCACTTCAATTTCTCGAATTCCCGATAACTCGAACACATTTCAATGGTCCTTTGGAGTTCGAGCTACCGAGGTTTGACTGTAGTTCCAACTTTGGTAGTAGGTACCTTCCACATTTTTTCATATTTTCACTGGAAACTTATTTGCTGAAGTTTAGCCTCTAATTGGTAGAAAATAGATCAAAATTACATGGGATTTTTTTCATTAATCAATTCTGACTAATAAAGGTTGTGATTTGGTTCAGTGGAAGAAGGTTGAAATTTGGGACTTCATTTGTCATGTTTACCCCATCTCCGGGTTATATGTATTAATTTCAGAAAATGATAGTAATATTTTCTACAATTGATATATAAAATCCTATTTGTACACATCTTTAGGCCAGAGCAGTTTAATTCAGTTTCCGCCGGTGGAATTATTTTTATATCTGCTCAAACGTGTATATTGAATTGCACTTGAAAATTAATTGTGCTCTCGTGCCTTCAGTTTGAAATTCAAATCCGTCCTATAGGCTAAAAACCACTAATTCCACTTCCCATAGGCTTCTATGCTAATTTCACAATATTCAATGGCTTCTCTGGACTTTACCTTAACTTTAACCTGCAGAGGATTATATATCAGCATGATTCTACATATGTCAGCTCACAATCCTCAGAATGGCATGTGGGGTTAGCAGACTTGCAGTGCAGTACTGGTCACCGGAAGTGAAGGGTCTATAAATAGCATGGGAAATCCCAGTGTTTTCACAAGATAGGGGTATATTTAAAAATCATTATGGAGATTAGGCTTCACATCACAAGAAGCAAAATGCATCTATAAAATGTACAGAAATGTTTTTCCTTTCAGAAACTGTTTAAATTTTTTAAATAAGATGAGAATTTTTTTCACAGCACTATGAGGAACAGGGGTAATTTCTGCGTAGGACTATTTTTGCGTACGTTCCAAATGCTCATTGGTTGAATTGGTGGTCTGTAACCTATATTCAATATAAAAACCGGAAACGAATGTAAAATGAATGTCGAACAGTAAAAAAATCTTGTTTGATATTCAGTTCCATATTTAAATGTATTCTATATTCAATATATAAATTGGAAACAAATGTCAAACGAATAATCGAATAGAAAAAATATCCTGCTTCATATTTATTTTGATAATCAAATCCGTTCTATATTCAATATATAAACCGGAAATGAATGTCAAACGAATATGGAATAGAAAACATATCTGCTTCATATTTATTTTGATATTCAAATCCGTTCTATATTCAATATATAAACTGGAAATGAATGTCAAATGAATATCGAACAGAAACAAAATCCTATTAGATCTTCATTTTGATATTGAAATCTATTCTATATTCAATATATAAACCGGACACGAATGTCTAACGAATATCGAACAGAAAAAAATCCTTTTCGATATTTCATTTCATATTCCAATGCATTCTGTATTCAATATATAAACCGGCAACGAATGTCAAAGGAATATGGAAGAGAAAAAAAAATCCTGTTTGATATTCCGTTCGATATTTAAATCCATTCAGTATATTAAATATATAAACCGGAAACGACTGTCTAACGAATATCGAACAAAAAATCCTATTAGACCTTCAATTTGATATTCAAATCCGTTCTATATTCAATATATCAACCGGAAACGAATGTCAAATGAATATCGAACAGTAAAAAAATCCTGTTTGATATTCATTTTGATATTCAAATCCATTCTATATTCAATATATAAACCGGCAACGAATGTAAAATGAATATCGAAGAGTAAAAAAATCCTGTTTGATTTTTAGTTTGATGTTCATGTCCGTTCTAAATTCAATATATTAAGCGGAAACGAATGTCTATTGAATATCGAACAGACCAAACTCCTGTTTGATATTCAATTTGATATTCACATCCGTTGTATATTCAATATATAAACCGGAAACGAATATCGAACTGAAAAAAAAATCCTGTTTGATATTCATTTTGATATTCAAATTGCATTCTATATTCAATATATAAACTGGCAACGAATGTCAAACGAATATCGACCAGAAAAAAATCCTGTTGGATATTCCTTTTGCTATTCTTTGTTTGTTTGTTTGTTTGTTTGTTGGGGTTTAACGTCCGAGCAGCAATATTTCAGCTATATTCAGACGATAAACATGAAATTGATGATAAAAAGAACATGAAATGATGGTGAAATGAAAAAAAAGATGGGACACAAGGATAATGGGGTCGACATACTTTGATTGCCACTGGAAATAGGGAGACATGGGTAGGGTCGGGTAATTTAGCCTCCTGTGGCGGAGCCCTATGGTTCCTACTCCGGGAGAATACCACAGTAGGGTTCTTTAACGTGCGAGGAACGTGGCATCTTTCCCAACACGGTGCACCACTATGGTTTGCGGTCAGGTTTTCCGTATTATAGCCTGACAACCCCAGCATGTAACACGCCAGGGGTACCCCATTCCACCACCTGGGGCACACATCCCAGTTGCTCTGTGGACAGAGCTCCCTAGCCTCCGGCTAGGGTCTTGAGCACTATTTAGTCGCCTTTTACAAGCTTAGCGCTGCTGCAGGTTCTAACATCGTTGGGAATTTTTCAGACCATTCTATACGTTTACATATCTTCCCTGTATCAATTTGATCCGATGGAGCAGTGTAGCAAATAGAGTCGTCACATTCTGAGACGTTTGTGTATATATATATAATTAATCGTCAATAAAGACACTCTAAACATTGACGTTTTCCCAAACAGTTAGAGTGGGGAAACGCTCTCGGACCCACGTGGGGTCTGTGAGTAGGCCAGAGCGTCAACAGAGCAGCCCAGCCGCTAGTAGGACATACTCTGACCGAGTTCTTCGGTCGGATATCCCAAAGGCTGGGCTCCGCTACCTCCAACTATTAACAGACATTTACGAAGAGAATCCCCGTAAGGGGCAGTCGCGCGAGGACCGTAAGGATAGTCACGAACATAAAAACCCCCAATCATTCATTCAATTGTCTACATATAAGTCAACAATCACTCTGACGGGGTGATGGATCGTTAAAAACGATGCATAACATAACAATAAATTAAATAAACGTCTAAATATGTTTAACATCACCAGAAGATGGTAAAATTTACATTGAATATTTCGGATAACTGATATCCTTCTTCAGCATAAAACTCATAAAACTTTATGAGCATAAAACTCACAAAGTTCAAGATCAAAGCAGATCCCGAAGCTAAATCACGTACGCTGTGGGTGATTGTACCTTAATCAAAGGCACACAAGCAAATGGTAAGGAGCCTGAATGAAAATAACAAAGAGGTTTTTTTTTATCAAAATTAAAAGTAAAAATTAACAGTGGAAAACAATTTAAAAAAGTCAAAATATAGTAGTACGGTGTATTGATGTATATCATGTAGTGCTGTACTAGCCTTAGACCAAGACCTAAAAATGAATTATCTTTTCTCGTTTATTCCATCTGGAGAAGTTGTTTGTAAGGCACGAACCATTTTCTTATGGTGGGGGGCCTGGGATTTCCTAATTTAAATTTTTTTTCAGACCAAAATAAAATTGGCATTTTTTTTTTTTTTTTTTTTTTTTTTTTTTTTTTTTTTTTTTCACTTTCAGCAAATATATATATATATATATTTATATATATATTTGGTTGAGAAACTAATCTATTTTTTTTTTTTTAATTTCCTGAAATGTATGCTTTTTTATCTCTGCAAGTGCAATATCCCAGAGTATGCTTATAGTAGGAAAAATGCGAGGTTCAAGGTGATATTTTATTACGGTAATATAAAACATAATTTTGTCTATAGCCTTGTCTTGGTTTTGGTGAGCATAGTTTCTGTAGGCCAGTTCCTGCACTATGGTACTCCCTTAGACCATCATAGAGATACCAAGATCCTTGAATTTTCATTTTGCAATTAAAATGTACTCCATTTCTGTATGTTATCGCAAGCGAGGAATACCTGAAAAAAATCATACGTAAATACATACTCAAACATCTTTTTGCATTATTTTTGTTTTGTTTCAGAGAATATCAGGTTTGAACATTGACAACAAATGATCCCTAGATATATTGAGCGTCAATAGCAGTAGTTCTATAATGTAAATTACACCATAATATATGTATACATGAATGAGTATAAAATGATATTAATAAAGCATAGGTAAAAGCTACGTGACAATCATCTTAGCTAAACTTAACTATTTAATATAATAAAGCTGAACATATAATTATGAAGAAAAAATCACTGAAAGGTCTGGTGTTTCAGCTAGAGAAATGGGGATTGTAAGAAAAACACAAAAAAAGCAAGAAAAAGTAGAGAAGAGGAAAGCTCGAGCAGTTTTAAAATGTGGTAGACCAGAAAAACAATACAAAGTTCAGACAATATTTCCCGCTTCCTAGTAAAAAACAGATAAAGAAAACGTTCAAAATTTTTTTATGTTCTGCCATTGTCTTGCATTGCTTGGAAGACTATGTTTTAGACATTTACAATATTTTCCTTAATTTCTAGTCAAAATCACATGTTGTGATCTACTTTTTTGGTTTTTTCTTTTGAAATATTAAAGTGTTATGTTTTTCTTTCAGTTTTGTGTTTGGTATTTATTGGTTTTGTGTTCAGTTCATATCCAATCATTTAATCTATGGTACAATCATTTAGTATATTACAAAGACTAGGTGCAAAAAAGAAAACAGACAATAATCAAGAGATTACAAATCCAAGGTATAAAAAGAATGGAAATTGGGAGTATTTCAAGGAGACAACCACTCAACCAGGAATGGAAAATCGACAGCCTAAGGCGACCTATATACCTTCAATGAATGGTAGCCTGCAAATCAGATAAAACAACCAACAGCTCTCAGCTCTTTTCAAAATATTTTTATTTTTTTCAATCAAAATTTGAATTAATATGATAATGATATTCATTTCATAATGAATGATTGTATGACATAAACTTTGAAGCCAATTTTTGGGTTTTTTTTTGTTTTTTGGTTCAAATGTGTTCAAAATTAGAGAAAATCTAGCAATTGTTATGTGCTGACAATTGTTTTTAAAAACAGGGTAAAGGTTAAAAAGGCATTTCACATCAGCTCCTTAGAAAAGTCATTAAAATCCTATATTGCATTTATTCATTTTATAATCCTACTGCTTGACTTGGTATAATTTTGAAGTTTTTATCTGAATTATTTGATACTTTGTACATATAAAATGAAATTGATTCCTCAAGCATTCTACATGCAACTTCATTCATGAAATTGCATGTATAATGCATGAGGAATGAATTTATGTACAGTACTAAGTGTGTAATTGCATGTAGAATTCTTGAGGAATGAATTTATGTGCAGTAGAGAGTAAAACATTGCATGTTGAATGCACGAGGAATGAATTTCTGTGCAGTACTAAATATGAAATTGCATGTAGAATGCCTGAGGTATGAATTTATGTGCAGTAGAGAGTAAAAAATTAAATGTTGAATGCTTGAGGAATGAATTTCTGTGCAGTATAGGTTATGAAATGGCATGTAGAATGCATAAAGAATGAATTTATGTGTAGTACTAAGTATTAAATTGCATGTAGAATGCCTGAGGAATGAATTTATGTGCAGTAGAGAGTAAAAAATTGCATGTTGAATGCATGAGGAATGAATTTATTTGCAGTACTAAGTATGAAATTGCATGTAGATTGCCTGAGGAATGAATTTATGTGCAGTACTAAGTATGAAATTGCATGTTGAATGCATGAGGAATGAATTTATGTGCAGTAGAGAGTACAAAGGTGCATGTAAATTGCATTAAGTGATAAATTATAAGCAGTTTTGAGAATTTTATTGCTCATAGAATGCATGAGGAATGAATTTCTGTGCATTACAGGATATGAAATGGCATGTAGAATGCCTGAGGAATGAATTTATGTGCAGTAGAGGGTAAAAAATTAAATGTTGAATGCATGAGGAATGAATTTCTGTGCAGTATAGGTTACAGACCACCAATTCAACCAATGAGCATTCGGAACGTACGCAAAAATAGTCCTACGCAAAAATTACCCCTGTTCCTCATAGTGCTGTGAAAAAAGTTCTCATCTTATTTAAAAAATTTAAACAGTTTCTGAAAGGAAAAACATTTCTGTACATTTTATAGGTGCATTTTGCTTCTTGTGATGTGAAGCCTAATCTCCATAATGATTTTTAAATATACCCCTATCTTGTGAAAACACTGGGATTTCCCATGCTATTTATAGACCCTTCACTTCCGGTGACCAGTACTGCACTGCAAGTCTGCTAACCCCACATGCCATTCTGAGGATTGTGAGCTGACATATGTAGAATCATGCTGATATATAGTCCTCTGCAGGTTAAAGTTAAGGTAAAGTCCAGAGAAGCCATTGAATATTGTGAAATTAGCATAGAAGCCTATGGAAAGTGGAATTAGTGGTTTTTAGCCTTAAGCTGAAGCCATGGCAAAATGAAAAGTTTCTTGAAATAGCTTTAAACTACTTGAAGATCTTGTTAACTTTGCCATGAGAGGAATACACTACAAAAATCCTTCAAAATATGCATTTTTTTAAGTTATAGGTCCAAATTATGGAAAATTGGTCTTTTTGGCTGATTTGTATGTCCTATCTTGTAAAAAGTGTAGAAAATTTAGTAAAAATATCAAATATTAAACTTTGAGGGCTATATTTACCTAAATATGGTGGTAATAAGCACTTGAAATCAAGTTTTGTGTAGATTTGAGCAAAAATTAGGTTAGAAATGAGGAAAAACTCACTTTCATTACTGCGGTTAAGGCCATATCAGCATTCCCCTATGGCAACATGGAAAATCCATTATTGAGTACTTTTTTTGCTTTAGGTGCCCTTTACTGGTCATGTTTTAATGTGAAAACACTGTATTTACAAATTTAAAGCCAAATATATCACCTTTTGTGAAAATTTAAAGATTTAGGATTTTTGACATGTGATCAAGAAAAAGGGGGAGGCATGCCAGAAATAAATTTTTAAAAATAGACCAATTTCTCAGAAAATGATTACTTTTAAAACTATTTCTTCATTAATATTGTTAAAAAACAAGTTGTGATTGATATTTTTTATTTGAAAAGTCAGAAAAAGTTCTTTGCAAATATTTAATGCATTTAAGTATGGTAGAATATTGTCACTTTTTTGCTCGCACAACTTGGTTACCCTATATTTAAAAATCAAATATTTAAAAAAGTGCTTGTCACATTTCACTGAAACTTTGCAAATGCATTCAGTATGTGTGTAGGAAGATACCTGTATAGTTATTTATTTTTTCTAAGACAAAAAGTGACTCTTTAGGTTACAGACCACCAATTCAACCAATGAGCATTCGGAACGTACGCAAAAATAGTCCTACGCAAAAATTACCCCTGTTCCTCATAGTGCTGTGAAAAAAGTTCTCATCTTATTTAAAAAATTTAAACAGTTTCTGAAAGGAAAAACATTTCTGTACATTTTATAGGTGCATTTTGCTTCTTGTGATGTGAAGCCTAATCTCCATAATGATTTTTAAATATACCCCTATCTTGTGAAAACACTGGGATTTCCCATGCTATTTATAGACCCTTCACTTCCGGTGACCAGTACTGCACTGCAAGTCTGCTAACCCCACATGCCATTCTGAGGATTGTGAGCTGACATATGTAGAATCATGCTGATATATAGTCCTCTGCAGGTTAAAGTTAAGGTAAAGTCCAGAGAAGCCATTGAATATTGTGAAATTAGCATAGAAGCCTATGGAAAGTGGAATTAGTGGTTTTTAGCCTATAGGGTATGAAATGGCATGTAGAATGCTTGAGGAATGAATTTATGTGCAGTAGAGAGTAAAAAATTGCATGTTGAATGCATGAGGAATGAATTTATGTGCAGTACTAAGTATGAAATTGCATGTTGAATGCATGAGGAATTAATTTACCGGTATGTGCAGTAAAGAGTGAGTATAAAGGTGCATGTAAATTGCGTTAAGTGATAAATTATAAGCAGTTTTTAGAATTTTATTGCTCATAGAATGCATGAGGAATGAATTTTGTGCAGTACAGGATATGAAATGGCATGTAGAATGCATGAGGAATGAATTTATGTGCAGTAGAGAGTATAAAGGTACATGTAAATTGCATTAAGTGATAAATTATAAACAGTTTTGAGAATTTTATTGCTCGTAGAATGCATGAGGAATGAATTTCTGTGCAGTATAGGATATGAAATAGCATGTAGAATGCATGAGGAATGAATAAATGTTCAGTACAAATCCTAGCCAGTCCTGAATACAATTTTTCAATATATTTACTATATGGCTATATAGATTTTTGCTCAAATTAGCCAGTCTCGTGTTGGCGGGCAGGCTACTATTTCTAACTCTAGTACAAATTATGAAATTGCATGTAGAATTCTTGAGGAATTAATTTTTCAATTGTTTTAAAACTGGCAAAATATTATCAAGTATAATACTATTTTACTCAAGTCAGTAGTTTGGGTTTAAGTCATAAAACAGGCAGACAAAAAACACGTAAGGAAATGTTTTTAATTGTGGGTATATGTTATATCTTGGCAACTATTACACACAAATAGAAAAATTAGATCTGTATGTATTTTTAACATTTTCTGCAAAACCTTACAAATCTGAACATTAAATGTAAAAATGTGATCCCCACTTGACAGATGCATAATATTGAAAGTGATTCATTTTATTTCTTTTACATTTTAGGTTGCACCAAAGGCTTTGTTGGGTTCCAGCTCATACCACCAATCATTTAGCATGAATGAACAAAGTAATGGCTATTTTATACTCTGAAGAGCTGTTTGACCCATATAATAACATGATATCAAGAGTATTATATGTGTGAATATACATGTGCATGTATTGAATGAAAAATGGAGTATACCCGAAGCTCCTGTTGATGAATACCAAGAAATGTCTGTGCTTATAGTAAGACAAAAGGTGAGGAGAAATTGAGCCAACTGTAAAGGAGATATTGGTAAAATTGGTCCAAAATTCCCAATAAAATAAACAAGTAATCTGAGTGTCAGGGTTCTTTATTTCATCATATGTGGATATGTTTTACAAACGAAAAAGGCCCTGAAATAATAATTACAATAATTAAGTAACAAGCTACACGATTAAAATTGTGTTACATACATATTATGCATAGGAAAGACATATTATTTCCTATCTTCACCATTAAAATTACGAAACTCTATATTTTTACTATATCTAGTTATCAAAATGAGTTTAATGCATTCTGATCAATATAAGCACATCAATACTATATTTTAGTATGCACATCTTTGAGAATGCATCTGTATAATAATCTGCACATATATATTTATATATATATATATATATATATATATATATAACAGCAAAACGGCGGAATTGCTGTACGATTTACTTGAAAAATATGAAACATAAAATAAGTCAAAATAATTAAGCAAGACATTTAGCTTTTTTAGACACAATACAAAGACAATACAATGACATGACATTTGATACAAAATGTGAACAATACACATAAACATACCTCGCATGAGGTGCAAGAGGCCTCGTTTTTTCCAGGGACAGTACAATTATTACATAAGTTGTTTATTCCACCTGGAGGAACAATATTAAAATAATAACTAATGTGTTAAAAATATGAAAACTTAGTTACTTCCCTTGATTTAGAATATTTAATATACAATTTATCTTTTAAGTATTTTTAAGTTTATAAATAGTTATACTGTTGTCTGTAACACCTCAATTTTACTTATAAGTTTAAGTACACAAGTTTGGATTTTAACCATTTTCTTATTTTATTTACAAAAATATATTATTATTATTACCTCAATATTACTGTTATCGATTATTTGTTATTCATACTTTATCTATATCTGTTTATAAGGTTTTAGCATTCATTCACAGGATCACACATATTTTACACACCAATCAATCAATCAAATATTGTAAATTAATAAACAATATTATTTCCACAAAACAGATGATTAAAATAACAAAAAACATACTTTATGAACAAGGTTTAGGCAGAAATCTGACAATTTAGTGTAATTTTTATGAACCCAGTCAATGAAATATGGCAAATTCAGGGGTTTTCACAGCCTTGTCTTAGGATCTATAAAATCACAGATATGTGTTTTATTGGTCTGAATCTTTTGTATTTGCTAGTAAATAATATAAATAATTTGAAAAAAAAACTAATATATTCATTCCATTGATATACATGCATCTAATGTAAGTCACTACGTGTATATACCTTGTGATGTCTCAAAAACACCTAATTTTAGAGTTCCGCATACACTATAAGGTTTCAAAAATAAAATTTTTTGTAGAAAAACTGGAAAAATACAGCTGACTGTCTGCTTATGTACCTGATAAGCTTAGAACCTTACATTATTTTACATTTGTTTCAGATCTTTCATCATTCAAAACCCAAATAAAGGCTGACTTTTAATATCAGACACAATCACACTTGAACAAGCTCTGTACAGGTCTGGTTTAAATTGATCTGGAGTAACAGTTTTAGCTTTGAAACCACTTCTTATTGTTTTCAATGTACATTTGATATGTGTAGACCACTTTATGTTTGAAGTTGATCAATTTAAGTCATTGTCAGCATCATAAAATGAGTTTTCATATGTGTATCCCTATACATGGTCTAAAAGTGCATTGACCATGGCCGCATGTATAAAAACCCAATTTTTGGCCTTAAAGCAGCTGGAACTTGAGTAAAATGAACTTCATTGCATCAAATACACATAATATGATGCAACCAATGTAAAAAATCACAAAAATATTGCATTTAAAAAAAAATGTACATTTTAGAGGGGCCTTATTTCCTTCGACCATTGGACATGCAAGTCATGCAATGTACCACTGATACTAAATTTGCTATAACATATATTTTTCAACTAATCATGATGAAACTTTGTACTTGAAGTCAAAAAAGGTTCATCTTGACTAGAGTGCAGTTTTTATTCAAATTGAGCACATTTATTGATCTAATAAGGGGGTTGCCTGGGTATCAGAAATTGTATTTGCTAGTATTTGCTGGGGGTAATTTGGTGTTTATTTTCAAGAATTCAGTAAATCTACATGAAATAATAAGATTTTGGCACTTTATTCTCTATTTTCTGAAATTAAAATAAAAAATATGGTTTCTATGGGATTTTCCATTGAAATTGCACTTTTGCTAAGGTGCTAGGTATGAAATATAGACCAATGAGGAAAATATTGTACAGCTTTGAGTTTTTCTCTAACTATACACTAAGAACATCAAATCAACAAAAAACATACTTTATGAACAAGGTTTAGGCAGAAATCTGACAATTTAGTGTAATTTTTATGAACCCAGTCAATGAAATATGGCAAATTCAGGGGTTTTCACAGCCTTGTCTTAGGATCTATAAAATCACAGATATGTGTTTTATTGGTCTGAATCTTTTGTATTTGCTAGTAAATAATATAAATAATGTGAAAAAAACCTAATATATTCATTCCATTGATATACATGCATCTAATGTAAGTCACTACGTGTATATACCTTGTGATGTCTCAAAAACACCTAATTTTAGAGTTCCGCATACACTATAAGGTTTCAAAAATGAATTTTTTTGTAGAAAAACTGGAAAAATACAGCTGACTGTCTGCTTATGTACCTGATAAGCTTAGAACCTTACATTATTTTACATTTGTTTCAGATCTTTCATCATTCAAAACCCAAATAAAGGCTGACTTTTAATATCGGACACAATCGCACTTGAACAAGCTCTGTACAGGTCTGGTTTAAATTGATCTGGAGTAAGTTTTAGCTTTGAAACTACTTCTTATTGTTTTCAATGTACATTTGATATGTGTAGACCACTTTATGTTTGAAGTTGATCAATTTAAGTCATTGTCAGCATCATAAAATGAGTTTTCATATGTGTATCCCAATACATGGTCTAAAAGTGCATTGACCATGGCCGCATGTATAAAAACCCAATTTTTGGCCTTAAAGCAGCTGGAACTTGAATAAACTGAACTTCATTGCATCAAATACACATAATATGATGCAACCAATGTAAAAAATCACAAAAATATTGCATTTAAAAAAAAATGTACATTTTAGAGGGGCCTTATTTCCTTCGACCATTGGACATGCAAGTCATGCAATGTACCACTGATACTAAATTTGCTATAACTTATATATTTTTCAACCAATCATGATGAAACTTTGTACTTGAAGTCAAAAAAGGTTGATCTTGACTAGAGTGCAGTTTTTATTCAAATTGGGCACATTTATTGATCTAATAGGTACGAGAACACAATTAATTCCCCTTCGTTTTCGTTGTATACGAACATAGTTCCAACTTTGGTAGTAGGTACCTTCCACATTTTTTCATATTTTTGCTGGGAACTTATTTGCTGAAGTTTTGCCTCTAATTGGTAGAAAATAGGTTAAAATTACATGGGATTTTTTTTTCATTAATCAATTCTGACTAAAAGTTGTGATTTGGTTCAGTGGAAGAAGGTTAAAATTTAGGACTTTTAACTCAGTTCATTTGTCATGTTTACCCCATCTCCGAATTATATGTACTAATTTCAGAAAATGATGGTAAAATTTTCTACAATTTATATATAAAATCCTGTTTGTACATATCTTTAGGCCAGAGAAGTTTTATTCAGTTTGCGCCGGTGGAATTTTTAAATCTGCTCAAATGTGTATATTGAAATGCACTTGAAAATTAATTGCGGTATCGGGACTGAAGGAACAATACTAAAATAATAACTAATGTGTTAAAAATATGAAAACGTAGTTATTTCCCTTGATTTAGAATATTTAATAAACAATTTATCTTTCAAGTATTTTTAAGTTTATAAATAGTTATACTGTTGTCTGTAACACCTCAATTTTACTTATAAGTTTAAGTACACAAGTTTGGATTTTAACCATTTTATTATTTTATTTACAAAAATATATTACTATTATTACCTCAATATTACTGTTATCGATTATTTGTTATTCATACTTTATCTATATCTGTTTATAAGGTTTTAGCATTCATTCACAGGATCACACATATTTTACACACCAATCAATCAATCAATCAAATATTGTAAATTAATAAACAATATTATTTCCACAAAACAGATGATTAAAATAACTATTAAGGTAATTGTTATTGTAAGGAAAGAAACTGACCTTCATTGCATTATCAAATCTTCCACAGACTTTAGATTTAGTCAAATTATGTTGAAGTTCAAAGAAAATAAATTATGGCTTCCTTCTTCAATAGTTTTCAATCGAGTGTCCAGAACAAAAGAAATATTCCCGCTCAAAACCAATGACCCATAAACTGACCTATAGATATAGACTAATCCTTATATAGTGATATATAGAAAATACTAGAGACAGAGACTAAGAAAACATTGATTGTTTTAATGATTTTTATTAGAGAAAACAGTTAAATAATTAATAAAGATATAAAACAGTTATGAGTATATAAAACACAATAAACTATCAACATTTCACTCTGCCACACAATGTATACATAGACAATTTCACATCATGTATAAAACGTCTTTGTACTTTGTACTTGTACTTCCAAAGCGGTGTTTATCGCAAACGAGTAAAATAATGAATCCTTAGGAAAATAATGACTATTTTTCAAGTGAGCTTTACACCATTCCCTTGTTCCAAGGTTTCTTTTTTTTTTGTAGATTGTGAGAATTTATAATTCAAAGTAAAAAGAAAGTCCTTTTTTTATCTGAACTTTTTACAAATTTTCCATCAGTTTTAACCCCCACCCCTAATTGTTTGAATGTAGGAAAAAAAAGTCACAGGAAAAAAGTCACGGATAAAAAGTCACAGGAAAAAAGTCATAGATAAAAAGTCACAATACATGAAAAGAAGTATTATATTCAAATCTGAATTATCATCTTAATACATTTGTACTTCTATTTCTAATTTTATTAAATCTATGACATATTTGTTCACCTTTTTTTCATGGGTATACCTTTTCAAGATACTTTATTTAATTGGAAAGAAATATGTTAACTGTCATCTTTTCTTATTAATTGTCAAACTCATATAATCATATCACATGTATTGTATCTGTATGTTTGTTTGTTTGTATATGCTTTGGATTATTGTAATCCCTCAATAAATTGATTATTTAAAGACAATAAAAACATGACATATAAACTAACATATAAACAATTAATCATTAAAACATGCAAGAAAATAAGTCAAATATGTCACAATAAATCAGTGTTTTACCCACATTTTATACCAGAAGTAAATCTATCTTCACAGCAAAAGTTTCGAGTAAATTAGACCAAGTCAGAGTGCTAATATTATTGTGACTTTATATCCTGTGATTTTGTTTCCTGTGACTTTTTTCCCTACCAAAATTGTGACTTTTTTCCGTTTACTAATTGTTTAACTCGCTCCGCTCGGCATTAATGTCATTTTACCCGAACCCTGAAATATTCTCTCTGCTCTTGTACAAACTGTAAATAATTTCATAAAAAATCTGAAATTTGGTCAGTTCCCCCCCCCCCCCCAATAACTTGTGAATGGGCAAGTGAAACACAAAAATTACTTTCATTTGTATCTTCTTTACAAAAACAACTCGTAGAAACATTATCTCTTCCAAGTTTGTATTAATTTAAACAAACAACAACTTATGAACGTACCTTGCCAAGAAAGTGTAGCCCATAATACGGTTGATGTACATGTAATTCGCTAAAGTGGTTTAGAACACAAATTTCAGATTTTTTTTATGAAATTGTTTACATTTGTTAAACAATTTGGGGGAGGGGGGGTAAACTGGTGGAAAATCAAGTTTTCGTACTAAAATATACATTTTTCAAAAAAAAAAAAAAATGGGGGCGCAAGCGTCCCTTCCGTCCCCTCCGAATTTACTACCACCAATCTTGGGTCTCGCAAGGCAACTAAAATAAATTAAAATGTTTGATGTGAAATCGGCTTTACTTTCCAATTTACATTATGTTTTTTTCTTCAATAGTTCTTTTTATTTTTATTGTATCATTTAAGAAAATGCTGGTGATATTAAGATACATTACTTAGGAGTCGCATTTTAATTCCGCTAGTTCTCTTATCAATAATCCATTACCTAAACATTTGACATGCATGCGAAACACGCGCTTCAATAGTCGTAAACATTCTAGAGGGTGACGTGACGCGAACTAAATCGACAGAAAGATATTTTGACCAGATATACACACGCTGGGTGTTGACTGATTTTACCACTAGTTGTATGAGATAAGCCTTAGCTATAAAACACTTGTAACTTAATTTTATGGTGATGATTATTAATTTTAAAAGAAAATAGAATGGGATGTGGGCTAAAGCCTCCTTAGCTCCCCGTTAAATCCGCCACAGCTAAACACTTAAAAAGTAATGTAATGTAGAAAAACAGGCTAGCGTGTGTATCGAAAATGCTAACATTACATAAAAACGGGTCAGACACGAGTTCTAAGGCTTTTATGTGTTATCCAAATTTTTTTCTTCAAAGAGTTCAAAAATAAATAAAGAACTATATCCTGTCCTCGAGTGCCTATGGAATAGTGCTTTGAACAGTCCCTGCGAAAAAGAAGACTCGATTTTGTAATATTGAAGATTATTTTATTTCATAATCAGCTCATTAAAATTATATTGTTTTAATTTTAATAAAATGAGAACAAAGTGTTTTAAAATTAAAATTTATTAGTTAACCAGTAGTCAGGGGCGGATCCAGGATTTTAGAATAGACTCACTAGATTTATGGTGGGATCGATCGCATAAATTTAAATGTTTTTAAAAATTACTGTGACTAATTTACTTTAACTTTTTAACTTAGAGAAAAGCAAATGAAGTGCAAAATCTTGATGAAATTTGTAAAAACACTGCTTTGGACCAAAATTTGAATATGTTAACAATCTTAGGTAAATTAGTCACAGCACTTTTTGGATAGCATAAAGTAGATCTAAAAAATGTCTGTTAAATTTCATAATGGGATGTGATCTGCGTCCTCCTGGACTTTTGAGGTTTCTGATGCTTTATGAAGACGGCATGTTTTGGTCACGTAATTCGTTTCTATTTAAGGAATGTTGATCATCATGACATTTTTCATAAATAATCGATGGACTGATATCGTAGAGTATATACATATGTAGTTTTTGTATGAAAAATTTAAATAAAGGATTTATTGGGAGGTTGAAACATATTTAAAATTGTACAGGATTTTTTTTTTTAATTTTCTGGAAAACACCTTAACACCGTTGCGTAATTTTGATGAAAAGACCCCTTTGTTATTTTCATTCAGTCTCCTTACCATTTGCTTATGTGTGCCTTTGATAAAGGTAGAATCACCCACAGCGTACGTGATTCAGCTTCTGAATCTGTTTTGATCTTGAACTTTGTGAGTTTTATACTCGTAAATCGAACTGCTGTGACATCTATGGCAACACCACCTGCACAAAGTCCAGCGCCCTAGACCACTCGGCCAGCTAGGTTATGAAATATAGCTTTCGCTGGCCGGTGTTGCCATAGATGTCACAGCAGTACGAGTTCGAGTCCCGCGGAGGGAACGACCAAAAATTTGCATCGCAAATTTGACAGTTCTAACATTGTTGGGAATTTTTCAGACCTTTCTATACGTTTATTTATCTTCCCTGTATCAATTTGATCCGATGGAGCAGTGTAGCAAATAGAGTCGTCACATTCTGAGACGTTTGTATAATATTGATTTGTTGTGACATGCATCATTAATTTGATCCTCTATCCTACATATTAACATCTAAATGAACTGTCCCGTACTACCATACATCTAAGTTACAGTCCTAGATTAATCCTACGAGGAGAAATGACCCGGCCAGCGAAAGGTATATTTTATAGCCTAGCTGGCCGAGTGGTCTAGGGCGCTGGACGGTGCAGGCGGTGTTGCCATAGATGTCACAGCAGTCCGAGTCCCGCGGAGGGAAAGACCAAAAATTTGCATGACAAATTTGACAGTTCTAACATCGTTGGGAATTTTTAATGATTTCGTTTCATGTTGACTTTCTGTTTAGTTTGTATTTGATTGTTTAAGGATTTGTCTTTATATCTCTTAAAGAGGAAATAAAGGCACGAACAAATAACAAAGGAAAAGAGCATGTTTATACTACATAAACAAAAACAAAAACAAAACGCGCTCACACAAAAAGTTAAAAATTCTTGTAGGTTCAGATTGTACACCTAAAACTGTTATCATATCCTTCACAACTTCTCAATAAGATATCATTGTTTTTTTTTACCCATATTGGTCCCATTAACGTCTATGATAAAGCCGAAATACCTCTTTCATGGTGTCAGAGACTATATTATACTTACTATTAGGAATATAAAGTCTATGACTTATTGGGTTAAACAAATTGCAAAATAAGTATTAAAGTTACGTGATCAAATTATTTTAAAAATTAAAAAAAAATGAAACTGAATTAATTGAATGTTTATATGCACAAAATAGATGAATGAAAGGTATTGTTTCAGAACCCCTGCATGCAAATACATTCCATTCATTTGGTTTACGCATATAGACATCCAATTCTTAAGGTAGGGTCTAAAATGTGTAACCCGTACCCGTACCAACTTTTCCCCGTACCCAAATAATGCTAAAATATTCATTCTTACAGTACGTTAAGAACTGAAAATTGCATAAAATGTGAAAAAGTCCGTTTAAATTCATTTCTCATCAAGAAAATGATGTATACTTTTCTGATATTTCTTGTTTGATCGGTTTTCTGAAGTCGAAAGGTCTAAAATGTGTAACCGAAAGTTACCGTACACAACAATTTGTTAACTATTTCTCACTGTCCTGTCCGAATTTTAAGTTTTTCTAAAATCATTAAGTGGTTAAAACTTCACCCCAAGACTTTCGGTAAAGTTTTGAAAGATTTGATTTTGTTTTAAAAAAAAAGAAGTGATTGAGTTTGTATTCCGGACCGTACCTAGCGTCAATCCCCGTACCAGCAAAAATGGATACGATCTTATCCAGAATGAAAAAGTCTCATAAAAAGGGTCTGGTGCGATTTTGATTTATCGTCAATGTAAATGTTGATAATATTATGATGTTCTAATGTCAAATATGCATTTAATTAGTACAGATAACAAAAATACTGGACTTTGATTCTTGGGTACGGTAATTTCGGGTTACACATTTAAGGCCTTTTGAAAACAGAAAATCGAATAAAATAAATTTTTTGACAAATATTTTTCAAATCATTAATTCTAGCCTAAACATCATGTCATTTTGTAAATGTGTGTTCCAACTTTCAGCTGGAAATAGCCAGAAATAATGAAGAAATTGGCAAAATAGTATTTGGGTACGGGGAAAAGTTGGTACGGGTACGGGTTACACATTTTAGACCGTACCAATTCTTAATTCAATACCAGACTCTAACAACTGAAGGAAAAAAAACACTTTGCGAAGTTTAATTAAAAACTATTATTTGAACGACCCGACATGAAAAATAGGAATATTGACAGTCATCATATAAAACATTTGTCATATTTATTTATTGATTACAATCCCAGTTCATGTAAAGAAGCATGAAATCTATATTTATAAGTAGTCTTCGTCACGACTGTCAGAACGGCAAATTTTGTTTATACTACCCTCCGTCAGATAGTAATGATAAAGTACTTAAGTCAAAGTAAGG
This sequence comes from Perna viridis, assembly GCA_037379345.1. NCBI lineage: Eukaryota > Metazoa > Mollusca > Bivalvia > Mytilida > Mytilidae > Perna > Perna viridis. The sequence goes on along the minus strand of CM074515.1, from coordinate 38,445,175 downwards.
TAAAAAGGTCCGTTTCAAGAATGGTATAACAAAATACCCAAAAAATCTTCCACAACTTTTGTAATGGGTTTCTCTCCCCTATATTAAAATACCCCCGAGTGTACCTACAACGTCTGGAGGTAAGATTAGTACTGCTGGGAAACTTTATTAAAACTAATACTTCCAATTGCTATTTTCAAATTGAGCAAGTCACTCGTTCCAATTACTTTCAATTATTATTCCGTGATTTATATATAGCGTATATTTTACTTTTTACTCTGACCCGGCCCTGCAACATGATCCTCTTTTTTCTTTGGATATTAACCGATATAATTATAAATGTATCAATATTTATAAAAATAAAGGAGGGTTGCAGTGTCAGAAGAAATTTGGAGCAAGAACATGTGTATTACAGTGTATGTACGTGGACTTCTGTTTGAATTTAAGTATGGTGTCACTTTTATTGGCTTCTGCAACTGATTCTATTACATGCCTACTACATGCCCAATCATGACGTTTTGCAAGACCTTTTACTTCTGAAGCTCTGCTGACTGTCATATCTAAGAATATAGAAAACTAATACCTGTGTGGGTGAAAAATGGGGAAATCTCAGACACCAAAGCTTCTTGAACAAGGCTCCAACCAAGGGACTTCGAAGGGTGTCTGAGATTTCCCTGTCTAGTGAAAGGTTAGCTGCTGTTGGATTCTTTTTCTCACTTTGTTTATAGTGTAGCTAAATGAAGTGAACCACATTTTACAGAGCTCTGTGTCTTATCAATGTGCGCTTGGATATTTATGTACACATAAACCAAATTCCTACTGTTGGACATTCAGTGTCTCTTTTTCAAAGTCATAAGGCCTTTGTTGTAATGATCTACCATTGTCATCTACAGCTGATTGACTGAAGGTTATTATCAATGTTCAGCTGATTGACTCTCGCTAATTGGAAATTATTTGAAATTGTTTAAACTCAATACAAAAGCAAAAAATCTGAATAATTGTCTAAACAGATAAGGGAAAGTTTAATCACCAAGGAGCAATCAGCTGATCAAGTGGATCACCACTGGATCTACCACCATTTATGGACAGCCAATAATATGTTTATGTTAACTTTCAACTACCAAAATGATCTGACAAATCTTGTCAATTGAACACATCTAAATTGTGTAGAACCATCTTTGTGTACAAATTACAAACTACAAAATTACATGTTTGTTTAATTCAAAGTGTCAGTTATTTTTCCTTCCAATTTTCAAACATTTTTCATATTTTCAACAGTGCAATTTAAATGTAGTTGCCAAAAGTTTACTTTGCAATAGTTATGATAAAAACTATTCCTCAGTCTTTCAATGATTTTGGAAATTTGGAAGCAGCAATATTGAATATTTGTTACATTTCCTGAAACATTTCACCATATTGTATAATGCAGTATGTGTAAAGAAGGGGATGCACAGGATAAACATTAAACTGATAAAAAATGATGAAGGCTGATCTATGACAATCACATGATTAATGGAAGAAAAGGTTATTAGTACAATTTTTAAAAAAAATTATTTATAAATAGTTAGTATAAAGTTATAAAATAAGGTCAGTAGGTCAGAATAAAAAAAAAAAACAATTTGTAGTAATAATTATTTTAAAGTCATATAATAGGGTCAGTAGGTAAGAATAAAAAAAAAAATTGTACTATTGAATTATTTAATAAATGTCCTAATGAAGATAATATACATGTACATGTAACACTTTACATTTAATGAGTACAGCTGCTGCATTGTTCCTTAATATAAAAGGTAAAGAGGTGTTTTCTCAGGTCATAGTTGTGTTATATAGTCACAGAAACAAGATGAAGCAGATCACATTAAACAACATTTTAGTTATTACATTATAGCTGATCTGATCCAAAAGAAGAAACATGGTTAATCGTGATCCTTTAATCTCAGTTTTCACTATACAGATGACATATTATTGTTAAACAATCCTAGTTTCAGTGATTTTATACATCTACCTCAAAGAACTTGAGATAAAGGGTACTACACACACTGTGAAGTCAGCATCGTATCTTGAACTACACTCATAGGTCCATGGTAAACTATATGGCAAACGCGATGTCACTTTTCATTCCGTATTGTCAACTTTCCTTTCAACTGTGGCAACATCGTTCAGCACCTGAGTTAAGTTGCTACAAGATTGGAGTCATCACTACAAAGTTTTATGGTCCTCATCATGAACTCATGGATCGTTACCGTGTATCCATCTGCACCATGAGAACTGATTTGTGTAGCATGTCATAGTTTTCCTTTCCTCTCGGCTACCCTGGACTTGACTTTTTATGAGCAACTTGGCAGTTGTTTCTAGAAAATTATAGGACATCGTTTACCCCACCAGTGCACCTGATCTATGCTCCCATGTTTTAATGAAGTCCATGTTCCTCATTTGCTTTAGTTACTTTGTATGTATTATTTTGGTTCTTTTATGTTCTTTGTCATGTGTATATCTTTTCCATGTCTCACAGGTCTTTGTCCCTGGATTATATTCTTTTGATTTCCGCTAGACTCTTGGTTTCATTAATTACTTTAACATGTTAAGTTTAATTGCACCAAGAATTGTGATGAAGCTTTGTCAGATTATTTATTTTATAAACTAAATACCTCTTTACCAATTCTGTGATAATGATAAATGTACATTGTATATGACTGTAAACCTTACATTTAGTTAGTACACTTTTTTATTTCACTTACATGCCCTTTTTAAAAATTTAACAGTGCGCTGAAATGCCCCATTTCTGGAACACTGAAACTAAAGTTATATATGCACAATAAAATTTCAAAATAAGCAAAACAATATTTGAAACTGGGAGCATGAACCAGATGCACCGGTAGGGTGAGCGTCCTCTGCTTTTCTAGAAACACCCACCGAGTTGCTCATAAAAAGTCTAGTCCGGGGTAGACAAAAGAGGGAAGGAAAACTATGACACATTGAATAAATCAGTTTTCATGACGAAGATGGATACACTGTAACGATCTACAAGTTCATGATGACACCCATGAAACTGCTGTAGTGATGACTTAAAATTTTGTAGTTAAACAACCCTGCTCCAGGAGCCTATTAGTTAGAATTCTAGCATGATTCAAAAAGTCTGTGTAGTTTCGGTAAGCTGTGGCATAATGTATGAGTTGTGATATGAACACTTCATACACAGGTGCTGAAGGGATGTTGCCACAGATGAAAGGAGAGTTGACAATTCTAAATGAAAAGTCATCACATTAGTCATAAAGTTTGGTCAATAGTTTTCCTTTTCCATCGATTTCTAAATGTAAGTCACGATATGAGACTGACTTCACAGTGTCTGTAGTATCCTGTATCTCAAGTTCTTTGGGGTTGGGGTAGATGCGATGTATTAAATCCCCGAAATTAGGATTATTTAAAGATAATATGTCATCTATATAGCGGAAACTGAGATTAAAGGATCTAGCTAAACGATATTCTTTCTTTCGGATCAGATCAGCTATAAAGTCAGCCTCATAAGTCTGAAGGAATAGATCATCAAGTAGAGGAGCACAATTTGTTCCCATTGGAATGCCGACCGTTTGTTGAAAAACACGTCGACCACACTTGACAAATATGTAGTCGATTACAAATTCCAGCATTTTGTAAACATCTTCTTCTGTATATTTGGAAGATGATTTGGTATTATTTCTTACAAAGTATGAGGAATCTCTACCACGGACTATATGTATCTAGGTGTACAATCTTTTTTGAAAAAACAACGATGTACATGTATTAATGTTTTCAGTCGGGATTTTAAGCGAGTATGGGGAATAGAATTATACAATGTTCAGGGGCTGCTCTGGCTTCCAAAATTCTGTCGCCAGAAAAATCGCCAGCTGCCATTTTATGTTGCCAATTTTCAGAAATTAGAGCCGGAAGGTGGGGGGGGGGGCAAAAAAAAAAATCATACTTTTTTTTTTTTTTTTTAAATATGACAGTATTAAGACCACTATTGTGGTCAATTCGGTCAATTCATCAAAATAACCTCTCCATTCATGACATACATGTACACAAGATTCACTCTTGATGCATGAATGAAGCAGGTTTTTAGTTCTAGTCTGTCACTTTCATATGCATAAAATAATGAAGTACTACTCCAGAAACAGGTATTTTATTTCTATCAAGGACTTTATTACTTTTCTCACATAGTCCCTGATTTTAAAGCATTTTTACCTTTGTCCTTACAATTATTTATCTTACGATATAATTTGATTTTTTTTTAAATTTAACAAACTGGATTGTTTTTGTTTTTTTTTGTTTCCTGATAAAATTTCTAACAAACTACATTTTGTACCATGGACCATTAATTGTGTCCCTGTTTAATTATCTTGGTATCGGAATAGTATTTCCTTAATTAGATTTTGGGAATCCCCATTCTATTTGTTTACCGATTTTCCCGTCAAAAAGTCACATGGCAAAAATGTAAACAAATGTCATCCATTTTCTTTCATCAATTCTTTAATTTCTAAGTGTTTAGACACTTCCTGTTGGGATAATCGATATTTTTTGGATTTAATTATTCTGTTATTAGGTAAGTCTTTTTCTGAATGTATCACATGGTTAGACAGGGCTGTGAAGCTTGTATGTAGCCACGTGCACATGGCCATATGTGTTTACCTTTGACCAGATGATGAGAGTTTTGATTGGCTCAATAATATATTCACATTCGACTGACACCTCCCAGGAGGATATTGTCAGTCACGGTTGTCTGGTCTGATTACCGTTAAGGCTAAAAACCACTAATTCCACTTCCCATAGGCTTCTATGCTAATTTCACAATATTCAATGGCTTCTCTGGACTTTACCTTAACTTTAACCTGCAGATGACTATATATCAGCATGATTCTACATATGTCAGCTCACAATCCTCAGAATGGCATGTGGGGTTAGCAGACTTGCAGTGCAGTACTGGTCAATGGAAGTGAAGGGTCTATAAATAGCATGGGAAATCCCAGTGTTTTCACAAGATAGGGGTATATTTAAAAATCATTATGGAGATTAGGCTTCACATCACAAGAAGCAAAATGCACCTATAAAATGTACAGAAATGTTTTTCCTTTCAGAAACTGTTTAAATTTTTTAAATTAGATGAGAACTTTTTTCACAGCACTATGAGGAACAGGGGTAATTTCTGCGTAGGACTATTTTTGCATACATTCCAAATGCTCATTGGTTGAATTGGTGGTCTGTAACCTAAAGAGTCACTTTTTGTCTTAAAATAAATAAATAACTATACAGGTATCTTCCTACACACATACTGAATGCATTTGCAAAGTTTCAGTGAAATGTGACAAGCACTTTTTTAAATATTTGATTTTTAAATATAGGGTAACCAAGTTGTGCGAGCAAAAAAGTGAAAATATTCTACCATACTGAAATGCATTAAATATTTACAAAGAACTTTTTCTGACTTTTCAAATAAAAAATATCAATCACAACTTGTTTTTTAACAATATTAATGAAGAAATAGTTTTAAAAGTAATCATTTTCTGAGAAATTGGTCTATTTTTAAAAATTTATTTCTGACATGCCTCCCCCTTTTTCTTGATCACATGTCAAAAATCCTAAATCTTTAAATTTTCACAAAAGGTGATATATTTGGCTTTAAATTTGTAAATACAGTGTTTTCACATTAAAACATGACCAGTAAAGGGCACCTAAAGCAAAAAAAGTGCTCAATAATGGATTTTCCATGTTGCCATAGGGGAATGCTTATATGGCCTTAACCGCAGTAATGAAAGTGAGTTTTTCCTCATTTCTAACCTAATTTTTGCTCAAATCTACACAAAACTTGATTTCAAGTGCTTATTACTACCATATTTAGGTAAATATAGCCCTCAAAGTTTAATATTTGATATTTTTACTAAATTTTCTACACTTTTTACAAGATAGGACATAAAAATCAGCCAAAAAGACTAATTTTCCATAATTTGGACCTATAACTTAAAAAAATGCATATTTTGAAGGATTTTTGTAGTGTATTCCTCTCATGGCAAAGTTAACAAGATCTTCAAGTAGTTTAAAGCTATTTGAAGAAACTTTTCATTTTGCCATGGCTTCAGCTTAAGGCTAAAAACCACTAATTCCACTTCCCATAGGCTTCTATGCTAATTTCACAATATTCAATGGCTTCTCTGGACTTTACCTTAACTTTAACCTGCAGATGACTATATATCAGCATGATTCTACATATGTCAGCTCACAATCCTCAGAATGGCATGTGGGGTTAGCAGACTTGCAGTGCAGTACTGGTCACTGGAAGTGAAGGGTCTATAAATAGCATGGGAAATCCCAGTGTTTTCACAAGATAGGGGTATATTTAAAAATCATTATGGAGATTAGGCTTCACATCACAAGAAGCAAAATGCACCTATAAAATGTACAGAAATGTTTTTCCTTTCAGAAACTGTTTAAATTTTTAAAATAAGATGAGAACTTTTTTCACAGCACTATGAGGAACAGGGGTAATTTCTGCATAGGACTATTTTTGCGTACGTTCCAAATGCTCATTGGTTGAATTGGTGGTCTGTAACCTAAATTGCCTTCAGTCGTAAATTGGTCATGCTCAGTTAACTCTGACCCGGTGCCAACATAATTTGATAATTAGAGATAATATCCCTTGGCCTTGCTCATAAACTTCCTGTCAATTTTATTATACAAAACTTAAGCACCAAGAAAATCGCCAATTGGTTATTTTTGTCGCCAGATAAAATAAAAAATCGCAAATTGCGACATTGGCAAAGCCCAGCGCGACCCCTGAATGTTGAAAAATCATAGGTTTTAATGCTATTATATCCAGATAATAGTCTTGAACTGATTGTCTCCAAAAGATCTTTTGAATTTATCAGGATCCACATTGAATTAAGGCTAAAAACCACTAATTCCACTTTCCATAGGCTTCTGTGCTAATTTCACAATATTCAATGGCTTCTCTGGACTTTACCTTAACTTTAACCTGCAGATGACTATATATCAACATGATTCTACATATGTCAGCTCACAATCCTCAGAATGGCATGTGGGGTTAGCAGACTTGCAGTGCAGTACTGGTCACCGGAAGTGAAGGGTCTATAAATAGCATGGGAAATCCCAGTGTTTTCACAAGATAGGGGTATATTTAAAAATCATTATGGAGATTAGGCTTCACATCACAAGAAGCAAAATGCACCTATAAAATGTACAGAAATGTTTTTCCTTTCAGAAACTGTTTAAATTTTTTAAATAAGATGAGAACTTTTTTCACAGCACTATGAGGAACAGGGGTAATTTCTGCGTAGGACTATTTTTGCATACGTTCCAAATGCTCATTGGTTGAATTGGTGGTCTGTAACCTAAAGAGTCACTTTTTGTCTTAAAATAAATAAATAACTATACAGGTATCTTCCTACACACATACTGAATGCATTTGCAAAGTTTCAGTGAAATGTGACAAGCACTTTTCTAAATATTTGATTTTTAAATATAGGGTAACCAAGTTGTGCGAGCAAAAAATTGACAATATTCTACCATACTTAAATGCATTAAATATTTGCAAAGAACTTTTTCTGACTTTTCAAATAAAAAATATCAATCACAATTTGTTTTTTAACAATATCAATGAAGAAATAGTTTTAAAAGTAATCATTTTCTGAGAAATTGGTCTATTTTTAAAAATTTATTTCTGACATGCCTCCCCCTTTTTCTTGATCACATGTCAAAAATCCTAAATCTTTAAATTTTCACAAAAGGTGATATATTTGGCTTTAAATTTGATTTGTAAATACAGTGTTTTCACATTAAAACATGACCAGTAAAGGGCACCTAAAGCAAAAAAAGTACTCAATAATGGATTTTCCATGTTGCCATAGGGGAATGCTGATATGGCCTTAACCGCAGTAATGAAAGTGAGTTTTACCTCATTTCTAACCTATTTTTTGCTCAAATCTACACAAAACTTGATTTCAAGTGCTTATTACCACCATATTTAGGTAAATATAGCCCTCAAAGTTTAATATTTGATATTTTTACTAAATTTTCTACACTTTTTACAAGATAGGACATAAAAATCAGCCAAAAAGACTAATTTTCCATAATTTGGACCTATAACTTAAAAAAATGCATATTTTGAAGGATTTTTGTAGTGTATTCCTCTCATGGCAAAGTTAACAAGATCTTCAAGTAGTTTAAAGCTATTCCAAGAAACTTTTCATTTTGCCATGGCCTAAGCTTCAGGCTAAAAACCACTAATTCCACTTTCCATAGGCTTCTATGCTAATTTCACAATATTCAATGGCTTCTCTGGACTTTACCTTAACTTTAACCTGCAGAGGACTATATATCAGCATGATTCTACATATGTCAGCTCACAATCCTCAGAATGGCATGTGGGGTTAGCAGACTTGCAGTGCAATACTGGTCACCGGAAGTGAAGGGTCTATAAATAGCATGGGAAATCCCAGTGTTTTCACAAGATAGGGGTATATTTAAAAATCATTATGGAGATTAGGCTTCACATCACAAGAAGCAAAATGCACCTATAAAATGTACAGAAATGTTTTTCCTTTCAGAAACTGTTTAAATTTTTTAAATAAGATGAGAACTTTTTTCACAGCACTATGAGGAACAGGGGTAATTTCTGCGTAGGACTATTTTTGCGTACGTTCCAAATGCTCATTGGTTGAATTGGTGGTCTGTAACCTTAATACCACTACAGGAGAAACAAGTGTTGTGGTAGGACTGCAGACCCTCTTTGACAGCTGTGAGTATAGAAGATGAAAGTTTTGAAAGAGGTTTGGGGGTAAATTTTGCAGATCCAGCTATGTAACGTTTGTATGGATTCTTGTGGAGTTTAGGAATCCAGTACATAGACCGTAAATCACAATAAATAATAATTGAATTTGTTAGTCTTTACTGAAATGTAACCTTGATTGTTATGCAGGATACTACATAATCGTTCTGTTAAAAAATAAAAAAATACATTAAATCACAAAAAGTGTTTTTTTTTTTTTGCTTTTTCTGCCGGTGCAAGTATATGCTTTTGTTTATTCAATTTAAAATTGAAACTTAAAAGGTAGTTAAAAGCTACAAATTTCAAGGTTTTGTTTTCCAATTTGTTTTCAAAATGAAATTGAAAAAATAGAACAATATATTAATATTAACCAAAATGAAAAGTATGTATAGACATATATAAGCATCAATATTAGGTTTGAAATAAAAAGAACTTTTATATTATTTTTCGGTGTGTTTCCATTTGACCTTAGCTGTGAATTACAAGTAAAAAAGGTAAAAAAGGGTACTTATAGTGCTGTGGATAGGTATCAAAAAGTGCTTTAGTTTTCAAGTTTAATGGATGTAGAGGGTATACGGCTATATCACATGTCAATAGAAAGATAAATCAATGTAGTTTTTGATATCATACTTATAAAAGTGAAAAGCAGTAAAGTTTTCTTCTGTTTTGCATTAATTAGAGGATTGGTCAAAGATCAATCGACCCTAATACACTTCGATAAGTAATTTAAGTGGAATAGTTTATTGAAGGTATTGGGAAACAGCTGATATGTAAAGATCACATGTATAGAATTTTAAAAATGTAAAAAAGAACTTTTTTAAAAAAAAAATTGCAAATTGAGATTTCCGTCAAAATTTTAGCTTAGGAAGGATTTGAGGAAAATCTCAATTTAAGATTTTTCATGAAACCCAGGCCAGCTGATTCAGTAGATGACGGGAATGATGTAAGTATAAAGAACTCTTTAAATGATTAAATGATATAAACAAATGATTTCAAATTCTCCTTGTCAGTTAAAGGTTTCCCTAGACCAATTAATTAAAAGCATGGCGCTGCATCATGCTTTGATCTTATTAACATGTTGCCTTCATGAATATAACAATGTGCCCCTTGATAAAACCAAACTTCTAAAAAGTAAACATATACATCTGTTGTGTTTGCACACATTTACAGTACAGCTCGCAGCATAGTCTGCCTCCAATACTTGATATGCCAGGTATGAATCCTTTGAAATTGATTCTGTTATTTGTAATATACAACTCACTAATTGATAATTAAATTCTGGTGTCTCAGGTAAAATTTCCCTGTCCACAAGGACAGGTGATAGTAGAAAAAGTAATTTACCTGTAAGGTAAAAACTTACCTTTTCATTAGTGCTTGAAAACACATAATTGAATGTATGAAAATTAATATAATTTATTTTTGATATGAAATGAACAACTAGACTGATGAATATTTAATTGAAATATATGTGTACTTGCATTTTCTATTTCTGCTTCAAAAAGACTCTTAAAAATGATAAATTTATTCCAAAGCTAAAAGAATACATAAAATGCAAAGTAGTAATGTATTCTATCCTAATATGCCAATATAGAGGGAAAATGGTATTGATTTTTTTAAAATAAAAATCAGACTAAAATTTAATTTTTAAAGGGAACTAATAGTTACATGTATACTGCCAAAAATATCAAAATAATTTTTACCATTTTTTTCATTAGGATTACATATAGATGTAAAAATCAAATGTAGGGATAAAGTCAAGGAAACATAAAGTTACAGTTTGTACATGTACAATGTATTTGGAGTTTTATGGAAAATATCAACTGTATTAGATAAAAATTGGTATTTTATATCATTTAATACAATGTACTGAAATTAACTAATTTTATATTATATTTGCATACATGTCTGAAAAGTTGAAAGTTTCATTTTCACCCCCAAAAAAAATTAATAAAAGGAATGAAATATGATAACAAAACAGTTTTTTATTGGCAAGGATGCCATTTAGTTTCTTAATTCATTTATAACCTGTATTAAAAAAGAGGGAGGCCACATCTACCAGAAGATGGCAATTTCCAGAACCTGATCTGCGTAGGAAATTTGATTGCTTTAACAACTAATAATTGGTAATACGTTAAACACTGCAATGAAAATAATTTAGAAAATATGGCTTAAATTGACATGCTCATTAAACCGTACCTACTAGGTTGTAGGATGTTTTTGAGGATTATGTATGATTTCAAACATTGTAATTCGTCAATATATTTCTTATGACTTTTTTCTTGGCGAATATTGGGATTTTAACAGAAAAATCAAATATCCATAGAAATGTTAAGAGTACATAGAAAGTTAATACGTGTAATCAGTAGTGTAGATTGACTTCACATACTGTGTTATATTGCAAACAATGTCGCTCAGGACTTTTTTAAGGTAAAAAGATAGATGCATATTATAGGCTATTATTGGAAAAACTTGAAAAAAATTATTACTAATGATATATTAATTGTTTATCATAATGTCACATACATGTATCAGATTTTTAACAAATTAACAAAACCATATTTACTTTCTATTACACATATCGTTTCAAAGTGAAAGTTTGATTTTAATTGAAATCAAATTGTAATTACATGTAGCAACTTAAAGTTTTGTAGAGGTGTTATATCATAAATGTTATATTCAATGTTAAATGTACATGTACCTTTAAAAAATATAGATAGAAATATTTTGATAGCTTTTAATATGGGAAACTTTGTGTGCTGTTAAATGTGAAGATTTCCACAGTAATAAATCAATTTTAATTTTAATTTTTTGTTGTTGTTACTGTAATTTGCAAACAAATATCCATTTGTCAGTAATTAAATAAATCTGAATTTAACTACATCTCAAATAAATTCTAATATTAAATCATAAAGCAGAAAATAGTGTGTTCTTACAACTGAAATAACAATAGTTTTCTAATTATGATTTTCAAAATAATTAATAAAACTGCAAACAAATTTTTAAAATATATCAAAATGGTAAGTAATAAATATATAAATTGTCACATACATGTAATAATACAATTCCGTTTAACATAACATTCAGTTTGTAAAGTACCTGCTACAGCCTCTTAATGAAAGGCCTGTATGTTTAAATTTAAAACACTGGAAAATACACTTATTTCATCTACAAATTTCTAAATCATACATAAAAAAACTTATTTTTAATTTATTCTACTTATGTACTAATTCTAAAATACTGAAATGAGGCACCTGTGTGTGGTAATTAACTGTATGGTTTATTCCTCGAATGCCAGCATCCTTTGATCTACCAACAATTTACCTGTAAAATTTTGTTGGCTTCAAGGAATAGGTGTTAGTGGTTATCACAACAGAAGTGCATGCTTATCAAGACTGCCTAATGAACTGATTGGTAAATTACAGGTGGCTTATTTCAGTTCATATTTCAGATAGTTATTCCAGTTGTTAAAATTTTTTTTTGGCTGTTTCTACTTAAAATTTTTTTCACAAAATCATATGTGTACATGTATAGTACAATAGACTTTTGAATCAGTTTTGTAGTCCAATAACTTGAAGATATTTCAATCTATCATTCTACTTTATGTAGGAATACTAGTACTAAGTACTAGTACTGGCTACTAAGTATGAGGTTTTTGTTCAGTTTAATAAAATATTTGTAATTGCTATACAATTTAGAAGATCTGTTTTCGTTGTAAGTGCTTTAAGGACTATACTCTTATTACCATAATTTGATAAAGTTTGTTTGTTTGTTGGGGTTTAACCTCCGAGCAGCAATATTTCAGCTATATTCAGACAATGAACATGAAATGGATGATAAAATGAACATGAAATGATAAAAAAAAGGATGAGTCACAAGGATAATAGGGTCGACAAATTTTGATTGCCACTAGAAAAAAGGGGGGATGGGTAAGGTCAGGCAATTTAGCCTCCTGTGGCGGAGCGCAAAGGTTCCTACTCCTATCGAATACCACAGCAGGGTTCTTTAATGTGCGAGGAACGTGGCATCTTTCCCAACACGGTGCACCAATATGGTTTGCGGTCAGGTTTTCCGTATTATAGCCTGACAACCCCAGCATGTAATATGCCAGGGGTACCCCATTCCACCACCTGGGGCACACATCCCAGTTGCTCTGTGGGCAGAGCGCCTAACCCCTGGCTAGGTTTCTGAGCACTATTTAGTCGCCTTTTACGACAAGCTTAGCACTGCTGCAGGCCTATTCTTTGACACCCGGACCTGCATGGGGTAATTTGATAAAGAATGAAATAAATCACAGTCTTCAATAGTATAAAGTTCAGAGTTTGAAATAATTTTTATTGTTGTTAAATTTCTGAATTTCTTTTAATTAATACATTTCTTTAAATAAAATTTTAAAAAAATGTTAAAAATTTATTTTTACCAATTTTTTAATAATTTAATTAAATTGTATTCTTACATATTTTTCGAAATCTGCCTTTTCATTTAAAAAAAAGGTATAAAATGTTCCATTTATCAACTTCACTAATTAATCTCAACAGTTAAATACTTATAAAAACATTTTACTTGTTACAAAAACTCCTATTGTTATAATATAAACATCTATTGAAATATTTTTGTTGGCATTCAAGGAATAGCTAACATATAAAATGTTGGCATTCGAGGAAGACATCAGTAGGTAAATGTAGCTGTTCAGTTAATTAGTCATTTCCTGTTGTATATTGGATACAGGTGATGCTGGGGGATGGGGGGTCATGTAAATTAAGGGCCAATTGGATACCAGGTATTTATCAGACTATGCTGCAGGCTGTACTGTATGATATTTTAAAATATCACGCTAGGGTGAAGGCTGTTCACTGCAGGTATAGGAAGAAAAACTGCCCCCAATTTCAAGGTATATGGCCCTTTGTAATGGTTGACTGCCCTCAAAATAGTTAATAATCATGCCTTGACAAGTTTCCAGGAAAACACTATCAGAGTGATTCAGGCTCTTAGGAGTATCTAGTTATTTTTTCTAGTAGTCAGGATTTTACACATTCCCTTACATCACCACCTGACTATGGTGTACAGGGAGTTCTTAATGGAGAAATAATCACTGACATACAAGCATTTTATAGATACATATAACATATTTACAAAATACCATGAAAAAAAGAGTAAATATACCGGTATTCTATTTCCATTCTCACATCATTCACCTACCACTCGTTCATTTTAATATATAACTTTGGACTGCAATGTATCTAAAGAACAGAAGTTCAAATGGAATAAAAATCAAGAAAGAAAGAAAAGAGAAATTGCTAAATGAAAAAAAATTTCCTGTGTAATTATGATGGAAAAATAGCTTGTAAAGGAGCCCAATACTTTTCAAATTTGTCTAAAGTGCAACTTTTATTTGTGACATAACTTTCAAGAGATTGGTACTGCCTAATATGGTTGTGGAGGCCAACCATATTTGGTATAATTTCCTTTTGATCACATCTATATAGATAGTTTTTTTCAAACAGTATTTGCTGCTTAGTAAATACAAAATCTGTGGCAAGCCAAAGTGGACAAAAATCAATATTTTGTAATACATATGTATTGCAAAATTATTTTTTAATATTACAAAATCATTTTTTTTAATATTAGAAATGTGTCCTTTATAGAAAAATTAACAAAAGTATTTTCATTGCAGTGCTTTTTAACAAAAATCTTAATGCTCTTAGGAATCTGTGATAGAATACTATAGTAGCTCAAAAAGTTGTCAGTGAAAAAATCTCTAGTTATGGATACAGGTATAACAACAAAATTAACGAGCAGAAATTTATCCATAATCAAGTCAAGTAAAAATAAATCTGACAAAATATAAAATTACATCACCGGAGTAGCTGGTACTGCAGTGGTCCTGATTTGGTATAGGTATTTCAAACAAAATGGTGGGTTAAATCTATATTTTACTATGTGCCGAGCCTCCCTCTTCCATTGCAGCAGGAATAGACTGGTGGTGATTAAATTGCATTTGGAATTACATAAGTCTATAAAACACATGGTTTCAAATCAGTGCACATTCTTTCAATACTCTGAGCAACAAGTGATCAGTATGCTATAGTTTCTCCTTGACAACATACATTTAACTTTTGGAGGGACAATTTTTCAACTAAGTACATGTATCAGCATTTCAATGGGTACCATAATTATGCATTTCTATCGGATCTGTTTGTTTATTCTTCATGTTCTTATGAATCAGTGTTCCTTCAAACACTTGTGAAAAACAAAAAGGTTAAAGTGGATAGATAGATCCTTCAATTTCACTTATCAATACATTTTAATGATGTTCTCTCCATTAATAATTCTAAATTTTGAGAATGACTACTTTTTATTTATCCACCAGAACACGAAGTAAAAGAGACTATTGACAAAGCTTCCTCTGCATGTGTCATTTTTAGACCTTCAACTCGAATTTGACAACAGTAGTTATCTTAATTCAAAAATGTACAACAAAATGTGCTTGTAGTTTAATTCTTTTGTTTAAATGACAAAATATATATTGAATGATATTTCTACCCCACACAACAAAGTTGCAATGGGTATAATACTTCTGACCCGTCTGTCAGTTCATCAGTCCATATTCAGTTTTCTGGACTTTTTTTCGTAATGCTTGCAGATATTGACATGATTTTTGGTATGTAAGTTTACCATGATAAGTTACAGGTCAAGTTTAACTTTTGTTCTGCTACAATAATTTTTACCTGTATTACAGGCCTTGAACTTAGCAAAATTAACAGAAATATCAGTTTTCTGGACTTTTTAGCTGACCTGGCCAAAGGCGAAGTGAGCTTATGCCATCACTTGGTGTCTGTTGTCGTCGTGGACAAATTTTAAAAAATCTACTCCTCCGAAACTACTGGACTGACAGGTTTTTAACTTGGCATGATTGTTCCTTAGGGTGTTCTGCACAAAATGACCGTTGGGATTTTTGATCCATGAAAAAACATAGCTGCTGTTACTAAAAATAGAACATAGGGGTCAGATTGCAGATTTTTGCAAATAACTCAAAAACCGTTGCCTTTAGCAAATTTCTGGCATATGTTAATATTGTTCGATCAGCATTATGAGATGGACCTATGCCAAAATGTTCAAAATGATTGGTCTACTGATGTAGGAGTTACGGCCCCTGAAACAGTTTTTTTTGCATTTTTCGCATGTGCAACTTTGAAAATCTTCTCAAAATCCATTGCACAGAGTTCAATGAAAGTTGGCATATATGTTCCTTAGGGTATCCCACACAAAATGACAGTTAGTATTGTTGATTCATGAAAAAACATTGCCACCATTTCTAAAAATAGAACATAGGGGTCAGTTGGCAGTTTTTTGCAAATAACTCAAAAACCGTTGCCCTTAGCAAATTTCTGGCATGGGTAATATTGTTCAGCATCATGAGATGGACCTATGCCAAAATTTTCAAAACGATTGGTCAACTAATGTTGTTAATTTTTGTTATATAAATTCACTGTGATAAGTTACAGGTCAAGTTTAATTTTCGCTCTGCTCTTATGATTTTTATTGAAATAACGGGCCTTGAACTTAGCAAAATTCACAGAAATAACAGTTTTCCAGAATTTTTTTCTAAATGCCTGTAGGTATTGACATGATTTTTGGTATATAAACTCACCATGATAAGTTACAGGTCAAGTTTGTAGTTGGTTCCGCTCCGATGATTTTTACCAAAATTGAGGGCCTTGAACTTACCTAAATTCACAGAAATAACAATTTTTCAGGCTTTTTTTCTAAATGCTTACAGATTATATCATGATTTTTGGTATATAAGTTCGCTTATTTACTTTGGATTAACTAAAACTCAAAGAAATAACAGTCTGGAGTTAGAAACTACCATTCTGAGTAACAGAATTGAGGTAGAAGATACAGGTCTAAAGCCTAAAAAACACTCATATTCCTTCTTTATGGGGTTCTTGTACATGTATTTCTCTTACGAACAAATTTACTTGAGTATCCAACATGGGGATGCGTGGGGTATGTGAGCATGCTTACTAAGGTTCTTTAATTGAAGTTTAAAACATTTGAGTTGTATAAATTTTGTTCACAAAAAATAAATGAAAAGTATTTAAATGAAGCAAT
The DNA here is from genome assembly GCA_037379345.1 of Perna viridis. NCBI lineage: Eukaryota > Metazoa > Mollusca > Bivalvia > Mytilida > Mytilidae > Perna > Perna viridis. The sequence continues at coordinate 38,428,269 of CM074515.1, read as the reverse complement.
CTTATCAGTTATTAATTAAGTGGAGACACAGTGGAGTAAATGGTGACTCAAATAAGAAGAATAGATCAAGAAATTAAAATTTACGATGATGGTAGTGTATATGGTATGCGGTCAGGTTTTTCTCATTAGGCCGCAAACCCTAGAAGCAAGGATTGCCCCAGTTAACCATTGCGAGTATACATCTTTGAAACTCTGCTGAGCTTAACTTCAGATCACTAGCAGGGCTTCTTACTACCTTTTGTCATCGTTTAAGACATGCTGTGTTATGGATCTCTTTGAAAGTGTACCACTAAAAGTGAGGGCTGGGATTGTTTTTGAGGCCACACCCCAAAAAATAGACTTTTTATTTTTGGACGGAATTCAGTTTTTGTTTAATTTGATCCCTTATGAAATCCTTGCCTTCAATCAGATTTCAGATATCTCTTATGGAGTCTGAGTTATAAGGGGTCAAAGGAGCCATACCCCAAAAAATCTACTTTTTAGCTCACCTGGCCTTAGGCCATGTGAGTGCTGCCATCACTTGATGTCTATCGTTGTCATTGTTTGTCATCTTGTGAAAATATAGTATGGATTTTAAAGAAATTAAGCATGTTTGTTTTTAGAGTACCTTGCATAAATTGACCATTTGGATTTTTTATCTGTCAAAAACATGGTGGCTGTTACTAAAAATAGAACATAGGGGTCAGGCAGCAGTTTTTGTCATACATCTCCAAAACCATTGGCTTTAACCAAATTCTGATATTAGGGTAAAAGTGTTCAGCATGACTAGAGCTAGCCAATGTCTTGAAAACTTTGATAGATTAAAAAATAATTTTTAATTGATGAAATGATCTTTATGATAAGGTCATCAAAGTTGTAGGACGACTTCTTTTTAGAGTTACTGCCCTTTGAAGGCAAAAATTGAACCAGGTGAGCAATTCAGGCTTCTGGGAGCCTCTTGTTTGCACATTTAAAAAATGTTTAATTGAGGAAAATTTTTACTGGGGTATTTTGTTCACTACAAGAAGATGGACCCACGCTGATTTTTAGGGTATCCTTCACAAAATGATCATTTGAAAAATTTTTTATCTGTCAAAAAGCATGGCCTTTGGATCATTACTGAAAATAGAACAAAGGGATCAAAATGTCTTTTTTTGCAATTTTTTCCTCAACTGTAGAATAATACTGAAAGTAAAAGCTACTGATAAGATAAACATGATATTCTGAGTTGACTGCATGGCAGTATTGAAATTTGTTTTGCAGCCATTTTCACCAGAAGCTTGGGTTCCAATGATTTTTGGTTTAATGAGGAAACCTGGTGTTCATAGTTGAATTGTGATGACAAAAGTTAGTTCTTGGGGGCCATTTTCCCACAAACTTTTATACTTGCTTAGATTTCAACGACATTTGGTTCACATATATATAGTAAACATGGTCTCTTGAGTTGAATGGTGATAATGAAAATGTTGTATATATAGCCATGATTTAACTTAATTATGTGTTCTTTTTCAGCAAATGTATACTGGGTTAATTTTCCCTCAGACTCAGTGGAATAACAGTGCATAGGGGATCTCTGCCCAATGTTTATCCAGATGTTTTAAACATTTTGAAGGCATTTCAAACATTTTACAGTGCCTTAGGTACTCAGCTGAACTTGCTGCATTCATCAATATATGCTCTTTCAGCAGTTTTTTGTCAAACATGGTAACAAAGCATGATACCGTTACTTATTTGGTTATTAGGGCATGGTTAGTCTCTTCGAGATCCTCTTGTTTATTTTTTTATCTTATTTTGTATTAATATTTTATTGGATTCCTCATGGAAATCCTTGCATGCATTTTTCAATCAGATTTCTGATATCTCTTATTGGTTTTCGAGTTATAAGGGGTCAATGGGGCCACACCCCTAAACAATAGACTTACTTGTTTTTGGTAAGATGTCGTCATGGTGACAATACATTTTAAACACTTAATTACATTTATGATGATCAAATACAATGGAGGTGTGAACTAAATGTAGAATATGTATTATATGTTCCTGTGTTTTATAAAATAGGTTTTTTGAAATGTTTTTATTTTTGATAAAAGTAATGTGTAATGTAATGCATAATATAGGCAAAATAATGTAATATAATGCATTTCATGATGCAATGCATTATATTACATTACTTTGCCCATATTTTGCATCAGGCAAATGAAGTAATTGTATTTGTAATTGAAATGGTAGATTTACAAAGTAGTTGTAATGTAATTGACCCCAACCCTTTCTTTCTGAAAGCTGTTGAAAGCAGTTTAACATTTATAACCTTGGGAGTACCATTTCAAGCTTCGTTAGTTCTTAGTGGGTCATGATCTGACGTCTGAATTTCGTGTGCATATACTAGTACAGATCATCATTAAAATGTCTCACTTAACAAATCTACCTTGATCTCACAAAACGTTACATGAGTGTCAGCCAGCCTACTGCATTTCTTCAGTCCTAGACTACAAATCCTGTGGTGGGTCATCATTACACTACCATCATCATTGATATGTACAGTATTTCTTTAATTTAATATATGCCATGATGTGCAATAATTTATTTAATTAAATACAAATGAAATAATTTTGAAGTACATGTACATACATGTACATGATATACATATTGCACACTGTATGTACATTGATTCACAATGTTCCTCTTCCTGGAGTTAGTATAGTAAGGAGGTCTTGACTCTTTTTATGTTTTAACTAATTTTAGTTTTTAATTGACCACAAGCAATATTTGGTATCATGCTGTGGTTATTGCCATCTGTAGACAATTTCGTTTCCAGACAAGAACTTGAGTACAAGTGTTTGGATCATTATGAAACAATACCACAATGTGCCATACCATGTAAGGAAGTTTGGGGGCTTGGCACTTGAACCATTGAGGAATTACGGGCCAAAAGGGAAACAAGCATTTTAAATGATATCTGGACAATAACTGGATTATAATGGAAAGGATTTTTATGAAATTAAACCACAAAAGCAAGTCTAGGATAAATTTTGGAGGTTGTCACTTGAATCTCTTAGATATTAGGGGCCTGAAAAAAAAGTATTTTTATGGTATCCTGACAGTAGCTTGACTATAAATGAATGGGTCATTATGAAATTATACCACAAGGTGCCATACTGCCTGAGGGAAGATGAGATTATTTTTTGGGGCTGTAACTGGAATAATTTATAAATAATTGGCTTAAAAGCGACCACATCAATTCTGGTCAATTCTTATTCTGAGTCAATTATTCACTTGGAATCAAAATTCAGCACTATATCAAATTTGAATGGTATGTATACATACTTGGCCCAACTGTTGACCTCTGCAGTCATATGAAGCTGTGCCCAGCAATGCATTTTATTTTCAGGAAATATAAAAATCATGATGTCAAGTACAGAAGGTCTGTGTTGTTGTGAATATGAGAATATGGATGGGGAGAGGAGTCATATTTTTGCTTGTTGTTGTGATTGTGAAGCAGCTGACCAAGTAGCAGATAAGTAAGTAAATTAAAGTAGCAAGTACACTCATACTTATGCCTACTGGCATATACGTCAGACTTTGATATGTAGAATAATTAAGATTTTGACTCCTTTTCTTTTGGTCAGTTTCTTTCAATTACATTATTTAAAAGTATATGGTATCCCTGATATTCAATGGTGCTAAGATCTTGTAACAACGTGTATTTTTTATAAGTTTACATGTAATCTCTCCTTAACTAAACATTAATTTCCTACTTGAGATATTCAGTTAGCCCAAACATACTAGTAATATGTTTGTTTGATGCCACACCCCTTTACTCAGAGTTCGGGACACATGCAAATTGTTAGGAAACAGGCCGTCACCCAAAACCTATTATAATCACTAAAATATTTCTATTTATGACTATTAGAAATTAAATCTAAAGGAAGGCATTTTTTAAAGCCAATAAAATTGTTTAAGTATGAACCTTTTTATGAATAGACCTGTAGGGAACAGCATCATTAAAGTTTACCTGATGCCATGTGCTTAAATATTCAGTCAATAATGGTAAATAAAAACAAGATGATATTACACAACATGCAATTGACAGATACATTTGTGTTTTATATTTCAATTGTTTTAATAGAAGTATTAATTGTGTGTTACCCTAAGTCATATCTTACCACACTAGATGTATTACTTGTGTGTTACCCTCTGTCATGTTTTTTCACACTTGTACTGATGTATTACTTGTCAGTTATCCTATGTCATATTTTACCACACTCATAGTGAATTCTTACTTGTGTGCTTCCCTCTGTTTTGTTTCACTACACTGATGGCATGGAAAGTGAAGTACTACACATGGGTTGCCCTTTATCATGTTTCACGATGAAATTTTACTTGTGTGTTACCTTCTGTTGCAAGCTCACTTGGCCCAAAGGGCTTGTTAATTATTGCTATCACTTGGTGTCGGTTGTTTGATCCATCATTTTAGTTATTGCTATCACTTGGTGTCGGTTGTTTGATCCATCATCATCATAGTTGTTAACAAGTTTTCAAAACTTTTCTCCTCTGACACTACTGTACCAATTAGAACCTTACTTAGTATGAATGTTCCATAGGGTATTCTGCTATGAACTAAAGTGTTTTGTTTTTTGTTTTGTTTCAAAGACAAACATGGCACTTATTACTAAAAATATAAGATAGGAGTTAGGCAGCACTTTTTTGCATATATATGTACATGTATCTTTAATAAACTGTTTGGTTTAGCCAAATTCTAAAATGTGCACAAGTGCTTGTTTAGCCATGTTTGAGTTATTGCCCTTCTTCGACATATTTTTATCTCACCTGGCTGAAAGCCATGTGAGCTGTCGTCATTAACAATTTTTCAAAACTCTTCTCCTCTGACACTACTTGACCAATTGGAACCAAACTTGATATACATGTTTCTTGGGGTATCCTGTATAGAACTCATGTGGGAATTTTTGATCCATCGAAAAACATGGTGGCTGTTACTGAAAATAGAACATTGGAGTCGTTCACAATTTTTCAAAACTCTTCTCCTCTTTAACCACTTGACCAATTGGAACCAAACTTGGTATGAATGTTCCTTGGGGTATCCTGCATAGAACTGGTATGGGGATTTTTGATCCGTAGAAAAACATAACCACCGTTTCTATAAATAGAACATAGGGGTTAGACAGTAGTTTTTCACATATATCTCCAAAATGGTTAAGTTTAGCTGAATTCTGATGTGGGTAAGGTGTTCGGCATGATGAGATCCATCTCTTGTCAAATTTTGGCTGCCATTACTAAAATTAGAACATAGGGGTCAGATAGTAGTTTTTCACATTTATCTCCAAAACGTTTGGTTTAGCCAAATTACGACATGGGGGGTAAAAGTGTTTAGCATGATGAGATCTTTCTGTGGTCAAACAATGACACAAAAAAAAGGAATATCTTTTTAATGGGACTGCTTTTTCCTTTTTGTTATTGAGTATTTTGAGTTATTGATTTATTTTTAAGCCGTCGTTGGAACTGAGGACAATATTATTATCACAACATGTTAAATATTCAGTAATGTTCAAATTTTTGTCATAGTCATTACTTATGTATATCATATGTTTAATTGCAATACAGTATTTTGATTTGGTTTGATTGTTTTGTTTGGTAGAGTGTATCATTAACTAATGACTTTGCCCCTAGGCCGGGATTACCTACTTACGGTCGGCTATGTAAAATAAATGTAAACACCCTGCACTGACAGTGTGATATACATGTAATTAACGGCCCAATGCACTTCATATTGTTTCTTATATTCTGCGTACGTGCATAAATCTAAGTGTATATCTCGAAAATTCAAACAGTCGTCATGCCTCTGTTTTCCGTGGTTTGTTTAACAAACTTCAAGTAATCAAAAAACTATTTTTTCTACTAAAATGGGTCAGATATGTTTAATTCACATAAATGCTGTGTCCAGAAATGTTTGTCCATGGTCAGACTGAAATCGACACTAATCGTTTATATCAACTTTAAATAAATTAGTAACTATTCTAGCTGTACATCTAAACTTGGATTGTGATTAATATTTGACACAGAATAATATAATATCAAATCACACTATCCCCTATTTTTTTCCCAATTCCTGAATGGTTTCAATAACAGTTTTCAAAGTCTATCCCTTAATTACTTTTAGATGAGTTTAATACTGTTATACAAATTATTAGAGGAGTTCTATCCACTTAAATATTATAAAATTAACTGTCTGGATTGCAGGAAAAAAGCTTGTGTACCCCTTCCCCAATTACCAAAAAAATCTATCCAAGCCTTTTTGTTTGTTGTACATGTATGCTATTTTTATTACATTTTTTAGTACTTCATACTATTATTCATACTTCTTATAATATAAACATGAGATGAAAAAAAGGGGGGACAAAGGTAACTAAGGCCGTAATTGATCATATTAGTTTCATTTCGCGTTAATGTTTTTCAAATGATATTATTTTGGTACTTCTAGTTTGTATAAAGTATGGAAGTAATATTTATGAAAAATACAGATTTTATATACAAAAAAAAACCAAACTAAATTTTTGGTGGAGGGGCGGGCGTACACCCGGTACACCCGTCCTTGGATTTGTGCTTGCCGGTTGAAACCGTTAGTACAATGCAGTTAGGTCATTTCTGAAAATTTAATCTCATTTTGTTGAAATAAAAGCTGTTTTGAGGCAGTCAACACAGAAATTTCTAGTGTTTTGTCATAAAAAAGTGCATATTTTTTAAATCCTTGGTGTGGAGGTTCAAGTCATTTTTAAGTAATTTAGTGATTATTCTTATAAAATCCAGTAGCCATGGTGACATACTGAAAAAAATATTACTGAGTTTTAGTACAAATCAGGGGTGCCTTTCCAAAACTAACAGCCAAATACTGTGTTTTATAAAATATCAGGCACTTAGACACTGCTACATGATGAAAGCATGCATGGATTAGGTGGAAAAAGTTAAAAATAATAAGACCCTTTTCGATTCATTCTCTCAAAATTTTAGTCCCAAAAGTTCGTGCAAAATAAGGTATTTTGAAAATCAGCCATCTGATGGTACGAGAACACAATTAATTCCCCTTGGTTTTCGTTGTATATGAATGTAGTTCCAACTTTGGTAGTAGGTACCTTCCACATTTTTTCATATTTTTACTGGAAACTTATTTGCTGAAGTTTTGCCTCTAATTGGTAGAAAATAGGTTAAAATTACATGGGATTTTTTTTTCATTAATCAATTCTGACTAAAAGTTGTGATTTGGTTCAGTGGAAGAAGGTTAAAATTTAGGACTTTTAACTCAGTTCATTTGTCATGTTTACCCCATCTCCGAATTATATGTATTAAGTTCAGAAAATATGGTAAATTTGTCTACAATTTATATATAAAATCCTGTTTGTACATATCTTTAGGCCAGAGAAGTTTTATTCAGTTTGCGCTGGTGGAATTTTTTTAATCTGCTCAAATGTGTATATTGAAATGCACTTGAAAATTAATTGCGGTCTCGTGCCTAATAAGGGGGTTGCCAGGGTATCAGAAATTGTATTTGCTAGTATTTGCTGGGGGTAATTTGGTGTTTATTTTCAAGAATTCAGTAAATTTACATGAAATAATAAGATTTTGGCCCTTTATTCTCTATTTTCTGAAATTAAAATAAAAAATATGGTTTCTATGGGATTTTCCATTGAAATTGCACTTTTGCTAAGGTGCTAGGTATGAAATATAGACCAGTGGGGAAAATATTGTACAGCTTTGAGTTTTTCTCCTCTAACTATACACTAGGAACATCAAATCAACAAAAAACATACTTTATGAACAAGGTTTAGGCAGAAATCTGACAGTTTAGTGTAATTTTTATGAACCCAGTCAATGAAATATGGCAAAATCAGGGGTTTTCACAGCCTTGTCTTAGGATCTATAAAATCACTGACATGTGTTTTATTGGTCTGAATCTTTTGTATTTGCTAGTAAATAATATAAATAATGTGAAAAAAACCTAATATATTCATTCCATTGATATTCATGCATCTAATGTAAGTCACTACATGTATATACCTTGTAATGTCTCAAAAACACCTAATTTTAGAGTTCCGCATACACTATAAGGTTTCAAAAATGAAATTTTTTGTAGAAAAACTGGAAAAATACAGCTGACTGTCTGCTTATGTACCTGATAAGCTTAGAACCTTACATTATCTTACATTTGTTTCAGATTTTTCATCATTCAAAACCCAAATAAAGGCTAACTTTTAATATCGGACACAATCGCACTTGAACAAGCTCTGTACAGGTCTGTTTTAAATTGATCTGGAGTGACAGTTTTAGCTTTGAAACCACTTCTTATTGTTTTCAATGTACATTTGATATGTGTAGACCACTTTATGTTTGAAGTTGATCAATTTAAGTCATTGTCAGCATCATAAAATGAGTTTTCATATGTGTACCCCTATACATGGTCTAAAAGTGCATTGACCATGGCCGCATGTATAAAAACCCAATTTTTGGCCTTAGAGCAGCTTGAACTTGAGTAAACTGAACTTCATTGCATCAAATACATATAATATGATGCAACCAATGTAAAAAATCACAAAAATATTGCATTTAAAAAAAAAAATGTACATTTTAGAGGGGCCTTATTTCCTTCGTACCATTGATACTAAATTTGCTATAACTTATATATTTTTCAACTAATCATGATGAAACTTTGTACTTGAAGTCAAAAAAGGTTCATCTTGACATGAGTGCAGTTTTTATTCAAATTGGGCACATTTATTGATCTAATAGGTACGAGAACACAATTAATTCCCCTTCGTTTCGTTGTATAGGAATATAGTTCCAACTTTGGTAGTAGGTACCTTCCACATTTTTTCATATTTTTACTGGAAACTTATTTGCTGAAGTTTTGCCTCTAATTGGTAGAAAATAGGTTAAAATTACATGGGATTTTTTTTCATTAATCAATTCTGACTAAAAGTTGTGATTTGGTTCAGTGGAAGAAGGTTAAAATTTAGGACTTTTAACTCAGTTCATTTGTCATGTTTACCCCATCTCCGAATTATATGTATTAATTTCAGAAAATGATGGTAAAATTTTCTACAATTTATATATAAAATCCTGTTTGTACATATCTTTAGGCCAGAGAAGTTTTATTCAGTTTGCCCCGGTGGAATTTTTTTAATCTGCTCAAATGTGTATATTGAAATGCACTTGAAAATTAATTGCGGTCTCGTGCCTGATGCCGAGGAGAGAACCTAATACGGCAGAGGACTGAAACGTTCCGGATACCATTTTTCATTTAAATTACACCTGTTTACAATAACTTATATTACATCTGTCTATGTATAAATGTTTATCTACATTTAAACAATATATCCACCAAATTTCAACTTTTACTTTTAAGTTTTACAAAATTTGACTGGGGTAACTTGGTGTGCGAAACAGTGCACCTTAATGTAACTGTATAGTGCACCCTGGTAGTGAATCAATATTTTTTAAAATGTAGCGTAAAATAGATTATTCGGAAACCAAGGAGTTAAATATACATCCTTGCGGATCTGGGCGGAGGAGGCGAAGTGAGTGGACGGACGAGTTAGAGCTCCGTCAATATGTTTTATATATCAGACTTTTTTGGTTAGATATCTATTATCTTATAACATCATGTGCTTTTGTTCTCAATATTAATATCAAATGAGACATTTTTGTGGATTTATTCTACGGCACGTAAGAGAAAAAGGAAATCAAAAAGTACTCAGACCCCACCCGATAGCAATATGGCAGCGCCCATACCGAATGTAAATTTAGGTTACAGACCACCAATTCAAACAATGAGCATTTGGAACGTACGCAAAAATAGTCCTATGCAGAAATTACCCCTGTTCCTCATAGTTCTGTGAAAAAAGTTCTCATCTTATTTAAAAAATTTAAACAGTTTCTGAAAGGAAAAACATTTCTGTACATTTTATAGGTGCATTTTGCTTCTTGTGATGTGAAGCCTAATCTCCATAATGATTTTTAGATATACCCCTATCTTGTGAAAACACTGGGATTTCCCATGCTATTTATAGACCCTTCACTTCCGGTGACCAGTACTGCACTGCAAGTCTGCTAACCCCACATGCCATTCTGAGGATTGTGAGCTGACATATGTAGAATCATGCTGATATATAGTCCTCTGCAGGTTAAAGTTAAGGTAAAGTCCAGAGAAGCCATTGAATATTGTGAAATTAGCATAGAAGCCTATGGGAAGTGGAATTAGTGGTTTTTAGCCTAAACATTAGTTCACCCGAGCTATCTCAAGTCATTGCGAATGCAAATGAGTCTATTTACAGTGTTAGAAGTACCAATCCAACCATGTTTCATCCCTCCATTCAACAACAGCAACATAGCACACCTATAAGCAGTTTTTCTAATACACCCATGTTCAACATGACTCAACATCTGCCAGGCCCAAGTGTACCAAATTTGCCTATACATAACTCTCTTCAAGTTCCACAACCTACTCATCAGCAACCCATATCTACATGTGATAGTTCCACACTACAAACAATTCTAGAAACCATAAACTTCATGAATACAAGGTTGAATAAACTTGATAAGCTAGATGAACTTATTGCCAGAGTGTCAGCTATGGAATCACATTTTACCAAAATAAACTGTGAAATAAAAGATATAAGGCATGATTTAAAACAGCAATCAGATAGATTAACTAATGAGGAATTCCATTATAATTTAGTTGAAAACAGGGTGTCTGGCTTAGAAACTGAAAGAGATAAACTTGTGTTTGAAAATGGTATGCTACAGGAAAAACTTCTTGAAATGCAGGCTCACTCAATGAAATATAACCTCATTTTTAATGGCATTGAGGAGTCCCGAGATCCTGAAAATGAGAATGCAGAAGAGGTTGTTAAAAACTTAATACATACTGAACTTGGTATTGACAATGCTCAAAATATTGAATTCTGTAATGTTCATAGGCTTAGACAAAGGGTTGACAGAAAGCCCAGGAACATTATTGCCAAGTTTGCTAAGTATAGTGACCATGAACGGGTAAGGTCAGCTGTCATTGATAAACTCAAAGGGAGAAGGGGCGTTGCAGTTTTCCAACAATACCCCACTGAAATAAGCAACAGGAGAAAAGAACTTATCCCGAAAATGATTGAGCTTAAGCAGCAGGGTAATCGTAATGTACGACTAGTATTGGATAAACTGTACGTTGGGAACCAGTTACTAGTAGTCAACAACCCCCTTAATGAACAGGCATTTCCTATGGACAATCAACGTTCATCTACTAGTAGACAACCTACTATACCTCCTCCAACTCAAGTGTCCAGGGAACCACCTCCGCAATTCTTTGGTCAACCCGGAAACCAACGTGGTGACTTTTGCATCCCCCCTCCCGCTGGGGGCAGCTAGGAACTCGCTAACAGGAGTCGAACTGTGAACGTTGGTAGTGATGTGTTAAAAAACATACACGTATCGTGTTTAAATGTCTGTGGGCTCAAGTCCAAATTGTTGTGTCCAGAATTTTGTAATTTAATAAAGACAAATGACATTTTATTTTTTGTAGAAACAAAAACTGATAGTTATGATGATATTGAAGGCAATTTGCCAAAAGGTTATTTATGTTTTTCAAAATATAGGTCGAAATTTGTAAAGAAATCAGGTGGAATTGTAATTGTTTATCGAGAAGGGATAAAAGATTTTTTAAAATTTCATATTACAAATTGTGATTTTGTTCAGTGGGTGGAAATCCAATCAGAAATTTTGAGTACTGACAAAAATTTATTATTGGGTGGAATTTATATACCTCCTGAAAATACTAATTATGCTTCTAATGAAGCATTTACAGATATAGAAAATGAAATGTTGGTGTTAAACAGTAAAACAGATTGTAATGTCTGTCTTGTTGGTGATTTTAATGCTAAAACTAAGCTTCTGAATGATGTGGTTATACCAGAAGACTCTCTCTTTGAAATATTAGATGAAATTGTAGATGATGATGACCTATTGTCTTATGTATATGATTATCAGGTGTTAGTACAAAATAATATTCCTTTACAAAGGTATTCTACAGATCAGTCAGCTCCAAATAATTTTGGGTATAAATTGATTGAGTTTTGTAAAAGAAATAATTTGTATATAGGTAATGGTAGATTACCAGGAAATGACTACCAAGTCGGTATTAAAACTTGTAAAAATGTTTCATTAATTTACTATGTATTATTGTCTTCGCATTGTTTTGAATTGTTTAGTTTTTTTAATGTGAATGACTTTGATCCGTTATTTTCTGACGTACATCATTGTATTACGTTTTGTCTCAATGCTTCAGTGCGCACAGTTAATATATATCCCACGCCTCCACCTTATAACTCACCTACGCATGTCCCTAGATGGGTGAGTTATAAGAACCGGTTTATTGAATCGATTAATAATGACGTCACATGTCTAACTGAGTTACAAACAAAATTGGAAGAAATTCGGTCACAGGGTCAAGGTGAAGTGTCTGTTGATAGTTTAAACGAAGTTGTCCGTCAAATTGCTGCTTTGTTTAAAAAATCGGCATTGTCTTCATTTGGCAAACCAAAGCGCCGTAGTACCGAAAAAGAAAATCATAAAGTTTGGTTCGATAAAAAGTGTGCCGAATCACGTGCAAAATTTCATAAGGCACGGAATCGGTTTAGTTTTATTAAGAATAGAGAAAACCGGGAGGCTCTTAAAAATGCGAGTAAACAGTACAAATCGCAAATGAATACGAGTTACAAAAATTATCAGCACAGATTCGAACAAGATTTACGTCTAACCTCCAAGAAAGATTCAAAAAAACTTTGGAAAATTTTGAATCGAGTAAGAAAAGGAGGAACAAATGCTCATAATAAAATCACTATTGAGCAATTGTACGAATACTTTAAATCGTTAAATAAAAATGACGATGATACGGAGTTTGATCCTGATGCTGATAGTTTTAATGTTGATGAAGATGTGATTGCCATTTTGGATTGTCCTATTACTGAAGATGAAATCAAGTTGGCAATTAAATCTTTAAAAAATGGTAAAGCGTCAGGTGACGATGAAATTGTCAATGAATTTATAAAAAGTTCTATTGCCAATATGTTGCCAATATATGTAAAATTGTTCAATATTGTTTTAGATACGGGCTTGATACCTGATACTTGGTTGTCTGGAATTATTAAACCCATATACAAAAACAAAGGTGATCGGGATGATTTAGATAATTATAGAGCAATTTGTCTTACATCCAACTTGGGTAAAGTGTTTACCTCTGTGATAAACACTAGACTCAATAAGATGTCTGATGAATTTCGACTTATATCTGACTCTCAAGGAAAGGTTATAGTGCACAGGACAATATATTTATTCTTCACTCCCTCATTTCTCTATATCTTTCATCAGGTAAAAAATTGTACTGTGCTTTCATTGATTTCAGGAAAGCTTTTGACACAGTTTGGAGAGTTGGATTATTTCAAAAATTATTAAAAAATAATATTAGTGGGAAAGTGTTTAATGTTATTTTGAACATGTACACTAATATTAAATCATGTGTTAAAATGGGAGAACTTAAAACAGAATATTTCCCATGTGAAATAGGGGTCCGTCAAGGGGAAAAACTCTCCATTTCTGTTTGCCTTGTATCTAAACGATCTGGAAGAGTTTTTTTACCGAAAACTCTATTTCAAGTTTACAATATCTAGATACAAAAAGTTTAGAAAATATAGGATTTTATATTAAATTGTTTATACTTCTATATGTAAATGACACTGTAATTTTTGCGGATACACCTGAGGAATTACAAACTGCTTTAGATGTATTTGAACAATATTGTGCAACTTGGAAGCTGACTGTGAACGTTTCAAAAACAAAAATTATAATTTTTTCTAAGCGGAAATCTACTAGACGGGTACATTTTCATATTTTTGAGCCGAATATAGAAATATGTGATTCGTATACATATCTGGGTCTTATATTCAATTATAATGGTAATTTTTATAAGTCCAGAAACAAACTCGTAGAGCAGGCACAAAAAGCTCTTTATGCTCTTTATTACAAGGTAAATAACATAAGTATTCCCATAGATTTGCAATTGAAATTATTTGAATCATTAGTAGCCCTATTTTAACCTATTCTTCAGAAATATTGGGCTTTGAAAATAAGTCAAATATAGAAAAAATTCAACTTCAATTTTGCAAGAAAATCCTAAATCTCCGTTCATCTACTCCAAATTTTATGGTGTATGGAGAGTTAGGACAATACCCTATTGAAATCAGCATCAAGCTTAAAATGATATGTTTCTGGTTTAAACTTGTAAATAACACAGATAAATTATCTGGTAAATTGTATAATCTTATGTTCAATATGTATGAAAACGGTCATCGATCTTTCAAATGGATATGTTACATAAAATCAATTTTTGATGATATTGGATGTAGTGAAATTTGGAATATACAAGGGAATGTTAATATCAATTTTCTTAAACTTCTTGTGAAACAGATCTTAAAAGACCAGTTCATACAGAAATGGTATTCTGATATTGATGCTTCGTCCAGAGGAAATTTTTATTCGAAGTTTAAAATTGAGTTTCGTCTCGAGCCATACTTACTGAGACTCAAAAAATATCACAGAACAGTTATATGTAAACTTCGAACATGCAATATAAAATTTCCTATGGAAACAGGAAGATGGTACGGAACACCACAACATGAACGGGTCTGCACTTTATGTCGAACAGGTCTGGGGGATGAGTTTCATTATGTTGCTTTGTGCAATCATGATCTTGTAACCGAACTTAGAAATAAGTATATTCCAGGTTACTATACAGCCAATCCGAATGTTAATAAATTGTATGGAATGATAATGTATTGTAACACAAATGTATTGACTAACCTTTCTATCTTCATCGCAAAAGTTGCAAAACTTTTGTAGGCACACAGTAATCCCATATATACATATTTTTTTTTAAATTGTATACTAGTACACATATTGTCACATTAATCCGTTAAACCTATATGAGAGTTTGACTTTCTTTATAAACGTGTTGTAAAATACAAACCACGTGATATAATTTCCGGTGATGATAAGGCTAAATTTACTTTTGAATTTCAATACATTTGTGTGACAATGAATTAGTGTATTTTGTTTTTGTGTATTTAAAAATATTGTCTGTTGTCTACTCATTTCGTTTCCATTGTAAACTGTATATATATATATATTCGCTCCTGTTCCGTAGCATGAACTACGGCTGAGTGTTTTTCTGAATAAAGTTGTTGTTGTTGTTGTTGGAAGCAAAAATAATTATATTTAAAAGAGTAAAAAAGCAGTCTTTGGTAGTCATATATATTGTTACCTGGTTATACATTTTAAATACTATTATAGCATTTCAGAGTCACCAATATTTTGTAAGATTGTGAGTCTCAAAAATCGATGTACAATGTAATCAGTCTTTTCAAAATGCGAATTTGGATTTAAATATATGGCAAGCCAAAGTGGACAAAAATCAATATTTTTTAATATTAGAAAATGAATTTCTAATATTACAAAATAATTTTTTTAAATATTAGAAAAGATTTTTAGTATTAGAAATTCATTTCGTAATATTAAAAATTCATTTTCTAATATTACAAATTCCTGATTTAGTAATATTATAAAACATCAGACATTTTGTTATATTACAGATTGAATATGTAATATTAGAAAATGAATTTGTAATATTAGAAAATCACTTTGCAATACTGCAAAATCAGTCACATTTTTTAATATTACAAAAGGATTTTCTAATATTAAGAAATCGTAATTGAATACGACAAATCCATTTTCTAATATTAGAAAATCAATTTCTAATATTATAAAGTCGCTTTTTAGTATTAGAAATTCAGTCGATTTTTTAATATTAAAATAGAGTTATGTGATAATCTAATTTGTAATATTAAAAAATCATTTTTTAATATTAGAGAACACTTATTTTGTAATATTAGAAACCATACTTTTTTAATATTACAAAATCATTTTTTAATATTAGAAAAGATTTTTTAATATTAGAAATTCAATCGATTTTTTTAGTATTAAAAAAGAGTTTCGTAATATTAGAAATCTAATTTGTAATATTAGAAAATGAATTTGTAATATTAAGAAACTCAATTTTTGATATTAGAAAATACTTATTTTTGTACACATTGGCTTGCCGTATAAGTAGCTAAACATGTTACAATCTTGTCAGTGTGACATTTAAGGGTGATTGTTTTTTTTCCTGACTTGTAAATATTAATATTATTTGCGTGTACACATTTGAATGATGGTGTATTGTATACCTATATACATGAAGGTGTAACTTAGCACTCAAACCTCGATTGGTACAGCGAAAAGAGCATACACACGGCGTGCGGTCCAAAGAAAAAAATATTGGCCCGATACCAACCGTTCCTGCTGCTTTCCTGCTTATTCCACTAAAATACTTGATGCTACTTCTACCGCTAATCATTTGCATACCTACTTGTACATATATCTCAGTTGCATGAAGATTTGTCGGTGTCTTCGGGAATATGCACCAACTCTTCATAAATGGAACTGAATGGATTGCATATTGAACTTACCCTGTATTGCACGGTACTTAAAATACTATGCATAGTTTCAAAGCAGTTCTCTGATTCGCATAATATCTGGCTACTTCGTCTTGCGGGGTATACAAAACCCAAGATCAGATAAAAAAAAAACCAAAAATATTTATAAAACATGTGATATATGAACACAAAAAATAATCGAGACTGGCCCTTGTTATGGTTTTATGGATGATATAAACGGCGCAAAATCCGATTACATCTACATGTCCGTATAAATACAGTACTTGTTTACAGACAATTTCTTTCAGTTTTCACGCAGTACATATAAATTTGAAATATTGTATATGATTCAAAATGTAATACCCAATAAGCGTGGTCTAGGTTAATAATGATGTGGGGGATGCATTTATTTTTTTCCCTCATTTAAAGAAATCTTCAAACTTAGAGTATTAAAACCATATCACACATGTAGGTTCTGTTAATGTTTATTTAAGTGTGTTTATCGCCTTTATAATTGAGAATTTAATCTATTTAAAGCAAAATGATGGGCATTTGGTAAGAATCGTCTTTTAAAATAATACAAGCTGTTAATACCATATGTTTTTTCAGACTTGACATGTATACATTTTTTGGTCTGTAATGAGCGCGCCTTACGGAGATCTTGATTAGTAGATATTGGCAGAGCCAGCATTTCGTGAAACCTTACCGAAGAACTCCGGCAAGTATGTCCTACTACATGTAACAGCCAAGCAGCTGTGTTAATTTCCTGGCTCACTCTCATACAAATGTACCCTTGTACCCTATGTGGGTCTGAGAGTATTAAACACGTTAAAGTAGGTCAACGTACCGAAGAGTGAAACAAATCTGGATCGGACCCCCCTTTTAATGTAATATGACCCACCCCCTGATTTTGCAATGCTTTAAATAAATGAGGTCTTTCATATATGACTGGTTTTTTGGTATACAGTATATTATAACAAATCTTGGAGAAAAGTAGACCAATATTTGACACAAGACATTCTTACAAATAAGTGTGTGGTACTTTTATTCTTTTAGTGCTTTCCATGTACCATGGTTTTTTGTTCTGCATGCTCGCCAAGTGAACGCTCTTCTAACACTTCAGAATGTATTTTATAGTGCGTGAAACATGTGAGTGTTTAGAATAAACAAAGCCGATGTAATTAAACGCGAATTGAGAGTTTAATAAACATCTTGCATTTATCGCGAAAGTAACTCGATTGGTGTGGTAGCACGTGCGACTTCTTTTATCTTTCCATGGTGTCGGCTAACAACTTCCATTATCTGCAAACGCATTTTGCATTTTGCAATCTTTTATTTGATGACTTTATAAAAAAAACTGTATCAAAAACAAGTGTAGGACATTATAAAATACGGATATGGTTAATGGATGTTTACTGGAGCTTTTAATTCTACAGACATTTTCTTTTGGAATTAGGTAAATTATAACTTTTATGGATATATACATGTATTTCAGTCAGTTCAGAATGCAAGTTAACTGTAAACAGAATTCGGAGGTAGTTCAGCACATATTGTCGCTGGCAAGTTTTTTTTTCTACAATTACCCGATAAATTGATTACTTATATTCAATAAGATCTGTTACAGTACAATATATTTTTTTTTAAAAACAAACGAAGGCATACTGAATTCACAAAATATGAATAAAAATTTATTATAACAACAAAATGTTTACTTTAATATATATTTTTTTAAATAAATGTAAATAATTTTAAGAATCAAAATGAAAAAAAAAAAAGAATTTTGATATATATATATATTTTTTTAAATATACACAATAACATTATCTGTTATTGCACCTGCTTGCATCGATAGAAATCAATTGTAAACGACCGTTTGTGCAACTTATACCCCCACTTAACAAATGGACACTTCGTCCGTCCGTCTGTCATTTAGGCAGGCCAAATATCGTCGGCTCCCAATATGGCTTGAATGATTTTAAATTTGGTGTTAGACTTTACCTACAAAGGGCATACGTTGTAAGTGATTTTGGATTCTTTCCGATATCCTGTTCTGTGAGCCTTTTTCACTTTTCACCTTTTTAAATTTTCACTTCAAGGGCTCATAATGATGGATTAGTTTTAAATTTGGTGGGTGTCTTTATATAGATGGCGCATACATACGACTTTTGGGGTGATGTCTGATATTAACTTCCTGTACAAGCGGCGATATACCTAGCGCGACAACGCATGTAATCTTCATGTTCGAAATGTAATTTAGATCCGACCATCAAATGATATATTTAGTTATAAATATTTATTATTTCGTTCACATGCAAACACGTCACATTTTGTTGCGACCACTGACTTTAGAATGAGCGTTTTTTTTTTCGTTTTTTGTTTTTCGTTTTTATACGCTCGTCTATATAGACGGGACGTATTATGGTATACCATTTTCCGTCCGTCCGTTCGTCCGTCCACACGTCGCGCGATAACTCAAATTCGCTTTTACTGATTCAAATGAAATTTTAGCACAATATTAATATTAACGGAAGAAAGCCCCCGTTCGATTTTGAAGATTTTTTTATTTGTCGTTCCAGAGTTACGGATTTTTATTCACTTAAAAATTTATATTATTGTCAAATCTGATGTAATAACTCAGCTGTACTGATACTATTCTTGGAATTTTGCTTACAGTTTTATAGAGATGCTAGATTATGGTTGTATAATGGTATACCATTGTCCGTCCGTTCGTCCATTGGTCCTTCCGTCCATCACTCAAAATCGCTTTTACGGATTCAAATGAAATTTTAGCACAATATTAATATTCACGGAAGAACGCTTCCTTTCGATTTTGAAGAATTATTTATTTGTCATTCCAGAGTTACGGAACTTTATTCACTTAATCTATATTGTTGCCAAATCTGATATAATTACCACGACACTAGATTGCTGCTTACTTACAGTTTTGAAAAGCTGTATTATATTGGGACCAACAAACGACTTCAATTCTACAATAGATTTGATTTTTATGAATACTGACAATTATCAGAGTGGTACCCTAGATATTATTATTATGACCACAAGGCAATATGGACTTCCTTACAGTAGAAGTAGAAGGAATTGTACTATTAACTGTAGGTCTTACCTCATAATAATACTATTACATAATGAATTATTTGTCCAGTTTTCAATTCTGTAGTTTATTATATTTTTATCTAGTTCAAAAACAAAGAATTCCTTTTGAAATGCTATTGTATACTTACATCATGTCAAACATTTGTAAGATCATTTATACTTTTTGAATAACTGAAGAAAAAACTTTGCTCACTATATATACAGACTAATTTTTTGGTAATCAGAAATCAGGTTATTGTTTTCTAAAATTTATACCATCAGCTATTCTTACGGACGGGCGTATTTTGCGCTCTTAGCTCAGCTGTTTATTTTATTATTGCGACTGAAGTTCTGAAATAATACGCTCCCGGAGGGAGCGTTTATGGTTGTATTATCAACTTGGTTCTATATACTTATGGCAAGAAAAAGCATCAATATCCGGTTTGTACCTGCATTTTCAGGAGCTGAAAAACAGCATAATGGCAGCTTCATATGCGTATACTTGTATATGTGCGATTGAGAGCCAAACCAGTCTCGGAAAATATTTGCTAGTTTCGATAATTAAATACAAATCGAATCATAGCTTTTCCGATTTAGGGTTGGTCTTATAGTCTGCAGTATGGCGCCCAGATGTTTACGAAAATTACGTAATCAATATTACCCATAATTCTCGGGTCATAAAAAATTGCGAAACGAAAGTAATCGATAAAAGAAAGAATCGAAACGAATCAATTCGATAAAATAAATCAAATCGCAATAAAAACATAATTAAAGGATATAAATCGAAACGGAATGAAGCGAAACTAAATTGAATAAAAGAAATATTTTAAATTACAAGAACCATAATGTTTATCCGTCCCGGACAATGCGACCCAAAGACATTTCGGACCATGAAAACCAATAATTCCTTATGAATGCCGGACATTTCGGTCAATAGACATATCAGACCATGACAATAAGTATAATGCGTTAGGACATAAAGAATCGCAAAAATTACCATATTTGAAGGTTAAAAATATAATATACCAAATCTGAGGACAGAGCTGACAAAATTATCAAAGTTGTTTTTAATTAATGTTTCTTCGGGGGAGTTAAAAAGTTTCACCTTCATCATATTACATTATTCCTTATAGCCAGACTATTATGTTTTTGTTGAGCATTTTCGTAAAGATGGTTAAATATTTTTTTTTACAATTGTATTTTAAAAATGAGGAGCTGTAATACAATTGTTTATTAACAAATACCCGTTATAATGTATTTTTTATTTATTGCTTTTAATTTATTTTCAATAATCAATTAATATTATCATATATGATAAAAATCCTTTTTACGCTAATTTATTACTCACGTTAGCCTGTTCAAATTTTACAAATCACCGCGTCTTTAAAGCATCTACTCCGGGCACTAGCATTTTCTCTTTACGAAGGGCGCCACCTACACTTGTGAAAAATTTAGGTTTCAAAAGAAATTAATGACACATTTTATGCAAAATTATTGAAAATTTAACTGAAACATCACCGAATTTAACAGAGAACAACGTCGAATTTAATTAGGAACAAGTTCGAATTGAAATGGGAACAAACTCGAATTTAAATACGCTGTGTATCCTAATTTTATCGTACACACCGAATGTTATTGGGAATATCCGAATTTTAAGTCGATAGCCTAATTTAACTTTTTTATACTAATTTTAACAGCACAAGTCCGAATTTAACTCGAAACACCGAATTTAATATGTACATCCTAAAAATTAGGTATTTCTCTTTTAAATTCGGTAAAACGTGAGAAAATTAGGCATTTTTAATGATCAGTGGTGGTTTAAAGGAAATTCAATTCTTTGAGTATTTGTCTTTGACATGTTGAATTGTCTACAGACTACCAGTAAATGTTATTCAGAGATTGCAGATGGTTTGGAACACAGCTGCTAGAGTAATTACAGGACAAAAGAAAACATTTTAAGGAACACATTAGTCCAAGAGTAGACTCTCTGCAATACAGGATGCTAATTCTTACTCTGTTTTCAAGTCCCGAAAACAAGAAGGACCGTTATGCTTACGTGAATTGGTGAAAATATACAAGCCCTCAAGAACCTTAAGGTCTGAGAACAACATTTTTTCAGACAGGCTTTTTTACTTTAAACTATGATATGATGTGATGCCACTGACATTTAATTGGTTTTAATGTCTCAGTCAGTTTTAATTGGTGGTATGATTCGTACGATGTTATTTTATTGTTTGTTTTAATGTCTCAGTCAGTTTTAATTGATGTATCTTTCGTACAATGTTCTTTTTATGTTTTAATTTAACGTCTCAGTCAGTTTTAATTGGTGGTATGTTTAGTGCAATGTTCTATGTTTTATAGCTGGTTATTACTTTTATGAAGACTTTTCTGTGATAGTGATAATGTTTTACCTAAATTAGCTCAATATTTTTTTTTTTCATTTTTCATGATAATTATTTAAGCTAGAAACCTTGCTTTCTTCATAACTAGCTTGATTAAATACAAATTCTTAATTTGTTAAGAATTTTTATTCTTGTATATTTTATTCCTGACTTTTATACTTCAGGGGGTATATAGGAATCACCCTATCTGTCTGTCTGTCCATCCATCTGTCCGTCTGTTTGTCAACATTGTTTTGTAAGTGCAACTCCTCCTAAACCATTCTAGGGATTCTTTTTTAATTTTATAGGAAAGTGCAGTATCATATGTAGATGTGCATGAAGGAATACAGTTACTGTTGGAGGACTCCTAAAGGAGGTAATCCACATTAAGGGTTTTATATGTTAACACCTGGTAAGTGCAAATCCTCTTAATCCTCTCAATGATTTTTATGAAATGGTATTCGAAGGTTGGGTTCATATGTGCATGTAGATGTGCATGAAGGAATATAATTACTGTCCTAGGACTCCTAAAGGAAATTATCCAAATGAAGGATTTTCCCTGTTACTGCCTTGTAAGCACAACTCCTCCTGAACCACTTAAGGGATTTTGATTAGATTTTTATAGGAAGGTTGGGTAAATTTATCATATGCAGATGTGCATGAAGGAACATAATTAAGGGATTTTAATGAAATTTTATGGGAAAGCTTGGTATTATGTGTCGATGTGCATGAAGGAATACAATTTCTGTTGGATGACTCCAAAAGGAGACTATTAAACAAATGTTCTACATTTAAGTCCATTTGAAGCAGGGTTATTCTCTGAGTGAGTGCAGGTCCGGGTGTTAAAAGAATAGGCCTGCAGCAGCGCTAAGCTTGTCGTAAAAGGCGACTAAAAAGTGCTCAGAATCCTAGTCGGGGGCTAGGGCGCTATACACACAGAGCAACTGGGATGTGTGCCCCAGGTGTTGGAATGGGGTACCCCTGGTGTGTTGCTTGCTGGGGTTGTCAGGCTATAATACGGAAAACCTGACCGCAAACCATAGTGGTGCACCGTGTTGGGAAAGATGTCACGTTCCTCGCACGTTAAAGAACCCTAATGTGGTATTCTCCCGGAGTAAAAACCATAGGGCTCCGCCACAGGAGGCTAAATTGCCCGACCCTACCAACCTCTCCCTATTTCCAGTGGCAATCAGCGTTTGTCGACCCCGTTGTCCTTGTGTCCCGTCCCTATTTTATTTCATCATCTTTTCATGTTCATTTTGTCATCAGTGTCATGTTCATCGTCTGAATATAGCTGAAATATTGCTGCTCGGACGTTAAACTCCAACAAACAAACAACCAAACTGAATGAGCTTGCACACAATATTTCTAGATATTTTTGTTTCTGAAAAAAAAATTACCTATTCATTACGATCTGTAACACATTTTACTAATTTGTTTTGTGATATTTTGATATTGTTTATTGTATATAGCAATTTCATTTTTGTTATAAAAAGGGCTTAGATTAACATTGTTTTTAAATTAAGGGCTATAGAAGAATAGTAATTATAACAATAGTTTTTAACAGAGAAATCAAGGGAACCAAGGTCGTTCTAGAAAGAATGTAATCCATGGACAAAGGGGAAAACATACACACACAACAAAGAATATGAAATAACCAAAAAAATATGCACAAAGCAATGAGCAGCTCAGACTCCACTAAAAACTGGGAGCATGGTCCAGGGTAGTCGAAAGATGAAAGGAAAACTGGAACGTTGAACAAACTGCTCCTCGTGGTGTAGATGGATACACTGTAATAATCCACAAGTTCATGATGACGACCATAAAACTTCTGTAGTGATGACTTCAATCTTGTAGCAACATAACCCTGTTCCAGAGGTCTACTTTTAAGAAGACTAGCTCAGTATAAAAAGTCTGCTTACTTACAGCAAGCTCTGGCATAAAGTATGAGTTGTAATATGTAAACTTCATATGCAGGTGCTGTAGGGATGCTCCCAATTGAAAGTAAAGATGGCAATACGGAATGAAATCGGAGATATTGTGTCACATTCGAGAAATGTCTAAATGCAAATTTTAAAGTTCTTTGAAAAGGTTTGTTTTTGTGTCATTATTGAATGCTGTTTTTCAAACATATAATTATAATCCAAACTCTGACCTGTGATAAGCATGAATGTTGTGTCCCTACTGACTCAACTGTTCAGGCTTTTGACCACTGCTGTCATATCAGGCTGAGCTGTGTGAAGCATTTTACAATAGTATATACATCTTTATGGTTTCTCTGATATCCAATACTGATGTAAGCAATAGCAATGTTCATCTCTTGCAGTCATGTTTATCAATGTTCTTGTTTTTTTTTTATAGATTCTTGAAATGTGAAAAAATCCCAGATTTGCTGATGAAGAGGATGTTTGATACTGTAAATGATAGATGTCGTATTCCTGGTATATTTGGTGCTATTCCTGTACAACTTGACATTGTTGTTCCTTGTTTCTTTGTGATATTTTGTATATACATCTCCACACGAGGACCGGGCATGACATTCATCATGTTAACATCTATGCCAATACTCATGTTCAGTTTTTATCACATCTGGAAAAAAAATACTCATAGAACTAGAACAAAATTTTTTTTCTCCTGGGGACTGACCTCTGTTTTGGTTATGTTTTTTGTGTTTCATATTTACATTGTCTCATTCAGGAAAGTATTGTTGTGGGAACATTTGTTACTGTTTACAGCTTTTGTGTCAATGATGTACTTTTTCATCAAGACTAAAAACAGTACTAACATTCTTAGACGTGGACTCAAAGATGCACCAAAAAACCGTAATACAAGCCATACATCGGTACCAATTAAAAGTAGTGTTCCTGATAGCATTCAAATCACAGTTACACAAGAAGTTTCAGGAAAAGATGTTACTTGGGTAGACTCAAGACCAATTGTCAGTAAGTAGATAAGATGTACATTACTTGGATTTGATACAATGTAACTAAACTGTGCAGCAGCGTGTACATTAATTATTTTGAGATACCATTGTTTGTCTGTTTTGACATTGTTGCTTTGAAAATGAAAATTTGAACATTTTTAGTAGAATGTGTGTCCTCATGGGAGTAAGACCATGTTATGTTTCTTTGTTTTCCAATGAGTCAAAGAGTTATGGGAATTAGGAAAACTAATAAGGAGAATGATAGGTTTTTACTCAAGTCCCTATTGAAGATCTTGGACTTCTTAAAGTGTTATGGGAATTTGAACACAAAAAAGGTATTTTTTGAACAAGTGTTGAGAATTTTGTCTTGTGAATGAAACAAGTGCAGTGGAATAATTAAAAAAAGATTATATATTTCTCTCACCTGCTCACAGGTGGAAGAATGATGAGAGTTTCATTAAAGTGAAATATAAGTAGATGTACACATGTATATTGTACCTATCTTCTTCTTTAAGAGTAATCAAGGAAACCAAGATTGTAGCAGGAACGAAAAGAATGTAATCCAAGGACAATGATCAGACATGGAAAACAGACACACACAACAAAGAGCATAAAATAACCAAAAGAATACATACAAAGTAAAAATGTTAATGAGCAACCTGGCCTCCACTAAAAACTCAGAACACCAGATGGATTGGTAGGGTAAGCATTCTCTGCTTTTCTAGAAATACATGCCGAGTTGCTCATAAAATGTCAAGTCCAGGGTAGACTAAATAGGAAAGGAATTCTATGACAAATTGAATCAATCAGTTTTCATGGTGCAGATGGATACACTGTGATGATCCATAAGTTTATAATGATGACTATAAAACTTCTGCATTTATGACTTCAATCTTGTAGCAACATAATCCTGTTCCAGAAGTCTAATTGTGAGAAGTCTAGCGTAATACAAGAAGTCTGCATATATACGGCAAGCTCTGGCATAACGTATGAGTTGTGATATGAAAACTCTGTAAGCAGGTGCTGAAGGGATGTTACCAAAGATGAAAGGAAATTTGACAATAGGGAATGAAATGTCTTTGCATTTGTCACTTAGTTAGGTTAATAGTTTTCCTTTACAAATTATCTCGAAGTGTAGGTCAAGATATGAGGCTGACTTCACAGTGTCTGTAGTATCCTTTATGTTAAGTTCTTTGAGGTAGATGCAAAATTGCTACATTTTATATCTATTTTCAGTTGGGGAGAACTGCCATTGTAATTTTATGCATGTGTAACAATGCAAATGTCCTTGTAATAACCCTGCTCTAATGAGTGGGGGCTATATTGCAATCACCTTGTCCGTTTGTCAGTCCTTCCATCCTTTACACTGTTTTGTAACAGATTTCTGTATAGCTTCTACTAGATGGAATGCCTAGATATTTTGTATATTGCTTTTTCGTGATAACTTATACTGTGTCAGCCCTTTTCAGGTTTGTCTCTACTTCATGTTTACTGATCGACTTCATAGTTTTTTAGGTGCTACATAATGAAAAATTTTGTACATATTTCTCAGCTTCTACTGGAGGGAATGTTAGGTATTGTACTTGCTATTTTGTTCATTTTATGTGTCTGTTATCCCCGTCTTTTTCCCTGGATTACATACATGTACTTTTGATTTCTTGGTTCCCTTATTGAGAATGTTTGGTACTTACAAAACATAGTGTCTCTGTAGTTGAAAAAAGAATATTTTCAATCCAAATGATTCAAAACTTGTCTGAAAGTTTGGAAGATGCATTTATAGATCTATCCAACTTGTAAATTATGTGCCCTAATTAATTAAATTGTTTTCTTACCATTTGTTTTCCAGATGGAAAGTTGAAGATCTGGTGTGAAGTATGTCATTACAAAAGGCCTCCACGTTCAGGACATTGTGATATCTGTAATGCGTGTATCTCAGTCAGAGATCACCATTGTGTTTGGTAAATATTAGCAAGATTTTCAAATATTTGACTTGATGCGTTTGGCTTGATTTTGATTTATTAGATCACCTGGACCAAAATTTCATGTGAGCTTATGCTATCACTTGGCATCTGTTTCTGTTAATTTTAAAAAATCTTCTCTGAGACCACAATTTTGATGAAGTTGATTTTAGTCACCATCTTTCTTACAGTATCTAGTTTTCAAGATAATTGGCCAAAACTGCAAAAATATTATTGTTTGCCTTTCATGCAACAACTCTAACAAGGAGTGGTCCTACAAAATGAACCCATTAGAGACTTGTGTAGGCTTTATTGTTACGATCGTTTCATCAATAGAAATTTTTTTATCCATTATGCTTTTCTAGATATTGTCTAAAAACGGCAAAAAAAAAGGCATAAGCAATCCTAGTTTTGGAGATTTTATGTCGGAACTACCAAAGAATACTTAAAAAACTAAAATAAAGGATACTACAGATAGTGTGAAGTCGGCCTCATATCTTAACATACACTTAGAGTAATCAGGGGAACCAAGGTTCTAGTGGAAATCAAAAGAAACTAATCCAGGGACAAAGACCAAACATGGAAAACAGACATACACAACGAATATTAACTAAAATAATACATACAAAGTAACAAAAGCAAATGAGCAACTCCACTAAAACCTAGGAGCATGGACCAGGTGCACCAGAAGGGTATGCATCCTATAGATCAGTGGAAAAGGAAAATTATTGACCTGTACAACAAACGCGATAACATTCTGTATTGTCAATTTTATTTTCATCTGTGGCAACATCCCTTCAGCACCTGTCCAGGAGTTCATATTGTCGATCACTAAACTTCTGTAGTGAGGACTTAAATCTTTAAGCAACATAACCCGGTTCCAAAACCATAAATTTAAGAAATCTTGCCCAGTGCAAAAGGTCTGTCTGGAGCTGTGATATGGAAACTACATATACAGGTGCTGAAGGGATGACTTAAGTGCCAATTTAAGTTGACATAGTTGTTACTTAGAGTATTCTGCACGAACAGATTGTCTACAAATTTTCATCAGTAGAAAAACATGACTGTCATTACTAAAAATAGAACATAGGGGGAAAATGTTTTTCATTATTTTTTCCTCAACTTTCAAAGAATAATTAACATGAAAACTTCTCTTAAGATAAACATGATATTCTGAGTTGACTAGCAATATTAAAATTACCGTAATTTTGAAAATGTCTGCCATTTTGCGACCATTTTCATCAGATGCTTGGATTCCAAGGATTTTTGGTTTCTTAAAGGAAACTTGCGAAGTGATGATGAGGAAAGTTTATTCTAGGTGGCCATTTTCCCACTAATTTTTATACTTGTTTTGATTTCAACGATATTTGGTTTATTTAATAAACATGGTCTCCCGAGTTGAATGGTGTTGATGAAAATAATGTATAGATATGATTTAACTTCATTTTATGTTCTTTTTCAGCAAATGTATACTGGGCTAATGCCTCCTCAGACCCAGTGGAATAATAGGGCATAGGGGGACCCAAATATCTAAAAACTGAATTATTAAGGCAATTCCAACATTTTACAGTGCCTTAAGAACTCAGTTGAACTAACAGCATTAATCAATATATGATCTTTTTCAGCAATTTTTTATGGTAACAAAGGATGAAACCTTTACTTAGGTCTCACTAACCATTCCGGGTCAAATGGCCACCCCCCCCCCTAATTTAGTACCAAAACACACTGAACCTAGACATATGCATTGTAAGTGCATTATTTGTGTGTTTTATGATTAAAAGTAGTCAAAATAAAGCTGAGGATGTGTACTTTAAAATCATATATGTAATTAACTAAAAAGTGTATGAATATTGTTTACATGTGTGAGTAATTTGCCTCCATGCTGTCAATTAGCAGAACAGGTAAAATTGTGGATTTTCAGTATTATTTATTCAAGTAAATTTTGTGAAGAATTTCTACAATCATCGTACCATTAGCATAATGATTTTGGAAGCCTTATTTTCCAAGCTTTGCAACGGTATGCAACTTTAAGACGTCATTTGTCCTGGGAATTCACAGTGAAACTTTGAAAATTACTTTTTTAACATGTAAAGTAATGGAAACGTTAGAAGTGGTTAGTGAGACCATAGTTAAAAGGGCATGATTTGATAGGTGAGAGATTTAGGCTTGTCCTCGTCCGTGTCGTTGTTGTCCATAGACATTTGGTTTCCATGCTATAACTTTAGTTGTGGTTGACCAATTGTAATGAAATTTTAATGTGATATTACTTACCACTAAAGAAGGTTCCTATTTACTTTTGAGTTTGTGGCCCCTACAGATTTAGAAAAAGGGGCCAAAAAGGGTTAAAACCCATTTCTTTTTAGCTCACCTGACCGAAAACAATTTTTCAGAAACTCTTCACCTCTGACACTAGTTGACCAATTTAAGCCAAACT
Organism: Perna viridis; assembly: GCA_037379345.1. NCBI lineage: Eukaryota > Metazoa > Mollusca > Bivalvia > Mytilida > Mytilidae > Perna > Perna viridis. Next base: position 38,398,924 of record CM074515.1, on the reverse strand, counting down.
TTAGGTGGGTCAAAAGTTTGTTCAAGTATCTTGAACCCTTATGTGTAGCCAAATTCTTTCAATTATGGAAATAAACCTTATTATAAGGCTTACAAAAGTCTGGATTGGACCAAAGTTGTCCGACGACTTCTTGTTAGCGTTATTTCCCTTGAAAGATGAAAAATGAAATTTTTTTTTATCAGTTTCAGCCAATATTTTGAAAACTATTATAGATAGAAAGAAAGTTTCATTTGCTGAAATAATCCTTATGATAAAGCCTAAAAAGTCTATGGGGGATCAAAATTTTGGACGACTCCTTAGAAATTTTAAAACATGATGTTTTTAGCACTTTTCAGCCAATATTTTGAAAACTATAATAGATCAAAAGAAATTTTCACCTGATGAAATGATCCTTATGTGGTCTTTTTGAGTTAAAGTTGTACTCCTTGCTAGAGTTATTGCCCTTGAAAGGCAAAACTTTTACTGGGTAAGCGATTCCGGCTTCTTGGAGCCTCTTGTATAATTTTGATCCGATTTCAAATTTTTTTATTAGATTCCTTATGAAAATCCCTGCTTGTGTTTCTTAGACAGATTTTAGATATCGCCTACGCTTTTCGAGTTATTAAGGGTTTAAAAAAAATTGACTTTTATTTTTTGTCATATTTTGAAATAGTTTTTTTTTTCTTTTTTTGATTTCAAATTTTTTGCTATATAGTGTTCAAACCAGTTGTTGCATCCATAATGAATTGTAAGTTCCTACGCTTAAAATGTCAAAAACTAATATTGTATCCACACTTTCCCCAACTGTTCATGGTTTGACCACTACTGTCGTATCATGCTGCGCTCCGCAAAGCTTTTTATTTTCTCAGCAACTACTAATCACAGACTCTTGATATTTGGTATACAGCTTTGAAGAAAGTTTTTGCTTGTCATAGCTTTAAAATTATTCCCCAGACTTAAGACTTTAAACTGGTGAAGATTGGCATAAAAATGATCTAGTGCAGCTGTGTATGTGTAACACAGTAAAAAGGTGAAACAAAATAATTGCATGCCAGGTCTAGCAGTTCTTTGACCCCTTGGAAACATAAAGAACATACAAAGGCATGAAACTTGAAGGAAGATCAACAGTATGAAAGCATATCAGGGTTCTGAATTGCCATTTCAGTAAGTATCATTGATTCATGTGCAAGTTTGACTATCACATGATAATAAGTAACTGAAATCACCAAATAATTATGATTATCTGTACAGCATCGCCAAAAAAGCATCCAAAGAACAACACTGAAATACATGCATTGCATTTTACTGTGAAGTGACAAATGTGCAGCGAAAGAATAGAAAAGCCACCATCAGCAGGTAAATTAGTGTAATGGACTTAGACTTGGTTCTTCAAATTTGTGATTGTTTATGTAGAGAATGATTAGAATTTTTTTTATTGCAGGATTGATTGTTGTATTGGTTCTCACAATCATCTGTCGTTTGTCATCACTATGGCATTGTTTTTGTTTTGCGGTTTCTATGGTTTTCATTTGACCATGACAACAGTATGTACACCAAGCATGTATTTAGGGTGGTTCCTTTTCCCGAATGACTGCAGGTTTCTGTACATAGATTTCCAGTAAGTAAAGTAGTGCATTGTCGTGTTTTTTGTTAGCATGCAGCATGACTTTTGCTATAGCTTTGTCATTGGGACAGCTGTTTTAGTTGTGGCTTACCTTCATGGAGGAATTGACCCAGCATGAAAGCTTTTGGGGAAAACATTACTCAAACCCGTACGTATATGGCTACTAAAAAAATTAGCAGTGGTTTAATTAATGGTAAGGCGTCCTCGTCCTTAGACATCTGATATCCCAGCAATAAGTTGGGTATAAAGTATTAAGTGTTGAGATCTCTTTAAAATGTTCCAGAAGGTGTCATATCACAAAGAAAGACAGGAATTGATAAGGGAGTTGTGGCCTTAACCATTTAGGAATGAATCATGTCTGAGTGCCACAAAGTTCAATATCTTATTCTTGAATCTAGTAACAAGCAGAGACATTGAATACTTAAAGCCTATAAGACTTATATTTGACTTATGCATACTTCTCCAATCTTTTATCTTTAATTTCGGATATCACTCATCAAAATCCATCAAGTGGTTTTTACAAACACCCTTAGCATACTTACCCTATCTTCAACAGAGAAAATTGGCTAATTTACAGCCAAATGGTTGTGGCAGTGTTCTATATGGATCATTACAAGTGGCTTCTCCCTCTAATATACACTCCCAGATTCAGTCAAAGAAGTTAAACAACTTCAAATTGACAACCTCAAATCTTCACTACAACCAAGAAGTCTACTAACCATAAATTTATGAAGAAAATTCCATTCTGAGGAAAATTTCACAACTGCAGTTGTTTAGGGATTTTATATAACAGGGACTGGTCAACCCCAACAAAGTCAGTATAATGTTTAAAAATAACTGACTCCCGGGTCTTTATACTAGTTAAACTTAAAGCCTTTAAGATTTATATTTGACTTACACATACTTGTGGAAAAGACATTATACAGGATTTTAGTTATACAAGTTATAAAATTGACAAATTGATAATGACTAAGTATTGATGAAAATTCTGAGGAAGGGTATGTTCTCAAGACTCTAAAATATAATAAATGTCAAAATTTACCTGTAAAAATCAATAAGTAATAATTATTGGTAACTGCCCGAGGGAAAATTAATGAATTTAGTCAACTGCTACTTGTAACTGTTAATTAAGTATTTCAAACTCGTTAGTATGTAATCGCCTGAATATAGCTGAAATATTGCTGCTCGGGCGTTAAACCTCAACAATCGTGTCATAAAAATTATATCATTTTAAGAGAAGTTTCTTTAAAATTGAAGTGGTAGTAAATTCATAACAGCAAGCAGAAAGACACAATGCTTAACAGCTTACTGTGGTATAATTTATGAAAATGAAAATTTCGATATATTTAAAGACATAGGTACATTAATGTATATATCATTTTATTGTTATTTAAAGCACATTTATTTAAAAAAAAACAGTGCCATTCAACTGATTTTTCTCTTTCATTTTATATTATTCAATATAATACATGCAATAATTTTCATAAAAACTCCATGAAAAATAATCTTTTATGAACCTTTAAAAAAGTGAATATTTTGCTTGTTTGTCATGTTGTCATTTTCCGTTCTTTTATCATTAATTTTGTACATTACTTATCAAAATTCATCCAGTGGTTTAAACCCTAAACAAAGTTAACCCTATTTTCAGAATGCTTGAATTTTTTTATCGACAACATACTTGTCCAGTGTGATGGACGTGTTTTTCAACAAACGGTCAACATTCCTTTGGGAACAAGCCTTCACTCTTATGAGGCTGACTTTTTAGCTGATTTAACCCGAAGGAATGAACACCGTTTAGCCATATCCTTTGATCTCAGTTTCCCGCTACAAAGATGACGTATTATCGTGAAACAGTCCTAGTTTCGGGGATTTTATACCTCACATTTACCAAAACGAACATGAGATAAAGGATATTACAGACAGTGTAAAGTCAGCATCATATCTTTACTTACACTCAGAGATCGATAATAAAGGTAAACTATTGACCAAACTATACGACAAACGCGATGACTTTTCATTCCCGATTGCCAACTTTCCTTTCATGTGTGGCAACTTCTCCTCACCACTTGCGTACGAAGTTTTCATATCACAACTCGTACGTTTTGCCTGAGCTTAGGCTTCTGGAACAGGGTTATGTTGCTACCAGATTGTAGTCTTCACTACACAAGTGTTATGGTCGTCATCATGAACTCATGGATCGTTACGGTGTATCCATCTGTACCATGAGAACGATTTGTTCAACGTGTCATAGTTTTCCTTTCCTCTTTCATCTACCCGGACTTGACTTTTTATGAAAAAAGAAGAGGTCTGTAATCCCAGTTTTTAGTGGAGTCCGAGTTGCTGATTTACTTTTGTTGCTTTGTTCGTTTTATTTTAGTCATTTTATGTTTGTGTGTCTGTTTTCTGTGTCTTGTCATTGTCCCATGTTTACATACTTTCGATTCCCGCTAGAATCTTGGTTCCCTTGATTACCCTTTCAACAGAGAAATATGAAAAAATTGGCTAATAAACAGCCAAATTGCAACGGCAGTGTTCTGTATAGATTATCACAAGTGACTTATTCCTCTAATATACACTCCCTGTGTGGTTATATCTTTCATTTCTTGCTACGGTTTATAAAGAAAAAATTGTGGGTTCCTGAAAAGAGCAAAAATTTAACTTTAGAATCATTTATTGATAATGTCCAATCTGACTTAACAAGAAATGCATGTGTCTACACAGACATTCACGACAACTTGACAATAGAGGAACGCGCTACCGTTCAAGATCTAAGAACTAATGACAACATCATAATAAAACCTGCAGCGCTGTAGTGATCATTTTAACATTCTACTTCTATTTATAAAAAATGCAAATGACTTTTGACTTATTGTTGAAAATGGTTACTAATAAAGCACTAATATCCTGTTCTGTGTGCTGAAAAGTTAAATAATAGTTTTTAGGGGACATACATTTAAGATCCCATTTCTAACTCACATGGTCCAAAGGTCCATGTGAGCTAGTGCCATCACTGGCGGCCGTCAACGCCATTTACAATTTATTCAAATAGTTTCTCCTCCAAAACTACTTGACGAATTAGAACCAAACCTCATTTGAAGGTTTCTCTAAAAAAAAAGGACATAGGGGTCTGACAGAAGGTTTTGCATTTATCTCCAAGACTGTTAGCCAAATTCTGATAGTGTAAAATGTTCAGCATAATGAGACCTATCAGTGGCAAATGTTCGTGTTAACAGTGCTTTCATTAAGAGCCGGTACCAGTACTTTTACCCGACTACGGTAGCGTCTGGTACCGGCAGAATAAAATATAAGCAAAAAAAATCGTAAGGGAAAATCTAGTAAATAGATTTCGAAGATCGTTCCGTCTGTAGACTACGGGTATGTCTTCAAAATCGCGATCTTGAGCCTGTATTAACGGCTGTATCATCAACTTGGTTCTGTATACTTATGACAAGAAAAAACATTAATATTCGGTTTGTACCTGCATTTTCAGGAGCTGAAAAACAGCATAATGGCAGCTTCATTTGCGTATGTGCCAAACCAGTCTCGGAAAATATTTGCTAGTTTCGATAATAAAATACAAATCGAATCATAGTTTTTCCAAGACAGGGTTGGCCTTATAGTCTGCAGTATGGCTCCCGGATGTTTACGAAAATTATGTCATCAATATTACCCATAATTCTCGGGTTATACAAATTGCGAAACGAAAACTAACCATAACGAAACAAAAAAAATCGATAAAAGAAAGAATTCAAACGAAACAATTCGATAAACTGAATCAAATCGTAATAAAAACATAATTAAACTATACTTAATGATACAGAATGCAGCGAAACTAAATACAATAAAAGAAATATTGTAAGACGTTTCGCAAATTTTAAGAACCATAATGTTAACCCGTGTCGGACAGTTCGACCCAAAGACATTTCGGACCACGAAAACCAATATTTCTTTATGAATGCCGGACATTTTGGCCAATAGACATATCAGACCATGACAATTAGTATAATGCTTTGGGGCAAATATATATCACTACAAAATTTACCATACTGAAGGTATAACATATCAAATAAGAGCTGACAACAAAAATTGTTTTTATTAATGTTTCTTCGGAAGCGTTAAAAGGTTTCACCTTCGTCATATTATTGTTTATATCAATTGGTGCCTTCGTTGAGGTCCGCGTTGGATTCTAATCGCTTAAGCGCTATAACCTACGATGTTTTAACGTAGTGTCTATTTGTAGAAAACGTAGTGACTTAACAATGTCAAAGCAAACACCGAATATTTTGTGCTCAACAAAAAGCATAACACAGGTGAAGATTCTATGAAAACGTGTTAGAAAATGCCGTTCGTATTTGGAATTGCTCCATACCCGTCATTTTCCCCGATATTTGTTGTGATTTTTGCAGACGAGTGCAGGAATTGTTAGTATTGATAACGAGTCAACACGTGAAACAAACTTTTACAGAATATGACTTAAGGACAACCATTCGAATCGGCGGGGAGGGGGAGTTTTGGTAAAAATATTCTTGCAATCCTGAGTTTGAAAAGAACATGTCTGGCCTTTGTTGACAAGAATATAAAAAAATATTTGATTCAACACTGCTATAAATAATAATAGAAAATAAATACATTGTAATGTTTAAAAAATTCTGTCCGTCTAAAAGTCAACCAGACTAAAACTGCCAGCCTTGTTCCTTTTCAGAAGGAAAGAATTTCTTATCAGACTATGATTTTTAGACCAACATTTCACAATAAGACACATGTATGGCAATCCAAAGTGGACAAAAATGAATATTTTCTTATATTAAAAAATGATTTTTCAATATTACAAATTCATTTTCTAATATTACAAATTGGATTTCTTATATCACAAAACTCTTTTTTAATATTAAAAAATAATTTTTAAATTTCAAAAATTCAATTGAATTTCTAATATTAAAAAACGATCTTGTAATATAAGAAATTGATTTTCTATTATTAGAAAATGGATTTGATGTATTCAATTACGATTTTTTAATATTAGCAAATCATTTTGTAGTATTAAAAAATGTGACTGAGTTTGCAATATTACAAAGTGATTTTCTAATATTACAAATTAATTTTCTAATATTACAAATTAATTTTCTAATATTACATATTCAGTTTGTAATATTACAAAATGTGTGATGTTTTATAATATTACTAAATCAGGAATTTGTAATATTAGAAAATGAATGTTTAATATTACAAAATAAATTTCTAGTATTATAAAATCTTTTCCAATATTAAAAAAATCTTTTCTAATATTAAAAAGGTGATTTTGTAATATTAAAAATTCATTTTCTACTATTACGAAATATTGATTTTTTATTTTTGTCCACTTTGGCTTGCCATACACATGCAATTGCTCTACATGTCACAGTAATAATTAGGCAATAAACAAAGTTTTATTACGAAAACAATTAGCACTAGGAACCACCACATTATATGGAATTTCATTTAATAAATGTTTAGTTTTGTTCCTATGCTTTTATTTCCATGTGTTAATGTTCAAATTTTGTAACAAGTTAAGAAAAGCCTGAGAACCAAATACGACATTTATCAAAATTTCATATAAAATGACATAGTATTAAACAGTCAACAATTATCAGTTTATCAGCATTAGTCTAGAAATGGATCTGGTGGGAATCGTGGGAAGCTCCTGCATTTCAGATTTTGAGACTAAATCAGTTATGATTCATCATGTATCATATATCTTGATTAAAAATTTATATATTTTAAATAAAACTGAAGCAAATATTGCAGACTTAATCCCATATTTTCAAGTCAAAATTAAAATCTAAAAACGGCTAACATCCAGGAGCTTCGGGGGGACTTTGCCCCCCCCCCCCAGCAAGGCGTTGCCGAATTTATTTGGTACCTCCTACCTTCTGTCTGAAAAATTTATGAAAGCCCTTTGTTAATCTGTTAAGCCATGTTGGAGTAATTGCTCGTTTTTTGACCTTTTTTTCCCTGTTTTTGATGGTATGTTTTTTTTTCAATCAAAATTCTTACTCCTTTGACATTACTCGACCAATTGGTACCATATTTGGTTTGAATGTTCTTTAGGGTATTCTGCATAGAACTGATATGGGGATTTTTGGTCAGTCGAAAAACGTGGCCGCCGTTATTAAAAATAGAACAAAGGAGCCACATTAACGCGAGGATCGACTTCTTGTAGAGTTATTGCCTTAAGCTTAAAAGGTGAAAAAATTAAAAAAAATTTTCGTTTTTTTAAAGCAGTTTTCAGCCAATATCTTGAAAACAATAATTTACCGAAAGAAATTTTCAATTGAAGAAATGATCCAGTGATAAGTCCTGCCGAAGTCTTCTTGAGTCAAAACTGTCGGACAACCCCTTGTTAGAGTCATTGCCCTCGAAAGGCAAAAATTGAATCAGGTGAGCGGTTCAGGCTCCTTGGGGCCTTTTGTGTACTACCAGGTATATATATATCTTCTCACAAGAGGATCCAAAAAGTTGCAGGGGGTAGGTGGTCTGTCCTCTTATGAAATTGAAATTTTTGTAGAGTACATATTCTCATATTTGAAAACCTGAAAAATGGTCAGAATTAAGTAGACATGTTTTAAGGATGCCTACCCCAACTGTTCAGGGCATGTCCCCTAAAGTCGTGTGAAGCTGCGCCCTGCGAAGCATTTCATTTGCTGTATGCTGTTAGAGATTGTGACTTTGAGGTATTAGATATTGATAAAAGTGTTAATTAAAAACCAACAGTTATTAAAACAACAATAAAAGAACTACAATGATAGATAAAAATCCAATATGAACTGATATTTTTTTTTTAAAGATTTGTAAAAGTAGTTTATTTTTGTAGGACATCTGTTAGTTTTGTGTCAGCGTGTTACACACTGTTATCTTCACTGTTAATGTTGTGTAACTTTCTGTTCCAACTGGTGCTGATAAGTCAGAATACCACATCTCAAGAATTTCATCAAGCTACTAAGAATGGGAAAAGGTCAAGATTTCTACTGGTGAAACATAATGTGCATAATAGAGGGTTTTTAAGAAACTGGATGGCATTTCTGTTTACAAGGAGAGAAGAGGGGAATAATCTTCCATGAATTACAGTGTGGTTTGTCATATAATTTGTATTTAGGGATATTAATTCAACACTAACTACTTCCATTGGTATTTTTATTATGTCCATGTAACCTTGTTTGGGACGTATTGTGTTACCTTTTCTGTCTGTCTGTCCTAACAGTTTTTTGCACGATAACTTCAAAAATACTTGCACAAATTAAAATATAACTTTAGGAAAGTGTATGTATTCATACTGATAAGCTTCCTTTAATCTTTTTTTAAATTCCGAATTTTATTTACGAGTTACAGAAATTTGCCCATAAAAAGGCAAGGGTTTTCTGAAACTACAATACCCTTGTGAGAAAGTTCCTTCGGATATCCTGCCTAGAACGGACGTGTTGATTTTTGATTCATTGACAAATATTGCTTCCCTTTGTAGAAAAAGACCACAAGGACCGAACAGTTATTTTTTATTATTTTTATATATATTTTTTTTTTTTTTGCAAATTTGGATGAAAGAAGTTTTAAAAAATTGTATCCATTCCCAGTTTTCAAGTTGAATAAGGAAGCAAAATTGAACATTATTTTTCTGTTCTTTTATGAATGTGGTATCTTTACTATATAGATATGCAAGTTGCTCATTTGCTTTCGTTACTTCGTATGTATAATTTTTGTCTATTCATGTTCTTGGTTATGTATGTCTGTTTTCCATGTCTGGTCTTTGTCCCTTGATTACATTCTTTTGATTACCGCTATAACCTTGGTTCCCTTGATTATTCTTGCAACACTCATTTTATATGTTTATTTTAAGTGAATCTTCCGATCTTAAAATTATAAATTACATTTGTTCAATTTAATTTTGTTGCCATATTTCGCCGTAAATTTCGTCATGACTACATGTCGTCGATAAACACTAGGGATAAATACCCATACGTACTCCTAGCCAATCGAAATCCAGGAAATTTACTAGTACGGGGATAAGGTCCTTCTTATTTTTAGGAAAATTGTTAAAATACTTTTTATAAAATGATAAGATTAGACAGTCAATCCCTAAAGTGCCCGTTACATGTGTGTTCAGGCTTTTCACATAATGATTACGACTGAATTTGTTAAAATGTCAAACTTTCATATTAAATGAAATTACGAAATCAAAATATAGAAAAATGTTTTAGCATTTAGTCATTCTCCCAAGTCAGGGTTTTGAGTCCACCCTCGCTCCCTCAAACCCCTGACATCACTCATTCATATTTAGCGGGTATCGTCCAGCCAATTCCGATTGGTTGCTTCTCCGGGTGCGAAGCACCAATGAAAATCGATTTAACATAAAATGTCTGTGGAAAGTTAAACGATAATACGAGGTAATGGACGATTCGATATAGTAACTGAAAGTTGTATGATATCACAAATGATGCATTATGAGCAAAAATGATAACTGTAGATTCTGTTTAGAGTCTTTACTGAAAAAAATGACGTTATGTGTAGCCACTTTGTAAGTTATATCGAAGAGTTTCTATTACGAGTGATTTGATTGGAGTTTGGGTCCGGGTTAAGTATAAGTAATTCACTAGATGGCGCTGAACGATACTCGCTAAATATGAATGAGTGATGTTTAGGGGTTTGAGGAAGCGAGGGTGGACTCAAAACCCCGACTTGGGAGGATGGCATTTAGTTGAATGAAAGACTTGAGGGTAATGAAAAGTTTCATTTTTACACAACCACAAAAAATGTGGTCGTATAATATGTCATGATGCTGTCGCCGTAGTAAAACATTCTTTAAAATTCTTTAATAGTGTGACACTGGGTGACTAATCAGTCTCCCCAAAATTTTCGATGTGTAGTGTTATTCAATTTTCTTTAAAAAAATTTCGTATCTGTGCATTTTGAAAAAAAACGATTCAAATTCGATCCATTTCTGTATCAAGCAATACTTGCCTTAACAATTTAGTGTTTAATCTAGCAAAATATAGCAAGATAATGCTTTAGTATTTAACTCAATGAAACGCAGGCCCTTGTGACCAGGATTTTTTTTCACAAAAAATATTAAAATCGTTTTGCTTCAATATTTTAGTTATTATGGTTGTTCTCAGACATGCCCGCTTGCTATTTAATGCTGTTTATAATATTGCCCAATTTTTCGTCCATCTCCTGGAAGTTCATATCTGCAGTTTTCTAAAGGGCGTGTGATAATTTTTTGGAAGGCTTTTTCTTTTTTTTTCTTCATATTATTATCATGAATTTTTTGGTAATGTTTCTTTTTTGTACAAGGGTTTTAAGAAGTATGCTAGCAAATTTCCTCTATCATTAACTGTTTTTGAGATAAAGCGATACAAAGGGATTCAGAAAGCACACTGAAAGCATTCCTTTTTTTTATTTAAATTGAACTTTAAAATATTATGTAATATTGTTTCCAAAACAGTTGTGTCCTAAATGAACTGTACATTTGTATGTTTAAGTATATCAAAAGCTTATATTATATCTACACATGCCCCAAGGATAGTTTTCATGCTGCACCGGGCAAAGCTTTTTTTAATACTAATTACAGAAATACAACAAGGGATAACACATCACAAAATTGAATTAAAGCGCGTACATTACGTATTATTGGGGAATTTTTAAAGTTTATTTATATGAATAATCTTAAACTTTGTTTTATACGAAAGTAAAGAAACGAAATACGGTGTAATTTTATAGGAAAACCTGCAATTGTGTGAATCTTGGTTGTGAAAATAGTGAAATGTGCTTAATACTATACTTTTTTATCTTGATACTTTATATATGTATAGTTGCGTGTAAGTTATTATTGCTGTTGGTTTAATGTGTTAGTAAAATGTCTGGTTTTTTTTGCATTTTTCAATAAAATAGTTTGTACTGGGTGTGTTGAAATGTTTTCTGTTAAGTGAGAAATCAATTACATCGACAATTAACATTGAAAATCAAATTTATCTAAAGTAGTTTAAACATATTTTATTTGTTATAAATAAAATGGATCAGACACAAGTAAACTAAAATACTTATGATGTCTTCTCCTGAAATAATAATGATTACAATAAAGTATAGGCATACACATTCACTAGTGTTGTTTATTTTTTACAAAGTTAAGACGACACAGTAAAAATATAGCATTGGGTGATGTGGTGAGATATGATAAGACTACACAGTAAAAATATAACATTAGGTGATGTGGTGGGGTGAGATATGATGTGATGTGATGTTGTACTAATTTAGATCAAGCAATAAGGAATCTTTTGATGCATTTAAAGGAGGAATATACACGGTCCAAAACCAGGGGCGGATTGTGGCGGGCGTGCGCCTCCCCCCTAAAACTTCCAAAGCATGGGTTGTGAGGGATAGATTAGGGCGGTTTTAGGTTGAAACGTTAATTTCTCGATAATTTTACCACAAAAGATATCTACATTGCACCACTCTAGAAGAATATTTCAAAAAATTAACCTCAAATTTGTTTTCGCCTCGCACCCCCCTAATCTAAAATCCTGGAAACAATCTGATATTCTTTTTCTGATAGGTTTTCGGCAAGACCAACAAGTAGATGGTAGTTCTGTAGATCTATATTGTAGGTCTATATTGCAAAATTCAAGAACCCACTGTAGGTCGCTCATTAGTTTGGTTCTTAAATTTTTATAAAGATGGCATACAAAAACGTTATGGTGAGCAGTTTCGTACGTATGGCCACAATGACACGACGGACTTCGTATAATATTGACGCTATACAGAATAAAGTTTAAAAAGGATAAAGTACGAAGTTGAGTTATTAATATATTTAAATTCTTGGGCCCTAGCAAAAATGTTTAGGAACAGTTAATTTATCACTGGTGTTCAGTAAACACGATTTAAATTTTTCGGGTGCCTGAATCTGCCAAAATTTTCCGTCTAGTTTATTCCACTCGTCTGTTGTTGATGGAAAAAAGATTCACAAGTCACCGACGGTCTACATAAGGAAAAATTGATATCTTCACCATTCCGAAGCGGATATACTGTAGTAGATTGAATCGTTGGTGGCATCTTATTTAGATCTTGTAAATAATCTGGGCCATTTCATTATATATTTTATGAAATAAATGTAATTTCTTACGTTTTCTTTGATCTTTTAGTTTTTCCCATCAAATTTCACGATATACTTGCTCCGATTTGGTGAATATCGGTAAGCCAGTTATTATTCTAGCAGCTTCGAGATGTAAAGTTACTAGCTTTTGAGTGTTTACTATCCCACGTTTATCCCAGATCTCTGAATCATATTCAAATAAAGGTAGGATATTCACTGTAAACAGGTTTTCTAAAGTGATTCCGAGAAAGTTTAAATTTTAATTTTCGAAGAATACTAAGATGCTTTCTAATCGAGGTAGCTAGATTTTCTATGTGATCGTTCCATTTTGCGCCGTAACTCCGAAATATTTATGAGTTTTGTTAACCGGAATGTCTTTTCCGTTCAGACTGAAATTTATATTTGGAATAATTTCTGTTTTATTTGGGTTAAAGTCCATTAATCGTGTTTTTGACCATTTGTCAAACGAAAAAAGATCGCGATCAATAACATTTTTCATTTCTGTTACGTTGTTGCTTGAGTAGCCGAAAGATGTATCGTCAGCAGAAATCCTTCAAAGGGAAAATAGACTATCTGCTATGTCATTTATATCAATTATGAATAAAAGGGGTCCTAATACTGAGCCTTGCGGTACTGCGGCCGACGTATTGCAAAGATCTGACGAGGAAAACTTTATGACTATCTGCAGTTTCCTATCTTTAAGATAGCTATGAAACTAATCGAGAAGATAACCTTGGATGCCATATGATTTCAATTTATGCAATAACCCCCATATTTTATCAAAGGCCTTTGAGAAATCGTAGAATACGAAACATAGAATTTCTTTCTTTTCCAATATATTATTATACATTTCAATTAACTGATGAACTGTCGATCGTTCTGGTAGAAATCCTGATTGAAACTTGTATTTTAGATTGTTTGAATGAAGGTGGTTGCAAATGTATTTATAAACAACCCTTTCTATTACTTTCCCAACACAGCTTATAAGAGATTTTGGTCTGTAATTAGAGGGTAATTGAAGTATCATCTTTCTTGAAAATTGGAATCACGTTTGAATGTTTCCACTGCGAGGGAAATATACCATGCTGTAATGATTCATTGAATAATAATTCTAGTGGCTTAGCAATAACGTCAGGACATATTTTTAACATCCTATGACTAATCAGGTATGGCCCTGATGCCTTATTTAGCCAGAGTGTTTGAATGACGTCGACAATGTCATGTAAAGTTGTAGTTGGTATATGAAGTCTAGCATGAGTTTTAATGTTATCGCTATTTTGTTAAAAATCCCTTGTATCTTGCTATACGATAATTTTCAATCTCACGCCAGTCGAGTGAGAATGAAAATTATCGCTAGTTTCTATGTCTTTGTGACATACAAGCAACAGCGTATGAATATTTGAAGACCCAAAAATGCCTCGTGCAGGTCCGGGTGATAAAAAAAATAGGCCTGCAGCAGCGCTAAGCTTGTCGTATAAGGCGACTAAATAGTGCTCAGAAACCTAGCCGGGGGCTAGGCGCTCTGCCCACAGAGCAACTGGGATGTGTGCCCCAGGTGGTGGAATGGGGTACCCCTGGTGTGTTACATGCTGGGGTTGTCAGGCTATAATACGGAAAACCTGACCGCAAACCATAGTGGTGCACCATGTTGGGAAAGATGCCACGTTCCTCGCACGTTAAAGAACCCTGCTATGGTATTCGATAGGAGTAGGAACCTTTGCGCTCCGCCACAGGAGGCTTAATTGCCCGATCTTACCCATCCCACCTTTTTCCAGTGGCAATCAAAATTTGTCGACCCTATTATCCTTTTGACCCATCCTTTTTTTCATTTCATGTTCATTATATCATCCATTTCATGTTCATTGTCTGAATATAGCTGAAATATTGCTGCTCGGACGTTAAACCCCAACAAACAAACTGAAGACCCAAATAACCGTCTGTTTGTTTACTTGTATATGAAATAATGGCTAATTTGTGGCATTCTTTTTTTCGAGTCTATAATGGAAAATGATTAAATACAGGAACCTACCCGATAAGAATGAATAAATCTTAATTATTCGACAAATTTTTAACGCGACCGTCAAAGTTAACCGATTTTTATCAAATGATGTGTATCACAGCTGCACAACATACGTGACGTCACGCAGCACGTCGCCGAAAAATAGTCCCGAAAGGAAATTTATACAGCGCTTATAAATAAAATTACATATTTAGGTCAAATTATGAAATTAAAAGAAAACTAATACCTTACACTTCAGCAAAACAGCGATAAACAAATTATTTAATATTATCATCACCAATTTTTGATATCGATGAAAAATACTTGTTCAATAGGTTACACTTCTCGTCGTCTCTATAAGCGTTTGCTTTTATAGGCTAGAAACCACTAATTCCACTTCCCATAGGCTTTTATGCTAATTTCACAATATGCAATGGCTTCTCTGGACTTTACCTTAACTTTAACCTGCAGAGGACTGTATATCAGCATGATTCTACATATGTCAGCTCACAATCCTCAGATTGGCATGTGGGGTTAGCAGACTTGCAGTGCAGTACTGGTCACCGGAAATGAAGGGTCTATATATAGCATGGGAAGTCCCAGTGTTTTCACAAGATAGGGGTATATTATACACTTGAATCTCCAAATATATTGAAAAGTGTTTTATTTTATGAAAGATAGTGTTTTTATTCAGTTTTCATATCATTTGCGTAAAAAATCACTTGCCTTGTTAATCTCATATCAGGCCTAAGACATATGAAAAACATGTTTAGATGAAAACACGCCATTGTCATTCTTCCTATGTAGTCATGCTATATGTTACTTGCAAGGAAAACACATTTTTATTTGATTTTGTGCATAAAAGAAATACAAAAAACCGTAGTTTCCAAAATCATACAAAACTAATATTTTTCACATATCAAGTACATGTATTTATTGAAAACATATTTTAGGTTTCATAAAAAAGTTAAAGTTGAATTTCGCAAAATATTAACTCAAATTATTTCAACATCATAACATATGAACCTCATAGAGAATACATTTTAGTATACTCCACTAATGATTTTCTACGGCAAATGAAGTGAAACATTGTAACTAATTCCTTCAGAAATGATCTTTTGGTGATCTCTACAGGTATTTACTACAATATATAGGGATTATACAATGGTGCATTTGTTGCTTTTCGTCTATTCTTTGTCTACTGATTGTTCTATTTAACCAGACTAAACAGTTTAACTTCACAATTGATCCTCTAATAAATAGAGGTTTGTTAATGGCTAACAAAAGTTAATATGTTAATTATCCAATTCTAACCTTTAACAATGTTACAATCCTATACTGTGCACGATCAGGCAGCAATCAACAATCATTGTCACGACATTCATTTCTGGATTATTGCTCAATATAATAAATAATACATTTGTTAATGTTCAAGGTTGGAGTTTTAGAGTTACATGTACAACAAATGCAAAAAAAATCATATTTACACAAGTAAGAAATAGCATTAATAACGTAATGTCTAATTGTAATATGTTCTATCTTAAATCATTTGAAACCCAACCCCCACAACTAAATATATGTCTTAATTTCTTCCATATGGACCATTATATGTGCTGTGTCTATGTTAGGGTGCGGGTGGTTTGTCAAAAACTTTTTTTTTACAATGCCGCCACACCAACTTTTTCCTGTTTCTGTTAAAAGAAAGAAATTGTATGTGTTTGTGTGTAAATAAGTACAGCTCTGCCTAAAAACCAAACAGAGGTTTATAATGAGTGATTCATGCATTTCTTAATCCCAAATATTTTTTATTGCAAATCCCACTGGAGATATTAAAACTTTAAATTTGGTTATGTTCTACTACATACAACCCAAAAAATGGAACTCATAAAATTGATCGTTTTAACACTAGGAAACATTAACTTTTTTAACCCCAAAAATGTGTTTACAGTACTCTCTTGTTTAAAAATATATTTATGCAGTGGGTACGGGGCGCCGAATGGGACTTGATCTTTTTGTGATCAAAATCAATTTTGTGTCACAAAAGTCAATTTTGTATGCAAATTAGTATACAGAATCCTTTGGATATGCAAATTAATTCAAAATGTGCAGCATCATGTACACGTGTATTACAAACTTAAAGCATTCAATCCAAAACAGTGGATATGGTTTGAATGGGCACTATGGCAAGCCAAAGTGGACAGAAATCAGTATATTGTAATATTAGAAAATGAATTTTTTATATTACAAAATTATTTTTTTTTAATATTAGAGAAGAGTTTTAATATTAGAAATTCAGTTTCTAATATTAAAAATTCTTTTTCTAATATTACAAATTCCTGATGTAGTAATATTATAGAACATCACACATTTTGTAATATTACAAATTGAATTTGTAATATTAGAAATCAATTTTTTCTATAATTTCAAAATTACAAATTACATTTGATTTCTTTAGATAAATTTATTTTAACCAAGGGAGGTAATTGTGTTGCATTAAGCAAAGGGGAGATAATTTTGATGAAATATTACACGTCATTTTTTTTAAATATCACAACTTGATTGTATCTTTAATACTTATACTATTTAAAAAAAATCCATTGAACCATATCATGAGTTTTGAAAAAAATAACAATTACAGGAACATTTTACAAGAAATTGAAACAAACAATTTCATTTATGTGTATTATTTCTTCGAACAGAAGTATTACTGTTTATTTGATATCTACATCAAAATAATTTGAATATCATATCAAAAGGTAAACCAATCACCACACATACAAGTTTTTTCTCTCTCTCTTTTACAGAGTATGAGCCATCAATAACAACTGAAATCTTTAAACAGTTCATGTCTTGTAACATAATCTGGTCTGAAAAGATATTCTTTGCATCTAGATCTCCATGTAATTTATTGGAGTTGTTTACTGCGTATTCTTTCGACAATCTTGCAAAAAATTTTTCTCTTTTATCACACATGTAAACATAGTGTAAGATAGTATGTTGACTAAATAACAATGAAATAGGGAATCCACACTAATATAGCTCTCTGTACAAAAAAATAATAAAATCACAAGGCTAATTAGCTAATTATCATTCGATTAAAACTAAAAAAAGAACATTATATATCACATTTACCAGGCTAATCCATAACGTTCCAACAGACATATTTTGTAGTATCTACACTAAGACTGGTTATGAAACAAAATAGGTTGCTGTATTAGTTTTGCCTCACTTTTATGTGTTTATCATCCATACAAATTGTACATGTGAAATTCAGTATGCTTACAGCGAAGAAGCAATACCTCAGACAACAAAATATCAAATCATTAAATAGAACAACTATTTTGACAAAACAAGTCAGAGATGAATGAAAAGTACTGAGTTTTACAGTTAATTATCTTCTACCCATACTGAACATACTAGTACTACTATTATGGCAACACTAGCTGCATATTCTCTGGCATCAACTTAATAATACATCAGATTTAAAGTTGATTTTCAAATCTTTTTCATATCAGTTTTTATTATGTGGAAACGTAGGGAACTACTTTAAATCTATGTTGTACAGCTAAAGAAGAAAAATTGAAAATTACCAATACATGTGTAACATTACAGTAAATATAAAGCATATTTTTAAGAGGAAAAAAACATATATACATATATATATATAGAAGGGTCTGAAAAATTTCCAACGATGTTAGAACTGTCAAATTTGCGAAGCAAATTTTAGTCGTTCCCTCCGCGGCACTCGAACTCGTACCGCTGTGACATCTATGGCAACACCGCCTGCACAAAGTCCAGCGCCCTAGACCACTCGGCCAGCTAGGCTATATAAAAATATAGCTTTCGCTGGCCGGGTGATTCCTCTTCGTAGGATTAATCTAGGACTGTAACTTAGTACACGATGTATGGTAGTACGGGACAGTTCATCTAGGTGTTATTATGTAGGATAGAGGATCAAAATGATGATCCTCTATCCTACAAAATAACACCTAGATGAACTGTCCCGTACTACCATACATCATGTACTAAGTTAAAAATGATCAAAATGTTGGTCCTCTATCCTACATCATAGCACCTAGATGAACTGTCCCGTACTACCCATACATCGTGTACTAAGTTAAAGTCCTAGATTAATCCTACGAGGAGGAACCACCCGGCCAGCGAAAGCTATATTTTTATATAGCCTAGCTGGCCGAGTGGTCTAGGGCGCTGGAATTAGTGCAGGCGGTGTTGCCATAGATGTCACAGCGGTACGAGTTCGAGTCCCGCGGAGGGAACGACAAAAATTTGCTTCGCAAATTTGAGAGTTCTAACATCATTTTTTCAGACCCTTCTATAAGTTTACGTTATCTTCCCTGTATCAATTTGATCCGATGGAGCAGTGTAGTGAATAGAGTCGTCACATTCTGAGACGTTATATATATATATATATATATATATATATATATATAAACATATATAAATTATATACTGAATATGTCAAAATCTGTATCACATATGGTATCAACCCTCAACCTATGTCACCCCTTTGGTCGGTGGCCCTTGGGATGATATAGGAGTCTTTGGTTGATACTGCATGCGATACATATTTTGACATGTCATTTTCATTATATTCAGCATATATATTTTAAGATTTTTATTTGTGTGCTATCTTAGATGTGTCTACCAGTCCATGTAATGGCTCTCAGCATCATGAACTATTTGCTTAACTGTATACATGTTTAAACATAACAATATCAGGCATAGATCAAATGACAGGCATGTCTCGCATACACCTCTGGAAATGTGAGGGGGGTTGTGCAAGAAATCATAATTTTTCACAAACTGTACCACAAAAAAACTGTCTTTTCTCACTTCAAACTGCATTTAGTTCTATAAACACCCTCACCCCTTTCTCCCCCTTCTAAAATCCTAGATTCACCCCTGAATATATAACTATTTTCTTACAAGTATACTGTAAATTAAAAAAAAATCATGTTTTATCATTAAAAAAAATATGACAGACTTAAAATGGAAATAATAAAGACTTGCAATATGTTTGTTATCTAGGTCAGCATAATTAGCACAATTTTCAATATGGAGATTTGTTCCATATTGGATGAAATCAGGGTTTCAATTCTACCATATACATGTATACTCAAAAGTTACTGTTCAAGTGCTTCCATACACAAATGATCATGTGCAGATTTTTATTTTTTAGAAATAAATTATTTCAGAGACATGCTTTTTTATCATTCAGTACACATAAAATAACCTCACTTTTTGCCAAGCAATGTTTCAGTGTTGCAGTGCATCAGAAAAATAAGATTAAAACAACAAAAGCCTAGATCAATGTTCTATTAACATCAGACATAACTGAAAAAACATTTTCCAGAGAGAAGGGCAAAAAAGTTTGAGTTGAGTTTAAGTTTATTTTTTTTTATTTAATTTTGGATTGTTTTTCCAAACTTGAAAGTTAATCTGATGCTTGACCACACACCTTTCCTTGGGCATGTTTTCTTTCGAGGCAAGAAATAATCAGGGATACACCACCAAAGGCAGATCCAAAGGTAGACCCCAGGTGTGCCATCCAATGCCATGCAGCCCCCTTATGCTTGTAAACTTTTGGCTATTATTTAATAAATATTAAAATAACTAGAGCAGTGGCAGATCCAGATGGGGTGGAGGAAAACTCCCTATTATTTGGGAAGGATCTCCTTAGAATCCCCCCTCCCATTTTCAAATTTGTTTCATGCCTCCTACCCCGCCACCTGATGAATGCCCTACCCTTCTTAGGTCACTC
This sequence comes from Perna viridis, assembly GCA_037379345.1. Classification (NCBI taxonomy): domain Eukaryota; kingdom Metazoa; phylum Mollusca; class Bivalvia; order Mytilida; family Mytilidae; genus Perna; species Perna viridis. The sequence goes on along the minus strand of CM074515.1, from coordinate 38,378,424 downwards.
ACCCCCACCCCCTATTCGCAATTTCTGAATCTCCCACTTCCCAGTAATACCCAGAAGGAAGATAAATTCAAACATGCAATGAAATGGCTGGTGACATAACTTTGTCCAATATAGAAAGAATAGGCTGGGATCAAGCCTATACAAAAATAGTTCCATGACAGTTCACGCCAATAAATGACCGAAAGTTACTTTATATGGATACTAGCTAACTCACTTCATAATTATGTTCACAATTAATTAATTGCATGCCTGGAGCGGGAGCGGGGATAACGGTTGCAAGGCAGTGAAACGGATAGACAAATTATCATAAATTCTGTAGTGGTCCGGGGTTTAGGTTGGCCCGATAGGATGCAGCTTTGGGGAATCCCCGACACTGTTCCCGCCAAAAACCAGCCAGCCGGAACGAGCAGACGGTTTTCAGATATCAAACAGTTCAGACGCTTATCCAGAGATCTAAATCCTGGAATGAACAGTCCAGTGTGCACTGTATTAAATAGTAAGTAGTCGTACGCACTATATTGGCGCTGCGACTATTTACAACCTGCGGGATTTTCTAGCCGCAGATTTAGCGGAAAATTCTTTTTTTTTCCCAAACTTGAGGGAGGGAACTCGTTGACTGCGTGGTCGAGGGTCGGCCATTACGATCGCTCCCGATTTTCGTTGTTCGCGTGGGAAGTTTAAGGGATTTAGAGGAATCGTCTCTGTGTATCTCGGGGTAGAGATAGCACAGTGAGAATTCGTTTTTTTCTTTTCTGTAAGAATTTTCAGGTGGAAATTGTTTTTCCCAATCCTAGGGTATTGTCTGGAAGGGATGGTACGCTGTGGGGCAGCTAGGTCTAGGACATTTAGGACTGGGAAAGATAAGTTTACATCACAGCAGTTAATCTCTTACAAAAGAACATTGTTTTCAGTCACAGGAAAAGGGACCTAGTGTAAAAATCTATATTTCCCTTAAAAAGCCTACATGCACGCATAAAAAAAAGCCCTTGCCCAATTTTATTGGAAACCTACGGATATTTTTATAGAAGAGGGTGCAGCCATCAGCCACTTAGCGTACGATGGGTACACAGGTAAGAGTGAATTATTGCTCGTATGGTATAGGTAGAGCGTTAGCGGGGCAAATTCTTAATTTGAGGGAGGAAAAGGGATCCCTAACTTTTCACGACCTTAGTGAAATCCCGTATTTACGGGTAACCCCTCAGTTAGTGGAATTAATGGACTTTACCCCATATGAGGAAAAAAGTGAGGGGGATTATAAGGATGGCCAGTGGGAGCATGGAGAAACGGTCAAAAGAGTTGACGAGTTGGTAAGGACAAAGTCCAAACCTGGCCAACAGGGTTATGTAACCCTAAGCACTACTGGGTTTGGAGGGGAGTTGGGTAGCGAGGGAAAGTCGTGGGCAGAAAGAGCCCCTTCACCCCCTGAGTTAAGTGAGCTATCCCTAGATGATATTGGAGAGCATGACTGCATTTTATGTTGCCCCTGGTCCCACATCGCAGGCAACCCCATCGTCGCACACTACCCCTGGCCCGAGAAACCCCCACCAGAGACAAAGGTCAGTGTCGCAAAGGTTGGCGTATGAGACCCATTATTAGAAGGTTATGGTAGGGGAGAGGTCAAGGAGGGATACATTTGGTAGTAGTAGTTGGTAGTAGGGGTTACAACCGGAATAGGTCAAGCCTTGAACCTAATGAGGTGGAAACACCAGCAGGTGGGAGGGGTCGTTTCAAAGAGAGTTGGAGTGGGAGAGCAGACCCGAATAGGGGGAAACCGGGAGAGGTACAGGTAGGCCCTACGGTGGGAGGAACTGTAGGGACAAACCTTATAGAGAAGGTAAGGGAGACGCTTTTAGGAGTAGGCCCCAAGGTGTAAGAGTCCACAAGGATAAAACACCATCGGGCAGGATATGTGAGCGACCCTACTCGGGTCGTGCAGGTTCAGCACCTATGGGTAGAGATGATTGGGAACAAGATGAAAGAGGGAGGGGAAATATCAAAGGTGTCATCATCCCAAAGGCCTTAAAATATGATGGGAAGTCTAACTGGCAAGCTTTTTATGCCAAGTTCTCCCGGTACTCGGAGGTGAATGAGTGGTCCCCACAGGAGTGCATGGACCAGTTGTGTTGGGCCCTTGAAGGAAAGGCCAGTGAGTATTACGCACTTCTGGTGGAGCGCAACCACAATATGGCTTATGGTGACTTAATCAGAAAGTTGGAAAAACGGTTTGGGTTTAAAGAACTCCCAGAGACGGCCCAAGTGCAGTTCAATAATGCCCGACAAGCCCCAGAAGAGTCCTTTGAGGACTGGGCTGACAGGGTTCTAACCCTGGCTACTAAGGCATTCAGGTCTCTCCCCGATCCCCACATGTACCAGCAGGCAATTTTGAAACTCTGTCAGGGTGCGGCAGACAAAGAAGCAGGGAGCTATGCTTCCAATATACGCCCCACAAGCATTGAGGAGGCAGTTGATAAGATGCGCTGGTTTCACTATAACCACCAAACTATGTATGGTAGGGGGCCAGAAGAGAAATTAAAATGGTGGGTCCCGAACGGGGGTGGGCAGCCACTCGGAGAGGGAAGAGCTTCCTCAAGATGGCCCCCTCCCCTGTGTCTAAGGATCCACGAGCAGACGGTTTTCAGATATCAAACAGTTCAGACGCTTATCCAGAGATCTAAATCCAGGAATCAACAGTCCAATGTGCACTGTATTAAATAGTAAGTAGTCGTAAGCACTATAATTCTTTAGTCGGACCAAGCGTACAATGTACATAAATTACAAGGCGGATCGAGAAATTTTGAAAAGGATGAGGTACTGGTTATTATTTGACCATTCAGCACGAAATAAAAAATCACAACAAGAGTTTTCAGCCCAGAACCCTTTTAACAGTTGTGCCACTGAAGTGTCAGGATTAAATTAATTACAGGCCTATGGACCAAGTTGGTAGCTATATCATTGGGATTTTATTAGCATTCACACAAAATAGCTTTCATTTTTCTTACACTTTTAGAATATCTAAAATTTAAAGTAACTTTTGTGCAGATTTCAGCAGCCGCCTTGTAGAAAATAAGAGGATGTGACGAACGAGTGAATTAACCGGCATATATGTTGTGTGGCACCCATAAAAATTAAAACTGACAGATACGAAGGTTTATCAATCGAAGATAGAATATGTTTTTTATGATGAATGTGTTATGATCAATTTTATGCAAAACGAAAACACACGTTTTACTTGTATGCCCTTTATATACCAAATTACGCAGTGAATTACTTAGCAGAGCTTGTGATATTTGTCTGACATTACACAAGACATTACCTTCATACAGTTTGTACCTTCTTTGATAAACTAATTAGGAAGTTAAATATCTAGTACAATGTATGTGTATAAATTAACGGGTGATTTGAATGGTTGCAATTTTCTCAATTGACACACGCGAAAACAAACAAGTGTACACAAGTGATGATTAGGATGTATGGCTTAAGGAAAAGAACGTAGGACAGAAAGTCATAGTCTTGGTTTTAGTGAAAATTAGGACAAAAAGGTCTCATATAATAATATTTTTAGGAATTATCCACAAAATTATGTTATTTTATTGAATTTTATTCAATACTTTTTTTCTGTCTTGAATGCATATAAACAGATGGTCGAAACAAATTATTATATTAATTTAACGGGAAAAGTTCTGATAAAAAAGATGATATGTTTGGCATGATTTTTGATAAATCGGGGTTCCGATCCCGGGGACGGTGTCCTCTAGCTATTCCAACATTTTGAAATTACATATTCTACCTATTCCAACATGCAGAGAACAATAGATGTTGTTATAGCCTAATATGTTGTTACAATAATTAGTAATTAATTAGTTTTACAGGTAATATTTACCCGAGAATTAAATATGAAAAATTCCTGTTTATAAATTTTCCTACAAAATAAATTTTGAGTGAAAATGAATTAAATTCTAATAATATAAGAAAATGAGGCATATGTTTTATTAATATAAAAATAAAAATTATATTAAACTTTTTAAAACTACCACTACTACCACCAAACACTGTTGAAGACGTTTGGTTTAATGCACTTGAGGACATCAACGATGCTGACACCAATACTGACACATTAGGTTTCACCGACTACGTCACCAGCTACTGGGTTGAAGGCCATCGCAACCTCTGGAACCACTACGCCACAGAGGGACCCAGAACTACAAATCACCTTGAAGGTTGGCATGGGAAGTTGAAGAAACTTGTAAAATCACCACACCCGAATATTTTCAACATGATTCGACTACTCAAACAAGAAGAAGCAATACACGCATTGACTCTAATACAGTATTCAGCTGGTGGTAAACGAGTACCAAAGAAAAGAAAATACAGAGAGATAGACAACAGACTCGCCAACCTGAAAACCAGACTTCAAAACCAGGAACTCACACCAGTCCAGTATGCTGATGCCGCATCTTACTTGTTACACATTGACTGAAATTTACTATGTTTTATTTGTGTTTCGACAGTATATTTGTGCCTTTTAATTAATCAGAGGTATTGTATTACAGTACACAATCGAATGACACATCTGTTAAATAGGAATTTAATCAACAAGATATATGTACCGACCTGTACCCGAGACTCTAATCAACAAATTTATACATGTGTGCACGTATTACAATAAAAAATCTAGCATTCCATGTGAAAAGGGTGTTTTTAAAATCATGATATATAAGAATGATAAAAAAAGGTTAGTATATGCATATGTTACACGATCAGCTTCTGGCACATGGTTTTCAGACTAATTAATTACAAATACCATATCAACATATTCGGATATCTTACATGTAATACACACCATCGGAGTATAGTTTATTCACCAGGCGCAGGTCCAGAGAATTTGGAAATGCGTTCCAAAATATATGCTATTATCCACTCATTTTTCCAAACTTTTGCATGGTTTATTAAAATTTTCGAACCAGAAGGGCATTTTGAAAAAGACAAGCAGTCAAAATTTACATGCATTTTTTTCTTTATTCATAAACTTTGGTCATGCAACCAAACTTTTCATACTATCAATACCTATAAATTTGAATTTCGCTTTGCTTTTGATATACCCTAATATAAAATACTCCCATTTGACTCCCATCCACACAATGTTAAAATAGTTCAAAAACTAAAAAAAAAAACCCAAACAAACAAAACAGGAACGTCCGCGGGAGACCCGATACTGACCAAAAACTATCAACGTAAAATCAAGATTCATGATTCGGGTATGTACAGGTTACAGACCACCAATTCAAGCAATGAGCATTTGGAACATACGCAAAAATAGTCCTACGCAGAAATTACCCCTGTTCCTCATAGTGCTGTGAAAAAAGTTCTCAGCTCATTTAAAAAATTTAAACAGTTTCTGAAAGGAAAAACATTTCTGTACATTTTATAGGTGCATTTTGCTTCTTGTGATGTGAAGCCTAATCTCCATCATGATTTCTAAATATTCCCCTATCTTGTGAAAACACTGGGATTTCCCATGCTATTTATAGACACTTCACTTCCGGTGACCAGTACTGCACTGCAAGTCTGCTAACCCCACATGCCATTCTGAGGATTGTGAGCTGACATATGTAGAATCATGCTGATATATAGTCCTCTGCAGGTTAAAGTTAAGGTAAAGTCCAGAGAAGCCATTGAATATTGTGAAATTAGCATAGAAGCCTATGGGAAGTGGAATTAGTGGTTTTTAGCCTTAAGCTGAGGCCATGGCAAAATGACAAGTTTCTTGGAATAGCTTTAAACTACTTGAAGATCTTGTAAACTTTGCTATGAGAGGAATACACTACAAAAATCCTTCAAAATATGCATTTTTTTAAGTTATAGGTCCAAATTATGGAAAATTGGTCTTTTTGGCTGAATTTTATGTCCTATTTTGTGAAAAGTGTAGAAAATTTAGTAAAAATGTCAAATATTTAACTTTGAGGGCTATATTTACTTAAAATATGGTGGTAATCAGCACTTGAAATCAAGTTTTGTGTAAATTTGAGCAAAAATTAGGTCAGAAATGAGGAAAAACTCACTTTCATTACTGCGGTTAAGGCCAAATAAGCATTCCCCTATGGCAACATGGAAAATCCATTATTGAGTACTTTTTTGCTTTAGGTGCCCTTTACTGGTCATGTTTTAATGTGAAAACACTGTATTTACAAATTTAAAGCCAAATATATCACCTTTTGTGAAAATTTAAAGATTTAGGATTTTTGACATGTGATCAAGAAAAAGGGGGAGGCATGTCAGAAATAAATTTTTAAAAATAGACCAATTTCTCAGAAAATGATTACTTTTAAATCTATCTCTTTATTAATATTGTTAAAAAACAAGTTGTGATTGATTTTTTTTATTTGAAAAGTCAGAAAAAGTTCTTTGCAAATATTTAATGCATTTAAGTATGGTAGAATATTGTCACTTTTTTGCTCGCGCAACTTGGTTACCCTATATTTAAAAATCAAATATTTAAAAAAGTGCTTGTCACATTTCACTGAAACTTTGCAAATGCATTCAGTATGTGTGTAGGAAGATATCTGTATAGTTATTTATTTTTTCTAAGACAAAAAGTGACCCCTTTAGGTTACAGACCACCAATTCAACCAATGAGCATTTGGAACGTACGCAAAAATAGTCCTACACAGAAATTACCCCTGTTCCTCATAGTGCTGTGAAAAAAGTTCTCATCTTATTTAAAAAATTTAAACAGTTTCTGAAAGGAAAAACATTTCTGTACATTTTATAGGTGCATTTTGCTTCTTGTGATGTGAAGCCTAATCTCCATCATGATTTCTAAATATTCCCCTATCTTGTGAAAACACTGGGATTTCCCATGCTATTTATAGATACTTCACTTCCGGTGACCAGTACTGCACTGCAAGTCTGCTAACCCCACATGCCATTCTGAGGATTGTGAGCTGACATATGTAGAATCATGCTGATATATAGTCCTCTGCAGGTTAAAGTTAAGGTAAAGTCCAGAGAAGCCATTGAATATTGTGTTTTTAGCCTTAAGCTGAGGCCATGGCAAAATGACAAGTTTCTTGGAATAGCTTTAAACTACTTGAAGATCTTGTAAACTTTGCTATGAGAGGAATACACTACAAAAATCCTTCAAAATATGCATTTTGTTAAGTTATAGGTCCAAATTATGGAAAATTGGTCTTTTTGGCTGAATTTTATGTCCTATTTTGTGAAAAGTGTAGAAAATTTAGTAAAAATGTCAAATATTTAACTTTGAGGGCTATATTTACTTAAATATGGTGGTAATCAGCACTTGAAATCAAGTTTTGTGTAAATTTGAGCAAAAATTAGGTCAGAAATGAGGAAAAACTCACTTTCATTACTGCGGTTAAGGCCAAATAAGCATTCCCCTATGGCAACATGGAAAATCCATTATTGAGTACTTTTTTGCTTTAGGTGCCCTTTACTGGTCATGTTTTAATGTGAAAACACTGTATTTACAAATTTAAAGCCAAATATATCACCTTTTGTGAAAATTTAAAGATTTAGGATTTTTGACATGTGATCAAGAAAAAGGGGGAGGCATGTCAGAAATAAATTTTTAAAAATAGACCAATTTCTCAGAAAATGATTACTTTTAAATCTATCTCTTTATTAATATTGTTAAAAAACAAGTTGTGATTGATTTTTTTTATTTGAAAAGTCAGAAAAAGTTCTTTGCAAATATTTAATGCATTTAAGTATGGTAGAATATTGTCACTTTTTTGCTCGCGCAACTTGGTTACCCTATATTTAAAAATCAAATATTTAAAAAAGTGCTTGTCACATTTCACTGAAACTTTGCAAATGCATTCAGTATGTGTGTAGGAAGATATCTGTATAGTTATTTATTTTTTCTAAGACAAAAAGTGACCCCTTTAGGTTACAGACCACCAATTCAACCAATGAGCATTTGGAACGTACGCAAAAATAGTCCTACACAGAAATTACCCCTGTTCCTCATAGTGCTGTGAAAAAAGTTCTCATCTTATTTAAAAAATTTAAACAGTTTCTGAAAGGAAAAACATTTCTGTACATTTTATAGGTACATTTTGCTTCTTGTGATGTGAAGCCTAATCTCCATCATGATTTCTAAATATTCCCCTATCTTGTGAAAACACTGGGATTTCCCATGCTATTTATAGACACTTCACTTCCGGTGACCAGTACTGCACTGCAAGTCTGCTAACCCCACATGCCATTCTGAGGATTGTGAGCTGACATATGTAGAATCACACTGATATATAGTCCTCTGCAGGTTAAAGTTAAGGTAAAGTCCAGAGAAGCCATTGAATATTGTGAAATTAGCATAGAAGCCTATGGGAAGTGGAATTAGTGGTTTTAAGCCTTAAGCTGAGGCCATGGCAAAATGACAAGTTTCTTGGAATAGCTTTAAACTACTTGAAGATCTTGTAAACTTTGCTATGAGAGGAATACACTACAAAAATCCTTCAAAATATGCATTTTTTTTAAGTTATAGGTCCAAATTATGGAAAATTGGTCTTTTTGGCTGAATTTTATGTCCTATTTTGTGAAAAGTGTAGAAAATTTAGTAAAAATGTCAAATATTTAACTTTGAGGGCTATATTTACTTAAATATGGTGGTAATCAGCACTTGAAATCAAGTTTTGTGTAAATTTGAGCAAAAATTAGGTCAGAAATGAGGAAAAACTCACTTTCATTACTGCGGTTAAGGCCAAATAAGCATTCCCCTATGGCAACATGGAAAATCCATTATTGAGTACTTTTTTGCTTTAGGTGCCCTTTACTGGTCATGTTTTAATGTGAAAACACTGTATTTACAAATTTAAAGCCAAATATATCACATTTTGTGAAAATTTAAAGATTTAGGATTTTTGACATGTGATCAAGAAAAAGGGGGAGGCATGTCAGAAATAAATTTTTAAAAATAGACCAATTTCTCAGAAAATGATTACTTTTAAATCTATCTCTTTATTAATATTGTTAAAAAACAAGTTGTGATTGATTTTTTTTATTTGAAAAGTCAGAAAAAGTTCTTTGCAAATATTTAATGCATTTAAGTATGGTAGAATATTGTCACTTTTTTGCTCGCGCAACTTGGTTACCCTATATTTAAAAATCAAATATTTAAAAAAGTGCTTGTCACATTTCACTGAAACTTTGCAAATGCATTCAGTATGTGTGTAGGAAGATATCTGTATAGTTATTTATTTTTTCTAAGACAAAAAGTGACCCCTTTAGGTTACAGACCACCAATTCAACCAATGAGCATTTGGAACGTACGCAAAAATAGTCCTACACAGAAATTACCCCTGTTCCTCATAGTGCTGTGAAAAAAGTTCTCATCTTATTTAAAAAATTTAAACAGTTTCTGAAAGGAAAAACATTTCTGTACATTTTATAGGTGCATTTTGCTTCTTGTGATGTGAAGCCTAATCTCCATAATGATTTTTAAATATACCCCTGTCTTGTGAAAACACTGGGATTTCCCATGCTATTTATAGACCCTTCACTTCCGGTGACCAGTACTGCACTGCAAGTCTGCTAACCCCACATGCCATTCTGAGGATTGTGAGCTGACATATGTAGAATCATGCTGATATATAGTCCTCTGCAGGTTAAAGTTAAGGTAAAGTCCAGAGAAGGCATTGAATATTGTGAAATTAGCATAAAAGCCTATGGGAAGTGGAATTAGTGGTTTTTAGCCATAACCAAAAACCTCGGTGCAAACCGATCGCGAAAACCAGATAGAAAATCCGAAAACCCCAATGAAACACGTTTTTGGGTGTTATAATTGTTCACTGTTATTTAAACACACTTGCAAATAAGTTCTTTTTTATTACTATTCCAGTACTTTCTAGATACTTAACGAAAGTCTGTAATAATCAATATAGCGTCAGTACTTTGAAATTAGTCACTTGTTCTTTCGACGCCATATTGTTTTCGGTTATTGGAGGTACCGTGTTTGACCTGCGTCTGGTCAATTAGAAAAAAAAATAGTCCTGCTCGCAAAGACAAAATTTAAATAGTGTAAAATAAGCACATAATCATAGAAATATTGCAATTAAAAAAAAATATTACAAAAGCTTTGATGTCATAATACTTCCATCTCTTACGAAAAATAAAGCATCATATATTGATCGGCAGAGGAGCGATATACTAACGTAAATTTGCAAGGCTGAAAAGGGGGAGGGCAAAGAGAACAGACCTCAGAATATTAGGCGGTTCCATGTGGCAGTATCCCACTTTCGGTTGAATCCCACTTGCCGACGATCTCTAAGTCAAGTACAAGCTATAAATAGCCTTCTTTGACAAAAACCCATCATACAATACTTAAACAAAAGACTCAAACTTAAACAAAAAAAGGCGTAAGAAACAAACTACGAATGAAAACATGGAGAGTGAAAAAAAATCCGCAAATCAATGGTTTACCCTCACAACGGTCAAATTAAATATACGCGACGTGTAAACATTGAAAATATGAAAAAGAAATCGGTTTACCCGATAGAGCCCCATAACACGGATAAAATCGATGAAAAGGTTGCGTGTGTCTGTTGTAGATGATGAATATGTTGACTACAAAAATCTAATTATGATAAAAATGAAAATACACCATTCAAAAGCTATTAACGTTCCGAATGTAAACATCAATTGTAAACCTTACAATTGTCAGTATAATCTTTAGACGCTAGTCAAAATAGTAACAATTATTCAAACTGAATACAAAAAATATTAAACATAATTAAACAAAAATAATTAAAACAACGATTAAAATTAATGTCCGAGAGGTAAACATTGCACAATACATCCTTACACCTGTAATGTATTCATAAAGCTCGATAAAAACGGTTAAAAATCAATACATGGGCTATTGAAATCACCAGTAAAATGGGAAGTTTCAAACATCTGCCTAATCCGTGAGACATCTATTCAAATTTCACAATCCATTGAACACAAAGAAAATCAAATCAAAACTTAAAATCTATTCAATGTGTCCAATCCATTTGTTATAATTACACAAAGACCATAAAACGTGTGTTCGCCAACTGTTGGCTGTATATTGTTGGGCCAGTGTTGGCCCATCGACACCTGCCCACCAAGTTAAAGTGTCTGTTGGTCCGATGGTGGGCCGATATAGGGTAGAAACCACTAATTCCACTTCCCATAGGCTTCTATGCTAATTTCAAAATATTCAATGGCTTCTCTGGACTTTACTTTAACTTTAACCTGCAGAAGACTATATATCAGCATGATTCTACATATGTCAGCTCAGAATGGCATGTGGGGTTAGCAGACTTGCAGTGCAGTACTGGTCATCGGAAGTGAAGGGTCTATAAATAGCATGGGAAATCCCAGTGTTTTCACAAGATGGGGGTATATTTAGAAATCATTATGGAGAATAGGCTTCACATCACAAGAAGCGAAATGCAGCTATGAAATGTACAGAAATGTTTTTCCTTTCAGAAACTGTTTAAATTTTTTAAATAAGATGAGAACTTTTTTTCACAGCACTATGAGGAACAGGGGTAATTTCTGCGTAGGACTATTTTTGCGTATGTTCCAAATGCTCATTGCTTGAATTGGTGGTCTGTAACCTATATATATATATGTCAATGGTTGGTATGATGTTGGGCAGACCACACCATGCCAATGTTCTGTTCGAAAATAGCTACATAAATCTTGACATGATTATTTACGGATTCTAATTTCAAAGAGTACTAGTAAAACGTGTTAAATTACCACTTCAAACTGACTTGGCTCAATTTGTGTTTCGTGTGTGTTTTATTTATAATATGAACATTTGAAATTACGCAGACACCAATACTTAATCAGGTATTATTAAGTGAATTATGCATGGTTTTTTAATATGATTATTTTTGCATACTTGAAAAATGTTTTCATCGCATATCACTTAAGTCTTGCTTTTCATAACGTGTATATAGATAAAGCACACACATTAAACACAGAGATTAATACTAGATGTTCTGATAGATAGAGGAGTGCGGGATATATTAAATTTCCATTCACCACGCTGTTTAGAATTCGCGCGCATTTCATCACAACAGAATCAAACGACATGGTCGTATTTTATATCGTATTTAAAATTCAACTAGCTTACTGGCAGTTGAAAGGTTAGTTCTTTACATTTACTTTTAAGTTTTACTATTTAGCTTGCTAGACTTTCACAAATAATGTTTTTTGATCTTCCCTCTCGTTTACTAAGATTCGAATGGTGACCCTTTAAACTAGACGACTTTGACCCCATGACACCTTTCGCAGGCTACACACACCTACCAAAAAAAAAAAAGCATTTTAGTATTTTCACATTCTGTCTTATAATTTCAGTGAACTATAAGTGTTAAATTAATTATGCACTGCATGGTTTATTCACTTCATGAATAATATGTTCATTATGAACATAGTATAATCCAGCCATCTTTACAATGACTACAAGACCCCCCCCCCCCCGATCCAATGATAAGGTGTCGAGTCGGATAGATTAAGATAGTATCATAGAAAGGAGTAATTTTTAGTTTTATTATTCGGGACAAGTTTATATAGATGTACATACGTACATTGGTGCGTGCTTGTTAACAAGATGAGTAACTGGCTTTGACAGGTCGAAATCTCGGTTCTTGTTAACAAGATGAGTGACCGACTCTGAAGGTCGAAATCTTTGTGCCTGTTAAAGAGATGAGTGACTGACTCTGAAAGGTCGAAATCTTTGTGCCTGTTAACGAGATGAGTGACTGACTTTGAAAAGTCGAAATGTTGGCGCTTGTTACAAACATCAGTCGTTCAACATAGTTATTATACGCATCAAACACTTCTCCTACAAATACTGGAAAAATTACTGTATTAGTCATCACCAAAAATCTATAAAAAAAAACAACAGTTAAGCCTTTAATTTTCTGTATGACTTGGTTATTGAACTGTGTGTGTTCATGTGCGTGCGTGTGTGTGTGTGTGTGTGTGTGTGTGTGTTTAAATAAAAATGTGATTATTTAATAGAAAATTGAAACCAAGAACCGTGTGGCAAATATTAAGAACTTGCTTTGATAGTGAAACGGACAATGTTCTAAATTATAGGAGCTGTAAGAAGAACAGATTGACCATTACTGCATCGGACACAGCAAAAACAGACATCGATTCGATTTACAAATGAACCATTGTGAATTCTAGGAAATTGGATGGATAAATTGTACATAATTCTATTGTTTATATGATACATTGTACATTTATGAAGAACCTGTTTTTAACCTATTACAAGAAGGTATGACATGAAAAAATGAATCAATAATTATTCCAGATAATTTTTTAACCAAATTCGAATCAGTTGAATGGCTGCCCCTCTATTACATGCACTTTAAAAGATATAAATTTCAACTGAGCTTTTGTTAATTGAAATTTTTCACAAATGATAATAAAAGATAGAAAAAAAGGAAGTCCTAGCTTGTTTTATGTTATTGACTTTTCATTAATTGAAATATCTTCTAGGTTATGTCACATTGGATGTTTCTTCTTATCAAATGCATGTTTGCTATACGCGATAAAAAAAAACATTACAGGGCAAATTGTTTTGTTTTCAACTCGATGTTTTAAATAAAAAACAAAAACAAAAAATTAAAAAGGACACTTCAGTAATCACAGTTCACTCTAAAAAAAAAACGTTGGTAGTACAATGGCAAGTTGACGGAATATGGGTAAAACATGTTGGCCAGTTGCTGGTGATGTGTCGTACATGTTGGTTGATAGACGTTGGGCCAACGTCGCGCCAACCGTTGGGGATGACGTTGGCCCGATGAGCAAAATGTCATTGACTACTTATATGTCATTTTTTTACACATATGACAAGGTAAAAATAAAATTAGACAAAATGAAGGCTTTCAGTCTGATATTGATCACCAAAATTACATCATCATGATTTTTGTTTAAAAGAAGGACTTTTTTCAAGTTTTCAATATGCCTTGCTTGCAGACCCAGGTTGATATTTTTGTATAAAAGGGATATTATTATACTAATCCATTGTGAAAGTAAGAAGCTGTGTCTGCATGCATGGCTCTCTGTAATATTAGTTTAATTTGTAGCCAATGTGAGCTTTTCTCCGTAACCATGATGATACTTATATATGGTAGAGGTGCTATTCTATCACCAGAATTAATCATGCACTTGACAAAAATGGAAAAAGGAATTATTTTCTAAGAATAGAAACATGAAGTTTTAAAATGATATGCATAAGCGTATTATTGAACAAGTTTAAAAATCCAACATCAAGTGGTGCCGGAGAGGTACCTACTCAAGCAACTCATGCTTTGCAAATTTTGTTAAATATTTAGTAAGAACATACTGTTGCTCATAGATCATTATTAAATATTCTGTTGAATATAGTGTGAATTTGCATTTTTTTTAATGAAAGAGAGCCTTAACATAACTTTAAGATAATCCCGCTAAGAATACAAAAAAAAATTCAATCCTCTTTTTCTTGACAAAAATTTATTTTGCATGGTTAATTTCACTGGTAGTCGTACAGGCTTTTTAACATGTGTTTTATACTTACACAAAGAAAAGACACTACTATCAATAATTAACAAGTATTGTCCAAGCATTGTACGGTGCCAGAGGTTTTTTGTCAATAAAAAGAAGTTCGAAATGCACTTTACAAATGTAAAAGACATGAAATGATTTTAAGAAAATAAAGACATGTTTTCTGGTTATTTAGTGTTTTATTTAAAGACAGTTTAACAATAAAAAAAGTAAAATTTGGGTAGCACTGCTTTGTGACATTTAATCAAAGCGGACATCCATGATCTTGGACTAGGATGTCTTAAACACGAACTAAGAATAAAAACAATTTATTTCATTAACGCAAATTGCATTTAATGTACCCAAATAATATCGATTATAACATATTTTCTATATTTGATATATCATGTCGCCGTTTTTATAAGTGTATATCCTGTACAGTACATGTTCAGATACAGCTGCCGATCCGTTGCTCTTTAGGTTCCGATGATAGGTTACTCCAGCAATGCTATATATTATCTGGCAAGCTATTTCCTGACTTGGTGCCATCTTTTTATGAGGAACAAAATTCCAACTTCTTACATTGTGGGAGTAGTTCATATGTATGCAAATAAGAACGTTACGAAATACGGTTCCATATGTGTTTTCTTCCATATGAACCCTCATGCAGATAATTTGCGTCTGTGTCAATTAACTTGTTAGTTCAATAAAATATCTTGTATGTATGTTGTATTCAGTTTCTCATATCATAGAACCTTCGCTGGGTTTTGGTTGTGTAAAATTACATATAGGGCTTTTCGTATTACTGGTAAGTAGAACTTAATTGATATTATTATGTTACGTTGTTTTTCTCATAATTCTACCTTTTCGCATGCACATGTATTTACAATTTAAAGAAAAATCATGACATATTACGCTGAAGCGTCCAATTACAAGGCTGGTAGGTCACCCAGCACCTTAATTAAGTGGTGTTAATTCCTACTTTACTAACTGCATATACTGAATGGCTACAATCTGACAAACATTTATTTATTGAATACAAAGAACAGAGGAAACCGAGAAGTTCCACCATATTGGACTAATCTTTTCCAATTAGGCACGACAATGCGAAAGCAATAGCCTTCATTTTCGGATCTCTATTTCCCTAGTTCTGTTTTACCTGTATTCATTTCAATACTTTTCTAAATCGACTATAAACAGACTGAGTCACGTTAACGTGAATAATGAAAAATATTGAATTACTCCAGTGTATTCATAAATATGATTATTCGTTTTCTTGCGTAGTCCTTCACGGCACCCATAATTTAAAGTTATAATCCAATTGATGGCGCGTGTTTCACGGTATTTGGGACCTTTCGAGAGGATCTTACGGAGAGATTCGTTTTCGATAATGCATAAATCTGTCGTAACGACCTAATAGGAAGGACCATATTTGAATGGAGAGCTTTTGCAAAAACAGTCAGGTGGTTTAGCCGATAAGTCCTCAATCTTGAGGCTCTGTAATAGCCTTTTGTAACTGAAAATTTTGGGTGCAGTAAGTAAAGTACAGGAACATGACATAATTGCAAATTGTGATCGAAAACTATTTGAAAACAAAAAAAGATATTGGTTGTCGTCCCGTAAATATATGAAGCAGCATACACCTAGTATTCATATCAAATTCGGCTCCCTTTTAAAAACAAGAACATATTCTACAATATACCGTTAAATAAATAGATATTTTACTCAATTTGGAAATGTAATACACACCAATTGGCGATAAGAAGGCACAATAAAAGTATTCGAAAAAAAGAGATAACATCATATGGCTTGTACAATTGTGGAGATGAGGAATCAAGAAGAAGTATACATAAACAAACAGCGACATGTATGCCCAAAACTGAGGGCCGGATATCGGTGCCTCAAGCATGCATTGTTTTTATGTTCAGCGGTATGACATTCTTTACTCGTATAATTTGAATTTTGTAACCTTGCATGTCTGATAATTGCAGAATGAATATGTCTAAGTATACATTTAAATGATCCTTTCATCTTTTCAGCTATGCAGTCGGACGACATATCGACATTGACTGATGAAATTGGTTCAATTTTATTGAATATTATTTAGGATATGTATAAGAGCTGTGAAACATCAATGAAAATTGATAATAGCTTCTCAAAACTATCTTATGGCTAAAAGGTGTGTTTTACGAGGGAATAGTTTAAGGCCTACCATGTTTAATTGCTTTATTAATGATCTACATTCAATAGTTGATATTTCTTGTCATCCAGTATGACTGGTCAAATAAAAATAAAATAATACGTTGAGCTTTGCAGATGATCTAGTGATTTTATTACAGTCAGCACTTCAAAAGGTACAAGAAAACTGTCATAATAGCAGTTAACTGTTAATATCAAAAAGACTAAGATACATGTATAGATTTTCAAAGAGGCAATCAACAAAATGTCTAAGACGAGGAGAAACATTGAATTTTTATTTTCAATTGACAAACTTATGATGGTTTAAGAACTGATTTTTTAAATCTAATGTCTGATAAATGCTCACATTTCAACTAACTTGACCTTTCCAATAAACTAATTTGTATCTTAAATTCAAATGTGGATATTTTACATATTAAATTGTTGATTAAATTAAGCGATCTTTGGAGTTGCTAAATAAAGGTCCATATTGTTCAAATGCATGCATGTTTGCAAACTCTCTTGGTTGTTTAATATTCGTTGTAATTTGTCTCAATTGTATTGAATGTTCTGTTTATTTGCCTAACATGTAAATTTACTGTTTATTTTGAAAAAAAAAGAATAAAACCTTACAGACTATGCAACATTTTCGTCTGTTTCCATAGAAGTAGCCCAAATGTCTTTGCTTTTTCTAGAGAACTTTGATGGGTTGTGAAAGTATTAAACTTATATCAACAATATAATAATTCATTATTGATAAGACGGTAAAGGTCAGGTGTTGAACTTTTGTTTCTTGACTGTTCTTGTACTCATGATTCTACATTTTTACAAATTTCCGAATAGAATGCGAAAACGCGTATATATCACCAAAGAACCGTGCATGTGAAAAATACTTTATCTGATACAATAAGAAATACCCAAGCAATCAATGTTACTTTTATGATTCACCAGACTCTCGTCTATTTATAACATAGCATTTCTCCATCAGTGGAATCAAGTACAATCGATACACTTAGTAGCAGCTACATAATCATAGGAGATTTTCATACTAGAACGGTTGCAATTATCATAAGTAATTACTAGTGCAAGCATTGGATTTTAAAACGTATTACATTGCAGTTGACTGTAGAAAATCATAAGACACGCGTTAGTCTATACATTAATTATTACAGGAGATTTTCATACCATAATGGCTGTATGTTACTGGCTTCCGACTTTAAAACGTGTTGACATATACAATGGACTGTAATCGTCTTCTGCAACATCGGCTATTAGATCAATACACACGCTATACTTTTCATAGGAGATTTTCATACGAGAACGGCAGAAAGCAGAGAGTGTTCTTTTTAATCCCTGGAACCCATTATAAAGACACGTAAGTAAACTAGTGATTAAGGATCATAACTGATTGGTTTTTTTTGTTCTTTTTCCATGCTAAATATTAGAACATATTTTAAAAATAAGCGAAGATTTTGTTCTTTTTCTTCATGTTTCGTTTCTGAAAATGTAAAGTTGAGATATTTAAGGTACCATTTCAATTAAGCCGTAAAACATCTCGGGTAGAACAATATGCATGATTGTGATCGAAGACTTAGGGTATCCGTTTTTAATCATATAATATTCCCAAACAGATCAATGCTGTGTATAGTTTGTACAGAATAAGTCGCTAATCAATACACATAAATTGAGCACAGAAACATCTTTCTGTAAAAAAATCAATATCATCACTACAAAGTTTTGATAAACATATATGCTGTTATTTATGATATTGTCGGCGACTTAAATGACAAGTAAGGAATAGAAACTCTATGAAATGCAGTTTCAATGCGGATTTAACTACTTTAAAAAGTAAGTCTTTAAAAAAATGATATTGATTAATAACGTAGACATTAAATACTAAAAAAAAACAAACAAACAAAAACATTCTGGTCAAAAGAAGGGAGGTAGCTTACTATGTAAAATATATTGTCAAGATAATTATTTTGCAGGGTAATATGGATTCCATTAGAATATCACACATTAAAACAGAATCCGAATCCTGCAAAGGATATGAGTATCTAGAAGTACTTATTGAAGACCAGCAACAGGGAGATTCAATTAATCCAACAGCTATCAAATTTGAACCGCTCGACATTCATGGTTTTAAAAGAAACAATTCAGCGCACATCAATGCTAGCTCCGATCTACTCAGCTATCAAGAACAGCCTAGTGTCGTTGGAAGTCAGGAACTGACAAGACAAGACTATCAGAATGTCCTACACATTGGAGATAAGAACGAAACCCAAGTACAGATTAAATTTAGTCTTGAACAGGAAACAGAGAATGTTGGACATAACCACGCAGTTAATGACAATTCCGAAATGGCAGGAGATAAAACAGCAATAGGTCAACAAGGATTCAATTTGTCTTCATCACGTATGGATTACACTTCTCAACAAGTTGGCGTTCAGGACTGTCTAAAAGACTCAGTGCAAATCAAAAGAGATAAAAATGATAATAAAACTGAGAGTGTTTCTGACAGTCTTAGTGAAACTTTACCCGGACAGCAAACCAGCCCAAAAGTAAATGGAAAGCCTACAATTGCAAACCCAAAACTCAAATCCAAAAGAAACTCTGGTAAAAAGGTAAACCACGGATCCGATACTCAAAGTTTAAAAGTCAGACGGAAATCTGAGAAGACGAAGCGCAAATTAGTTGATCATGCGAAGCTGAACGCCGAAATTGTCTCATTGGAAATAAATAGAGGGAATGAAAAATCGAACATTGTCGGAGACAAATGTACAATGTGCTACAAAGATGTTCAATGCAAGCATCACGAAACCAAGGAATCAAACGGTAACAGTAATAAAAAGTTTCAATGTGATGTATGTGGCAGTTGGTTCAAACACACTTACACGCTGCGAAAGCACAAGTGTAACCACGAGGGAAAGTACGTTTGTAGTATATGTAACAAGAGGTACGGTCTACCGAGCTATCTTAAAAGACACATGAAGAATCATACTGATGAAAAAGTCCGTTATCATTGTAAATATTGCGACAAGGGTCTATGCAGTACATCCAGTTTGCGAGCACATGAACGACTTCATACTCTTGACAAGCCGTTCAAGTGCGACGTTTGTGAAAAATGTTTTACACAATCGAGTAATCTAGCCACGCATAAAAAGATTCACAATGACGTCAAGCCGTATGTCTGTGAACTCTGCAACAAGCCATTCAGACACAAACAATCCTTATTGGTACATCTCAGATCTCACACAAAGGAGCGACCATACACATGTGCAACGTGTGGACAAACATTCACTCAAAACACACATATGCGCACACATGAGCGACTTCATTCAGGTATAAAACCTTACAAATGTAATCTGTGCGATAAGACTTTTTCAAGAAAGCATCACCTTGACTATCACTTAGAAACTCATTCTGGAAAAACTTACAAATGTTCAATTTGTGATAAAGCATTTACAGCAGAGAGGGCGGTCATACAACATGAGCGAATACACACAGGGGAAACACCTTACAAATGTGACGTTTGTGGGAAAGAGTTCAAATATCACGGGTACCTTAGTGTTCACAAGAGAATACATACTGGGGATATGCCGTTTAAGTGTTCATTCTGTCCGAAGGAATTTATTGTTGCAAGTTCTCTTCAACAACACTTAAAGCATAATCATCATAATGAAACGAAAAACTATCTCTCAGCTAAGAGGACTAGGAAGATGGGACAAGAAAGGATTATGGCTAACATTCAAACGAATGGGAGTAAGAAAGAAGTTAATATCTCTTCTGGTTCTTGTGTAAAAACTGGGAAGAGGTTCAAGGCAAATTTTGTTCAGAAGAAAATAAGTCTGATATCACAGTGTATAGATAAACCTAATAATGCCGAAATTATTGAAACAGTCGCAGCTTTTGTAAATGGTATTAAATCTACAATAAAGAAAAACAATGCGTCAAACTTGTCTACAACTAAAGGAAAGACTAAACAATCTGGCTGGAGAAAAAAATGTTGTTCGAAGTAGTAGGGTTCGACACGCAACCTTTCAGAACACATTTTGAAGTAACAAAAATATTACTTATAAAACGTATACAAACCATTATCCAAAGAATGTTGACTTTTCTGTCTTGTACACTGCTGTTCAATAAAAAAACATGATTTCATACATACCTTTTTGTTCTGATATATCTATTTTGCGTTTGTTAGATAATATATTACGATTCAATTTCGTAAGAAACTGCTGCTTGGTGTGCTGTTGGAATTTTAACACTCAATATAAAGGAAACATAAGGAAACTACATCGATACCAATATTGAGTTTTAAGTTACCACTTGGAAATTTTATCGGAGAGAAGATTTAGTCTAACTTCACAGGGAGAAAAGTCCACGGTCGTGTCGTCTCTCTTGTTATATATACCACATATCGAACGGCCTCTTTCTTTCTGTTCCTAAAATTTTCTACATATGATCAAATGACTTTCAGAATATGGGCTAACAAAGACCAACTTTATAAATTTTACAACTTCGTAAACATTTTGTTTCTGAAAAAAAGATTATATAATGGAAAACAAAAATAAAGTTAAATATATGGAAATTGCCATTTATTTTGCTGCTTTAGTTGAAATACCTTAACTTTGAATTATTTCTACTAAATTGTACTTTTCCTGTACGTAATTTCATTTGATATCCACAAATAAAATGCGTCAAGTATATGAAACAGGCGTCGATACATATATTATCCTGCAGGACAGAAAGTCGACCTAGATAAAATTCGTATGCTTCGTATAATTCGTAAAACTTCAGGTGACCTTATTATGGGCGTGTGCTGTAAGGGTCGATTCTTAAAAAAAATTGTTTGAAAAGCGAAAGACCGTTTTTTATTGACTCAAGCCATGCATGAAAAAAAAATCGAATATAACGGAAGGATCATTTAGTAATTTACATATAGTGATATAATACGGCACAAATATGGTCAGTAATTGTCATTATTTATTTGAAAAATAATCAAGAAATACACGAAATGAAATGGAAACAGGACATGTATGTGCTTGCCTGTTATTGCTATTTTGAACCAAGGTGAAAGTATTTTTAACCCAGGTGGAATGTCTTGTCGGCAATCTTCGGAGGTAATGGCGAAAAATATATAGATTAGAGGTTTCGATCTTCTTTCATTTATTGCTTCGATTGCATCACTACAAACTTATTTCTTTGAATCAGCAAAATTTACCAGAATCAAAACTGAACAAATTTGGCAGCTAAAGCAGGTTTAACGGTTTAAGTTAGTATCTCCGTGGAATGACAATTTGAAGTGGTAAAACCGCATAAGTGACTGTGAATAATACTATGTCAGATGATGAAATGACACCGGGAAAAAAAGAATAAATTGGACAATTTCATACTGAAACATATGATACTAATGACAATAACAACACCAACAAACATAACAAATTCTATAATAAAATGAGCCTTGATGAAAAAGGCATCAATGATGCCACTAACTAAATACACGAAATATTTGGAAAAGTTTGTGATTAAACATTAAGGAAATAACAAAAAAAAGTACAAAGTATGGTTTGACCTGGGATTAAATGTAATGAAAAAAAAAACCAACATTTAGATGAAAAGGCATTGCCTCATGTCAAAATTTCCTACATACCCACTGTTAAAAGGCTCTTTCTTCAAACTCAATAAAAAATATTCAAAATTGAGGGGGGAATCAATTTAAGCAAATTATACTGGATAAATTGGATAATATGCAATAAAAATCTCGAACTTCAGATCATATACTTGTGCTTAAACGTGTAATTGATAACTATATATGTTAAACAATGGTCTAGAAAGTTATTTGCAAGTTTTGTGGATTTTTGCAAAGCATTCGACAAGGTCATGCATGTACAAGTAGGTAGCATCATTAAACTGTTGAATAAAATAGTTACTTCTATAGAATATTGAAATGTATGTATCCCGATGACAAATAGTGTGTAACAACAAAATCACCAACTTCTTGACTGCAAAGGTAGGAGTCCGATAAGGAATCGACGTGTTTTAAAGTCCGAACTTTTTTTTTTTAAAATGATCTGCCTGGTAAGCTTGAAGATACATCTAATTGTGTAACACTGGATGATAAAAATATACCTGTGCTGATGGCTAACTGAAACGAGAACTTACCGAATAAACTTGATATCTTTTATGAATATTGCACTGAATGGTGTCTAGACATTTACACTGATAAAACCAATGGTCCCGAGGCATTGCCGAGGCCAATACGGCTGTCGAGGCCAATATGATTGACTGAAACCAATATGAATTTACATATTTATTGACAATTTAATCAACTCAACTAGATGATTTGTAGAACAGTGGTTTTCGTGTTTTACCAAAAAGATGTAACCTGAGGTTAATTTGCATTAATCAGTCTTAAATATACTTTTTGTATAAAATGGAAGATTTTTTTGTGTTTCTGCAGCTTTTAGTCCTGATGATCAAAGTTATAAAATCCAATTCTAACTCAAAACGGCGGTGTCAAACGACCGCAAGTTAATATGATGTCGTTTTGGCCCTGGTTTGATCCATATTGGCCCGGTATAGATGCGCGGTTTGAATTCATATCAATTGGTCAGTTTTTGACATATTTTAATGTATTTTGGGTAGTTGGTTAATAAAACCAATTGTATCATATGGTTATGAAAACTTGGGATTACTAAATGTCACAACAAATACTTTTGTGTATTTATCCTAGTTACTGAACAGAAAAATGTTCTATGAAAAGTTATACGCAACGTGTCCAAACCACATAATTTGAACCCTGAATTGCTTTTCATCTGGACTTTAACCACTGAAAATATTAAAGTTCTAACTTTCCTAGCTGATTATTTGGAATAAAATTTTAATAAAAGAAAGGACAATTATGCCTGATTAACATTTATAATGTAAACCATATGTACAGGTACATGTATCTTGAATGGCTTTTCCATGTATACTCTTACCATAATATTTTTTTAAATTTAATTTTACTCTATTTTTCTAAAACTACCGTGTTCAAATTTACGCAAATCAGGTAAGAATAGTTGTGTATGTCGCTATTTGTGAACTAAGTTGGGTGTGTGTTTCATGGTAGTGATTCGATATGCCTGCAAAGATCCTGTGATTAGGCAATAAAAACATTTGTATTTGTATAATCTGTATTGTTCACAAACATCGAATTTCATGTATGTTAAGGCATAACGTACTTGTCCGGACTAAAGTGATTTGAAAGGGTCAAAAGAAATATTTTCTCCCAATTTAAAAATTAAAATATTTGTTTAAAAAAAGTCTTTCAAAATTTCAAACTCCCCAGGAGGGTTTTTTGCACGTGAAGTGAACCTCAGTTTATTATAATAACTTTTTAGGGGGCTCTAGCTCCAATTCACCTTAATAATATATTTTGGCTTTCTTTATGAGGCTACAACGTTTATGCATAAGTCAAATTGCAGGGACTATATAATACTAATAATAAATTAAATGTTAAGTCCCTGAATGTGTAAACTGAAGACAAAGTGGCGTTGAACAGCTGTGGAGCTCTTGCGGGTATGTATAAGATACGATAAGATAATTTTTTCACCGAACATGGATCCTTGCGGGTAGAAAAAAAATAAAACAATGATTGCAATGATTTAAAAAAAATGTGCAAATGCAATAAAATCTTGAATAGTCTTCAAAGACAGTAGGAATGCCATCTAGGAAAGTACTTCTACTCAAGGGTCGTTCTCCATTGTATATCACTGCTTTAATAGTAGATAATTTGTTAATTGGATGGTTTTATTTCATCTCAATATATGCATTTGTTTGTCAAAATGACCGCTCTTTCACAAGCCTGAAATGAAACTTCATACATTACTAAACAATTCTGGCAAGTAAATGTACCTGCTATGAAACTTTCTCTGTTTCTGTCCATTCAGGACTTTTATCTCTCGGATTAGATTTATCAATGCTTCTTTCAAAACGTTATCTGATATGAACTACGACGATCAATTTTGTGTAAATAACATAGAGCATATGTATATGACCACACTGATTGCGAAGGAATAATAAAGGACGAAGTTGTCATATAATGACAATAATTCGAATTTAATCTTTGACCTAGGAAGCACTGAGAACTTGATTTTCGTCTGATATGAAGTTAACTTGTAATGCCAGGGTAATATTACACAAGGATCTTTTTTGTTTCCTATCTATAACAACAGCTCGCGACTTATACAGTTGTGTTTCATTATGAAAACAATTTTGGCTAAAGTTGATTAAAACTGTAAACGGCATTATCATTTTTTTAAATATCAATATTTTTTACTTAGCTTTCTTAAATGTCTACAGTCGTCATACTTTAAACTGTTGATTCTCAACATAATAAGCTTATAAATGGTACTTGGTATGGTTGTAAACATACAACAAAGGGTACATCCAGTATAAACTATCGAATGCGCAGCTATAATGCCAAGCTTAAAAAAATATGGCTCCTCCCAAACAGTATTCCTACGTTGGGCCAACGTTGGTTCAACGGGGTCATTTACGTTGGGCCAACGTAGGGTATGCAGAATTTGTGAAAAGAGCCAACAAAACTTTTTTTGAAAGAAGTAAAATTATATTACTATTTCAACGTTGGGCCCAACTTAGTATCGCAGTTTAGATGCAACACAATATTTGCTTTCATACGTCCAGCTTGTCTTCTTTGTTTTACTTTTCTTGAGATCTACATAAATTTTTGTATAAAGAATAACTTTAAGCCTGTTTTAACATGTTTGTAACCGAAATTGTTTCGACGTGGTTTAATGTTGGTTCAATATTGACTCACTGTTGGCTCTGGGTAGGACAAATGTAGAGTAATGCAAATAATATTATATTATGGTTTTGATTACAAATTGAAATTTAACAATACTCCCAAGTACAAATGGCTTCTAAAACAAGTTATTAAAGAGAAACATAAAATGCAACGGTTGTTCTGAATATAGTAGGGCCAACGTACGTTGGACCAACATAGAACCTTTTTATGTTATGAAATTATTTAAAATTTCAAAACAGCATGTTTACCCATAAGCTTGTCTAGTAGAAACCATTTTGGTAAAAATAAATCAAGAAGAAATATTTCCATTACCACCTACTACTACACTGGGCCAACGTTGGACCAACGTCGTCTTACCAACGCCAACTAAAAGCCAACGAATCAACCATCAGCCAACGTTGGCCCAACGGAGGCATGCTGACTGGGCTATACTAAATTTTAAGTCCAAATTTAATACATGTCCTGCACCATGAAAACTGATTTATTCAACGGGTCATAGTTTTCTTTTCCTCGTTTGTCTACCCCGGACTTGACTTTTTTATGAGCAGCTCGGCGGGTGTTTTTAGAAAAACAGAGGACGCTTACCCTACCGGTACACCTGGTCATGCTCCCAGTTTTTAGTGTTGTTCATTTGCTTTTGTAACTTTGTATGTATGATTTTACTTACTTTATGTTCTTTGTTGTATATGTCTGTTTATCATGTCTGGTCTTTGTCCCTGGATTACATTCTTTTGATTACCGCTATAACCTTGGTTCCCTTGATTACTCTTGAAATAAGACACCAACAAATGTATAATGTGTGATTATATGAAAATAAAATATGTTTAAACTTAACTAGTTGAAGGCATTATGATTTTTAAAAATATCAATAAATTCAACATCGTCCTCTTACAAGTTACGGTGTCTCATAATATCTGCTTTAAATCGTCCTAATGGAATAGTAGCTAATATCTCTGGTTAGCTTGGAAGCTTTTATTTTTATTTTTTAATACAGACCTGATCATGTTAAATGTTGTAAATCAACACTTTAACGTCTCGACGGAAACCAGTTCAGTTACATACTTCCGGTTCGCAACTAATCAACAGGTGTAAACAACATGAGAAAAATCACGATTTTTGTTCAATCTTAAAAAAATGGTCCTAAAATATGTCGCTTACGGCACAGAATAGAAAAGCTGTTTGGGAAGAACGCAAAGACAGGTCCGAATAGATTGATTTTAGCGTGTATACGTCTCATTCTATTTCACTAATATATACGGGCATATTTGTGTGATTATTTTCTTTTATTGAGATAAAAATGTGACTTTGTATATTCACATAATTAAATATATATACCTCTACCCCTTACCAAATTAATTACAGCAGAATTAATATATGATTGAATAAAGCCAAGCTTCTTACAGTACGTGGTCCCATTAGTTTTGTCTTCTTTTTAAGCATCAGTAGAATAGAAAATTTCAGGCTGTGGCATTCTGTTGGGAATTTTCAGTTTTTTTCCTTGTCCCGCTTAAACCATAGTGATTTCTTGCTCAAAATATCCAGTTTCTTGATATAAGTTGATCAAGAATATCCAGGGGCTGCTCTGGCTTCCAAAATTCTGTCACCAGAAAAAATCGTCTGCCAATTTTTTTCGCCTAATTGCAATACAATAAAGTACTACTCCAGAAGTGGGTGTTTTATTTCTATCAAGGACTTTATAATACAGTGCTAATATAATCCCTGAACTTAAAACATTTTAACATTTTTCATTTGTGGCCTAATTAAATTGATCTTAAAATATAATTTGATTTTTTATTTATAAATTGTCAACAAACTTGATTCTTTTTTCAAGTTATAAAATTTCTAGCTAACTACCATAGACCACCCTTTTTAATTATCTCTTTGTTCTCCTGTTTGATATCTGAATGTTAAGACTTAATGCCTTCAGTATTTCCTAAATAAGATTTTGGGCATCCCCATTCTTTTTGCTTACCAGTTTCCCAGCCAGAAAAGGCACATGGCAAAAGTGTAAACAAATGTCATCCATTTTATTATATCAATTCTTGCATTTCTGATTGTTTTAGACACTTCCTGATGGGATCATTTTTAATTGGATATAATCTATTCTGTTATAAGGTAAATCTGTTTCTGAAAGTATCATACGGTTTAACAGGGCTGTGAAGCTTGTATGTACATTGTAGCAACTGTGCACATGGCCATGATTGTGTTTATCTTTGACCAGATGAGAGTTTTGATTGGCTGACACATAATAGTGAATTTACGTGTACATCTAATTGACTCCTCCCATGAGGATATTGCGAGTCACAGTCATCTTGTTATTACCTTTGATTGGTTCAGTCGTAAATTGGTTATGTCAATTAACCCTGACCTGATGTCAACACAATTGTTTAATCCATTGCTGACAAACTTCTTGTCAATTTTAATATACAAAACCTGGGCATGAAGAAAATCGCAACAGGTTATTTTTGTCGCCAGATTAAATAAAAATACTATATCAATAAACATGTTCAAAATTTATTACTGACAAATCAAGACTGAAACTTTATTGACACATATTGTGTGTATAACTCTGGCCAAAATTTCGCTAAAAGATGGAGTACAATCCAGATTATGGAAGATGAGAGGCCAACTTCACTTTAAATATCATTTACATTTGACTGTCGAAATAGAATATACACATTCATTGGATAATTGAAAGTTGCACAATGTCAATTGACCAATGAAGCCATATAATCTCCATGGTCTGTGGTGTATTAAGAGACTTGTAGTCACAGCTCATGGGCATTTTTGAACTATTCATTGGTTGGTTTGCTCTAAACAGGTCATAAATTACAAATACGTGGCGGGATCACATGTTTAGCCTCCACTAAATGTGTGAATCCTTTTTTTGTGGCTAGGTATATATTTTATTGCCAAAGGATAAATTTTTAACCAAATGCACAAATGGGGCATGCCAGCAGAAACCCTATAGTATGCACTTTTACAGAGTTTTACAGAGAGCCACGAAACTTGAAAAATACTTAAGTCCTAAGTATTTTCTTTCATTGCAACTCTTATCAAAGTCATCAAAATTAATGACGTCACAAAGAGTTAAGAATTATCTCAGACTTAAGTAATTTTTCCAGTTTTGTGGTGCTGGGGCCTGATGTCACTAATCTTGTCTAACCAACAAAAAGATAAATGTAATGAATTTTAAAACACATTTATTAGATCCATACTGAAAATCCATGTTTTTACAGCTTAAGAAGAGTACAGTCAAGAGTTAGTGAACCTAGAACACCTCCCAACAGATATTCACCACCTAGACGAACTCCACCAACTAACAGATATGAAGGAAGTCCTCGTGAAGGAGGAAGACGATCACATTCTCCATATGGAAAATACAGAAAACCAACATCTCCTGCTTACCTCCACAGGTGATTTGGCAAGATGAATAAATTAATTATTTCAGTAACCATTTAAAATAATTTAACCGCCATTTAGTCATAAGATAAAGAATTTAAAGGTATGAAATCAGTATAGTTAATATTTGAATGAACAATCATTACTCCAGCTATCCTTAGTTGACCTTTTATTGTTCATAATTTGTATTGAAAACTGCATTCATGTTTAGGTGAAAATTGGTTTGATTTCTAAGAAGTTTGGTAAAAGAACAGACCATTTTATCTTCTAGTTTCTTATTCAAGCAGTAAATTCTCCTTTTCAAAGAAGCAAATCTGTTGCTTGAGTTAAGTTTGGACTGACCTCTGCTTTGTGTCAATGAAATCTTTAATCTAAATCCATCATGTAATTAGTTTTGACATGTTATTATCGTGATTATCCTGACCAACTTGTATCCTGAGGCAGGACCCCTGACTGTTGAAAGTTGTGGTTGAGAAAAGTTTGATGATACAAAAAAAAACCCAAAAAACCAAGAACAGATGAAAGCTCAAACTCAGTTATTGCTGCCTGAAAATTTTTCAAGAAGTACTACTAATCAATATATATGTCACATAACCCTCTGTAAACATTCTTATAAATGACCTTGAAAAATTTGTGGTTGTATATTGGCATGGCAATGTAGTTAACCTCGCCCTTGTGATAGTTATCTGCAGACACTTGGTTTTCATACAATAACTTGAGTATTAATAAAATTTTGTGGCGAGGTTCCAAACCAGAAAAGAAAGTTGGTATTGATTTAGGGGTTATTGCCCTAACCGTTTAAGGGATGAAAAACTATCGTTTCATAAAATTTAAGCATAGGAATGTCGATGATGTTGTTCAATAATATTCTATACCACAATGGTCAGACCAGCATCGATATTTGGGATTAAGACTTCAACAATTTAGAAATTAGAGAGCAAAAATGGGGCCAGAAACATGCACTTTCCAGATGTCCAGACACAGGGTCTTACTTCTACTATTAATTTTGCAGCGCGACTAGTATATATACATGAAAAGGGTGATCCAGATTTGGGGTGCCTCGATTCAACTTGATTTAGAAAAATTAATTGAATATATATGTATTTATATTTACTGCTCAGCAATCACTTGACAAACAATGGATCTAATACCACCATCAACTACTTCTAATCAAATCAGTACAAGGATTTGTACATAAAATTTCCATATTTCTACAATATCCCTCGGACCAAAAGTGAAACTACTGCGGCCTTTAGCATCAATAGACAAACTGGGTTTGCACAGCACTTGTCATGTTTGCAATAAACTAGGAACACAAATTTTCCTGTGCTTTCTATTGTCACTGTAGATCACAAAATAAGTGACATTTTGGTCCAAGCAGTTGAAGAAATATGGTGTTTAGATGTACAAATTCTTGTAATTATTATTTTTTTTTTCAAAATTGAGTTAAGGCCAAGCACCCCTAAATCTGGGATCATGTTATTCATGTTTATATACTAGTGGGGCTGCATATTTGATAGTGGGAGCAGGTCCCTGTGGGCTGTAGACAATAAGTTGACTAGTAAATGGATCACTTTGAAATTGTATAAAAATGTGCCATACTACCGAAGGAAGGTTGGCATGGACTTTGGGAGTTAAGACTTGTACCTTTTTTGAATATTGGGCCAGAAACAAGCATTTTTTGTATGTCTGAACAATAATTGAAATAAAAGGTAATTGATCTCTTTGAATTTGTATCACAAGGTGTCAAACCTCCAAAGGAAGGTTTGGATTAATTTTCAAGGTTTCGACTGGAACCATTTAGGCATAAGGGGCAAAAAAATGATCACTTCGATTCTGGTTAAATTCTTATCCTGTGTCAAATATTGAATCATGAACAAAATTCCAAGCAGTATTGATTTTGAATGGTGTGCCCATACTTGCCCCATCTGTTGAGGGTTCGACTGCTGTGGTCATAACAAGCTGCATCCTTTATCACATTTTATAATCTACCAAATCAATTCATTCAATACCCTTTCCTTCTATTTCACAAAATTAGAAATGTCATGTACTGGTTCATTTATCAAAATGTCTAAACTCAGTATATCATGAATTTTCATTTCCATAACAGGTTTGACAACATATATAAACCTTTTTCAAACATCCCTCCAAAAAGTGTTGTAATAACTCCATAAATTTTTTTTCTGCAACATCTTAGATATGTACTGAAATACTTAATGTGGATCATATTCGAACCACCATCACAAAATTTTCAAATCATAGTGTTTCTATTAACTTTTTTGTCTTTTGATCCCATATAAAATTGTAAAAAATGTGAATTAATATCATTCATCATGGAAACTTTTTGGTTTGGCAAAGATGTTAGGAGATGTACAATTTTTGGTCAAGTTAAAGATTTCAAATCATTGGCCTTTCCTAAAATAGATAATTTACGGTGCTGCTAACTTTTCAATAGTTTTAAAATGTCATGCAGTTTTGTTTAAGTTTTGCTCTTTCATATTTTTAACAGATAATGAAAATTTTATTCCAAGAAGTGTGAAATTTAAGTTCAATTAAGATTAAAATCTTAACATAAAATATGATCAGAGTATTTTTTTACTTTCAATCCAACCTGCTCTTGTTTTTGAATTATTCATTTTTAAGCTTGAAACTTTAAGATTCCCTTAATGATATTTCTTTACCATCAAGCATTAAAAAAGTATCATCTGCATATTAAGTTATTAACATTAGTTCCCTTAATATTTTACTAAGCCTATGGTAACAGAAATTGGTAGAAGTAATAATAAGGACAGCCTGCAAAAACTCTTCATTCAAATATGGTCCTTCTGGTCATGTCGTTACGGGACATTTAACCATCATTGAAAATGAATCTCTGCGTAATATCCTTTCTAAAGGTCCCAAGTACAGTGAACCACACTCCATAAATTGGAATTATAACTTTAAAGTTCCTATGGATGCCGTCAAGGACTATGCAAGAATATGGATAAATGAGAACAAGAAGACATTGATTCTCTGTCAGAGTGGTTGAAGGCGTGAGGTCTTAAATTTTGAAATGAATGAAAGTTTTAAGTAGGTTAATGAGTGCCAAAGCTACATTGGTTTTCAAAGACTCTGATGTAGCAAAAACATTGTCTATTATACATGACAAATATTTTGTAGTACCAGCAGACAAAGCCCAAAATAACATTGTTTTTGTCTGCAAAACGTTTTACTTCCAATGTTTATTGTCAGAGGTAGACATAGAAAATAATAGCAGTGATAAGACCTATACTGCTACCACACTCTCCAAAGAAGAGATTGTGGAAAATCATAAATCTGTGCTGTCCTCTTTTGGTCTCTCTACCAAGGATGACGATTTTGGTTTACCGTCTATGTACTGGATTCCTAAACTCTAAACTAAGTAATTCTGGTTCTCTAGAACCTCTAGTTACAGATTGTAGTGAACCAACAACAAACAGAAGGTTCGAACTTAAAACTTCCTAGAACTTTAACGATAAAGTTCCATTTAATTAAACAATTTTTGCATTACTGTTTGTGTCTAGGCTGTAATTAGATTTGCATATTTGCATGATAAACCAATGTACAGGATTTTTACCATGGTACATCAGTACGTCGGTATCCACAGAGATTCCATCTTTATGATATGTAGTTGTAGTTGTATGAAGAAGATTTGTTATTAAGATGACCTGTGTGTCAGGAACATTATTGTCCAACAGCTTTTGGCAAGGATATTTTCCAACACTAGTATTTGTTGAACATTTTTCTTCTGTAGAACAAAGGCTTGTCTCTTGTACACTTACTTTTATGACATTGCTTCGCTGGATCCATTAAAAACCATTGGTCAATTGGTGTTTATTGATTGTTACCATAGCTAAGAAGAATGGTGAGTCTTCCATGCAAAAGTCCTGAGGTCTTTTAAGTTTTAATAGGGCATCTTTTACTGTTTGGTATTTGAAATGTGTGGATTTCAAGCATGTTTTTAACATCTGTCACTTTTTGATATTTCAAACGTGTGGGTTTTCATTTGTGTTTCTAACATCATCTACAGTGCTTGTTTTGGTCTGAATTTCGTTGAGTTCAATAAGGTTTCAAGCGTAAGTCTTGTATCATTTTTAGTGTTATATTTGCCATTTTATTGATGCCTTTCTCATCCACCCCATATGCCAAAACTGTGAGTTGTTTTTAAAATGTACCTATGCCTTTCAATTTTGGAAAAAATATCCGAATATATAACAAACTGGGAAATTTGTGAAAAAAATTATGTTTCTGAATCTTGGTTCCCTTGATTATTCTTTCACTATACAGCTGGTAACATGATTCTCAGAGTTGACATCTTTCTTAACAAAAATTGAACAGTGAACTTTTGAGTTAAAATAGAAAATTTTCCGCCTTCTTTGTTAAGCCTTTATTTAACTTGTCATATTGAAAAAAAAGCAGTAGCAGGATTTGTGAAGGGGTAAAATTCCGGATAATAATCATTGGTATAGGGAAACAACCTTATTTCAGCTCTAAATCCTATAATTATGGAAAAATACTGCAAAGTGTTGTGTATTTAATAGAGAATGTGTTTTTCTATCACCAAGACAACTTTTTTCATACTATTCATTTATTTCTTCATTAGAAATTGCCTCTGCTTTTAATGGTGGATTACATTTTCCTTGTGTTTACACTTTACCTTTGGCTTATTGAATTCATGCTCCTTAATGATGATTGCACCATATCCATGATGCCTAAGATAATGCTGAAAACTACCACATACATATACCTGTAAGGTAGAAGGGTTTGTACTTGGTTCCATCCTTTCTGCAAACACCAACAACAAATTTAGAAAGGTAAGTCACATTCTGGTTCAGATGGTGGTTTTTACCACTAATAAATTTGTCTGGGTTTACTTTCTCCTACAGTACCTATATGGGATAAACTTACCATTTTATGGGATATGGGGCAATGTGGAATGTGGCAATGGGGAATGGGGGATTGGGAAACAACCTTATTTCAGCTCTAAATCCTATAATTATGGAAAAATACTGCAAAGTGTTGTGTATTTAATAGAGAATGTGTTTTTCTATCACCAAGACAACTTTTTTCATACTATTCATTTATTTCTTCATTAGAAATTGCCTCTGCTTTTAATGGTGGATTACATTTTCCTTGTGTTTACACTTTACCTTTGGCTTATTGAATTCATGCTCCTTAATGATGATTGCACCATATCCATGATGCAGAAATATGTCATTTTTGTAAAATTTGATTGAAATTAATGTGTCAAAGCCACACACATAGTACTTTTTTTTTACAATTTTAATATGTTTAACAATAATATAAGACCATTAAGGATATTTTAAGTGTTTGCACTCATTTAATTTGCCAAAAATATCTCATTTTCAAGAATTTGGTTTGAAATATTAGTATAACAACAATCAACAAAAATCTTATCTGGACAATTTTAACATTTTTAAGAATAATTTTACAAATCAAATTCATTCACAATTTATACATATATCTATAGTTTTAAGAATATTTTGCATGACTATTTCTTATGCACCTCGAAGTGGCGATAATGCATGTAAACAATACAAATTTCACATGATTTCGGTAATTCTCAAACTCGCCAGCGAGATTCTAAAATCAATACTGATTGCACAAAACTTTCTACATCCTAATGCATTATATGTGTTTGACAAAACATTTATTTTACTTTTTCTTTTCGGAATGGGAAAAGGCATTGGACAAAGGGAAATAAGTCGATGAAATGGGGGATTGAGCAATGGGGAATGGGGCTATAGGGAATATGGTATGAGGCAATTGGGGATGGGGCTATGGGGAATGGGGCATGGGGGATCTGGCAATGGGGTATGGGGCAAGTGGGAAGTTTATCCCATACAAGGACTGTAACAGAAATTGTGTGAGAAACCTTATGTGTCTTCATATTTCCAATTTCCTGCTTTTTGTTGAAAATTTCAAAAACTGTCAAATATTTATTTGAAACAGATCGATTTTGGTAGGGCTCTATATGAGCCCTGCAAACAATGCATCTAATCACTAGGATCATCAAAATCATCATGAACATCAAAATTTTGAACAGTGCAGATACATGTAGATTGATGAATGACAGAAGTACAAATAAGTATAGGAGACTTGTAACTTGTTACCATTGATGTTAACAGATAGGGGAGGGGTTGAATACTTTGTGATGGGCTCTAATATCATGAAACTGAAATTCACTGTTTTCCAATCCTTTGACTAGCTGGTGTTTTGCAGCATCATTAACTGTACCATAGCCATTAAAAAATGGAGTGTGTATACATGTATGTTTTAAAGATATGTTTTCATAAAAGTTTGTATTTATTGACTACTTTCACCTTTTTATACAACCACAAAAAATACAAAAATGTATGTTCCGTTGTATGATGGGATCACCCTGTCATGGTCTTTGTTGTTTTGTTGTCATCATTGGCGTCCATTACTTTCTGTTTATTTGAAATTTTAACAAATCAATTATTTGGATGTGATGGAGGGTCTTATTTTTTTATAGTTTTTTTTACAAATTTCTAAATTAAGAGGCTGAAAATGGAAACACCGATGTTATCATTAGAGTTGATAGAAAATGTGTTAATCTAATTATGATTAATTCGATGTCAATGTGTTGTTTTTTTTTTTTTATAAATTCTGTTAATTTTTTTTCCCATGTAGACTAGTGTTATTAACAGTTGTTAATTTTTTTGCCAATTTTTTCTTTAAAAACAAATTAAATTCCTACCTTCTTTTCTAAATCGTATTTCAGATATCTCTTATCTTTCAGATATTGGTATGTCTTATCAAAGTCCCAAAAAAATCAACTATTTTATTTTGGGTTTGATTTTTGAATTATTTTTTTGTGAATATCACTGCCTTTTTAACATCTCTAATTATAGGGATCAGATGCAAATGTCTTCCAATAGCAGCCTTAATGCACAACTTTTTTCACCTTTATTTGAATTTCAGTTTTTGTGCTGTATTGTGTTCAAACCAGTCATTTGCACTGTAAATCCCTTTGCTTCAGTGTGTCAAAAACTAACGTTATGCCCACACATGCCCCAAGTAAACAGAGTTCAATATTCTGCAGTTGTATCAAGATGCACTCCCTGAACCTCTTTATGACCATTGATTTAACTAGAATAAATATCATTGATTGACCAAAACCAGTCACACTGTTTAGCTCAACTGGCCCAGAGGGCCATGTGAGCCATTGCATTCACTAAGTGTTCGACGTCTTTTGTTGTCCTTAGTAAACTTTTCAAACTATCTTCTCCTCTGAAACTACTAGACAGATTGTAATCTGTTTGAATGTTTGCCAGGTCATCTTTAATAATCTGTGTGAGTGGTCAAAATGAAGAGTTTTGAAAATAACTCAGACATTTTAATTTTTAGATGAAACCATTGCATTTCATCTAATCAAATTTACACGAATGTTTCTAATGATATCTTTAACAGTCCAGATTTTTGATCTGGTGAAATACATGGCTGATGTTACTAAAAATAGAACATAGCGATCAAGTAAGATTTTTTGTATAAATTCAAAATGTTTAGGTGTAGTTAAAATCATGCAAGGGGCAAAATTGATCAGCATGTTGTAATAGACCTATGCTGAAATGTTCAGAAAATTGTCCACTACTGCTGATGTTTTGTTCTCTAGCTCTATGTAACCCTAATCACATTCTGTTTATGGTTTAGCATGTTTCATTTATTTTTTCTGTTATTAGCTCACCTGGCAAAAATGACTATGAAAAAATTATTTCATAATTTGAAACCTGGGTGGAAAACTAGAATGCTCTCTATTGATTTAATGATGCTTATGACAATAGTACAGTTGGGTCAAGATTCAAATTTTGAGTTACTGCTTTTGGAAGGCTAAAAGGACTATTTTTGACCAGGTGAGTGATACAGGCTCTCCACTAACAGTGAGATTGTTTCATGTTGTACATGGTTCATATTCATTTACAGAATTGAGACACCTCCAGACCATGCCAGATTGAGAAACAAGACTAACCTTAGAGCACATCAGTATGGAGTTGTTCCCCCTGTTCCATCACGTAGTCGTCAGTAAGTCTTGACTTAGCCTTAAAGTTGGAAAAATATTGTAGAGTTGTTTAATTTCTAATTAGGCATAGATTCCTACTCAATGTTCATTTCTGTTTTCTTGTAATTTTTCCAGTAAAAGAAGTGTAAGATACAGGTCATTGAAATAAACATATATTCAGTGGTCTAGGGCGCTGGACTTTGTGCAGGCAGTATTGCCATAGATATCACAGCGGTACGAGTTCGTGTCCCACGGAGGGAACGACCAAAAATTTGCTTCGCAAATTTGACAGTTCTAACATCGTTGGGAATTTTTCAGACCTTTCTAAATGTTTACATATCTTCCCTGTATCAAATAAATAGTCGTCACATTCTGAGACGTTTGTATGTATTGATTTGTTGTGACATGCATCATTAATTTGATCCTCTATCCTACATAATAACATCTAAATGAACTGTCCCGTACTACCATACATCGTGTACTAAGTTACAGCCCTAGATTAATCCACGAGGAGGAATGACCCGGCCAGCGAAAGCTATATTTTTATATAGCCTAGCTGGCTGAGTGGTCTAGGGTGCTGGACTTTGTGCAGGTTGTGTTGCCATAGATGTAACAGTGGAACGAGTTCGAGTCCCGCGGAGGGAACAACCAAAAATTTGCTTCGCAAATTTGACAGTTCTAACATCATTGGGAATTTTTCAGACCCTTCTATAAGTTTACGTTATCTTCCCTGTATCAATTTGATCCGATGGAGCAGTGTATCAAATGGAGTTGTCACATTCTGAGACGTTGTATAATATTGATTTGTTGTGACATGCATCATTAATTTGATCCTCTATCCTACATAATAACACCTAGATGAACTGTCCCGTACTACCATACATCGTGTACTAAGTTACAGCCCTAGATTAATCCTACGTAGGAGGAATGACCTGGCCAGCAAAAGCTATATCTTTATATAGCCTAGCTGGCTGAGTGGTCTAGGGCGCTGGATTTAGTGCAGGCGGTCTTGCCATAGATCTCACAGTGATATGAGTTTGAATCCCGCGGATGAAATGACCAAAAATTTGCTTCACAAATTTGACAGTTCTAACATCGTTGGGAATTTTTCAGACCCTTCTATAAGTTTACGTTATCTTCCTTGTATCAATTTGAAACGATGGAGCAGTGTAGCGAATGGAGTTGTCACATTTTGAGACGTTGTGAATAAATATATATATATGTGTGTGTGTTTGTGTGTGTGTGTGTACAATTTTGCTTTGTGTTGACCTCTCATGATGCGATAAAACTATTCATCCAAATAGCTGAAGCAGCAATATGCAAATGAAGATTATACATAGAAAATCCATCTGCCATTGATAAAAATATTTGAATGAACAATATGCAAGTGATCATAAAAGCAAAATCCATCCACCAATGATAAAAATAGTTGCAAAATCAATTCATTATTCAATAATTTGACCTTGACATTGAGACTAATATTGTTCATTGACCTGAAAGTCATGATAAAGATACATGTAGTTCAATTACACAACTGGCCAGTGTGTGTACTTTTCAATAATTTGACGAAGATACAGAGACAAAAGTAGATTTGGCCTAGTAACCGCTGAAGGATTTTAAAAAAAAACCTCCTATGAAATATAGTTTGATACAAAGATTAATTTATTTGTCCTTACTAAAGATAAGCGAAATTTAACAAAAATGTTATAAGCTCCCATTACCATCTATGATTATGTAGATAGCCAGTAGATCTGTTGCTAATGCCTTACACCCTCAAAAAGAATGTACTGAGATTCTTAAAATTAGAATTAAAGTTACCTTGCTCATTTTTAAATTTAATATTGAATGACTGAAATGACACTGTCTAAAACTGTTGCAAAGTGTATGTATTATTAACCAACTATTTTTTTTAACAAAGGACAGATTATGACAGCTGGGGAGAAGAAACTGATGATGATTCAGGAGATGATGGCCACTTCATGCCTCAGCCTTACCCCTACCCTGCTTATGGATATCCTGCCTACCAACCTCCTACTCAGGGACAACCCCCACCTCAAGTAGTTTGGGGCGCACCATTCCCCATATACTATCCCCCACCTCCTCAGTATGGATATAAAAACAAAAAAGGCAGAGACAGACGGGGAAAACGTGGACAAGATAAAAATGTTCATCATTCTCTACCACAAGGAGGCCAACAATCCAAGTATAAAAAAAGTCCTAATGTACACCACTCACTGCCTGGATACAATGGATATACACAGAACTATAGAAGAAGAAAGGAAGATGTATTTGATCCTGACAAAAATGATGTTCTGAAAAAGTATAAGGTAAAGTTATAGTTGGGGTATTGTCCTTTTACACCAATTAGATAAAGAAAGATGTTTAATTGTGCCAAAATTAGTGAATCGTAAACTTGGTAATGTTCACTGCTAAGGGATCATTTCATGTAAACTTACCGTTCTCATAAAAGCAAGAAACACATGTAGAACACATGTGTTTGATATTTAAGAGGTACATTTTTATCTTGTATGAAGCTAGAACTATGACACTATGGCGGTAAACATGGCACAGATAAGCAGCATAACGTGGAGTAGTAATATATAATTTTGCAATATATATGCCAATATAAAGTACTGAGATGCAAGAAGTCATTAACAATATTAGCGACTTAAAAATAATAGAGGAATCAGTTCATTAGAAAAATGGGTGTTGACATTCAGAATAGAGGCTAATAGGACTAATGTATATACAGTTTTATCTGTTATTGGATCCAGTATGAAAATAACTTTTAAATGAACCTGTTGGTCCAAAGCATGGATAATAGGTGGAATGTCCATGTTCATATGTTTTGATATATTTACCTGCATCTCCAAAGGCTCAAGCAGGTCTAGGAGTTGGGTCACTCCATCCATCTTTAACATTACAGCATCACAACTCCTCTGAAACTACCTAACAGAATGTCATAGTAAATTGTTGTGCATATATGTTATCAGAAAATTTCGATTGTCTTTTTTTTTGGGGGAGTTATGTCCCTTTGAACTTAAAAAATTACCATAAATCATCATGTGTCAGCTTATCATCACAACTCCTTTGAAACTATCCAACAGAATTTTATAAAACTTGGTTTGTAGCAAGAACACCATATGTTGTGCATATTATCAGGAAATTTTTATTCTCGAATTTTTCTTGGAGTTATGCCCCTCTTAAACTTAAAAAAATTAACAGAAATCACCTTGTGTCAGCTTGTCATCACAACTCCGCTGAAACTACCCAGCAGATTTTCATAAAAATTGGTATGTAGCAAAAATACCATATGTTAAGCATGTTATCAGGAAATTTTGATTGTCTTATTTTTTTTAGAGTTATGCCCCTTTGAAGTTTGAAATGGACCATGTGTCATCATGTATCAGCCTTTTAAACTACCACACAGTATTTCATAAAACTTGGTATATAGCAAAAGTACCATATGTTGTTTTCTCAGAAGCACAACTCCTAAACCACTCAAGAGATTTTGATGAAATTTTATAGGAAGATTGAATATCATACATGTATGTAGATGTGCATGATGAAATAAAAATGCTCTTGGTGGGCTCAGAAGTGATATAATCTTTATTAAATATTTTTAAGGTTACAACCTTGTATGGGTAATTCCTTCTAAATTGCTCCAGTGATTTTGTCGAAATTTTATAGGAAAGTTGGATATATGTATATTTAGATGTTCGTGAAGTGAGTGGTGAGCAGACAGGGAAAATATTTTTGTAACATTTTTCTCAGCAAATATAAATCACAGCTACCAGATATTTGGTAGGCAGCTTCAGTATGGGCCCCCATATTGTGGTCTGTCACGCTACTACTTTCTATATGATTTGGCAAAAATTCAACCAGGTGAGCAATTCAGTCTTCTGGGAGCCTTTTCTTTAACTTTTCTGGTCATGTGTGAAATTTTTTGTAACATACCAAAACAAAATTCTTACTTGGCTGTTGTCTGTTGTAAATTTTTTCAAATGTATTCTTCTCTGAAATTACATAATGAATTGCAATTAAACTTGGTATAAATGTTCCTTAGGGTGTCTTCTACAGAACTGTTGTGGGGATTTTCTGCTTGCTGAAAAACATGGCCGCTGTTATAAAAATAGAACATAAGGGTCAGACAGAAATTTATATATATATCTCCAAAATTGTTAGGTTTAGACAAATTTTGACTGGAAGTCTTCATCATGATGAGATTATCTGTGGTCAAATTTTCGTGTTAATCTGTTAAGGCATGTTGAGGTTATTGCCCTTTTTCGATGTTTTTTTCAAAAACTACTGGACAGAATTTAATAAAAATTGGTATGATTGTTTCTTAGGTACATGTATTAGTGTTAAGAATTTTTACCCAAGAAAAAACATTTCAATTTTTTACAAAGATACAATGTATGATGTTGCTTATCAAGCCAGTGAGTGATTTTAGCTCTTTAGGGCCTCTAGTATGTTAATAAAATGGTATTTTTTAACTTTGACAAAACTAATGCCAAATATTTCTGCAATATTTGATAATAAGGATAGTATTGATATGGATGTTACTAATTGTTAATACATATAACACACCTTGGTACATGAACTTCTTGTACTACCACACAGTATTTCACAGTAAAACTTGGTATATAGCAAGAGTACCATATGTTGTTTTCTCAGAAGCACACTAAACCACTCAAGAGATTTTGATGAAATTTTATAGGAAGATTGAATATCATACATGTATGTAGATATGCATGATGAAATAAAAATGCTGTCGATGGGCTCAAAATGTACACTGTGATAGTTTAATATCACTATGCTAGTTGCTAAGACACTTTACAAATTGGGTTTTCAACTGTAGTAACATAATACACATAGTTGTCTTGCACTAAAATGTATGTGGAGATCATGTAATAAGTTTATCTAAAATTTCACTCACACAAAAATGCTGAACTTCACTAAAATTAAAAGAAGTATGAGTTTTTAATGAGAAATCCAACTTCCAGAATTTCATTTCTTCTAAGGTCATGACAAGTAGTTTCAACTGAAATACATAAAATTGCATGTACGTACCATAATTTGAAAACCCTTCATACAATAAATTTCTAACTTATTACTATTGTTTATTAAAGTGGTTTTAAGGTTTGTTAACTGTTTGGAGAAACTTCAATTTTTAGTTTCAGTGTTATGGAGACTTCTTTATATTTTTTCACTGGAAATTTTTTTCTTCACATTTACATGTAGCTCAAGCATTCATTGTGTAATAAACTTCAAATTTGACTCAATTGTTTGTTATGATAGTCTGATGGTCTGTATACTTTTTGAAGAAAATTCCAGATTTCGTATCTTAGTTATAAATCAGATTAAAATGTGACTTAATTTAAAATAAGGAGGAGGGTAAAGAGTTACTTGTCATCCATATTTCGGAAATGGCATGTTGGATTTATATTTGAACTATCCAAAGATGTTTGTTATAATAAATGATAGTCTGTATACATTTTGTGGGAATTCATATTTTTATTTTTTTGGTATTTGAGAAATAGTCCTGTGAATTTTGACTTAACTTGGAGTCCATTGTGGTCATCGTTGTCTTCATTGTAGTTGTCATCATCGTCATCAGCTGTCCATCATTTACTTTTTATGAGCTCGTCAAAGACTGGACGTATTATGGTATACTGTTGTCCGTCTGTCCGTCGTCCACACTTTGGACAATAACTCAAGAACACAAACACCAACTTTTATGAAACTTTAGTGAATTGTTCATATCTATTGACATAAGATCCCATTCGATTTTTGTAAATTTCAGATTTTTCGTTTCTGTGTTATGAACTTTTTTCCTCCAAAAAAGGGGGGATTTTCAAGTTTTCGGATAATAACTCAAAAACGCTTTCACCAACATTTATGAAACTTTGGTGAATTGTTCATATCTATTGACATAAATTTCAGATTTTTGTTTCCATGTTATGAATTTTCATACTTAAAAAAAGTTTCAATTTTTTGCACAATTTCTCAAAAACACTTTCACTAACTTTTATGAAACTTTGGTGAATTGTACATATCTATTGAAGTAAGCTCCCTTCCAATTTGTATAAATGTCAAATTTTATGTGTCCGTGTTATGAAGTTATACTCTTTTAAGGAGACTGGAAATGGCCAAGGAAATTTTATTTGTTGAAAAATCGTTTAAAACAGACCAGTTGTTATGATGATTGACTAATAAATATATAAGGTACTTGGTAACCTTGTCAGAAAAGTGTGTTTTAAACTAAACAAGATATAAATGTATGGGTGAAAAATCAAGACAACAAACTTAGTTAAAATTTAGGTAACCTTGCTAGTGCCAAATTTTTTGTGCATTTTTTATTTACCTTTTTTTTTTGGGGGGGGGGTATTGACAGTATTTCTAGTTGATTTAAAGCACAGCTGTTTATTAAAAAATCTTTTCCTCTGAAACCACTCAGTTGATTATAACTATATTGATTATGTGGCATGGCGGTTGTTGCTACTTTTAGGTCAAAATACCTTACATCGCCAGTTCACCACTTGAAGTGCCCTTCTATTTTTGAACACTACACAAATATATAGTCCAAATGTAGTTCC
Organism: Perna viridis; assembly: GCA_037379345.1. NCBI lineage: Eukaryota > Metazoa > Mollusca > Bivalvia > Mytilida > Mytilidae > Perna > Perna viridis. Next base: position 38,334,845 of record CM074515.1, on the reverse strand, counting down.
TTTTATATCATTCAATATCTCTTTTATATCAAGTAAATATGTTTCTGGCAAATTCAGCTCAATAATATTATATTAATTAAGATCTAGTCGTCAAGTCGATTGGTTGTTGGGGTTTAACGCCCAAGCAGCAATATTTCAGCTATATTCAGGCGATAAATCAAGATTTTAGGGACTCCTTTTTGGCAATGAAAGATATTTAATAATAAATTTACATTTAGGGAATTTAGTTCTTGCAGAAATGTGTCAAAAAGTATTAAATGTATTGAGCATGTTCCATTGCACACATTAATCCGTAAAAAATCTCCATTCTATCATTGATATTTCCCATTTAATAAACAGGAAGTAAAGAGCAGTGATTTTATAACCAAGTAAAATTGGTGGGAAAATTCAAATTGGTAAAAACTGCCTGAATTTTTAAGTTCTTGTGTTCATTAAGGAAATTATTATCTCAGCTGAATTTGTTTTTTTTAAGTAGGATAAATACACTGTTAATATAGTTATTGAATGTAAATGCTATAAACTAACTTTTGGACTGGTTTAAAAATTTGGAAAAAAGGTGAGATTAAACAAAATTTGTAGATGTGTGTGAAGTTGGATTCTGTTGAACTATTGATTACAGTTTATACTTCAGAATCTGTAGTATTGATTGACATTCAGTTAATATGTATAAGGAGAAAACAGTTCTAAATAATATGAAAAATGCAATGTATGATCACAGTTATAATTCATATCATTTCTTTGAAATTTTGTTCATGCTACAATTTTCTCAAGAATCAAAAACCTCTAGTGCTAATGGCACTTTGATTTGACCACCAATGTCGACATATATCTCAAAAACTATGAGATATTGGAAAATAAATGTAAGTTCCTTCTTCAATTTGAAAAACCTACAAAAGTGTGAATATGGTCTAAATTGTACAGGGATGTTTTTTTTTCCCTACTTTTTGGGAGAATTCTGCTATTTCAAATCAGGATTTTACCGTTACAATTCTTTTTTCACTGTATATTTACTACTGATTTTGCAAATTCCGCTTTTTTATTGACCTTGCAAAATCATCCCTGGTCTTTCCAGGGAATATTAAGGTTTTTTTGCAGTTTTCAGTCAATATTTTGAAAACCATAAAAAACAGGAAAATCTTTCAATTGATGAAATGATTCTATTATTAGGCCTACAAAAGTTTTTTGGGTCAAAGTTGTAGGATGACTCCTTGTTAGAGTTATTGGCCTTGAAAGGTGAAAAATGATTTTATTTTTTGCAGTTTAACCAATAAACTATAATAGATAGAAAAAATGTTTCAATGGAAGAAATGATCTTAATGATAAAGCTTACAAAGGTCTCCTTTGGATCAAAGTTATTGAATGACTTCTTGTTAGAGTTATTGTCCTTGAAAGATGAAACATGAAGTTTTTTTGCTGTTTTAAGCCAATAAATTGAAAACTATAATAGATAGAAAAAAAAACTTTCTATTGATGAAATGATCCTTATGATAATTAAGTCGTTCAAATGTCTCCTTTGGGTCAAAATTGTCAGACAACTCCTTGTTAGAGCTAAGATTGTCCTTGATAAGCTAAGAATTATGTGTTTTGCAGTATCAGCCAATATCTTGAAAACTATAATAGATGGAAAAAAGACTTTCAATAGATGAAATGATTCTTATGATAGGTCCACAAAAGTCTTCATTGGGTAAAAGTTGTTAGACGACTCTTTTTTAGAGTTATTGCCCTTGACTGGTGATTAATGAGAATTTTTAGCCAATATAAAAAAAAGTGAACAAATGGAAAACTTCCAATTGAAGTAGGGTTGATGCTGATTATATCATGATTACATGAGGTAAAAATGTAACGGATTACACATAATATCAAATGTAATCAATTACATATTACTTAGTTTTTACTATTGTCAAAGTATTTATGATTACATCATGACTACATATAATTACTACTGATATTTCCACACATGAATAAAGGAAAATAAATAAACCTCCTTGGCATATGCAATGTAATGACATATTTAGCAAAATAATAAACATAATTTTAAAGCAGAAGAAATAAATCATATATTATGTACATAATTTGAAAGCTGTGGTGAAAATAATGGACAATTACAATTAGTTTTTTTTATATTTTACTCTTATTAAAAGACCAAGAATAGTAGACTAAATATCTTTAAGTGAGGTGACAAAATTTGACAAAGTATTGTAAATCCTAAATGGAATTTATAACAAACAATTGCATTAAGTGATCAGTTAGTGTTCTGATGATATAATTAATTTACTCTTTCTTGAGGCTATTTCAATCTTATAATTTATTTATGTTATTTTAGGTTTAATTGAAAAAGCTTGTTTCTCTGAAGCAAAATAAAAAAAGATTATGTATAGAATTCCAGTAAGTTAAACTCGAATTCTTCATAAACATTGGATAAAGCCACAATAACATAATTTTCAGATAAAGACAAAATGCTGTTTATTCACAAATTGTTTCACAATTTTAAGATCAATATTATGCCATAGAGGATTTTGTAAATAATTAATCAAACACTAATTGAAAACTATTTTCAATTGTATATTCTCTATTTTTTTGTGGTAAATACATTTGTATACATGTAAGTAATAGGAAACAAGGCAAAAAGGAATAGGCATATAAGTGGAGTGGTATACCACTATTAAATAAAATATATAATAGTAAATCAAAATTTTAGTTGCTAAAATCAATTAAAATGTTAAGTTTAATTAATAATGTAAAAAGGGAAAATACTGATCCTTTATAATCTATTTTTTACAGAACAATATTTTTTGCTAAAGTAATCAAAATGTGATAAAAAAAAATAATCATAATTACACCACTTTTTTGCCCAGTAATTGACTTAAAATCACAATTTCCAATGATTATTGATTACATGTAATAACTTATGAAAGTGAAATCAATTACAGCTGATTACAATTACTGATGACGATTACCCCATCCTTGAATGGAGATAAGGCCTTCTAACTTATAAATTTTGTCAAAGTTGTAAGACCACACTTTGTTAGAGTTATTGCTCTTGACAGGGGGAAAAATGAGGTTTCTTGGCAGCTTTCAGCCAATATCTTAAAAAATGTGATGGAAAAAACTTTCAATTGATTAAATGATCCATATGATTAGGCATACAGAATTCTTAATTGGGTCAAAGTTGTAGGTTGACTTCTTGTTAGAATTAATGTCTTTGAAATTAGAAAAATGAGTTTTTTACAGATTTTGCCTATACATGTGTATAATGTTATTTTGGGGCCAGCTGCAGCCTGCTCTATGGTGTGAAGGTTTTGTGGTCATTTATTAAAGACCCATTGGTGACACTGAACTGACATTTTCCATCATGGTGGGTTTTTTGTCTTTTTAACATTCACCATATCCATTCTCATTATATCTTAGGAAACCATATACTGATAAGATACCAAAAAAAAACTTTCTAGTGATCTATATGATAAGGTTTACTAAAAGCTTTACTTGGTCAGAGTTGTGAGATAACTCGTTAGAGTTAGTTGAAAGGCAAAAAATGAAGCAGATGAGCGATTCAGGCTCCTTACAATTGGAGCCTCTTGTTCATACTTTTTATATGTTTATATTTAAATGACCATCTTGTTGACAGTTGTATTGGACATCTGTCCTCTGTGGGCAGCCTGACATGGGCCTCAGTGTGGTGCCCATTGGGGACGCATGGTAAAAGCAAAATCCATGCAAGCTGGTGCGTAGATGTTATGATTATCTTATACCTTTTTTATAGTACATAGAACCACAGATGTCTCCATACACTCCAGAAAACATTGATGATGTTGTGGCTAAAAGATACAAGGATGAACCGGTATGTACATTTGTATAAGTCAGTAGTAACTAGTTCAGTGCTCTAAAGTTATCATATCTTCTGATCTGGCATGGGGCTTTTTTTAACATTTCTGAGGAAACAAACATATAGTCGTTTGAAACTGTTTTCTAAACTGACTGCTGCTCTTGAGAGTATGAAAGATATGCATTATTTCATTCCTTGATTAATCGTGAAGAGTACTTTGGGAAAAAATATTGTTTTTTACATGTTGTTATGTATTTTCTATATCTGAAAAAAGACATTGTCATTGGGTTAAAATAGTAAATGAGAAATAAAACTGAATCCTGAATTTTGTTTCTAAAAATGAAGCTATCTCTCTACAATTACTGAAGAAAAAGTAAAACAGAAAGCTTGCTACAATAACATAGATATTCTTGCTTGATTTTAAGTAAATGTACATGTATGTAAAAATCTAGTTTGCTAAAAAAGTAATATATATTAGAAGCTCCTAATACAGGGTAAAAATAATTTTTTGTTGTCATTTTTAGTGTTATAACTTTTTACAAATGTCTTCTTCTGTGAAAGAAACTACTTGATATAATTCATTGAAAGTTGATATGATTGTTCCTTAGGTATGAGTTTTGGGATTTTTTTTATCCATCAAAAAGACATGACCACTTTTACAAAAAATAAAATGTAGCTTATTAAGCGAGGTGAAGGATTCAAACTGTATAGAGCGTCTAGTAATCATATGTTTTATTATTATTTATTTTTTTATTTTAGTTCTATTTTAATGTTATTTTTTGGCAGGAATTGCTTTCCTTATTTTACTACAATGATCATCCTCTATTTGCTGAAGAGTTTGTTAATTGGTTTATTAACAACAGTTTGGATGAGATAATACCTGATGTTCTTATCAAGACTATTAATGATCTAACTAAACTGGTTTGTAGCTAACCTCTCGCTCACTACCCTGCTTCAATATTATAATCTTTTTATTCTTATACTAATCCATTTACAATGTGTATCAAAGTATCAATTCAGGTTACAGGTAGTCACTTGTTTATAGAATTAATCACAGTATGCCTGTTTTATGGCATTTAGTTAAATTATGTTAACTTTGAGCTTACCTGGCCATACCATATCTTGATGTAATAGCCATTGTTGTTAACATTTTTTTCAAAAATCTTCTTGTCAGAAACTACTGAACAGAATTCAATAAAAGTTGGCATAATTGTTCTATAGGGTATTCTGCCTAGAACTGGTGTGGGGATTTTTTATCCAAGAAAAAACATGTTTGCAATTACTATAAAAATAGAACATATGGTTCTTAAAGCTGTCCTCATCATCATTGTTGTGTGTGTCATCAACATTTGTAGACACTTGGCTTTCGTGAGATAATTTGAGAATTAGTTGGGTGCTCTTTATGAAATTTTGTAACAAGGTTTAAAACTATTAAAGAAAGGTTGGTAATGATATCAGGGGTTATGAATCTAACTGTTTTCGAATAAGGGCCCAAAAAAGGGCCTGGGTACAGGTGTTTAGAATGATGAGAACTTTGTAGCCAAAGTTTTGTGAAAATCTGTTAACCAATGTTGGAGTTTTTGTCCTTTTTGGATGTGATTTGCTTTTTTGTGCAACTAGTTTAAAAAATCTTCCCCTCAGAAACTACTGGACAGAATTTAATTAAATTTGGTTTATTCCTTAGGGTGTCCTGCACAAAATCAGTGAATGGATTTTTTTATCAGTACAAAACATAAGGTTATACTAAAATGTAGAACAGGAGTCAGATAGCATTTTTTTTGCACATGTCTTCAAAACTGTAAGATGTAGCCCAATTCTGATTTTATTGAGATTAGTATGATTGTTCCTAAATGACTTTTTGGAAATTTTATTCATTAAAAGGCATGGCCACTTTAATAAAAAAAATGGTATATACCTTATCAAGCTAGGTTATTGATTCATGCTCTTAAGAGCTATGGTTAGTCCTGCATTATGAGGTTTTCCTTTCCTGGTTTGTCTACCCTGAACTTGACTTTTTATGAGCAACTCAGCAGGTTGTTTCTAGAAAAGCAGAGGACACTTACCCTACCGGTGTACCTGGTCCATGCTCCCAGTTTTTAGTGGAGTCTGAGTTGCTCATTTGCTTTTGTTACTTTGTATGTATGATTTTAGTTACTTTATGTTCTTTGTTGTGTATGTCTGTTTTCCATGTCTGGTCTTTGTCCCTTATTACATTCTTTTGATTACCACTATAACCTTGGTTCCCTTAATTACTCTTAGTTAATGTAAATTAAATTTTATATATGCAATGTCAATCACAAACAGTGTTTCTGAAGGTCCATTTAAAATGTATAAAAATGTGTGCTTCAAGCATACATATACATTATATTATTTCACTTATAAATGTTCATGTGGAAATAATAACTTATTATTTTTGCTATCTCAACTTATTTCTTTCAATTTTTTTCATACTAGTCAGTGAAAGGTGTGAATTATGAGAATTTGAAATGCAGTTTTATTGATTGTGGTTTAACTTTTCATGCATTATAGTGGATGAGTAAAATCATTTGAATAAGTAAAACTGCATGTAGGTTTGGTACTACAGTAATTAGGGAAACTGAACCCGGTAACTGAAATGTACACAGACCAAACTATGTAAAATATAATATACTTAATTTGACTCTCTTTAATTTTTTTCTACCAATGTCATGTTGTAGCATTTTTATTTATAAGTGCTGGCTTTAGAACATATCATGCTCTTTGCATAAGGCTTTGGTGTCCACAATGTAAGTTAAAGCAAATACCAAGTCCATTCCTCAGAATGATTTGATATGGTGTTCAGAAGTTCTGTGCTGATGAGTTACTTGTACAGGTAAATGTCTCTAATCTGAACCAAGAAAAAAAATAAAATTCTGTCCCAACTGGACATAATCTGAAGGTGTTTTTGCCTATTTCAATGCTTTTTTACCCTATCTAAACTGGACAAAACCCAGTGCGAAAGGGGGTTTATTCTATATGACAAAAACTGAGAAACGTAAAACAGTTTATTGGCATGAATGTAGATTCTTTTAAAAAGTGTTTAATGTCAGATGTATAGTATATTTGTGCCAAATGAAGGAATCTGTACTTAGAAAATTAATTGTTTTGTTTTACATTTCCTCTTGTTTGTATAAGAAAGAAATAAGAGATAAGAGATTGGAAAATAAGACTTTTGGATGCAAACATTTTTTGAGCTCTTCCATGATACAATGTACATGTAATATTTGAGATATGTATTTCAAACATTTGTGATGTATTTGTCTGAAAGCAATCCAGGATTTGGGCAAGCACAGCACTGCTCTATTGAGGCAAGCTTTGAAATTTCATGTGTTATCAGCAAGTAGTAGATTAGCAATGCACATACAAAAGTCAATTACACTGAGTGTTATTGAGTGTTTATACTTGTAGAATAGCTTTTTTCAATTTTTCATTTTTAATATTCATCATATCATTGTATTTTTACATTTATTCTCAGTTGTTAATTTTTCTTGACCAATTGTTGATAAGCAGCATTTTCAGTTGAAAAATCTTATAATTTCATAAGTTTAAGAAAGGCAGTGCTGTAACATTGATGCCACAATTTACTCAATAGCTGATAATTTAATTTGATTGTAACCAGCTTTCTGATTGATTGGTTCTCTTTGAGCAAACCAGCTTATTTTGTTTAACCTGGCTTGATATGTTTTATGATGTTATCAATGTCAATTGGTCCAGACTCCACTATTAAAATAATCCCAAACAAATTAACATTTTGATTAGGAATCAATTAATTTTTGGACTGTCTTCCATTAGAGTTAAATTATAAGGAATGTTTCTAATTTTTATACACCCTTTTTAGATTTGACATATTATGGTATACCTTTTTCTGTCCATCCGTCCATACTTCACACTTTGCTCAATAACTCAAAAAAAAAATGCTACCACAATTTTTTGTGATCTTTGGTGAATTATGTCTCCCTTCACTTTGGTGGGGAGACATATTGTTTTTGGCTTGTCTGTTTGTCCATCACAAAGTTTGTCAGCATTACTGAACCAAATTTTATGAAACTTGGTACATGTATGTAGGAAGAGCATTTTATGTAATTGTACATATTACCAGGAAATTTTGATTCCCTAATTTTTGTAGGAGTTATGCTCCTTTGAACTTAGAAATTTGCCAAAAATTCTTTTATATTACCTTGTCAGACCAACTCCTCTGAAACTATTGAACCAAATTTTACAAAACGTAGTATGTAGCAAGAACATTATTACATATTACTAGAAAATTTCAATCCCCTAACTTTTGTAAGAGTTATGGCCCTTTGAACTTATAAATTTGCCAAAAATGTTCATAAATTACCTTGTCAGTGCAACTCCTCTGAAACTATTGAACCAAATAATACAAAACACGGTATGTAGCAAGAACATCATATATATAGTTTGGGATATTAGCACGAAATTTTGATTCCCTAATTTTTGTAGGAGTTATGCCCCTTTGAATTTAGAAATTTGCCAAAAATCCTCATAAATTACCTTGTCAGCACAACTCCTCTGAAACTATTGAACCAAATTTTATGAAACTAGGTATGAAGAAAGAACATCAAATGTAATTGTGCATATTACCAGTAAATTTTGATCACCCAATTTTTGTAAGGGTTAAGTCCCTTTGAACTTAGAAGTTCGCCAAAAATGTTCATAAATTACCATGTCAGTGCAACTCCTCTGAAAGTATTGAACCAAATTTTACAAAACATGGTATGTAGCAAGAACATCATATGTTATTGTGCATATGACCAGAAAATTTTGATCTCCTAATTATTGTAGGAGTTATGCTCCTTTGAACTATGTAGCAAGAACATTATTACATATTACTAGAAAATTTCAATCCCCTAACTTTTGTAAGAGTTATGGCCCTTTGAACTTATAAATTTGCCAAAAATCCTCATAAATTACCTGGTCAGCGCAATTCCTCTGAAACTGTTAAATCCAAAATGCTCAGAACATTTTGCAGGATGGGGGAAGCATATGTTTTTGCAGACAAAAACAATCTTTAATTGTTTCTTTTGATTAATATGAGCCACCTTTTGGTTAAAGATTCAAGGCTTTTCATAGCTCACCTAGCCATAGGCCATCTGAGCTATTGCCATCACTTGGCATCAGTCATTGTTGTCTGTTGTCATCATTAACAGTTTTTGTATCATCTTTTCATCTAAAACTACTGAACAGCTTTTGATGAAACTTTGTATGATTGTTCCTAAGAGGACGCTTGCCCTATGGGTGCACCTGGTCCATGCTTCCAGTTTTTAGTGGAGTCCGAGTTGCTCATTTGCTTTTGTTGTTTTGTATGTATGATTTTAGTTACTTTATGTTCTTTGTTGTGTATGTCTGTTTTCCATGTCTGGTCTTTGTCCCTTATTACATTCTTTTGATTACCGCTATACTTTATAGCTGATCTGATTCAAAAGAAAGAATATCGTTTAGCTAGATCATTTAATCTCAGTTTCCGCTATATAGATGATGTATTATCTTTAAACAATCCTAATTTCGGGGATTTGATACATCGCATCTACTTCAATGAACTTGAGATAAAGGATACTACAGACTCTGTGAAGTCAGCCTCATATCTTGACCTACACTTAGAAATTGAAGGTATAGGAAAATTATTGACCAAACTTTACGACAAACATGATGACTTTTCATTCAGAATTGTCAACTTTCCTTTCATCTGTGGCAACATCCCTTCAGCACCTGTGTATGGAGTGTTTATATCACAACTCATACACGTTATGCCAGAGCTTGCTGAAACTAGGCAGACTTTTTGTATCATGCTAGAACTTTAACAAATAGGCTTCTGGAACAGGGTTATGTTGCTACATTATTGAAGTCATCACTACAGAAGTTTTATGGTTGCCATCACAAACTTGTGGATCGTTAAGGTGTATCCATCTGCACCATGAAAACTGATTTATTCAACGGGTCATAGTTTTCCTTTCCTCGTTTTTCTACCCGGACTTGACTTTTCATGAGCAACTCGCTTACCCTACCGGTTCACCAGGTCCATGCTCCCAGTATTCAGTGGAGTCCGAGTTGCTCATTTGCTTCTGTTACTTTGCATGTATGATTTTAGTTACTTTATGTTCTTTGTTGTGTATGTCTGTTTTCCATATCTGGTCTTTGTCCCTTGTTACATTCTTTTGATTACCGCTATAACCTTGGTTCCCGTGATTACTCTTTCCTAAAGTGTCCTGCACAAGTTTGTACTTCGATTTCTGATTTGTTGAAAAACATTGCAGCCATTACTAAAAATAGAACATAGGGGTAAGGCAGCAGTTTTTTGCATGTTTCTCCAAAGAACTATTCAGTTTAATCAAATTCTGACATGGTGTATAAGTGTTCAGCATGATGAGATCTATCTATGGTCAAATTTTGGTGAAAGTCCTTAGACCCATTCTGGAACCCTCTTTTGACATTTTTGGCTAGTTTTGATTTTATTATTTAAAAAATCTTCTTCTCTGAAACAACTTTTCAAAATCAAATGACACTTGGTTAGATTTTTCCTGAGGGTATTCTATAGGAACTAAATTTTTTTTGAAATGCCAAAATAACATGGCTTCTGTATTCAAAAATAGAACATAAGGGTCAAATACAGTTTTTTGCATCTAACTGAAAAACCATTGAATTTGGCAAATTTCTAATAGAGGGTAGTATTGTTTATCATCAGAAGATGGACCTATGCCAAAATTTTCAAGATGATTCGTTGCCTGATGCAGAAGTTATGCCCCCGAAACAGATTTTTTGTTGTTTTTCATGTGTACAACGAAATTCAATGAAAGTTTGCATAATTGTTTTTAAGAGTAACCTGCACAAAGTGATCATTTAAAATATTTTATTGGTCAAAAGTATGGCAATTTTTACTAAAAATAGGACATAGGAGTCAAAAATGCTTTTTTTGCTACTTTCTCCTTAACAATAGAAGAATAATGAAGATGAATGCTACTTAAAAGATAAACAAGATATTCTGAGTTGACTGCATGGCAATATTTAAATTATTTTTTAGGTTGCCATTTTTCAACCATTTTCACCATTTCCTCGGATTTCAGTGATTTTTGGTTTTTGAGGAAAAATTGTGTTCTAAGTTGAATGGTGACGAACAAAAGTTTGTTCTGGGTGGCCATTTTGCCTTTTATTTTTAATACTTGCTTTGATTTCAACGATATTTGGTTTACATAGTAAATATGGTCTCCTGAATGGAGATTGTGAAAATGTTGTATATATATCCATGGTTTTACTTCCTTTTATGTTCTTTTCAGCAAATGTATACTGGGCTAATATCCCCTCAGCCCCAGTGGAATAACAGGTCTTAGTGGGACCCCTGCCCAAATTTTTTCCAGTGGTTCTAAAAACACTTTTCAGGCATTTCCAACATTTTATAATGCTTTAGGTACTCAGTTTAAATTATAGCATTCATCAATATGTTTTTTTTCTGCATTTTTTTGTCAGACATGGTAACAAGGCATGGTTTACTAGGTGAGGGATTCAGGTTCTGATAGAGCCTAATGTTAGGTGATGACATCCCCTTGTCACCATCATATGGTGTTTATATATCAAAATTGGTTCATATTATAACAGTTTTTTTTTATTTAAATGAAAGGAATCTTGATATTACTGAGAAATTAAGGTTTTCTATATCACAACCTCGTGAAAAACATTCACCAAATTTTTCAACCAATACAAGGAACTCACTCTCAAATACAGATGTAGTTATTTACATGGATTAACAGGATTTATGTGTGCAGGTTTCTCTCACCCTTTGTAATATTATACACAAAACAAATAAAGCTTGATGCTCAAATAAGTTAACTAAAACATTGAATAGGCTCATTTGTAAGGGTCCTTTGTATAGTTATGATATTGTTATCAAATCATGAAGGATTCTTGGGATTAACATTGATTTGCTCCTAGGGTCTTTATATAGAAATTGAAATGCTATATTAAAAAACAGTGTTTGGCATGACATGGGTTGTTTCCTTATTGTATGACATATGATGTACTGTGATTCATAACCCCGCATGGGGAGAATTGGGATTGATTTTACATACAATGGGAACATAACTTTGTGTAGGTTAAAACTGGTCTGGATCTGACATGTCAGTTAACTGCTAGTAGTCCTTAGTCTGTACATTTGTGTAATTTATATTCAGTTTCTCTTTTCTGTTCTAACAAGGGACTCAGACCTTTTTGATCTGATGTTTAGGTGTGTTTATTTTTGTAATATTTTTTCCACGGTGGCAAGAGATTTTAAAGGGGGAGGGTTGTAGTCATGCCAAAGTACTTTAACCCCACCACATTTTTTTTTACCTGACCCGTCAGGAATTTCTGGCCTTGTTTCATTTTTGACTTTAGTTTATTTTTATGTTATTTGAGTATATATGGGCAACTCATTCCATGTTCCTGTGTATAATGATGTTTTGGGGCCAGCTGCAGCCTACCTTGTGGTATGAGGATTTCGTTGTCATTCATTGAAGACCAGTGGGTGGGCTTGGGCTGATATTTTCATCCCAGTGGGGTCATGTGCCTTTGACATATACACCATACCTATTCTCGTATATATGATATATTTGTTTATTTAATTATATTTTTAAAACTGTTAGTGGTTTACTGATATGCGGAGGTATCTATCTGTGCTCAGCAAATCATTTTATTGAATAACCAGGTAAGTTTACGCTATTTATCAGCCGCATTGCCATTTAAACTGTAAATTTCAGCACACAAGGTAACTTCATATAGCCTATTCAAAGATTAGAAGCATCCCTTAAATGACTGCTGGATATTCTGTTATTTCAGCCAAGAAATCATCCATTCTATGACAAAGCAGAGTCTGTTTCTAACCAGATATTTGAAGAACTCCTACCTGAGCTCACTCATGAAGCTGTTAAACTGGCAATGGATGAACTGGTTGGAGAGTAAGTTATAAGTGACTAGAAAATAAATGATTGTAAATAATTAAATTTTGAAATGTGTATTTAATTTAATACAACTGCGAAAAAAAATGCAGTAGTTTCATGGTATATCAAGCTGTCATCATCATCATCATTGATAAATCATGACAAAAAAAGGCTGGAATTGGTTTTTTGGGCTGTGATTTGATCTCCTTCGGAATAGGATCAGAAACAATCAGTTTCATTATGTACAGACAATAACTTGACTTTAAGTGAATAGATCTCTTTGAAATTTTACCTCAATGTGCCATATCACAGAAGGAAAGCTGGCATCAATTTTTGAGGTTGTGACTTGAATCATTTAGCAATTAGAGGCCGGAGACAAACATTTTCCTGTTACGTGGATAATGACTTGACTATTTGTTAATTGATCTCCATGAAATTGTCACTAAATATCATCTCCCAAAGGAAGGCTGTGATTAATTTTGGGTGTTGTAACAGGAACAATCTATGAATAAGTGGGTAAAAAGTGGCCATTTTGATTCTAGTCAAATTTTTCTCTGTGTCAAGTAATTGATAACTAAGCTTTTCATTTCAAACATTTATGAGAAGGTTGTTTGGATTTACCAACTATTTTGTAACATTTCCCCTGACTGTACTGGTGAATGTTGACAACTGGTGCATCTGTTTGTAGAATTTACACCTTTAAAATATGTTTCAAGGTAATTGACAAATATTTGACCAATATATTGCCTTCTTCAGTGTCAAATAACTAGTGAGTGTATGATCCTGAAAACTACTCACTACACATTTACTACAGCATTTGTCATTATGATCGATGACATAATATTGATTTGACAATGTACAAAAGCTAATGATCTTTGAAATTGTGATAAGTATAGAAACTTATAATATTGGTTTGACAATGTACAAAAACTAATAATCTTTGCAATTGTGAAAATTATAGAAACTTAGATGATTTTGAAAATAAAAATATACAGAAAAGTGACATGTTGTAAAAGAGGACTAGTATTGAATTGTAATTTTTTGTTTATTCCAACTTGGTCACAAACTTAATCCAAAACTGACTGTTCCTCTTGTTGTACAGTTGTCCACTGACTGTTATGTTGAATAATGAGGTTTAATATTAAATCCTTGAGATTGTGACCAAAGAGCTTGAAGTGCTGGCTAATAGGGAGGAAGGATTTCTTTCTCAGGTTATTCCTGTTGCCATTTAGCTGTTTGTGATACCAGCAAGTTTTGGATGCTGTTTGGCTGTTTAAGCATGTTAAGAGCTAGTACTGGAGACTTGAGAAAGATCTAGGTTCCCTTGATTACTCTTAGATAGGGTTTTTTAAAAAAATTAATTTCCAATTTGTGCCAATAATGCCAAAGCTGTTCCTTTGTGTTAGGTGGTAGGTGAGAACACAAGGGAGTCTCTTCAATTTTTCTTTCTTTTTGTAGTGCAGCAATCTGCTTTGAGAAATAGACTCTCCTTTCAAAAATCCATTTTTAGGCCTTTTAGGCCAGGTGAGCTTTTATTATCACTTGGCATTTGTTGTTGTCCGTCATTAAGTTTTTAAAAAAAAAATCTTTGCCTCTGGAACTGCCAAACAGATCAAACTTGGTGACAATTATTCTTGGCATGTTATTGTATCTGCTATGAACCCCCCTGATATCGAAGTGTCATTTTAAAATTTCTTGCAGTTTCTACCTATTATAAAGAAAAGAAAGCAGGTTAATGATTTATGTTCAGTATTTCAATATCTATTTTGGTGCAAATTTCAGAAAAATCTGTTGACCCTTCTTGGAGTTGTCGTTCTTGAAAGTGTCATTCATGACATTTTATCACTTTTTGCCTAAACATAGTATTTTTTGGAAAACAAAAGCAGATTGATGATAAGTATGAATTTATAAAATGTTCAGTATTACAATATCTTTTTTTTGGTTTAAGTTTCAGAAAAATCTGTCGACACTTCATGGAATTACGGCCGCATAAAGCATCATTTTTACAATTTTCCTGTTTTTGCCTGTTTTGAATAAAACAAAAGCAGATTGATGATTAATGTAAATTTATAAAATATACATATGCAAAAGTATGTAAAGATCAATGATTGGTGTGAATTTGGGAAAAATCTGTTTATTATATTTTATTAATGATTTTTTTTACTTTTAGCATGTTATTCTGTTAACACAAGTAGAATGATGATTCATGTTTAAATGTTCAGTATCATGACAAATATCATCTGTGCAAATTTGGTAAAAGGTGTTTGACCATTTTTAGGCATTGCTAAAAAATCTTTTAAACCAGGTGAGTGAATCAGGATCATAATAGCCTCTTGTTTATAGTTTTTTATTTGTAGCCCCTTCTGAATAAATGACATTCCACAACACCTAGTTGTTGTTTCACAGTGTTGTTGTTGCAGCAGATCCTCTTTATATGAAGAGCCTGGCTGTATGGAATGCATCTGGTGCAAGCGGATGGGTTGCAGCTTTTTGGTGACCAATACTGATGTTTATTTGTAGGTTTGGTACAAATATCCATGGCAATCACCTTGTTTGAAAGAGTACTTGAGGTGCCTAGAAAAGGAATGTTGGATTTGGTGACTTCATGGTTGAATTTAATAGTTGGGAAAACTTTGTCGCTTGTTCCATTTCATGTCAACATCATCAGTCAAGTGAAACCAAAACAATGATTTTTCAGTTGAAAACTCAAGAAGCTGTTGCTCAAGTTTGCCCATGAAGATGTTAGCATAATATTTGTGTACCATGTGGTCTTACATAAATGAAGCTAAGAATATTCTTTTACTTGTTTTGGGGTTATATTTCAATCACCTTAAATGTCCATCTGTCAGTTTGTTATACTTTTTGTAACAGGTTTCTGATTTTCTATGGAAGGTAATGCTTAGATATTTGGTACATTATTTTTGCATGATGACTTGTACCATGTCTCCTTTTTTCAGGTTCCTGGCTCATCAGCTTTCTTTTTACCGATCAACTTTGTCATTTTT